>OZ007590.1:387510154-388992154 GCA_963931845.1 Maratus michaelseni | reverse complement strand
ATTAGAAGAATCTGAATAGAAAACTGCTTTCACAGAACATGATTTTTCCTGACTTCCCGAATTTGTCTATATGTACCGAGGCATTCTTTAATGGATTTGTGTTGATTTCCTTTATTACTATGTTGATGTCTGTCTACATCCGTGTGGTGCCCGGATCAGAATAGCGCCAATGTAAGCCCATGCATGTCGTAGGAGGCGACTAAAATCGGCAACCCCCTAATTCTAAGGTGTCTGGGACCGTGCCGAGAGATTTGAGGCACGTGGGGCAAACAGTGCCATTAACGGTCCCCTTGTATTAATCCCAACGACTCGTGTCTTCTCTTTGTGAATGCAGAACAGTTCCGTAGCCTTTGTTGCTGCGTGAGATATGAACCATCTTAGAGTGAAGTAGTCATCTTCTAAGGCGGGAGATTGAGGGTGGTGGGTAGGTGGGAACCCTCTAAAATCAGAAAAAATTTAATAGATTAAGTCAGATTAAATGCAGTGTTTGTTATCAAACGTATTCTGACTTGCTGGCATAATCCCATGTATATTGATGGAAAAATAGCAAGAACTTTATGATACCTTTTTTATTTTTTATATTTAGCACACATATTTTCCAGCATTTATTTACATATATGCAGCCTAAACAGAAAGATCTAATACAAGGCTATTGGTACTGCGATATAATTCAAAAATTAACTAAAAATATCAGATGCTGCCACTTCTAGAAAGTTCATTATCCAGCAAAGTTTTAAAACAACGTAGATGTTGAAAAAAATATTTCAAAGAATATAATAAAACGCCAAATATAAAAGTTAATTCTAAATTGGATACGTTAAGTTATAGATTTTGTTCAGTGAAATGAAATAAATACATATTAAGAACCAAGTCTTCTATTTCGATTTAAAGGCAGATACCATTCATGAATACTCCACTACAAGTCATGCTAGGCGGAACGGAGGCCGCAACAACATTCCGGCCTCCAATTTTTTCCAAGATCACTGTAAGAGTACACGTTTTACCGGAGACTTATATAATGGACCCCTGTTATAATCTCCCTAATACTCGCATAGACCCTTACATGCCTGTAAATTTCATGCTACAAAAACAATGCTTATTAGCCTCGCCACCAGCAACATTCTTATATCTGCGATAAATTCCAGATTTTAAATTTTAAACATGTGGCGAATAAGCTAAATATGATTGAATGCAGTCAAAGTTATATTTATAGTATTTAATCTAGATTTATATTTATTTAAATATGTATGCAGTAATCTTTCAAGATATTGTGAATTTTTTTACCTGATACACAACTTAGAACAGATAAGCATATACCGCGTGCTAACATTTCTCTTTCAGGTTCTATTTTTCTTTCTTTAGGTTTGGCCTCCTCTTCATTCGGTGCACATTGGCTAAAGGCTACAATTTTTTAACAGATCCAATGTATGCATGTAAGGATATATATTTTAAAATATATAAATGTGTTAGAATTCAGTTTGAAGGTTCTATAAAATTCTGAACATTGCAAATGTTAATTAAGCACAATCTACAGTTTACGTTATAATATTTAAACCCAATATTAGTAATTGATGAAAGTGGTTTGAGACGCGAGACACAGAATATTGCTTGGGTTGAGCTTGTGCACCAAATATTCCTTTGGTGAAACTTGCACTGCAAGTCTTACTGCCATGGCATTTTCATCGGCAATGTGCACCAAATATTCCTTTGGTGACACTTGCGCTACAAGAATTAAAGCTTGTCATTCTCATCGGCAATGCTCACCGAATATTCCTTCGGTAGAGCTTGCGCTACAAGAATATATGCCATAGCTACAACATCGGCAATGCTCACCGAATATTCCTTCGGTAGAGCTTGTGCTACAAGAAAATGTGACAGAGCTTCTACATTGCAATTCTCTCCGAATATTCCTTCGGTAGAGCTTGCGTTCAATGACTAAATGACGTGGATTTTTTTTATCGGCAATGTGGACCAAACATTCCTTTGGAGACAATTATGCTACAAGCATAAAAGCATGGCATTCTCATCGGCAATGTGCACCAAATATTCCTTTGGTGACAAAGGAATATATGAAGTGCTAAGAAGGTGAATAAAGGCGCTAATAAAGGAGGTGAATAAAGGCGCTACAAGGATTTATGACACAGCTTTCTCATCGGCAATGTGCACCGAATATTCCTTCGGTAGCACTTGCGCTTTTATGCCATGGGAGCATCGGCAATGTTCCCCAAAAAACTCACGTCTCGCATTACTTTCATGAATGTCTATATATACTTAAAATATTACTACATAATCTGTAGATTGTGTTTAATTAACATTTGCAATCTTTACAGAGTTTTAGAGTACCATGATAGAGTATTCTAACACGTTCAATATTTTCCTTCGTTAGAATACATAGATATTTTCGCAAAGAACCGTTTCACTGTTTATATTAGCAATGACTAATTCCGGCCAGGCAGTATGGTTGGTAACGGAGGTGACCGCCACAGTGAGGGCACGGGTTTGAATCCTGTTAAGGCATGGATGTCATTGTGTGGTTGTCTTCAGTGCTGTCTACTTCCTTGTGTTTATCCCGTCCTCGGGAAGAAGATTTATGTAATTAGTCAAAGTCCTGTATGTATATCTGTGAATAAAAAATATGGATCATTCGAGACAGCAACCTTGTAGCGTATAGGTGTCAAATGTCAAAAAACGGCTAATGATGATTTGTTTATTATGTTATATGCCACTTCATTTTTCCAATAGAACGCATGAGTTTAGCCAGATTACCCTGAATTACATATTCAAATGTGTACGAAATAGATATAAATTAAAAATAAAATCTATTATTGATTCCCATACATCTTAACTGTTAATTTCACTGTTTACATTTGGAACGATGTGTGGCTTTTAAGCTTTTTTTTATTTTAAAGTCACGAATATCTGAGAGTTTACTGTATACATATATTTATACATAGTGTTATTTTTTTTATGTATTTTTTTTTATATTATATATTTTTTTTATTTATGTATTTTGTATGTTTTTTTTTAAATTTTTAACTTTATTTTATTAATATAGATTACAAATGACTGATAGCACAGTCATGCCTGTTTTCAGGCACCATTTTTTAACCCGCCTAAATCAAAGACGTTTGTTTTAGGTGTGCTTTATGCATAGTATTTTGCACACTAAAACACTTGTCATTGATTTAGTCCAGTCCCAAGCCTGGATGAAAGCGTGAGGGAAAAATGGTAAAAATATTCAACAAGACCGGATTCCTATTTAGAGGCATACACCACTCATGGATAATAGTAGTAGTGGCTATGCATCTGCCTATGATCGGAGATGTGAATTTTCACAAAATGAAAACATCTATAAAGACACCTGATTTTTTGTCAGTTTGAAATTTTTTTCATTAATATTTACTGCATATGACATTTTTTAACCCACCAAAAGCAAAGACATCTGTTTTAGGGGTACTACATTCATAAAATATTGCACCTGAAACACTTGCCTTTGATTTCGACCAGTCCCAAGCCTGGGCAAAGTTGTGAAGGGGATGTCCGTTGCTCCTTTTTTTTTTTTCAGATTTCAGTTTGAGTTCTTTGTAGTGTTGACACTGAAGGAACTTACTAACAAAGACAACAAAGCTAAATAAAAGAGGTAGTTTTTATGTATGTAATCTTTTACAAAAAATTATTCAAAGTTTTGATCCAATGGTATAATACATTCTATTTCAAACTGTAACTTGCAACATAAAGCTACTTTGTCTTCATCCAGTAATTAAGTTAGTCAAACTAAACCCTGCCATGCAGATAGTTATTTAATTATTATAGCTGTAATTTCATACCTGGAGATTTATTTTTGGGGGCGCCTAAAATCTTTGAATTTTTGTAATCCCTGATTTTGCATTTAGATTACAGAAAATTAAAATGTAATAATAATAAAAATAATAATGCTCAATGTGAACTAAAAGCTTCCTGTTAAGTCATAGTTATTGAAGATGTTTAGTATCTATTTAAATTATATTTACTTAGTTAAAAAACTATTAACATGCTGTCAAAACATACAGCTTTACAGTAAAGAAATAAATAACAGTATTAAGAGTGATATGTTGACTGCACTTGGCGCAAGCAAATACAAAAGAAAAATCATTCTTCTAAGTAGTACATATGATACACTCCAAGCACGTGTGTTAAAAATAAAAACAGCCAAATTCGGTATTATTTAGTCAAAGCAAATATCTCGCTGTTATCTGTACATTATTGTACTGTACAGATTAGTACTGTACAGAGACAACAGTACATTACTGTACTGTTATCTGTACAAAAGAAGGTTTTGCTCTGTTTGTGTGTCGGCGGTGGCTAACAAAATCAACCACAAATAGAAGTTTGAAAATTTGGGTGAAAACAGTCCAAGGCAGGTCCTGATGCTCTGAATTTTAATTTTTTGATAATAAACAGAGATATTAATTAAAATCTCATTGAAAATGCATTTTTTTTTTCCCTGAAAATCGGCAAGCATGCTCACACATGCCCAGAACCTGATTTCAAGAAAAAAGGAATGGTGAATGAAATGCTGTCATTTTGTTTTTACCTCCATCGGCCAAACTATTCGAGAAACATAAAACAGAAGACATTCTTTTATGTCTTAAACTCCAGAATCAGTTTGAAAAAAAATGTAAAAATTTTCAAAAAGGGCCGTTTTTGTGGTTGATGCTTTCTTCCTTACAGAAATTCTCCCCCAGGAAACAATTTTAGAGTTACCGACAAACAAAAAAAAAAGACTGTTAAAGCTGAAACATTCTTCTTGACAGTGCAATTACTTTTCAAAAATATGAATTTTAATCCTTTCAAAAACATTTAAAACTGCAGGTCACTTTGCACCATCCCAGTATCTTTCGCATCTATTTTCTATGATAAAAGTAACTAAACATCCGTATTCTGACACAATCTTTTTAAAGCATCTTGGCAGACCAGATTTACATCACCTGTAAAAATTTCAAAACGTTTGGACGAGTAGAAATATTTAAAAAAATTGTAATAAAATCTGAGAAATTTTCGATGAAAACGGTAAAACGTGGGCTAATTCGGCACAGCTTCAGCTATGTTTTCACTAATAAATATACAAATTTTTTCACAAAAGTTTAAAGGGCTTGAATACAGTTATATGTGTAACTGATTAAAATTTCAGAGAGTTCGGATAAGAACTTTTTTTTGTTTTTATGTTACAGGATCTGATGCGAAAACAAAAAAAAAAAGCGAGAAGAAAACATTTCTTTTACAACTATAAATATAATTTTTTTTCACGAAATTTTTACACAAGCTGCAAAACCCTTAGAGTTGTAACAGATAAAAATTTCAAAGTGTGCAAACAACAAAAACTTTTTTTAAACTATGAAATGACCCTATGTACAAAAAACAAGAAAATGTATTCTTACAAGCACTTTTACTGCGAAATATCAATATTTTTTTGTAAATTTTTCATTTAAAATATAAATTCATACAAAATCGGGTTCAAGATATAAAATCATACAAATTTTATGGTTATTTATGGTTATTATCACAGGCCAACGCAACACTGGGCGGTTCAGCTAATTCCACATTATAATTAAAGAATTATGTCTCTCTGTATGCAATGGCTAGGAAAATCTACCATGTATAGAGGTCTGAAAACTTGGTTGAGGATAGTTCAATGCAAGTTCTAACATACCTGAGGCTCAGATTTTTCATTTTTTTGATAACTAGATAAGATATTAATTAAAACCTACAATTAACGTCATTCTTAAACACAGAAGCAGAGAAGATTCAAAAGTGTTAAAGGAGTCTAATTCAAAATCACAGAGGACAAAATTTGCCATAGCAGTAAATAGCGGGCTAAAACATTATAGCCTGAATTATTTTAAGACCAAAAATAACTGCAAAACTTTAAAAAAATTATAAAATCACAGAAGAAAAAAATTATTATATTAGGCTAAAAGTTTGAAACCACATTCTTTTGCCTGAATTTGAATGTCCAAAAATCACCACAAAACATGAAAAAACTCTAAAAATTGCAGAACAAAAATCAATGACCGAATCCCAAATAAACTTTATGAATATGAATGAATATAAATTCAAATAAAATTCATATTAGATACATAATTATAGATTATTAATTCATAATTGGATTTAAGTACAGTATTAATTTTCTTTCATTTTGTGTGTGTTCTTGGTTACAGTTCTTCTTGTTCAGGCTGGGGTGGAGGTCGTCAAAAATTGTCTTTGGTGGTTCAAGGTCTATGATTTCTTTTGTGGGTTAACTTCAAAGCAATTTTTAAAATTAGGGTCAGATTAATCTTTGTTAACATGATGAGAACTAATTCTCAAAAGAACGGTGCCATTTTCATGTATGCTGTGTCCTCTCCAGATATATGCTTAAAAAAATATGATGTGCTGCATGTATTTCCAATTTATAATTATTTTTCAAATTATTCTGTTGTTGCATAGTTTGCATACATTTTATATAAAAATTATAGATCAGAGGAATAATTAATTCAAAATTTCTTCATTTACAATGATAACTGAGATCCTGTTGGAAAGTAATACATAAAAAATTCCCCAACTTTTCCCTGACCTCTTCAAATATTAAAAAAATTCCCTGACATTTCTCTGACTTTTTGTCTCAATTTTCAAATTCCCTGACCTGCAGGAACCCTGAGATATCATAATATCACTGTACAATTTTTTACGATATAAATTCATTTACTATATAAGTACTGTATCTTATAAACCAGAGCTAATTAAAAAAAAAAGTTTTCTCGATTCCAAATTAGTAAAGATTGACTATTCTCATTCAAAAAAGTAAGCAAAATGTTTTTTTATTATTATTCTTTCTAGTGTTATAAAACAAAGTTTATAAAATTATGTCAAATGCATTGAAATACAGGATCTTTTTTCAAAATAATTGTACTTCTTCCTAATTTATGATGGGTTACAAACTTAGGGAGAAAAAATCTCATGTTTTCAAATATTTATCTATCCTTCTAAACTTTCCACCCAAGGCCAATAGATGGAAGATGAATACATATGTTATTTTGGTAATTTAGTACAATTCTGCAGAACAACTATTATTGTATTGCATATAATGTTCAGGATATTTAAACATTATCATAATTTCTTGAATGTAAAATTTGCCACAATTTGAAAATAAGGAACTTAAAAGATAACACATATTAGTAGTGACATCATAATAAAATTAAAGTACAGTCAACTCTGTGAAATCCGCCGATGTATAATTCGCAAATGTGTATTATCCGCACTACATGTTGGAATGTAAACAATGAAAATTGCAGTTAGTGGTTAAGCTCATATATAAAGTTAAATGTGATGTTTTTTTTCATGAATTATAATTTTGCCAATGAAATAAATGGTGATTGAAGAAAATACATACATTTTGTATCCTGCATTCAAAAGACAGTAATTTGAGCTAAGTAAAAAGGGACAACCAAATCAAAATAGCAATTTTTCTTTTTAAATAAGCGTCAATGTTTGCTTCATTATGTGTAGCACAAATGTCGTGTGTTACGTATAAATGTCGTACATTATGTGTAGCACTTAAACGTCAATGAAAATATAAAGTTAACTGACTTTATCTCAACATTTGTTTATTTTATAATACAGGTAAATATTTCTTTCAGTAACATTTCTGTGAGTTTATTTATATCTACTTTTGCATAATACCACATGCAAGTTAATTATTCACTGATACTGAAGGCAGCCAAATTCAAGATTTTAGTGGTTTTCATATTAAAGATGCAAAAGCAAAAACCAGTGAGTTTTTAAATTATGCAATAGATGCAGTGAATGCTGTATCTATATTTTTAAAGGAACAAAATTTGATTCAATAGCTAGCTTGTGGAGATGAACCAACTATACGACTGATGATGAAATTATCGCTATTGTTTTAAACCACACTGAAACAGACATTGATTCTGATGCTGAATAAGAGATTGAAAAGACTAAGATAACTTATGCACAGAGTTTAATAAATAAAAATATAATAAAATTGCTGAGATATAAATATTTAAATTTCTCTGAGCAACAAAATTTTATTTCAGAGCATGAAGTAATGAGTGTTCATAGACTACAGAAAAAAACAAAAAAAAAACATTGACAACAAACTAAAATTTAATCTACCATTGTGTCAAGGCTTAAAAAATTTAATAAAGCAGTAAAATTTATACTGTATATAAATTAATTTTTCTTTATATTAACTTAGTTATTAAATACATAAAACCAATTTTCCTTTTCTATTGTAATATTTATGTAATTGTTCTTAATTTATACTCAGACTTTAAAAAATAAAATGTAAACAAAGGAATGATCTATTATTCACAAAAATCTATAATCCGCAAAACCCTTGGTTCCTAAGTGTGCGGATTTCACAGAGTTGACTGTACTTTCTTTTTATAGAACCCTGATGAAAAAAAAGAGGATTTTAAAACACTTTCTAGCAACTTTTTGCATTTATAACCTCATCAGACTGTTATTACTTTATGAAATAACAACAGGTGCATCAAACACACAAGAGCAATTTTTCAAGGTTTACATTATTTAATAGAAGATACAATTTATTTTACATATACATAAATAAAACGTAAAATAATATAATACAAAATATTATGGTAGGCTAGTACCATAAATATGCAGTACAAAATTAGAAATTTTCATTGACAATCGTTTCATCTTGGCAATTGTTTATAATATTTGACAAGAAATTGCACTCTTTTAAGACTATTATGCTATTGAAAATTTCATATTATGAGAGGGTTGACAGATTACCCTTTTGTGAAAATTTCTTGTCAAAATGTCCCACATTATTTGTCTCACACACAGAAGGTTTCTCACCAGTGTGAATTAACAGAGACGGTTGTTGATGAATTTCTTGTTGCATATCTCACAAATAAAAGGTTTATCACTTACAGGAATTAATAGATGCCTACTTAAATGACTTTTTTTTAAAGGAAATTATTCAATTTCTCACAAACAAAAGCTTTCTCACCAGTGTGAGATAACAGATGCCTGGTTAAATGACTGTTTCGAGAAAATTTCTTGCTGCATATCTCACAAACAAAAGGTTTCTCACCAGAATGAATTAACAGATGACTGTTTAAATGACTACTTCGAGAGAATTTCTTGTTGCATACCTCACAAACAAAAGGTTTCTTACCAGTGTGCATTAACAGATGCTTGTTTAAATCTCCTTTTAGAGGGAATTTCTTGTTGCATATCTCGCAAACAAAAGGTTTCTCACCAGTATGCAATAACAGATGATTGTTCAAATTTCCCCTTTGAGAGAATGTCTTGTTGCATATCCCGCAAACAAAAGGTTTCTCACCAGTGTGAATTAACAGATGACTGTTTAAAATTCTCTTTTGAGAGAAATTCTTTTTGCATATTTCGCAAATAAAAGGTCTCTCACCAGTATGAATTAACAAATGCTTGGTTAAATCTCCCTTTCGAGAGTATTTCTTGTTGCATATCTCACAAACAAAAGGTTTCTCACCAGTGTGAATTAACACATGCTGGTTTAAAGCTCCCTTTCGAGAGAATTTCTTGTTGCATATCTCACAAATAAAAGGTTTCTCACCAGTGTGAATTAACAGATGCGTGTTTAAATCCCCCTTTTGAGAGAATTTTTTGTTGCAAATCTCACATACAAAAGGTTTCTCACCAGCATGAATTAACATATGCATGTTTAAATGACTATTTCGAGATAATTTCTTGTTGCATATCTCACAAACAAAAGGTTTATCACCAGTATGAAGTAATAGATGATTTTTCAAATTACCCTTGTTAGCAAATTTCTTGTTGCATATTTCACAAATAAAAGGTTCCTCATCAGTATGAATTAAGAGATGTATTCTTAAATGACACATTTGAGAGAAATTCTTGTTGCATATTTCACAAACAAATGATTTTCCTTGGTGCAAATCAGAAAATGGATTTCCAGAAAGATCTGTTATAGAAATAGTTTGCTCCATATTTCACACTTTAAATATTTCTGTTTGCTTTTAGTGATATCACATATTTCAATGTGACATTTTCTCTTTAACTTCCTTTAAGGCTTTATGCAGCTGCAATAAATAAAATTATGTTACTCTGTCATATTTTATAATTTATCAAAAACATATTTAAGGGTAAATGAACTTCTTTACAGGAAATTAAAATCATAGAAAACTGAATTCAAATAAATTTTGTAACATAATATTAAAAACTATACTCATTTCTAAAATTTATGGGGGGAAAAATCATAAATACCAACTTCTCATTCAGAAACAAATTGATCAATAAGAACTAACAGCATAAAAAAATGTCTGAAAAGTAAAACATTAGAACTCACCGAGAAAAATAAACCAGGAATATGCAAATTCATTATAGTGACTTTGAGGTACTATAAAAAAATTGTGATGGAAGACTTTTGGGACATTAGACAAGACAAAATCCAGAAAGAGATGGCCAGATAGATAAATATGAATCCTCATGTGGTTCATAAGACTGATAATTTTAAGCTACACATTTTGCATGCAAAATGATGAGCCATTATTATCCAGGAGTAACAATGAGTTTGCATCAATATATCCAGTTGTGCACATGAAGGAATTTGATCCAAACCCCTAACGTAGCCAAGGTCCTACTTCAGTGCAGCCACAGGAAAAATGGTATTAAAATCAACAGCACACAGAACAAGCCATGTATCTGGTCTCTATTCAAGTTATAGATCAGAAAAAAGTAGCTCTAATTTGTCCTTTCAGAATTGTAAGAATCTTTTAGAAAAAAAAAATAAACAATAAAAAAATCAATAGATTGTTGAAAATTTTAATTTTCAATAATGATTTACTTTAAAAAGTGTAATTTTAGTCTCTAACTTGACATGGTATTGATGTTTACTGTAGAACAGGCATGTCAAACATGTTGCCCGCGAGTCACAACTAGCCTGCCAGCAACTTTTCTGTGGCCTTCCAAGCCTTTGGCATTTTACCTGTGTTTAATTCAGTTGTTGCAACAGGTATGATCAGGGACTGACAAAAGTTGAAAATTCTTAGGCGCCAGAAAAAATTCTCAGGAGCCAGATTGAAGAATCATTTCTCTGACATTAAGGCTCCCGTTGAGCAAGCGCTCGGGAATACGGTGCTAATGTTAATCCAATGGGGCATTAATGTGCTAATATCTCGCTTGCATTTGTATATTTTTAAACGATTTTTTTTTGCACTGGATAGCAGAGATCAATCTCTATTTCCGCCGTTGATTACTTTTTCGATTTTCTTTGCGTATTTTTTTTACGAAGATAGTTTCACTTTCGAAACCGGTTCCGAAAGTGAAGCTATCTTCGTAAAAAAATACGCAAAGAAAATCGAAAAAGTAATAAACGGCGGAAATAGAGATTGATCTCTGCTATCCAGTGCAAAAAAAAATCGTTTAAAAATATTCAAATGCAAGCGAGATATTAGCACATTAATGCCCCATTGGATTAACATTAGCACCGTATTCCCGAGCGCTTGCTCAACGGGAGCCTTAACGCATTCACGGCAAAATGGAACACTGGCTACTCATAATCGTATTCGGCTATTTTTGAGTGATATGTGACATTTCGCAGTGAACAAGTTAACTATTCAATAAAAAAAATCAAACTGAAAATTTTTTTAAAGATAATACCACTTTTACATTGTAAAAATTAAATTTAAACAAACTATGAAATTAAACATTAAAACAGTAGATAAATATCCTTACCTTTAATTCCCAATAAGAAATTATATACATAAATTAACAATGCCTTTGAGATTTTGATTTAAAATACCATTTATCAATTGATTTTTCAGGATTGAAATCCTTTAAAGATGGTCCATTTAAATTTATAAACAATAAACTGTTCATACTGTCCTCTTTTAAGTTTGAACGGAGTTTACTTTTGATAAGGTTCATTTTGCTGAAACCTCTTTCACAAGAAGCTGTTGACACAGAAAGTGTCAGCACAATGGCAAGGAGATTTACCAAATGTGGGAATCGATCCTTCATAGAAAATCACCTTTCAAAAAGAGAATTAATTGTTAAATTTCTGCCGAGAACTTTAAACTCATACCATTCATCTAAAATATGAGTAATGTCATCTTCTTTGATAGCAAGACAACTAGCAAAATGTTGCGAAAGCAATGTTATTTCTTTTTCTCCAAACTTGCATAGTTCTTTGCCTTCAGGCCAACTGAAAGTATCAAATATACCAGTAGCTGTTATTATTTCTGTTTCAGTTTCTATAAATCTTTCTTTCAAATGTCTTATCCCTGCTTCAATGAGAATACTTTTATCATTGGAAAAATTTTTGTGAGATATATCTGACAACTGCACATTAAGGTACATTCCACTTAATGAAACATCATTTAAAATTTTTTTTTCATTTTCTGCTGGAGTGTTTTTAAGGTTTTCTAATCTAAGCAGTGCTTTTTCAACATGCACTTTAGTTTGGCTTAGCAAAAACTCCGATTTCTGAAATATTAGGGAGAGTTGTTTAAAAATGCTCAAATAGTCACATAAAAAGTGCATTGTTATTAAAAGTTTGAAATCTTTTAACTTTTTAAGCAGTTCTATGGCCATGTTACTATCTGCACCCTTTGCTTGAGTAGTACTTTCCAAATGGACAACAATGGATTTCCAATCCCTGATTACAGCTCTGAGTGTTCCAACTTTGCTTGCAACCCACCTTACCTTGTGCAAATACATTAGCTTCACAAATTTTTCTTCTAGGGCTTCAGAAATCAGCTTTAACTCTCTTAAACGTTTAGGAGAATTCATATAAAATTTATAAAGAGTTATCAGTGTAGAATCTATATCATTAATTATTTTACAATCTTTATTTGATTGTAAAACACTCAACTGAAGTTTATGGGCTGCACAATGAACTGCTACTAAATGATTCATTTGTTTAGCTAACTTTGTTGCTACACCTTTATGACCCCCTGTCATTGTTCGAGCTCCATCAGTACCAAGACTTACTAAAGTAGTAGAATTCAAAAGGTATTCCAAACCTAATCTTGAAAATTCCTCAGTAATAGCTTGGAGGTAACCATCTGCTGAACAATTTTTGAGTGGAACCATAGTTAAGAAAGACTCATTTACTTTTGTTTCTACAATGTAACGCACATATATTATGAGTTGCTCTTCATCAGATTTGTCAGTAGATCCATCAATTAAAATGCTAATATATTTAGCACATTTTAATTCAGTAATAAATGTTTCTCTCAGATGTTCAGAAATTACAGAAATGAACTCTTGACACCTTTTTTCATTAGTGTACTTGTCTGAGTCAGTCACATCCAATTTTGATAGTAACATCACTAACTCTTTTAAAATCACTAAATGGCCTGTTATTTTTTGCCAAATAATAAGATGCATTGAATAATGCAGATAAGTGTTCAAATGATTTTTGATCTATAGTTTTAATGCACTTCGCTATTGGCGTGTCATAAGGTTTTTCTTTGGCTCGTTTTGCCTTCTCACACTGAATATGTTGTTGGGATTTTGCATGTTTTTTAAATGTTTCCAATTTAAAATTTGAAGAAAAACCTTGAACAACTTTAGAGTTACTATCACTGAGATTTGGAAATAAATTACAGACGTGACAAGCTGCAATCCCTTCTTTGTATTCCAGCCAGTCCAAATCTTTCAACCATGCTTGTTGAAATTTTCTTTTTCCATTTCCTAACTTAATAGGTTCAGGTTCAACACACTTTTTGGTCTCAGAATAAAAATTTTCATGAACTTGATTTTCGCAGAAATCCGATGAACACCCACTTTTATGTTCTTCCGCACTATTCTGATTTTCATTATTTGTAATGGGAAGTTTTTCAGATTTATTAGCAAAGAATAAGCGATCAATTTTCAGTTGTTTCTTTGGAAGTGAATCTTCTTTCACACTTCTCTTCATTTTTTAATCGTATCTTCATTAAAAGAAAAATAAATATTGGGCCAAAAAAAAGTAGATCACATGGAAAAGAACAAAATACGCGGGCGCCACCTAGAAAAACAAACCAGTCTGTCGTCTCGGGAATGAATGAATCACGAAGTAAGAAGTACAATGAGCGGGAAAGGCCGAAAACCAGAGAGCTAAAACGAACAGTTACTTGCCTGGACGAATCACGGTGCAGTATACGTCACAAAGCAGTAAGACACGCGCAGACAGCCAGCGCCTATAGACCTTGCAAAAATGACTTGCCTCACGTTGAAGCAGATGCGAGACAACTCAACTTAGAAAAAAGGTGTCAGAGAAAATGTAAACAAACAGCAATGGCACTGACAAACGTACGTGCGTTTGCTGGCAGAGTGGACGAAATAATAAATTTTTAAAGGGGGAAAACTAAACTTAAAATATTCTAACAGTAGGTAAAAAAGTTAGTCGCCAAGAGGAATTTTTTAGTCGCCCGGGCGACCTGGCGCCCGGGATTTGTCGGACCCTGGGTATGATGAAAATATACTTTGCATGAATAGTACCAACCATGGTCTTAGAGGTGGCAAACATCGGAAACATATGTAATATGTATATCAATGTTTCCAGTTAGGCAGATTTTTTTAAATTCTGAAGTCTATCACAATTTTTGAATAGTAATTTTTGTCTTACTTATTCCATCATTAAATAAGGGGAATATTTCTCTTCTTAATGTGGTAGCATTCTGAATTTAAAAAATCCTACTCTACTGGCAACACTGATGTATATAAACAAATACAGCTGAATTTAAAATTTTAGCTTCAAGAATTTGCAGATACAGTGATAACTAACTGGAATGTAACATAGCATGGGATCTTGAGTCGAAAAATTAAAATTTTACAGTATTTTACTTATAATGTTTATGGGATTTATGTTGAAACTAATACTTTATTTTACCACTCTTTTTGATTTTTCAGATGCTGTATTCATTAAATAAGAAATATATTGTAAAATTAACAAAATTTGGCTCTAATTAAGAATAGTCAAATGTTTAAAAAATCAAATTTAAAATTAAATTGTTTTAAATGAGTTGCTTTGAAAGTGACACAAATTATTACTTTTGTGTTTGACACAAAACCCACGGATTATGTCATCCAGTTTCTTCACTTTTGCTTTAGTCGAACATATGAATTTTGGATTTCCGCTCATTAATTATTTTGATTTGAACATTGTTCGATCGTTCATGTTTAGAGTTTGATTTGAACATTGGTTAGTAATTGTAACATTGTTAATGAATCCTGCATGATCTTACTTTCCTTTCTTTATTTTTTTATTGATATACATACATTTTATTGACATACTCACATATATCCCAGGATTTATTAAAGAAAAATGTTAAAGCTCTCTACCAATATAAATAAATATGATTAACTAAAGATGAACAACTCAGATTCCTTTAAAATGTGATTTACAATACTATTGTATTAAAAGGAAAACTGAAATTTTATGCTTGATATGTAGACACTGTTGGATTTTGGCAAGAACTTTAAGAGGTGCTACAAGACAAAGTACGGAGAAAACTCAATGAAAATCTGGACAAACATCGGTAAGATAAGCAGTCGAAATTGAAACTGATACTTCTTAAAAGAGAAACAATGTGCTTTCACTAAGCTTGTTGAAGAAAATACATTTACTTTATAAAATTGATAATTGACTTTATTATATCAAATATCCCACAAGTCAAAATCTTTCACTACTAAATGGAAGAAATGATGTCCAGAGCAGTTAAATGAATTTGAAAATACTGTAAGCATAAGTACCATTGCTAGAAAGTATTATATATAGCTGGATAATTTATAAAATCTGGATAAATCTGTGCTTAAAATCTTATGGTGCCTATAAACTTATATTTGTATGTACATGCTTAATCATTATCAATCTAGAAAATATCTTGAAATACGAATAGTGAAGATAAATAGATCTACCTTCTTATACAGAAATTTAACGGGTTTCTATCATGAAGTTTTAACAGTTAATTTTGAACTGTTAAACAATGTTGCCATTTTCCTTTTAAATTGACAAATTTTGAGTGTGGATTATTAAAATATCACAAATAGATAAGGTACTTGAAGTTTTAATTTGAAATTACAAACCACCTTCAACCTCAAGGGAAATTTCATAATTCTATCATGTTATTTGATACTATTTTTTTTTAGAAATTTATTTTCAAATAACATTTATTATTTTAACAAACAATTTTCAAAAAGAAAATGTATTTCATATAAAATGTTGTCAGGTATTGTTACAAAAATCATCAGAGTGGAAATTTTTAGAATAAACTAAATATCAATCCAAAAGAAGATTTTGAAATTTCAAGAAATATGAAAATCGGTTTAATCTATTTATTTTAGATCTAATTAATGATTGGTGAGTTAAAACTGTTGTTTAGAAATTTCTACTGCAGTTAATCAAAATTCATTGCAATTCCATATTAGAGCAAAAATATATATATATGGGGTTTCCAAATTTCTCTACTTTTTTAAATTATAGTGTGCAATTAGGCATATTTTAGCAATGTTTGGTAGCTTTTGTATGACACATTTTTGTAGCTGCCAACCTTTTGTCATTTTTCAAGTCAAATAAACATAATTTGGACCAGAAAATGTATTTAATAAATGACATCAAATAAGTAGTGCATAGGTACAAGACACAATTTATTAAATGAATTTTCCAATTTTATTTTTTTTACTTGAAAAAAAATCTGCAAAATTGGCAGCTATGCCTTTGCTAGATAAAGATTAAGAGACCAGTGTGTACAATCAATTTAAAAAATAAATACAATTTAGAAAATCCCATTAAATTTAGTAGATTTGTTTGATAAAAAGTAATTCCAAGTATTTTTTTCAAAAAATAAAATTAAATAAACATTAAACTATGAATAATATTAACTTTGAAACTTTGTGTGAATATTTCTTTAACATGGTTGTTTTGTACGTACAAATTTTATTCTGCGCAATGGTAATAAAATTAGCTACTTTTTTAAGTGGCCCGCGGCTTTGTATAAAATACTTAATTTGGCCCGCAGCAGTAAATGAGTTTGACATGCCTGCACTCAACAGGAATGTTTCCTGTTGAAAATGGAATGTTATAGTTTATTTACAGGGACACTCAAAACAGAATTATGTTACATTATGGTCTATGGTAGAGTGTGTGGGGGAAAAGTGTATTTTAATAAAGTTATACTCTACCAAACACACTGAAATTGATAAATCATCATTGGGATCCTGCAGGAAAAAAGAATATGAAATGCCATGGTATGCTATTTATTTGCAAATAAACCAAAATAAAAAGTCAGTTATACTATGGAACAAATAAAATAGGGATTTTTTTCCCTTCAAAAAATGTTACACACTATCAAAAACATTTCATTTTCTAACAAATAAATTATATCTTGAATTATTGTTATGATGTAAATTATTTATCAGACAAAAACGACTGCTGTTGTTAGACAACAAATGCTCATAACTCAAGATCAAGTGCAAAAAAAGGTCAAGGAAAAAATGTGGAAATTTTTTTGACTTCATAAGCCAAATCTGGAGAGAAAAAAAAAGGGAGATTCTATGCATAAACCAGGCATGCTATCCATGCTCCAGTCTGTTTTGATTTTAGTTCCTATAGTAACGTAAATGACTGTGGTGAAAATTTTAATTTAATCTGTGTCAAAATATAAAATCACAATAATTGAAGCTTCATTTGATTCTAGACTGCAGTAGATACTGGATTTATTTAACAAATGTCAAATATCACCAAAAATTGCACAAAAACAATAAAAAATACATAAAAAATTAGAAAATTTTTATATGAATCATGAATAAATTTTATTAAAAAAGTAGTTAAAATTTACTATATTGGACTAAAAGATTGAGACTAAATTCATTTTACTACCATGGAAAAAACACTGCAAAACTTAAAAACACTAAAAATCGCATTTAAAAAAAAATAAAAATCGCTGCACAATTTCCAAATAAATCTTTTTTAAAAAAAGGACAAATTTTACTACATTGGCTAAGAGATTGAAACCTGATTTCTTTTACGAATCTCAGAAAACGACCACAAAATGTGAAAAAACACAAAAATTGCATAATAAAGTAATATAAAACGTATGAAAAATTCAAAAATCATTGTATGAATTCCGAATGAACTTTATTGAAAAGAAAACAAAATTTACTGTATGGAACTAAAAAACTGAAACCAGATTTTCCTTTAGTAATGTGAAAACTTTTCCACAGAATAATTTAAAAAAAAAAAATAATAATAAAGAGAACATAAAAAATTAAATTAAAAAATCTAATCAAAATATCAAACACTGGCTTTGAAGTGCATAACTTCAGACGTATAGGTTACCTTACTGCCAAATCTTATAGTTCTGCACCCAGCGGTCTCTTCAAAACAAGAAGACAAACTTCTACCTTTATTACTAAAGAAGCTATAGTATTAATTCATTTATTGAGTATTAATTCACTTATTTTTTAAATAAAATTTCTAAAATATTTTTGAAACAGTGATTTTAAACATCAAAACTAGACAGTACCCCGTCAAGATTTGATGATAAATAACTTGGAAGTTCCTTTAGAAATATGCTTTTATTTTTAATTAAATGCTTTTAAATTAAGTATTGAAAATTTTATGAAATGTTATATTGTGTAAACGATTCCTATAGATATAAGAATCCTATTACACTCAAATTAATTTAGCAAGAATTTAACTAAAAATATTAGTTGAATGTTTTATTTTTACTTACTACAGTCTCAAAATTTAAAATATATATATCAATATTTAGTATTTTCTAATTTTTTTTAAATTATGTGACCTTTAAATTTTTTTATTAATTTTATCTTTATCAGCCTGATTCTAAAACCCAGATAAACCATGGATGATGTCAAGGTGATTTCTTTTATAATTTTTATATGGATATACTTGCTTCTTTCTTTTTTATCCTCTTTTCTTTTCATTTTATTTTAAGAATAATAATCATGTACTTTTCTTAGTTTTACAAACATATCTCATTAATATTGGTTATACAAAACATAGATAAAAGTTTAGATCACTTTATTTAATTGACAATTGCATGCAAAATCTTTTAATTTAAATATTTATAATATAAAATAAGTAATTAAAAAATATTGTTGGTTGTTAAATTTTATTTACCACAGTACCAATATTTTGAAAACAAAAACAAACAAAAAAAAAAACAGTATTCAGTGTTTCCAATTTTATTTTTATTTAACTACACAACCTTTAAAATTTTTCATTAAATTATTTATTACCAGTCTGATTCTTAAACCTTGAATTTAAACTTTGCTGTTTGCAGCTAAAGATTTATAATACATATTTTTTAATTACTTGAATTTATATTTTCCATTTTCACACATTGTTTAATTGTCAAATCATAGATGTCAAGATAATTTAGAGTTCCTGTATGAATATTTTTCCTTTTTTGTTTTCTCTCCTTTTATTTTTCCCTTTTTTATGAAAAATAATCAAATAGTTATCTTATTATATATATATATATATTTATTACTAATTATCTGATTGGAGATTTGGTTAGACTGTTGTGAGAACTTGATTAATGTTTTTTGAAATTCAAAGATTTTATAATTATAAATAAGCCTGTTAAGCTAAAAATTTCTTTGTTATTACTTTGTATGGGATACTAGTGTATAGATAGATTTAAGTTTTAAATTACCTATTATACATTTGATATAGTGATTGAGCATTTTAATAATTATTTTGAGCCCAAGAAGAATACCATAATATCCCACTATAATTTTTTTAATTACATACTAACAGAAAAATGAAAGTGTTGATTCTTTTGTGACCGATTATAGGAAATCTTGCTAAAGATTGTTTTTAAATATCAAGAAAAGAGTTTGGTAAAAAATTTGGTGACGATCAGAATATGGGATTTAGCAGTTAAAGAGAAGTTATTAATTGAATATGATTTTAATCAAACTAAAACAGTATTGAAGTCAGAAGCTGTTGATAATATTAAAAGTAAGAAAAGTAAAAAATGAAACTAGTCAGAAAACTAATTCTAGATACAAGAATAAAGAGCATAAATAAGTTTATTTTAAAAACAACTGTAAATTGAGACATGCATTTGACAAAAATGGGATAAAATATGCAAGAAATGTAAAAAATTAAACCCCTTTGCAATTGCGTGTAAGATTAAGAAAATAAATTAAGTAGAAAATAATTCCAGTAATTCTTCAGAGACTAATGATTCATCAGTGTTGGAATTTGTAAGTCACGTGGATAATTTAAAATCTGAAGAAAAAGAAACTGTTCTTTGTAACTAATTTTGAAATATTGTTTAAAATTTATATTGGTCCGGAAATAAACATTATTCCTGTTAGTACGTTTCGGAAAATCTGCGTCCAGCAAAATTTAAAAAATACTGATAGACATTTGATATCATATACAGAGCATAGTCTT
The DNA here is from genome assembly GCA_963931845.1 of Maratus michaelseni. NCBI lineage: Eukaryota > Metazoa > Arthropoda > Arachnida > Araneae > Salticidae > Maratus > Maratus michaelseni. Next base: position 388,971,726 of record OZ007590.1, on the reverse strand, counting down.
AAAGTTTTAGAAACTTGTAAATTTCAGGGTAGATTTAGGAATAAATTATATATATATATATATATATATATATATATATTATACAAACCAAGAATCAAATGCCTTGTTATGTCTAGATCATAGTATTGCTGCAAGCTAGGTTCAGAAATTTAAACAAGCTAAGCCACGAATAAATAGAATCTTTCTTTATAAAACATTTCCTAAGTATATAATTAAAATGTAATTACATTTCGATTGAAATGGAAGATTTTTAGGACCGATATGCAGACTTAATCTTCTCCAAATATTAACATTTACTGCACTATATGTACATGGTTCATGAAGAAAACTGATGCATAAAATACCCTATAAATCCGTATAGTAATTAGCCACCTGTAAAGCGAAAGTAAAATAGGCTTTGATACAAACTTGGCATTAGACCGACTCTTATACTATTCTATATAGCTTCATGGAACATTTAAATGAGTACTGCTTTGAGGCCTATAGCTACACAGGCTGTTGTCTCGAATGACCCATATTTTTTATTCACAGAAACACATATATGGGTGCAACGTGGATACAACAACGACAAAATACAAACAAAATAATTGTTAATCAATATCGAACATTAAATCGAACAAAGTTGCTTCTAAAAGTCGATATTTATTCTAATTATTTATATAAAAAAATAGAATTTGTTTAAAATATAATGCTACCTTATTAATTCTTTAAGAAAATTCTAACATAGTTGAAGACCGTTCTATTTTTTTACATTTACAATTTACATGGTTATAAAAATATATATATCGCTCGGCCGTTGTAACGAAAAACCAACCAACTTTGGCCTTGGCGAGGACCAATCAACTAACTAAACCACAAAATGACAAACAATGGCGGTGTTTTGGTTTTCAAAAAAGATAAAATAGCGAGGAAAAAATAGCGGGTTTCGTCAATTGGCCTAGAAAAAATTATGAATTTCATCAAATGATCCAGGAAAAATATTGCGAATCTCTCTCCCCATGAATTTTATCAATTCATCGCAGTTGAAAATCACGAATTTTGTCAATTTGTCACGTTAGAAAATTGTGATTCGGTCTCAAAAAACAATTGCGAATTTCATTACTTTTTGGCAGAAAAATAGTGAGTTTCATTAATTGGTCTCAAATGAAATCATGAATTTTGTCAATCGGTCACGGAAAAAAATTGGGAATTTTCGTCAATTGGTTTCAGAATAAAATTGCAAATTTCATCAAATGATCATATAAGGAACTCATCAAACAATCGATCAAAGAAATGGCGAATTTTGTCTAGAAGTCGCGAAAAAATATCGTTAAAATCGGCAATCTGTCATGAAATTTTCAATTTATTTTCTTCATAGGGATAAAAAAAAAAAAAAAAAAAAAAAAAAAAAAACCTTAATGATTGAATGCCAACAAAAGTCGCAACAAGGCTTATAGGGTTTGATTTTTCTCCATCCACAATATGAATGTGAAATTAATTTTATTAAATTCTTCAAAAATTAATAAATCCTCTCCATATTGTGGCACAGATGTCATATATGCACCACGTTGGCGCGATTGCAACAAAATGGCAATTTTATGCCTCACATGGTAACTTGGTTATTTTTTATTTTAATTCTATAAATTATTTTTATTATGTATATCAATATTTATTTATATCAAACTATCATTTATTTATTTTTATTTCCTTTTTTAAAATAATAGAAGCTATTTTATTTATTATGTTATTTTACTTTTATATTGAAATTAAAAATGTGCTATTATTGCATGCTATTTGTAACTAATATTCAAAACAAAGTTTTTGCCAAATTGGTGCGAGAAAAACATTGTGCCAATGTGGTTGTAAATGACATCTGTGCCCATATTTCTTGCATATAGTAAATTATTTTGATTTTTATAACATCTGTTTTGTCATGCTAATAAATAGTAAAATTCATCATTGAGCTCATTGAATCTACAGTCTATCTCAATGGATATAAAAAACTGGGAACTAAAAAAAAAAGTTTAGTTGCTAAATAGTATAAGTTTTCATGCATGATGCATTAAAAGTGCAGATTATAACAAGTTTGGAAGGAGGGGGGGGCGGAACTGTTTAAAAAATATATCAGACTTCGTTTTCTTCCAGGTTTTAAGCTAGTTGAAAAATAGTTTATTTTTTGTTTATAATTTATCTAGTTAATTATAAACAATATAGTTTACAAAATTCATGCATAAGTGTTCTGAAAAATGTCATAAATTTTACTTCACCACACGTAATATCATCTTTTTTGTTATTTTCTGAGTGGCATCCCTGAAAACTATTTAAATCTAAAAACCACGGTAATAAGTGGCAACTAACTTGACAGTAGTGGCTACTAAACATACAGCCTTCACTACCGGCCACTGGCTACTAATGCAACTAATGCAATTATTGAATTTTAACCTTTATAATTAAGAAAAAGTATGTAAATAAATAAATATCCAAAATATGATTTTTTTCTTTAGTAAATTTTATTGTTTAAAGTTACTGTATTTTTGGGCATATGAGCCGCGGCGCATACGAGTTAAAAAGTATAAAATAGTCTAAGTGCAGCTCTTACGGCAGGTACGGGGAATTTTTTTTTCATACGGATGTTTTATAATAACTGTTTTTTTCCATACCGATATCTTACGATGCCATTTTTACCTCTTTGATCAACTGTCACATGCTCTCAAATTTGTATTAGAAAACGTCTCTTAACCTCGGATGTCCGCGAAAGTTTATTTGCTTATTTTTGAGCAATCAGTGAGGTGAAAAATGTTGGTCTCACCAGCTCTTAAGTTAAAAATTATTGTATCCTTGAGATATAATGGATATAGAGCCGTCACGACCTTTTTCGCTAATGTTGGAAATATTTTGTTTTAGCAGTAAGTTTAGCTTACCATTTGCTCAGATATTTTCCTCTTAAACTATGTGCTCCTCACCCTTTCAGAGAATGTACTTTTGTTTCAGCACCATTGCTAGTTTACCTTTTTTCACCAACACTTTTACTAAAGTTAGTTGTCTCGCGATTACTTCATCGTGTGATAAGTTGTATTTACAGGGACTATAGGTGGCGCTGGTGTTCCACGATTGCATGACTCCGTACTTTATATGACTTAGGCTGCACCGTGATTCGTCCGGACAACTAACTGTTTGTTTCATGGTACATATGCAAATATCATAGAAATTTTAACGTGTCTTTTGTCAAACAAAATCTCCCTCCCCTTTTAAAAAAGGAAAAAAAACCCCAGGAATGCTACTAGTTATGCTGCCATGGTTTCGGCAAAGTCACTATATGATGTTTTTTTTTATATATTTATTTTTCCTGCACTTTAAGTAAAAATATTTATATGTATATATTAATAATGATACGATATTTCTTTATATTTAATTACTAGTTTAATTCATTTAAGTGAAAATATTTATAAATAAATTTGAGTTTCTTGGGTGCGGCACTTACGCAGATATACTTTTTAAAAAATAGATTTCCATAGATACGGCATTTACGATGGTGCAGCGCATAATGTAGATATACTTTTTTTAAAAACAGATTTTCATTGGTGTGGCGGGTATTCCCGAAAATAAGGTACTGGACACTTTAGTGAATGGGGCTTTTCCGAACGTCTTCTTTTTTTTTAAAGATTGAAATGGCAACAATGTTTCATTTGTTTATCGGCGTTACAGTCTGGCGATAGTTTTTTATGTAAAATGGTCGACGGGATAATAAGAAAGTACCTTATATTTAATTAAACATTGACATATCATCACACATCAAAAAGAAAACATTGTTCTTGCATATTGCTATTATACTTTTAAAATTGATTTAAACTACATAATTTTGTACTTTTATGTTAGACGGATGTCAGGTATCTCCACAAATTTTTTAATCTAACCAACTCTTTTTTTTCTTGTTGATCTTTTTAACATTTCACTAATAACAAATACTCAATATGTTCATATTGCAATATAATGCTTAAAAAAAATTACTTAAAAATAGCTAAAATATAATCATGATAAAATATGTAAAATTGAACATCAATACAGTTGCCTAGCAACCAATACCTTTTTTTGCTGTAGAAATGCAAGATTGTGTTTAGCATTAGATTTCTGCAAGCATTGCACACCGTCCTTTCCTTGGTATAAAGAATGTGATGGAAAAAGTTCCAAATGACTTAGTTTTCTTCGATGAAATCTATGCAAAATGATATCAACACACACTTATAAATTGTTCAGCCGAAAGTCTAGTGACAGCTGAACATTGTCTGCCCTAGATTTTCTATAATAACATTATTTAAATTTAATTTTAAAATACAAATTAATCTTGTATTTGATTACATAGGTAAACCTTCAAAATAACTACGATAAAATACTTTTGCCACATGTTTGGCATCATTTGTGACTAAGCAGACCAGAATATTATTATAGTACTAGATGAAGGCAACATTTTCCACAGAGTTTCCCCTAGGTTTAAAAAAGGGCAGGGTCCTGCTGGTGAGAAAAGGGCACTTTTCAGATTCTTAAGGGAACTTTTTTTAATTGTTAGAGGTATTCTTTTGCTTTTTAAAGACACTTTTGATATTTAAAAGTCAGGGCACTCTTTCTAAGACTATAAATATTGAGTCAGTTTTTACTATGAAAGCAAATTTTTTAATGCAAAAAGGAAAAAGGGCACTTTTTTTTACTGAGGGGCAAAAAAGGTGCTAATTATTTTACTGAAGGCGGCAAGAAGGGTGCTAATTACTTTTTATGAGGTGCAAGAAGGGTGCTATTTTTTAAACCAAAGGGCAGGCAGGGTGCAGCAACCTTCTGAAACTGTCTGGGGGAAACTGTTTTCTATATTTTGTTATTCTTGTATTTACATAACTTAGCATAAGCCACTAAAAATACACCGGTAGTGTGAGAATACTCTCACATCGTTTTCATTTTGGTCTGTGCCATTTTTAATGAAAATGATCTATCACTTTCACCCCTTTGCAAAGCCAGCGATTCCAGCATTTCTTCATTCCCCTGTAAGCTTAACATTGGAAGCGTCAATGCATTCATCCAAACTGTATGAAGGTGATGATTTGTGCATGTGCCTGGTTTTGCCAATCCTGAGTGGATGGATTTCGTTACATTTTTTCCCGTATGGGTGTGGCTTTTGCTAGTCTAGTCAATCATATTAAATTCGTCTTATTATTCTAAAATTCATTTGATTTGTTTCTAGATAATTTCCTCATCTATTAATTAACTAATCACTTCAAAATTTTCCGATCATTAACTTTAATAACACTTGTTTCATTAGTATTTATACGGGTGTAATGTAATTTTTAGTCAGAAGAAAAGGAAATTAAATCTTGCAATGTAGTACTTTGCTGTGTGTGTTTTGTTTTTGCACGAGTCTCTGTGTTAGAACTTGCATTAATATGCTGAAATTCAAATCACTTGAAACATTCTTAAGATCTGGTGAAATAAAATTTAGTGATGTATTGCAGTATGTTTTTATTTTAAATTTTAAAGAGTTTTACCTAGTTTATCGATTAGTTATATTTTTAATTAATTATATTAACATGTTATTGGTGTATTAATTTATGGTACTTTTCAGTTAGCTGGGTGCCAGTGATATATATACACACACACATAATATGTATATACATATATATCATCTGCATATAGATACATACATATGTATATATACATGCATGTATATATATATATGCATATATACATATGTATACATACATATATACATATGTATTTATGTATGTACATGTATCACTGGCGCCCGGCTAACCGAAAAGTACCTAATTTATTTTAGTTTAGATTAAATTAGTCTTATCTTAGATCTAACTAAATATTAAGATTTCTGTAAAATGATCACTCGATAGCATATGTGAAGTGAACTGCCAATCCTAGCATCAAAAATCAAATATGTTTGGAATTCTGCAAAAAGGCAGACACATCACTAGATCTAAAACAACATTCTATATTAATAATGTCCAACTCAACCATCTGAAGACATCCTGAAATAAAAGAAGAGGGGGGGGGGGGAGAATTAGCTGCCAAAATAAAATATATTAATATATATTATATTATATATCCTGAACACTACAGAGTTCTCATGGTAATGAGATCTATAAAGTGTTATTGCTTTATCTGTATGTTGGCGATTTCTAAAAATCAATTCTCTTTCAATTCATAAATTTATTTATCAGTTATAACTCCAAATTATAAAATTGGATGTATATATTATATCTCATACTTTTCTGGGTGTGAGAAAAATTAATTAAATAAAATATTGTACAATTTAAATTTAAAAACTATTTGTTGACTTAAAAATGTCTTTTTACTATAGTTTACAGATTACTCTACTGAACTGTGGGATACCGAGATGGCCATTGTCTGAAAAATTGCGTGCATTAAAGTCCGTTTAGCAGTCTTAATTCTGCAAACAGAGGCTATCTGAGAACCTCTACAAACTGAAAATAAATGTAAAGTTTATTAATTTATTCCTTGCCTTTTTTTTTTATTATATTATTGTTAAATTAAAAATACCTCATGTCATGGAATTTTATTTTTTTATACTTTACAGTTTAAACTACGAGACCAGTTGGTAACCCACTAATATATATGCTATTAATTATTGGTACTCAGGGCTTAATTTCTAGCAAAAAAAGCAACGGAGCTGTAATATTCTGCTGTAATAACTGGCATAGTGTATTCCGCTGTGCCCTCCACCCACATATTTATTTTTCAATGCATTATTTTCAAATTTTAAAGCAATTTTGTCTTCAGTAAAGGACATTTTTTTATATATTTTGACTATATCTATATGCATTTATATTATAATAAAATAAATTGAACAGAGCAAAAAAATTAAAATCAGGAATGGGAAATTTTCTAAAAATCCTACTTATTTGCAGCGCTGTTGTGGTGGGCTTCGGTGCACAGTATTTATAAGCTCAGGTGGGTTCCCACCAATATTTATATATACACTAAAAATAAGGAAAAGGCATGTTTACAAACATACACTACCACTACATGTTTGCCTTAGCGATCATTGCAGGAATCGTCATGGCGATGTAGACCAAACATATCATAGACCTGTTAAATGTAGACCAATCAGATCGCTCGAATTTATGTGTACCAGAGTCAATAGAATGACCAATAGTTATGCAAGTAGTGTGTGGAACTATAATTTAAGTTTCCGTTTTCCAGAAGCGCTGGGCTCTGGAGTGCAGTATTTGTGAGCTCTGTTCAATTTTTAAATATTAACTAAATACATAGAAGTACTGGAGCTGAGCTCTGCTGCAAATTAAGCACTGTGGATACTTCTCCATCATCCTATCGACCACTTTCTATAAAAATAGTCTAAAACTAGTAAAACATCGTTTTCTAACGATTTCATCGTATAGAAAACCATGTTTTACTAGTTTCAGACTATTTGTTTTGTGTATGTCTGCGTGTTAGTTTTATAACCCTGTTGACGAGCTAAGGTTGCTCGAAAGCGCTACGTTTTTATCATTGTTTAATACAGTTATGTATGTTTGAAAAACACCTTAAGTAAAGTTTTATTAAATGATGCATATGTGTTTGTGACATTTGTGTTGTTTTAAATAATAATTATAGTACAAAGGTGAATATAGATTCAAATGAGTGTTGTTTTTTCATAGCTCAAGTTTATTTTGATTTTACATTAAAATCTACTAGCAAGTGTTGTTTGATATGTATTTAAACTGGACGAAATTTTATTTTTGATTACAATGTGCTAGAGGTTTTTTTACTGGACATGCACATTATTGGTACTTTAAAATTTTGCTGCATTCATGAATGATGAGTACAATGTGTTGGCTAGTCTACCTTAGCTAGGCTTTGTCGAATAAATTGGATAAATGTGACAAAAACTTGGTGATTTGGAGACAAATTTTTGCACTTTTATTTAATAATAATTATTTTATTTTAATGAATGAACTGTCTAATTTTTCTAATGATAAACAAGCCCCACCAGTGGCTGAGAGGTTCTGCTCTCAAAGCTGGTAGACGGGAGGTGCTTTGTTCAAACCCTAGTCTTGCTCGTCGATGTAACCGTTCAGAGTTTTCCGTAGTTTTCTTCGAACCTTGGTACAGGTTAGGATCCCTTAGAAAGACCCCCATGGAGGGCACTCTCCCCTAGGACCTATATCCCTCGAGTTGATAATCGGCCGTCATAAATCAACCGACCAACCATCTAACAATAAACATTAATAATAACCAAACCCTGACTTCAAAATTTGGAAATCTGGAAATCATAAACTGACTATGAGCAGAAAATATAAAAAAATAAAAAACAAAAAGTCTTAGTTTTTTTCTTTTTTTGTCATTTTATATCTTTAAAATTCGATTTTAAAAAAAATGTTCTTGTGCAGCATTTGAAATTAAAAAATAGCATTCATTCCAATAAAAAAGATGTATAGTTATCCTCTGTCAACATTTCCTTGGTAATGTTTTCTATTTGAAACAGTATTTATCAATTATCTCCTATCACAAATTTATTTAAAAATAGCTTAGATATCAAACTCTTTAGAAGATTTATCCGAAAATCGAATTCTTGACACAGTGATCTATAACATGTCTATTAAATTTCAGCTCAATTGAATAAACTGTTTGGAAGCTATCCACTCACACATCCATACTTATATAGACATCATTGTAAAAACCACCAAAAGCAAATTCTGGAGACCTGAAAACATGAAGAAAGCCAACATACACACTCGTGTACAGAATCGTTGCAAACAATATAAAAACCGCAATCAGGGGATTATAAATTTTACCTTATTCATTTATTTATTTATTTTATTTTTTATCATGATCACAATGCTTTGCTTTTCGCATTATTTGTGTCTGTAAGGAACAATCGCAGTATTTTTAAACAAATTTCTTAAAAAACCTTTTTGTGTGAATTACTTTCTACAGAATTCCAAAATGTTTCAGTCATGATCAATAAAGTTCTTAATCTTTAAATTATATGAAAGCTATTCACTGAGTTGCAACAGGGGTGACAACCCTGATCTACATAAAGGAACTTGGATTAATTTACATTAAATTAAATTTAGTTTAACTTTTCAATGACTTTTTTTCTTCAATTGAAAATGAAAAGCAAGATGCAAAACCAAGTTTACCGGGGTGACACATGTTCAGGACTATGAGAGTCCCCCTACTTTTTTTTCCCAGGACTACACCGCTGTTTGACTCTTAATTCCTAAAGTTTGTTAAACTAAATAAAATAATTGTCAAAAATCACTACTTTGTAAATGATGAATTACAATTAAAATTAACATCTATTAGAAAATAAATAGTTATTTTGGTTGTTTGTACTATCATTTTCTGAAAGATAGTCTCTGAAGTATCAATCTTCAGTGTACTCATTATCCAGAATCTTGTACAAATGATTAAGTATTTAATTAATATAATAGTTTGATTCAATAAATTACAGTTTATTGTTCTCTTGATTGGGTAAATAATAGAACAAGATGACTATTATCTGTTACCTACAAGAACCATGAATTGTCTTTTATTGTAATATAAAGGTATTTAATTGGATAACCTTTTCAAATTTTATAGCTAAAGTCATTAGCTAATTAATATAAACTATCAAATTGACCATCATTAAAAATTATCTAGATATCTGTATATTTACACTTGAGAGTCAATTTACCTAAATCGGAACTCAAATAGAAAAAAAAATTAATTAATGTTAATGTAAAAGCAATGTATACATATATTAAATAAAACAATCAAAGTTTTACATAAAATTATCTCTTAAATCAAAAGCTGAAATCTGGTTATAGCAAGGTTTAATCTCTAAAATTCACAGTTTTAAAAGTAAAACCTTATACAATTGTATTTAAATAAAAATAAGTAAACCATCCTTTTTCTGCATAGTAATTTTATCTTTTTTTCTATAGACATCAGTAAAGTATAGCCAGAAAAACTGGAGGCATAATTTCCCTCCTTTAGAATGAATAAATTATAAATATTATTGTGACTTGGTCCAACAACCTCAGACTGCGAGGGACAGTAATGTATGCATCCCTAGTCTTCAGTTAAACTGGTAAGCAGACAACCCTTTTTGTTTATCAATATCTTATATTATATCGATTCCTTGCATTTGTGACCGAATCAAATTACAATTCGTATAAATGTGAATAGATTATTTTTTTATTTATGTTGAAAAAGAAAGATTTTTTTAGATGTTTTCTGTTTTTCTATGTTTTTTTTTTTTTTTTTTTTTTGGTACTTTTATGTTAGCTGGGTGCCAGTGATAACTTGCCAAAGATTGTTTCAATTGGCATCATTTGAATTGTAATCTTTTATGTGAGATTTTGTTATTTGTATTGATATGTTTGTGTTTACGTATTTTATTATGATTATATTTTAGCTGTTTTTATTTCAGTTTTTTAAGATGTATTGCAATGTTAAAATATTGTCTAGTTGTTATTAGCTAATGTTAAAAGATTGGCGAAAACAAGAGTTGGCAAGATTTAAAAAATCACTGGTGCCCAGCTAACATAAAAGTACCTCCTTTTTCGCAACATTATTTCTTCTTCAGTTCTGATTGCTTTACTTTTTAATCCAAAATTATATAAAATTTATATTTAATGGACTTAATTTAGAGGAGGAAGAAGGAAAAAAATTTATCATGAAATTTTATGTTATTTATTTTTAACTGTGTCATTGAAAATGTGTTACTGTACATTGTAGAACTACCATTTTCAAGTAGAGGCTTTTTATTGTTTAATTTATTTTTTTATTTGTGCTATAAATTGTGCTCACTCAAGCATCATTATTTATATAAATTTCAATATTTACTTTACGGATTGTCATTACTATATATATTCATATATACCATAAAATTCCAAAAATAATCCTCCTCTTTAATTTTCAAAAAATTTCACTTAAAAAAAAAATTCCATTTGTAAAGCCCCCTTTGCCAAAAATTTTTGGTTGCAATTTATTTTCACCCATCCCTTGATGATGAAATTTTTTATGGTATCGATAGAGATGGGAATGGTCGAAAAAAAAACAGAAACTTTGGGAAAAAAACGTTTTTTTTTTCGTTTTTTTCCAAAGGGGTATTTTTTAATTTTTCCGAATTGAAAAAATTGAAATTTAATTTATAAAATAATGTATTCAAAATGTTATTATGGCTGCATTCTGATATTTTTTCTTTATATTTTTTCATATTCAGTGTCTCCCATAAAAATGTTAACATAGAAAATATGATCTGTAAGCAGTTTAGGAGGGACTTGAGTCCTTTAAAGGATCATTTACAATTTTTTCACCTTAAAACATAGGACCCTTCAAAGAATTCGTTTTTTTTTTTTTCAATCTAGATTCTGAATCCTCCAGAAATGTGATGATTTTAGAATAACAAAACATGTCACACAGCTGAAATCGTCAATGAGTCTCTTATCTAGCTGTATATAATGTAGTGGCCAAAATTGTTGAAACCTTTTGGGAAAAATGTTTTTTTTCTTTAAAGTTTGATGGCTTATAAACACCCAATATTTCTTAGTTATACCATAAAAGATATATACCACTGAAAAGATAATTTAATTAAAAATATCATACAACACAGTTTGTTCGGAACTGATGCTTTACACTCACGCAAACATGTAAACAAAAGTTTGGCGACTTTTCGGTTGGCGCGATTTTCAAGACTGTGCCAAACGAATAACTTAATACAATGGCTAGGTTGCCATTAAAGGAAAAAAATCCCCTAAATTTGGCGACTTTTTTCCTTTTTTTAACCGATTATTATTTTTTTTTTCTGCGTGAGTGTAAAGCATCTTAGCTGTTTGTTCAATTCTAAAAAAATATATATCAAACGTTATATAGTTAAATAATCAGAAAAAAACAGTAAAATCTGGTTAGGTTGATGATAATTGTTTTTCTTTTTCTTTGCTAAATGTAACGATAATTTCTAATTCACAAAATTCTGATTATATTTTTTTAATAAGGTAAATTTTTTTTATACAAAATATTCACAAAAACATGATCATGTGGGGAAAAAATGTAAAGATTCCTTTTAGGAACGTCAAAAAGTCACAGCAAACCGCGAAAAAACACTAAAAATCGCATAAAATATTCCAAAACATTAAAAGATCTCGGAGAACAAATTTACTAAAATGATTGAAACAAGATTCGTTTTACGAATGTCAAACAATCACCGTAAAATGAAAAAAAAAACACATGAAAATTAAAAAATTGTTGTACGAATTTCGAATAAACTTTATTGAACAGTGAACAAAATTTGCTATAACGGACAAACATTAAAACCGGATTTTTATATATTTTTTATTTTATTTATTTATTTTTTTAATGCAGAAAAATTGCCTTGAAACGTTAACCCCCACCTCTCTAAAAATGGCATAAAGAAAATCTTATAGAAATCTGGGTATGAGGTGCATAGCTTCAGATATACAGGAATCTTCCTATCAAATCATATAACTCTGTACTCAGCGGTCTCTACCAGAAATTCTAGACAGCCACATAAAAAAAATCTTATCTTTGTTATTATAAACTTACTGGTCCACCTGGTTTTGCTTAAGCCCACGATAATAATTTTAAATATACCTAAGATCAGTGCAGAATGATTTTATATTTTTAAACGAAAATCCTTCCAAACGAACTTAATGTTGAGGGCCCCACTGCCTTCGGCAGCATGCAATCTCAAACTTATATGATTTTATATTTTTAAATGAAAATCTATCTAGAGTTGGAGGGGGCTACACTGCCTTTGGCAGTGTATACCGGTCGTGCTAGGTGCACTCCGCGTCCTTTTTTAATTTTATATTTTTAAAAGAAAATCTTTTCAAAGGAACGTAGTATTAGGGGCCCTGTAACCAAGATTACACTGCTTAATCCCTGATAAAGTAGCGCCGGGCGGGTGGGAGGATTCAATCACAAACCAACTTGGAACATAATAACGCAAAAGGCTAAAAGAACGATGCAAACATGCATCTTTTCTCTTCTTAATCACCTGAACGAAAAGGAGGGGGGGGGGGGGGGGGGGGTTGGGTAGAATACATTGCTAAGAAGGTACAAAAGGGGTTAAATAATAAAATAACTGGTATAAATATTAGTAGAACACAGCCGCTGAATAAATCATTCATTACCGAAGAATCCAAACCTCAGAACATATGACTGTTAAACGTTAATCCTATGGGATATTTTTTTTTATTTACAAATATTATTTTGCCCCTAAATCTCATTATTTCTAAACCAAAATTTTACACAAACAACAGTTAAAAGGTTAGTGTATTGTATTAAAATTTTAGAGCATTAACGCAAAAATAAGTTTCCCTTTTCAATCAAAGAGTGTGTTGGAATAAAATTTTTTCCATGGGAATTTTTTCCCAAAACTGATTATTTCCCCTTACAAACTTAAAACTTGATCATTAACTAAAATATTAGCATAGGACTGTATTAAAATTTTGGAGCGATTGTATCAAATTAGATACATTTTTAAAATTAAAATATGCCAACTGTCAATCCTATTGGCAATAGAGATAAATTCATTAATGTAAGCATAACAAAGTGATTTCTAGAAATGGATTTTTTGAAAGAATTAATATATTTTTTAAACGGATTGCGCCGTTTGAAAAGAAAATGAGCGCTAATTAAGAGGGTATGTTTTGTTTTTTCGAATTTTATCAGAAGCGTCGATGCAGAATTTTAAACTTTCCAGAAAAAAGCAAAAATTGCCCAAAGTGACTTTCGGAAAATAATTTTTTTGAAAAGTTAAAACATATTAATAAATTTTAAATGGCTACCACCGTTCGAAAGAAAAGTAAATTTAGATATATCCTGATATTTTTCGTTTTTTCATATTTCCTTTTCTGGAGCGGATGCAGATTTTCAAACGTTGCAAAAAATAACGAAACGGCCGTTCGGAAAATAATTTTTTCGAAAGGGATAACATTCATATTTTTTAAAAAAGGATTGCACAGGCATAGACAGATTAAGTGGGTATTTTTTTTTTCGTGTTTTGAATAGTTGAACCGACGAGAGCTATTAAAAATGAGGGAAAAAATACGAAAAATGATGCTTCAAAAAGATTTTTTTCAAAGGGTTAACATTCGTATTAGGCAGATTTCGTAAGAAATACTACCTATTACATTCTCCCCTAAGTTGGAATTTCTGAAAAACTTTTGCAGATCTACACCGATCATGACTCCCAGAACACAAAACCACCCCCAGTTCAAAACTTTATCTATCTATATCACTTTTTTATGGACACCATAACTTCAATAATTCTGCGCAAATCTGTTCCAAACTGATACATAAAATCTCGGTCAAGTTTGTTAATAAGCAAAATCGAACCGGTGGGGGAATGGGGGGTGCTTTTGTGAAAACAGAAAAAAACCCATAACTTCTTAATTACAATACGTATCGACTCCATTTAAAGTTATTATTACTTCTAGGAAAAGGGCCGAAAATTTATGTATGACAGATTTTTGATATCATTAAAAATGGCCCCAAGTTGGAGAAAAAAGGGGTTTAAGAAGAAAAAAATTCATAACTTTGTCAGTTCACAAGATATCAAATCTGCTTAAATTTATTATAAATCCTCTTAATATTATCTACAACTTTTATATTGACAAGTTTTTTTAAAGGACCAACCCTTATAGCAAAAAAAAAAAAAAAAAAAAAAAAAATTAATTAAAAAAAAAAAATCCCCTACAGACACTTTTAGATTTTGAAGTTGGCGATCCCAACTGCGGCATTATGGCAGAAAGGTCAATTCTTCTGAAATTACCAACAAACATTCGCCCTACGGTCTGTGCCTTCGAAATCTACCTGTGCCTGTAGGCCGAGCCGTCAGGGATTTTTTTTTTTAACATACTGCACTGTTAGAAAGATAAAAGAACCTTTTTATGTTGTGTATATTTTTTTCGTATTTATACGTGTCGGCTGATGTGTGCCGCGGAAGACAGGGAAAAAAGATGTTTTTCGACCGTCAGATTTTATCTACTAGCAACGCAATCGTCAGGCACCATTTTGAGAGAAAGAATGTCTTTTTGATGAGTGTCCGTTGTGTGTTTCTAATTAATATATTGTTAATTGTCAAAAAATGAAAAATCTGAACCACAGATGTATTAGGACATGCCTTGGACTATCCACATCCAAATTTTCAGACATCTGCGTACAGTATAATTTCCTAACCATCGTAGACAGACACACAGGGAAATTTATTTAATTAGTATACATAGATTGTGCATGAAAACATTTTTTAATTACTGATCTTCACTGTAAAGGCAACTGGGCTCACTTAAGAACTTCGGAGTATTTTAACAAATGAGCCTGTAAAAAAACATGTCTATAACTGTATGATAATGCCCTTTTTACCTTAGATTTGTTTGAATTCCATTTCAAAGCAACATTTCAAACTTCTTCTAACTTTGCCAAAGCATCTTTTTTTATTTCAGCAATCGTAATTTGTTATCGTTATCTTTAAATGAAATTACCATTCTCTTTTCTTTACACTGCTGATAGAGAATTTTTTTTTTACCTCTCGGTTGTCAGTTCACCGTCATGTATCTCCAGTAATTTTCCATCTTCTTCCTCTACTCCCAAGTTAAGATCATGAGCTTTTGCCACAATAACCTTTATCAATTTATGTCCTTTATCTGAAGTTCCTTCCTTACTAAAAGAAAGACACAGTTTCTTCCACACTGTTTTGGGGCAATTCATTCTTATTTCTTTCCAGCCTTTCACAATTGCTATGACAGTGTTGAATTATTCCTTAAACAATTTTCTTAAGATCATGGTGGTAGCATCACACATTCCAAAGCTCCTGCTAAAAAGTGCCCTTTTGTAAAGAGGTTTAAAGTTTTCAATTATCTGTAGGTTGAATCAGAAATGTATCTTTGAGAGGAAAAGAAATAAACCAGATAGAATCTAATAAGCTCTGGTATATTTTCTTGTATGCTCCTTGGATGGCCAAATGCATTATCCAAGGTTAAAATGTCTTTCAGAGGCTCAGGATAGGCTTTGCTAAAAATAGGCTTTGACAGTTATTGTTTCAAATTAAATATTACGTGTGAAATTTTGAAAACAGGGAAAATTGATTTATAAAATAAAAAGGGAAGGGGGTTTAAAACTTTATATATGATTCTCATATCATACCATGGTACCACTGTATATACAGTAAAACCTCCATAACGGACCCTACTGAATACGAACATCTCTATTTAGCGAAAACAATTTTAATCCACAAAACATATATATATTTGTATATTTTTACCTCTGAAAAGCGAACACCTCTCCGAATAGCGAACATTTCCGCATTCTTGAGGTTCTGCTATTGAGAGATTTTACTGTATGTATGTATGATATATATACATACAAATGTTTGTTTAATAAACATTTGTGCCCCCACCCCCCAAAATTTGTAGTCACGCTACGCCTATGGCCGGAACGTGGTTCATCTTCATTGTCGAAATTTCCAGCTTTAAACTTCCAAAACCAAACTTTGTCTGTATCATAAGAAACAGTATTGATTCCTAAGCTTTCCCACATCTTTCTGTGGCATTCAGTCACACTGTGTTTATTACGGAACTCATAGTAAATAATCGTTCTGATCTGCTGACGTGATAGCTCCATTTTAAACACTTTTTTGAAGCACAAGATAATAAATTTTTAACAAACAAATTACACAGTCATGTAGTGCCTGTGCTCTGCTTTCGAATGCAAAAATTAGTTGGCTGAAAAGCTAACAACCGCAAAAATGACAGTTGCTATCTCCCCTTGGCGGAAAACTTTTTACTCAACGTAATAAAACAGTGAGATCTCAAAAGTAGTATAACAAAGCAATATAATAAAGTTAATATAAATCAGTAAGATTGAAGGTTTGTCATCGAAGAAATGTTAACAAATATTAATACCACTATTTCCAAGCAATACATTTCGTGCTTTTTAAATTTTTTTTTTATTGCAAATGATGTAGAAATATGCCACGAAGATTCTTGTTTAGAAATAGTGGTGTAAAATGTTTTGCTGCTAATTTTTTCCACGACAAACATTTCACCCTAAGAAGCATTATTAGCTATATATGGTAAGTATAAAACGTAATAATATAATAATGCAGCATTTTCAAGGACTGAAGGAAAAAAAAACAGATTTTCTTTAATAAATCTGACTTTTACTCAAAACAAAAACATTACATTTATTTATGTAAAAATATGTAGCGCAAATTTAATAAATTTGGAAAAATGTTTGATTAGTGTCAAAGATTAAAAAATGTATACACTACTGTAGCACAAATATGATTGCATGTAGAAAGAACTTTGACTAAGGAAATGACCTTTAAGATGTTGTAACATAATTTTAAATTAGTAATCTATATAATAAAAGCGTAAGTCATGTGACTGTCATCAACAATTCCGGGATGGCCGTTTCGCTTTTTTATATACCAGGTGGCCATTTTTATTCAAAATTTTTTTTTCGAATAAAACTGCATAAAAGTTACATCTTTAGAAAGATCGTTCAAAATAAATTAATATTTGAGAGATGACTTACGTTCAATTATGTATATATTCTGCAATAACTTCAGTTGAAATTAGATTCTCAGTTCAAATTCTCTATCCATGAAAGTAAACAAAAAACCATTCATTCGTCGTGAACGTTTAAAATATTATACCATGGAGGTACTCGTTCGCAAAGCAAGTTCTCCGCAAATGAATTTTTGGACCGCTGCCTGGTGTAAAAAAAATAATTCGCACAAGTGAGACAATCAAAGTTTACCATAATTGTTATGATATACAACTCAACTTCCTTCTGGATCTTTTCTTGACGTAAGCTGAATGTAAACAAATACAACTCATAAAATAATATTTAATGAATCAAATTTCGAAACGATTTTTCAGTTAATTTGGTATTTATGTATTATACGTGCCAAGAATAGTGAGATCTCCGAAAATGATTGTTAATCACCAATCGTATTTACCATTATTAATGATCAATCACATTAAAAACAGTAATTTAATATACATTTATAAAATACATAACATCATTAAGTACTTTTATGTTATTTTTAAATCGCCAATACCAGCTTTTATTTTTCGAGTGCGCAAATTAGAAACGATACTTTGATTTTGAAATTAAATGTTTTGATTTATATTATTTCTTATTTATCTATTTTCTATTTTGAATGAAAGCTCTGAACGCCATGTATTTTAAATTAAAAGTGTGAACGGCATTTATTTTAAATGGAAAGTGTGAACAGCATGTATTTTAAATTTGAACAGCTGTCGCAGACGAATCGGGGTTGTCGCAATTTTCGTTTTGCGCCATTGTGGCGAGAGAACCCCAATTTCAAGTACCTGTTAGAGATTGCTAAAACATCATGTTGCTTTTATTTTATTATCAAATAGTTTATTTTACATTAAAAAACACACAATTTTATTATAAAACATACACAATGATTAATTTATTATAAAACACAATATTTAATATATTATAAAACATACGGAATCTGCTCTACCGGGTTGCCATACGAAGCAAAATCTAACGAAACCGCCGGGTTGCTCAGGTATAAAATCGCCATTTTGGCGCCAAAATGATACCCCGGTGCGTCTGCGACAGCTGTACCCAAAATTACGTATCATAATATGCAGCACGATAATGGCACATTATTCAAGACGTTTTAGATGAGAATAGATAGATATTCTAATCTTCCGTAATCGAGTCTACAGCCAAAGTTAGCGAGAAACAAATAAAAAAAAATATTAGCAACAATATGGTTCAATGTGAATGAGGATATTGCTAAAGACTTTCACAAAACAGACTTCATTACATCAAATCGTATAACCTAAAATACGCGAATTGGCAATGGGCTCAATTGCGGAACATTACTTAATATGTTTAAGTAATACCGCAGTAGCGAACATATTGCAACTGATAAGCAAACGCACATGAAGCATAAATGCTTAAGTAGGTTAAGCGGTTTTTGTCAAGAAAGATGAAATACATAACAAAAAATATGCGAAATGCTACCATGATCGCAAAAGTTTTTGATTTGTCTATTAGAATCTTCTGATTTGGCGAAGGATTAAGTAAAAAAATAAATTATGAATAAAAGTAACGTGTTACAATGCTTAACATACGCATTTAAAGGAGACCAAACTGGTCGCCAGTGGCGGCTAGTTATAAATAACAGAACATATTTTGTTTTCTCATGAAAATATAGAAAAGAACAGTGAGGTCTTAAAAACCTTTTATGCACATCTCAATTAATTTTATATATAATTATGTGTCTCGGGCCGCACATAAAGTGCCTGCGAGCCGCAAGTTGAGTATGGCTGCTCTAGAAGCTTTTTTATGCAAACATGTTTATAAATAAAATGTATATCAATATTAAGATATAATGTATTAAATAGCAATTGTAAAGCTTATACATTTGCAGTGAATTTTAACTTGTTTATCTGTCATATGGCAGTTCCACTGTAAATAATAATCAGTTTAAAAAATTTAAGAATGTTTGACAGCCTCAAATCTTATTAAAAAAATAAGTCATATGATGAAATAACAAGTTAATGTTAATTAAGAAAATGTTACATTGAAATGAAACCTGTGCTTATAATGACATTAATAATTTAATATATGCATAAAAACATTCAGTATATACACATTTTACTATGGGGGAACATCAATAAGAAGTAGAAAAATATAATGATAAAAATTTTCTTCTAGTTAAAATATCAAATGCAAAATAACCAGGAAATAATAAAGAAATTAACAGAAATGCATAAAATACATACTATGAAATTTTGTTATTCAAGATACATAAATGTTGTAAAATATTTAATAGTTGTCAAATGCTTAAGGATCAAGAGCAAGTTGTTTTGTCTTTAGAACTTAACATTTTATAAGCCATTTAAAATTTTGTAGCAGTTTGTAATCCAAATCTATTTCTAAGTTTGTTTTGCATCATGCTGAATTGGAAAAAATTTGTTCAATGCTTGCTGATAAAAGGCTGCGCAATAAAAAAAGATGACATGCAAAATTTGAAATATTTTCTGTTGCTGTATCTTTTCAGTGATTCCAACCATTCTGCTGGGGGATAGATTATTTATGATTGCATCAGAAAAATACGTATCAGGAAATGGAGATGCCTTAGTGGAAAATTTAACAATCAATGGCAAAATTTTTTCATCAATGTCATTCACACATTTTCTTGCTATTTCTTCTTGGTCATTAGTAAGTTCCTCACCCATGTATTTTGGATGCAGCATGTATGATAAAATGTGAGCTGGTGTGATACAGTCTTCAAATCTTTTCTGTAAACATTTATTATAAATTCCAAGTTCTTCAAATTTAAAAGTGTCAAGAATTCATTGGTTACATCTGCAATAGTAGAGGAATCTCTCTGTAACACATCCAATGAAATACTGATGGGTTTCAACAGACTGATTAGATATTTCCGTTCTTTATATAAAACAATGTTGTTAATTATATTCCTTACGTTCCATTACTGTTCCATTGAGTTTCATTAGGAATTTGAGGCATTACACCACCATAAAAATTTAGAAACCTTTTAGTTATGTGATGACTGGAATTCTTAGACAGAACTATAGGCTAAAATAAAAGACAATCAACTCCACCACTGATAAAATTCATTATGTATAAGAGAGCCTAAGTTTAAGTTCAGCTTCTTTAGTTTTGGTTTAGGTTTTTAGTTTCTGTTCAAGTTTTCAGTTTTGGTTTATGTTCTGATTCAACTTAATCAAAACTGTTTGACATATGCAGCATAAGATTATTTTTACAGTAAAATATTGTCTAAAATTAATTGTACCAATGTGTAATTAACATTTTGTTTGTGGATTTATTAGATTATGACTAATGTGCAGTCATTCTATTTTAATTAAATGATTAATTGAAAAAAAATATATTCTATTATTAATTAATAATGTAGGAATATAATTCTATTACATAATAACAATAATTTTATATGTCAAACATATGGAAAATCGGCATATTTTCATTTTGTCCATTTTGTCCAATTTCTTCCGGCGTCCCGGACTTTCTACAAAAAGTGGGCAAAATAGCAACACTGCCTTGGCATGCTGCCAAAGAAATAGACTATTCAGAAGGGAGCGAAGCATTCGATTAGAACACAAAAACACAAACTAAGAAAAATGAATTTAAAGATCACAACTCTCAATCAGTTACAAGAAAATGGAGTGAGTAAAATGCCTTTTCGCATATTTTTAATTATCTGAATGCAATTTCTTTCAAACAAGATTTCCCTTTCAACCTTTCCATATAATTTTCTGTTGAATCAAGAATTAAAATATTTCATCCATTCTCGTTATTTATTTTTCATACCATTAAAAATTAGTTGATAATGTATTTTTTAAATAAAAACTTTACATATTTAAACATCTAAGCTATAATAACATGTTTCTTTAGCTTAAATGTATTCATTAAAGAGAAAGCTACAATTTTGAAGCATTATTATCATATAAGAAGCAAAATCCTTTTTTATAATCTTGGAGACCAGTAAATGTCGGAATTTTCCTATTCATTCTCCACAAAATAAAAATTGGGGAAATTTTCTGATTATCAAGATTAGACTCGTCCTAGCCACACTTGTTACTCACATGACCAGTCTTTAAAGTTTGGCTCTGCAATGCATAAAAAATAAACAAAAAATTCAAAAATCGCTGTACAAATTCTGAATAAATGTTATTGAAATGGGGTCAGAATTTATTAAACTGGGTTAAAAGATTGAAACCAGATTTCTTTTAATGATGTCAAAAAATTGGTGCAGAATGCGAAAAAACTTTAAAAACTGCAAAAAAAATTCCAAAAATTGCTGTACAAATTCCAGCACAACATTTACTGTATTAGGCTAAAAAATTAAAACCAGATTCATTTTACTAATGTGGAAAAATCACTGTGAAATACATAAACGTATAAAAATTCAGAAAATCACAAATAGCTGAAACATTGTAACCAGAATTATTTCACAAATGTCAAAAAATTGTTGCTAAACGAAAAAAAAAAAAAAAAAAAAAAACCTAAAAATTGATAAAAATTTAAATCTGAGGATGCAATTATGGAAGGACAAAAATTATTGCAATTAGGGCTAAAAGTTTGAAACCAAATTCCTTTTATGTCAAAAAATTGCTCCAAAACCCTAAAAAAGGTGGAAAATTAAATTGCTGTACAAATTCTGAATAAATTATATTGAAAAAGTAAAATAAATTACTACATCGGGATAAAAATTTTTAACCTTACTCCTTTTATTATGAGAAAATCACTGTGGTATGTGAAAATAAAACTAGCCTGATGTGCCAATCTCAAAACTTTCTTCTATCTCATACATTTTACTACTTCAAAATTCGCTATCACAGCGTGAATAGAATCAATATTTTTTGTCTTTCTGTTGTACGTCAGCTGCTTATGAATTGTCTGCATACCTGGATACGAGCACCCTTCGTTGCCTTAGCATATGATGTACAACACTGTACATCACATTATAAAAGTCCTTCTGGCTTGTTCAGGCAGGAATAGATAGCCTGCCTACTCCTTAGGTTTTTTTTATGTTCACTAATTTTACTGGAAAACTTGAAGGTAAAATGAGTGGAACCCGATTACAGAAGATTCATTCCCAGTTCTCATCAATATTGAATTTGAATGAGAATGTTTCCAAATTACTCAGTTATAGCCAAGCTGACTTCATTTATGGCAACCTATTTTGCTGCCGAATTTGTTGATATTTGGCAACATGTAGTGAAATATCGCAAACTATGTGAGAATTTGGCTCTGGCGAATATGAACATATAGTGTTAAACTTATAAACAGGTATGCTTAAGTCTCTTTGAGTTGGAAAGATGATTCCAACAATGAAAGAAAATTTGCGAGAAAGTTCACTCAAACTCATAAATAAAATCCTTTTATGGAGGAATCCTGCTGTCTTTTTTCAAAATGTCAGCCACCCTAAAATTTCAAACTGCTGTATTTCAGTCATATTTTAAGATAGAGGCAAAACAAAAATTGCTCCGAAATCCTTGGATTTTGAGTTTGAAATCTTTAAATGGCTATCACAGCGACGCCTTCCAGCAGAATATCCCCAAATTCAACTGGGACCTGCAGACAATGGTCAAAAACATATACAAAAGAATTGGTTTAATTCTCTGTATATAACTTCATGTACTTTTCAATGATACAATAATGAAAATGGAACAAAAATTGCTATCACAGCGCTTCCTTTTGTCTGAATATCCCCAAATTCAAGTGGGACCTGTTGGCCATAGCCAAAAACATATAAATGAAATTTGATTCAATTCTAGGCATAACATCATACACTTTTCGATGATACAAAGAGGACATACACATGGACAGACAGACATTTTGTAAAAACATGTTTTTCAGAATCTCTGACCCCTAAAACGTGTAAGTCTGTCAAAAATCGGAAGTAAAAAAAATTCACTTACAATACTTTCTTCTATTATAGATAAAAGAAAGTAAACATGCTAAAATTGCATAAAAAATTAAATTAAAAAAAACCTAATAAAAAAAAAATCCAAAAACTAACTTTAGACATACAGGTACCTTCTGCCAAATCTTATAGCTCTACACACAATGGTCTCTTTCAACACACAGACCAACTTCTATCTTTATTATAATAGATGTAGTTTTGATTTTGATGGAGAAGTGTATTCTTATTAAAGGATATATTCTTAATTAAATTTAAAAAAAATATATTTTCATTAATATATACTTTACAAGTGTAAATGCCCGTCCTAGGACAGTGGGTAGAAATTATGAATTCCATTTAAAATTTGAATTAATTGATAAAAAATATTCATATACTATTCATCGACAATAAGGGAAACCGACCTGAAACGGTGCATGACCGGCTGCTTAGGATCGGATCAATGAATGGACCTCTAGTGTTTTAATAACACATTTTTAAATCAATTTTTATGTAAAAAGAGAGAAATTATTTTACAATAATAATATACAGTCTGCAGATCAGACACACTTTTAATATTTTCAACTGATAATTTCTATATGCTTTCTTCATTTCCTTTCCATAATCGTGATGTCTGTTTCTTTTCCACAATCGGAGATCCTGTCCCTGTTATAAAGTGACATACCCAATCGATCCCTTAAAAGTAATAAAATACAATCCATTTATATAATATGCAAGTGAACAATTATGATTTAAAGCTTTTTTTTTTACCGTTACTTTTAATAATTTTAATTTTCCTGAATTCTTTTACTTTTCTGACTTCTTTATTAAAAAATTAATTCATCCAACCTGTAATTAATTTTTTTAAGCTATTGTTAACATGTAATCAAGGTATACAATCAAGATGAAGTAATCAATAAAGCTTCCATTCAAATTCATAATCTTAATAATTAAAAAAGGAAATATCTGAAAATTACATCATATTAACATAATCATATAAATTTTTCTGTTTAGCTTTTGCAACATACAAATAAATTTGTAGCTAAGCATAACGTCATTTTTATTTTGCAAGTTGACAAACCCTGTATTAAAAATTCTACTGCATTTTTTTTTTTTTTTTTTTGCACACTCACCTTATTTGTTATTATTATTGATATATTTTGTGTTCTTTTAAATTTTCTTATAAAATTGTCTGCCATCCATATCCATGTCCTTGAATTTTCATTTATTCCTTTTTAAATCAACTCTTTTTTTTTTTTAAATACATGAAATTTGGATTTTCTGGTAACACTTTTTACCCCCCACCCTCCTACTTTAAAAATTTGATTGATAAATCTCATAATAGCTGTTGATTTCCTTGAAAACTTTGTGGTGAAAACTGCATTCCAGTGACATGTTACTGTCATTATGAGAAAACAACCAGAATTCTCATCTGATTTTTTTTTTTTTTTTTTTATGAAATACAACTTCTTTTTACTATTTATTAAAATGTATTTTCTTTTCAACTATTCACTAATTTATGACTCTGTGGTTGTGGATACTGTTTCAAGTGAAAATCTGTCTTAGGACCTTTAAACTTGTTTTAGTCTATGACATAAAAATATGGTGTTATGTGATAGAATGCCTGTCAGCCATTACCTTGCCTTGAATTTCACTGATTAGGAAATATATTTCAAGCTTAAATCTCCAATCTGCATCAATGAAATTTATAAACAGTATACACCCACTAATTGCTGTATATTGGAACTCTTGCAAACACTATGTTCCAAATGAACTCTGAAGTGAAGTCCTGACAGCAATTGCATATTCTAGACTGGAATAAAATTAAAATTTTCTTCCTGTAGTCTTTAAATTTTAACCTGTTGATCAGATATGAGCAATTAATGATGCTTTACCTTCTCTCATATCATACAATGGGATTTTGAGATCATCACCCACAGGTCAACCAATTTTCTTAAATAAAACATTTATGATCTTCATTATTTTTCTTTTAAATATGGCCCAGAAAATGATAAACTTCTGTTGTTTACCATAATGTCCCAAATGACCATTTTTGTCATGTATATTCCAGAATTAAATTTGTTATATTGTGTCTTCCTCACCATTCAAGAAAAAAAAAAGTTTTTCACTGCTAACATCTTGTAGATAAGTTTCTTTTATTTACTATGTATTATTTTTTATTTATTCTTCCAAAGTTGCTGCTTACTATCATGAATTCTTAACTATATTGTGGGTTACGTGGGCGTGGTCTCGTACCACAAGCCACTTGCTTTGGAAGCGGTGAAAAAGCAGAGTGTAGTATTTAAAATACAAGGTTAAATTCACTGATATATTTTGTTTGGAGAAACTAACTAGTGAAGCCTGCCAATTATAGATAAGAGTGAATAATTTGATTACTCAAAAAAAGTTATTATGACAATGTAATTTATAATAGATTTAATTATACTAATTTTAAATTAAATGCTTTTAATGCCTGATAAAAAGTTACTGTTTACAACTTTATTGTACTTTATTGTTCACAAACTGAAAGGAATTAAGCTTTTTAATTATTATTTAATGTTTTTTTTATTTGTTCGGCCTCAAAATATCTTTAGAAACATTGTAAATTATGTTCATCTTAGATTGTAATAGTTTTTCCAATCATTGGAAATATTAAGAAAATGTATGATTTTAATCAATTATTAAAAAGAAAAATCATCTGATCAAAATTACAATTCAAATCACATATTTAAATTGTCTGATTAAAATAGCTCTCAGTTCCTGGTAGCACATATGTATATTTTCTCATATTTCAATATGTTGTGAACAGTGTTGTGTGTTGCTGCAACCTTTTGCGCTCTTGGGTGCTGCTGGATGCATAACTTATATTTCTTTTACGTTTGTATACTACTACTAAATGAGATAACTGCATAAAATTAAATGTTATGTGCATATATAAATAATTAAAATGTTTTTTTATGAATCAAATGAGAACTCTTCGATTCTACTGTGCCTATATATACAATCTGTCTCTGATCTTGTAACTGAGGCGTGTATACACTTCTTGCCTGTGTTACTTAACTGTCTTACTGGACTTTAAAAAATTATTGATGTGACACCCAAGCATGCAGAGTTGAAGACTATACGTTTCAAATTATTTCTTTCTTTTTCTAAAAACTTTAGTTTCCTCTATAAATGAAAACTTTATTTTATTCTGTTTTGTTTTATTAAACAAAATAATACTTTCTTTTATTTTAGTTATTTATTTCAGCTGTTAAACACATTTTCTGCGAAAAGGAACCTGATTTCTGTAAGCAAATAGTCTTGTTTTTCTGTGCCTTTCACAGGCCATTTTTGTTTGTTAAAAAGGAATTTGTCTTGTTTCTGCCTGATGGAAGATTTATGAATTATTTTGATTTACAGTAATCCCTCAACATTTGCGGTTTTAACATTCGCGAATTTTGATTATTCGCGAACATGAAAATGCGGAAAACTTAACAGTCGCAAGAATCTGACTTGATTATTCGCGATTTTTTAAAATTATATCTTTGCTTTTTTCAGAATTTACAGTGGTTAAAGATTAGTTTCCCTGTGTTTTCTCAGTATGTATTTACAAATCAATTTTCAGTTGTCTGCTGAAAAAGGAGCGAGTGTTGTAGGAAAACAAAATAATAACAACAGCAGAATACTCATTTGCAATGGGGATATTAGAAGTGGTAAGGTAACGGCATCTTCAATCTATTAATTTAAAATGTGCAGGTTCTCGTAGAGATGGAGCTGAAGTTGCACCTACATAGAAAATAAAAGTATCTCTGATGCATTTAGCTGTATTTAAATATCGTATTTTAATATTGTATCGCATACTGACCCATTTACACATTATCGTGTCTTTGCGAATAGAGAGAATCGAAATTACTTTATACAAAACACATGCTTTTCTAGCTGTAATTATTACCCTAGTCAATTAATTTGAATTATCTTTAGTAAATAAATTTCATGTTTATGAATATGTGCGTACATTTAACTTCTACATATATGTTCGGCATAAAGTATTGTTAATACATGTATCCTTTAGTTCTTTGAAATGCTGTGCCACTCTAATTAAAATTTTATAGAACGTAACTCCTTTTTTAGTGCAGAGAGATAGACTCAACATTCGCGGATTTGACATTCACGATCTTTTACTGGAATGTAACCCTCGCGAATGTTGAGAGATTACTGTATTACGTAGCTTGTATGCACTTAAACCTGATAACTGTTATTCTAAGCTAGCTTGAACCTGAAATTTTGGAGTACAGTCCTGCATGCATTGTGAAACACTGATCCAAACCTGAAAATTCTATTATTCCAATCCCATAGAGCTATGAAAAGAAAAGAGTAGACATATCGATCTTCTCCTGTAGAATGCTTTGAAGCCAGAAAAGGGGTTCTTTCCTCCTCTCCAGCAATCTGTCATATTCGACTTTGACCAATAACAGTCTAATCTCCAGTGCAGGACGAATCTAAATATGGCAGACGCAGGAGGGGATAAAAACGGCCTCAAGTGATGTCATTTATGACTACTCCTTTCTTTTCGTAACCCAAACCAAACAAAAATATTTTCATTGACCCAAAACCTGATTCAATCCCGATCAAATACTTTTCATTGACCGAAACCTGGTACACTTCAATCCGAACCGGCCCAAAGCCTGGAAGGAAAGGAAATTAAACTCTTTTTAATGCAATTATGAAAAAATAGTCTACAGTTTTACCTCAAATATCAATTTTGTTTTTTATGTTGAAAAATAAGCATTATTTACCTCTTTCATATTCAAATAATATTTTTTTTCATTTGAAAAAATATTCTGCACTTTCTTTTGAAAAATCTGGCTATCCCAAACCTGACCAGCAAGAATCAAAACTAAACTTGTACCTGAAACAATTAGATGCAACCCCAGCCCACAATAAAAAAAAAATTAGTGCCAACCCAAACTGTAGATCAGGTTGGGTTAATGTAAAACCAGGTTACCCACATTGATGCGAAGTAACCTATTCAGAGTCCGAGACCAATCTCATCTTGCATAGTTTAGGAAGTTATATTAGACCAATAAAATAGCTCCTTTAAAATAAATAATAGTTTTCTGACACTATCTGGCTTTGATAAAAATATTTTATTATAATGGATATAGTATTTGTTTACAAAATTTCACGAAAGAAAGAATTGTTGCATCATTTCCCACCAGTATTCAGTGAAATGGAAAATTGAGAAGAGAATAATCCCTTGTATTTAAACATAAATTATCACTGTGAAACGATTAGGAAACCATTTAATCATTAATTTTATCTTTTGTAACTATATTCAACTTTCTCTAAATTCTAACTCTTTATAATCCATAATTCTTTGCAATCCACCATTCACTTTGTTTATAAATAATACAAATCACAGTTTACAGTTCAGCTCATGGAACTTGTTATATATGGCAATGATTTCATTAATTATCAATTCATAATATTTTTTATTGATCTCAATATCAGTTTCCACAAGAAATATATTTTTTTTCTTTTGCATTTGACATTACCCCACTTCAAACCATTGTAGAAGTAGGATATGCACTAACAACTAACAGAAATCTACAAAAGTCATAATTATTATTCTTTTAAAATATCATATGGCAGAAAGACATAAGTTCTATGTTAAAACTAAATTTTGAAATACACTACTTAAATATGTAGCAAGGCAGAGTAAGAAGTTTGCAGTTAAATAGGAACAATATATTTAATAGAAATATCATCAAGTCAAATTAAGAATCTACATGTTACATGTCAAAATATAAACCTAATAAGAAACAGAATTTTAAGGCAGTTGTCAAACAATAAAATTCAAATAAACATTTATAAGGCAGGTTCCATGTGAACGCATAGTTTACTCCTCACCCTCAAGCTTTTGCATTAAAAATGATTCTATCATACATATCTTTTTAAACTTGCCCAATGGCTTTGTAAACATAGCTGCAGTCATATTATCAGATTCACAGTACTTTAAATCAAGCAAACCTTCTTTGTACAGTTCACATATAAAATGGTAACGAACATTGATGTGTTTAGATCTTTGACGGACACGCTCATTTTTAATCATAGCAATACAACCTTGATTGTCTTCATACATCGTAAACTGTCTTTTCTGAATATCCTCAATTTCGTACAATAATTGTGCTAACCATATACACTCTTTAGCTGCTTCAAACACAGCAATAAATTCTGCTTCAGTAGAGGAAAACTGAGGGCTGTTTTCTACTAGAGCATATTACAGGTGAATTTCCCAGCATAATTATGTATCCAGTTGTTGACTGTCAATCTGAAATATTTCCAGCCCAATGAGCATCAACAAAAACTTTAAAAGATGATGGATCTTTCCCAAATTTTAATTTAAACTTGGATGTTCTTTTAAGATATCTCATAACTTATTTAACTGCATTCCAGTCATTTTCAGTGGGTTTGCTAACACGTCTTGATTACATCTCAACTACTAACTGTTGAAATATCTGGTCTTTTGAGGTATTAGAAATATATGGGAGATCCAATTTCTTCTGTATACTTGTTGTTTGTTTCCAGTTCTCTTGATGAATCTCCATTTTTCAAAAATTCTGGACTCATAGGAATTTTTGCATCTTCAGCTACATTTTATCCATATTTTTTGATAAGTTGAGTAATTTTTCTTTTCTAGTTTATTACAAAACTACCATCTTCTAATCGTTCAACTTGAACTCTTAAATAATATGACGTTCTAAATCAGATGTATCAAATGATTCTTTAAATAAATGCATCATATTAATTTCAGTTTCTTCATCTAATGTACAAATAAGTATATCATCAACATACAAAAGTATATAACTCCAACCATTTTCTTCTTTTCTTATGTAGAAAGACTGATCCACTTCTCTATGTACATAACCATTTAATGTTAAAATTGAATTTACCTTTTCATTCCAAGTTTTGGATGGTTGTTTTAAACCATATAGACCTCTTTAATTTATACAATTTATCCTCTTTACCTTCTATTCTATAATATATACTTCTGGTTGTCATATAGATAATTCTTCATCTATCTCAGCATTTAAAAAGATTGTTTTCACATCTAACTGCTTAATCTTCATGTTCTTGGCACTTGTTCCTGTTAAGAGGACTCGAAAGGTTACATTATTCATGACAGGAGCATCTTCCTTTCTTTAAAATTTTCTCCGGCTTCTGAGTAAATCCCTTAGTAGCAAGTCGAGCTTTATAGCATAAAACATTTTCGTTTTGGTCTTGTTTAGGTTTAAAAACCCATTTAGTACCAATTGCATTTCGGTTAGGTAAATCTGTAATTTCCAAAACATTTTTTTCTTCACTTGATTTAAGTTCCTCATCTGCAGCTTTAATCAATTTATTTTGTTCATCTTCAGGTAACTTTTCCATTTCAACCCATGACTTAGGCATTATTGGCCCATTCTGAACATCTTATTATTACATTTTTCTTTTCTTCTAAATCTTCATCTTCTTCTAAATGTTTTATTATTTCATGTTCATCATTTAAGTTCAAAACAGTTTTCATGTGTTTATTATAGTCACCTGATTCATGAATATTAGTTATATTTCACTTTCTCTATCATTGAGACAAATTACATTTCTTGAAATGGTTACTTTGTTTCTTTATCAAGGATAATATAACCTTTAGATTTTTCTGCACAGCCAAGAAAAATTCCTTCTTTACCTCTGTTATCCAATTTTCTTCTCGAAACAGGTGCAATATAATAAATAACTGTGCAATTAACAATTTTTAAATGCTTTGCTGTTGGTTTATATCCATGTCATATTTCAAAAGATGTTTTCTCACAAGCATATGGGGGCAAATGATTTTGCAGGTAGCATGATGTCGCTGTACAGTCCTTCATTTTTAAACAAACCATGGACTAGATGATTGTCTTAATTCCTTAATTGCTTGAAGATCGCAATGTCCAAATATTCCATGCCACATATAAATACCATTTATATGCGATTTTTCAAAAACTTTATCAGCCATTTCATTACAGTTTAACTTGTACAGACAATTTTCTAATTTTCCTTCAATTATAACTTTATCATCTTTCATTATTTTACATTTCCTGATTCCAAAGTGTATAAATCATTTTCATCAACACGCTTTCCTGATAATAAACTGCTATCAAGATTAGGGCTGGGCGATATATCGATACATCATGAAATATCGATTTTTATAACATATCGTCTCAACCAATTTCAATCTTCCTTAAATATCGATATATCGGCTCTTGTTATATTCATTCATTAGTCAACACAATTTCTTATTCTCCAATTAATTCTTGAGTGTAAACAACGAAACAGCCAAATAAGAGGTATTTTTCACCTTTGTCTCCTCTTCTCCCATATCTAGAGACCATCCATTTACTATTATGCTATTGAAGTGATTTAGAAATGAATAGCATTTTCCATTTTTCAATAAAGGTATTGCATTTTAAGTTATAAGCAAGTTCTATAATGACCATTTCTGGGGTGTCGCGTTACGAAAATTCGTTCAAAACGTTTACTGTGACAGTTTAAAAAAAAAAAAATAGACCCTTTACTTTATTGAAAAATGGAAAGCGCTATTCGATTTTGCCGTTTTTAAATAAGTGCACCTTGCAATTTCGTGCATCTAAGTTTAAGATTGACTTCACGAATGTGTCAGAAAGTTGAGAGCTTAGATTTGAGAACTGCCTTAACAATATATTATATATATTTCTTGAATTTCAAAAGTATAATATATTTGCAAATCTTTTGCATCCCCCCCCCCTCCAAAAAATAACCTTAACTTGAATAGTTTACGATTTTTTTCATTTTCAAATCTCTATAAAGAATCAACATCACATTCATTAGAATAATCTACCTTCATTAGAATAGCTTAAGATTTCTGGCATTTTAAAATTCTAGTAAAAAAATAACATCGCATTCCTAAAGAATTGATTTTATAATCTTTAATAATGAAGTACCCGCACTGAAAGGCAAACGCTTATTCATATCGCAATCGTGCCACCTAGAAGAGAAGGAATATCGATAAGCCAAAACAGCCACTCGCTACATTTCACTCACCGCATATTGGTTTACCATGGTTGTACTCGCGAGTATATTCTAACATTCAGATATCACGCCGTTTCACTCACCGCATATCGGTTTACCATGGTTGTACTCGCGAGCCCCAAAGCAGAATATTTTGTGATGTTCTGCAACGCAGATTCATTTGACCAAAATTGTTCTGCGAGATAAATTCATACATTATAAACTTCTCTTCAGAATGTTATCAAAAAAACATTTTATTTATTATGTGAATAATGCAAAGCAAAGTAGAATTTAATGAAATGCAATCAAATTTTAAAACAGGAAGGGATTATATTTCAATATATACATCTTCATTCCTTTATGCACACAAAGTCTAGTATTTAGTATTTAATACCACGGTATTGATATAGAATTCGTTGTTTTATGAATTACTTTTGATGCAAAATATTTTGACATATTTCCTCTATGCACAAAATGTTTATTGAAAAATGGTCCATACATGGATACTAATCCAGCCTTTAAAAGTTTTCTCAAAGAATTGTGTCCAGATGGAGGGCCATTACAAGAAATGAACATTCGTTGGTCTGTTGTACCAATATTAATTTCATTACCATCATTCGTATTGGGTCGTTTTGAAAATATTTTGTCAATTCCAGAACCCCATGTCTCACAGATTGCTTCTGAAATGGGAATTGAAAATATATGAACAAAGAAATTAAGAAAATTGGGGATATGTGATTTCAACTCCAATATTGACTTTTTTAATATTATCTTTTCTTGAAAAAGATTTCCAGTTTGTTTGCATTCTTTAATGCTTTTTATCATCCAGTCAACAAAGATTTTATATTGAAAAAAAGTTCTTTCTTTTCCTCTTCAGATGGAGGAACACATGAAAAGGCTTTTATTGTTTCTAGAAAATTGGAATGACTAATGGAATTATTTTCAACATTAGAACGTGGGAATATCAAATCTTCAAAGTTAAAAAGTAACTTTGCTACAGAAATTATTGAGTCTATCTTTTCACTCTGCTCAAAATACAAACTACATTGGTGTAGTAATGAATCTATGTATTTCATTATTTCTTTGACATCATGCAAAAAATATGAAATAGTTGAAGAATCATGGGTTTATCTCAACTTTTTGGAACTGATTGGGAGGTCTGGCATTGGTATACCCTGAAATGTATTTTCTTTTGAGAACATCGAAGAGGAAAGCTTTGTATATAGGAAAAATAAATTAGGTAATGTTTCAATATATTTTTTCAAACTTTCTGAGTCAATACAATTGGAAAGGTTTGTTAAATGATATTTCATTGTAAGTAAATATTGCTGCAAAATATCTATAAAATTTATATAGTCCCAAGGAAGATGATCAATCTGTTGAACACGTTTGGAAGTAGCTGTAGCTGCAAGCACACAAATAACATCAGCAATTATTAATATATCAAAAATGTTTCTTTTTGAAAGGAGTTTATCTCTAAAACTTTCATCTTCAAGTTTTTCACTGGCTGCGACTAATGCTGCATAATCTTTCACAAATGTTTGGATAACATTCGCAGAGTGGGGAAAAATTTCATAGTTTTAAAGGTTTTTGGTTTATATAAAAACATATCCAATTCTTGAGCACACTTATTAAGGCATTCATAGGATGTTCCCCACATGAATTCTTTCATGCATGAATTTATAAGTGTGAGGCAATCTTGTACTAATCTATTGCTGGAATGAACCTGCACTAATTCAAGTCTATGCATGGGATCCCAGGATACTGGGATATCTTGGCGAACAAGAACTTCTTTTAAGTGATTTATCACTCCTAGTCGAATATACTGACCGTCTACGGCAAGCCCAACTAGATGTTCTCTAATGTAAGGAAGACTTAGACCAAATTTTTTAAGTGTATCAATGATGCTGCAACTCAAACCTTTTCCACTTACATCATTGCAAAAATGGTGCTCTAAATAAAAATTTTCAAATAATTTAGGACTATTTAAATCAAAAATTGGGACTCTAAGTCCGATAATATGTCGTGTTCTATGATTTACGGTCATCTTATTTGCTACTATGCCAATTGGCACTCCTTCGTTCATAATGTAACAAGATATAGTTTTTGCCAAAGAAGAATACACGTGTGGTAGAAATAATCTAGGAAATTCTTTAGAATGACTTTTTTGTCCCACGGATGCCCCACTATTATAGAACTCAGTGATAATATTTTCGTAACTAGAATTCTTAAGAAGGTTAGAAGAGCTGGCCGGCCGCAACTACATTTTCCTCCAATCATCAGAGAGTTCTGAGATATTGCTGATCAAAGCGTATTGCATTAGAAGCGGCACGGTGTTTTCTCTCAGAATAACAGCACATTGCTCAACTTTTACGTTTTCAGAAAAGCGCGGTAGCTTCGGCGATTTTGTTTTGATTTATTTTCTCCACATTTGAACACGATTGTTCTGCAGCTCATGCGTCTGTTCTGCGACGTACGTCGCAAATTTCGTAGTATTCTGCTTTCGGGCTCGCGAGTATATTCCAACATTCAGATATCATGCCGGTCGCTTCAGGACTGGCATGATATCTGTGAATATTTTAATATACTCGTGAGTGCGGGATTATAATCCAGCATTCGTGAGTGAAAAAAAGATATTCTTGACATCGTCTATATTTATTGGACTCGCTCATTCACAAATCCATTTACGATTTTGATGTATTAAGTGAAACTCCATGAATAGGTAGTTAAATTAGAGGGCCTGGGTCTAACATTTTTCTATAGGCTCGGACCGGGCCGGGCCTAGTCATCACTCGTTTCGGGCCGGGCTAGGCCAGACTTTTTTCCGGGCCAAATCGGGCCTGGAAGTCATTCTTCCTAGTGGTGTGCGCGGGCCGAAATTTTCAGGCCCGTGCAAAAATCAGTAAAATGAGGCCCGGCACAATAATTTTTACAAAAAAATGCATAGATTTTTAAATGGACATTATTCTACAATTAAAATTATTTTTAAAGATTAATACATACATTTCTAGGCAAAAAAAAAAAAAAAAAAAAACTACAGTAAAACTTCTTAAATAGAACCTCTCTATGATGGAAATCTGCCTTAAATAAAAAAATGTCATGATATGTGCTAATTGAAAAAATACAACAAACGATGTACCTGCTTGCTAAGAATGGAACCTGTCTATAACGGATTTTTTTTTTCTTTCCTGATTTTTCTTCTCTTACTGAATCTTTATTTCGATGTAATTGTCCAAGTGAATTTTTTTAATCAGCGTTTATGTACTTAATTGTCTAAATGGTCATAAATATTGTTGATATTTTGCATTCCATGCATTTTGAACATAATTTGAAAATAAAATCTATCAAGTAAGTGTGCTTTTGTAATACTTTTAATTTTAGGTTAATGTTGTTTCAGAAATATCGGCATTGTTTTATAGAAATTCAGTCGGGGTTAGGCTCGGGCTGAACTTTTGTTTTTTATACTGGGCCAATAAAATTTTTGTATGGGCCGGGCTAAAAAACAATGTGTGGTTCAGGCCGGCCTGGAAATTTCGGACCGTTCAGACCTTTAAGTTGAATATGAGTATAAATGAATGTTGGTATGTTAGTACCAAACCTAAACTGTAAATAGAATAAAAATTAGAAAAAAAAAGTTTTTTTTTTTTTTCTTGCGAATGGGTATCATCAGTGGAACTGTTTTTAAGCAAAGGAATAGGACTTAGCGAAACTGGATGGTCGGCTATGTTATAACAGGATGCACGCCTAACAATATGTGTTTCGTATTCTCTCTCTCTCTCTCTCTCTCTGTGTGTGTGTGCGTCTGTCGCCGGCGGGGGAAAAATGCTTATTTGGTATTTGGACAGGAGGACTCATTAAAATCCTTATCTGCTATTGCATAAAATTATTTATTGCGCTTCATATATACAGCATACATGAGCGTCGACCTGTCGACAGAACGAAATCAAGAGTGAGATAAATTTTGAAACATGTGGGACTGTGGCTCGCAATATCGGCCGAGTTTTTATTTATTTATTTATTTAATGGAGAATATAAAAATCAATTAAAATAAACTAAGAATTTTTTTGTCGGAGACGCCGTACAAGACAATGTTTAAGCATACCAGCATTAAAGCAATATAGAAATTTAACAAATATAAAATATAAACAATTCGAAAATATACCTTAGCCGGATTTTTGTTTTCCGTCTGTCAACGGAAAAGTTTCATTTTTTATTAGAGTTTAATTATTTCAATTCGCTCCTAGAAAGAATAAATTGTATTTTTTCCATATATTAAAGAAAATTAATTTATTAAATTTCAGAATCCAGGGCGGAGTAATGGCCCTCCTTTACATCCCTTTTCCGGTGCCACATGGAATCATATATTACATTAATACAGCAGCTACACGTTATATCTCGCCTATTTATATTGCTGATTTGGATATATCGCCCTTTTCACGTGTACCCCGAAAACTAATGCGTTTTACTTTAGCGGCAATTATAAATAGTTATGTAATTCGACTATAATATGTGCATTGGTTTATCGTTATTTATTAAAATATTGTAAGATGATTATAAAGTATTATTTGGAAGACAAATATAAAAATTTTCTTGTTTGTTATCATATTTCTTAATGTTTTCTCGGTTATATCGCACTTTCTTCCCGTGTCTTTCAGAATGCGCCATGTAACGAAGGTCTACTGTATTTAGAATTTAGACGGGGTACAATAAACAAATAAAAAAAGAGAGTATGGAATTCGCATATTTTACTTTTATTACTAGTACAGGCTAACGAACGAATGCGGCATTTTCGGCTTTTTTGCGTTCTCCTCTCTCTCTGAAAACACATCTGAAGTCACCCGATACTTTTTGCAGGTGTTAGCGGGGGCGAAGGGTTCAGATCCGAAGAGAGGTATAGTTCAGATTTGTTAATGATGCTATTGGAGATAGACGGATTTTATCGGAGAGAAACGAAATTGTTTTTCAGCTGATCACGTATAAAACTGCAGTGATTGTCTAACGGGAAATAGACTAGAAATATTGGTTGCACGTTTAATTTTCAAAATTATGAAATATTTTTAAATGTGGCATGGCAGATATGAATTATCATCATTTAGTGCCAAAGAAAAAAACTAAGAGTAAGGTTTGGGCAACTTTTGGTTTGCCTGCCAATGAGCATGGCACTATTCTTAATTATGATATGTCAGTTTGTAAACTTTGCCAAAAATCTGTATACAGTAAAGGAGGGAGTACGACAAATTTACTTTCTAATTTGAAAGTGGCCCATCCTCTGAAATTCACAGAAATTACTTCGAAGAGGACAGCTTCTTCAAATTCGTCTTCACCTATTTCTGCAGTAAATGATCCTGACAATCCACCGACAATGAATACAGCCAGTACTGCTGATGAATCTCCCCCCGCCCCCTCATTTAAAGTGCAAAGAACTATGATGAATCTTGAAATATGTTGTTAATTATACATTGGAAAGTTTTTAATCTCAAATAATTTTTCATAACGAAATTTTTTTTAATATACTGTAATATCAATAATTTTCATTAGTTTTTTACATAACTTGGTATTTTACTACTTTTTCTTTGTTCATGTATCACAATATCGATATATCGGAATATCATGATATAAAGATGCCGATTTATCATGATATTGAATTCCAGACATCGCCCAGCCCTAATCAAGATCTGGAACATATAAACACCACAAAGTTTTATATTTCTTACTTCATTGTCTGTTCCTCTGTATTTAATTAAACCATCACCAATACTTTTGATATTGAGTAACTGACCACTAGCAACTTGTACTCGGCCTTGCTTTGGTTTTATTTCAGTACAATAAATATTTTTATCATTTATTGTGTGTGTTATTGTAACAGAGTCAGTGTACTCATCAGCATTAGAAAATTTATTGGAAGCTTTAAGACATTGAAAAATCTCATTTTCCGTTTTAACCTCCTGATTATCTGTAATCAATTTAACTTTATATTCTCTTGTTTTATGCTGCTCAGCTTTCCATAAATAGGAAAATTTCTTAATATGCCTTGACTTTTTACAGTAACAGCAAAGTTGTTTTGCTTTGTTCTCAGAGTTATCTTAATTAACCCCTCTTTCTTTGGGACATTAAATATTTCCGTTGCTGTTTCATCATTTAATTTAGATGTTTCTAAGCAACCCTCATATGTTGTGATAAGTTTATTTTTGCATATTCTGATGATAATTTCTCTGATGGATGACCTTCTAAACTTGTAATTAAAGAATCACAACTGTCTGGAACGCCACATGGTAAAATTGCAACAATATCTTCATCGGGAATTACTTTATCTAGATCTCTTAATTGTTCAACAACTTCTAAATACATTTTGAATATAATCTTCCATGTTTAATGTTTCATCATATTTCATACTGTATAACTTTTTTTGCTAGCAAAATTTTGTATTTAAGTACCTTTGTTCATAAACTTTACATAAAGAATTCCACATAGCTTTTGCTGTTTCCTCATGCTTGATATGTATCAATTGATTATCCTCTACATTTAAAGCAATTTTTGCTTTAGCAGACTTGTTTGCTTTATTCTAAGCATCTCAATGAGCTCCTGCTTCAGTAGGTTGTTCTGATGTAATTACATTTCACAATCCTTTATCAATTAAAAACATTTCAATTTTAAATTTCCATATTTTGTAATTACTGTTATTTAACATTGTACAGTTTACTTGCTGTTCAGTCACATTTCATATGCTGAATCATATTTGTACACAAAAATGGCAGTTTGAACTGTTAAATAAATTTTCCTTCCTAATCTATATTATTCAAAATAAGCTTCTGGGCAACATAATCTGTTGAAACTACATTGTAAAATACACTACTTGAATATGTAACGAGGCAGAGTAAGAAGCGCAGTTAAATAAAAAAAAAATATTTAATAGAAATACAATCAAGTAAAAATTAACAACATACATATTACATGTCAAGATATAAACCTGCTAAAAATAGAAACCGAACTTAAAGACAGTTGCCAAATAATAAAATTCAAATAAACATTTATAAGGCAGGTTACATGTGAACACATAGTTCATCACTATTGCACAAAAGTATATGTATGTATCGTGTGTATCCATGAGAAATAAGTATTATGTCCACAATTTCAAAAGATGGGAGAGCACATTTGAATAAGATTAATATAGTTTATTAAAGATATGAAATAATATATATAATTCCATGCATCATGAGAAATTAATCATTAAAGTTATATTTTCTTCATATCACATATTCTCAGTATTAAACAGAGCCAAGATACATGACTTCTCTGCCTGGTTGCAGAGTCAGGACTGAACTTTTTAACAAAAATCAAGATCAATTTACAATATGCATGATTATAATCAGTTTCACTTCCAATATCATAAAACACATTAAATTAGATCAAAATTATTATAAAAGGCTATAAATCTTCATTTCATTGACATTAAGTAATTATAAAACTAATAAATCTATTTAAATGATCCCAAAATGAATTTATATCAAGAAATCCCAAAGTTATTAAATTACTAATAAATCATCATTAAGATTCCAAAATTAGTATAAAGCTAATAAATCTATATTAAATGACCTTCAAATCATTATATTACTATTATAAACATTAAATTATATCAAAACATTATAAACAATAAATTAGGTGAAAATCATAAGATAATAAATTATATGAAAGTCATTATAAGGTAATAAATTATGTGAACATCATTATAGAATAATAAATTATCTCTATTAGTTCAAAATGTATTTACATGAGGGTTTTTCCCATCATAATCAAATTACGAGGGCTGTAAATTAAGTAATGGCAACATAGGTATAAATCAATTTTTAACGAACTTACAAGTACAATTGCATTACATTCCTTCTATGTAATCACCAGAAAAGCTTATAACCTTTTGCCAAATGTCGGGAAGCCGTTGTAGACCAGTGGCAAGGTGTTGATTGTTGATGTGAGAGACCGAGCGCCCTACTGCGTGGAGTACAGATGAAACGTCATGAAATCGGTGACCTCGGAGGGGAACTGCTTGAACTCATCGTGCTACTTTCCTATACGGTAAAGCAATTGTGCAATAGGATTCCACTAATCCCCGATAGCATTCTGTTGCATTTTTGCCGCGGGCAACTTTGATTTTAAGCCACGACCGCTGATCACCTTTTGAAAACATGCTTTAGAGCGATGGAAACGAAACTCCTCACTTTAACGCCACACAACAACTACCCTTCTAAGCAGATCGACTGTTTTTTGTACTCTACACATTGACAATAGCGCCACCTCACCGTTACCATATTCTATTTGCGCATGCCCGCCCTTCTGCGAGTTTCAAGGTTAAGTTGCCACTATTTAATTTACAACCCTCGTATAAACAAATAAATTATAGTATGCCTACAAAATGATATTACATCCAAACAACTATTTTCCAGTAATTTTGAAAAGACTTCAAACAGAAAGAAAGTATAGACAAGGGATATGTTACTAACACTAACTGTGCCATAGCTTTAGAATCAGGTAGAATATTTCGCTTTATATTCAATCAATAACAATCCAGTTCCCTTTTAAACTGATTTATTAAGGGTTGTAAAGCACTTTAAGAAACTTAGACTACATATTTGTTTCTTAAATAGCATCTGGCGAGTTTTTTTTTTTTTTTTCCCAATTTGTAAGTAAATAAAATTTTCACTGAGTCTGCCCGAGCGCAACCCATCTCATCTCTAGTGCACATCATTCGACAGGAGCTAACAGACTGTCATTATGTTCATTAAATGATTGTTCAACTGTAAAAGGTTTTCTTCTGTTTACAAAACATTTATGTGCATGCCACGAGACAATTTTGTCTGTTAAGTTTTTTGATTCATGCTTTTGCCTAACAAAAGAAAAAAAATATATCAATAGGCATTTGAATCGCATAATGGGGAAGTTGCACTCACTTTAGATTATGCCTTCTTTTATGTTTAATTGATGAAAAGGACTTTACGTACTTCAAAACTCAACTCGGAAATGCAAAAATAATTTAAAATAACTAATTATTGGAGTTTTTAATTC
Source organism: Maratus michaelseni (assembly GCA_963931845.1). Lineage (NCBI taxonomy): Eukaryota > Metazoa > Arthropoda > Arachnida > Araneae > Salticidae > Maratus > Maratus michaelseni. The sequence goes on along the minus strand of OZ007590.1, from coordinate 388,930,178 downwards.
CATTAAAAGCTAGACAAAACCATGTGATCTGAAAACGCGGCGGGATTGGTTTGACATCACTATACATGAAACGGGGAATTCTGCTTAGATTCGAGTGCTCGAAGGCTGTTTCATATTGCTTTCTAAGTACTGTAAACATCTTTTAAAGACTCATTTACACAAAAACAAAAACAAAAATTAAAGTCAAAAGATTATTATATCATATCTAAATATAATGCACTATTAATTTATACATTTGCATTAATTTTCATTTAGAAAGGTGCTGAAGTTGGTCGGACTCGAAAAATACAAAATTATGTCTTTCGAAAATTGTTATTATTATTTTTTTTTTTTTCAAATTTATTTTTAGGGTAGAAAAACTGCATTTAATGTGGGTAAAAATACAGAAAGGTAAAGCTAAAAGGCACATATATTTTTCCCTTACTCTGATTTATTTAAAAAAAAAAAAAAAAAAGAATGATAGTTTTATTACAAAAGAAATCGTAAGTAAAATCGCATTTATATAGTTCTTGAAATGCATTATTTTCTTAATTCATTTTAATGCTTAATAATTCGTTTTAATATGAATATAATTTTGTGTTATGCAGGTTATATTACGGATAAAAAATGTACTCAAATTAATTATGATAAAACAAAATTTTGAGCAACAATGCAAGAAACAAAAAAAAAAAAAAAAATCTTTATTTAATACTGATTTATTGAATAAAAATTTTAATTAAATACTGACAATAATAATTGTATATTCACTCTTCAGAAAAAAAAATTACTGCAACATACAAGAGTAAATTTATCACTATTGTCTTTTATTTTCTCTTTTTATGTACTTACTTAAAAATAAGTATTAAAGTAAAAATATATTTTTTGAATACACATCTTTTATAAGCATCCAATGTTTATTTTGATAATCACGCCTCCTTTAATGATTGGAATTCATGATTTTTCAAAAAATGTTCCAATATAATACTATAATTTGGCGGGGCCTCCGAAACCAATAATGGAAAATTCACCATTTTTTTTTTTTTTTTTTTTTTTTTTTTTTACGCTTGGTAGAAAATGAGAGCTAATAAATTTATTAAAATAAATGTGCAATCTTTGTTTTTTTTTTCTGTTTTAAGGTATGAAAAGAGGAAAGAAAAAACAGGCATTATTTAAACTATCTTTTTAGGATTTAAATTTATTTTTCAACGTATAACCATAATTCAATTAATATAAAAAAGTGTAAAAATAATTTAATTATCATTTTATTATTATTTGCTTACGTATAATTTTTGAATGTTACAATCTTTGCTTTGGTATAAAAGAAAACACAGTTTTTAAAATTTATTTTGATCAGTATTTGTGTATGTAGAATAGATAAATAAAACCAAAAAAATTAGGTCATCCCCCTCCCCAAAAAAAGAAAAAGATTAAACATTAGCAAAGCTGATAGGAAAAAAAAATATTAAAAAAACTTAGTAGTATTACAACTTCCAGAAACTGCAATAATGGATGTTGATGGTATTTCGATAAAAAAATTCATAAACTCAAAGCAACTTTTAAATTTGTATAATTAATTGTAATTATTAATTAATTTTAATCATTAAATATTTCAAATAATATATTTAGTTTAACATCAAATATTTGTCAACAAGTGTGTTTTGTGGTGGTGAAAAGAGAATAAATTATTTAATTGAAATAAGTGACAAAATTCTGTGACGTAAATTGGCAACCCTTATGTTTATTCAAATTCTCTCTTAATTTTGTATGAACTATATTTATTTTTATCATGAATATTTGCATTGCTTTCACTTGAACAGGATACATTCTGCTTACATAACTTGACTAAAAGATTTTTGTGCCAAAACAACTTATCTAATAAAAAGCTGCCTAACCACTAAAAAAATTAAATTGTGGATTTTAAGGTATTAGATATTATGTAAAGTAACATAAAAAATAAAATAACTTGAAGAGTTGACATTAAGTCCCCTATTCTGCAGATTTACTAACTAGTTTAGAAATTATGCAGATAGTTTTTAAACATAACTCAAAAACCACTTGGCAAAATTAGTTACAATCTTTGCTTTGTATATTTGAAACTTCTAGAGATAGATTTCTCTTTAAATGTTTATATTTCACAATATATATTTTTATCAAATATTAATTAATTAACTATAATGTACTTGAGTTATTTTGAAAAGTTCCATATAAAATTATATATGCACGGAGTATATGCATGTAATAATTTAAAATATAATGCAGCTGGAAAATGCATAATATCTTTGAAAATATGTTTCAAGAAATAATTGCTCAAATATAGTAATAATCTATCTGATTACTTTTCTGGAACTGTATATTGTTTACATATATCATTTCAATAGTAAACATATTTTAATCTGAATGCGCAGTCTAATGTGTGTTTATTAATTTATTTTTTATGTTTCATGCATTTTATTGAATACTTTTGTTGCTTTATGCATTTTTTTAAAAAGAAGAATGTATACAAGATATATCTGTAATATATCTATAAATATTTGTAAAAGCTCATTTGCATGTCGAATTAAAAAAAAAAAATTATTTTATTTGCTTAAGTTTAAGGAATATTTGTACTGTTGTTAATTATATCCTAAAATCTTGAATTATTTTTGGAAAATGCATAATTGCATAATTGCAATGCATAATTGTTGTTAATTATATCCTAAAATCTTGAATTATTTTTGTATTTTTATGGAAACACAAATGGCCAGAATTTATTTTGTTTCATATGTAATTGGAGAACTTTTATCGTATAATCTTTGATTTAAAAATTTGTCTTTCCGTTTTTATGAATCTATTTTTAATCTCAAATGTTAACCTATTTTTAACGTTACACACTTTTCTATAATCATGAGAAATGTGTTGTTCACTTTATATTAAAATGTATCCTAAAAAGTTGTATGATATGCCAATTAGAGTCCTGTATGAGTCTGGTTGAACCTGACCTGAACCCAAAATAAATGTCCACCTGAACCTGAAAAAAAAAATTTGGTCGACTAAATTCACTTCAACCAGAACCTGAAATGAAAGAAAATGAATCCCATATTTTAATATAATTATTGAAAAATAGTCTACAAGTATATATCTAATATAAATTTTATCATTTTTTTTTTGTAAAAATGAACACACATACATTCATTATTATTCAAAAATATAGTTTTTTCATTTGAAAAATATCTAGGACTTTCTTTTGAAAAAATGGGTCAATCTGAACTCAACTCGAAAGAGTCAAAATAACACGAAACCTATAACGTCAACCTGATTCACAAAAAATTAATTTTGTGTCTATCCGAACTGCGGGTTGGGTTGGGTTTGGATAAAATCAGGTTACTCAATCTGATGCAGGACTCTAATGCCAATGTCATAATGATAGTAGCAATAACCTGTAGTGTCACTTTTACTTTTTTTTTACATGTAACATTCACTTCTAAGTATCACATAATTTCAATTTTCACACCATCAAATAGATGGGAAAATGTACACTTACATATAAAATTTGTTTGAAAACTGTAACTCAAATTAGGGAATTTTTACATAATTTCCTAGAATGATTTTTTAAGAAAATCTATCTCTACAATGAACATTTGTTTACTACAGTATTGCAAAGTAACTGAGGAGAAAGGGTTACCACACTTGACAGTTGATTGTCCATGCTTGGTAGGAGCAAATTAAAAAGGCAGAAAGGCATTTTCTTTTTCACATTTGATTAATCTTCTATAATTGGGTCCAATTCCAAGCACTGCCGTCATGACTACAATGTTCTTTAAATTAAATTGAATGTGAATATTATTAAAGGTTTTTAAAACCCCTCTTGTACCAAATCACATTTGTTCAAATATGCCATTTGTTATAACCAGGGAGTGGGAGAGGGGTAAAAATTCCCTAGGATCCCGAGGAAATAGGAGCGCCTCTCTTACTAACTTTATGGGTTGATGCAGGGATTTTTTCTTGGGGCCTATTTTGTGAAATGTATGTATATTATATTTTTGTGAAAAGTAACATGTAACGAAAGATGAAATCCAGTTACCCAAATTCAAACAAAGCATTTATTAATAATAGCTTCTTTAACTCCTGTTGCTAAAGTTTTCCTCTCTGGTGAACTTGCTGTGTTTGCAAATTACACATTTTAAAACCTTTAAAACGAAATTAATTAATGAAGTGTATGTTTTTATGGAATGGAATTTAATGAAGGGGCTTATTTTATTAAGAGTAATTTTGTGGAAGGGCCTGTTTTACTAAAAGGATTGTAAAAGGGCCTGTTATATTAAAAAGACTTTGTCCGCTAGCGGGCCCCTAATTTACATCAGGGTTTCAAATTTAGGAAAAATCGAATTGTATAAAACCTCGAACCACTGGCTGGGGTCCCCCACTGCCTTTGGCGTCGTATACCATCCATATACAAAAATCCATAACTTCCACCTCGAATAGTATAAACCTCTAACCGAACAAACCTCTGGCTTGGGTCCTCGCTGCCTGCTTCACTATATAGCAGGCACTGCAAAATCTGTTAGTTCCACTTTCTACCACCAGGGAGTGCAATTTGTTCTGTATGAACCTCAGGCATGTGTCCCTGCTGCCTGCAGCACTGTATAGTAGGCGTGCTGCGCACACGCTGCAAAATCCATCAGTTCTACCTTTCACCACCAGGGGACGCAATCCGTTCTATATGAACATAACTAAAATCGTTATCGATTTATACAATAACTAAAATCGTTATTGAATCAGCGTCGATAGCCTTAAGGCTATCGATGCTGATTCAAAAGAGCCATACCCATCGTGATCTGGCTCGTAGAACCAGAGATAGGAAAGTGCTCCTGGTGGTGAAACTGGGAACTAAAATTGGTAAGTTCTATCGATGTCGAGCAGTGGTGTAGTCGAGGGGGTACACAGGCAACACCTTACTTTTTATTTTATCTGAAACATCCCCCTACTTTTTATTTTCAAGGGGATGCTATGGACAGGGGAGGAGGAAGACTTTTCAAACTTATAAACATTTTTAAAGGATAAGCATGCTGAATAAATAATTTTAAAAAATAAAGCACTGATTTTTTATACTTTCCATAACAATTAAAAAGTGTTTATGACATCAGATCGTCTGTCTCCCTGTCTATTTATCTGTTCTTCCTCTAACCTCCGTACGTTGGCTTGAATTGCACCAAAATTGATGAATGTTTTTGAAGTCGAAAACCTTCTTTGAATGCTATCAAGTTCACTCATTCACTTACACGCACTTACAAACTAATTGTAAAACAGTAAAAAAGGACTTTGGGGATCTGAAAACTTAAGGAAACACCAACATACATATAGAATCATTGTAAAAAAAGAAAAGCGGATCCACTGAAAGCTCAAAACGTAAAGCTATGCCAAAATTTCAAAGTCTCTCTCTCGTTTTTTTATGATTGCAACACTTTTCTTACACTACACATGTCCGGAAATTAAAAATGCAGTAATTTTCATTGTTGTCAGTGGACAACAGGTTTGATGTTATTCTACAACTGTTTCAAAAACAAAAGTTGCAAAACAAACATTAACAAAAATCTCATTGCAGAATTAGCATTGCTGAATTCTAAATTCGATTGTTCAGACCCTATGTTCTGGACTATGAAAATCCCCCCACTTTTTTCTCCAGCACTACAACACTGATGTCGAGTCAAATGAACCATACAAACTGAGATAATTTGAAATAAAATTGCAAAATCCTTAGTTTTTTCTTTTTTTTTTAATCTCTGAAATCTTAGCCCACTCTAAGCAAGGATGCATACTTTTCAGATCCAAAAATCCAATATTTTTAAAAATTTTATATTGCCTATAAAAATTTAAATCCTTTTCAAAATGCATCATTTCATCAATTCATCCCTTTCGGTAGAAAGCGCCACGTTATCTTATCCAGAATTCGTGCAATTATTGGAACACGTTCAAATCTTTTACATCTGTCCTGTTGGAATAGAAAAGAATTCATTTTCCATTTTCATTAATGTGTTTTTAATTGATATTTTTAAAAGTTACTGGTCGGTTTTTATGAATTTTGTTTAATTGAATTTGCGATTTTTATTTTACATAAGTTTGCAAATTTTCGTGAACGTGGAGTAATTATTTTGAAAAAAATGACGAGTTGACTTTGGATGTGGCAAACCCAATTTACAGTAACACTCTTTTCTGTCTGAGTCAGATTGGAAATCTGGTCAGTTTTTAGCAAAATAAAGAAAAGTTACAGTCCCATAGCTGCCAACTTTTACGCTTTTTTGCTTCCACTAAAATTTAATAGATATTTTTTCCTTATGTGATCACATGATATTTTCGGTTTAATAAGATAAAATTTATTATCACATTTTAGTGGTAGGAAAAAAGCGTAAACGTTGGCAGCTATGCAGTCCGAATTTAACAAAAAATTTGAATTTTTAGAATCACAAAATCGGCTGTGTGTGTATACTGAGTTTCGAATCAATACCTTTTGTAGTTTTTTTTTTTTAAATTCAATGATGCGTGAAAAAGAGATAATTTCGATGTCTGGTATTATTAAAACGATAATTTTCTTTTAAGATTTTGATAAAGCAGTTCCTTGTTTCGCTAATTTTGATGAGGTTTTTAATCAATATCTGTCTTAGTTAGGAGCCGACTTCTTTGAAACTGTAATTCCAGAAGGCCTGAATTTTTTTTACACCAGAAGACGCACACACAGACATTTCGAACATTAATAATAAGGATTTTTGTGAAGGAGCCCTAAAAAGATCCCAAATTTTGCCTGGATCAACCCTTATTATCTAAATAGTATGTTGCATAGAAATCACAAATCAATATATGTTAATTTGGTTTAAAGTAAAATTAATTTAAAATGTTAGCAGAAATTATTTAATTAAGAATAAGTTGTTATAAACATATAAATTATTTTAAAAAATAATTTCATTTGAAAATTAGTTTAATAAACATTACCTTCTACACCCCCCGCCCCTTTTTATGCCAATATATGGGAAACTTTATTTCTGGGACCCGACCTCTGTTATTGACCTGATTATGGAGCATTAAACATAAAATCAGATTAATCATAAGATTATTAATAATTTACATTATTTTATTTATTATTATAGTAAAATGTGAGATTTTAAGGAAACATGACATTTTATTTTTGCTTTTTTCTTTTCAGAGGAGGTGAAAGAATGGTTTGTTTGTATGCAGACTATTTTTCTCAACAGAGGATGATTATGAAAGACACTGGGAAAAGTCGTACCGCTCAGTGCACAGGAAAGTAAAAAAAGAAAACAAACAGTGAATACAGGATGAAACAGGTGAAATTGTTGTAATTTGTATTTGAGTTAATGTAAATTTTTGTCTTTATGGCTTTGCTTATTCCCATTTGTTGGCATTTTAAAAGAAGTAACCCTTAAAATTGATATTTTCAGACATTTCCGGAATGTTTTAAACAATTTACTATGTTATCTTTAAGTAATCATTTGTCTAGCTATTTTGTTTTTCCAGTTTCACATATATATAAACAAAGTGTTGAGTTGTATAGAAATGTACCTAAGCTCAAATAATATGTACCTAAGCCATAATAATTATCATTGTAAAACAACGATATGACATCATAACAAAGATGTCGATAGGCTTATCGAATTACACTGATTTTAACAAGTTTGACGTCACTATTGGATCAATGTTCATCCAGTCGTACATGTCTTTAGTTTTTCTAAGAAGTTTTTGGCAATGTCTTATAAGATCATTAAGATTTATATAGTAAAGGTTATCTACCTGATAGCTATTTTTCCTATTTATTTGGCGATTCTGTAACCAACTTCTTCAAATAACCCAATAACTCAAACAGAGCTTTTCCTCCCCATCTATATCTTTCAGGAAGCTGGTTTATGTATTTTATCAATTGATATGCTTGCTGATTGTGTTTATTAAACTCATATTACTAAATTAAAGTGCAATAAATGAATGAAATTTTGTGTAAAAAATGTATAACTTTTATAGCTTGTATTACAAGTGAGAGGGAAGAGGAGGGGGGGGGGGGATATTCAGATGATTGATTTCTTATTGTTACAATAAAATAATAAATTGAGCAGATTTTTTTTTTTTTTTAAAGTAAGGAATATTATGATTTTAAACTGTGTGCCAGGGAGGTGTGGTTGAAGAAGTGGAAATTTCCTGTGAATGATAATTTAAATTATTATTAGTAGTGTTCTTGTGTTTGTATAGTAACAGTTAGGGCAGATACAAATTTAAACTCAGTTTTAAAATGTTTGCGATGCGAGACAAATTTAGATCTTGATAATTTACTGTTACTAGAAAAACAAATACAGCAGAATTATTTTTTTTTAAATTAAAGAAATGATATAAAGTTAATTTTAGTTCTAAGATAATTAGAGCAATAATTGTAATAAATTGTGTGCTAAATTACCGTTCTAGTTACTTCATTACAAAGAAGGCATTTTCAATTTATGATGGTTAACATAGTGAGCTGAAACCTGAAAACTCTCTGTTAATGAGTCTTTGACAATTTTCTAAATCCCGTTATTCTGTTTTAACTTTTAACAAGACAACAATTATTTCCCTTTCAAGTAATGGTTCATTTCCTAATGAAATTCCAAAAAAAACCTCTCATATCAGTTTATTTTTTATTTATTTTTTTTGTTGTTTTTGTTTTTGTTTTTTCCATTATGAAACAATTTTTATTGTTCTCTTAACAGTAATTTTTTCAGATGGTGACTTTTTTAGGTAAAGACTTCAATTATTTGCATCATAAATTTTCATGGGAAATTTTTTTTATTGTCTGTTTTATGTTAGCAGATGAATTAAAACACTGTTAAGTGATGCAAATCAGTTTTTTATCAAATTTTAGCTGCTCTCAATGACTCAATTCGCCACCCATCAATTCTAAATATTTTTGTTTTCAAAGTCAGATGGAAGGGGCTCATAATCCTTTTTGAATGATGAATGTTTCTATACAAAAAACATTTTTAAATGTAAACACATATTTTTAAATGTAATGGTGTGTCTCTCCTCTCCCTTCCTAGAAGAAGAAAAGAAATAAAATCCCGCTGAACAATGCAAATGTTTTGACTATCATGAAGTCATTTAAAACGAAAAGGCGTGGAATTTGCTGACATTACCCTTTAAACATCGAAAAAAGCTTTTACTTTTCTTACATATGTGATATACCTTTAATAATAACTAATTGCTCCCTCACGAAGACCTTTCCATAAATATCGAGTCACGTAAATCTTCTTAAAAGGTTTTTTCAACATTTTCTAAGAGATTCTTTGATTTATAAGGTAATAGGAAACTATGTTCGATTTTTCTTATATTTGAATATAACTCCCAAATTTCATACATTTACAAATATACCTGTAAGTTTTATGCATTTGCGAATAAAATTTATGTACATGTTATAAAACAGCTAGTTTGGAGTTGTGGACAAAATTAAGTTACAGTAAAACCTCTAACTAACGGACACCTCGAAAGTGCAGAAATTGTCTGCAATTCGGAAGTGTCCGCTATTGGGAAAACCTCGGAGATTCACCAAATCGTTAAGAAATGCTTAATGTTTCATTAATTGGCTTTTATATGTCTGAGAACTGTATTATATGATTAATCAGGAATTAAAATTATTCTGTTAAGCAATAAAACTGAAATGATATTGAACATACATTTTTCCACTGTTTATTGCATTCTTACGAAAAAAATCTGTTATAAAAGTTTGCTTTTGTTTGCAATTACATGTAATTTGTCTTTCTATGTGAAGCTTTAATTTTATCAGTACTTTTAATACTTCTGAATCATTATCATCAAAAAGAAAAGAAAACAGGTGTAACTGTTCATTGTATTTTGCCGCTTCTTGATGAAAATTCTGGATAGTTGCTGGAAACATCCCCTAGTGATTCATATCATTAATAGAGTCAGCTTTTGTCGAAGATTCTAAAGAAATATAATCACCTACATTAGGGGTGCACAACCTGTGGCCTGCAGGCCAAAAGTGGATTACTGGTGGCCCGCGGATCAATTTCGCCGATCGGATGCAAAAAATCGCGAATTTCGCCGATCGGGTGCATAGAAATCACAAAATTTTCCAAATTTCGGCAATCGGACACGTAATAATCGCGAATTTCGACCATCGGGTGTGTAAAAATCGCAAATTTTGCCGATCGGGCCCGTAAAAATTGCGAATTTTGCCGATAGGGTGCGTATAAATCGCGATTTTTTGCCGATCAGGTGCATATAAATCGGGAATTTTGTCGATTGGGCGCGTACAAAACACAAATTTTGTCGATCGGGCGTGGAAAAATCATGAATTTTGTCGATCGAGCCCGTAAAAATTGCGAATTTTGTCGATCGAGCCCGTAAAAATTGCGAATTTTGCCGATCGGGCCCGTAAAAATCATGAATTTTGCCGATCAGGCGCATACAAATTGTTACTTTTGCTGATCGGGTGCGTTTAAATTGTAAATTTCGCCGATCGTCTGCGTGAAAATCGTGAATTTTGTCGATCAAGTGCATATAAATCGGGAATTTTGTCGATCGGGCGCGTACAAAACACAAATTTTGTCGATCGGGCGCGTAAAAATCATGAATTTTGTCGATCGAGCCCGTAAAAATTGCGAATTTTGCCGATCGGGCACGTAAAAATCATGAATTTTGTCGATCAGGCGCATACAAATCGTTACTTTTGCCGATCGGGTGTGTTTAAATTGTAAATTTCGCCGATCGTCTGCATGAAAATCGCGAATTTTGTCGATCAAGTGCGTAAAAATCGTGAATTTTGCCGATAGGGATGCGTATAAATTGCGAACTTTGCCGATCGGGTGCGTAAAAATCGTGAATTTTGCCGATAGGATGCGTATAAATCGCGAACTTTGCCGATCAGGTTCGTATAAATCATAAATTTCGCCAATCGTATGCGTACAAATCGCGAATTTTGCCAATCAGGCGCATATAAATCGTGAATTTTGCCAATCGGGCCCATAAAAATCGCGACTTTTGCCGATCGGGACCGTAAAAATTGCGAATTTTGCCGATCGGGCCCGTAAAAATCACGAATTTTGCCGATCAGGCGCATACAAATCGTTACTTTTGCCGATCAGGTGCGTTTAAATTGTAAATTTCACCGATCGTCTGCGTGAAAATCGTGAATTTTGTCGATCGGGTGCGTAAAAATTGTGAATTTTGCCGATAGGATGCGTATAAATTGCGAACTTTGCCGATCAGGTGCGTAAAAATCGTGAATTTTGCCGATAGGATGCGTATAAATCGCGAACTTTGCCGATCAGGTGCGTATAAATCGTAAATTTTGTCGATCGTATGCGTAAAAATCACGAATTTTGCCGATCGGGCACGTAAAAATTGTGAATTTTGCTGATCGGGTGCGTATAAATTGTTACTTTTGTCGATCAGTTGCATGTAAATTGTAAATTTCGCCAATCGTCTGCGTAAAAATCGCAAATTTTGCCGATCGGGTGCGTATAAATCGTAAATTTCGCCGATCGACTGCGTAAAATCGTGAATTTTGCCGATCGGGCCCGTAAAAATTGTGAATTTTGCCTATCGGGCCCGTAAAAATCATGAATTTTGCCTATCGGGTCCATAAAAATTGTGAATTTTGCTGATCAGGCTCGTAAAAATCGTAAATTTCGTCGATTAGGCGCGTAAAAATCACGAATTTTGTCGAATGGACGCGTAAATTCATGAATTTTGCCGTTCGGGTACGTAAAAATCGCGAATTTTGCCGATCGGTTGCGAAAAATCGCAAATTTCGTCGATCGGGCACGTAAAAATTGTGAATTTTGTCAATCACTAGGAAAAAAACTATGAATATTGTCAATCGCGCATGGAAAATAAATGCAAGATTTTTCTATCCTTGCCAACTGAAATGGGTTATACTGACTAAGGAGGTGGGTGAGTATAGGGAGCTAACTCTCCTTTTAAAATTAGCCATTTTTATGAACTTTTAGGCCGATACTCCCCCTACTTCCTCGAAACAAAATTTTGTTCACCCTATGGATGTTGGCTCTCGACAATCCTGTCATTTTTGTGACTGACCCTCCTCTTAAAAAGGTTGTGCACCCCTACTTGATATCCACATTTTATGACTGAATATGTTAAGAAGTACAATTTAGAGTAATATATGTTTCTCCTCCTCCCCACCTTCATTCATGAAAGCAGAATTTTTTTTCGGCACTGGCAATCTTTAAAGCTAAATTTACACCCTCAAATAAAGTCAAGGAGTATTTTCACTCGTTGAAAATAATTTTAGCTATATCTCTTGTCTAAATAGAAACGTAAACTGTTGATATACCCTTGCCAACAGAACTGAATACGTTGACTGGGAAGGAAGGAACCTAGGGGGCTACCCCCTGTCACTTCTCCTGTAATTCTACTGATGGTGGCCCTCGACAACCCAGTCATTTTTGTAAGTGGCCCTTCGCTTAAAAAGGTTGTGCACCCCTAACCTACATCAACTGATTCTTCTTCAGTAGGTTATCATCAATGTTGATAAACATTTCCACAGTTTTTTCACTCCTGACACATTTCATTAATTCACTTATTGCACTTAATTCATTTCTATCAGAAATAAGTGTTTCATTTTGTTTCAATAAAACTGAAATGATATTGAACATACATTTTTCCACTGTTTATTGCATTCTTACGAAAAAAATCTGTTATAAAAGTTTGCTTTTGTTTGCAATTACATGTAATTTTTCTTTCTATGTGAAGTTTTAATTTTATCAGTACTTTTAATCCTTCTGAATCATTATCATCAAAAAGAAAAGAAAACAGGTGTAACTGCTCATTGTATTATGCCGCTTCTTGAAAATTCTCGATAGTTGCTGGAAACATCCCCTAGTGATTCATATCACTAATAGAGTCAGCTTTTGTCGAAGATTCTAAAGAAATATAATCGCCTACATCTGATTCTTCTTCAGTAGGTCATCATCAATGTTGATGAACATTTCCACTGTTTTTTCACTCCTGACACATTTCATTAATTCACTTATTACACTTAATTCATTTCTATCGAAAATAAGTGTTTCATTTTGTTTTAATATAAAACCTGCTTTTCTGAAACGTTGTCGTACATTTTCCGATTATATGTTTTTTTACAGCTGAAGAAATCTAAATTCGAGAGCATTGGAAACATTAATTAGGCAGTTATCAATTGTATTAATAGAATCTAGCTTCGAAAAAATGTGGGATACGGAAGTTGAGCTTGGAGGTGAAAAAACACAATTTTAACATTGTCTGCTTTCAAATGTTTTGAATGAGAAGTTGCATTGTCCAAAAACAAGATAACTTTTCTTTGTTTTTTTCATCCTGTTATCAAAGGAAGTTTACCCATTAATCACTAAAGAGCTGGTCATCCACGCTTTCTTATTCATTCTCCACATAACACCAAATTTATTAAATTGGATGTTCTTTGAGAAAAACATGGGGTTTCAAAATTTGCGACACATTGCTCTGATAAATTTAGATACTTTTTACTTTTTTCCATTTTCTTTCTCTTTAAAAAATCATTTTTCATCCTTTATCAGCCAAACTACTAAACATACAAACATTTAAGTTTTGGGAGTGGGGATTGGAAAAGTGTCCGCTATTCGGAAGTGTCGTTACAGAGGTTTTACTGTATTATGAAAAATGTAAACCTCCCCTTCCACCACACCTCAAACATAAAAAAAGAAAAGTGATTCCCTTCTAAATGAATTTGGCTATTAATTATTTTTATATATTAAAAAAAAAGAAACTTTGTTTATCTTTAAGGGGGTTCTCAAATGATCTGCTTAATAATGCAAAACTTTCTGACACATTTTCGGACTCATTTTTAAATGAAAAGGATAAAATTGGCAGACCAGAGTATTGAAGATGTTTGGAATGGAAGTGAGTTTTCCATTTTTTGATAAATTACTTATCAAGTTATAAGCGATTTATGTCACGCGACGACACATTTATCCCCTTCTTTGTGCTGCATCGTTGGAAATTCAGTTCAAAATGCAGTAATTTTTTAAAGATCTTCTGCCTTTACCAAAAAATGGAAAATGTGTTTCAATTAAAAAGTTTCTAAATAAAAACACCTGCCAATTTCATGCGTTTCTGAAGGAAAAATAATTTAAAAATATGTCATAAAGTACCCAGTTTGGATTTGAGAACAAACAGCCTTAAGAAAGCAATAATTGAATTAAGGAATTAAGCTTCTAAAGAATTTTTCATAGTTTCTTTAATGTATTCTGTTGATAAAATTTCTTTACAAATTATGTTTATATATTATTTTCCTAACATTTTAGAAATTAAGAGAATTTATGATTTTAATCAATGATTTAAAAATACAGTTGAAGTACTTTATAACAAACTACGATATAATGAAAAGCATGATATAATGAAATGCTCATAACCATTTAGTCGGTCTGTATGTTAAAGAATACTGAATTCGAAATGATATAACGAAAAATTTATAACAAAAATAATTCGAGCATGAAAAGTGAGGAAAAAAAAACGATCTAGCAAATTTTGTTACTTTTTTTTACCTAAAAAATTGCCGGGAAATAGAATTTTATTTCTTAAATACCAGCTATTTTTTTCATGAGATAACCTTCAATCTTTTTCTCTATGACCAATCACATATTTTCAATATTTTCAAGAGAAATTTGGAGGAGGGGCAGTATTTTAAGACAGTGAGAGGGGCGATAGCTTAGCTGAACTGGAATTATGTTATTTTTTATTTGATAACTGATTTCATTGACATTTGCTTTTCCTGTAAATTTATCGCATGTTAATTTTTAAAACTTTTTGTAAGCTGTCTGTGTCTGTCAAAAAAAAAATAAAAAAATAAATAAAATAATATGTTGGAGTTTAGAAGAGAAAGTTGAAATTATAAAAAGTGTCGAAAATAATGTTAAAATAAGCGATGTAGTGTAAAAAATTTGGCATTCTAAGTAGCACTCTCAGCAATTTAAAAATTGAGAAAAATTATTAAAATATTCAAAAAGAGTGCAGTTTCCTCATCGTTTAATCGTATATGCACAGCGAAATATGAAGATATGAAGGAATTATTATTTTCATGATTTTAAAAATGCAAGATCCAAAAACTTCCATTTTAGTGGAATTATTTTGTAACAAAAAGCATATGTGTTTGCCAAAACACTTGTATATAAAGACTTTCATGTAAATGATGGTTGGTTGAGTAAATTCAAAACAATATATGAAATTGTGTATAAAAAATTATGTGGAGAAACAGCCTCTGTTTCATAAGAAACAATTGAAGGATGTAAGAACGAAAACTCAAACATTTTTTAGGCTTACGATTGAAAATATATATTTAATATGAATGCCTGATAACTTCATTCTTCAAACCTATATAGGTCTGTAAAACTACCCTTTAAGAGAATTATATCAATAATATTTTTTTTACATTTAAATTTGCCCGATTTTTTTTTGTGTGTAGCATAGTATGATATATATATAATCTGAAATTCAGTCATCCAGATCTATCATTACAAAATAAAAATTCTGTGTTATGAATTGTACGTATTTATTCGCAAAAATATGATTTCCTTGAAATTCCTTTTTAAATCAACGCCTTTCTTCTCTTTTCTGTTTGTAGTAAAAATCATCCTTACTATGGAGGCTTAGTATAATATGAATACATAAGGCCTATCTCTTTTTATTAAACAAAAGTTATTTTAAGAAATATCTTTATGTAATAAAACATTCTTTTTTATGATAGTCTTCAATTTATAGAATTCTGCATACTCAGATTAGGTTCAGCCTATATTAGTCGGGGTAATTGGCATTCCTACTATATAACGAAATAATGTGTTATAACGTTATAACGAGCAAATCTTTGGAGCACTTTCGATTTCGTTATAAGGTGCTTTGACTGTATATCAAATGATTAAAACCACGATTAAATTATTATATTAATATCACTGACACCGTTTTTATAATAAATTTACTTAATTTTTTAAACGTTTATTTTCACCCCCTTCATGAAATTTCTATCTTAAAAATAGAGATTAGAAGTCAAAAATATATTATTTCACTTCAGCAATTTTAAATTATGAAAATGATATTCAAAGCTCTTCGGATCTAATGAAATATTTCATATTTTAAAAAATTTATTTAAATAAAAAATTCTTATTCTACAATTGTTAATGTTAAAAATCTTGATACGAACTTTAAACTTCCGTGAGACAATTTTTTTTTTTCTGTTTGTAGTTTTTCATCCATAAAAAGTTTATATATACATTCAAATAAAAGATGTCAAATCTATTAAAATCTTATATCATGAGAAATATGATATAGTTGATTTTGGATGATCCATCCACAGCAAGTGAATGTTAATTAACTTTTTAAAATGAATCTAGAATGAAATGAATGTTGTAAAATGATGTGTGGACCCACCAAAGAAATGAATTTTCTTGCTGGCAATACTTGTTTACATATTTGTTATCAGGCTTCTTGTTTTAATGCTGGGTTCTTTCTGTTAGAATTGCTTTATTTACAGATTTATTTATTGTTTACATTTAGAGTTGTTTTTCTGTAATTCTATAGACTGTGAAATTAGACAACTCAATATAACTAACATATTAAGAGTATGTTGGAAAGTTAAGTAATGAGTCAATACTAATTTAATGCCCCAATGCAATAATTATTCTTAAAAATAATACATGTATATGATTTATGCAGTGTATGGTTGTGCATAAATATATAATATATATATATAGTACTATTATACATATAGATATATATTTATGCACAACCATGATAGTAGTCCCTCATTGTATCACTTGTTCAGATTTATAACTCTGTTATAGCCTCCTGATACAGCCTATGCCTTCTGAAAAAATAATCTATAGTTTAACTGCATTTTTATATAACTAGTATTTAGATGTTGATTGTATTATGTATTATATATCTCTCTTAAACAGAGGTTTGCCTGAAAATCTTTCAAACAATCTGTTGAACAGGTGTGTGGAAAAAGGGATAACATTCCAACTGATGTAAATATTGAGGAAACACAAAAAACATTTATGTAAAAAAAAACTATCAATTTTAGAGAAATGTTCACCATTATTTGATTGTAGCTCTAGTCTATGAGGGTTCATCTTATAAATTTAAAAGAAAAATACTCATTAATTTATTAGATATTATTTCTTAAACTATCTCATTTAATTTTTCATGTTTTTGGAATATTATTCTTTTACCACTCATCCATTCAGTTGCTTTTGCATTTTTTTAACTTTTGATAAGTGTTTTGAATATGTTGTGAAAACCGTTTTTTGTTCCACCCAATATTTAACTCATGACAACCAGTTTAATGGACCAGTTCCACAGCTGACAACAAAAACTTTAAGCACATTATTCTTGGAACAAGCTTTTTTGAATTTATGTACCTTCTGATGCCGAAACCGGTAAAGCCATCGATATTTTGTGTTTTGCAAATCAAACTAGTCTTTATTAATTGGATGACAAATCTTTAAAAAAATTTAATTTTTAATACTTTCGATTTTTTGAACAGTTTTATTTGAAAATAAAAAAATTGTGCCAAAAATTGACCTCAATCTCCAAACAGCCACCGTTTTGTGAAATTTTTGTTTGTCTTAGTGATTTGAAGTTTGTGTCATAATGAATTATCCCATTTTCTCTATTCATAATTTATTCAATATTCAATCAGTTATTTACTAAAGAATACTTTTATTTAAAAATCCCCTCCTCCCTATTCAATATTTCTTTTTTTTTTTAGAAAACAGAAATAAATAAATTTTCTTAACTGATTTATAAGTTAACAAAGCCTAATTTTATTAAAATTATCCACAATAAATATCACTTCTAAGCCATAATTAAAAGTTCAGACATGAAGTTAATTTTCATAAATGTTAAGGGTGTTCATTAAAAAATTGAATAAGTTCGTTTTTTTAATGAAAAATCATAACATTTTGGCATTATTTATAAGCTTCAATAGTTTTATATTTTAATCTTTAAATCACAATGCATTTCACTCAGATCACGCTATAAATTAATTTAACTATCATAAAATAACTTCGCTTGTATTCAAATAATTATAACTACTTTATTCAACTTAATTTGGAATTATTTGTACTTAAAAGTAATCCTTTCATTTTTATTCGTATCTTAAAGTATTATTGAGGATGTTAGCATTTATTTCATGTCTTTTCTTTCTCTAAAAACTTCATTTTCCTGCAACATAAATTTTCTATTTATGCTAACTCTTTATTTCAGTTTGCGAAGCAGAATCATCATTTTCAGGTTTCCAGTCCTAGCTATTTTGAAAATACGAGGGAGGAAGCGGTCGGTGACTTTTTTTCTCAAGGAACGTGTCATTAAGGGTTGCCGAAGACGCTATCATTGGTGCAATAATTCAGACAGCTGCGTTATCGCATTGGGCGGTTTATCGTTCAGACGTTCCAAGCTTCGGACACTGTCAGGAGAAACACTAAATGATAGAAGAGGAGGGTGTTTGACGAGCAATTTGATAAAGTCTGATTTCCCGTGCTGTTTTTAAATCAGTAATGTGTGAGTGTCCCAGAAGAGTGAGGTGGCCTTTTCCAAATTGCGAGATAGACTACAGTCTCTCTGTATTTTTTTAAAACTATACAATATGTTTTTTTTATTTAATGAATTGTTATAAAGTTATTCTAGATTTTCCCCAAAATTACAAAATAAATTAAAAGAAACCTCCACACCTCAATTATTCCCCTCCTTGGGCAAATATGGCCACAGAAGTAGTTAAATTAAAAGAAGTTTGCAGCAAAAAAAAAAAAAAAAAAAAAAAAACTGTTGTCTCCAATCACTTATTAATATTAAAATTTATTTCCACCAGCCACGGTAATGGAATAGTGGAGGCTTCCTACAATTTTCTTCAAGTTATTCATGGCTACAAAACAGGTATGTTTGACTTTTTCAATATTTTGTAAATCAAGTGCACATAGCGAATATTGTGACATTAAGACAAGTTAACTTTCCAGAATCTGGGATGTAAAGAAGTATGATATTACCATCATATCTAAGAATACTTCAACGATCACCAAATTATTTTTACTACATTATGATATAAAGTTAAAAATTTTTCATGTGGTATAATCAAATAACATAAACAAAGTAGTAGATTTGCAGATTCATTCAATACAAACTTAAAGAAAAAAAATTTAATCTCTTAGCTAAACTATAAATTAAAGTGTCAGAGGGTAGATTGACAGCTGTCACGATATCAAAATGACCAAAGATTTTTTCCTGAAGTCGACTTCATTCACATTTTAGTTGTTGTATTTGTTTAAGTATTTATGGTGTATAAGAAAAAAAAATGCAAATGCTACAATTTACATGCATCCAATATTTTTATTCCTAATTATTACAAATAATATTTAAAAGGAATTCATGCAATTATTTTAAGATTATTAAAATTGCTTCAACTTTGTAATTTATGCCAAGATACTAAAAAGATTTGAAATCTGTTATAATGGACAAACCAACTGTAAAAAAAATAAATAAATAAAAAATAAAAAAATAAATTTAATATGCTATATTTCATGCTTGATTGTTTTACCCACACATGGTGCGTACACCATAACTGTCAACCCGGTGTAAAAGAATATATTGGTGGTCTGGTAAGGTTGATTTTTTTGTTTCAGATGATTATTAAGGATGCAATCAGGTACAACAATTTACTGTGCACACCGTACGTAGTGAAATTTGGAAGTGTTTGTGTTTAGATCGAAAAAAAAATTAACATTTATATGTGACAATATTCACACACTTAGATGAAAGTAGAATAAATTCAATGCCAAAATTAATTTTTCTCTAAAATCCATTCTGCCAAAATCAATTCCTACTACCACCACTAAAAAAAAATTGTCCTATCTGGGGAAACCTCCCCATAATTTCACTAAGAAATATGTAATATGTGCACAAACTAACACTTTAGTGATAAACACGAAGCATTTTCTTGCATGTTATCTTTCTTAATTTTTTGACGCCATCAGTTATGATTGTATCCTGGCACCCGTGGTATAATGCTGGGCTACTGTATTACAGAATCCATGTCAAAATTTGGTCTATATTGAATCCTTTGACAAAATTTGATAATAGTGAAGTAGTGACTACTTTTGAAAAGTAGTTTGGTAGTTGCTACTTTTTAAAACAAGTAGTTGTAGTTAACTGCATTTTCGATAACCTAGTTGTAGTTTGTTACAAAAGGAAAAAGTAGCTTTCCTATATTTTCGTTTTAAAATTTTAGCTAATGTTACACCAAAACAGCAAGCTAAAATGCAAAAAAACCAATTACTGAAGATTAATTGATACTGAATTTGAATAAGAAATTCTCCAAATTAGTCAACTATAGCCAAGTTGGCTTCAGTTATTGAGACTTGTTTGGTCACCAAAGTTGGCGGTATTTCACCAAGTGTCGCCAAGCTTGACAAGAATTTGACGCTAATGAATGTATAGTTTTATGCATATGATTGGAAAAATAATTACAACAATGAAAGATAATTATTTGTGAGAAATCACATTCACTAAAACCCATCAATTGTTGGTTTTTTGTGATTTGCTGTTTTATTTCACAGTGTCAACCACCCTAGAATTTCAAACTGCTATATCTCAGCCATATTTTAAGATAGACGCAAAACAAAAAATGCTCTAGAATCCTTGTATCAAAGCCTAACACTTAAACAAAAAATGAATTTTGTTTATTTATTTTTTTTTATATATTTTTTAGTTTTAAATATTTTAGTGGCTGCCATTTTGAAACAAATACTGTTTAATGTGGCATCGGGTCCAGTGGGGGAGTGTTTGTAACATGCTTTCAAATGCTTTGTGCATTTGATTTACGCATTGCGACACTCTGGCCGAAACCTACTGCTACTATTGCACTAATTTATTTTATATTTTTTGTTCTGAAATATGGCTGTTATTTTACTCTATACCCACTGCCGATGAGGCCACAGCCTTTTGCTTCTGGTTTCTTGTTTTAATTTGATTAGTTAACAATTTTCTCTTTGGTGTTTTGCTGGTTTGTATTTGTTAATGCTAAATTATGATGTGAATTCTGGGTCTGCCAAATACTTACAAAATATAATCTACTCGCTCTATATATATACATACATACACACACACACATATATATATATATATATATATATATATATATATATATATATATTGTATATTTATTTTAGATTAATAATGATTTTATGAAGTTCTTAAATTTTAAACATTTGTTGCATGTTAATAATTAGTACACTGATATTGTATAAATTTGCTGTCAATACTGTACCTTTTTATTTATATATAAGGTTTCAATATGTGCTTGTGTCATATATTTGACCAATTAGGGAATTTCAGCATGTGAAATATTTTTATTTCAGTAACTTTTTTTTTTCTGAGAAATTGTATTAAATGTACTTTTTATAAACTTGGTGTTTAAGAATAAATTTCATGATTTTTTTTTTCTTTTTAAAATAAATTGAAAGTTTGCATTGTTTCTCGTTTTTATATACAGTCACCTCTCACTTATACGCGTTTGACGGGACTGATTTAAAATCTCGCATAACTGAGAGAATGTCGTATGCAGTAATTCTTTATACACATTATACACATTATTCGAAAGAAAAACATATTGAAATAGAAGAAATATGATTAATGACATTTTATAAAATAAAAGGGGTGTAATATTAGTATAGTGTACTAAAAAAAATCCTTACACTTTCACTATAAAATTTTGTTTAAAAAAGTACAATAAAGTAAAATTTCATTTGACATAGATGATATACTTACATATAAAAATGCCAATTAGTCCTTTTTTAAGAAGTCATCAATGGTAGTTTGTTTTTGCTTAGGCCGCGTTTGTACAACGATCTTTTCTAATGCATTAAAGTGCGTCATTGTATTTGTATTTGATGTTACATCAGCATTTTGTAGGTAACATCTCAAAGTGTCCAGGGCTCCTGAAACAGTAGCATAAGATGGAACAGTTACAGTATCAGTTTCATCATTGTCATCATCTTCTCCTTCTTTTTCAGCTGTCACATCATCAAAAACAGTTTCGATATCTCTTATTGCCGTTGATGTTAATTTTTCATCAAC
This sequence comes from Maratus michaelseni, assembly GCA_963931845.1. Lineage (NCBI taxonomy): Eukaryota > Metazoa > Arthropoda > Arachnida > Araneae > Salticidae > Maratus > Maratus michaelseni. The sequence continues at coordinate 388,908,080 of OZ007590.1, read as the reverse complement.
ACTGACGAAATCTTGAAAAGAAAGAGAATCTTCGCTTATTCTATTCCATTCTTTTTCGTCTATGTTAAAATCATTGTTGTTCTAATTTTACTGTAATGGAATAACTTCAGCATCATTTGCATGAAAAATACCCGCTTTCCTAAAGCAGTTAAAAATTGCAGTGGCTGTTACATTATTCCAAGAGGAAACCAACATATGCATGGCATCCAGAATCCAAATTTTCTTGAATTCCTTTTTCTGCTCTAGTGATATAAACATTCTTCGCACCAAATCTTTCCTATACTGCGCTTTAACTGACCTTATTGTTATTATACCGAGATCTAAGGGCTGGAGTCTGCTAGTACAGTTAGCAGGGAAAAATAAACTCGTGTATGTGGTGTCAGCAATGGGAGATCTGAAGGATGGGTGGGACACAGATCCATAAATAGCAGAACTTTTCTTTTTTTTTTAGCTATCTTCATATCGAATTCTTTCAAAAAGTCTAAAAAAATGTTCGATGTCATTCAGGCTTTGGTGCTACTTGCATAAGAACATGGCAATTTCTTGAGATTTTTTAAACACTGTGGATTCTTGGATTTACCAATCACTATTGGCGGTAACTTTTCTGATCCGTCCCCATTGCAACATAAAATCACAGCCAGTCTTTCTTTGTTGTATTTGCCACCATGGCATGTTTCTCCCTTAATCCCTCATCGTTTTGTTTGGTAAAAGACGATAAAATAAACCTGTTTCATCACAGTTAAAAATGTTCTTAAGATCAAAGTTCTGAATTAAATTTGGAAGGTCTGCGATCCATTCATTAGCAGTTGAATCTGAAACGACAGCGCTTTCACCACTCATACAATGATTTGTTAAACCGTGTCTTTTTTAAAGTTTTTCTAATCATCCCGAAGAAGGCGAAAAATTCCCATTTTGGATGAAAAGTGAGTGCCTTTTCTTTAAATAACTCACCGCTAATGGGTAAATTAGAAGCTCTCATTTCTCTGAACCACTGAATTAAAGTGGTTTCTAAAATCTCAAATTTTCCATTCTGAATTCTTGATCGTTTCTTTGCTTGTGTAGAATATTCACTATTCATTTTTTTGATCGAGTCCTTCTGAGTGTTGATTCTGACTAATAGAATTTTCGAGCTAAACTTGTTTTTGACAGTCTAGGATCATTTTCTGCTGCTTTTATAATTTCCATTTTGAACGAAATTGTTAACTTTCTTTTGCTCATTTTTATTGCAAAAAAAAAAAAAAAAAAAAAGAATCTAGATGCTACCGCAAGGACGAAATGTAACACGCAGGTGACTTGATGAAATTAAAACAGAAAGAAAAGAAGGAACCATTAGAACTGAGGGGGTGGGTGCGTAAAGTCAAACTGTAACATCCTCTCCACCCTCTCTACCCCGTTATTCGGAACGGTCTTTTGACCTTGACAAGTGCAGAAAATTATTTATCAATTTAAAAAAAAAAAAAAAAAGTGATTTGCACTGTTATTTACGCGTATAACTGAGAGAGACAATTCAAAGTGGCGCTTATAAGTGAGAGATCTACAGCATTATTTTCCTATTTCTCGTGACGGGACCTTACGAAATTCGCGTATAACTAAGAAACACGTATAACTGAGAGGCGCATAAGTGAGAGATGACTGTATATAAATTTGTTGTCAGTAGAATTTACAGCAAATTTTTAATAATCTACAAGTCTAAACATTTTTATGGCATATATTTGAGGATGTGAGTTTCAAAACTCGCCTTATCCCAAATTAAAAAAATTGTGTTTTCTGTATCAATGTATTCTATTGGTAAATCTTCACTGAAAAAACACTACAATCTGCAGAAAAACCAGTTTTAGCACGTATTTCTGACATTCTAAAATCTTGGTTTACAATGAAAACCAGTCAGAGCGTTTTCGCGATTTCCTCAAATTTGATTTTTTGGATAAGGCGAGTTTTGAAACTCACGTCCTCATTTGTTTTATTAAGAGGCTAACTTCACTCAGTCAAAAACACCCTCTCACTAATGTTAATCCTATGGTGGTGAAATAATTTATGATATCTTGTTCGCATTTCAATATTTTTAAATGTTTTTTTTTTTATTGGATAGCTGAAGTAAATCTCTATGCACGCTCCTTTGTATTTTTTCGATTTTAATTACAATTTTTTTTTTAATTAAAAACTTTTACTTTCAGAACCGGTTTCGAAAGTGAAAGTATCCTCAATTTAAAAAACTGCAACAAAAATCGAAAAAGTAAAAAAGAGTGTGCATAGAGATTGACCTCAGCTATCCAATGCAAGAAAAAAATATATATATATATATATTGAAATACATAAAATAGATATCGTAAATTATTTCCCCCATAAGATAAACATTAGCGAGCGGGTGTTTTTGACTGAGTGAAGTAGGCTGTAAAGTAAAAAACTTCAACAGTATGGTATTCATTATGGTATTCATTCATAAACCATAAAATAAATTTGTTCTGAGAAAAGAAAAAAATTTCTATAAATAAAATTAGTTCTTCCATTTAAAATAGAAGTAAATTAAATACAGTGTATAAAAATGGTATTTTTCCAATGATAGCATTTTTTCCTGTTGCACTACTACACTTGCATCATTCACTTGAGATTTAGAGTAAAACTTTTATGCTTTTTGTGCAACTGTGAGAGAGCTGTTGATGGCATTATATGTCTGTGTGTATATATAAAGTTTCAAATACTGCAATATAGCAATATGTGCACTTTACAAATTGCAAATGTGGCTTTCTATTTTTTCTTGGTTTCTTGCCTATTTAAAAATTGTACGCATCTCAATACTGTCATTGCTCTTTTTATTTTTTTATTTTTTATTTTATTTCTATTTTTTTATAAGCGAGTTGTTTTTCAAGTGTACACACAGTTCATGAATTGGCAATTTTAATTCTAAATATATTGTTGTTCAAAAACAAATTGGAGGAGCTAAAAGTATTTTAAAACAATAATGAATCATATATATTTTTTTTGTATTCAGAATTGTATTCTTAAAAAATGATAATTTTTAAAATGAAGATTAATCAATGTTGAATCTCTGCTTTTAGTAATAAATAAAAATTTTAACAAATTCGAAAATTTATTTATAAATTGCTAATATAATACATATACAGTATTTGGAAGCAATTTATGAATTTAAAAAAGAAGTTAGTTTCTTTGAATTAAAAGAACAGCACTATATAATATTGTTACAAGATAATATATATTTAAATTGAGTTTAAAAAAAATCTCAAAGATGTATTTGTAATAGCTGAAGTTCTATATATTATAACTAAAACTGGTCATTTATTCTAAAAGAATTTTAGCATTTTTTTAAATAAAAGCTGTATATAATGTTATTCCTGTTACAAATATTAAAATTGATGGTGTAGATAATACATGTGTTTGATTTTAAGTATTTCTATTTTTAGATAATGTGCCTCCATATATGCATAGTATACATATGTACATATAAGTACTTTTCTCTTCATTTCATTATGACATTATTTATCGATATATATATATATATATATTAGGGTTGGCACGTTTTTGCCAAAGGTGGTAAAAACCATGGATAAAACCGGTAAAAACCGTCCTGGCAAAAATACATTTTTGCCACTTTTTGCCAAGTGGCAAAAATAGATATGTTTTATTTACAGCAATGTAATTAATATATTTTAATTTTTAATAATTTCAACTCTAATATGTAATTTTATTTTTTTATTTACCTTAGAATATTCAATGCATCATTAAAACAGTTAATCTAAGTAGATTGTACTTTTTAGTAAAATACTTTAGTAATCAGTTTTACTTTTTAGTAAATAACTTACTGGCTTTGGTTTAAACTCTCATAATTATTAAACAATCAATCGTTATGCTTCAGTTAATTTTGTAGCAAAGTCTGAGAGAGGCACAGCACTTACCAATTTGGCTATGCTATGAGAACAACAGTTATTTGAAGTTCAATTAAAAACAATAGAAATAAAACCTTTTGCAAGATAATTCATTCTCATTTCCTATGATCAAATCAAGATTCAAGTCTGTAGCATGTATAATGACAATGGGGAAAATGGTAAAAAAAATTACCTAATAAAATCATTGTACCCTCCCCTCTCTTAACTATCGCCAAACTATAAGATTAAATGCCAATTATGGATCATTGTAAATGTCATTTTCACTTGATATTAAACACGTTATATGTGTTTGTTACGTCATCATGTGAATTTTAATTTATTTTTGTATTTTTATTAAGGTTTTACTAATTTGTTTTTTCTTTAGTTATTTAAAATGAAAATTATGTCAATAAATGATTACCTCATGATATTAAAGGGAAAAAAATATAACAGATTAGTTTCAACTGGTGTCACAAATTTTTGTCCACAAAATATTTTTATTTTTCTATATTTGATTCAAGCCCATATCTAATGTTTACATACATTTTATAGTTTTTTTTTCTACATTTTTTGACTAAATAAAGAGGATTGAATTCTTTACAATCTTCCGTTATCATTGATGTTTATTATGTTCCTTAATAAATTCGATTATTACATTTAAAATACTTACAATTAATTCACAAATTCAATATCTTAAAAATATCTGTTTGCTTATGGTTTAATTTAATAATTCTGCATTTAAACACGTAAACTGTTCTTAGTATTATTTTGACAGAAATAATCTGGATAAATCAAATTTTATATTTGCTATGTCGTTACGTCATGAGTGAACTTTATCATTAAAGTAACCCTATTTAGATTTTTTTTTTTTTTAAATTCATTCATTTTCCCAACTTAAAATTTTAGAATGGCAATATTTTTTCATTTGTATAATTTGGTGAATAGTTTGGTGAAATTGGTCAACGGGATAATCAAGTAGTACCGTTTACTTCTATAAAGTATTTGTAAAAGTTATACCTAAAGGCTCAAATAAAGATAAAATGAAGATTAATTTGGCAAATGTTTATGCATTAATATTGTTTTTTATTATAGAAATTATGTAGAAACTGTTGATTTAAATTTTTTTTTAACATATATTCATTTTAAAGGCAACATTACTACATTAATTTGAGAAAAGTAAAAAGTTTTTACCTGTCACATCACATAAATTTATCTACAAAATTGATTATGATTGATTATTGATATTTTTTTATTCATATTACCAAAGAAAATTATTTTAATTAATCAAATTAATATTAGTGAAATATGTAATTAATATTCTGATTTAAATCTCAATTATAATATATACAAAATTATATTATTTTATTATATTTATTAAATCCAGCCTTTTTTGCCAGTTTTTGCCAATTTTTGCCGGTTTTTTCCAGTTTTTGCCACTGTCCTGGCAAAAATACCATTTTGCCGGCAAATTGCCCAACCCTAATATATATATATATATATATATATCAGCAAATGTTTGGCTAATGATGATGAAACCTCTCATTTAATTTTATTTGTGGTATTTAGGCATTTGGAACTTGATAATTCTGTCTAAATTCCACAAATTTCATTTCATTCATTTAATTCCATTTATTCAATTTTTAATTTAATTTCTTATTCTTTTAATATGTTTTTGTCTCCATATTCAGTGTGTTGGGGAATCTTTCATTGTCAACTACTTATTACATACTTAATTATTATTTCATTGTTTAAGTTGGTGTTATGATAATGTTTGATTTATGGTTATTATATATATATATATACATCCGAGCTGAACATTTATTAACAAAATTATAATTACTTCGCTTTTAACTGGTGTAATAGGATCACTTAACTACCTTGTTATAATTAAATTTCCTAACTTAATTTTTGTCATTTAAGATTAGATACTGTAATAATAGTTGTCCTTTTTACAAGACATTTACATGTATTTTGATTAAAATTTGTAATTAATTAAAAATTAATTTGGTTATTGTTTTCATAAATGGAATGAAAGGTTTTTATAAAATCAGTGTTGTCACAAAAATAAAATACCGCAACAATGACTATTTTAAAAAAAAAATCAGTAAAGATAAAGTAGGACATAGTTGCTGCACAGGTTTATTTTATATTTATGATTAAAAAGCAAAATTTAAATTCAAATGCTCAATTTATTTTTCTTTGTCCCATTTTTTTTTTTTTTTTTTTTTTTTTTTTTCGAGACAAATGATGTCACCCTCTAATGCAATTAAAATATGATTTTTTTTTTTCATTTGCTATTTTTAGTCAATTTTTATTGTAACTTTGATGAATAAATTAGATGATATTCTGGCTTGACTAATGCACGGCTGCCAACTTCTACGCTTACTTTGAATAAAATAAATATTTTAGTACTGGAAATTTCACTTAACAATCGCAATAAAGTATAAAGTACTGCATGTCATTAAAAAAAATTTTGTGTACAATTTATTAAAGAAGTTGGCAGCTCTGCTAATGTTGTTTGCAAATATTTTTCGTCCTTATTATTATTATTTAAAGTTTAAACCTGCATCTAAAAAATATCAGACTGCAGTGCGAAATCTTCGCACAGGTCCTCTGGTTATTCTATAATTTTATTATTTCAATTTTCTGTGAAATTTAGAATGTTGAAGTTTACAAAATATGTTCTTACATGCAGTGGTATTATTTATATATATATATATATATATATATATATATAAGACAATTTACTTTTTGTAAGCATAATCTTAACTCCTGTTTTTATAAAATGTATTTTATACATAACTTATTATTAATTAATATGTCTTACATTGAGTTTACCATAAATGCCTTTTGTAGTGCTGTAGTTTTTAAAGAATTGATCATTTAAAATTTCTACATAATCTGGCTAGTTTTAGTGTTAACCTTTTTTTTTTTACTTAAAGAAACTTGATCATTTCAATATTCAAATAATGTGAATGACATCTAAACTCATGTCCTTGATCAACATATTTTGCAGTGTTCAGGATATAATATTTATATTGACTTTATCATGCATTGAATGAATCTGTTTGCTTGCAAAGAAATTAAAAAGGTATTTTTTATACTTACAGTTTTATTAAAATGCCCTTTTCCTTTGCACCACTTGGAATTACAAGTTTTTCACACTTTTTTATCATGGTGTAACTATTATATCAAAAATCACCAAAGCAGCATTAATCATTGTTCAACTAACTTACAATTTATCCTTTTTGTGTGTGTGTGTGTTTTCCCTTGATAAGAAGCAGCAAAAATCATTAAAATGTTCAAATAAGTGTTTTGCATGGTGTATGTTTGGCATAAAAGCCCAACAGATTGTAAGCGTGATTTTGATTGTTTGGTCAGCTGTGCGAAAACCTTGTATTTAATTTTCAAAATGACTGTGTGCAAATGTGTTCAACTTTTTTCCCCTTCAATTTGTGAGTGTTTCATTTTACTTCTCATTTCCCCCCCCCCCCTGTTTTTGATTATTGAAGGAAAAATTTGATTTTTCCTTCCCTCTGTGTTTATAGCAAAAACAGCTTTAGGGTTTTAGATTATTTTGCCTGTGTATGTATTTAATTTTTTTTTATGTGTAATTTTGAAGCCTATTTTATATATTTTTAAGAGGTTTGTGTAATAGTCATACATATTTTCCCTTTCACTTGGTAATTATGCATGCTAGTTAATTTTATTTACTACATTTTTCGTAATTTTTTATTAGTTATTATTTGCTTTTAAAATACATAGGCAATATTAGCAAAGAACAGTACAAAATAATGTAAAATATTTGCTTTACTGTAAAAAAAAATTATTTCCTTAAAAAACAGCAAAGTTTTATAATTTAAAGGAGGTTAGTGAAAATAAACTATGTAGAATTATTCTATGATCTTTTAGGATTGCTTTTATAATAGAATCTTGATTTATTTCAATACTTAAAAATTAAACTGGTTGAATAAACTTTATCCCTTTTTAAATTATAATCTAAAATTTGTAAAACATTGGGTGGTTTGAAAATTAAATTTAATAAAACAAGCTTCATTTACTACTGCATATTTTTTAAATAACTTTTTTCTTTAAACTAATTATTAGGGACAAACTGTGGTTAAATTAAAAATAATAATAATACTGGTGAAATGTGTGTTATTAAATTGTAACCATTATTTTGTAATGATGAGCTATTTATATATGTATAACATTGTTTGTTGCAGATGTTTCAAGACAAGTGCAAATTACTATGCAATGCACTTCTTTTTCATATTTAATTGCAATCTCAAATGTTTTGATGTTATTTCTAGAAGTAGCTCTTTGTTTTACTGAAATGTATAGTTCTTGTACATACATATATATTTATATATATAGATAGATAGATGTTCTGCCTGAATGTAAAGTACAGTTTAATTGAAACTTATTGAGTGTTTCTTATTTTGTCTGTAGTTATTTGTACACATAAGATTAGTCATGATTCATCAAGATAAAAAACTTCACTGTGACTCTTCTTTGCTAAAATATTTTGGTATGTTTTGGTACTTTTGGGTTAAAGCAGCTTCCTCAATTACGATTATGCTAAGATTGCAGTTATGATTTTGGCAAAATCATCTCAAAGTTTATAAATGCATATATATACTCTAAATGCTCACATATGTGACATATACGTCATACATACATCATATATATCTTATAGCTGGCACATATGAATCACGAATGTTATATACATATTATTATAATGTCATATATGCTTTATAATTTGGCAATTCGTCCTTGGGGGCTGCTATAACACAAAAGTATCAATATGTTTTAATAGAATTGTTTATAAATCTCACTTTCGTAACAGCCATTTCATGAATGAATTTCTTTCCTTTTATAGTTTGGTTATTTTTAATGAGATAAACATTGACTTTTCTGAAGTGTTATCTGTTATGTCTCTTCTGATTTTACATCCAGTATTTCAAATGCCAGCAGAAAAAATAAAATCGGAATCAGATCATATAAATGTAAGATTGCCAAAAGAAGAAATTAAGAAATAATTGGGTAACATAAAAATAGCACAAATGGAAATATGTATAAAAAGCTGTTTCGGAGCTTCTAAAGCTCCAAAACAGCTACCTGCCTTTTTACACATGTTTACATTTGTGCTATTTTTACGTTGCCCAATAATTATTTCTTAATATAACAGCACAAAGTTCAATCCTCCTCTTTTAAAAGAAGAAATGTTTGTGTTCAGTCCCACTCTTTAGCATTTTATGAAGTATTATGGGATTGTTTATTTAAAATTACAAATAGCAACAATGCATTGGTATCTCACACTGTAAATCTTTCTGAAATATTACGTAATAGTTAAAAAAGGAAAATGATCACATTTTGAAATGAATCTCCTTTAGATGATACTCGTAATGTCATAAAACATTAAATACTTTTGAACAAAAAAAGAAAAAGAAAAACTTTTATTTTCTGAGTTAACTTATGTTATACAAAAGCCAAAATTGTCAGATATTTAAATAAAAATTAATACACTAATTTCATTCCTTCATAACTCCTTTTTACTTATCTCCCTCAAAAGGTTTTCATTTCTATTTTTCATATAATATTTTCCCATCATATTACTTCTTCTAAATACATATTTTATACATATATTATACCATATTTATTTTATTTTATTTATTGCATACTTTTTTATGTTTGAAGGGGTTTTACTTTTAAATAAATTTTGAAACTTAAAAATGAGTTTGATACTAACAGAATCTATTTAGGTTTTTGAGTGTTCCTACATATGAAAGTTGAAAAATATCCAATATTTATGTAACAATTCTTATTTTGCTTATCTTTTATTAAGATGTGTATTTACGATCAACTCTTTTTATGACTTTACTTTTGTCATCTTCATTGCATTCCCAGGCACCTCCAGCCCCTTTCTGAGCCAGATACTGACGTTATATGAGAAAAAATTCTTGTGCAAGACAGTGGTATATAATATTTTGCTACAGTAAATTATCATAATGTGGAATATTAATTTAATCTTGATTACCTTTCACAGTAGATCCTACAAAAAATTGCACCAATTAAAAATTTGACCCTGCAGTATGTTTATTTAGCAAAATTTAATGTATTTCAATTATTTTGATTCTTTTTTCATATAAAGTACTCGTAACATCATTGTTATTGTTACATTTTTTTAAAAATCATTTTCATATTAACATGTATAAAAATTATGATGGTGTTATGACATATTTAAACAATTTTAAATGAAAAATTAATCAGAGGAAATATGATCAAAAATATCAAATGTGTCAAGGACGTGCACTTGAATCAACGTTATGGCAAGCTGTATCAAGTATCTTGCCAAATTATTAGGCCCATTGATAAAAATTTAGAGCCCTAAGTAAAATATTGAATTCTTCACTTTTTAAGTAGTAATATTGCAGTTTTGCTATTTTTTTTTTTTTTTAATATAGGTAATATTATTTAACAAATTAGCAGTACTTAGAGTGGAATATAAATTTCCAATGTAATTTTGAAGTTGCAGGTTGAATAACTTAGGCAAAAAAAATCTGCCTAATATAGAAAACAATGATCTAATATCTGCAAAAATCTTGGTTCTAAGCTGTGTGTATTTTAAAGAGTGTACTGTATGAAACAGGGTTTCTACACCACCTGGAGAACCTGGAAAAGTCCGGAAATTGGCCAAATAAGTCAGAGAATTTGATAAAATTTCATTGTGATCTCCAAGAAAGTGCGCTTTTGGGTCAACCAGAGATGAGAATCTTCCCTGGTTTGGCAAATTCTACATTTAAAAAAAATCATCTAAATTATTCTTTCTTTGGAAATTTCTACCTTCATCTTCCGCCCTCCTCCCATCTACCATAGCAAATAGTTGCCAATTTTTAAAACTCATTATTGCAGATTTGAAAACTTTTTTTTTTTCAGCAATGTATTTTACTTCAATTAACAATAAATAACTATCACAAGCCTCCATCTCCCCCACTGAAGTGTCTGCTTCCTCCTCTTGTGTCTCCTGTTGAAAATAAAGTTTATCTGGACATTGATTTTGTGATACAGTTGAGGAAGTGAATGGTGACTCATGAAATATTTTATAGCAAATTCTTACACTTTGTAGAAAACTTCATTTCAAAGCTTTTAATGATCATAAATTATTAAAGATAGCAATTCCAATTGTAATCCTCAAAGCAATTTTTTTTTGGTATTTAGAAAAAAGCTTTTAATCATTATCATCAGCAATCAGGAAATTTTAGTGTAATACAACATTTGTTTTACTCTCAGTGTATCCACTATGCACTACAGCATTAGACTAGAATTTTCTTGAAATACACCTGGAAAAGTCAGGGAATTTCATTCTCTTGTACGAGTAACAACCCTGATCAAACCTTAAAACTTGATTATTGCGACAGCTCTGTTATAACTAGTGTTGCTAGATATCTGATTTTCAAGGATACCAAGACCCACCTTGCAAAACCATTGCACAAGACGCCAAAAGTCCCAATTTCTCATGATGCACAAATTCTTATAAATATCTTTTAGTGCCATACTCTGTATCGCATGGAACTTAAAACAGTAAAACTTGTCAAAACAAAAGAAGTCTAGAACAAAAATATTTTTTTATCTTTCTATCAGAAGGAATACTGTACTACCTGTCCAAGACTGAATATTTTTTTGTTCTCTGTAGATCTTTTTTTACATGTTTTATTGTACTTTGTTTTGCAAAACCTGTTCAAATAGAACTTGTTTATAATGTAATCCTATCTTAAATGTAACAATTTCGTAGTCTCTATGAGGGAATACCATACTATAATAAATCCTCAATCATATCGGAATTTTTTTTTATCCCTAGCGATTCAATTTTTGTACATTTTACAACATTGTTATGTTTATTTAGTACAGTCAAACTTACTAAGACGAATTTTAAATTACCAGAGAGAGATTCCATTTTAAACAGATTTCCATCTTATCAGGTATGGTAGTCTTTCTGCAGGGAACATGAATTTTTCACATTTAACACAGGATTCCGTTATAGACAAGCTCTGTTTTCATAGGATTTACTGTATTTTTGTGCCCCGATTTAGACTCTTATGACCTGCTTTTTTGCGACAGTGGACTTGACAACACTAGTTATAACCAGCAAGTGCTAGTTATAACGATATCCTAAAGCTCCTTATCAGTCAAGACTGCAAGTTACACCTCTTCAATTTTAATTCTTCTGGCACTTGCTGGGTACTGGTGCCAGTATGGTTTTTTCCTTCATCATTCTTTTTATAAAATTACTGTTTGACTGTATTTAACAAAACTTTCACATTGTTTTCATTGTAAAGCAGTGTTTTTGTGCCTTATTTGTATATTAATTTTTTTAAAGTATTTTAACAGCTTGCATCATTATATCTTTATTTTAGGGGTTGTGATTGGAATTCAGTAATTGAATTGATGGGAATTCCATCAAGAATCAGAGAAATCATCATAATGGCAGCTTCTAGCAATTATCAAGAGCCATCTAATGACATAGTAGAAATACAGCCCAGTTACAGAATAAGAGTGACAGATCTAGGCGAAGCAATTGGTCTAATAGCTCTTGGTTTCACAGTCTTCCACAACAGGGGAATGACAGACATCTGCGACAGAATAGGAGTCGCACACCCCAACAAAGGAGCCCCCTCAATGGAATATGAGTAACAGATCTCCACAACAGAATTGGAGTGACAGACTTCGAGTTCGTAATCGGGGGACAGACCGTCACAACAGGTTTCGATCAACAGCCAACCACAAAAGAGGGATGATGGACCTCTGCAGCAAAATAGAGGCAACAGATCTCAGCAACAGCATACAGGTGCTAGTATTCCATTTCATCCACCCATTTCTGGTAAACGCAATGATACATCAGCTGACATAAAATGTGCTATATGTTTAGATACTGAAGATGATCCTGATATGGAGTATCTTCCCTGTGGACATGGCTTCCATGCAAAATGCTCTCATGATTGGTTGTCAGTGAATGGTGTTTGTCCGGTGTGTAGGACTGCAGTTGCACCACAGAGTGACAATATGCAAAATAATCCAGGGGAACTTTTTGATAATGTGTCTTACAATCCAGGGGAACTTTTTGATGATATGCCTATGCATGTTTTTTTTTTTTATGATCATCCCAATTCTTATCTTTTTTTCACGATTAGCATAGCTATATGAAGTTTGAAATGTATTCTTCATTGAACTGAGTTTAAACAGGTTTCATACTTCAAAATCAGTTTCATCCTAAAGCTCCTTATCAGTCAAGACTACAAGTTACACCTCTTCAATTTTAATCCTTCTGGCTAGGAATACATTAGTATTTTGCAAATTTCTTATCAGAAAATTGATGTTTGACTTCTTTACTGTACACTCTTCATAAGGGATGTTTTTTTGTTTTGCTCTTGGCAAAATATTTCTATAATTCACATTTAATTTTATATTTTGAGTGTCAAAATCCTAATGAGGCTGTCAAGCTGAGAATAAGATTTTTTAACACTTGAAATAAAATTAAATGTCTATTTTAGAAATATTTTGCCGAGCGAAAAGGGAAGAAACATCCTTTTAAGAGAAAAGAAGCTGAAAATAATTAGTTTCTGATGATAAATTTGAGAAATATGTTAATCGTATGGGCATTCCAAGCCCATAAGATTAACATTGAAGAGGGGAATTTTAGATCTGACTGATAACGAGCCCTAAAACAGATGCAACTTTAGATCTGTTAAAAAACTGCTGCAGCAGATGTATATATGCTATATAATTTTTTAAACAAGGTATATTTTATTATTTTAATTAAAATTGAAAGCTAGCTATTTTTATAGTGTTTTTTTAATAAAGTGTATTGTTCTTTTGATTATGTTGACTTGACTTTTCTGTCTTAATTTAAAAAAAATTAGCCCATGTGGGGTATGAAGATGAAAATCTTTAATTTTAAAGCACTTTATCTTTTCTGCATAGAGTGCACATTCTATTTTTTTTTTTCTTCTTGTAAGTATTTTGACTACATATGTAATAAAAGAAACTGCGTGTTTCTTTTGCATATGTGTGTTTCTTTTGCCAGATTGTCCTGTGTTTTTCAATCTATTTTCCTGTTCTATAGGAAGAATGTACAGAATACATTTGTCCTGTGTTTGTTTATAAGTATCGGACAAGTATTTAAAATTTTTTAGTGATGTTGAATTCTTTGCACATCACAGCAACTCCTATGTTGAGTGACACTTGCCATTCTTAAATTGCTAATTTATGTATTATATTTTATAATGTTCAGGGTTCGTACAGTTCTACCAGAAAATTAAGTTTTTTTTTTTGTCTTTTTTAGCTGCAGAAAAATATTGCAAATTCTGTGAATAAATGAGGTGGTTGCGAATTCTGTGCTTAAAAAAATAAATAGAAATTTTCTTATCATTAATAGTGGTGCCCAGGCTCCTTGGAAATTCCAAGAAGTGTGCGAACCTTGATGTTATGGTGATTTTCAAATTCCCTGCTCAACGACGCAAAACTTTCTGACACATTTTTTAACATATAAAGGCATAAAATTGGCAGGGCTAGTGGTTGAACCAATTTGGATTTGAATGGCGTTTTCCATTTTCAGATAAATAAATTACTTATCAAGTTATAGGCAATTGTTGTCACGTGATGACTGGTTTTTCCTCTATAACAGCATTGAAAAAAAATGTAGTTACATTTCGTAAACATTCATTACAGAAAAAAAAAATTCTAACGTGATTATTCATACAAAAATAATTAAATTATATGGGATAGTATATACATGTTAAACAAAATTTGATTTATTGTAACAAAAAGAATTTTACTTATACAACGATAATCAAATTTTAATTTTTTGTATGTCAAAGAAATTGTTGTGCTTTCTCAGCATGCATGAGTTCGACAAACCTGACTTAGAAGATTAAAGAACAGCATCTGTATATTATCATAGAAACAGTAATTTCTTTAAAATAACCATAATACAACCATATATAGCCATAAAATAACCAAAATACCATAACATTTTTTTTTTTTAATACCCTTTTCTCATCCTTACAATTTACTTTGAAACTTAAGTCATCTCTCATATATTTATATCATAAAAACCAAATGCATTTTTTAATTAACTTATTACAGTCGAATTTCGTCAGTAAGTCACCTTTATAAAATGTCACTCTGCATATTACGTCCTATTTCAGAAGTCCCAACCATTCTCATACACCTTTTCACATATTGTACCCTATTTCATCTTTTTTTTTTTTTTTTTTTTTTTTTCAACCACTTCTGTTAAGACATTGCTTTTAAGAGTGGCATAGACAAACTCTGTTTATTTTCTTTGTAAGTTTAACAACATTTCTGATGACAACTCTTTCCTTACAAAGATTGTCTGACATATCAACAAATTCTTTGAATGTAACAATAACTGAAAATGTAGCTTATGTTTTGGAGGCAAAGAATGGGCCAGCAGTAGAATCCAACAAAGATCATGAAAAAGAGGAACCTCCTAAACAGATTGTTGTAAAGAAGAAAATCCTTCATAGATAAACTAACAAGGAAAGTCTCCATAAGCGCATACTCAGAAAATTTTGAAAAAAATACAGAATATTCTTCTCATGAGGATAGATACGTTTATGAAAAAAATTGCTGCAGTACCTCGGTATAATGTCCGTAAAAAAATTATGAAACTTTCGTGTTTTTGTCGCTGATTGACGACAGAATGAAATAAAAAAAATAAGCTTTTATGAAAAGGCTCTTTTAGGAAAACTTTTTCTACTCTTCATACTGAACTAGTTTAAGTAAGTTTAACTTAAATTAATACACTTTTATAACTATGGTTTTGCCATATACATATATGTATATTTACAGAAAATTAGCATCGTATTCTATGGTTTAGAAAAACATTTTAATTGATTAAAAATGCTTCAAACTAAAATTTAATGTCAAATGCTGTTCATTGTCAATTTGACTTCAATATTGTTAGTGTCGGAGACAACAAGAGAAAACTATTGTTGCCATGGAAACAACTTATTCAATATCAAAATGTATCATGAGAGTGTTCTTAATTGGGAAGTTACAGTTAAAGTACGTACATTTAAAACTTCTGCAGGCAGCAAAAATGGTAAAAATAAATAACTTCAGCAATACGCAACTTGTTTTTTATATATTATATAAGCTTATAGAAAAAATAATAAATTATTTAATCGTTAAAGTTAAAATTTATAAAATACTACGCATTTAAACACTCACTTAAAAAAGCAATTTCCAAATGCATTAAAATCGCTTGCATTTGGCGAGGAAAAAGTGTTGCTAGCCAAATCGTGTCTTTTTGCAGCAAATACTCGAAAGTTTGGTTACAGTTTTGATACAGCTAAGTTTGATTGATCCTTTATTAATTATGTGCATGAGTAGTTGTACATAAGCCATTAGCATTTTTTTTTCGAAATATTCTGAGTATGCGCTTTAAGGAGACCTTCCTTGTAAGGAGCTATATTTTATCTTTAAATGACACTACAGATAGCTAATATAATGTGCTTTTTTCCTTAGAGAAGAGAAAAAAAATTTATTTCAGAAAATGCACAAATTAATAGCATTTTAAAATTGTTTCAAGATTATTTTCTCATTTAAAATTCTTTCCTGCGTGGAAATAAATATTAATCCTGAATACTCCCTCATGACAACATTTTGTGATTTACTTGTCCCTGAAAATCTATTTAAAATAACAAATTCGTTATTTATATCTATGCAGTGGCAGAAATCTTCAAAAGTCACAATTCTTATCTTTTAAAATATCATTGTACAACTATGACAGGAAGACACAAGTTCTATTTTCCAGTCATTCTGGAAAAGGACTTCAAACAGAAAGTGAGGATAGACAAGGAATATCCCACAGTTTCTTTATGTTACTAACACTAACCGTACAAAGGCTTCAGAATCAGGATAGACTATTTCTCCTTATATCCTATCAAGAACAGCTCAATTCCCTTTCAAACAGAGGATGTAACAACATGATTGTAAACATGATTCAACATGATTGTAAAACACTTTAAGAAACTTTGACTATATGCTTGTTTCTTATATAGCAAATTTTTTAACCCAGTTGGTGAATATATTAAACTAGCTGACCCGCCCAGCGTTGCCCGGGCAGACTGTCATTGAAAAATATAACAGTGAAGTGGACTTCATAAAAAAAAAAAAAAGATTGAATAATATTTATTTATACTAAAATCTTGTACAAAAATGAAGAGCTAAA
This sequence comes from Maratus michaelseni, assembly GCA_963931845.1. Classification (NCBI taxonomy): domain Eukaryota; kingdom Metazoa; phylum Arthropoda; class Arachnida; order Araneae; family Salticidae; genus Maratus; species Maratus michaelseni. Next base: position 388,890,941 of record OZ007590.1, on the reverse strand, counting down.
ATTTCAAAAGTATAACAGTTATGTTTAAAAAATGAAACGGCCAGGGAAAATTATTACACTTACTTTTATCTTTTTACTAAAAATCCCTTTTTAAAAATCATTACTTTGTTTACATTTTAAATTTTATATTGCTAATTGTATTTTTAAATTATAAATATTAAATGTTTAGAAAAATCAATATTTCAAATGAAAATGTATAAAAGTATATCTATTTAATTGTTAATGTTGACAAATTATAAATAATCAAGAAATCATTGTTTGTTTTACTTTTATTCCTGTAGGTGGCAGCACCAACCAGTGAGATGTGTTTCATTCAGACGTTGCCATTAAACAATTAACAAATAATCGCAATTTCTGTGCCTTGTTCGATAGCGTAATATATATTATAGATTTTCACTTTGAGCCCAAAGTCTGGTATAGAAATCAAGCATGAGCCAGTTTCATCTCTAGTATGTATGCAGATTTTTCTTATGTGTGCAATATGTGTTATTTAAAATAATAAATTGTGCCGAAAAACAGAATTCTTGAGTTAATGAAATAGACAAATTATTGTTCTTGCTTAAGCTTATGAGTTTTTTTTTTTTTTTTTTAAACAACAGCTGAACAAGTTTGTAATACAAGCATTGAGATCATGGTTGCCAATGCCATGGAAATAACACAATTGAATTTTTAATATCTCTATTTTCATATAGTAATAGTCACCTTCTTAACACATGTATTAATAAATCTATATTTAATACTTGGAAAATTTTCCATAGAAAATTTCACATGCCTTGCATTCATAATATTTAAATTTTAATTGCTTAATAGGCGTAAAGCCAACATAGTGAAAAAGTACTCAAGCCAGGACTCGAACCCGGGTCATCACTATAGCCCACTGACGTTCTACCAACTGCACCACTTGGGAACGATACTCAGCTTGGCACTTTTCTCAATATAACATGTTTGTTGGCAAGGCTACAAACGTAGCATAAGATGGAATATTTTCCGTGTGCCACCAACGCTGGGGCAAACATGAAACCAAAGAAAATCCAACATCGATAATTGAATAAATCTATATTTAATACTTGGAATTTTTTCCATAGAAAATTTCATGTATTATTTTGTGGCAAATTAAATTGAGTGCAAGGGGAAGAAAATACTAAATTTCACAAAATATTTGAGCTATAGATATATAAAAAAGAAAATCATCATGCAAAATAAATAAATTTAAAGTAGTTAAAAGAAATACTCTTTTATAACCATTGAATGTTTATCTTAATTATATAAACTTTTCAACCTCCTCAAAAAACACAAACTTCAAATGAAGCAAGTGTACTGCAGAAATCTTGGGTAAACTCCAACGCTATACAATTTTATTTTATTTTTAAATTGATTGTTTATGTTATAAAAGTTTTTAACGGTTGAAACATTGCTTTTTCGTTTTCCTTACAACAATCCTAGAAACAAAATTGTATAAAGAAAGAGGACTTCCAACCATAGATTGTGAAACAGATAGCTCTATGTCACTTGATGAAAATCTTTGAAAAAGAAATATTTTAAAGATGTAAGTTTTTATTTATTTATTTATTTTTAGTCGTTTGTTTGTTTTTGTTGAATTTCTAAAAATGTACTGAATCAATTTTCATGAAATTTAAATGGGACCAATTCGAGAGTATCCTCCCTTGGTTTAAAAAAAAAAAGGCACATGAATCAGTCACATAGTTTCAGAGTAATTTGTGAGCATACATTTTTTAAAAAATAAATAAAATGCATATATGTTGAATTGCAAATATCTTGTTTTTTTTTTTAAGTTGGTGAAAAATCATGCCTAGTTTCATGACTGTAATTCATAATTTTTCCAAAAAAATTCCATTTTAATACATTAGTTTGGCGTGGTTACCAAACCAGATTATGGAAAAATAACCACATTATTTTACACTTGGTAGAAAGCACCAGCTAGTGAATTTATTAAAAGAATTATAATATTTATTTAGTTTCTTTTTTAACCTATGGCAACAGAAAAGAAAAGAAAAAAAAGCAGTATTTAAACTATCTTTTTAGGATTTCTAAATTGATTTCTCATATTCTCTCTCAAATGTGTCATCATAATTTAATTAATATGAAACTATTAATTGATTAAAGCGTATTTTTAAAAAAAAGTTATTACACTGTTTATTTTTTATTTATATTTTCTACTTTTTTGTTTTTAAAATATTTCACTGCTGCAGCTTTTCAGCTGGCCTTTTTTGGTAAATGTGTTTGGCGCATCATTAAATCTATTGTTGTTGTAACTTGTATACATTGTAAACATAAAGAATAATTGACGTTTTATTACCTATGGCAGGCTAATGGGGAAAAATGCCCAGAAACTAAATTATTACTTTTTAATTAAGTTCTAAAAGTATTAAAATGTTGAATGTTCATCGGAGACACACCTTTGTACATACACTGCTATCCAAAAATTAAGGGGCACTGACCGAACACTTTCACTTTTTACATAGTTTGTCGAATATCTACTGAAATTCTTTACATTGTCCTTGAACTTCGAGAATGTAAAGCACATCTTTAACTTCAAGAACAGTAGAAACAGTATAGTGCAATTAGAAAATCAATATATTGAATATTTGATGAGAGATGGGCATTTGTATGAAATAATTTTTAACTGTGCATGTGTGAATTATACAAAATATTATTTATCTTGATTTGGTAGTCAATTCTATAGAGCAATTCATATAAAAAGACCAGTCGAATATCGTGAAAACTCGGAAAGATATCGGCAATACAGTGAACTAATTAATAAATTGGGGGAAAAATTCAATTGGACGATAAGGGATCTTCCCCCTCCCTCAATTTGTTAATTAGCTCACTGTATTGGTGATATATTTCTGAGTTTTCACGATATTTGACTGGTATTTTTATATGAGTTGCTCTGTAAAATTGACTACCAAATCATGAAAAATAATATATATAGTTCACACATGTTCAATTAAAAATTATTTCATACAACTGTCCATATCTCATCAAATATATTAATTTTTAAATTGCAGTAAACTGTTTCTACTATTCTTGAAGTCAAACATGTGCTTTACATTCTCTAAGTTCAAGGACAATTTGTCAGGAATTTCAGTAGATATTCAATAAACCATGTAAAAAGCAAAAGCGTCTGGTCACTGTCCCTTAATTTTCGGACAGCAGTGTGTATATATATGTGTGTGTGTCTGTGTTTATAATTCTAGCATATCAGGAAGTGAGTTAAAAATCTATTCCAAAATTCCATCTATACATACAAAAATCAAGTTGAGTTAAATAAAAAAGTGTAAAATTGCAGTTTGGATAGTTTTTATATGGTATTTTATTTGACTTTATCACCATTACCGATCGTCTCGATTTTTAGACTAAAATAAATGTTAGCACAGGACAGCTAATTTTGCGATTTTTTAACTAAATCACTCACACATTGTATTTAATATGATAATATACGCCTATTTAATAAGCTATTTACTAGCTTCCACAACTTTGAAGAATAAATTGACCCAATTCTAAACTGTGAGAGGAATCGGCGATTCTTTATAGAAAATATTTTATGTATCATACTGGATTTATTACAGTTTTTGACGACACTTCACACAGAATTATCTACAACGATTATTATTTACAACTAACTTTCTTTAAAGAGAGAAAGAATCCACGTTATCATAATTAGTTTTGTGGTGCATGCATCAAAACACGCCGTTTTTAACGGCTCTATTTCACAACCCTGTCATCCCATATCCAGATGTACTCTAGAGCGGAAAAACCAAACGCATGATAACAAAAGAAAGTAGGGGACATGTGGTGCTGGCAAATACTTAGGTAATGTTTAACTATTGCATCTGTACTTATAATTTATCTGCCCATAATTTACTTTATTTGCATTTATTTATTTAGGCATTAAAAGAGAGAGATTGGGACAGACAGCAGAAGACATGCAATGTTAGAGGTAGGTGTCATATATGTAGGATATTTCTTAAATTCGAGATTTGTTAATGGAAAATTCTAGAGACTTTCTTGGTTTCAGCCCCACTCTGATATTTCATCGAAATTTTGATGCCAGAGGGAGAAAAATAGATTTCTTTTTTAATTAGCAAAAAAATTACCTTCTCCTTTAGCTAATAACCAGAATATCGCATATCAAAATATACCATTTGAAAATTTATCACAGATGAGCCAAGAATAAAAAGTCTCAGAGTGGGTCTGGCAAGCCCCACCGCCCGTCAAGACGAAGTCCCGTCGATGGGGGTCCCTCCCACCACCCAGAAGAGCTGACCAATAACCGACTGTTTTATTTATTTATAATTTTTTTTTAGAAAATCAAGAAATGTTACACATTCTAAGTATCATTTTATGAATTTCTATATATGTTGATCATGATAATTTTGGTTGTCTATAAATTGGAGCCAAAAAATACTAAGACCACTTAAGTATGTTAAAAAAAATTTAAAAGTGATTTTATTGCATAAAAATTATAATCTTTTATATCTTCTTAACATTTATTTTCTTGTATACTTCGATTGTCATCTAGAAATTGTTTTCTCTAATACATTTTTTACTAAACTTTAAGTGTTATTTATTTCAAACCATTATTAATGACTTTTTTATTTTAAATTTCACAGTAATTAAGAATTTTAACTTTTTAAAATTCTACAACTAATTATATAATCTTACTGACATGTATTTTCCAGTACACAGACTATCTTATAGATATTTTTTTACTGGTTCATGTTTTTAGAAAGTTTCTACTGGCTATAGTTGCACTTTAATCCTTATACATTATTTCTCCTGTCAACATCCCTTTTACTCAGAAAATATGAAATGCAGAACAACAAATGAGATACCATATGAAAGGTTTTAGAACAGGCTTCTGACATAGCCCACTTAACAATTCGTTAAAACATGTTTTTGATTAAAATTTGCTGAAATAAAAAAAATTAAATCGGCATTGTTTTCATGAAAGAAATGAAAGGTTTTCCTGAAATTATTGTTGCCAAAAAAATAAAATACCACATTATATGATGCTCATAGCAATTATTATAAAAAACACCGCACAGGTTTATTTTATACTTATGATTAAAAAGCGAAATTGAAATTGAAATGTTTAGATTGATATTTCTAAGTCCCATGGTTTTCCCGAAGCGGATGACGTCATCCTCTAATGCAGTCAAAATACGACTGTTAATTTTTTTTCTTGCGCGTGCCTTTAGCAATCTTGGATCAGTTTTTAGTCTAACTTTGATGGAATAAATTAGATGATATTCTGGCTTGACTAACAACTAAATGTTGTTTGCAGATATTTTTATCCTTGCTTTTTCTTTAGAAGTTTAAACCTGCATCTAATAAATATTACATATTGATAAAAAATGATACTTCTCTATTATCCCGTCGACCACTTTTCATAACAAAAAACTATCGCCAAATAAACGGGAGAACGTTGCCATTGGAATATAAAAAAATAAATAAAATACAAGAATTTAAGGACACAATTGTTATTTTAATTAATAAAATAACTACTAAATCAGTAAAACATAATGAAAAATACACGTAAATGTCGAATGTAATACCACTAGATGACGTAACAAACACGCATAATGATTCTGACATCAAGTAAATGGGACTGCATTTTTGGCATTTAATCTTAGTTTGTCGGTAGTTTTTTGTTATGAAAAGCGGTCGACGGGTTAATAGAGAAGTACCTAAAAAATATTAGATTTCAGTGCGAAATCTTCACACGGGCCCTCTGGTTTATATTTATTTATATATTTATATATTTATTTCTAACCACAGCTAAATGAGATTTTTATTTAAAACTTTGCAGTAAACAATAATGTTGAACTTTTTCTAAATTCTGTGATTTATTAAATGCTGACATTCTTTAAAATTTTTGCCTGTGAAATCCCAAAAATACTGCTTGGGTAAAAATTCCTTAAATAATATTTTAGAACTTAAATGATATTTCTAACCACAGCTAAATGAGATTTTTATTCAAAAATTAAGAAAACAATAATGTTGAAGTTTATCTAAATTCTATGATTTATTATGTGCTGAAACTCTTTAAAGTTTTTGCTCTGAAATCCTAAAAATACTATTCGGGTAAAAATTCCTTAAATAATATTTCAAAATTTTCAGGAGGAAAATTTAATAAATTAAAGATTTATCTTTTTTTAATATATTTCTTTTTTATTATACGAATGAAATACATAAACTTATAAACCCGTTTTGGCTAGCTCTTCTGACCCCCTTCCCCCCCCCCCCCAACTACTCTTTAACTGTATGCATTTAATTAATGCATTATTTGTGTACTTAGTGTTTAGAGTGTTATATGCATATTAAAAGTATGTTATGAACTGTGTGCCTAGCAGGTTAAAACGTTATGGAACATAAAAAACAAAGAAATCAGATTATTTTAAAACTCAATTTATTTCAAAAATATACATATACATTAAAAACCTATTCAAATATACATTTATTGATAATAATTAAAGAATTTGCATAACAAGTAAAAGAAGAGACAACATGTGTAATTTTTATGTAAAACTCATCAGTGATTAAGGTGAATGGTGAAGAAATATACTTAAGCATTTGATGAAGGTTGGAACCCTTTAAAAAATAATTTTCCCACTTATCTGAAATAGGTATGATAACTTGGCAGGTTACCAGCGGCTTAAATGTACACTTATTAAACATTCAACATTGCACAGTCCACTGCAAAACGAAATCAATGCTATCCTGATTATGGTTTTTACTCTGATTATGTTGGTAGTTATGAGTAATCAGGATACTATTTGTTTCATTTACAGCGAACACCGATATTTCTAATGGATATTTCGATTTACGCCGACGCTTCTAAGTGTTAATTTTAAACCACCGGCAATCTGCCATGTCATCCATACCTATTTCAGGTAAGCAAGAAAAATACTTTTTTAAAGGTTTTCAGCCTTCATCAAACGCTTAAGTAAATTTCTTCACCAGTTCTCGTTCTATAATATACACTATATTTCCAATGATGACCGGTCACTTTCGATTTTAGACGTTTTGTTAAGTATCTGGAAAGATACATGAGGAATTATCCTGAAACTTCAGGAGTGTAAACAACGAAGATTTTTTCCCGAAACTCCATAAGGGGCTGTCAACAAATTGAAGAAAAATGAACATCTTTTGGATAACCCTGTAAAAACTAATATTGCAAAAGCATTCAAACTGTAGATTATGATTAAGTGGCTTATTGTAATAATTTGGGTTCATTTTTATGAAGATAGCATGTATACTCGAAGAGAAATTATGGTTTTTATAAAAACAGTCCCAAATTTTACCAAGTTTTTTGCTTATAATTTGCAGAGTTTTTAATATAAAAACAAGTTATTTTCAGAAAATATGACAAACGAAATTGTACACAATTCCCTGCAATCAGAATTAAAAAATAATAAAATTTGTATAAAATATGAGCAGGTTTACTAAATATTGTTTCACTGCGCATGCGCAAATTCAATCAAAATATACTGTGCATAATATATTAGCTAAATATATAGACCAAATTTTATGAAAGTCTCAAAAACATAGCTTGAAAATTCTGATAGTAATCGTCGATAGAATAAGCTCGAAATTCGCTGTTCCCAAAAGAAAGCAAAAAGATGAGGGGTTGTATCAAATATACTAGCTTATGAAAGTTGACATAATAAGAATGAAGTGTTTCTCATTCTATATTTGATACAACCCCTCATCTTTTTGCTTCCTTTTGGGAACAGCGAATTTCGAGCTTATTCTATCGACGATTACTATTAGAATTTTCAAGCTATGTTTTTGAGACTTTCATTAAAGTTGGTCTATACATTTAGCTAATATATTATGCACAGTATATTTTGATTGAATTCGCGTATGTGCAGTGAAACAATATTTCGAAACCTGCTCATATTTCATACAATTTTTATTATTTTTTAATTCTGATCGCAGGGAATTGTGTACAATTTTGTTTGTCATATTTTCTGAAAATAACTTGTTTTTATATTAAAAACTCTGCAAATTATAAGCAAAAAACTTGGTAAAATTTGGGACTGTTTTTATAAAAACCTGAATTTCTCTTCGAGTATACATGCTATCTTCATACAAGTGAACCCAAATTATTACAATAAGCCACTTAATGATAACTACAGTTTGAATGATTTTGCACTATTAGTTTGTACAGGGTTATCCAAAAGATATTCGTTTTTCTTCAATTTGTTGACGGCCCCTTATGGGGTTTCGGGAAAAAATCTTCGTGGAAATATATGACGTTTATCATGTTGTTTACACTCCTGAAGTATCAGGATAATTCCTCATGTATCTTTCCAGATATTTAACAAAACGTCTAAAATCGCAAGTGACCGGTCATCATTGGAAATATAGTTTATATATATATTTAAGAAAATTAAGTAAATTTCAGCTTGAATGACATATTAACTTCATTTTAGTAGATATCCCCTCAATGCCGTTTGATACCCTTAACGTCGTGATAAGTTAACGTGTGATGCATTTCATCATTTCCCGATATCACTGGACTATTACACTCTAAAATGTAAATATGTAAATTAGTCACTTTTACATAAGTATATGTATAAATTTGCAAAATTATACTTTTGTCATAAAAGTTGCACTCTTGTCGTAAACATTTATGTGTGTTTATCTGCTTAATGGAAGAGTATAATTTGTTATTCCTTCAAAAACTCAGACAAGTGTGTAAATATAGAAAAACTAGGGGGCTCAGCCCCCTACTCGCTAACGCTCGCCAACCCCCCGTGAATTGCAAAGCAATTGTCATTGAGACCGCTACGCGGTCCCAGCTCGCTTCGCTCGCTCGCCCCTTTTTATTTTTCTAATAATTCTAGCCAGAATAAGTACTACAATAAATCATTTGAACATATAAAATTGACAATTTTTTTAATGTAAAAAAGTAATCGAAAACTCCGTTGAAAACACAACTAAAAATGCATTTAGTTGATGCTACTAATGGAAATATAAATCATTTAAATACTATGAAAAAGGGATCTTGGAAACATAATTAGTTTAAAACTTATTGCACCTATAATATTGTACAGCACGGCTTAAATTCACTAAAAAAAAAAATAAAAAAAACACTACGTGGTAGGAAGATAGTTTATCATCAATGATTGTTTAAATTTCGTTCAACATTTTACTATTCTAATTGATTATAGATTTCTGCAAAAGAAATTTTTACTTCATTGAAATTGAAGAAAAATCATTTTTACTTCAATAAAACATCAACAGATGGCAGCAGGGGATTCTAGAAAGTTTATATTTTATTATCTCCAATTTTTTGTGTGAGTGAAATTCGTAAATAAATTCTAAATAAGAGTTGAGACTTCAATATTACTCATAATTAAACAACAATATTACTCATAATTAAAATGAGGAATCATCTCAGACGCTTTGAATTACGTTCATATTATTTTATTTTTAATAATTGCTAGCTTGAGTTTCAGTGCATTGACACTGTCCGCCATCTTGGAGGTGGAGCTAACACAATCTTGTCTGTTCATTGGTCTGAGCTCTGGAAACTACGGCTGTTGCCAACGATAAGGTAGAAATTCAGCCCTATTTCCGCGCCACGTAAGACAAATATATATATAGATGCATAGATTTACCCGAATCGGCGAATTATTGTAAATTTACACATTTTACATACTACACAAATTTCTGTGTATTTTGCATATTACGCAGAAATTTGTGTAAAAACAGAATATTACCCAAGAATGTTTAAAAATATTACACAGGTATATGTGTAAGAACAGAATATTACACATATATATGTGTAAGAACATAATGTTACACAAAAAATATGTGTAAGAATATTACACATAATATGCGTATGACTATTATGCAGAAATATCTGTAAGCACAGAGTATGTGTAAGAACATTACACAGAATATGCGTAAGAATATTACGCAGAAATATGTGTAAGAATATTACGCAGAAATATGAGTAAGAATATTACACAGAAAATGTGTAAGAATGTTACTCAGAAATATGTGTAAGCACAGAATATGTGTAAGAATATTACGCAGCAATATGCGTAAGAACAGAATATTACACAGAATATGTGTAAGAATATTACACAGAATATGTGTAAGAATATTATGCAGAATATGTGTAAGAATATTACGCAGAAATATGTGTAAGAATATTACACAGAATATCTGTAGTCTGTACTCATCTGCACTCTATAAATAACGATATTTTAAAACGTAGCTTGTGTAATCGTAGCTGAATGGTCAAGGCGGTACTTTGGAAAATCACATTTCCCTGGTTCGTATCCTGTACCGGGTAAGTATTACTTATTTATTATAGATTGAAGTCAATAGAGAATTTCTTCTCTTGATGTAAATGCAACCCTGAAAAATGATGATTGAAATTGATGGGAGATAAAATACGGAAACAGTACTGGCGACACGCGTGTCAGTATTATTTCCGTCTTTTAACGATTTTTTTTCTTTTACCGTGCTTTTATTCAGATTATACAGGTTCTGTGCATAAATTGTGACTACATGATTTTAGGACTCCAAAACAACTGTAACAAAAAGATGGTCACTGTTTTGCGGTCTTAAAGTAAGTTTGCTGGAAAGAGAACAAACACACCAAGCATATGACTTTGTTCTTTGTGCAATTTTGTTTTGCGACCATAAAATGGGCGGGGCTAGTTGAGCTTAAGCCGAAAGATATGCCTCCCCGCCCGGTTTGACCTTTGATCTTGCGACCATAAAAACATTTAGTTCACAATTTACACCACCAAAATAAAAGGTTAAGCTATGTACACAAAAATCCGTCATTTTTGTATATTTCGTATCGTATTTTGTATATGTAGTCATACAAATGAAACTGCGTATTTCAGAGTTATCTGATAACATTTTACACATTTCACCAGCTTAAAAGTGTTACCACCAAAATACACAGGACAATGTGTATTTTGAAGTTGACAAACTGGGCGTGTATTTTGCAATTTACACGTCACTTTCGACACATAGACAAATCGTTTTTGTATCATCAGTATATACCTGTTTTAATGTGTAAATTTACTCATTTATTTTTTAGAGTGTACAAAGTATGTTCCATGAAAAACACCAAGGTACACCTTATACGTTTTCGAAATATTTTCTCTCGAGTGATGGGCATTGGTCTGATCATTCACCCTGCAATTCAAAGCAAGTGGCGAAGTATTTGTTTTTTAATTCATTTTTTTTCCTTTTTTAATGTTTTGCAACTTTATTGCGTCGTGAACAAAATTACAACACGGGTAATCTTTTGTCATAAGTGCAATAAGATATTCCTAAGCTAACACTTGAGCAAAAAGGCATTTACAATCAAATAATGCAAACTGTTTTCAGTAAGCTGTATTCATTTTGCCTCATTGTCTACCGTGGCATTGGACAAACGCAAGCAATTAGACAAATATCATAAACAAAACATTATAGTTAATTACCATTTAGTTTTGGAAGAACTTTTTCTGGAAGGCGTATTTTACGTGTTGCAATCTAAAAGGTCTGCCATACCATCATCTTTAGTTAATTAAAACAGCGACTATTGGTTGATAAATGTCGTTTCTAATCAAAAACCTTGCAGTGGTTTGAAATACAAATCTTGTTGTAGGTCCTGGCTTCTATTTCCCTCATCAGGAAATAAAAGCGGCTATAACGTTCCCAAACTCGGACCAATCCTAGTAAGCAAGCTGAATTAACAGCTGGCTATTCTGACAAAACAAGGAAATAGCAGAAATATCGTTTCTAAAAAGATAAACACAACAAATAGAATAATTTTAATTTTGGAAGTGTTATTTTCATTTAATAGATATTTTTTAGATGAAATTTGAATAAAACTGAGACGAACACGCAAACAAAACGTTAGATAATTTACCACAGTTCACTGTAAAAAAAATTCCTGACGTTACTAAAAATTTTTTAGTAAATTTGTATTTAACAGAATTTTTTAGTAACCGGTATCATAAACCTGAATCGTTGCTAGCTGTTTTCTAGTAATTCTTACAAATTTTCTTATAACTGAGTAAGAATACAAAATTTTTTTAGTAATTACAACGATCAATGAAAAAACTAAAAAAATTTTAGGGAGATCGACCTCTTTTTTTTTTTTTTTTTTTCAGTGTAGTTCAAAACTGCGGCCCATGTTGAATCACTATTTCAGAAGAGTCATTTTCATCTTATTTAGCTCAGAATTTCTGCGACTAAATAGGGTGCAGCTTACCATCTGGAAATAGTAGTTTTACGCAGGTCACAGTGGAAAATAGCCTGATTTATGATATAAAAATTAAAATTAATTATTTTTAAACAACCAGGAAACTCTACCCGGGTCTCCCGCTTTGCAGAACATAATGCAAGTTGTACAGAACATAGGCGAAAAACATTTTTTTTTTTAAAGCGCTAATAGTTTTTATACATTTAACATATATTTTTCTAGATTGCCCAACGAGCAACGCCAAAAATAATTTTATATGCGAAATATCAATTATATTTTCAAATAAAGTTTTGGAATTTCTTAGAAGCGATACTATTTCGCTTTAGACATATACCAGGGGTTAATAGCTGAAGAAATTGTCAAAGAATTTCACTATTTACAGCAGTCTTTAAGATTCTGATTATTTCAGCTTTTAAGTTTGATTACGTATCTGTTAAATTTGTGTTTTTTTTAATTATATTATTTTTTTATTTATGTAATGATAAAGTTTTTATTTCTTTATAGAATTTTAGCTACAAATAAACGCTGAATTATTTATATTGGTTTAAATGCAAATGGATTAATCTTTAATCGGGCTACACGCAATAGAGATGTATTTTAAAATAAAATCATGCTTAAAAAATAATTTTTAAAACATATAAGCACTAAATTGGGAGACTGTTGTCAAACAAATTCCATTTGAAAGAACATTTTTTTTTTCTTTATTCGACGGTGTAAAAATTAAATTGTGCAATGTTCAAAAGTTTAAAAAGATGCACTAAAAGCAAACTTTATTGTTCAAGTTGTTGCCACTGTTAATATGACGCCAACGTTATTCACGGACATGTTATGGCTTTATAATATAGCTTAAGTTATAAGGAAATGGCAGCTGACGTCGTTGTTGGTTCAATTACGGTTGGTTAGCAAGAAAACCCTGTCTGTTCTTTATGACTCCTACTGTGCACATGAAATGGGGAAATTTGATTGGTCAACGTTAAACTAGTCTATAATATGATTGGCCTACGTCGCCAAGATGATTCCTGCAATGATAGCTACAACAAAATGAAGTGGTAGATTGGTTGATGGAACTGTTTGATTATAAACATGCCCTTTCCTTGTAGCTAAGTACACAATTTTGAACTTTCCCAATAATCGACCTTTTTCGAAAGGTAAAATCTTGGGTAATATTACATTTAATTTGTGAATTTTACATTTCCTAAGCGAACGAAATGTAAAATTTATTTTCATTTATTATTTGGAACTTGTTACTCATTATTGATAATTTTTCATCTCTTATAATTCCAAGTTTCTTTGATTTTTGACAATTTTAAATTGTTGAAAAATAATATGTCAATTTCTGAGACTTTCTTGGTTGAGTTCCACCCTGATACTGTTAACTAGCCAAACAAAATGTTTCAAGTAACTGAGGATTCTTGAGAAAGTGCATGTCTATTTTCATGCCTTTTCACTTGCTTGACTGGTTAAGTGTTTCGAGAAAAAAGATAATTTTCAATAGCAGTATCAGGCTGAGACCGTAAGCCCCACCACCGCGACAAGGTGAAGCCTCTTCGATGGGGGAGGAAAAGCTGACCAACTTAGCTGCACAAATCATATTCAACATAATTGAAAAGTTTAATATGCATTCATAAATTTCAGACATATATAGTACCAACTCAATTCATTCCTGCTGTTCATGCTTCTTTAGATGTCGGGAGATCGTCAAATCACAAATTGTATGGAGCAGCTAGCAACGACAACAATATATATATATATATATATAAGGAGCTGACTTTGCAAAAATCTTATTTTCTTTAAATTTTGATGCATTGCTTATTTTTTTTACTTTATAGATCCAAAAAATTTCTTTCTCCGTGCATTCCACACAACTTACATGCATGTCTAATCAATTTTTTTTTAACTTGAAGCATTACTTTCAGTAAAATTTACTAAAATCTAGATTTTTACATCCTACAAATCTCTAAAAGTTTTCAAAAAAATTGTAGAATACATTTTTGCCTAAAAAGGAGTTTGCTTAGTGAAACTATTTTTTTAATTTTTTGATACCGTTATATAATCCATCTAAATAATTCTTTTTCTCCATTCTTTTGTGTCTTTTTATATGCTGTATGCTATAACAGCATACTATCGTGCACTTTTTGGTCAGCTTTTCCAATGCGATGTTTTCAAAGCATAACTTAAAATTAGTATTAATTAAACAAATATTGAATCCCCGAGAGGCAAAAGACGTTTCACACCATATCTGGAAAATAACTGAATATCTGGTTAACTTCTAAAAGAGTTAAAGAGCTGTTGCTAAATTTTAAAGATAATATGAAATAATTATTACTATTCAAATTCCATTATCAAATTGTACAATTTCGAAAAATTGCTTAGATTTAGAGATACTAAGAGCAACAAAGTTTTAATGTCAGTGTTACATGCTGCACTCTGAAATATTACAGTTATCTGCACTTTAAAACAACCATAAAAAATGTCGGCTTATTTCAGTTTCTATCTAGGCAATTTGTAGTACGTGCAGTTTTCGTATTTTATGAAACTTTATGCATTTTTATCACTCAAAATTTCTAGTAATTAATTTCTTCTTTTATACAACCTAGACCCTGTTTCACTATATTTTAGTGTTTCTAAGACAATTTAGATTTTAGAAATGACCAATTTCTTCATTTATTACCGTTGAGGCTTGAAATATAAGTAATCCAATATTTTAACACGTCAGAATCATCAAAATCATCACCTGATTTTTTAAATATGTTTCAACGTCCCTGGCCCCTCTTTGAATAAGAATGAAAATCATTTTCTATTTTAAGAATAAGTAGAATAACTTCCGTGTTTGTTTATAAACAGTGTCTAATGTGATGAAAATGTATTTTATGTAAGAATATGATAAGTAACAACTACTTCACATTACAACAAGATATCTCGAAAATTGATTACTCCGGATGAGTACAGGGATTCCATCTCGTCTCTCTTAGCGTTACATTTTGAAACAAGAAAGCTAAGATATTCTTCACACAGAGTTCGATTACTATAGGAACACTGAGGACAGTTGCGCCGGTCATAGAGCACCATTTTTTTCAAATAATAATCGTCGCCTTATTCAAACTCAGAATTTCTGGCATAAATAAGGCCAAAATTATTATTCGGAAATAATGGTGTCTGTCTGCAACAGTTAAAAAAAAAGCCTAGTAGGAGACTGGCCTCGTGCTCGCAGGTTTGATTGAGTTCATTAAAATTAGAGGTTAACATGCTGGCTGCAGACACGTGGAGGTGGAAGCGATGTTTCCAGTTTCGATTTTACATGGACCAAACACTGTATAAGATTTTCAAGAAGTTCTCTGCACACACACACAAAAAAAAAAAATCGTCTACATTTCAGTTCTAAATCACCCAAAACAAGGATAAACTTAAGCAAGCGTAAGCTTTTCAGGATTTTCCTTACACAAAACCACAATTAGGGGGCGCTTATTCTTAAAAAGTAACTCTTTGAATCATTTCTCTTTTTGCAATAAGGGCTTAAACAGCCTAAAGATAGTAAAATCCCGCTTTCTCTGCCAATGAGATGCCAATGAAATGCTTGGAAATTATACCAGAAATAAAATAGATTTTGCGAATTTCAAAAGGCATTTTCTAGAAAGTAATGTGTTTTCAGTTGTTATGTGAAGAATTCGTCATGATATGTAAATGCAACAGAAGGTGGGGTGCTGTGAAATAAAACAAGCTAAACTGATCTCTTTTTGAAAGCTTTATTCCCATTAAGTAAAATTTCATATTTTATTGTTTATATTCCTATTTTTTCATATTTCATATTTTATTTATCATTTCATATTTCATATTTTATTTATCATTTCATATTTCATATTTTATTTATTTTTTATTTCGAATTTTGAGGATTTTTATTTTTTGAACTTTTTGTATTTTTAAAATTTTCCTTAAATAGCATCCTGAATATTACATTTATTCCAAATTTCAAGTTTCTAGCGCTATAAAATCGAATTATTTTCAAATTTTCCTTATTTTTCGATTTTATTTTCGAATTTTGTTGTGTTTTTTATTTTACCTTATTCCGAATCCTAAACACTATCTTTACGCCGAATTTTAAGTTTCTAAGGCTAAAAGATCACATTATTTTCATTTTTTCAATTTTTTTCGAATTTTCCGGATTTTTTAATTTTTTTCTTATTTTATATCCTAAATACTACCTTTATTCCGAATTCAAAGTTTCTAGCGCAACAAAATCGAATTATTTTCAAATTTTTGATTTTTTTTCGATTTTTTTTTTTATTTTTTTTATTTTATTTTCGATTTGTGTTTTTGATGGGGTTTTTTTTCTGAATTTTAAACACTACCTTTACACCAAATTTTAAGTTTATAAGACTACAAGATCGTATTATTATGTAAATCTAACTTTGGAAAGTTATGATTGAAATTCATAGGGAAAAAAAAATCTGATAAAATACGGAAACAGTACTTACTGGCGTCATGATTGTCAGTATAATTTCCGTGTTTTAACGATTTTTTTTTCCAGTGCATTTATTTAAATTACATACGTTCTGTGCATAAATTGTGACTATACGATTTTAGGACTCCAAAACAACTCTAATAGAAAGATGACATGCAGTAATTATAATTTAAGACGATCCTGTTTCTTGTGTATAAATTGTGAGTTCACTGTTTTTTGGTTTTAAACAAAGAGAATAAACACACCAGGCATATGAGTTTGTTCTTTGTGCAATTTTGTTTTGCGACTATAAAATCATTTAGTCCACAATTTACACCCCAAAATATAAGGTTAAGCTATGTACACAAAACTCCGTCGTTTTTGTATATTACACAGAAATATGTGTACTCATTTGCAATTTACACATTAAACTGTGTATTTCAGAGTTATCTGATAACTTTTTACACATTTAAGCTCAGCTGCTTAAAAGGTTTTCATCAAAATACACAAGTCACAAGACAATGTGTATTTTGAAATTGACATACCACACTGCAAAAAAAAGGCATTGATTTTACAGTATAATACCGGTGTTTACAGTATAATACAGTATAATACCAGTGTTATACCGTAAAATTAACAGTAATAAACAGTAAAATAAGCAGTAAAACTTTACCGCGTGTGCGGTATAATACTGGCAGCTGGGATGCCAGTTTTATACTGTAAAATCAACACTTTTTTTTTTGCAGTGCAGGCGTATATTTCGCAATTTACATGACACTTTACGCATATAGACAAATTTACGCATTTATTTTCTAGAGTGTACAGAGTGTGTTCCCTTATAAGAAAAATAATAAAGTAGAAACACCAAGGAACACCTTATACTTTTTTCAAAATATTTTCTCTTAAATGATGGACATTGGTCTTCCTGCAAATCAAAGCAAGGTCACATTTATCATTACATTTTTAATGCGGTTATATAATATGTATGTCTAAAGAAGGCGATTTACTGTTATATATTGTTTAAATCAGCATACCATTTGGATATGTTTTACATATATATCTATATATATAATATCTACTTATCTTTGCAATTAAAAATTATATAAAATAACCATTAAATAATATATTTATTTTTATTCCAGTGATTCGTATTCATTCGAAAAATATATTCGTTTAAAAACTTTTCATAGTTTTTTTTAATTGCATAAAATATAAAACATGCAACATATTTAATCTTTTCACGTAAATCCAGGTTTAAAATAACAAAAATTATCTTATAAAATGTGAAGTAAAAATACTTTTTATTTCTTATAATAAAAATATCGAGGAGATTATACTGGGACACTGACTTTTAAACGATGACAGATTTGTATATGCTGCCCCGAAACGTATTTACATTGGCTGTTAGTCACTGAAAATGCATTAAGTTTTCTCCCCATTTGCCCGTTATCGATTTGATTATAGGCAGAGAATGTGCTGCCGCGTCAGTTAAAATACATTAATGGTTGGATACAACTTGCCACAAATTTCTTTGGCCATGACGTTTGCATAACGTGGCCAAAAGTCTTGTGTTTGTTGGGTTGTAGAGTAGACAGGGAGAAATTATATTTATAGGGTAACTTGGGATGAGATGCCGTATTGTACAAGATGCCGTGTCACGTGGTTTTCCTATGCGCAGGCGCTGTAGGGAAACGCATTCAGTCGTGTGGAAGAGGCTTCCCTACTGATACTTTAATTTCAGTTTGCGTTGTTTTATTTAAATTTTAAATAGTTATTTTTTTATTGCTATTTTGTCTTAACACCTTTGGTAAGTGTCCAAAATCTTTTACGCTCTTTCTTATTATTTCCTATGTAGTTGGCCATCTTACCCCAATATTGGGGTAAAATGCCGAAATGCAAGCATTTACAAAGGCAAAAATTTTTATGCTTTCTATGACATTTGTAAAATGAAATACATTTTTAAATCATACATAAATGTATCAACTTTAACGAGAAATTAATGAATAACAAATAAAAACAACACACGATTTTATAAAGAAGTAAATAAAAAAACACGGCATCTTCACCCAATCTACCCTATAAAAAAAAAGAAGAAAAGTGGGAAATAAAAAATGGCATTTTCTCGCTCGAATTTCGATTAAAATATAAAATTATTCTGGCCTTTCTATATATATGACTAAATTCTGTATTTAAGATTGAATTATGTGCATAATACTAAATTTTAGTAAAACTTTATACCGTGCCAAAGCCAATATTCGAAAATTGATTAAGCAGTAAATCTCAATATAAACTTTGTCAACTGAATAAGTTTTGCTTTAGAAAATGATGAAATGTATTATTTTTTTAATTGCCAGTCTCCTCCACCCCATAAAACTGGCCCGAGCCTCTCCGTTTTTTATGCTGTTCAATTGTCAGTCTCCTCCGCCCCTTATAACTGACCCGTACCACTCCATTCATCGCAAGAAGCCCTATTCTTCGAAGATTTTTTTTACTGCCCTGAACCTGCACCTATGATCATTTTACTCTACAGCTGCCATCATTATTCTCCTGCATTAAAAAAAAAAAACGAAGTGAATCTCTCTCCCTCTCTTTGTGTGGGTGTGTGTTTGTGTAGTGCGTGTGTTATAGAAAGAGAGAGAGACTACCTAACTATTTTAAACTAATGTATTGTTTACCATTGAATACTATTGATTATACTATTGAATACTATTGATTATACTATTGAATACTATTGATTATACTATTGTCCATCTATTGATTATTACTATTGTCTATTGTTACTATTATATTGTATGGAAAATTTTGATTTTAAGGCCGAAATATTTGATACATTTTGTTAAAATATAAGTACATTAATTAGAATTTAGTTATATATACATAAATAAGGCCGGAATAATTTCTATATTTATACAAATGCAACGAAACTTCGCTAAACTAAACTTCACCAATGATATACAAAATTGTGATTTAAGAATATCATGTTGTAAGAAAAAAAAAAGAAACGTTAGTTATTTTTATTGCCGTGCCGCACAAATGAAATAAAAAAATATTGAATATAATTTTATGATGTATTTGATAAAATAATCATTTACATCTGCATATTAATCATTAAATACTCTAACAAATTCACACAATATAACTTTCTGCGCTGTGTGTTTTATATAGAAACATGTATTTTTAAATTCCTAAGAAAATAAATTGTTTTAAAAGATTAATTTTAAGCCCAATACAATTACCTATTAATACAATATTGTAATTAAAAAAAACTTTAACATAGGCATATGTGATAATGTTTTCGAACAATGTGCATTTGTAATATACAAAAATTCCATACGTTTATTTATCTTTTGCTATTAAAAATTGTCGTTCACTGCAAGAACAACATTAGTCAATGATAAAACCAAGATATAATTCAATCGCCAACACGAAGAAAATGAGATGGGACATGATGGTGACTATGAACAAGTGAATAATGAATAGGTGCCAAGTGTAAAGATATTAAGTATTGCTATTTTTTAATAATAATCTTCTCATAATTTAATCGCAAAATTCTGCGATTTAATAAAGTGCATATTATTATTAGGAAATAATGGTATACAGAATCCGTAGTTTTTGACACATGTGCACTTCAGTCCTTAGCAAAATGTTCTTATTTAAATTTGTAACATCCAATAGCATACACAAGTAGTATGTGTACAAATAATGGTGTACACTAGTAAGTGTACAAATAATGGTGTAGACAAGTAAATGTACCAATAAATGGTATTCACAAGTAAGTGTACAAATAAAGATGTACACATGTAAGTGTACAAATATTGATGTACACAATTAAGTATATAAATAATGGTGTACACCAGTAAGTGTACAAATAAGGTTGTACACAAGTAAGTGTACAATTAAATAGTGCATACAAGTAAGCGTACAAATAATGGTGTATAGAAGTAAGTGTACAAATAATGATGTGCACAAGTAAGTATATAAATAATGTTGTACACAAGTAAGTGTACAAATAATGATGTACACAATTAAATGTACAAATAAGTAGTGCACACAAGTAAGTGTACAAATAATGGTGTATAGAAGTAAGTGTACAAATAATGATGTACACAAGTAAGTACATAAATAATGTTGTACACAAGTAAGTGTACAAATAACAGTGTACACAAACGAGTAATTAAGTGTTAAGGACTGACAATAAGTGCATATGTGTCAAAAACTACAGATTCTATATGCTATTATTTCCGAATAGTAATATGCGCTTTATTAAATCGCAGAATTTTGCAATTAAATTATGAGAAGATTTCTATTAAAAAATAGCAGTACTCTTAACACTTGGCACCTATTCATTATGACACTTATTCATATTCCATCTCATTTTCTCCGTGTTCTGTTGCTGGCCATTGGATTATATCTTGGTATTGTCATTAACTAATGTTGTTCTTGCAGTGAACGACAATTTTTTAATGGCAACAGATAAATAAACCTATGTAATTTGTGGCTACACATAGCCTACTTTTAAAAACACGTTTGTCGCACACACACAAAAACATTTGAAAAATCAAATTGGACATGTAGATTTTGAAATCGCAGATTCAATTGTGTTTCCATCCATTTGGAAGTTTGTCGAGTCTGCTTATTATTTATCAGCTGTTTTATTTATCTGGGACAATCCAGAATTACAATAAAACAACTCTAAATACGAAATACAATCCAGCAAACACGATGACCCATAAATATTGTAACATGTTTCGATGTAATTCTTGATATCCAGGAATCGCATTGAATCACCATCGTTTCAAATACTAAATCTATATGTCATCAGTGTTGGCCTATCTGGCGGATTTTTTAAATTTCAGAAATTTCAAATTCTTACCAGAAATTTTGAACAGTTATTTTCTTTTTATATAATGACAGAATTTACGCAAAATAAATTTATTGTGCAAAATTTACAGGTATAAATTCGAATTTTCAAAATAAAAAATTCGCCAGATTTGGTAACATTGCATGTCATACTATAAACATAATAGCACATAACTAATTCATCAATTTTTATGGTTCTTTTTCACCCCTCTCCCACCTAAAACGTTAAGAATACGAAGTTGGATCAAATATAAATGCGACCTTTTTAATAGATTATTTTTGAAAGATTATTTACCAAAAATATATTAATTTTATTATTCTAGAATGTTTTTTTCACCTTCTACATACTTTCTTCAACATATTGGTAGTTCTATTTTAATTCGTGTATAATAAAAAGAATCAGGATGTGTATGAATCATACTTCAGAAAAATTTGTTGGTATTTGTCCACTATAGAGGCATTGGCGTTTTTTTAAAAGATTCGCACAATTCGGACTTCTGAAAGTGATGTTTGTTGCCAAATGGTATAAACAATCATGAAAACAAACCTGGTGAACTTTTATGCTTGTTTATGTATGTATTTATATATATAATAAATATTTTATTTATAGATGTATATTATTATTGCTGTTCTCATGTACAATTTATGTATGACAACAAATGTAACAAATTTATATTGATAAATTAGTGATAGCCTTTATATTTGATCCACCTTATTGTACAATACTTCCACCTCGTGAATTTTTCGTAGCATTTCAGAATCTTCCCAACGAACACAGAACTTGCGGGCCACTAATGGCTACGTTAGCTTTGGCCCAAACTGTCAGATGGGGGGCCGTTATCATTGGCCGTAACGGCAACTTAAAAAAACTGTCACGCCGGCCACAATGAGGCCGCAACAGAATTGGCCAGAAATACAATAAGATCCCCATAATTAGGCCACTAACGGTTAATCATAAATGATAGATAGCCTAGAACTGGCCACAATTATACTTTAAATGGCAATTATTAATGGAAACTAGCCATAGCTAGACAATTAAAAATCATAATGAATAAAAGCTAGCCAGAAACTTGCTGTAGCAACGCCATATGTGGTTTTCAATAATTAAATCCAGCCCAAAACTGCCCACAAAATTGCCTTTTGTGGGTATTATAAATGTAAGCTAGCCAAAACCCAGCCACTGTCGCCCAATAAAGATTATTTAGGCATAAATCAAAATTTATTCTATAAAAGAAAATACTTTTTAGAAGTTTATTTAAATGATAAAGCATTTATGCGTGGAAAAAAAGTACTAATAATCGTTTAGGTATACTTTTCAAGAAAACTATAAATTTACTTATCTTGATTTTTTTCAAAAATTTGAAAAACACAATGTTTGACATAGTGAATTAATTTGTTTATATTTTCAATTATATATTTTTAAAATTTATATCCAATGCCCCTTTAAAATAACTACATTTCATATAAATTTTAAAAGTATATAATTTAAATAAAAAAAACTAATTAATTCACAATGTCAAGTATTTGTGTTTTGGGGAAAAAAATCAAGGTAAGTTGAACTTATACTTTCCTTTAAAAGTGTACCTAAATGGTAATTAGTACTTTTTTTTCACGCAAAAACACTTTACCATTTAAATAAACTTCTCAAAAACATTCTTTTAACAGAAAAAATTTGAATTGATGCTTAAATAATCTTTTCTTTACGTGTACATATGTCTAATGTTATTATTTTTTCTTTCTTTTGTTTCACACTGGTTTTAAAAATCAATTATTGTTAAGTCTGTTACCAGTATATGATATCTATTCATTAAAGCATTATTAATTTATGATAATCCAAAAGAAGTTTTTGCATCATTTTAATTTTATAAATATTAATTTTCACCTAAGTAATACAATAATAATAATATAATAATACAGTTTGATTTTATATAATTCATGAATGAAAAGTTTTTTATGATTATTTATCTTTTAAAGTTTAATAGCCAAATATTAAAAAAAAAATAATAATATTCTAACTTTTCACATGAGAATTCAGTAACTTGAAATTTTTAATGTTTTTTCTTATTCTAGTTTTTCTAAATTATATTAAAATTTACAATTTTCTTTGAGAACAAATATTTTCCCCCACTCAAAAAAAAGAGAAAAAAAAATCTTTCTTTTAAAAGTTATATTTTTAAAAATTATTATTACTCTAAAATAATTATTTTAAATAAATTACAATTTATTATATATTATAGTTTATTAGTATAGTTTACTTTTATAGATTATTTTTATAGTTTATTATTATATATTATTTTTAAATCATATATGCATTATAGGAAAATATTATTTAATCATTGAAAAAGAGTTAAAGAACAAAAGTTTGACAGAAGATTAAATCTCAATATTTTCTATTTTAAGGTTCTCAAATTGCCTGCTTAACAACACGAAAATTTCTGACACATTTTAAAAAGTAACGGAATGAAATTGGCATGCCTGACTATTGAAGTGATTTGAAATCGAAATGCGTTTTCCATTTTCTGATAAATAAATTGCTTATCGAGTTATAAGG
Organism: Maratus michaelseni; assembly: GCA_963931845.1. Lineage (NCBI taxonomy): Eukaryota > Metazoa > Arthropoda > Arachnida > Araneae > Salticidae > Maratus > Maratus michaelseni. The sequence continues at coordinate 388,866,839 of OZ007590.1, read as the reverse complement.
ATTCTTAACGACAAGCTTTTTCCCTTTCTCGAGCATGCGTGCTAGGAATTCGGTTTTAAAGGCCGTCTTTGACAGTATTTTGCGCAATATATTTTGCCTTTAACAAAAAATGAAACTGTCTTTCGATTACATAGTTTCTGAGTGACAACACCTGAATTTTTCATGTGTTTCTGAATAAAAATGAATTCAGAAATGGGTCAGGATTTGAGAACATCCTTAAGCAAAATTTTAAAAAAAAAATAGAGTATCTGTGAATCTCATGAAGTAAGTTATTGTAAAATAAATATCATTTTACAATAACTTACTTTTAAAATCTGCAGTTGATTTAAATCTTTCCATCTGCAGTTGATTATTCAAGGACGCGTTGATCAGTTCACGTGATCAAGGTCAAGTAGGGGAGAGGGGAGATTTCGAAAATTCTCGCGCAAATCTCGTTTTCAGTTATTTTCTGTTCTGTCACTGTCATTCTCATTCTCATTTAGTGGACATACAGTGGACGATGAAGAGATGTTTGTTGTATGCGAGCAGCAAGCGTTTTTTTTTTATTTTACTCAGTAATTCCTTTAAACACTGGTAAGATTTTATCGGTTTGTCTATTCATTAAATATATATGTTATGATAATCTTTTTTGCATCATTTGATTCACAATAGAATTATTTTTTTATAAACCCACACAAACTTTTAACGTACATTCATTTTCAAAATGTAAAATAAATATCATTTTACATTTTGAAAATGAATGTACGTTAAAAGTTCGTGTGGGTTTATAAAAAATAATTCTATTGTGAATCAAATGATGCAAAAAAGATTATCATAACATATATATTTAATGAATAGACAAACCGATAAAATCTTACCAGTGTTTAAAGGAATTACTGAGTAAAATAAAAAAAAACGCTTGCTGCTCGCATACAACAAACATCTCTTCATCGTCCACTGTATGTCCACTAAATGAGAATGAGAATGACAGTGACAGAACAGAAAATAACTGAAAACGAGATTTGCGCGGGAATTTTCGAAATCTCCCCTCTCCCCTCTCCCCTACTTGACCTTGATCACGTGAACTGATCAACGCGTCCTTGAATAATCAACTGCAGATGGAAGCATTTTTCCAGAGGGAAGGACAGGAGACAAAATATTTTAGTGTACTTTATAAACCAATGACTTATTAAAAATAAATTACTTATACTTTTACTACCTTGCTTTCATTCTATACATAATTTTCTATAAAGAAACTTTTTATAAAAAATTTCATATGATATTAAAAATTAGTTACAACACCGAACTGTAAATGTGAATTATACATTAGTAGTATTATTTTCCTCCCCACAATGAATGGCAAAATAGACGTACATATTATATTTTTACAACACACCGCTGTTTGTTTTATAGATTTTTTTCCCCTTTAAGACATCCCTCCCGCAAGATTTGCGAATTTGTGTTTAATAATGGCACATAGAAGTGCAATCCCCGAACTCCCCCCCGCCCCGGCAGCCACAGAATTCTCTCCCGAAAAATAAATGTGTGATTTCAACACTGTTTATAACTATTCTCAAATCCAAATTAGCTTTTTTTCGACTTGCATTGACACAGCCAATTCTTAAACACGAATTATTCATTATTCAGATGCAAAGAAATTGAATATCATTTCCTATTCCACGAAAATTATCTTATAAAATGTGAAGTAAAAATACTTTTTATTTTATTTTATTTTATTTTATTTTCTTTATTTTATTATTCCTATTTCCACGAAAATTATCTTATAAAATGTGAAGTAAAAATACTTTTTATTTATTTTATTTTATTTTATTATTCCTATTTCTACAAAAATTATCTTATAAAATGTGAAGTAAAAATACTTTTTATTTATTTTATTTTATTTTATTTTTTCTTTTATTTTCTTTTATTTTCTTTATTTTCTTTTATTTTCTTTATTTTATTATTCCTATTTCCACGAAAATTATCTTATAAAATGTGAAGTAAAAATACTTTTTATTTATTTTATTTTATTTTATTTTATTTTATTTATTTTATTATTCCTATTTCCATGAAAATTATCTTATAAAATGTGAAGTAAAAATACTTTTTATTTATTTTATTTTATTTTATTTATTTTATCATTCCTATTTCCACGAAAATTATCTTATAAAATGTGAAGTAAAAATACTTTTTATTTATTTTATTTTATTTTATTTTATTTTTTCTTTTATTTTCTTTATTTTATTATTCCTATTTCCACGAAAATTATCTTATAAAATGTGAAGTAAAAATACTTTTTATTTTATTTTATTTTATTTTATTTTATTTTATTTATTTAATTATTCCTATTTCCACAAAAATTATCTTATAAAATATGAAGTAAAAATACTTTTTATTTATTTTATTTTATTTTATTTTATTTTATTTATTTTATTATTCCTATTTCCACGAAAATTATCTTATAAAATGTGAAGTAAAAATACTTTTTATTTATTTTATTTTATTTTATTTTATTTATTTTATTATTCCTATTTCCACGAAAATTATCTTATAAAATGTGAAGTAAAAATACTTTTTATTTATTTTATTTTATTTTATTTTATTTTCTTTATTTTATTATTCCTATTTCTACGAAAATTATCTTATAAAATGTGAAGTAAAAATACTTTTTATTTATTTTATTTTATTTTATTTTATTTTATTTATTTTATTATTCCTATTTCCACGAAAATTATCTTATAAAATGTGAAGTAAAAATACTTTTTATTTCTTTTATTTTATTTTATTTTATTTTATTTTATTTTATTTTATTTTATTATTCCTATTTCCACGAAAATTATCTTATAAAATGTGAAGTAAAAATACTTTTTATTTATTTTATTTTATTTTATTTTCTTTATTTTATTATTCCTATTTCCATGAAAATTATCTTATAAAATGTGAAGTAAAAATACTTTTTATTTCTTTTATTTTATTTTATTTTATTTCATTTATTTTATTATTCCTATTTCCACGAAAATTATCTTATAAAATGTGAAGTAAAAATACTTTTTATTTATTTTATTTTATTTTATTTTCTTTATTTTATTATTCCTATTTCCACGAAAATTATCTTATAAAATGTGAAGTAAAAATACTTTTTATTTATTTTATTTTATTTTATTTTATTTTATTTTAATTAATTTATTTTATTATTCCTATTTCCACGAAAATTATCTTATAAAATGTGAAGTAAAAATACTTTTTATTTATTTTATTTTATTTTATTTTATTTTCTTTATTTTATTATTCCTATTTCTACGAAAATTATCTTATAAAATGTGAAGTAAAAATACTTTTTATTTCTTTTATTTTATTTTATTTTATTTTATTTATTTTATTATTCCTATTTCCACGAAAATTATCTTATAAAATGTGAAGTAAAAATACTTTTTATTTCTTTTATTTTATTTTATTTTATTTTATTTTATTTTATTTTATTTTATTATTCCTATTTCCACGAAAATTATCTTATAAAATGTGAAGTAAAAATACTTTTTATTTATTTTATTTTATTTTATTTTATTTTATTTTATTTTATTATTCTTATTTCCACGAAAATTATCTTATAAAATGTGAAGTAAAAATACTTTTTATTTATTTTATTTTATTTTATTTTCTTTATTTTATTATTCCTATTTCCATGAAAATTATCTTATAAAATGTGAAGTAAAAATACTTTTTATTTCTTTTATTTTATTTTATTTTATTTCATTTATTTTATTATTCCTATTTCCACGAAAATTATCTTATAAAATGTGAAGTAAAAATACTTTTTATTTATTTTATTTTATTTTATTTTCTTTATTTTATTATTCCTATTTCCACGAAAATTATCTTATAAAATGTGAAGTAAAAATACTTTTTATTTATTTTATTTTATTTTATTTTATTTTATTTTAATTTATTTATTTTATTATTCCTATTTCCACGAAAATTATCTTATAAAATGTGAAGTAAAAATACTTTTTATTTCTTATAATAAAAATATCGAGGAGATTATACTGGGCCACTGACTTTTAAATGATGACAGATTTGTGTTTAATAATGGCACATAGAAGTGCAATCCCCAAATGCCACTAATTCACTACTTTTAGAAGTCAAACGGTTCAATCTATACTCAAAATTGAGTATCTAATTTTCTTTTCTAAAAACCCTTCATAAAATCCTAAATTTTTATAGATGGAATCGGCTTTGCCGCATTGAATGAAAAAAGCGTTGCACATAACTGTTTCCTACGAATTGTGATGCACATTTATGAAACAGCAAATCAGACGAAAATTCAATCATTTTAGACAACTTGCATTTTTTTTTTTTATACCAATACTGCAAAATTACTTTTATATATCTATCCTAACTGCATCGAATGATGGAATGATAATTTATCGATTTCAGATTGTTGGTCGACTTATAATTTTTCGAGCTGTGTTTAGAGGGAACACGGATGATATTGAATCGATGATTTCAAAAACTACATGCATCCAAGATTTAATATTTTCTTTGGATCAATCAAAACTGTGTTGTACAAATGCGAGATATTTTAAGAAAAATTCTGTGCTTGCTATATTATTTAAATCTTTAATACGTAATAAGTTAATCAGTAATAAGTTATTTATTTTGTATTAATTAAAATTAAATAAAACCTTTAAAAATCTGTGTAGTTATGTTGTTTTTACAGTCAATGGGTTTTATTGCCGCACAAATGACACCAAAAAATATTGAATATAATTTTATGATGTATTTGATAAAATAATCATTTACATCTCTGCATATTAATCATTAAATACTCTAACAAATTCACACAGTATAACTTTCCGTGCTGTGTATTTTTTATAGTAACATGTATTTTTAAATTTCTAAGAAAATAAAATTGTTTTAAAAGATTAATTTTAAGCCCAATACAATTACCATATAATACAATATTGTAATTTAAAAAACTTTAACATATATATATATATTTGGCATATGTGATAATGTTTTCGAACAATGTGCATTTGTAATATACAAAAAATTCATATGTTTATTTATCTTTTGCTATTAAAAATTGTCGTTCACTGCAAGAACAACATTAGTCAATGATAAAACCAAGATATAATTCAATGGCCAACACGAAGAAAATGAGATGAGACATGATGGTGACTATGAACAAGTGCAATAATGAATAGGTGCCAAGTGTAAAGATATTAAGCACTGCTATTTTTTAATAGTAATCTTCTCATAATTTTATCGCAAAATTCTGTGATTTAATAAAGTGCATATTACTATTAGGAAATAATGGTATACAGAATCCATAGTTTTTGACACATGTGCACTTCAATCCTTAACAATGTTCTTATTTAAATTTGTAACATCCAATAGCATACACAAGTAGTATGTGTACAAATAATGGTGTAGACAAGTAAATGTACCAATAAATGGTATTCACAAGTAAGTGTACAAATAAAGATGTACACATGTAAGTGTACAAATATTGATGTACACAATTAAGTATATAAATAATGATGTACACCAGTAAGTGTACAAATAAGGATGTACACAAGTAAGTGTACAATTAAATAGTGCACACAAGTAAGCGTACAAATAATGGTGTATATAAGTAAGTGTACAAATAATGATGTACACAATTAAATGTACAAATAAATAGTGCACACAAGTAAGCATACAAATAATGGTGTATAGAAGTAAGTGTACAAATAATGATGTACACAAGTATGTATATAAATAATATTGTACACAAGTAAGCGTACAAATAATGGTGTATAAAAGTAAGTGTACAAATAATGATGTACACAAATAAGTATATAAATAATGTTGTACACAAGTGTACAAATAATGATGTACACAAATAATGATGTACAAAAGTATGTATATAAATAATATTGTACACAAGTAAGCGTACAAATAATGGTGTATAGAAGTAAGTGTACAAATAATGATGTACACAAATAAGTATATAAATAATGTTGTACACAAGTGTACAAATAATGATGTACGCAATTAAATGTACAAATAAATAGTGCACACAAGTAAGCGTACAAATAATGGTGTATAGAAGTAAGTGTACAAATAATGATGTACACAAGTAAGTATATAAATAATATTGTACACAAGTAAGTGTACAAATAATGGTGTATAGAAGTAAGTGTACAAATAATGATGTACACAAGTAAGTATATAAATAATATTGTACACAAGTAAGTGTACAAATAATGGTGTACACAAGCGAGTAATTAAGTGTTAAGGACTGACAATAAGTGCATATGTGTCAAAAACTACAGATTCTATATGTCATTATTTCCGAATAGTAATATGCACTTCATTAAATCGCAGAATTTTGAGATTAAATTATGAGAAGATTACTATTAAAAAATAGCAGTGCTTAATATCTTTACACTTGTCACCTATTCATTAAGGCACTTATTCATATTCACCATCATTTTCTTCGTGTTCTGTTGCTGGCCATTGGATTGTACCTTGGTATTGCCATTGACTAAATGCTATTCTTGCAGTGAACGACGATTTTTAATGGCAACAGATAAATAAACCTATGTAATTTGTGGCTACACACCACCTACCTTTAAAAACACGTTTGTCGCACACACACACACACACACACAAAAAAAAACATTTCGAAAAAAAAAATTGGACATTGGATTTTGAAATCGCAGATTCAATTGTGTTTCCATCCATTTGGAAGTTTGTCGAGTTTATTTATCAGCTGTTTTATTTATCTGGGACAATCCAGAATTACAATAAAACAACTCTAAATACGAAATACAATCCAGCAAACACGATGACCCATAAATATTGTGACATGTTTCGATGTAACTCTTGATACCCAGGAATCGCATTGAATCACCATCGTTTCAAATGTCATCACATGTCATCAGTGTTGCCCTATCTAGCGAATTTTTTTTTTAATTCAAAAATTTCAAATTCTTACCAGAAATTTTGAACAGGTATTTTTAGTTTATAAAATGACAGAATTTCCACAAAATAAATTTATTATTCAAAATTTTCAGGTATAAATTCGAATTTTCTGAATAAGAATTCGCCAGATTTGGCAACATTGCATGTCATACTATAAACATAATAGCACATAACTAATTCATCAATTTTTACGGTTCTTTCACCACTCTCCCACCTAAAACCTTAAAAATACGAAGTTGGATCAAATATAAATGCGACCTTTTCTAATACATTATTTTTGAAAGATTATTTACCAAAAATATATTAATTTTATTATTCTAGAATGTTTTTTTCACCATCTACATACTTTCTTTAACATATTGTTAGTTCTGTTTTAATTCGTGTATATTAAAAAGAATCAGGACGTGTATGAATCATATTTCAGTAAAATTTGTTGGTACTTTTCCACTATAGAGGCCTTGGCGTTTTTTAAAAAGATTCGCACAATTCGGACTTTTGAAAGTGATATTTGTTGCCAAATGGTATAAACAATTATGAAAACAAACCTGGTGAACTTTTATGCTTGTTTATGTATGTATTTATATATATAATTTTATTTATAGATGTATATTATTATTGCTGTTTTTACATACAATTTATGTATGACAACAAATGTAACTAATTTATATTGATAATTTAGTGATAGCCTTTATGTTTGATCCACCTTCGTACAATACTTCCACCTCGTGAATTTTTCGTAGCATTTCAGAATCTGGTAGAACAGATAGGGAGAAATTATATTTATAGGGTAACTTGGGGTGAGATGCCGTATTGGACAAGATGCCGTGTCACGTTGTTTTCTTATGCGCATGCGCTGTAGGGAAACACACTCAGTCGTGTGGAAGAGGCTTCTCTACTGATATTTTAATTCCAGTTTGCGTTGTTTTATTTAAGTTTTAAATAGTGATTTTTTATTGTTATTTAGTCTTAACACCTTTGGTAAGTGTCCAAAATCTTTTACGCTCTTTCTTAATGTATTTCCTATGTAGTTGGCCATCTTACCCAATATTGGGGTAAAATGCCGAAATGCAAGCATTTACAAAGGCAAAATTTTTTATGCTTTCTATGACATTTGTAAAATGTAATACATTTTTAAATCATACATAAATGTATCAACTTTAACGAGAAATTAATGAATAACAAATAAAAACAACACGCGATTTTATAAAAAAGTAAATAAAAAACCACGGCATCTTCACCCAATCTACCCTATAAAAAAAAAAAAGAAGAAAAGTGGGAAATAAAAAAATGGCATTTTCTCGCTCGAATTTTTTGATTAAAATATAAAATTATTCTGGCCTTTCTATATATATGACTAAATTCTGTATTTAAGATTGAATTATGTGCATAATACTAAATTTTAGTAAAACTTTATACCGTGCCAAAGCCAATATTCGAAAATTGATTAAGCAGTAGATCTCAAGATAAACTTTGTCAACTGAATAAGTTTTGCTTTAAAAAATGATGAAATGTATTATTTTTTTAATTGCCAGTCTCCTCCACCCCATAAAACTGGCCCGAACCTCTCCATTTTTTATGATGTTCAATTGTCAGTCTCCTCCGCCCCTTAAAACTGACTCGTACCTCTCCATTCATCGCAAGAAACCCTATTCTTCGAGGAAGATATTTTTTTTACTGCCCTGAACCTGCACCTATGATCATTTTACTCTACAGCTGCCATCATTATTCTCCTGCATAAAAAAAAAAACTCTGAAGTGAATCTCTCTCCCTCTCTTTGTGTGGGTGTGTGTTTGTGTAGTGTGTGTGTGTTATAGAAAGAGAGAGAGACTACCTAACTATTTTAAACTATTGACTATCTTTTACTATTGACTATTTTTTACTATTGACTATTTTAAACTATTGACTATTTTGTACTATTGACTATTTTTTACTATTGACTATTAATTACTATTGTCTATTGTCACTATTGCTATTGTATGGAAAATTTTGATTTTAAGGCCGAAATATTGGATATATTTTGGGAAACAGAAGTATATTAAATAGAATTTAGTCATATATACATACAAAAAGGCCGGAATAATTTCTATTTTTATCAAAATGCAATGAAACTTCGATAAACTAAACTTCACCAATGATACACAAAATTGTGTTTTAAGAATATCATGTTGTAAGAAAAAAAAAAAAAAAGAAACGTTAGTTATTGATTTCGAAACTAAAAAGAAATTTTAAACATGACTTAAATTGATTAATTTTCATTTAACTAGATTTGCAAATAAAATTTTAGTTTTTATTAACCAATTTATAAAATTTAAATTTTAATAAAAGCGAAAACAGCCATTATTTTTTAATCACTTAATTAGATCACGTTCTTACTGGTGTGCCAGTTTAGTTTAGAGAAGTTTCATTACATTAGAGCTTAAGAACTACACTTAAATCTAAACTTAAGAACTACACTTACTTAAATCTAAACTTTACAAACTTAAAAGCTAAATTAAAAAAAAAAAAAAAGAAAAAAAGAAAAAAAAAGAAAAAGAAAAAAAAAAGAAAAAGAAAAAAAAAAGAAAAAGAAAAAAAAAAGAAAAAGAAAAAAAAAAAGAAAAAAAGTCATCCATCTTTAGCCTTCGAAGCAGCAGCTAGCGTTCCTAGCGACGGCGCAGCAACCGCTGGTAAAACTTCTTCTTCTTTGGCAGGAAGCTTTCTTCCACAGGTGGTGAGTCCTCTTCCAGCATCAGTGGTGTTCGAAGCGAAGAACTTGCCTTGGGATGAGCCACAGGTCTCCAGTGCTTGGCCTTGAAGAGTGAGCTGAATCGCTTCCGGATGGAAGGCTTCTTCAGTGGTATATCTTCACTCGTGCTGGAGAGAAGATGCAGGAACCAGGGGATGGGGATGAATGGAGGCATGGAGGGTCGGTAGCCGATTGCAGGTACCTCCTCTTCTTCCTGCAAGGCAACTGAGGTTAGCGAACTTACTTCAGGAACTTGCTCCACTGCCTCCACTTCACCTGCATACTTCAGCCAGAACTCATCTGCTTCTACACACCAGTCTTGTTCTGCTGGAGGATCTGGAACGAGATAAACAGACGAGAGATTAGTGGCAATACTTACCTGTGGATCTTGATTATCGCCACTATCTTCTTCTGCATCTCCACCATCTTCTTTCCCTCCTTCTTCTGCCAACAGAAAAGAAACTAAAAAAGATATATAGTTAGCAATAGCAAAAAGCATACAGTAATACAAAAAATAAATTAAAGCAGTTACTTCCATTTTGAGTGTAACAGTTGGAAGAGTCCAATTAAATCCCAATGCCAGCAAGTCTGTAACCTAGAAAGAAATAATAAAAATGATATTCAAAACTTAATGTTTATTCTTTATTTTATTTGTTGCTGTTAACGATGAACATACAAATGATTGATTATTGCTGTACATTATGATGCTCATTTGTAAAACATGCAACACTGTCGTGTACTGTGATTTTTACTGATAGATTTTAATATAACAGAATTCTTTTGTGTGTCCTGTGTATAAATGCTACTTATGCTGTACCCTCAGAAACCATGTTCTAGTCTGCCCCAGTGATGCATATCAATCTCATTGTGTTTCAAATTCCGTAATATCAATAAAATGTGCCGTAAATGATTTTACACTATAGACCATAGTATAATGGTTTTATTTCGTGTGTCCCTGTAACCGAACTATAAATGCTACATATTTCATTTTCAATACTGAACAGTGTATACTACCTAAATAACATATAAAAATCCGAGCATATTTATGAGAATTAAAGCCCAGACAAATCTAATTCATAAACACTTTTCAACTTTGTTGGAAAGTGATAGAAATATTGAAATCTCTCCACTTCATTCCCGAGGAAAATGTACATCCATATCAATTGTTTTATATGGGATTTCACAACTGTAGTCGTCCTCTTAACGGTAATGAAGACATTTTAACGAAAATTTCCACAGACTCATTTTCTTTTGTGTGAAATAGTGTGACATTGCAGAAACTCCTGGACGTGCATTGTAATTCGATGTGTTACACCGTATGTACTGTCAAGTACATTCTGAATTATGAAGCGTGTTTGGAAGTGAATGGCAGCCATCTACAGCACTTAATATGATGCATTTCAATTTCATATGAAGTAAAGTGGGAAATTTTCACTAAAAATATCTCCATTATTCTTGAAGTTATGACCAAGTTTGGTTTAAATAGAGACATCTTGTATTTTTGATTTAATAGGTGATTTGTGACATTGTACAACTATTATTTGTGTTGACGTTTAGTATCACTCTAAATACTTTTAACCTTGGAATTGAAACATCCTGTCCTATTCCTATCGAATCTTTGACCAATAGCTTATTAAGGCGCTTAAAAAAAATTACTACTACTACTAATAAATATAAATAAATTTCCCCAGCATTTTCTCGAAGACATTCTGCTTTTATTGAAAAACAGGGAAAAATTATCAATTTCACAGTTTCTGAATAAGAGCTCCTGCCAATACAAAACAAACAGAAATAAGTTCAAATATGTATCCGAAGGTAGCCAAATTGGATTGGAGAACAGCCTTAAGCTGCTAACTTTAGCAGTATAGTTCCAATTGCAAAAATGTTTCAAATGGTGTGATTCATTCTATGCAAAGCCATTTATGACAAATAAGTTTTTACACTATTTTACTTAACTTATCAAACTAACTTAAGTAAAATAGTACAGCTGGAATATTTTTTAATTGATTTTTCACTCACTACCTGATAGGCTAGAACTATAAAAATTATGTGCAAAGATGAGTTTCCAATAACAATACCAACATTTTAACATTTTTTCCCTTAGAACTTAATTGTAAGTTATTAATTTAATTTTAAGGCATTTTTCCGTTAGCTCGCCACAGGTGGTCACTTGCCTAATACTCTTTACGATTACAATTGTATACGACTTACAACAACAATGGATTTAATGATGCGCCCAAACTACGCTAGCCAAAAATGCCTAACTGGCCGTCAAGCTGTAACAAGGAAATATTTTAAACAGTATCAGCAAATAGAAAATATAAATAAACTAGTATGCTGTGTCTATCACAAAACTTTCTCTTATATAAATCAAATCGTCTGTACCAAAAAACCAAATGACAATCTATTTGTTCTTGAGATATAGCTATCTAAAAAAGAGAGCCTACTAGCGACACCTGTTGGGCTGTGTATGCTCGATTCTAATAAGAATCTATTTATGTCAAGGTAAAACAGACTATGAAGTTTGGTGAAATTTGATGTAATTCCTGAGATATAGCTATCTGTAAAATCATGAAAAATGCAGCATAACAGAGCCACTTGTCGGCTATTTACACCAAAACCTATTCAGCACCAATTTATGCCAAGGTCTAACTGAATCTGAAGTTTAATTCGGTGCATTAGTTTTTGAGATAGAGCGCCCAAAAAATTTGTGTCGCATGCAGGCAGACAGACATTCAGTCGTGTTCAAAACCTTCTAAAATGTATAAATCCGTCGAAAATTTTCACTAATCCAACCTTTCTTTTTCTAAAGATAGAGAAAGTAAAAATAACGAGAGTAATATATTTTTTATAAAATACGCTTTAATCAATTAAAAGTTTTATGTTAATTAAATTATGATTATATGTTGAGAAAGCAATGTAGAAGTACAAAAAAGATAGTTCAAATAATGCTATTTTTTCTCATTTACTGTATCCTGTTGTCCTATCTTAAACTAGTCGGATGTGCCAATTCCAAAACTTTCTTTTATTTCATACAAGTTTCACATACACCAAAAAAGAATCAGCACCAATTTATGTCAAGATCTAATTGAATCTAAAGTTTAATTAAATTCCGTGCATTAGTTCTTGAGATAGGACTATCGCTAAAATCGTGTAAATCCTGAACAATGCAGTATAACAGCGCCATCTGTTGAGAGATTTACATTAAAACCTAATCAACAACTTATGTCAAGGTCTAACAGAATCTGAAGTTTGATGAAATTCTGTGCATTAGATCTTGAGTTATAGCTATCGTGAAAAATGTAGCACAGCAGCACCACCTGTTGGGCGATTTACACCAAAAACTAATCAGCACCCATTCATATCAGGGACTGACTGAATCTAAAGTGTTATTTATTTGAAGTTCCTTGCATTAGTTCTTCAGATAAGAGTGCTTACAGTTTTTTTGTCACATACAGACAGAGAGACATTTTCTAAAAACAGTCAAATCGTGTTCAAGACCCTATAAAACGTATAAATCCGCCGAAAACCGGAAGTGAATTTTTTCACAAATCCAAGACAAATCCAACTTTCTTCTTGTAATGGTAGAAGATAATAAAAAGAAACGGAGCAAAAATGATATTTTTTTTTAAACAAATTTACTAGCTAGCACTTTCTGCCATACGTAAAAAAAAAACCAGTGATTGTTTTATAATCCTTTTCGGGGCTCTCGCAAAATTAATATATTGTTTGGGATTTTTTTTCTTTTTCTTTAAAAAAAAAAAAAAAAAAAAAAAAGCATGAGGCGTGATTTTAAAGATGAACATTGAATGTTTATAAAAGAGTATATTTTTGTTTATTATTATTTTTTTAGAGATTATTACATTTATACTTATTTTAAACGTACGAAATTTCAATTTTAACAAAGCTGAAAATCCATAACATTAAAAGCATCATAACTCAAGTTTTGATCGTACAAAAATATAATTTTTACTATTTTACGTATTTAAGATGGTGAAAGTTTTTCTAAATAATAACTTATTGGGTCCAGATTCGATTAATAAAAACAAAAGCTCTTTTTTTTAATGTAAGTAATGGCTTTTCATTAGGATGAAGAACAACATTTGAAGCCTTTTTGCAATAGTATAACTACGCCATACAAATGGACAGATGTTTCTTAATCTAGGAAAATATATAATAACCTCATCCGAGTTACCCTATATTTAGAAACCAATATATTTTAGAAATTTAAAGAGGCATTAATAAACACAAAGTTTATTTTGCTGCTACTGATTTTCGGAAATGTTTCCAAGCAGTGTTTATTGTGTATTAATCTGCGTTCTCAACCCGAAATATAAGTTTTTTGGATACTGTCAAGTCAAGTAAACATTTTCATGTTTATGCAAGCATGTTTGATTAACAGCATTTACATTAAAATTAATATTATCGTGTTGCTATTGCATGTATAAATTTAGTTACACAGCTGAAAATAGTTAATTGAGTATGGATAGCGTCATAAAAATCTATATTCCGGGTTGAGAAAACTGATTAGTTGACCATCACGGCGTTGCCGGGGTCCGTGATAAAACCTTAAATGAACCCTAAATAAAAAATACTGATAATTAGTGATGAAAGTGCTCATAAGAAAACATTAAAAAAAAGCTTTTGTTGTTCAAACCTTTTGAAATTTTTAAATATATAAAGGTAAGGGTTATAAATATAAAGGTTTTTCAGTCCGTGTAAAAATTATGTAAAAAATGTTGTTATCTGGTGGTAAATTAAATGTTTTCCTCCTGGGGAAAAAGACCCTTTTTCAAATTCTACAGAAGAGGAACTCCCCCTCCCATTTCCCTTTCCATTCCTGCTTTCAAAAAAAGTGAAAGTGCCTCCCTCCCTTCCCCTTGCAATCACCAATACCTTTTGTTCATCTCTCTCTCAAACAAAGCAGGTGGAAGAATGAATGCTCCCTCCAGGAAGGGGAAATAAGAATAGATTTTAGAAGGAGTATTTCCTAGCGGTAGAGTTGGGAGCAGTGCAGGCCAATAGGCGAGCTATTCTTTCCTCAGCATTCTTGATTTTTCTTAATTCTATTGCTTGCTTTATTCACCCTTCAAGAAAAGTTGAGACATACACAGTAAGGTCGGATTTGCACTGAAAAATTAAGACTTTTGCTTCTCGCTTTAAAACAGGGTGTCCATAAAAGAATTCCGAGGGTTTAAAAAAATCATAACGAGTTAACGGTATGAGTTAGATCAGGTCAATTAATTTAGAAGAAATCAGTAACTCATCAAATTTTATCCATGCCAGTTTCAGTTTCAGTTTTTTTTTAAAACTTTGGTAGCGCCAGAGGCGGATTACCAAATAGGCTGAGTAGGCTGAAGTCTAGGGGCCCCGACGTTAAATTTGTGACCTTTTTTTTTCTTTTTTCTTTTTTTTTTTTTGGTCCTTAAAAAATATGTATGTATATATATGTGTGTGTGTGCGTGTTTATGTTTGTATATATATATATATGTTGTATGTCAATGTATATACATATAGAGCAGGAGGGGGGGGGCAATGTGTTAAGTCTGGGACCCGGTAGGTGGTTAATCCGCCTCTGGGTAGCGTTGCGCGTCATTGATCTTGAAGTAACGTAGCAGACGCTCATTCCATTCAGTTAATGCAGTGCGATGGCGACGCCACAACAGAAGGCTCGGTGTGTGATATGGCTTATAGAAACTGGATCTGTTACCATTGTACAGCGAAACTTTCGGCGCGAGTATGGTGGTAATGTGCCTACGGACAAAACCATTCGTCAATGGCTACGTGCGTTTAAAGGAACGGGAACAGGGCCCGACTAGCAAGTTTTTGTGCCCAGGGCACTTTCAATTTTTCGTGCCCCATTAGATTGAATGATTTACTGATAGTATTTTTTTTTTACATATAGCACGCTTATTCAAAAGGTGTCAACTCAGAAAATTACCCTAATTCCCGGTCTATAATCTACGGGTCAAACAATTATGGTTCGACCCAGAAATTTTATATAATGTAGCTTACCAAACTGCTGTAAATATTTAACTTAAATTTTTAAATAAAATTTCTGGATCGAACATAATTATAGGCCGAAAATTACGGTACGTTTTCCGAAAAATTGAAAAACGTTTCCTGGAATAAAAATAAAATATTTGTCTAGATTGAGATATATTTTTGTCATTTTATCGTATTAATATCTCAAATATCACATTTTTTCAGCTGTGTCACTTTTCGAAAAAATGTGCAATATGATACAATTGAATGACTTGATAAATACAGCACATCAATTACTAGAAAATAATGATAGGAAGTCTACTTATTAATGATGTTATTAATATTAAATTATAAAACCAAGCTGATACTGAGTGCAAACAAAAGTGCTAAAAGAAATAAAAACGTTGTCACAATTATGATTTTTTTAAATGGAATTTTAGATAAAATTATGAAAAATTTCGGGCCCCGGGTGCCCGTGCGATAGTCAGGGCCTGGACGGGAAGTGTGTTGTTAAAACAAACATCGCCTGGTAGGCAACGAGTGTCAGAAGAGAACGTCGATAGAATCCGTACTTCATGTGAACAACGTTCGAAAATATCGTTGAGACGACACAGTCGAAGAGGTTGAATACCATTTGGATGTGTGCCGTGCCACAAACACATTAAAATCTACTAAATGTAAAAATCTTGATAAATTTACCTTTAAGTAAATATATATGTTACGGCCAAAACCCGAAGTTCGGCCAGTTCGCGAATTGGCCGAGATTCCTTGGCCAAAGCCCGAAGTATATGAAATGAACAATGCATTTCGGGTTTTGGCCGTCCAATTCGCAAAGTGGCCGGGAATCCTTGGCCAATATACGAAACGGGGCTGTCCAATAGGTGACGCACATGTGCTTAAACCCCCTCCCTGATTAGGGAAAATAGTAAACTGTTTCAATTCTTTATTTTTAATATGTGTTGTTATTCTGTATTTATGCTGATGTACTTAAAATTGTTTTGCACGTAGAGTTCTGATAAAAAAATAATAATGCATCTTGTTTATTTCGTGTTTATATTCTCTATTTAACAGAAGAAAACTTGTCGGTTGTGCCAATCACAAAACATTCTTCTATCTCATACATGTTAATACTTCAAAAGTCGTCTTTATTTATTTTTTTTTAAATTATGTATATTTTCTAAACAAAAAATGAGAAGAATTTTGCATTGATAAATGGGACATTTTGTATAAACTTGTTTTTTGGGATCTCCGACCCCCAAAACTTTTAAATCCGTAGGAAGCCGAAAGCGAAAAAATTTTCCGATTACAATATATTTTTTTCTATTATAGATAAAAGAAAGTAAAAATTAGATTAGAGTTACATCTGTTCGAAAATCTTGCCCCTTCCTGATATTGTTCTGCAGACTCCCATGTTAACAAATAAATATATCCAGTGTTTTGTTTATGTAAAATTAGTTTCATGATGAATATCTAATAAATAAAACCAACATAAAGGAAAGCGCAATCACATTTAATTTCGATCATATGCGTTGGCCTTGTTATATTACCTTCTCCTTTTTTCCTTACTAAAATAAGTTTTCTTATGAAGTCTTGAAATAGTTTAAACGTAAATTTACATTGTTCATTCTGCATTTTAAACGTCGCATAATCATCGTAGCGCAAGAGTATTTGTATTTATCATATTTGTCACTTCGTGCACATATATCGTTAACAAGGTAATCACTGTAATGGAGTCACTTACAAAACGGTACCTTGTGCAATTCGCAGTTATAATTTGTTAATTAATACGGCAATCACTCTAACATGGTTTCCTGAAAAATGAGGCTTCCTTCCAATTGCGCTCATAAACCGTTAAAATAATGATAATTAAAACGAACACCTTGATATAATGGGGATTGTGGGCTTCGCGCCTATTAACCTTTTAAATTGTGATCAGGATAACGGGGTCCCTGGGACTTTAATGGGACTTTTTGTACTTCGCGACCATTAAAAGGCTAATTTAATCACGTAAAAACACCCGCTCGCTAATATTAATCCTATGGGAGATTTTTTTTTTTTTTAATATCTCTTTTATGTGTCAATATTTTTAATTAAGTTTCTTTTGCATTGGGTAGCTTAGGTCGATCTCTACACAGGCCGTTTTTTTGCTTTTTCGATTTTGTTTACAGATTATTTTTATTAAGATACTTTCACTTTCGAAACTGGTTTCAAAAGTGATAGTAGCCTCATAATAAAAAAAATCCTGTAAACAAAATCGAAAAAGTAAAACAAATGACTGTGTGGAGATCAATATCAGCTATCCAGGGAAAAAACAATCATTTAAAAATATTGAAATACAAACGAGATATTAAAAAAAAATTCCCCTAGGATTAATATTAGCCAGTGTGTGTTTTCGCGTGAGTGAAGTATCCCCTTAAATGTTACTAAAGCTATCACTAAAGTATGGTTTTGTGCTCTTCTAGGCCTTTAATCATTAATACGGCAATCACTGGGTCATCTCTACTGCTGCCTGTCTTGTTTACGGTATTCGTGAACATTATGCTTTTTAACACTTTCCAACCTAGTTGAAAAGTGTTTATGACTTCGGTTTGTTTGCCGTCTGGCCGTCTGCCCGTGCTCTAACTCCCGTAAATATGCTCGGATTGCTCTGCAATTTTTATATGTTATTGTCGTCATATATAGCATGTTCCCTATTTCAACGGAAGTGTGTAGCACATATAGTTATTTTACAGGGACACTCAAAAGAATTCCGTTACATTACGGTCAATGGGGAAAAAGTTTTTGCGGAGTATTTTAATGATGTTACACGATTTCAAACATATTGTAATTGATATATATCACTAAGGTGCATGGTAATATGGAATAGGGTGTGCATAGCACTTATAGTTACTTTACAGGGAGAGTCAAAAGAATTCCGTTACATTACGTCTAGGGAGAAAAATCGTCTGCGGTATATTTAAATAATGTTTCACTATTTTAAACGCATTGAAATTTGTATCTATCACTAAGGTGCATGACATATTGTGTGTATAGCAGTCATCGTTCTTTTACAGGGACACACAAAAGAATTATCTACTATCTGTTAACAATAATTCCTGGAAGTGCGTTTTAAGTTACTGAACGCGATTTTAAATTTAACTCACTTTTATATCTATTACGTGGAGTGTATAAATTCTGTAGATCCTATACAGGGAAGCACAAAAGTTCTCGAACACATTTCCGTTTATTGACAGAAACTCCAGAAGGAGAATTTTAAACTGTGCTACGCGCTTCCTAACTTAACTAAAATTTAGCATCTTATGTAGTATATATACAAATCTATAGATCCTATACAGGGCTGAATAAAAGTATTCGGATATTTTTCCGAATATTGTATATGTTGGAAATTCCTGAAATTATGTTTTTAAATATGTTATGCGTTTTCCAAATTGTTTACTTAGATGTTATCTTTCATCTTATTAAACGGTATGATTTGTAAAATTATTTTGGAAGCGTTGGAAAGTGTTACATAATCTATGCTTGACGCATGATTTTTCGCTCTTGTTTTCTATCTTCATACTGCGCGTATTGTTGGCGGTATCTATAATTTCTTCAACAAACTTTTCTTTTCTATAAAATGATTTCACTTCATTTCCGTATCAGTAACCACGTTTCTTAAAACTTTCGTGAAATATTTCCTTATTTAAATTTTTACTTTTTATATTACTTCTGTCTATTTTTTTTCTCGTGCTAGTTAAATTATAATACTTTCCGTGTTTTGTTATTTCATTTTCATCTTTTG
This sequence comes from Maratus michaelseni, assembly GCA_963931845.1. Classification (NCBI taxonomy): domain Eukaryota; kingdom Metazoa; phylum Arthropoda; class Arachnida; order Araneae; family Salticidae; genus Maratus; species Maratus michaelseni. The sequence continues at coordinate 388,847,400 of OZ007590.1, read as the reverse complement.
ATTTGGTCTCGCGAGTTGAGTCACTTTTATCTGTTTTCACCGCCCGTGCTAAATTTATCTTGAAATAATTTTCTGAATTATTTTTATTCATAATACCAATCATTTCGTTTTCTGCACCTGAACTATTTCCTTTTGATACTTTCGCTTCATTGTATGAATTGGCAACATAATTTAATTTGGTGTCGGTGACGGTAACGGTGACGGGTCGCGAATTCAATGTTTTTTTCCCATCTCAAAAATGCCCAACGCGCCTAAAGAAGTTTTCACTTCAAAAATTTATTTTCAGTCGAATGTCTTTTAAAAATGACGTCATCATCACCGGTGAAAGCAATTTCTTGTATTGAAATTTTTGTACCTAATTTCAGAGTGGGCAGAGTGAAAAAATCTGAAAATAATTTCATTTTGACGCAATCATATAGGAAAATGCTGCAGTTTCATGTTTTTAAATGAATGTTTTCTTTTGATATATGATGTTAGTTCAATTTTAATGAACTTGACAAACACCATTTTTTCAAATTAATATTTTGTTTTTTATCGTTATAATAAAATGTCATCAATGAAGATACAAGAAAGAAAAATCATATGCGTCAAGCATAGATTATGAAATATTTTGCAACACTTATAGAATATTTTAACAAAACCATTTAATAAGGCGAAAAAGATACTCAAGTAAACATTTTAGGAAACACATAACACATTTGAAAGCCAGATTTCAGCCACTACTGTACACAGCCGGAGAAAAACTAATTATTTTGTGAAACCCTGTATATGATGTACTGATTTGTATATATTCTATATAGTATTCTAAAATTTAGTTTAGTTAGAAAACGCATAACACAGTTGAAAATACACCTTCAGAAAATTCTACCAATGGGCAGAAATGTACTTGAATTATTTTGTAAAGACCAGTATATTACCTACAGGTTTTTATACACGCCAAATATTAAGCTACAATTTAATTTAGGCAAAAATATACATAAAACTACTGAAATTACACTTCCAGGAATAACTTTTCATAAGCAGCCAAGTATCAAGTTCCTTGCATGTCCCTGTATATGATTTAATTTATATTCTAGAAACTTCTCTTAGTAATCTAAATACTATATTTGTGCTTGAAAATGCATAATTCAAATTAAAAAGCATACTTAATGTACCTTTTTAAAATCACAATAGTAAAGCTTAAGAATTATTTTGTGTAGTCCTGTATAGGATTAATAGAATTTATACACACCACGTAGTATGCAAAAATTAAATAAACTTAAAAACGCATAACTGAAAATGCACTTCCAGCAATCATCCCTAATGGATAATACTTCCGATACAGTACTGTATTCGAAATCAATTATGTGTCCCTGTAAATGAACAATAATTTATATACACATTATACACTCATGTCCAAAATTAAGGTCACAAACATAAAATCTGCGAAAACTGATGAACTATTCACTGTGTTGCCATGAAATTTAGCACAGAGGTATATTACAACGGGAGAAAGAATATAGCAACATAACAATATGGAAAGGATTTTAATTGTGAATTAAGATACAGGGTATATTAAAAAGTGTTAAATCATGAATCGGAGATAAAGCATTTATCTCCGGAAAAGTATGTTTGATATGGAGTGTGACCACTGTGCACTGCTATACAAGCCTCACAACGAGCTCTCATACTGTTTATGAGGGTGTCAATAAATGTTTGTGGCAAGAAAACCCATTCTTCCAAAAGCGTGGCTTTTAACTCCTGGAGGGTCCTAGGAGTGGGGTTGAGCTGTGCAATGGCTCTTCCTAGACCATCCCAAACATGTTCAATAGGATTGAGGCCCAGAGATCTCGAGGGCCAATTCATACGGCGAATATCCTCCTCTTCAGGAAAACCATCAATAATGTGAGCACTGTGTGACCTCGCATTATCTTCCATAAAAATGAAGTCTGGGCCTACAGCACCCGGGAACAACCTCACATAGGCTTCAAGGACCTCATCCCTATACCGATGTGTATTGACAGTACACGCATCGAAGACGTGCAGTGGGGTACGGCAGCGCAACATTAAGCCGTCTCAGACAAGGATTCCTTTACCACCAAATCTGTCGATTTATTTTACGTAGGACGGATAATAGCGAGCTCCACGTTCTCTCCAGATCAAGATTCGACTAGAATCACTTGCCGGGGTGAATCCGGGCTCATCACTGAAAAGAACACGCTCCTACTCTTGTTGTGTCCAAGACTGATGTCTTCGGCTCCACAACAACTGGGCTCTCCTGTTCGATGCAGTGAAAGGGACACACACGACTGGAAGCCGGACGTAAAGTGCCCTCTCTGCTAGTCGTCTATATATTGTTTGCCTGGAAATTCTTATTCCAGACGCAGCAGTAAGGTCACCAGCAAGCTGAGGAGTCGTTGCCAGCCTATGTCGTCGTGCGCTTAACGCCAAATAACTATTCTGTGCAGGTGTCGTTGCTTGTGGCTTGTCCGGTCTTGGCTGGCCTTCCTGGTGACATTGGGATGGTCTAGGAAGAACCATTGCACAGCGTAACCCCCCTGCCATGACCCGCCAGGAATTAAAAGCCGCGCTTTTGGAAGAAATGGCTTTGTTGCCACAAACATTTATTGACACCCTCGTAAACAGTATGAGAGCTCGTTGTGAGGCTTGTATAGCAGTGCACAGTGGTCACACTCCATATCAGACATACTTTTCCTGAGATAAATGCTTTATCTCTGATTCATGATTTAACACTTTTTAATATACCCTGTATTTTAATTCACAATTAAAATCTGTTCCATATTGTTATGTTGCTATATTCTTTCTCCCATTCTAATATACCTCTGTGCCTAATTTCGTGGCAACACAGTCAATAGTCCATCAGTTTTCACAAATTTTATGTTTGTGACCTTAATTTTGGACATGAGTGTATTCTACAGAAAAAATTCTTTGTAGTAAAAATCAGCAATGGATATCAGTTTCAACATATTTCAAATAATGAAACATAATTAAAATACGCTGCAAACATTTTCCCCCGTACACCATTATGTAAAAGAATTATTTTGTGTGACCCTGTAAATCAATGATAAATTATTTGTGCTCCTTATTCTACAGAAGCATGTTTTAGTGCATCTCAGAAATTCATATCATTTTATTATGTTTGTAACATTATTAAGGCACGCCGCAATTGATTTTCCCCATAGACCATTAAGTCACATATAACGTTTGAGTACTCCTGTACATGAATTATAAACTCTTACTTACTTTATTTTCAATACTGAATTTGTCAAGCACTTACATTCAAACAGCCCAACCACCCACAGCTATTTTGGGAACTGGCCGACGGCATCTGGCCAATTCGCGAATTGGCCGACAGCCTCTGGCCATTTCGTGAATTGGCCGATTTTGGGCTTTGGCCGTAACATATATAACATTTACCTAATTTTATGATTGAATTAAAAAATTTTGCTTCAAAACTCCGGAGTTCTTTTATGGACACCCTGTAATATTAGATAAAATATAATAATAATTAATGGTGTTAATTTATCATGTTCGTCTGCACAAAACATGCTTGTTGAACATAAAAATGTTTACTCCAGAATGGATAACATCCAAAAAAAACCTGTATTCCGGTTTGAGAAAGTGGTTGAATAGACTGTAAAAACTGCAAACGTCTCCAAAAATCAGTGGCAGCAAAAGAAACTGATTTCATAAATGCTTTTTTAAATCTCTAAAATATATTAGTTTCTGAGGTTTCTAAAGAAACAGAGCGCTTTTCGGAATCGTGGGCAACTCGGAAGAGGGTATTGTATATTTTTGCCCTTTGTTATATTTTGTTTCGTAAGTTAACCCCTTCGGCCCTGATTTTTTTTTCAATTTTGGGAAAAAATTACTGTTATGCTAACAAAATTAAAAATAGCTATCGGAATCACAGAAGTTAGGGTTTAATGAAAGTTAACGAATGCGTTCTTTACCAAAACCTCACAAATGTAGTTATTTTGCGTGTTTTTCATATAACAATAGTCTAAGGAAGAATTTTTGAAGACGTTTGGAAAATGTCGTATTACAACTAAATTAAAAAAGCATAAAAAATTAGTAATATTTTTTATCTTTTATCACAAATTACCAATTCGAAAAAGGATTCCCAAATTTTAATTTAAAGAGTGAAACGTATGTTTTAATTAAAAGAAATGCCAACGGCTTGCTAATAATTATGAAATTTATTATTATTATTACTAAATGCTAAACATAAGTGAAGTCATAATAGGAAATGTAGAGTTTCATACTATCACTATTAGGTGCTGGAATTAATAAAAATAATGTTTAAGACAAAATAATACTCAATAAAAGATATGTCCTATTGGTGGGACGTCAGGGCCGAAGAGGTTAAGAAACTTTTTTTCTATTTTTAGAGTGTATATCTCTAAATCTAATAACCAGTTTAGGAATTAACTTTTGGTCAACGATAAGAAGGGACACACTTGGGAAAAACAAGGTTGTTCCTCTTGGTATATGCTCCTTTCGGCGAATATTCAACAGTGATCACGACTCGTGTCACAAACGGCAGATAATATGTAAATAAACAAGTATAAATTAAAAAAAATCCCTAATGGCTTGGCCTACAGGCACAGGTAGATTTCGAAGACGCAGACCGTGGGGCGCCTGTTTGTTGGGAATTGCGGAAGAAATGACCTTTTTGCCATGATGCGACAGTTGAAACCGCCCACTTCGAAACCTAACTTGTTTGCAGGAGGAGCCGGCAGGGATATTTTTCTGTTTTTATTTATTTTATTTTATTTTTTTTGCTATAAGGGTTGGTTCTATAAAAAACTTGTCAACATAAAAGTTTTAGATAATATTAAGAGGATTTATAATAAATTTAAGCGGATTTAATATCTTTTGAATTGACGAAGTTATGAATTTTTTTCTCCTAAAACCGACCTCCATCCCCCCCCCTCCCCTTGGGGCCATGTTTAATGATATCAAAAATCTGCCATACATAAATTTTCAGCCCTTTTCCTAGAAGTAATAATAATTTTAAAGGATTCGATACGTATCTATGGGGTTTTTCTTGTTTTCACAAAAAGCCCCCCCCCCTCCCCCCATTGGTTCGATTTTGCCCATTAACGAACTTGACCGAGATTTTATGCCCTTCGATTTTATGTATCAGTTTGGAAGAGATTTGTGCAGAATTATTGCAGTTATCGTGTCCATAAAAAAATTGACATAGATAGATAGATAGATAGATAAAGTTTTAACTGGGGGTGGTTTTGGATTCTGGGAGTCATGATCGGCGTAGTTCTGAAAAAATCGCACAGACCGCTGAGAAGTGAAATGAATGGTATAACGTTTACTCATGTTACCCTAATAGAGTGGCAATCATCCATAATCGAGATACCATCCATTTCGCTTAGCTGTCGATTGTGCAACATCCTTCGCTGCTTGGTCAGCTGGCTATGGCAACGTCATTATATGTACCATCTCTATCATATCAATACAAATCATTTAAGCGAAAATTGGTTGCAAAAAAGGGACTCCCACACTATAAATAAATAACAAGTGGGTAAGTGTGATCGAAGATCGCACAAAGGGTTTCGTTTAATATTCCTTTCAAAACACTTTATCCTTTCCCTTAATAAATCCAAATAAATTACACTTTCAGAAAAAAAAAAAAAAAAAAAATCTGTTTTTTATAAAGTAAAAATTTACCGGTCTGTTTTTCTCGTTTTTTCGAATATCTGAACCGGCCCGATAGCGGGCAAAGGCCGCAATTATACTCTATCATAATAATATCCGTCATGTGGACTAAATGCGATATTAAAAAAAATCAATTTCAAAATCAAACATGTTATATAGAGACCTTCAAAATGTTAAAATATGCCAATATTTCCATAATCGGGTTTTTATCATGATTCAATACGTTCCTCAAACTTACATATCTACTATTTTAATATCTCTATTACTCATACTGATTACTCTCTTTGTATTATTCTCAAACATTTGAAAAATCCGTTATGACGTCAGATTAATTTTCTTTGTAATTCTCTAATGACGTCATAATAAGCTGTTTTCTGTATTTACACGTACTCGTACTCCTTGTATTATTGAGAAAAGTTTGAAAATTTCCGTTTTATTGCCAATATGACGTCATATTAATCTTTTTAACACTTTCCAACCTAGCTGAAAAGTGTTTATGACTTCGGTTTGTCTGGCCGTATGGCCGTCTTTCCGTGCTCTAACTCCCGTAAATATGCTCGGATTGCCTTGCAATTTTTATATGTTATTGTCGTTATCTATAGCATGTTCTCTATTTCAACTGAAGTGTGTAGCACTTATAGTTTTGTTTTACAAGGACACTCAAAAGAATTCCGTTACATTACGGTCCATGGAGAAAAATCATTTGCGGTTTATTTTAATGATGTTACACAATTTCAAACACATTGTAATTGATATATATCACTAAAGTGCATTACAAGAAGCTTAATATGGAATAGGGTGTGCATAGCACTTATAGTTACTTTACAGGGACAGTCAAAAGAATTCCGTTACATTACGTCTAGGGAGAAAAATCGTCTGCGGTTTATTTAAATAATGTTTCACTATTTTAAACGCATTGAAATTTATGTATATCACTAAGGTGCATTACAAGAGGCTTACTACAGAATATTGTGTGTATAATAGTCATCGTTCATTTACAGGGACACGCAAAAGAATTCTTTACTGTCTGTTAACAATAATTCCTGGAAGTGCGTTTTAAGTTACTGAACGCGATTTTAAATTTAACTCACTTTTTGTTTATTACTTGGTGTGTATAAATTCTGTAGATCATATACAGGGAAGCACAAAAGTTCGCGAACACATTTCCGTTTATTGACAGAAACTTCAGAAGGAGAATTTTAAACTGTGCTACGCGTTTCTTAACCGAACAAATATTTAGCATCCTATGTAGTATATATACAAAACTATAGATCCTATACAGGGCTGAATAAAAGTATTCGGATATTTTTCCGAATATTGTATATGTTGGAAATTCCTGAAATTATGTTATGCGTTTTCCAAATTGTTTACTGAGATATTATCTTTCAGCTTATTAAACGGTTTGATTTGTAAAATTATTTTGGAAGCGTTGGAAAGTGTTACATAATCTATGCTTGACGCATGATTTTTCATTCTTGTTTTGTTTTTTTCGATTGGTGAAACTTTTTATTTCATTTTTCACGTGGAAATCTTTCAATAGAAAATTAATTATTGTAGAAAGAAGTTTACTGCGGATTTTTAATTGTTGGCAACTGCTATAAAGAAAAATGTTTTAATTTAATAGGAAAAGGCTGTTATATTTTTGGTTTTTTTATCTCTCTATATTAAAATAATGCGATTTTTTCAAATTTTAATATTTTGAGCTTCATAGTAGGTATTTAGCTATAAGTAGACAAATTTTCATGCCTGTAAGTTATATAGTTTCTGAGAACGGCTCTGTGACGGACAGACAACGGAGCGGGAGTAATAGGGTTTCGTGAGATGAACGAATCCCTAAAAATGACAATTCCAGCGGAACAGATGTCGCAGACGTACCGGAGTTGGCGCATTTTATTTTGGCGTTACACATTTTTATTACACACACATTTTCTCCCCCACACATTATATTTATTTACACACGCTTAATTTTATTATAAAACACACATATTTTATTATAAAACCCTAGGTTGCCAAACGAAGCAAAAATTGCCGAATTACCAAACCAGTCAAATAATCGCCATTTTAGTTTATCGCCAAAATTTGGCTTCTTAAAATTAATCTTCCGTAATCAGATCCGTAGCAGCAGCCAAATGGTTTATTTGTGCAATTCTGATTTAACGCAAGTGGGGTTTTTAACACTATCCAACATAGTTGAAAAGAGTTTATGAATGATTATGTATTATAAGTTTATGTAGGAACACATCCAAATGGTATTCAACCTCTTCGACTGCGTCGTCTCAACGATATTTTCGATTGGGTTTGTCTGTCTGTCCGTCCGTGCTACACGGGTGGACCCACAGTGGCCCAAAAATGACCCACTAATAGAATTTTCTCGGACATGTGACCTAGCCCAATAATTTTCTCGTGCCCAAAAACCGTAAGATACAAAATTTAATTCAAATCGTCTGAGCCGTTTTTAAGATAAAAAATAGCTTGGCCTATGACCAAAATGACCCACTAATCCGATTTTCTTGAACATGTGACTTAGCCCAATGATTTTCTCGTGCCCCAAAACCGTAGGATACAAAATTTAGTTCAAATCGTCTGAGCCGTTTTTAAGAGAAAAATATCTTGACCCATAATGACCCATAACCAAAATGACCCACTAATCGAAATTTCTCGAACATGTGACCTAGCCCAATAGTCTTCTCGTTCCCTAAAACTGTAGGATACTAAATTTAGTTCAAATCCTCTGTGCCGTTTTTAATATAAAAATAGCTTGACCCATAATGACTCACTGTTCGGATTTTCTCGAACATGTGACCTAGCCCAACAGTCTTCTCGTGCTCGAAAACCATAGGATGCAAAATATAGTCTAACTAGTTTGAGCCGTTTTTTAAATAGAATTAGCTTGACCCACGGTGACCCAAAAATGACCCCCTAATCGAATTTTCTTGAACATGTGACATAACCCAATGATTTTTTCGTGCCCGAAACTCGAAGGTTACAAAATTTAATCCAAAAATCGTTAGAGCCTTTTTTAGATAAAATTAACTTGACCCGTGTTGACCCAAAAATGATCCACTAATCGAAAGTTCTCGAACATGTGACCCAGCCCTATATTCTTCTCATGCCCGAAAATAATAGGAGGTAAAATTTAGTCAAAATCGTTTGAACCGTTTTTAACACTTTCCAACCTAGTTGAAAAGTGTTTATGACTTCGGTTTGTCTGGCCGTCTGTCCGTACTCTAACTCCCGTAAATATGCTCGTATTGCCCTGTAATTTTTATATGTTATTGTCGTTATCTATAGCCTGTTCCCTATTTCAACTGAAGTGTGTAGCACTTATAGTTGTTTTACAGGGACACTCAAAAGAATTCTGTTACATGGCGGTCTATGGCGAAAAATCATTTGTAGTTTATTTTAATGATGTTACGCAATTTCAAACACACTGTAATTGATATATATCACTAAGGTACATTACAAGAAGCTTAATATGGAATAGGGTGTGCATAGAACTTATAGTTACTTTACAGGGACAGTCAAAAGAATTCCGTTACATTACGTCTATGGAGAAAAATCGTTTGCGGTTTAATTAAATAATGTTTCACTTTTTTAAACGCATTGAAATTTATATATATCACTAAGGTGCATTACAAGAGGCTTACTACAGAATATTGTGTGTATAATAGTCATCGTTCATTTACAGAGACACACAAAAGAATTCTCTACTGTCTGTTTACAATAATTCTTGGAAGTGCGTTTTACGTTGCTGAAAGCGATTTTAAATTTAACTCATTTTTTGTCTATTACTTGGTGTGTATAAATTCTGTAGATCATATACAGGACAGCACAAAAGTTCGCGAACACATTTCAGTTTATTGACAGAAACTCCAGAAGAAGAATTTTAAACTGTGCTACGCGTTTCCCAACTAAACTAAAATTTAGCATCCTATGTAGTATATATACAAATCTATCGATCATATACAGGGCTGAATAAAAGTATTTGGATATTTTTCCGAATATTGTATATGTTGGAAATATATGCTAGAAATTACTGAAATTACGTTTTTAAATATGTTATGCGTTTTCCAAATTGTTTACTTAGATGTTTTCTTTCAGCTTATTAAACGGTAATGATTTGTAAAATTATTTTGGAAGCGTTGGAATGTTACATAATCTATGCTTGACGCATGATTTTTCGTTCTAGTTTAGATACAATTAGCTTGACCCTGACCCATGGTGACCCAAAATAACCCACTTATCGAATTTTCTCGAACATGTGTCTTAGCCCAATCGTTTTCTGATGCCCCAAAATGGTAGGATACAAAATCTCGTCAAAATCGTTAGAGCCGTTTTTAAGATAAAGTTTGCATAATCACATACAAGATTTGCTCGTATTAGAATATACGAGCAGGGAAGACCGAGCTATGCTCAGTCAAAATTAGCTTTGAGTTCAAATATCATGACCCATGACCAAAATGACCCACTAAGCAAATTTTCTCGAACATGTGGAGGAGTGGAATTGTAATATTATACACAAGTATGGTAAAATTATGAATTTACAATTCAAGTCTGAAATATGAAAATCAGTGCAGTCCGTATGATACGCAAGTATACCTAAAGAAGCACTTAGAAGGGAAACAACCCTTGTGAAATCCTATGGAAAACATCGAAATACTGTTTTTTCTTTAGGAAACTACTGAAACGATTTAAACATTAAAAAAAATAGTTTTAGCTATAACTAAACAATAAATTAGGTAAGAAATAAAAAATGCAATTGTTATAAAATTTCACAAACAAAAAAATTCTAGGATGTTTTTTCTTAATTAGCATTACTAAAAAGAAAATTGATTTTCCAGAAAAAACAAAACGATCCAAATATAGCTAAGTATAATACAATAAATAAATAAAAATAAAATAAATAAAACAAAAAATATTGAAATCGCTTGAGTAGTTTCCGGGAAAAGGGTACGCCAATAGAAGGTGTTTTCCATAAGATTTCGAAACTGTTGTTGCCCCTTAAGATCTTCGAAGTAACAGCCCAGGAGAGATTTGGTTACCACCCTTCAGCCTTAGGCTCAATTAATTTCCCTCCCATTCATTGCCGCATGTCAGAAACATTCACTTTAAGATTAGTATTTAAGGTACTTTCATGTTATAGCAGCCCCCAAGGATGAATCGCTAAACGACCAAGATTTATCGCCAAATTATAAAGCATATATGAAATTATTATTTCAATATATGATATCTCATCAAAAACGTCACCTGTAAAAATTGCAGCCAAGTCTCGTGACTCTTTTTCCGTAAAAAGTTCTGAAATCGTGTAAAGACAAGTTTAGCTATCTTATTAACTCTGAAATTTTCATTCACAAAATTTTCATTCACACTTTAGCGAAATCGTAACTGCACCCTTGGCGTAATCGTAATTACGGGGGCCGCTATAACAAGAAAGTGCCTTTTTTTCCTCCTACTACTTTCCTATAACCGAGTTCCAGTCTTCCATAATCTGATCGGATCCCATGGGAAGAGTTGTTGTCAAACGTGACCACCAATAGTATCAAATAATGTAAATATTACTGCATATATGTAAATACTGACGTATTATCCGGTTTAATGTATTTTAAGTTATAAAAAAATACTACAGTGTGAACAAATAAATACTTTATTAAAATATGTCAAAAATATCAAGTAAAATTATGTAATTAAATAAGTAAAAAAAAAAAAAAAAAAAAAAACATTAAATCACATTAAAAAATATAATTATATTTTGCCAGTGTGGCGTAGTAAAGAAAATCCGCAGCATTGCGTAAACAAAGCAGGTACATGAAGAAAGACTCTGAAATCCTTTTTATCATCATGTGTGGCTTGAAAAAATAAAAAAAAAACAAAGAGATTAATTCAAGATATTATATTTAAGACTCTTATAAATTATTAGAATTAATGGTACATTTCGGTTAGCCGGGCGCCAGTGGTATATGTACATGTATATATATACACACAGATATATATATACGCATATCTACATATACATATATATACATACACATATATATACATATATGTATGTATATATGTATATAAATGTATATACATATGTATTTATATATGTTCATATATCACTGAAGCCCGGCTAACCGAAAAGTACCGAATTAATTGATAGACAAAGTTTATTTTATTGTATTTTATTGAAATTTTAACTTGTACAACTTATTAAAACTTTCCTCCCTATATTTTCTAATTTATCTCTGGTTCATTTTAAATGTCAAATCTAGGACAAAATAAAACGAACTCTTTTTTTTTTTTTTTTTATGAAAAATATTAAATTTAAAGACGAAACTTTTTGAATGTTGCATTATCTATAATGCAATAAAAGTATCAAAAAGTTTCGTATTTATTCCCAGAGTGACATATATTAAATGCCAAAAGAAATTTTCAACGAATGAATTCTGTTTAAATTTTAAGCATTCGGATTACAAAAAGTAAATTTTAAATCCAAGTTCAATTCTAAATGTATCCCTCATATTTTTTTTTTTTTTACTAAAAAATGATTAAAAATTAAAAAATTTCCCCAGTTCCCAGATATTAAATAAAAACAAACATATATATACGAAAAAAAACAACAAAAAACAAAAAAACATAATGCATAAAACATTAATAAATTCAGAAATACATCGAATATAAAAAAAGAGCCAATCTCTTACCTTTTGGCGATAAAAAAAGTTGGCGATTGAAAGCTCACTGTAATTCTCTTACAAAAATTTAACAAGAGCTCGTTAAAAGCACAACCTTCAAGGTGTAAAATTTTTGTTGGAATGAAGAAACGTCTTCCTTATATAGACCACAGGCCTCTTTAGACGTCGGTGATTGGTTACTATATGTCACGTGATAAATCCCTATGTTTAGATTGGTTGATGCTCTATTATGTTGCAAATACTGGCAACACACACTATGTCACGATTACGTCACACTTGTTGGTTGCCGAAAATTTCGGCAAGGAAATGGTCGCCAAGAGGGGCGATATATGGGGAAAACCCATTAAAAATACGCCAAATTAAGTTCAGGTCACAGGAATACTGTAAAATAAGCATTTTTCGTAGGAAATTATATTTATATATATTCAATTTCACACAATTTAAATAAATAAAATGTTTTTGTTCCATTTCCCACTCAAATTCATTAAAAATTTCAACATTTTTAATCCATGTATAACTTTGATTTAAAAATACTGCTATACACGAATAAAATGTCTAACTTTCGACAAAAGTATAAAATTTCTACATAATTATACAAATAGATGTAGATTTAAACAAATAACTCATTCACTATTGCTTCAAAGTTCATTTTTAAACGAGTCATGCATATGCAATTTGAGTACGTTGATAACGTTTTCTAGTAATTTGTATCGGGCACAAAACGTATTAATTTAAACCATTGAAGCATGTAATATGTCAAAATAATTCAACGCTATTGCCATATAAACCAGTATTTCACCATAAACAGGTGAACATTAGGAAAAATAAGAATCTATTTTGGTTAATTATGTAACGGACATTTTCCTCACATTGTGAATACTCATGTATGATTTTTTTGCTTTTTACCTTTAAAATACTGAGTAACTTCAAGATAATTTGTACTGCAAAGTGTTAACTTTTGCAATTTCCACCTTTAAAGCACTATTTAAACTTTAAAAAATAATTAATTACTTAAAGCGTATTCATAACTAATTTTTCGGGTAACTGTTAAGCCTAACTTACCGTTGCAAAGCATACATGTAAATTTCTAATTTAAAAAGCTTAAAAGTCCCAAAATATTGATAAATTACGGCTTAAAATGTAAAAATTCATGGTATGTATCTGTTTTCATAATGTATCATACAGTAGATGTTTGTAAATAAACAGTTAAACATTTCCAGGTTCAAAATCATTTTAATCAATTTTCCTTAAAATGCGAAATCCAAAAATAATTTAATCATTTTTTTACGCGATATTTTTTAGTAGTTTTAACTAAATTTACATAAAAGATAATGGCAATCAATAAATAATAACATTAAAGTATTTCCATAATGGTTTTCTATTGAAATTTGCATATATTTGAATTTATCTCTTAGACTTGCTTATTAAACCAATTTCGTGATGGATTTCTATTAAAAAAAATACAAAAACCATATACGTACCATGTCACCATCTGAGATTTTCTGTATATAGTCTATATAATATTCAAAAGACATAATTAATTTACAGATGTTTAACGGTAATGACACTTGTTATTACTCTTAGAAAAACTCAAATAATAGTTCATTGGCAATTTCCAAATGGATAGTTCATGATCTGTTGTGGAACAATTTGGATTTGATTGTCCCAAATAGTCAATTTAAGATTTTTCCAATATTTATAATGGTTTATGCGTTATTAACTTAACATCACCCAATTACAGATACTAATGGTAATGACTTCTGTTATTATCGTTATAGTTATAATCAAATGATGCTCTTTTGGTAAAAGATGTATCGATACTTGTAACCCATTGTGCAGCAAATTTAATTTAAGTACTCCGAATCTTTCATTTTGTATTTTCTGATCCTTTCTAGGTCTAATGATACAATTACATAACACCATTAACCCTTAAATGCACCCAATAGTTTAATTAACTGAACATACATAGCTCATTTTTGATGTAATTACTCCATAAGTCGATCCCGTTAGCGTTGTGCTGCAATCTGTGACCACTCTCTAGTACTAGATGGTGAAATAGGATGGATACGAATGGATCCAAAATTTGTGAAAAAATAAGAACAAAAAAATCATGCATGAAGCATAGGTTATTAAATAATTTCCAACACTTGTTAATATTATGAAATAATTTCATTTTTTTCGTAAAATAAAATGAGATATCCTAATAAGCAGCTTAAAAAAAACCCACAACTGAGTAAAAACCCATTTTCAGCAATTATTGCCCACATCTGGTAATGTTTGCAAATTCTTTTGTGCAGAACTGTATATGACCTATAGAATTTATACACGCCACTTAATACACTAAAAATAAGATAAGTTTAAAAAGTACACTACAGTGGTAAACGCACTTCCAGCAATTATCGATTTTATAGTCTGTCCTGCAATCTAATTCTTTTGTGTAGCCCTGTAAATAAACGATAAATGCTATGCACTCCATAATCTATGGAAAACATGTTGCAGTGAACTTCACTGATTTCAATATGTTTGAAGTATCATAACCTCATTAAAATGCACCGCAAACTTTTTCCCCCATAGATCATAATGGAATAGAATTATTTTGTGTGTTCCTGTAAACGAACTATAAATTATGCTTATTCTATACTCCTGATAAATCATGTTGTAGTCCATCTGAGTGATGCATACCAATCTCATTCGTTTGAAATACCTTAACATCAATAAAATGCATCGCAAACGGCTTCTTGCCTTATAGACGATAATGTAACGGAATTCTTTCGTGTAATCCTGTAAACGAACTATAAATGCTGCATACTTCATTTTCAATACCGAATATTCTATACTAAGCCTCGATAACACATAAAAATTACATGACAATCCGAGTATATTTACAAGAGTTAGTGTAGGGACAGACAGACAGACAAACCGAATTCATAACTTTTCATTTATGTTGAAAAATGTTAAAAATAAGCTTCATTTGATACATGTAGCAGCTGACAGAAACGTGTAGCTAGCTGATCAACTACAATTTGTATTGAAAGGTTAACCCTTTCCGGCACAGACAAAGTCTGTTTGTAAAATGGGAAATTACTGACTGACACCGGAATTTACAAACGACTTTTTTAGAAAATAAGAACTCCTTATTTTAAGCTTTCACTGTAGAAACAAAATTTTATTAAATATTCTTGGTGTCAAATGCAAGTTTGGAATTAAAATTAGGTGTGCCTGGAGTGGGACCACTGTGCCGCAAAGGGTTAAATTGTGGATTTTAACAGTAACGGCATCTGCTATACTGTTGTGAAAAAGCAGAAGTAGCTACCGTGATGCCTTTAATGTTTATAGAGTTATGAAAAACAAATGGTGAAACTCCTATTTTTTATCATTTAAAGTGAAAACCTTTATATCATTTTGTCACCTTCTATTGCGGAACTTGGATATCCCGAAGCCTCAATCATATATTTTCTGAAGCTTTTTTTTTTACAGCCACATATCATCCTTGTTGATGAAAATTAGGGTACTTATACACTATCCAGTCCAGGTACGCCAAAGCAGACACTTAAAAAACTGTAATTTAGTTAATGCTGAACCATCATACTTTATATACATTCCTACTAATAAAAGAAAGTTGTTTGTCTGTGTGTGTGTCTGCGTGTGATGGCTAGCGAAATCTACCGCACGTAGAAGTCTGAAAATTTGGATGCGGATAGTCCAAGGCAGGTCTTGATGCATCTGAGGCTCGGATTTTTCATTTCTTGAGACCCGGATCCCCCTAAATTGTTAATAACTTTCCCCATTTTTATCCAATCCTTTTCGTTTTTGGGCCCTTTCTCCAATTAACTTTTCCCCCATTTCTACGTTCCAATTAAGACCCTGGCCTCCTATGGCCAGATACGGAGCCCGTTGAAGTTTTTGTTTCCTAAACGGTTAATAACTTGCCCCCTTTTAATCCGATTTTCTTTGTTTTGGGGACCTTTTCTCCATTTAGTTATTCCCCCATTTTTACTTTCCAATTAATACACTTCATCTTAGGGCCCTGCTCAAAACTATATTAGCTGGCCTCTTTTGGAGCCCCTACTGTAGTTCCCTTAAAAATCGTCCGATTCACTAACTTTTTCTTCTAAAAATTTAACAGTACTTCGAGCTACTAAATGAACGACAAAAAAAAAAAAAAAAAAAAAAAAAAAAAAAAAAAAAAAATCGGAGAAGATCTGGGCCTAATTGTGTCATCATTTCAATGCATAACTTTAAAGTTGAGTCTTGGACTTCTCTCCTCGGACCACCACCCTCATATTTTTATTGGGTCCCTAGGGCCTTTTTTATGTATTTCTTTAAAATTTTATTCTAATGATTAATTTACACCCTATTCTTAATTTCGACTAATTAAAGATCTGAAACGCTAAATACTAGGACCTTTTAAGATGTTTTCCTCTTAGGGTTCTGCTCAAAACTATGAGTTGGCACCTTTTGGGCCACCTATTATAGCTCCCTTAAAAAATTGTCCGATTCACTAGCTTTTTTTTTAACAACTTCTTAGGATTTCCAGCTTACTAACTGCACGACAAAAAAAATTCTCAGACTTCACCTGCCACCAATTTTGAATATTAATCTTCTTCATGGGGCCCTTGGTGCAGCTTCTTTAAAAATGATCCGATTCTCTTGCAATTTTCATTAACATAGTTCTAGGTTACTCCAGTTACTATATAAACTACTAAATAATTGTCCTTAGACCCTCAACTACCACCTTTTTTAAATATTAATCTTCTTTTTCGGCATCAACTTACGTTTACTCACTACAGCCGTAAATTAAAAATCGCGTTACTATTAAAGATAAGTGGCTAAGTTTAGAAAGAGGAAGGGGAAAATGTCATCCGTAAATTAAATATCGCGTTAATGTTAAAGGAAATTTGTTAAATTTACAGGGGACACATTCCACCGCCTAGGGGCTCATTCTTTTCTTGGGTTCTATGGGCTCGATTTCAACAGGGTTTAGGTCATTCGACTGGATATCGGAAACTTTTTTTTTTAATTTATTATCACGGGCACGGGCAATGACAGGCGGGTCATCTAGTATGATAATATAATATAGCCAAGAAATAAAATATACAATAGCCTCTGCCGCGTTAAAACGCTTGCGAAAAGCGTTCTTTATCTTTAGAATCTTCAGAAACTGATATATTTTCGAGATTTAAGGAAGAATTTATAAAAACAAAGTTTCTTTTGCTGTTATTGACTTTCGGAAACGTTCCGAGTCGTTTTTATATAATCGATTTTCTTAACCCGGATAATACAGGTTTTTCGGATGCTATCCATTCTCAAGTACACGTTTTTCAACAAACATGCTTTACAGAAAAATATGATAAATTAACAGCATTCACATTTATTTGGTTACTCTTGCATGTATAAATTAAGTTGCGCAGCTGGAAATGTTTAATTGAGAATTAGGAATTAATTAGGGTTCCGTATCTCAAAAGCAAAAAACGGAACCCTTATAATTTTGCTTTGGAAATCCCAATTATGGAAAATCACGTAATCCATCGGCTGGAATTGAACCGGTCATTTCAAAAATCACGTAAGTCAAGTTTTTTCCAAATATACTTTTTTTTTATCGCAAATACTTCCTTAAAAGTAGAGCCATGATCTGGGTGATAACCACATAAGTCAGTGTATTCCTTCCTCTTCAAGCAATACCTTCTAATTTTCGTTCATTACTTAAACGATATAAAGTCAGCGACTTAAGTGTTTTTTGCATGCAATACCAGATTACATGCGGATACCATATTACCATTTGCATGCAATACCATATTAAAACATAAAAATGTCCCTATATAAGTGCTATCTTTATTAATTTTGATTACAAACATGTTTAATATGACTGTTTTGTTCAAATAAAATACTACCTAACCTTGTTTCTTGCTAAAACAACATAAGTAAAGAACAGTTTTTCTGTTATTATTCTTTTTATTATTCATAAATTATAAAAATTATTCGATATTTTATAAACTTTGAAGTCCAAAATCTGTAATTAGCCCAAAAAACCCTATAAAAATTCGTTTACTTGTGACTAATACAGTTTTTTTTTTTTTTTTTTTTAATTCTGAAAAGTTTTGATTCTATGACTTATGTGGATTTTGAAATGACCGATTCAATTATAAATTAATGATTTTCGGATTTTAGGTAGATTTCGTAAGAAATACTACCTATTACATTCTCACTTAAGTTGAAATTTTTGAAAATTTTTTGCAGATCTACGCCGATTATGACTCCCAGAACCCAAAACCACCCCCAGTTCAAAACTTTATCTATCTATCTATCTATCTATGTCACTTTTTTATGGACACGATAACTGCAATAATTCTGCACAAATCTCTGCCAAACTGATACATAAAATCAAGGGGCATAAAATCTCCGTCAAATTCGTTAATGGGCAAAATCGAACCAAGGGGGGGGGAATGGGGGGGGGGCTTTTTGTGAAAACAGAAAAAAAAAACCATAATTTCTTAATTATGATACGTATCGAATCCGTTTAAAGTTATTATTACTTCTAGGAGAAGGGCCGAAAATGTATGTATGACAGATTTTTGATATAATTAAAAATGGCCCCAAGGGGGGGGGGGGGTGTTTTAGAAGAAAAAAAATTCATAACTTCGTCAATTCACAAGATTTTAAATCCGCTTAAATTTATTATAAATCCTCTTAATATTATCTAAAACTTTTATACTGACAAGTTTTTTTTATAGAACCAACTCTTATAGCAAAAATAAATAAATAAATAAATAAAAATCCCTGCTGGCTCCGCCTGAAAGCAAGTTAGGTTTCAAAGTAGGCGGTTCCAACTGCCGCATCATGGCAAAAATTTCATTTCTTCCGCAATTCCCAACAAACAGGCGCCCCACGGTCTGCGTCTTCGAAATCTACCTGTGCCTGTAGGCCGAGCCGTCAGGGATTTTTTCCTTTACATGTGATATAAGACCTCTTCCTTCGTTCCAAATTTCAAGGTTCTAGATCAACCGGAAATACCCTATAGGTTAAGTAGGTTCCTTGTTCGATGAGTCTAAGCATTAGAAAGAAAAAATATATCGATTAATTTTTGCCTTCAATCCAAATTTTGGTTACTTTACCTGTAAAACTAGTTTTGGTGCATGGGTAGTGCAGAAGTGGGGAAAACTACTGTAATGGTTAATGAAACAAGCATATAACTGGGATTTCAATGTTTTGCCTGTCAAACTGGTTTTGCTGTATGTGTAATATGAAAGTGGGAAAACTAAATAGTATTTACTTTTGCATATTACGTGCAAACTTAGAAATAAAATTTTGATAAGTAGATAAATTAGTTTTAGAATTTTGTGAACAACAATAAAATGAAAGTTTCCATAACTTTTAACAACTTTTGTTTAATTATTTTCAGCAGTTTATTTCATCTTTCATGTAATTTACATACTTAAGGTTGTTCTCAAATTCCCTGCTCAACAACGCGAAACTTTCTGACACATGTTTTGTCCCATTTTAAACGTAAAGACCTGAATATTGAAGCGATTTGGAATCGAACAGCGTTTTCCATTTTTTGATAAATAAATTACTTATCGAGTTATAGGCGATTTGTGTCATGTGAGACGTTTTCCTCTTTTCTTGTGCTGGCGCGTCGGGAAATTGGTTCAAAATGCCGACTTTGATAGTATTTTCGGAAAGATCTTCTACATTTATCGAAAAATCGAACATCTTTCTATTACATAGTTTTGGAATAAGAACACCAGCGAATTTCAGGCGTTTCCGAACAAAAATGAATTCAGAAATGTGTCAGAAAGTAGCTCTTATGGATTTGAGAACAGTTTTAAAATACTTTTGCCACTGTGCCAATAATTTATAAGTAACAGATTTTAATGTTTTCTGTTAAATAACAACCCAAAAACTAAAGCTTTTTTTTTTTTTTAATCTCTAGCTCCGAAAGGCAGAGTCACATGTTTGAAATAATGTATGATAGCATATATAGGATGATGTACAGATACAGATACCGAAACTGCCAGTCAGCTGGCTCATCACTGAAGGAGGTGGGGTGTTCTACAGCAACAACACATAGCCCATTGCAAAGTGAAATGAATGGTACACCGATTACGATTACGGATGTTATCACGACTACAGAGACATCATCCTTAATCTGGATTCCATTTATTTCACTTTGAAGCGGGCTGTTTCATGTTGCTATGACAACAAGCCATGGTGTGCCAGCTGAGTGCCAATTTCGTTATCCGAACCACATTATCTATCATATATATACACAAACCATCGACGCTAAAGTTAGTTGCAAAAATGTGACGCTGAATCCAAGACCACTGGCTTTTTTTAATTTATTATTATTATTATTATTATTTAAATTTAACAAAATTTCTGTAATAAAATCGAACTATTATCGTTATTCTTGAAAAGTAGCAATTTATTTTTAAAAAATCCTCGTGAGCAATTAGAGTAGATTTATAATGTTTTATTAACGAAAAAGTATACTTTCGGGAAAATACCAAATTTTTAATTTATAGTGTTGCGTTATTCCCCTGACATGCATAAAATATCTTGCATTGGCATCCATATAAATGAGCTTATCCAAAAAAATATACGAGACTATATTGTACAACCAGCATGTTTTAAATCTCTAAATTGCATAAACGTTTTCTGTTACAGAAGAAACGCTTACAAAAATTCAATTTAGCCATGTAGTTATCCATGTTTCTTGAAATCTTTCCATCATCTTTAGAAATCTTTAGGGCGAGAACAAACCTCAGAAATTAATAAGTTTCCGAAAATAACAGAATTTTCCCAAATTTAAGACCAGAAAAAAGGTATTTTTATTTCATAAACATTGAAATCACATAAGGCTAGAATTCGCAGGAGAAAATTTCAAAATATGTCTACCATCTACCCCAAAATTAAGTCGTCTGGACAAAAAATATTCTGAAAAAAAAAAAAAAAGTTAAAAATCTGAAAAAACACTCATATATTAAAGAAAAAATTAAATTTGGGAGTTAGTTCAGGTTAGTTAATACCGTTGTTAATACGGTTCTCAAAAAACTATTTCCCCCCCACTCAACATAGCTAAAATATCTGACATATTCTCGGACTCGTTTTTAGTCGTATAGGTATGATTGGCAGGTATGACTACTAAAGTGATTTGAAATCGAATAACGTTTTTAATTTTTCGATAAATACATTACGTTTTTAATTATAAGCTACTGCTGTTGCATGACGATCTTTTTTGAGTTGTTGCGTCAAAACACCAAATTTGACTGATTTTTTTTTCTTCTTTTTTTAAGATCTTTTGATTTTGTCTAAATATGGAAAACGCTATTCGTTTTCATAGGTTCTGAAAAAGTACACCAGTCTGTTTTAAACGTTTGCGAATAAAAATGAATTCAGAAAGTTGGCAGTTTTAAAATAGACCTAAAAGAAAAGGGAAATGACACTTCTTTGGAGAAAAAAAAATAATTTGATAGTTCAAAATTTATTGTGGAATAAACCGAGCTTCTATAACTCGAAGCCTTCGTATTAATTTGTCAAATTTTTTTTCAGCTTATGTTTATCATCTTGTTAAAAGAAATTAAATGATATTATGCTTGTAAATTTTATTTTAACTACTGTATGTGATTGTTTAAGAGCAGTGGTTAAATAAGCTAAATTTAGGTGATTAAAGTTTTAGATTTTGTGAGTCATTTTTGTTGTTTAGGTAAACTGACTGCTACTTAGTTTGTGAAAATAGATTCGATATGTACGCAAGTAATTTTTTTAATATAATGATTAAAGAACAGAACTATAGTTTCGAGAGCAATTAATAATCGGTTCCCATCTTCAGGTGATTGTAGCAGGGAGTAGTTATAAAGTAAGGATAAAAACATGTTCAGGCAGAAGAAGTTTTTATCCTAGACTTCCGCATATTTTCCATGTTATCTGAATATATTATCGCTTAATCTATTCTCTATTTTAAGAGTTATAGCTTATCTACCTCTATACGTACACAGAACAAAATTTAATTTTTATCATTACAGCGAATAAAAGATCTTTGTCACTCCTAAATGGGCTCTATCATACACTGTAAAAAAAAACGACAAATGATTCTTAACCTACAAAAATATATTGTAACATTGAACGAAAATATACAATAAACTCGTCCAAGCTATCCACAATTCCTAAAAGTGCTCTGTATCATTAGAAACCTCAGAAACCAAAATATTTTTTGCGATTTGAAGATTTATAAAAACAAAGTTTATTTTGCTGCCACTGATTTTCGTAAACGTTTCCGAGTAGGTTTTACAGTATGTATTAATCCGTTTTTTCAAACCGATATATCGGTTTTGTTAAACAGTTTCAGTTGGCGTAATTGAATTTATACATGCAAGAGTAACAGAGTAATATTATTTTTAATGTTAATATTATTGCTGTTTATTTATCATGTTTGTCGCTAAAACATGTTTGTTGAACATGAAAATGGTTGCTGGAGAATGAATAGCATTAAAAAAAATCCTATATTTTGGATTAGAAAACCGATTAATATACTATGAAAACTATTCGGAACCGTTTCTGAAAATCCTTCGAAGCCAAAGAAATGCTTCTTTCATAAATGCTTCTTCAAATTTCGAAAATATATTGGTTTCTGGGGTTTCTAAAGATACCCACGATTCTGGATAGCGTTATTGGAATAAGTTACTTGGAATAGGTTATTGTATATTTTTGTTTGTGGTTATATTATATTTTCCAAGATTAAGAAACATCTTTTTTTACAGTGTCAGAACCAATTAAATATACGAGACAAAATCGTACAATCAGCATGATTTAAATCTAACTGCATGAACGTTTTCTCATATCAAATAAACGTTTACAAAAATTCAATATAATCAATTAGGTACCCCACAATTCTGGGAAAAGCCTCTTCCTTTACCCTGAGAAACGTTTGGGAGAAGAACAATCAGAAACCTCAGAAATAAAAAAGATTTCCGAAATTAATAAAAACGGCCTTTTTTTTTTTTTTTTTTTCTCGAAATTTACAAGCAAGAAACGGGTTCTTATTTCAGAAACATATTTGTAAGCCAGGATCATACTGTTTAGTCTGTTTTTCTCTTTTTCCAAATGGCTTCTTAAGAGCCTACGCTAGTCACGCGAAGAAACGCTCAAGCTAATGTTAAGTCTATGGGATGGTTCTTGCGCGATTTCTCGCTCGCATCTTAATATTTTTAAAGGATTTTTTTGCATAAGATAGCTGAGGCCGATCGCTAACGTAGTTAGTTTTTACTTTTTGGATTTTGGTTACAGTTTTTTTATAAGCGGACATTTTCAATTTTGGAACTGGTTGGAGCCGGTTCTGAAAGTGAAAGTACTCTTATATAAAAAAAAACTGGAACCAAAATAAAAACTAACAACGTTAGAGATCGACCTCAGCTATCCTATGCAAAAAAAATCGTTTAAAAATATTAAAATGCGAGTCGGAAATCGCGCAAGAACCTTCCCATAGACTTAACATTAGCTTGAGTGTTTTTTCGCATGACTGATGTAGGCTCTTAAGATATGGGAAATGTTTCAAAATTTGAGGATGACTAATTGCACTACTCTATTACATTAAAGTTTCATACATGTTTTTGCTATATCAGGAATAGTCCAGTAAAAATAGCATTTTACCTTTGTCTTGTTCGGGTAATTCTGATTTTTTGATATAGTATATAGGTTGACTCTCTAATGAAAAAAAAAAAAAAAAAAAACAAGTTTTCGACCTTCTGGAGTTTGTGCGTTTTTTACCAGATGGAAAAAAAAACATTTTTTGGCCCTTTTTACGATTTGTCTTGATTATCTCGGTTTCAGTGCATTTTACAGAAAAATCTTTTACACCATTTTGTAGAAGATAAAATTCTCTCGGTTGCATGCACTATTCATTTTTGTTAATTGCCCAAACAGGGAGAGAGATACGGAACCGAGAAAATAACATAAAATTTGCAAAAATCCACAAATGACGTTAGTTTTTGCTTAATAACCCACCTGTAGTGCATTTTAGAGACAAAACTTTCATAATAATTAAAATTTTTTGAGCATGAAATAGTCTATAGTTTTATTTATTAGATAATTAATTATCTATAGTAGACATTGAAAGTCACAGCAACAAGATTTTGGGGGAAAACAGGAAAATACCGCCTGGCAAGTTAATAATTTAAAAAAAAAACGAGCTTTTATTTTTGATATTGAAAACACGATGTAATTAATTAATTACAGCATGTACAAGAAATTAATCAACAAATATATAGTAAGCATAATCACTTTATGCATGTTTCTTTTTTCAGCTACTTGGTCCTGGTAGTGATGCCATCGTCTCAGGCTCTTCACCGTCCATCTCTGTACTTGACTCGATTGGGTGTTCTGGGTCGTCAAAGTCCTGAAAGTCCAGTATAATATCAGGAGCGTTGCCACGTAGTTGGTTGTGGCACTTCACACATATAACTGAGCACTTCAAGCCTTGCCTTCCTACAACTGCACTTCGTACTGCAATCTTTTTTGCATTGGCAAGATATGAAATTGTGTAGGGTTTTAGGGGCTGGCTCGTTCATCAGGGTGACTGGAATGAGCATCCATCCCCATTCGAGAGGCTCCTTTTCGTTTCCCAGCTATGTCTGAACTTGTAGGTATGTCCGGAACGCATGACATTGAGTAGCATCGCGAGTAGGTGGTAGTCTCGCTGAATTTAATTTAGTATTGTTAGCTGCTCTAGCAAAGATGACATACCATATACATTCAAGTTTTAGCTGGGATCACCTCTATACAGAGCACGAAGTACAGCTTCTGTGACTTCAACAAGTTTGTGCCTCTCTGCATTTGGGTCTTTAAAGATTTGAACTTTTTGGTATTCTTTCTCATTTTTAAGCCATGTGATATAGAAAAAGTCTATCTAGAAAGCCCGCTTCCTATATCTCAAAACATTTTTAACTGTTTGGTTTAGAAGTCAAATTCTTTTAGACGATGCACATTTTACTTCAATTTCGTGTATGCTTGGACATGATTATACAATCACACAGTAAAAAAGGATTTGTTGATTTTGCGAAACAAAACTCTCGGCCAACACACCAGTAAAAAGCTATTTATTTTCCTGACATGATCTATGTATTTGTTAAGAATTTACGAGCAAAATCTGTTAAAAGAACAGGAAATTTCTAATAAACATAGAATATTTTTGTAAAATAAGCCGTTTTTTACAGGCTTTAAGACTGACAGTTTTTTCCTGTAGATTAAACAGATTTTTTTTTACAGTGCAGACACTGAAAGAAAATAATTTTTTTCTTAATCTAGGAAAGTATAATACTATAACCACGAACGAAAAAATACACTGACCGTTTCAGCTTTACCCAAGACTCCGAAAAGTGTTTTTTATCTTTCGAAACTTCAGAAACTAATATATTTTTGAGATGTAAAGAAGCAGTTTCTTTTGCTGCCACTGATTTTCGAAAACGTATCTGATCAGTTTTTATAGTTTGCTAGCAGGCTTTGTCTACTACCTGATCGGTTTCTCCATACGAACCTTGAATCAAAAGAAATATATCGGTGAATTTGATCCTATTTTTTAAAGCAATATGGACTTGGAATGCCTTTCCGCAATGCTGAAACCGATACGAATGCCACTGCGCTATTATATCCTAATGTGGTGGCGAAATATGAGCTGTTACGGACCAACGCTTTTAGATGATCATTTACAGTAGGATTTTAATAAAGCATGATATGCAATATATCCTTTATATTATAATAAAATAATCACTGAAAAAGTAGGTAACTAACAATGCAAACAAACTAACTAACCAAATCCATGCATTAGAACTTTTTAAAAAGGCTGATCTTTCATAATCGGGTTCAACAGATTATAGACCTTTCCCCCATAATTATATAACTAAGCAACGTAGATTGATGTGCAATATGCTAAAACCATACTTGAAAAATTATCTACCTAACAATCCAAGTCTCATCAAAATCCGCCCTGTCAAACTTTTAAAAAAGGCTAATCTTTCATAATCGGATTCACCTTGTTATTGAATTCCCCTCCCCCCCCTCCCCATAGCTCTGTAATTAAGAAACGTAGAATGATATGTTATATACTAAAACCTTCCCTGAAAAATTATCTAACTAACAGTGCAAGTCAAATCAAAATCCAAGCAGCATAACTCAAGTTATAAGCAGCCAGAACGAAATACCCATTTGTATTTTATATAGATGAGTAGATAGTTAGATAGAAGAAGTAAATAAATTACTCAGCTATCTCAAACTGGAATATCGGGTTTTTGGATACTATGCATTCTCAAGTAAACGTTTTCATATTCGACAAACATGTTTTACAGACAAACATGATCAATTAACAGCATTAACATTAACATTAACATTAACATTAAAAGGAATATTTTGTTAATTCTGCAATCATAAATTGTGTTACTCAGCTAAAAATATTCAATTAAGAATGGATGACATCCTAAAAACCGGTATTCCGGTTTGAGAAAACTGATTAACATACTACATTAACAACACTCCATTAACTACAACACACTACATTAACAACAACTTCAAAACGTTTCGAAAATCATTGGTAGCAAAAAAAAAATCTTCGTTTTCATAAATGCTTTTTTAAATCTCGATAATATATTGGTTTTGGGAGTTACTAAAGGTAAAGAACGCCTTCTCGGAATCGTGGGTAACTCAGAAAAAGTTAATTTTTCGTACGTGATTATATTGTATTTTCGTAGATTAAGAAACTGTTTTTTTTTTTTTTTTTTTTAGAGTGTGCATGAAATAACATTGGGGTGATGTATCTTAAGCCATACAAAATACGATACTTTTTCAGTATATGTTCCTTGGCAAGATACAGAAAATGGCTTTGGCGAGAGACGGAAATTTGGCAACATATTTTCTGGCAACCTATTCACTGTTTCATGTACACAAGCAATATTTTATGCAATTTATTTAATATAAAGAAGCCATTCATCTATTCTTATATACAAATAAAAATGAATTTTACATAAATAATAACAATAATAATAATAATAATAATATATAAATAAAATTTCTGTATATATGAATAAATTTGTATGTAAAGAAGCATAAAAGTTCATTAGGTTTGTTTTCATAGCTGTTTATATCATTTGGCAACAAATTTCACTTTCTGAAGCCCGAATTACGCCAAGCTTATTTAAAAATGCCAAGGCTGGAAAAGTACCCAAAATACAGTCCATAATGAAAGTAATTATTCCATACACACGAATAAACATTTCGTGTGTATGTCATGAAAGTTTTCTTCCTTTTTTGCAGTTTCAGTTAGTGCGATAATGTCATTTTTTTTTTAATTCAGGGGATCCCTTGATTAGTGGAAAAGCACGAAATAAGTAATCCTACTTTTCCAGCCAAACGGCAGCAAA
Source organism: Maratus michaelseni (assembly GCA_963931845.1). NCBI lineage: Eukaryota > Metazoa > Arthropoda > Arachnida > Araneae > Salticidae > Maratus > Maratus michaelseni. The sequence continues at coordinate 388,819,646 of OZ007590.1, read as the reverse complement.
TTACTTATAAAAATAAAATAAAATTCCGCCAAGTAATGTGACTAGTTAAGCGACAATCGGACGAAGGTCTTTATTAAGCGTTTTCTTGATTGTTAATCATTAAATTAACTCACAAGTTAATGTTATTGGAAGTTTGTGTAACTTAAATTAATTTTTATTTCATACTATAGCAGGTTTCCCCGGCTACGCTGGTTAGTTTCTTGAAACGAACCTTAAATCAAACGATATTATATCGCGGAATTTGACCTTGTGTTTTAAAGCAATGTGGAACTTTACCTGTAATGTCCATCCGAACTGCTACGAACACCATTGCCGTATTATATTTTCTAATGTGTCAAAAAAAATTTGAGCTGTAAGGACTAACTAGTTTAGTGGATCATTATTTACAATAGGATTTGATAAAGAACGATAGAACGATATGCAATATAACTAAAACCATCTCTGAAAAATTATCTAACGGTGCATGTCTCTTCAAAATCCGTCTAGTAGAACTTTTTAGAGAGGTTAATTTTTCATAATCGGGATCACCTGTTTATAGAGCTTTCCCCCCATAATGAATATGCCCCCGAGTTATCTGAGATTTTACATAATATAAGAGACTACTTATGTATCTGTCTGACTGTGTTCTGCTCTGTATTGAAAATGCTACACAATTTACTTCTTCTACCAGGAAATTATTTGTAAACTATGTCTGTGTGTAACCTTACATGATGATTTCCTTGCTTAAGGAAAGAAAGTATGCAAGATGTATCCAAAAACACTCTTTACAATTTCAAGCTTTTATTATAAATACAAATAAACAGAAACATGTGTGGAAAGTAGCACAATACCAGGAGCATATTATATTGGAGGGTTTTTCCGCATCAACTAATCAACCTCTATATGTATACAACTGATTACACGAAGCATGTCAAGGCGATAATCTTCGACGTTTTCCTCTTATATACTCTTTTTCGTCCATTCCTTGCTTTATCCAATACCGAGCCGATCTGCAGACATTTCTAGAGCCATTCACACATTGACGGACAAGAAATTCATGCAGACTATCTCAGTATTGGATAAAGCAAGGAGTGGACGAAGAAGAGTATCAGAAGGAAACGTCGACGTTTATCGCTTTGGCGTGCTTCGTGCAACTAATGTTGCACATAGAGCGGTTTATTAATTGATGCGAAAAGAACTATACATATTCCTAATATTGCATTACTTTCCATACTTGTATTTGTTCATTTGTGTTTGTAATAAAAGCTTGAAATTGTAAAGAGACTTTGTGGACATCCTGTATATATATATGTATGCTTATATGCATACATACATACTTCTATCTTACATACACTCATTTTACATACAACTTGCATTGCATAAAATATACCTAACAACCCTTTTTTTGAAGAAGTGAAAGTAATAATGCCTAATTATAGGAATATCTTCTATAATCGCAATTAACCTAAAACTCAATAAATCTATTAAGTTGATGTAAAAGTTGGTAGCTTTTCATTTTTATTCGAGATGAATAGCATACAGTAATGAATCTTCTTTCACCATGCAAATGGTTTCTTTCTTTAATCAGGGTGTTTTTATCATAAATGACTAAGTGTGTACAGCGATTGAAAGCAATAATCACCTATTAATCTGGGAGGTAGTGTTACATGTTTGCAACCAATTTTAGCGTCAGTGATTTTGGTATATATGACAGATTACGACTAATTATGTGGTACAGATAATGAAACTGTCCATCAGCTGGTGCACTAGTAGGGGTGTTGCCATTGCAATATCACACAGCCCACTGCAAATTGAAATGAATGATCCTGATTATGGATATTACCACGACTATGCTGGCATCATCCGTAATCAGTATATCACTCATTTCATTTTATTGCGGTCTGCCTGATTCTGCATGGCAATATCTTCCACCCACTAGTGTGCTAACTGACTGGCAGTTTTGTTATCTGTACCAAATAATCTATCACATGTACCACAATCATCGACGCTAAAATTGTTTACAAACATGGTACGCTGCCTCTGAGACATGTCATGCAACTAAAAGAAAATTAAATTATATTATGAAAATATTAGGCTTTTGCTATGAAATATCACTTGTGTCCAGGTAATTGTAATCATATAGTTGTGCATATTAATGTATTGATACAATTGGTAACTATATAACCAGGGTCTGATTATCCAAAAGGCACGTGAAGCACATGCTCCCCACTCTAAAATTTAAAAGGGTTCCCAAAATGATTTTTAAGAGTCCCCTCTAATTCTCTATGCCAATTTTTTACGTTATAGTTTTAATTTTCTTGGAAAAGAAAGTTTTCTTAATCCAAGAGGAAATCTATGCACTACTTCACGAATCTTACTTATTTAACAAGGAAATATGAATGTTATCAATAAGATGCTAATTAATCCTATAACATCTTGATGTATAACCTGTTAGAAAACACCTGGGAAATTGAGCATACAGCTATAGGTACTAAATATGTTTTATGTATATACAGAGACCATAAAAAAAAGCTGTTTTACGAAATATATGTAACTTCGGTTAAGCTACTCCCGAGATCATTGGTGGAGTATTCAAGAATTAAGAATTAAGAAGACTTTAGCCAAATGAGAGGGGTACTCAAAAATGATATCGTGCTTCTCCCACATTCAGAGGTTAATCGGGGCCTGTATATAACTCATTCATAATTATAATAGGTTACACTGATATTGAATCATGTTGTCTTCATATAGCATAAAATATGTATTTTACATTTGAACATCTTTTCTGAAGCTCTTTACGTGACTCAAAATATGAAATAATCTTCCTGGCTACCAATGCTATATGTGATTCAATTTACTATGCTGTTTACCTGAGAGGGGTTTCGAAACATTTATTCATTAAATGATCTAATTATTTTCTTTTGTATGTTCAGAAATTAATTTTTAGATGATGTGATGTGTAAAAATTGACGTAATGAAAAGCACAAGCAGGCAAAATATAATTAACATTCAGCTGCTTCAGTGCATTATAAATCTACCCTAAATATAAAATCCTAATGTAACGAATTTAGGAAACGACTGTATGAAACGACTAATTCGGATATATCTCTATCTTATATATATATGTGTGTGTGTGTGTAATCCTAATAAAACGATTTTATGAAACGACTAATTCGGATGTATGAAACAAATAGCTATCCCATATATATAAAATCTTAATGAAACGAATTTATTAAACGACTAATTCGGATATATTAAATGAATGTGTGAAATAATAATTTTCCAATTGAATGGAAAAAGGTTAAAATTTCCTCCTTGGATTTCTTTTCAATTTTAATGAGAAAATGACATCATTTTCCTATTTCCCTCTCTCTACCACAGCAGTCAGCAATGTGAAAATTTTGTTGCCGCTATTATAGAAATGTCATTAAAATTTTAAACAAATTTATATTTACCTTTTTAATCTACTCTCTCTATATCCTAATGAAACGTTTTTATGAAATTAATAATTCGGATATATGAAACGAATATATGAAATAATAATTTTCCAACTGAATGAAAAAAAAGTTAAAATTTCTCCTTGGATTTCTTTTCAATTTTAATGAGAAAATGACATCATTTTCCTATTTCCCTCTCTCTTCCACAGCAATCAGCAATGTGGAAATTTTGTTGCCGCCATTATAGACATGTCATTAAAATTTTAAACAAATTAATATTTACCTTTTTAATCTACTCTCTCTATATAAAATCCTAATGAAACGTTTTTATGAAATTAATAATTCGGATATATGAAACGAATATATGAAATAATAATTTTCCAATTGAATGAAAAAAAGTTAAAATTTCCTCCTTGGATTTCTTTTCAATTTTAATGAGAAAATGACATCATTTTCCTATTTCCCTCTCTCTTCCACAGCAATCAGCAATGTGAAAATTTTATTGCCGCTATTATAGAAATGTCATTAAAATTTTAAATAAATTAATATTTACCTTTTTAATCTACTCTCTATATATAAAATCCTAATGAAACGTTTTTATGAAATTAATAATTCGGATATATGAAACGAATATATGAAATAATAATTTTCCAACTGAATGAAAAAAAGTTAAAATTTCCTCCTTGGATTTCTTTTCAATTTTAATGAGAAAATGACATCATTTTCCTATTTCCCTCTCTCTTCCACAGCAATCAGCAATGTGAAAATTTTGTTGCCGCTATTATAGAAATGTCATTAAAATTTTAAACAAATTAATATTTACCTTTTTAATCTACTCTCTATATATAAAATCCTAATGAAACGTTTTTATAAAATTAATAATTCGGATATATGAAACGAATATATGAAATAATAATTTTCCAACTGAATGAAAAAAGGTTAAAATTTCCTTCTCGGATTTCTTTTCAATTATAATTTAAACAAGTCAGTAAGTGTGATCGAAGATCGCAAAAAGGGTTTCGATTAATATTCCTTTCAAAACACTTTATCCTTTCTTTAATAAATCCAAATAAATTTCATTTTCCAGAAAAAAACGTAATGTTTTTTATAAAGTAAAAATTTACCGGTCTATTTTTCTCGTTTTTTCGAATATCTGAACCAGCCCGCTATTATACTCTGTCATAATAATATCTGTCATGTGGACTAAATGCGATATTTTAAAAAAAAACAAAATTAAACATTTTGTATAGAGACCTTCAAAATGGTAAAATATGCCAATATTTCCATAATCGGGTTTTTATCATGTTGATGTCAGCTGAAACTGGTTTATTTCCCAGTAAAATATTTTTGATGTGATACATGGAGACATAATACTGTGAATAAAAAAGTATTGCATGAAAATAGTGAAATATTTAGCAGCAATTTTCTTTAAATCAAAAACTAAGATTGTTCAAAAGCAAGATAGTCTTTTTTTTTAAACTCACATTTCATTTTGTCTTAAAATGTGAGTGCCATGTTTACCAAAAAGGTGTCTCATAATCAACGAACTCAATGGTTTTCAGCAACTTAATTACATTTATTTTAATTTATATCACTTTGTTTTGTTGGCAACAATAGTTCAGTTCTAATCACTGAGCTCCATATCCATATACAGGGTGGTTTTAATATAAGTATCTCTGTTTGGAGCTGGCTGTAGCTCGAAGGAATACCTCGAATGAAACTAAATTCGGTACACTTGCTATTCGAGAAGGCGGAAGAAGAATGGAACAATTAAAAAACTAATTGAAATAATCACCGACAGATGGCGCTACTAAGTGTTAAATGTAATGTGTAATACAAGAACAAAGAATTAAGGCGTCAAACCGGTTGATACTCCTACTTTTTTGGAAAATGTCACAGTGAATGTAGTTACGCTTTCGCATGGCGGTGCCGATCATGTTCAGGTTTCACATGGCCATTGTGCTGGAGGATACAATCCAGGCGGTGCACGACGTGCTCAACTGCGGAATATAACTCATCACGAGTGATGATGTTTCGCACATGTCCTGATATGCGGTAAAGTCATTGAGGTTTGCGACACCTCCACGGTACACAATGTTACACATTACATTTCACACTCTGAAGCACCATCTGTCGGCGATTATTGCAATTTTTTTTATTGTTCCATTCTTCTTCCCCTTTCTTGAATAATAAGTGTACCAATTTTGGTTTCATTCGGTTTATTCCTTCGAGCTACATACAGCTCCAAATAGAGATACTTATATTATAACCACCCGGTATAACAGACATATAAGGAGCTAATATATTGACTAATCATCCATCATATTAGAGTTTAATACCAACTGACATATTTTAGCACGAGTTTGCGCTATGCAGTGGGTTTTTGTGACATCCTGTTAATATTACCCACATTCAGTTTATACCGTACTTTTGTTAACATTAATCTTGTTTGTCACCGACTAAGGATCCAATTACGGAAGATTAGCTAGTCTGTTTCTTTTCTTTTTTTTATTTAAACTCATCTAAACTTTCTGCTTAATCTTTCTTAATCGGAATTATTTTTATATATATATATTTTTTTTTTTTTTTTGAAGATTTTTCTGTGTCTAGTGTGACAGCCGAAATGTTGGGCATTACGTGGCGAAAAGTGGAATACCGCCTTGACATTCTTCGAGCGACCAAGGATGCTCACACTGAAATTTGCTGACGTAAATACTTGTATTAAAAACTTCATAAATGTCTTTACAATATATTGAAAGAATCACATACCTAATTATATTCGTTTTTCTGCAATAAATTACTGTAATCAGGGAAAGATTTTATGACCACCTTGTATAGGAAAATTACCTCACTTTCTCGAGAAGAAGCCATCCAAAAAAAAAGTTCAATGAAAGCAAAATAATGTTTATCTCTGGTCTATACTATCCATCAAGTATAAAGAAACCATTGGAAATGTAACACTTAAAAAATCAATATGTAATGACACAGCATCTTTTAACTTGCCAAAATTAGAGCTTGAGTTACTCCATGAAGGGCTGGATTATCCAAAAAGCACATGAAGCACGAGTTTTCTCCTCCAAAATTTAGGAGGGCCTCCAAAATTTTCTGCAATATGGAGTGTCTAATTCCCTTTATATGAGGGAAAATCATTAAGTAAGTCACAAAAGATAATTAAATAATAACTTACAATGATATTCACTTCAAGACTATTTCTATTTCTCAACATATTCTCCACCAATACTCATGCACTTATATCACCGTTTTATCAGTGCCCCAACAAAAGCTGCATAACATTCTTTGGGTTGCTGTCTCAGCCACATTGGACTTCAAGTTGAACCTTTTCATCCTCTTGCTTCCAAGATGGTTTTTTAGTGGACTAAACAGATGAAAATCGCTTGGGGCTAAGTCGAAGCTGTAGGATGGATGTTGAAGAAGTTGCCTACCAAACTTTTGAATTGTCTCCTGTGTTCAATTTGAAGTCCTAATGAGTTAGAAACAGCAACCCAAAGAATGTTATGCAGCTGGTGTTGGGGCACTGATAAATTACTGGAGAATATGTTGAGAAATAAAAATAGTTTTGAAGTGAATATCATTGTAAGTTATTATTTAATTATCTTACTTAATTACTTTCCCTCGTATATATTTTATACATTGCTTTATTATTTTTTTATGAGAAAGTTTGCCTAATGCAATAGAAATTCCACATTACTTCAGGAAACTTATCTAATCAGGAAATGCGAATGTGATCAATAAGCTGTTTACCAATCATATGGCATGCTGGTGTGCTGGTTAGAAAAAACCTTGTATCTCAAATACAACAACTATACAGACCACAAATATACTCTACCTACATTATATACAGGGAACATAAAAAAAGCTATTTGGTGAAATATCTGAACTCAGCTAAGCTCCTCTTGGGAATAATATTAGTTGCATTAAAAAGTTTCCATGAATGCTGAATTTAGAAAACTTTTCCCGGGTTTAATACCCTGTTCGCATCGGATATTTAAGATAGTTTAGATCGCCATTTTCGAAGTGGTACCTTCCCGGAATTGAATACCAGTTCACACCGCAAAACTCATCTATGATAACCAGGGTTGGGTTTTTGACATGACAGTGGTAAAAACCGTGTTTTTACCGGTTTATTCCGTCAAAAACCTATCATTTTCGATTGTCCACCAATTTATGGTGTAAGTGTAGCATTGATTTAGATTGATTTTACCTTGTTGTTCTTGTTATTATTATTATTTACAATTACATTTGTTAAATTTATTTAAAAGAAGATCATTTCCTAATATGGGAAAGATTTAAAATTACAAGAGTAAAAGAAAAGAACAATATTTGTCATAGATTCTACTAACTGCAATTAACATTAATATTAAATGATAATAAAAGGTCATTATAATTATTAAATAACATTCAATATACATTTTTAATAAAGTGCATTAAAATTATTTTAGAGATGCAAAAATGTTGTTACATTGTATGACAATAGATATAAGCTTAGACTGGCAGGGAATAAATTTGAATATTCTTAGATAATATTTTAAAATGCATATCTTATGTATTTCATAAATTCAATTATGATGATTTTCATTTGCACTTCAATAAATAGAATCTTAAAGTTTTGTTTTCAACAATGTAATAAATTGTACCAAAATTATACACATTGTTTATCTAATACTAGGTTACAGGATTTCTTCAAAAAATCTAATTTTTTTAGACTATGCCAAATAACTTAAGATTATTGTAGAGATCTTCTAACAGAAATATACACGTATTATTCTAATGCAATTCTTTTTTGTTTTTCTCGGATGGATAAATATACTTTACAGTCTTTCTGATACTGAATATTTCGTGTAAAACAACTTAATATTAAAGATAGAATGAAAAAAAAATGTAAAACCAAACTACTAAAAAATGGGTTTTTGACAGTTTTTGACATTTTTGACAAGGAGGTTTTTGACATGACGGTAAAAACTATGGTTAAAACCGGTAAAAACCGTCATGCGTCAAAAACTTGCCAACCCTGATGATAACTCACCGAACATCGCCGTGTCTGAGATCGGAACAAACATAAAATGTGCGATTGCGCATAAATTAGAGCCAACCTCAACAGTCAATCTGTTAAAGCTAGCCTCCAGAGCCAATCAAAGTGAGTGGTAATGGCTGTATCTAGCCATAGAAAGTTCAAACTCACTGAGTGAGTTTGTGGAACTCTCTCATTGAGTTCGGCGGTCTAAAATTTCTTAAATATTCGATCTGAACGGGGTATAAGGGGGCCCAAAAAATGATACGGTGCTTTCCCTAGAATAAGAGGTTAATCGAGTCCTGACTCCATGGTTGCGACTATGGAACATCAAAGTTACAATAAAGTAAAATACCGCGAGTAATCTGAGAGCGAAAGTGAAATACGTGAATGATGGCGTTTCAAATCATTGAATTACAGATCGTGCAACTGTTGAAAATTCTCACTGGACTTGAAAGTGGCAAACCATGTAAAACATGTGTGAACCCAAAATATGTAGGCAGCTTATATATAAAACCTTCTTTTAAGCTTCAATTTTCCCACTGCATCTAGGGCAGGAATGTAAAACCTTAAACTAAACATGCGTCATGATCATTGTTACACATAGTTGCCAACCTCCTAATTTTTTGAATACCAGTAAAATCTTACAAAAAATTTCGTTTATTAAATTTCAGAAATTGTACGATTAAATAAAACAAATATTTTTACATAAAAATATTGGTATGAAAAAAATCGGGAGGTTGGCAACTATTGTTATCTTCTCTCCCATCTTGTTGGATAAATGTTTGAGGAAATAAGACATTTTTATCATCGGGATTTTCCTCTCTATGACTGTGAACCAGTGGCGACACTAGTGTTTATCAATGCAAATTAAAATTTAATTAAAATAAATACGAGTAACCATATCATTTATTTTATGAAAGTAATAGCAATAATAATAAATGAGATTATATGTTTTACATAATAACTGCTACAATTGCAGCAGGTCGTAATCAACAAAATAGCATAAAAGTTATTTTAGAGAAACTGTGCTACAGCCTATATTCTGTTTTCAAATTCTTTTAATACTATGCATTTTGCAACGCTTATTAGTTTCATCTTTCTTAAAACTGTAGCAGTTATCAAATTTTGTATTTGAGATCCGAGCTCCCATTTTCTCCCATATTCCAGTTTTCTTTCGTCGAGAAATTGTACAATGACTTATGTTCTGTTTTCAGATTCTTCTAATGATACATTCTGGTACGCTTCTTTTCATCTTTCTTAAAACCATACCAGTTATCAAATTTTGTATTTGAGATCCGAGCTCCAATTTTTTCCTCTGTTCGTTTTTTTTTTCGAGAAATTGTATAATGGTTTGTGTTCTGTTTTCAGATTCTTCTAATGAGATATTCTAGTATGCTTATTTTCATCTTTCTTAAAACTAGTAGTTACCAAATTTTGTATTTGAGATCTGAGCTCTAATTTTTGCACTGAATCTAAAGCTTGAATGCAAGGCACTAAGCTGTACAAGAAATGGTGATCATCGTTCCCTTTTTTTCTCTGCTTGATGAACTGATGTTGGAGAAAGTGGGAAATTCGTATCGCCAGCTTCTTGATTTTTATCATATGGTTTGCCATTTGCTTTTGATTTCATCTTCGAAGAGCGTGAACCAGTGGCAACACAAGTGTACATCAAAATATTTAATTTAATTGAAATAAATACGAATAAGGATATCATATAGTTTGCGAAAGTGACAAAAAATAATAAATGAGATTTTATATTTCACATAATAGCTGCTAACTCTGCAACAGGTTGTGACAAAAAAAAAAGTTTTTGTACAAGGGCCAGTATTCATTTTTTAGATTCTTCTAATGATTCTGGAAGCTTATCACTTTCATCCTTCTTAAAACCAGTAATTATCGAATTTTGTATTTGAGATCTGGGCTTCAATTTTTCTACTACATTTAAAGCTTGAAAACAAGGCTGCATTAAGCTGAATCGTTACCTTTTCTCCCATCTTGTTGAATAAATGTTTTGAGGAAATAAGAAATTTTAATCGTCGAGTTCTTCATTTTTATATTCAACTTCGCCATTGCTGGTCATATAGATTCTGGAAAGCCTATTAGTTTCATGTTTCTTAAAACTTGTTACCAAATTTTATATATATTTGCGATCTGAGTTTTAATTTTTGCACTGAATCTAAAGCTTGAATGTAAGGCATTAAACTCAACAAGAAATGGCGATCATCGTTATCTTTTTTTCTCATCTTGATGAAATGATATTGGAGGAAGTAAGAAATTTGTATCGTCTGCTTCTTGATTTTTATCATCAACTTCGCCATTGCCGGCGATTTTCCTCGTACAAGAGCATGAATTAGTGGCGGCACTAGTGTATAACAATGCAAATTAATTTAATTAAAATAAATATGAGTAAATATACCTATTTATTTTATGAAAGTGATACCGAAAATAGTAAATGAGATTTTATACTTCACATAATAACTGCTACAACTGCAACAGGTTGTAATTAAAAAAAAATAATAATAATAGCAAAAACGTTTAGATAAATTGTACAACAGTTAATGTTCTTGTTTTTATATTCTTCTAATGATGCATTCTGGAACGCTTATTAGCTTCATGTTTCTTAAAACTATTTGTTACCAAATTTTGTATTTCAGATCTGAGCTCTAATTTTTCCACTGAATTTAAAGCTTGAATGTAAGGCATTAAACTCCATAAGAAATGGTGGTCATCGTTACCTTTTCTCTCATCTTGATGAACTAATGTTGGAGGAAGCAAGAAAATTTTATCGCCGGGTTCTTCATTTTTATCATCAACTTCGTCATTGCTGGTAATTTTTCGTTTTGAGGAACGTGGACCAGGTTTCGGTTTTCTATCATTTGTTTCTTCGCCCGAAGTTTTTGGCACAAAAAAATCGAAGTTGAATTCTTCGAAATCGTCGTCATTTTCTTCCGGTTCTCCACCGTTGATAGTTTTTGTTGCGTTGTTGGTTGCCATTGGCATGATAGGTTTAGCTGCCTCTGAGTGTAGACCGTCCTTCAGGAATAGCATAGAATGGTAAAATTTCCACTCAGAAGTAGCTGATGAAGATTCGGATCCCCTGTGTTTTCCTAAATTTTTTCGCAGCTTTTTTTTAAACTGGCCTTTTAGGTTCTGCCACTTGAACTTCGCTTCATCACCTACAATAAATATAAAATGAAAATTTCTTACTAATAAGAAAAGAATGAAATAATAGTAAATATTAGAAAATATTAGAAAATACACTAAGTGTGCAAAACTTAAGCAACAAACACAAAATGCTAATTTCTGAACACGTGAGTACTCAAAAGGAAATTCTATAAACAGCAAGTGTAGAAAATAGGTACTACCCTAACAGCACAGACAGTCGATGTGAAGGTCTTCTTGACATCACAAATGGTCACAATTGTCACAGTCACTACAATGAACAGAAATATGATATATTTCATTCGTCTCATTTTTATTCTCATTTGGTCACTCCACTGAACAGTCACCATGACTGCTGCTTTTTGACGCGTCACCAGGTGACTTTACAATGAGGTCAACTTGTGACTCTCATGTGACTGTCATTTTAACACTCCATTGTAAAGTCATCGTGATAGCTGTTCTGTGACGAGTTCCCAAGTGACAGAAAATGAAATCATCTGGTGACTTTTCACAAAGGAGTGCAATGATGACTTCACAATAGAGTGTCGATCACCGGAAAGTCACCATGCGACTTCATTGTGACATCGTTTGGCGACTCATCACAATGCAATGCTCACAATGACTTCAAAGTTCAGTCTTCAACTGACAGTGACTTGAGAATCACAGGTGACTACATTGTAATGTCACCTGGTGACCCATCACAAAGCGACAGTCACAGTGACTTTTCAGTGTTAACAATCATTTGAGAGTAATAATGAGACAGTGAAATATCCCACATTTTGATTCACCGTAACGATTGTGACACTTCTAACCATGTGTGACGTCAAGGAGACTTCACATCGACTACGACTGGCCGTGCTGTTTGGGTAGTACCTTTTTTCTACACTTTCTCTTTATAGAATTTCCTTTTGAGTACTCACGTGTTCAGAAATTAGCATTTTGTGTTTGTTGCTTAAGTTTTGCACACCAGTGTAAATCTGCAACCTTGTCTGATCTGAGATCATGGACTATTATAATAGTATAAGCTTTACCATCTTCAATCTATCACTTTTTGCACTTTTACTCTTAAAGTACAATAAATAAACCACTTTTTTTATCTCTAGTTCATATTAAATACAAACCGGCTAGCTACTTTAACTACGAGGGTGGTTTGATAAGTTCTATGCCTGACATTGAAAACACAAAATTTTTGACATAATTTCATATTATTTTTCTATGTAGTCCCCTTGCAACTGAATGCATTTAAGATACACTCTTTCGTGCGAATTCTTTAGTACATCCCTGTACGAGGGTGGTTCGAAAAGTTCCCGGCCTGAAAAAGAAAATACAAGATTTTTGGCAATATTTCATTTTATTTTTCAACTTGCAACACAATACATTTCAGAAGACTCTTGAGAATTGTTCATTCTTTGACGATTTTGGCCGACGTTCAACAAGCGCGGCACGCATCGAGCGGAAAGCCTTTTCATACCCAAAACATCGTGTAAAATGTGGTGGACGCGGTCTATCGAGATGTTTGCAATGTCAGCAAGTTCGCGTACCTTCTATCAGTGATAATACGGCTTTGTGAATTTTTGAGACGATTTCGTCGGTCGTAGCGGTTTTCGGGCGTTCTGAGCGTTCATCATCGTGAATTGATTTCCTACCACGTTTAAATTCAGCAGCCCAATTATCGTCGAATATGAAGGACAAAAATCATTTAAGATAGACTGTAACTCTTTTTATATGTTCGTGGGGGTTAAATATTTTTAACAAGTATTTTATGACAGCTCGAACTTCAATTTTTTTCCATTTTTCGAAAGTGTCAAAACTTGTTTACTTTACTTTATCGCCCAGCAATAACCAATAAACTCACGCGTCTGAAACTCGGCGGCATGTCATCTAAAGGATCATACTTTACAAACAACATTTGGTCATACTTGTTCCATTTCTGTGCTAGGCCGAGAACTTATCAAACTGCCCTCGTATATAGGACGTAAACTTTTTTAAATCAAAAATTTCCATATCTTGCTTATACCGTACGAATACTGCAAGTCCCTTAGTTAGGCACAATATGGGGGTAAGCCGCATGAGCTACTGAATCCGCACCAATAGTACAACCCACGGAGCTTGTTGATGATTTATAATATGGCCTGATGTTGGTTAACGAAAACACCGATTTTGTTATTGAAAAGCAGGGATAAGATAAAGAAAAATTATTTCGAAAAATATTGTCGCCAATATCGTTAAAAGTTCAACATTGTAAAGACCGAGACAGAGTCAGAAACAGAGTCATAATATTTCAAAAGCAATTAAATAAATAGCAGTACGTAAAGTATCATTTTTGAATTAAAGCCGTCTCTTCGGAAGAAAAAAAATTAGGACAATGAAATAATGAGAAACGACTGTTGGATAAAGCAACAGAGACTAAGTATAAAAGCAGAGGAAATGTAAAATGTAAAAAAAACTGATCAATACCTTAGAATTTTGAAATTCATAATCATCTCCCCTTAGAGCATCTTAACTCTTAACTGCTATTAGCGGTCTCACAGACCACTGCTTTGTTTTCAATTTTCGCAGTTTAACGTGTAATTTTCAGTTTAACTACAGATGCTAGTGAAATACTTGTTCCGTTTGGAGCTCTACTACAGCTAGGGACTTCTGAATAGGTGAATTTTATTTATAACAGTCCTGCACATAAATATTAACCCCTTAGCAGTATGTTCAGTTTAGTAATAGTATGTTGAATACCAGATATATTAAATTTCGTCAAAAGTAGTTTCAGTCATTATTTTTAATTACATGCGAACTATTTAACTGCATGTAATGTAAGGAAATTAAATATAAAGGTTTATTTATATTATACAAACAGAAATAAGGTTCGAAGCTCCACTCTTCATAGCTAGATTAAAATCTATCATCAATATCATCCAGGGTCGGACTGGGCCAGGGAAAAGGGCGCAGACCTTGGATTTTCAGAGGGCGCAAAATTTTTAACGAACTTAAATCAATTTTACTTACTTGTGTTGTGTCTAACTTGACAAAGTTTGACATATTCGCATAGCACCAAGTAAGAAAAGGGCTTAATATTATATTCCTGTGTTTAGATTTAGGCGTGGATACAGCGGAAACGGTCGTAGCTGTCACAGTCGCAGGTCTGCGACGGTCGCAAATCTGAAATTTGCGACCGGCACAAAAACTGTGATACAGCGGAAACACTTGAGACCGTCGCAAGTGGGTCGTAAAGATGTGACTTCCGGTTTCTTGTATATCGATTATTTTCAAGAAACTTATTTCTGCGCATGCGTTTGTTTTGCAGATTGAAGGGAGGGGAGAGGGGTGGTTTGTTTGTTTACATTCGCAAAGAAATGATTATGCAAATATTTTGAGGGTTAATGCGCGTGCTAATTTATTTTTTACTTAAAAAACGGAAGGCAGATAATATAAAAATGATTTTTTTTTTTAACGCTCTTCTTTCGCTATTATTATTAAATGTTTGAGGCATGCACAGGGGGTTTCACAAGAGATATAGTTGTATCGGACTGAGTAAGACTCAGTGACCAGCCGATTACGTATTAAATATAGGCATATAAAGGGCATGCAGAAGCCCTATTCCATATCTGTACCGAGTCTCATAATTTCTGCGCACATTTTATTTTCCCTGGTAAAAATAAAAATATATGGAGATCATACAATTCATTTTGTTGTAAAATTATACTGACAAAAGTAATCATACAAATAAGGTTTAATTTATTATATAAAATCAGAAAATTCCCACCAAGATTTAAATAAAAAATATGAACAAAAAGAAGAAAATCGTTTTAATAAGTCTTAGCAGTAACTTAGCATAGACATATTAATTGCATGTAAATTTATAGGAATAAAGCATTTTACATGCATGTGCACCCACAATGGGAGCAAGGCAATTGCTGTTCCCTGATTTTTTAAATTTTATTAACTAAAATTTATTTTTCTCTTATTATTTTCAAATAATTAAACACTAAGACAAAAAGAAAGAAAGTATTTTTTTTGGCTGTGGGGCCATCAACCTTTTCCCCAAAACAAAATTTAGTTTCGGTTTTCTTTCTAAATTTAAGTGTTAAAAAATTATCTTAAATGGTGGGTTTACCCCCCCCCCCCCCCCCACCTGACAAAAATATAATTGAAGATAAAGATAGTTCTATACAGTTTGTTTAAGTTAATACACAGTTCTTCATTTATAAAATGTCAATAGCAGCATATTTTTGGTTTCTTAATTATTGTTTGAATTGCTTTTTATGTTGGCATTATATTTCTACAGTGGGAAATGAATGTCAACCCGATTACTGATGTTACCCCGACTCGAAGACATGATCAGTAATCAGGTTGCCATTCATTTCACATTACAGCATAATATTAATTGTATGTAAATTTATAGAAATAAAGCATTTTACATGCATGTGCACCTACAATGGGAGCAAGGCAATTGCTGTTATCTGAATTTTCAAATTTTATAAACTAAAGTTTATTTTTCTCTGATTATTTTCAAAAAAAGAAATAATAATATTGTCAAATAATTAATCACTAAGACAAAAAGAAACAATTTTTTTTGGCTGAAGGGCTCTCTGATCACCCTTTTCCTCAAAACAAAATTTAGTTTTGTTTTTCTTTCTAAATTTAAGTGTTCAAAAAGGATCTTAAATGGTGGGTTCAGCTCTCCCTCCCCCCCCCCCCCCCTGATAAAAAATTAATTGAACATAAAGACAGTTCTTCATTTATAAAATGTCAATAGCAGCTTATTTTTGGTTTCTTAGTTATTATATGTTTGAACTGATTTTTATGCTGACGTTACATAGCTACAATGGGAAATGAATGCCAACCTGATTACTGATGTTACCTCGTCTTGAAGACATAATCAGAAATCAGGTTACCATTCATTTCACATTGCAGCAGAGTGTGTGGTGCTTCTGCATCTAACCTATCATATAATCAGAATCATTGACGCTAAAATTATTTTCCAAATTGTGACGATGCCTCCTGGGCTATAAATCGTTAAAATAACAAAATAATGTTATTTTGATGCATACATAGTAAAATTCCCAGTTTTATAAATGAGAATGCAGAGTTTCTTTGATGATAACAGAAAAATATATCATTTCCCTAACAATACTGAAAAAAAAATGAAACTAAATGGCATGGCATTTAGTTGAATTCTATTTCTCATGGCTTTAAAACAAAGCTTCTACTTTATAGATAATGCACGTTAATTTCAGAAGCGGAAGTGGCCTCTTCTGATGATAAAATGTTATTTTTAAATGAAAACTTGCATTTTTATTCAAGAAAATTAAATCCAGAATGATTACATGAAAATGCCATATTCTAGATGCTTTTAGTCGTGACATCAGTCATGAAGTTTTGTTTGAAAAGAGAAAGAACCAACTCTCTATTTATTAATACAAATCAAACAAAATGTCACCGATTGCAGTATTAAAACACCTAGCTATAAGATATAGATGTAGTATACAAATGAAATGTAGCAACTGGTTATTTAGAGTTAATTTGAAGTCGCACTGAAAGTCTTATTAAAAGAGATGTCATGTGTGGTAATTTTTATTTTCCTTGAAATTAATATGTTTATTGTTGTAGATATTTTAACTTTAAATAGATTTAAATAAAATGTACTACATCATTTTAACACACTTATAATAAAGGTTTAAATTTTATATATGAAAAATGTGCATTATCTGCTCTAAATGACGCCAATTTCATATTAAGTTGACAATTTTGCTTTAATTCTAAAATGTGTGTATCAAAGTTTCATGAAAGTTGATCAAAAATTGTAGATTTGTATAAGCATTGGTGCAGTGAAGGAAAGGGGGGGGGGGGAGATTTCAGTATTAAATTCAACTGTCAGAGTATTTAAAAAACTCATACGATGCATCCAAAACCCTGTGTGTTAAGAAAAATAATGTGATATGTAAAGGAAAGCAGCATAAAATGTTTACCATTCAACTGTTTCAAGGCTTCATAATTGGATTCTACACAAAATAAAAGAAAAAGTTAGGAGCAAAACAAGTACATATGTAATTGCTATTGCTCTTTTCTTCCCCCTCTGAAAATGCTATTTTTTTAAACACATACATGCTAAATATATTATGGTTGTTTGTGCTTTTCATTATGGCAGTTTTTACATGTCATGTATTCTTATCAACGAAATTGTTTATTTTATCTGTAACAGTGCCTGGCTGCGTCATTGGTATAAGGATCATACAAACCAACACTAATAGACTGATTAATAAATTTCATTTTTATGAAATGAGATATCTAAATGAGCAATTTAAAAGCACATAACTCAGTAAAAATCTATTTTCAGTAATTGTTGTCTGTCCATATCCTATAATGTGTGCAAATTGTCTCATGCAGCACTGTATATAGAATTTATACACACCCAGGGCAACGCTGTGTGTGGATTTTTAATAAACTTCCTTTATTTGAAAATACAAGTTACAGAAATAAAACAACAAAATATTGTTCTATATTATAAATATTATCACATAACAAATTTACTACTGAATATAATGATATACTACATATTAGAAATAAAAAACATAAATGACAGTCTGGCACACTAATGATGATGGCACGATACTAAGCAGAAAACTTTATTCTATTAGTCTGCAGAAACAAGTATGTATTTTAATCTAATGGGAGAAACAAGTTATTAATAATTTTCAGTTATTATAATTAAAAAATGATAAATAATAACATCAAAGCCAAGCACTGGCATGCTTAAAAAAAAAAAGAAAGAAAAAGCGGAAATTTCAATCTATTATTAAAATAAATACATAAATTAATCAGCGAGATGAAAAGAAATTTCTCATTCAAACTGCTAAGAATATCTGTGGATTTGAAGATATCAGAAATACAAGTGGTTTTAACTCCAGTTCCAATAAAAAGAAAAAATATTACTATATTTTATTTATAGTGCGGTATGTGTTACAGCCACTCATTAATTAAAGAAACTTATCTAAACTAAATATACATTGAAAAACTACATACTTACAGTCAATATACTTCATTGATTGACATATTTACCACAGTTCCTGCTTGACAAATTTGGAAGCAAAAATAGCACACGTCCAAGGCCCAAATTCAAATTTCTTGCAGAAGATCACAAATGATAGCCAATTACTATACAGTAAAACTACGCATGAGTGATCTCCTGAGAGCAATATATCCTGGGACCAGTAGATTCACCAGACAATCTTTCTTGCACCATTCATGGATTTTGAAAGTTTCAAACTTTTTCTGGAAAAAAAAATTATGAAGTTTTCCAACTTAAACCATTCCTTGTTGTGTAAGGGAAGGGGGGGGGGATACAATAATTCATGTAATGTACTACTGATTAATTATTAAAGGATATTTAAAAAAATAAACAACTAATAAAATTTTTAAAAGAATAAGGAATGGTTTAATAATTTGTAATAACTAAATGTAAAATACTGTTTACTTAAAAACATGTTTGTTCACCTTAACAAAAGTTAAATTTTATATTTGTGTAGTTTTTTTGCAGGGGGGGGGGGGAGATGACTAAGAAACTAAATACAATATAAAATCTCTGCAATATTTTAGATATATTAGGACTGATTCATTGAAAAAATTAACACATTTAAAACTGACGAATAACAATGCAAATCATGTACAGAGATTGCTATGATCAGTCAATTATATGACAGTAACAGAGAAAACTGAGAAGTTAATTAAAAATGAATTATATGGCTAAAAATTTATTGTACTAGTTTTAGGATAAAGTTAAAAATTCCCACTGTGTTTTTCTTTTCCAATATCAAAACATTGGACTATGGGTTAATTAATAAGAAGTTGGTGTGTTCTGAAAACTTTAAAAAAAGAAATAAATCCTATTTTTAACAATTTTAAAACTTTACATTATTTAGCACAGAAAGTATACTGTAAAATATTAGTTTAAAATTTTATTTACTTAAAATATTTACAATAAACTGAGTAATATGCACTATTATTCAAGTAAAGAAAAAAAAAAGGCCATTTTCTATATTATAATCTAATATAATCATATTTTCACTTATTATTATTATGTTAATCTAGCGGGTAGAGGGAAAAGTATGTACTAAAAAGTAAATTAATTAAATAAAATTCCACAATTATAATGTAATTTTTAGCATTTTAATTTTCTGTAATGCAAAGTTACTTATTTGTAGTTATTGATTTCATAACCGTAAAATAGTACATTCAAAGCTAATTTGTTTGGTATATTTACTTTTTTAAAGTAAAGAATCGGTATTGGGCTGTGAAAATTGTTCATACAATACATACACTTTTCATACATTTTTTCAATCTACATAAATGGCGATAAAAAATTGAATACTACCGAATCTACTAATTATCTAATATCTATCAGCCAGATATGTTATTCATTCTATCATTGTGCAATATATTATAAAAGAGTTTATAAACAATATTCCTATAAACATGATACAGACAAAAGTTCGTTCCCCATAAATAAAAGCATTCAATAATATATATATATAAACGTCACGCACTTAACACTATTCATTTCTTTCTGTTTAATCTACACTGATTAAATCTAAAATATATATTATTTATAAATATATTTTCTTGATCTTACACTTACCTATCTCAAGGGGATAGCTTGTATTTCCTTCTAGGGCAACTAAAGGTTTTATCTCATTTATGAAGCTTATTTCTTTTAGCTCTTATTTCTTGCAGCTATTTTTGTAAGTTTGTACGTCATAACGAAATCGCTTTCCTTTAAAGAAAAGGGATCTTCACGATCCTTTATTAAATGACGAGAAATTAATTTCTTTTTTTTTACGTCTAATGACTCCGCCATCTTGACTGCTTTCGACTTACGACCGGCTTGCAACAGCTCACGACGACTTCCAAGCAGTCGCAGGTTTTTGGGACGACGGTCGCAACTTTGTGACGCCTCCGGCCGGAAAGCGTTTCCGCTGTATCGCGTACGACGGGATTTGTGACTGTGGACCAAGTTGTGACGGGAAGCGTTTCCGCAGTATCCCTGACTTAGACGACGTCGCTATATTCCCCGTGCACGTTTGAAGTCCCATTAAGTCTACACAATGCTACAGAGTTTTTTAAACTATGTCACGTAATATTTAAACACTCTAGAAAGTTGAATACAGATTACCTTGTAGTAGATTGACTGTAGACTAGGATTTTCCTACTTTATTCTTTTGTCAATAGATACTTTAGAACAGTTATGGTATAAAAGTGATCACTTCTTTCTAATTATCTTGCAAATAAAGTAGTGCTCCCTATTATACGTTTATACGTGTATACGTATAGTACGTATTATACGGGGTGCAGATTTTTTATACGTATGATACGGCACAGTCGGTTATACGTATTATACGAAACACTATATACGGTCCAACGTATATACGGATCTTACCCCAGCGGTTAAACGTATAAACGTTTAAACGGTTTTCGTTCATGTGAAAAAAGATACTTTTCTCCTGCTAGTCTGCGCAAGGTTACTATATCATAAGGTTGTGCCCCATTTCACCCTGCAATCAATAGGAGCGATTTGCTGTTTGATATCACTTAGCCTGCTTTCTGCTCTAGAACTCCTATTATAGCCTGCTCGATTCAGTTTTCCAATTGATTTGGTTTAGAAAAGCCCTATTTTTAATTGAAAAGTATCAATACAAATTTTCGAGTGAAGAAGTTAAAAATTTTTTTAAATATTTTTTATACATAGGACAAACATCACATCCAAAATTTAAACTATTATGTCTTTTCAATTCTACGATATATAATTTTTAAATTTGCTATTTTTATCATTACATTTTATTTGTACCTCAGTATGAAAAGTTCCTTTTCATTTTAAAAACAAGCAAATAGTATATTTTATAAATAAAATCTTAAAGACCTACAAGAGCAGAAAATTTAATGTTTATATGAGTGCAGTTAATATCATGTTAATAATTTTAATATAGTATATGTTTAATATTTGATCAGTATTCTATTTGAAATACATAATAATTCTAATATTATTATAATTGTGACATGTATTTCATAAAAACCTATAAAAAAGTTTTAAAAAAATCACTTAGATATCAACCTCATACCACATATACACAAGATTGAGTTTTGTGTAATTAGATTTAAAATACAAATGATGTGAAAACTTTAATAAGTAAATGGCTGAATATTTAGTATTTTTAAACCGAAATATACATAAGATACAATTAGATGATTTAATGGAAATAAAATTTGAAATTCAGAGTAATATACTTTATAAACAAATTCCGAAATATTTATATAAAGTATTATTTTAATGCTACACGATAACCCTAAATGCACATACATAATTTAAAAAAAAAAAGAAAAAAAAGAAAGAAAGAAAGATAAATTATTGCGTGAAAGAGAGTTCTACATTTACGCAAAATTTTTTATTTTCTAATAATATTTAAAATTTAAAATTACATTTCTTTTCAGCGTTCTAAACTTAATTTTAAAATTTACTGTTTCTTCAGATTCCATTCAGATAATTGATGTGATTAAATATCAAATAATTGATATATATATATTTTATAAAATAAAAAGTAAGACAGCAGTATTCCTAAAAGAGATTTAAGATACAAATAAAAATAGAAACTTTATTTTTTAAATTGCCGCATTTTTAAAACTGGAAGATTTATGTGATATAAAAAAATTAAATTTGAAATTCAAAATAATATACTTAAAAAAATATCTTCCAAAAGGATTATATTAATTTATATTTTAATGATGTATGATGATAAAATTATATAAAAATATTTTAATAATTAATATATTAAGGTACCTTCAAGTATACCTTCAGAATATGCTTTCATTTCGAGCATTTTATTTCATTACAGGGTGCATTTTGAAGATGTATTTTAGATGTATGTTCTATTATTTGCAATTTTTCGTACTGTTTTATCATGCAGTAATAAAATACATGAGTTGATTGATCATACACAGTTGATAGACTCCACATTTTTCATTTTTTGGCAGCGTATCTCTTTTCTAAGCTTTCCATCATAGTTGAAAAGTGTTTATACATTCGGTTTTTCTGTCTGTATGCCGTCTGTCTGTCCTGTCTGTCTGTGCTCTAACTGCCGTAAATATACTCGGATTGTTATGCAATTTATATATCTTATTGAGCTTTATTATGCTATGTTCGGTATTGAAAATGAAGTGTGTAGCACTTACAGCTTATTTTACAGAGAGATGCAAAAGAATTCCGTTACTTTACGGTCTACGGGGAAAATCGTTTGCGGCTTATTGTAATGATGTTAAAATATTTCAAACATATTAAAAGTGACATATATAACATGTGCACTATAAGAGGTTTACTATAGAATATTGTATGCATAGCACTTATACCTTTATTGCAGCACTGAAAAGAATTCGTTACATTACGGTCTATGGGCAAAAATCGTTTGCAGCTTATTTTAAAAATGTTTCAATATTTTATACATATTCAAATTGATCACTGAGGGGCACTACAAGGCGCTTACTGTCATATAATGTATCGTTCATTTACAGAAACACTCAAAAGTATTCGGTTAAAGTACTGTCAGCTACTAATAATTCCTTGAAGTGGGATTTTAGGTGCGATTTTAGTTGTTTTTTAAATGTAAAGAATTTTTTGCCTATTACTTGTTATGTATAAATTCTATGGATCACCCACAAGGCAGCACAAAATACTCGAATACATGTGCGTTTATCAACGGAAATTGCTGAAGGTGAATTTTCAACTGTGCTATGCCCTCCTTAACTGAACTAAATTTTAGCAATTTATGCCGCTGTATGTATAGTATTAGTAATATTATTAGTAATTTGTATGCCTAGTTTATATACAAATCTATAGATCATATACAGGGGTGCACAAAAGAATTCGATATTTTTTCGAATATTGTTAGTAATTCCTGAAATGGGATTTTTAAATGTGTTATGCCTTTGTAGAAATTTTTCTCTTAGACATCAGACCTAATTAAACAGTAAAGATTTATAAAAGTATTTTTGAAGAGTGGCAAAGTGTTACATAATCTGTGCTTGATGCATGAGTTTTCTAAAGCTATTATCTGTTCCTTTGGATGCAATGATCCATCAATTTTTTATATCAGATTTCTTCGAAAATGTATGATATAGAACATTTTGCGTTTTATCCAAACGATTAGTACATGTTGCAATAGCATAAGTACTAGGCATTTTCTGCAAAATCAATGCAAAGAATGCATTATTTTAAAGAGCTAAGACCAAAAGCACTAACAAAAGCTGGAAAATATTTGCCACGTATTTAGGAAATGTGACCGGAAATCTCTCTTTCTGAGAAGGAATTAAAGCTTCGTGTGAGGGAAAACTGCCCTTGCTGTCAAAGGAAATGAAAATAATTGTTTACATTGCACCCTCGTCCCTTTCAAAGATCGACCAAAGATAACAAGCAATACAAACTCCCATATTAGCAAAGAAAAAATACACGATTATTTCATTTGAAGGAAATCTCCTCTAAATCGCTTTATTCCTAGAAAATATACTTTACTTTGTGCCTAATGAAAAATGTTTTATTTTGAAGAAATATGTTCTCCTATGACCAAAGAAACGAATTTTTTTTTTTTAGCATAAATACTATTTTTAATCAGAAAAAAAGGTTCTTTCCCATTGGAAGAATCCACCTTAGCACCGCCAGTGACGTCAGAAAAACCAAAACCCTGATGCCAGAAGTAAAGGGAAATGGCACCTACCGGGTCTGCGGATCAGAGAAATTAAGAAACACCCACTGAGGTCCACATTCTCGTAGTTTACGTGGACCATCGTGATTACTTGTTCAAAGATCCACGAAAGTCCCTAATTTACCTGTCTAGCGGTAAAGGTATTCCAAAAAACAATTAAAAATCGAAACTTTTTTTCCTCAGTTGAGATATATAGTTTTTTTTACCTTAAATCTAAGCTATTAATTATGAAATGTTTTACTATGGGTAGCGGGTAGCTCCAAAGCAAATTTTCGCATGTCTGTAACACCTCCACACACAACTTCTTTAGATTTATGGCGTGGACATTTCGCGCTAAAAATTATTTTTTAATGCGACCCCAGAACATAGGCATGCATTAACTTTTTATCTTATAGTGACACTGACCAATCAATTTCCTGGGAAGTTTCGCACTCATACTTTTATTGTGTTTAAGAATATTTTTTTTCTCTATTTAACACGGTTGCTACCGAGGACGTATACGTGGCGTCGTCACTTGGTCACTTATTTGACATTCCACTTTAATCCAAAATTACGAATTAATACCGGAAATTTCGAAAGAAGTTTTTTTTATTTTATTCAATCACGAAATGTCTGTCATTAAATAAAGCAAATATTGCTATTAGTATTTTCAGGTATGAATTCGGAATTTCTGAATAAAATAAAATTCCGTTAATTTTAACCCGGTAGTCACCGTGTTAAAATATTTTGAAAATACGTCCTACATTAAAAAAGAAATGAGAAGGCAAGTCATTTTATGCATGTGTGATTGCGTTCTAAAATCTATTGACGATTATTTGTCTGGCTATTAGAAATCAAAATTTATAAGTACTTCACACAAAAAATAAAATTTGTCAAAATTAACAAAAAAGCTTAAACGTAATGTCCATACACCTTGTATACCATGAGTGTCATGATTAAAAAAATGAACTCGCGTTATACACATTAACACAGAGTGGAAAATATTAGCCCCGTCGAAAGAATAACATTTGAACCCGGACGCAATCTTGAGTACACGCACTCACAAATAAAGAATTTTCAAAAAATTAGAAAAGAAAAGTAAACTTACTTAACAAGAAGTGACAATCAATCTGAAACGCGTCTATTCTCATTCTTTTCTCAAAAAGTGTTTTCTTCCGTTATATGCTTATAATAATCGTTTATAGGGAAAAATAACAAAATCCTATGTATGAAACATATTATGCAAATTATTTCGCTAAAACCACTGATTTCCAGCTTGTTCCCCGTTTTGTGACGTAATACTGATGAGGTCCATTGGTATTAAAAGTAAATACGTATTTAAAATATACGTATAATTGAATTTTTCGTATACTTAAATTATACGTTTAACCGATATACGCTTATACGTATATGGGTACGTTTAAACGTATATTTTAGGGTATACGTTGTGAAGTAGATATTATTTAAGAGAGCAATTGATGGGAATATTAATGTGTGAGCAATAACCCAATGCAAAAAATTGCATGACGTTCTTTAGGTCGATATTCTTTGAGAAGAGAATCAAAAATATAAAATAAATTAAACAGTCTTACTTGTTCTTTGTTGAAAAATAAGAGACTCATACTACTACTTGAAATAAGAACTCGTATAGGTTAGGATCCAATAATGTTTATTACATTTTCTTGAAGGAGGAAGGATGAGATGAAAGCTGCACATCAAGTCTTTAAAAAGTACTGGCTCAAATTTCGTAAAATTCGAAGAATCTTTACAATATTCCTTCTGGCCGCGTCCATGAAGAATTATAGAATTAATTCAGAAGTCAATTAAATTACCAGTTGATTTAAAACTTTTAAAATATTACTAAAAAACTTAAAACTTAAAATTTACAACAGCATTTTTATAGAATAATTAAAAACTGAAACGCGAAATTGATCTCCAAAGAATCAGCGCTACGCGATTCTAGGATACGAGCACCGGCACAGGCCAGCCTCAGATCAGACTACGTTTAGCATAAAATTACAGCATCATTTTTATTAAAATTCTGTTGGAAAAAATGCACAACATTAGTATAAATACCCAGAAAAGGGGTGCACAAATGTGAGAGCAAGATTAATTTAAACTAATTTGATGATTAGGAATTACGTGAAAATTAAAAGAGCAAATCAGAAACTAATTAACATTTAATAATTAAAAGAACGATTCTAATTTGTATTTGAAAGACACGCCCCTTTCGGCCGCAGCGCCAAAACAAAACAGCTCCCGAAAACACAGCAAACAAGAGCGGCGGTGACGCATGCGCAAAACGCAGGAGCGGAAAGCCTTCAAATGACGATGACGTCACAGCTCAGCGCCGATAGAAGCGAACACAGAATGCCTTGCAGAGAAAACAACTTGCGCGGCGGTGACGGCTGCCGATAAAATAGCCTTTAAATGAGCAGCAAATAAACTGGAAAGGTTGTAAAAATACAGAAATACGTTGAGCTGAAATAAAAATAATTAAAAAAGATAAAACTGTGATATATCTTTATCACATACGTATTTCTTAAATACGTATTATACGTATATACGTATATCGGTTAAACGTATAACTGATATACGTATCGCATCGGGAGCACTAAAATAAAGTATTAAAAAATACATAGGTACCAATTTATTGGGATTAATTTCTACTATTAAATTGTATTTATAAATTTTGCTTCGGGGATTGTCTACATATTAAAAAATGCACGAACGTTGATTTTTCAATAACACCTACGTTTGAGTTCCCTGTATCAAGACAGCCTGGAAATATACTTATCTTAATTCTTCATAGAGTTATAAAAGAAAATGTGTTAGAGACTTATCTAAAAATTTCGGAAAATAAAATTTAAATCTTACGAGAAAAAGTACTGAACACTCATTTAGTCAGCAGTAAAATTATACAGGAACTTAAAATTTATAATAAAATTTCCTTATATAAAAGTAAATACTACAAAATGTTTCTGGTAAGTGTCTATGTGTTATTTTCTGTAGATTCTGACGATCACCTAAGACTAGACTGTAGGAAAGCTCTCTGCATCTCGAAAACTAATTATTCAAATGAGCCGTAAACTTACACACAGTTTATTTTATAAAAAAATTAATGTAGGTGATAATTCATAATTTTTAACATGAATTTATTATTAATTTTTATAATTAAAAAAATGTCTTTAGATACAAAAAAAACCTGGACTATGTTTGGATCTATTAAGAGTATTTCATTAAAAAATTAATAAAAGTTCAATCGGATGATTTTTATTAGTTTATCAAATGGATTTAACATTAGCCTACTCAAACTTTAAACTCTTCTAGCTCTATGAAAGTATAATATAAAGTATTTAAACTGTACCTTTTCGCGGTCTGTCTCGATTCAAGGAACTCAAATAGGGTCTCAAAAATAGGTGTTATTATTTGAAAATTCAAAGTTAGTATAATTTTTAATATGTAGACGACTCCTGTAGCATACTTAATCCATAGCTTCAATTAGTAAACATTATTTCCAATCGATTATTACCTATAGATTTTTTTTTACAATTAGTTTTAGAAGAATTGGTGGGGTGTGATCACTTTCTTTTTCCAGGACTGTAAATTAACACATTTGATATATCCATAGGGTTGTCCATTAACGGAAAAAAAAACTTGCTTTACTTTTTTTTTTATCAATGTCAGACATTATTACAAGTTTGACGATATTTATGATTTTTTTTAAACCGTCATCGTGCTGTGAGATATGAATTGACTAGCTCTTCCCTTTTATACAATTCTTTTTTCACTGAAGCAACACAGAGTTGTTAGATATCATTAGTCCATTGTTTTCTAGCTTCGTTGGCCAACGATTGAGTTTGGCTGCTTCCAATAGATAATACTGCGTCTGAGCCAACGATTAGCTGATCGTCTGTCTAAAGATATGAGTTCCCATTAGACCAACAGTTATGTTTGCTGGCAAAACTGCGCTAATAATAATATTAAAATATGCAAATAATTGATCCTATTTAAATTAGAAACTTCAACGAATTTGTTGATTTTTTAGGCAAAAACAAATTATGCTTCTAGAATTACCTATTAAAATTTCTTCTAATTCGGTTTCCTTGGATTCCAGAAATGTTTCCTCATTTACCATTTGTATTTAAATAAATATCTCAAAAACTATTATGCAAATAAATTTTACTTTTATGACTATTAAAATGCAAGAATGTAAGTGAAAGAGCTCCAACCTCTATTTAAAAAATATATTTATTTGACGTAATATGAATTAGTTATCAGGTCAGTTATAAACATGGTATAGATGCAATTTCTGATATAATTTGACAGAAAATGCTATTTATTTACTACAGTTTTTTTTTTCTTTAGTAAAGTAGCATCTTTAAATGCGGTCTCTGACGGCGTCTGCCTCATCACAGATACAAAATAAAGATTCAGCATGCAAGATTCGTTCAAAAAATATTTATATCGAGAACAAAAATGTGCTTTCAGTATAGAAATAGAAATTTTGAAACTAAAACTCATGCTTGATTTTTTTTCTTTTGTAAAAGTACCACATATTATAGCAGTATTTAAATGTCCAAATATAGGGGTATTTGAATGGGGAAATAACGGTTGCTTGTGAAAATAATATTATACTTGCAGCATTTGGGATAAGGAGAGGCAAGACGAGGAAGAGGCATTTTGTGTACTTAAAAAATTACTTTATGCATCCTTAAAATGCTGAAATGATATCGCATTATAAAAGGGTTTCTACTGAAAAATGACATCAAAAATAGCGATTAGTAACCTTAAATCGCTAAAATAATTGAGTAAATTTACTTTTCTCAGCAAACTCTTCCTATGATTTGCAAATTTCTTATCATAATTAGAGATTAAGGGAAATTAAGTTTCCATAATTGAAAGAAATCTTCCGGGGATTGTAATCCTGCAAGCGACAGGATTTTGCTGCCAGCGTTTTATAATTCAAAAAACCTACAATAGTTTCTCAATAGTAATCATCGCATTATTTTATTTAATGATCGATTTTTCCGTGATTAAATAAAGCAGTTTTTTTATTTAAAATACATACCAGAATTTCGAATATTTATTTAATGGCTGTCATTAAAAAAATCTTGGTATGTATTTTGAAGGAAAAAAACGCTGGGCTCGGGATTCCAGCTTGCAGAATTGCAATCCCGAAGTGTCATCAAGGTTGTATTCCTCGAAAAGACAGGTTATGTTTTCCAGTCAACAACAAAATCCACACTAAACATTTTTGCCTTCTAATATTTATATCTTTCTTTTATAAAGTTGTTTTTCGAAAAGCATGGTTTCAATTATAGATCCATTCAGGGATTCAAAGGGCGGATTAAAAGGGCGCAAGTTCCCCTGGGGTAATACAAATATCATCCTAAAAACCGATGGAAAAATCTCTCTCAAGGCGCGGGAGTAGCACTACATGGGCATGAGCTTTAGTAGCCTAGCCACGGTGCGCCAGGTGTATTAAAACTTTCACTATGTGACCGTTTTTTATCTTCAATCGTATGCAAACACGTCTGCTTTGGTTTCCGATTCTGAAAATTCCTTCTATGTATCTTAAGTTTCTTTATGATAATGAAAATCCCTCTCTTTTGCCATCTGTCTATTAGTTGATGATTATCCCTAAGCATATTCTCGAAATTTAGTAAACTAATCATAATATATATGTGTGGAAAAATATTGGAGCAGCTTAGGGGCGCGAAATTTTCCTTGGCTGAGGGCGCACCGGCCCTCGGGCCAATGGGCCGGCGGGCCAGTCCGAGCCTGATATCATCTATAACATCATCAAAATTAGGAACATAATCGCTGTCCGTGTCTGACATAATTATTCAATAAAATCACTATCTATCAGTGATATAAACAAACACAAAACCGCAGTGGCGTAGCGTTAGGGGGAGGGGGGCACGATCATTTTACTACCAGTATAATTACATACTACATTTGGCCTTATTTAATCTTTGAACATTATGAATTAAATAAGGCCAAAAATAGTATATAAAAATACTGGTAGTAACGTGATCGTGTCCCCCTTGACGCTACGCCTCTGCAAAACCGAACACTACAATTTGCGAATGACAACTGAACAGAATAACCAACTCATAAACAAACGAACGACGAAGAAAGAAACAAAGCAGTGGGAAAACTAATGAGTTTTTTGGACACGTAACGCCATCTATTGGATGCGAAAACAACCATTGCTATAAAGCCCGTACAAAACCAATCACAATAGCAATTAGCGACGAATAAAAAAAAACAGATGTTTAGAACATTGCAGTCTGGACTTAAAATGAAGACGTACGCGCATACGTCCTGGTATTTCAAATAGAAAAATGCATGACGCACGCAGGTACGTCGTGGTGCTTAAGGGGGTTAACACAAAAACAGCATCCTAGTATCCTATGAGTTAATCAAGCCTTGTATTCATCTTTCGATTCAGCGGTCTCAGAGATTGCTTACCGTATGTATGCGACAATTTTTGTGACAGTAGTTAAGGGTGAAATTCATAACATAGGTTAAGTAAACTTGAATGCTATTAACTGCTGTTAGCGGTCTCACAAACGCCGGTTTTTACCAATTTTCAGAGTTTAATTTGCAATTTCCAGTTTAACTATCGATACTAGTGAAATTTTCTTTCATTTGGAGGCATAAGTACTATAGATTAGAGTCTTTTGAATAGAGTGAATATCTGAATAGGAGTCCTGAATTTTCCCCTGTGCCGTGGAAATTTAATTATAATAGTCTTATACATAAAGTTTAGAACATAAACAGTATACTTATGAGTTAACCAAATTTTTGGATCAAAATCCCTTAAAAAATTGTGTACTTTTTTTTATTGCATA
Organism: Maratus michaelseni; assembly: GCA_963931845.1. Classification (NCBI taxonomy): domain Eukaryota; kingdom Metazoa; phylum Arthropoda; class Arachnida; order Araneae; family Salticidae; genus Maratus; species Maratus michaelseni. The sequence goes on along the minus strand of OZ007590.1, from coordinate 388,788,460 downwards.
TTTCAAATCTATATGTTTTCGGAAATTAAAATATGATATTAGTTTTTGGAAAATATATTTTTTTTATAAATTTAGACCCTGAGAAAATACATGCTGAGAAAAATCAATTTCAGGCGCTATCACATAAGTCCAATTTTTGGAAATGATTCTCAATTACTTTAGGCTGCATTATTATTTATTACATAAAATACAAAAGTGAAATTTACACAATTAAGAAAATGCATAATGAGCATGGATAAAGAATCGCTTTCAGATCCATCGCTATCTCGAGATGAATTACAATCACTATCACTATTACCCACTGCTTTCAAAACAACTAATATCACTCTCAGAATACAATAAATCATCAGGAATATCTGTTCTGTCACTCGCTGAACGGTTTAATCCAGTCATTTCTGAATGGAAAATAGCGAACAAAGACGCTGAATCAAATTCAAAATAATCACTGGATAACTACTGCCAGATGCGGACCAGAATCTAATCCAAATACTAAATGTTGTATTTAAAGTATTATGACTGATTAACCGGGAAAAAAAGGGTGGGCGTTATTGAATAAAGGAAAAAGACCGCGCTCGCGGTAATCGCAGGATGAGCAAATTTTGCTATATTTGCGTTGCACGCGAAAATAGCGGTCAGAGGGTTAATCGAGTCTTATCTTCATTTTTCGATCAAACGGTCTCAGAGACTGCTCACAGTAGCTATGCGACAATTTCTGCCACAGAAGTCAAGTATTAAAATGCAATTTTATTTTTTCTGTTGATGATCGAAAACTACAGAGGCAAAATCCCTCAAAACTATTTACACCCCCAAAAACTATTTTTCTTTCAAAAGAATAACGATACTTGCGACTAAAAATTACTTTGTAATATTTAAATAATTTATATGGAACTGAAATACAGTGTGAACTCCCGTTAGTGCGAACTTCCTATGGAGGTCCTTTTTCGTTCCCACTAACCGAAATCCACGTTAAACGATGTAAACATTTAAATAGTGTCAAATAATTCTTTGCATTTAAAATATTGCATTCAGTTTTTTTGGCTGAAATTAGATAGGTTACCAACTTTATGTGATCAGAAACAACTATTTATTTAATTTCGTAATTTTAGTAAAAAAAAAAAAGCAAGTTAATCACAATTTGTTAATGCAAAAGAATAAATTACTACAGGACAAACAAAATATTAAAAAAAATTGAACTTACACAATTTAACTTTAATAATAATCAATCTCACTTTTCTTTTCAACAGTTGAACAAATGATCTTTTTACCCAATTATTTTCCAATTTTGCGACACATTTGAAAACTTAGTCTGCTACATCTCATTTTGATTCGTAATATCAGCGAACAGTCACAGACTGTTACGAAGTGGCTTTTTTTGTAGACATTGACCACATATGCTGTGCGGAAGCCCAATCTTATGTTTCAGTATGCTTTGTTATGTATTTTATCAGTTAAAATCGATTAATGCCATTGAAAATACGAAAAAAAAAAAGTTCCACAAGTTTTATTTAAATATTCAAATATATATTTTAATAAGGTTGGTAAAGAAGCATGTTTTTTTTTTAAGTGTGACTTTCGTTTATTAAAACACCGCAAACTGCCAAAATCGCATCTGGATGCATAGTAATCCCAACCACTCCTGTTTATCACTCCTCAAAGGCCTACAGAAGAGGGATGTACCAACAATTTTGAGGGATAAAGCGGGATCTCGACTTTAGAAAACGAAATGTTGAAAATTATAAAAATTTCAAAACTATTCATAGGTATTAAAACCCAATAACAGGGGAAAAAAAAGCTCAGAATATTGCTCACAAGACGAAAAAAAAATTTACTAGAATATAAAATATTGGACTTATTTAGCAATTTTTTTTTTTCATCTATAATTCATTTTTGTTTTTCTCCTGTTTTTGCGTTTTCCCGATACATTACTTTCTAAAAACGGGACTAGGCGGTATGTAAAAGGGCTATTACATGAGGCGTCAAAGTTGCTGCTACTTTCGGGTGACACCCAGTGCCGTAGCTAGGGGTGTGCCAGGGAGGGCTCAGCACCCCCTGAAAATTTTTGAGCCCCCCCTTGGGAAAGTTGCCAAGGCCGTGAAATGAAATTCTGTTTTAAAAATCCAAATGAAACTCTGTTCAAAAACTGAACTTAGTTTTGGGGGCTCTGTACAGTTTTGCATAAATACTAAATTGTAGTATTTGTTTAAAAACTGCAAATAAGTGCTTTAACAGGTGCACATCCTATCTGCACATACTCAGAATTAGCAACCTTTTGCTGATGCAAACATTTACTTTTGCATTAGTTATATACTGAAATTTTTCATTTTGCAGTGTTTTCCATTATTAACATAAAACAAAGTTATTCTAGTGAGTTATAGCCAATTTAAATACAAGTGAATTTAGCTTTTGACTGAACGCAAAAATAATTTTAAAATGCAAAATACACCTTTGATTATTCTAATGTTTTTTATCATATAATAACATAACTTTAGAATCTTGAAGGGCACGAATATTCAGAAAAAAAAATTAAAGGATGCAACTCTTTTGAAACAGGCGAAACAACTTTTTATTTACTTTTTGACATCATCACTTATTATTTCACTAGTATAATTATACACTGAAAATTTTCATTCTGCAGCTAGTGATGTAGTAGTAAAAAAAACCAGAGGGCATACGCTTTAGGCAGAGGGTTTACCCTAAAAACTATATGCTATAGTGTTTTTGAGAAAAGGGTATACGGTATTCCTTAAAATAATCCAGACGGTATTACATCCTTCTGCAGCTTTTACTTTTCTTAGCATCAAATAAAGTTATTATAAGCAATTTAATAAGAAACATAGTGCCTACACTATGAATATGCACTAATTTACCTTTCTGTATAATACTTTGATCATATATATCTGTGTTTGTGTGTGTATGTGTCTGAGAGAGAGAAATAGTATGACCCCCCCCCCCTACATTTTCTTGAGCACCCCCTATTGTTTACTTCTAGCTACAGCCCTGGTGACACCATGTTAAGCTACGGCTTCAAAAAGAGTTGCTCGAAAAAGAAACAACCTTTTTACTGTCGGAGTAATTTTGTCGCATTATAGTATTTCGTAAAAGGTTAAGGATCAATGTCATATGGTATAGCCCAGGGGTCGGCAATCTATGACCCGCGGGTCACCGAGTGACCCATTTCATAATTTCAAGTGACCCACTTGAACTCCGAAAAAAGTATTAAAAAATAAAATTATATTGAAAAAATATTTCGAGTTTATTTTGGAACTTTAAAAAGATTTAATTTTAATTCAGAAATTCCAAACTATTAAATAACATAACAGAAAATTACACTTATTTGTTATAATGCATATATGTTTGCATCAGGAGAGCCATTGAAGAGAAAGTAAAGTTCATTCAGTTATGTTTCCTTTTATAATAATTATAATTTTATTTTTTGTGTTTAAAGTTTAAAACGGCGCATGATGATTATTTCCTCAATAAAATGTATTTTATTATTCACCGAAAAAAGACTGTTTTAAAATGAAAATACCACTGACCCGAAACGTCTTCTTAATACACATATTTTGGTTGATTGTGACCCGCAGCTGAAAAAGGTTGCCGACCCCTGGTATAGCCAATCAAATGCTTGGAAAATTGACGAAGGAAAAGCTTTGCCCAGAACAGCCAATTAAATGCTTGCAAAATTGACGGAGAATAAGCTAAACCCGGAACAGTCAATCAAATGCTTGGAAAACTGACGAGTAGTGGTAATTTTTGTCGCTTCATCCGGTGTAATAGGACTATTAGGAAAAAACAAGTATGGTTTCTCATGCTGTGCGACTTATAGAACAACTCTACATAGTTGATAAACCTTGTGAAAATACATACAATTTTTACCTATGTCGGGGAAATTCGTCGTTTCGATACACTGTGAGCCGTCAGAAATTTTTGAACCTCTCATCTTTTGGTGGTGGAATGTTTCCTTTCCCTTCATCACTGTCATTGACAATTTCTTGATATCGCAATAACCAAAGTTACACCAAAGTTGCTTTTGAAGAAATAACGTACACAACCGGTTTCGATTCTGCCCAGTCAATGTTTTAGAAAATAGTCCGCTTTATCTGATGAGTAGTGTGCATTTAGCGATATCCTTGACATTAATTGAAAATTGAAAATGATGGGATAAACGAAATCGTCCTCATTGACCGAAGGTACGATTTAAGCGAAAACGCATTAAACATTAATGAGAGTTCCCTGTAGATCCTTCATTATTTTAAAAAAGGCACAATTAAATTTTTATTTACTTTTTTTTTTACAAAGACTTCTTGGTATATATATATATATATATATATATATATATATATACAGGGAGATTCGTAACTCCTGGACAAAAATTAAGGTGTGATAGAACACGTCTAGATAAGCTCAAAACACCATACAATGCATGGTGGTAACTAAAACAGTGAAGTGCTACAGAGCAGCTTTCTGATTCTGGAGAGAACCCTGTTTACAATTAGCACTTTTAGAGCTCTCACAACCGCAGCACCATGCCTGAAATGCAAGTCATCCTTTCCAGTCCAAAACCAGTCATCCTTTTTACAAACCACGGTAAAAATGACGATGTGTGTGAAAAACTAGCGCTTTCTGTGTTTAATGACAGTGCCATCAAAAGGTTCGCCGCTTGCGATACGCCCATGCATTGTATGGCAAAAATAGCTTGTTTAGATGAGTTCTATAACCCCTTAAAATTTTGGCCATGAGTTCTGATTCACCCCCAACAATTACTGAAGGAAATTTGGTCCAATTTAAAATACACCCCCTTCCCCCTACTCGCTTGAGTTACTTACATTGCAATTTCTTTATTTCTTCTCATTTTCATGCATATTAGCATCCTAGTAAGTAACACTATCCCGCATAAATAAAATCAGCAATCATTCGTTAGGTATTGTGTAGAAAACAGGTAGCGCCTCACTTCTTGAGCCACGACCATGCATTGTATGGTGTTTTGAGCTTGTCTAGGCGTGTTCTATCACCCCTTAAAATATTGCCCAGGAGTTTCGAATCACTCTGTATATATAATATGTATAATATATACAATCTGTTCAAGAAGAAAGTGACCGTTGTTATTTGATAACGAACCATCGCAGGCCCATCTGTGTTGACATATTTTAATCATTATTCCATGCCCTTATGAGCAGTGTTTACTTTAAAGGCAAACTGTATTGTAGATGTTAATTAATTCATAACTTACAATGAATATAAAATTCCTGAAGCGATTCAAGGCGGTGTTTTTTAGTTAATAACGCGATAGTACCTAAAATTCCACATAAAGCGGCTGAAAAATATATGCGAAAGTCAGAGGCATTCATTAAAAAGTGGTTAAAACTGTGTTTGAAGGTTGGGAATGTGGACTATCTATTTGCCTGGGGAGAGGACTAGACCGGGAGACAACAACAAAGGAGGATACAGCGATCGCCGAGAAAATGTGAACCATCTAGCAGAAATATTTTCTGAAGTCTGGTGAAAAGTTTTTTGGTTCTGACAGAACAAGTTATGTGTTACAAAAAGACAGAAAACTGTGTAGTGTGTGGAACCGGCAAAATAACGTCACTACGATGGAGTGGCCGGCAATGTATCCAGATGCAAATCCGATAGAAAATGTGTGGTCATACATCAAAATGAAGCTTAACCCTTTCCGGCACAGACAAAGTCTGTTTGTAAAATGAGAAATTGCTGACTGACACCGGAATTTACAAACGACTTTTTTAGAAAATGCGAACTCCTTATTTTAAGCTTTCATTATACTACAAACAAAATTTTATTAAAATATTCTTGGTGCTGAATGCAAGTTTGGAATTAAAATTAGGTGTGCCCGGAGTGGGACCACTGTGCTGGAAAGGGTTAAAGGAAAGCCGGTGTACACGTTGAAGAAGCTGATATTTCATATCAAGAAGATAGGACGATCTTTGCCCAATGAATATCTCGTGGAAAGTATGGAAAAAAGATGTCAACTTATAATCAATCAGTATTGAAGGTGATTGGACTAAATATTTGATAATTGCGCAGTAGATAATAAAGTCTCCTTCAATAAAAGAAAAAAAAACAATCATAGTTCTTATTTTTTCCAGATTATGGCGGTCACTTTCTTGTTAAACAGACTATATGTATACATGTAATCACGGTATTTATTGTCAGATAAACTATGCATACTTGCGTTCAGCACAAAATGTGTTTAATTTTATTATGTATATTGCTCACTTTAACTAAATTATTATTTTCCCCTTAATTTACTATTTTTCTTTGCTATGATTTAACCCTGGAATGGAAGAATCACTCTTATTCTCTTCATTGTAAGTATTAATAGTCATTTTGACTTCTTGAAAGTGGCATTTTTCCACATACTAGCTTGTTTCAACAGATCCCAGGTATTTTAAAGATAGTATGCGCCGCTTCAAGGTGATTTTTTCCCTTAATTGAGACCAGAGAGGAGTGAAAATGATTCATTCTTCCATTCCAGTGTTAATTTTGAATAATACTTTAGTTTACTTTCATATACCTCTAAATTGTTTCCTTTAATGTATGTTGTAAATGACCAGATTAAAACATGGATAAACGGGGTATGGGACCAGGGACTCCAAATTTAGTGGTCTGAAATCTGTAGATGAAGATTTTAAAAACTGCGGTACAATTTCATAATTTACATAGTTTTATGTTTTACTATAGCAAGATATGAACTTTTTTTCTTGAAAATTCAGATTTCTGTTGAAAAAAAATTAAGATATAATATCCACACTTAACCTTTTCAGAGACAAAGTAATTCTGTTGCTAAAATGTTGAAATGATTGAATGGCACTAGAATCAGTGGATTTGTGGGTCAATTAACTCATAGACGCCGACTTAAAGGGGACGACGGGGTAAATCAGGTAAACTTTCACCATTAATTTTAACCCCTTAACTGTTGGGCTTTTTCGACACCATAAACTAAAAATAGGACGATACACCACTTTTTCCGTACTAAAATAATTGTTTTATATAATCGAAAAATGTCTGCCAATTAATAAAGCGAAGATTGCAATTAAAAATTAGTGGTGTCCAAAAGCTTTTAGTAACGAAACAAGCAAACTCTTCTTGCCCGAACCCAGTTCGGGCAAAACAGTCAAGTGCTTTAAATGTTATTTTTGTCTTAACTTAATAAATAGGATAAAATCTTTTTAATAATAGTAGTAAATGTATGTGACTGATTGCCTATTTCTCCCTCCTGAAGTCGACGCCTATGTTCATAGGATAACTGTTTATGAACAGGAAACTTTGTGCACAGATGAACTTTGTGTACAGGGTTTTTATAATCAACATACAGCTATACAGAAGACTCTAGCGATAGTACTAGGACTCTAAACGAAACAATTTTACTAGTATCTGTAGTGAAACTGAAAGTTACAAGTTTAATTATGAAAATGGAAAAAGAAAAGGCAGTGAGTCCGCTAGCAGCAGTTCTGTTAGGGGCGGTTTCATTGAAATTCTCCAATCGCCCAATCCCGTGGAAAATGTTGAAATACATAACTACTCATTACCTAATATAACTGTCAAAATACGGATTCTCGACGATGTGCATTTAAAAAAAATGTTTCCTTCAATTTTAAGTAATTAAAAAAACCCTTATTAAACTTTCAGTTTCCACTTGAGGAAATTTTATCTTCTTAGAAATACTTAATTTTAAAGGAGACATTTTTTAAAAAACGCACATCGTTGGCATCTGACTTCTAATTTCTGCTGGTGGAAACCGTATTTCGATCATCATATTTGGTAAAAAGTAATTACTTATTTCAATATTTCCCATAGTGGATTCCCACGTGGGATTTCGAGATCGGAAAGTTTCAGTGAAGCGGCTTCTTATAGGTTAACAAATTTCATTATAGTGTCTTAGTTTACTGGCAATATTTTCGCTTTCAAATAAGGGATGGAGAAGATTCAATAAGAGATGAACTTCATGATGTTTTTCAAACAAAAATTATTCAACTTATATTTAACATGCAGTTAATAGAAAGAAGTTATATTTCAACTAAATTATCCTATTACATAGACCTTGTTAGCCTACAGTAGTAACGCCAAGACACTCGTAAACTAAGGTTAAGCCAGTAGAAGCGTTCTTTTCAAATATATCATTTGCATTTAAATATTCTTAAATGAGGGGGTCGGGGCAAGAGAGTGCCAAGCCACATTTTTAAACTTCTGAGATATTTCAATTTGAAAATTTGATCCAATACTCAAATCAAGATAGATAACCTAAAGTTTTTTCACCAATGTCTTAGTAACATTTGAGATATTCTGAGTAACAATATGGCATTACTTTAAAGATATTACTATGACTTTTTTGTAAATTAGTTGTTTTCATTGGGGGCATAAACATCTGGGGCAAAAACGAAACCTCTGTCACATAGGCTGCCATCAAGTGACATTAGAAACAAATTATATGTAGGATATTATAATTTATAATATTAAGCAACAGATTACAGTGTTGGATTTATTTCACCAAAAATGTGGGTTGGCACTTTCTTGCCCCGACCCCCTCAATTGTTTTATTTATTTATTATTTTGCATAAGAAATCTGAGGTTGATGTCTAACCAAATATCTTTTATTTTTTTAATTTTGAGTGCATTTTTACTTTTTCTATCTTTAGAAGAAGAAAGTATTGGATTTAGGAAAATTTCCAACTTCCGGTTTTCGACGGATTTATACGTTTTAGAAGGTCCTGAACACGATTTGACTAATTTTAGAAAATGTCTGTCTGTGACAAAAATTTTGTAGGCTTTCTATCTCAAGAACTAATGCTTGGAATTTAATAAAACTTTATATTCAGTTAGTCCCTGATATAAATTGTTGCTGATTAGTTTTTGGTAAAAATCGCCCAGCAGGTAGTGCTGCTACGCAGCATTTTTCCCGATTTCCGCGATAGCTCTATCTCAAGAACTAATGCTCGGAATTCAATAAAACTTTATATTCAGTTAGTCTCTGATATAAATTGGTGCTGATTAGTTTTTGGTAAAATTCGCCCAGCAGGTAACGCTGCTGTGCAGCATTTTTCGCGATATCCGCAATAGCTCTATCTCAAGAACTAATGCACGGAATTTAATAAAACTTTATATTCAGTTAGTCTCTGATATAAATTGGTGCTGATTAGTTTTTGGTAAAAATCACCCAGCAGGTGGCGCTGCTATGCAGCATTTTGCAGGATTTACACGATTTTAGCGATAGTCCTATCTCAAGAAGTAATGCACGGAATTTAATAAAACTTGAGTTTCAGTTAGACCTTGATATAAATTGGTGCTGATTCTTTTTAGTGTATGCGAAACCTGTGTGAGATAGAAGAAAGTTTTGGGATTGACACATCCGACTAGTTGTTTTTCTGAGGACACTTTTAATTCCGAACACTTTCAGTTTAAAAAATAACAGGGGGGATCGAAACATATATACGAAGATACCCGGTTAGATATCGTATATCCTATAGAGGATTTTTGTAATCAAAATTCATCTATTCTGTACCAATAATTCTAGAGCTCCAAACGAAATAAAATTTCACTAATATTTTTAGTTAAAAGGAAAATTAGAAATTAATCTGTAAAAAGTGAACAAAGCAGCGAAACTGATGTCAGGCCGCTAACATCAGTTAAGGATTAATTTGTTACAGGGGAGGTGAAAAAAGTCAAAATATAACAGGGAGCGCAGAGACTACATTTATTTATGGATCTAATAAAACTTCTTTATTTAAGTAGTATAGATGTGTACTTTAAACATAGAACATACAGCAAAACGACAACAACAATAACATCAGTTTTCAAAGAAATTTCTGCACAGAAGACATGGTATTTTCTTCAGTAAAAAAAAAAAAAAATCTTAGTAGGCTTAGTCGATATAGCGAGAGACGCCAACTTTTAAATTTTCAAAGAGGGGAGGGGGTGGCACAGTTTATCTTGGAGGTCACAGAAGTCAAACCTAAGAAAGTGATGGTCACACCTCCCATTAGGTCACACCTAATGGGAGGTGTGACCATCACTTTCTTAGGTTACCATTTATCTACCATGGTGTGACCTAAGTGATGAAGAGTCGACCTCCCATTATTTATCTTAAGTTTTCAATGGGAGAACCCCCCCCCTGTAGCTGATTCCCATGGCCAAAGCGTGGTCTTATAGGTCATACAAAGTTTTTTTTTTTTTTTTTTTTCTTTTTCAAAGGATTTTGTAGTGTCGGAAAACTACGTGTTTAAAAGTACATTGCGTGAACAATTAATCCAGATTCCGATATGCATCCACTGAAAGTAACATAAAAAAAGGCAGTAGGCTGTAGAATTAAATGCTCTGAAAAGATTATTTACGATATTAGTTTATTAAACTTCAAATTATAAGCGTACGATTACAAAGTACGTACATAAAGGGATGGTGCCCGAGAGCATTCTTTAAGAAAACGTGAGCTTACAATATTAACTTCTTATCCGAAGAGCGTGCGAGAGAGAGAATGTCCCCCTCCGACACATGTCGATTTTCATGCCATACACATATTGGCAACATGAAATTGGCGAAAGAGCATATGAAATAAATTATGTCATATAAGCTTAAAATTATCAGTTACGCGTTAGGCAATTAAGAGAATTTTTGAATTACAGGACAGGGGTACCAGAATAGCAGTCCTAAAAAGTGAGCCAACAAGAATGTGAATGCCAAATGTACGTTGAGAGCAAAGTTTTGGGAATCTAGCTGAGTAGACAAAACAACTCTCATGTACTGGAAATGTTTAGGATTTTACCGAAAAGGCTAAACTCAAAAAATAAGCAGACACAGACATTTCTACCGAACGTTGGACGGAATGAGAATAAAATACAGACCGAATACAAAGTCAATCTTTATCTCTTTTCTTTTTTTTTCTTGGATATCTAGTGAGGGTGATTAATCATTTAAATGAATTCTATCTATATGAGAAAGTTTTATTGATAAAGGGCATATGTTAAATATATTTTCTTTTAATGGAGTAAAAATTACGGCGGGAGCTGAAATAAAAGTTAGGATAAAATAACTAAGTAATTAAAAGTTAGTTTAAACTGAAAATTAAAGAAAATGATTAATTTAAGAAAAAGATATGTGATACCACATCACAGATTTGTTGGAATGATTTTTATTAATGGAGCTTATCTATTTTCTTTAATTTATAAACAATAAAGTAGGGAGTTATTAGATAAACATTTCACTTTTAACTGTTGTCGCTGCTGTTTTTAATTCATACAAATGAGTCTCAAAATCAAAATAGCATAATATAGTGTAACTTTATATAGAAATTAATCAAGTCAAAATAAGTAGTATACTCTGCATATCGCAAATTATGTCGAAGTTTGGACTTTCATAAAAGCCGGGTAGATAGAAAAAAAAAAAATCAGTCTAGGATAGAGGTGGCAACCCTTTCTAACTGCGAATTCGAAAAACAATATCTATCAACATTGTAATGTGCCGAACTTTTACATAAAAAGTATTACAACATATATGCTGCTTATACGATACACTGATTATAGAACAATCATTTAATAACTAAGAAAAAAAATCAAAATGAGATTTTTCTATATATTGTAAACAGGCATTAATTTGCTGAAATTTTGATTCGGAAATATTCATTTAAGTGACACATACTGTAATAATGAATTTTTTTTTAATTTTTAATAATTTTTAACTTTTCATTAATACAACATCTAACTTATAATAAACCAAGTTGCATTAAAAAACGAATTAATAATTTATTAGTGAGATTTTTGCTGCTGTACGTTTGATAGAGAATACTTTATACTTTGTTTAGTTTTCATTTTAGTTCTATACATAGCAAAATTTAGCATACCTGTCATTTTATTGCAGTTTGTGTCTTATGATAATCATTTGAAGAAATGCATCTTTTTAAATTCACACAGGATGGTTGGTTAGCGATGAAGGCCGATTATCTACATGAGGGATATAGGGCCTGGGGGGGGGGGTCTTTCTAATGGATCCTAACCTGTATTTAAGGCAAGGTTAGAAGAAAACCACGGAAAACTCCGAACGGTTAGGTCGACGAGCGCGACAGGGGTTTGAACCCAGCACCTCCCGTCTACCAGCTTTGAGAGCAGAACCTCTCAGCCACTGGTAAATTAACACAGGAAGGCAAAGTATAATAGTTAATAGCATCACATAAAAATAAAATGTTCTCCTGTGTTAATTATTCATGCACAAATATTTGTATTATTTGTGTCAGTCTGTACATGTTAAACAAAATTTTATAACAAAAGAAAAAAAAAAGATTTTATCAATGTAATGATTTTCAAATTAAATTGCTTTGTGTTCGAGAGAAATTGTCGTACGTGTCACCTCAGGCATACATGCCGTACATTCAACACCCCTGGTCTGGGATTTCCCTTATTGAAATGAAGAAATATAGCAGAGCTGGCAATAAAGGGAACTATTGCCAATAGTTATGAATAGTGATGGTTAAAATGTGCCAAGGCCCCGTGCTTATAAAGCTTCCAAACGAGACCTTAATATATATATATATATATATATATATATATATACAGTGAAACCTGTAAAGTTGACCACCCTTGTAAGTTGACCACCTGTCTATGTTGACCTCTGTTGTCAGGAACCAAATTTATCCTATACAAAACTATAAGACAAACCCTTTGTAACCTGACCACCTGTCTATCTTGTATCTTGACCACTGAAATTATTCAAATTTGACTAGAACTATTATAAAATGCCCATCAAAACCCTTTATAACTTGACCATCCAAAAAGCTAACAAATCATGAATAAAAAAAGTAACTCTCCAGGATATTTCCTTTTTTTTTTTTTTTTTTTTTTTTTTAACTAGAATTTCTAAAAGGGCGAAATAGGATTAACCTGGGAAATGCTTTTAGTAGTAATAGGTGTCGGTAAATAATTCAAGGCTTATCTATTCTTACATTGTTGCTCTTATGGATTTGGCTTTTAAACCCTTCCCCTCCATTCTTTGATTCTAGATTTCTTTCTTCTATTTCCCATTCTCTTATGATTCCTTCCCTTCTTTCAATAACCCGAGGTGCTAGTTGGTAAGCGGAAATATTTCCATCAGTTGCAATAGTTTGTGGCAATTGTAACAATACAGTTAAGGAAATTATTTGTTATAATGATGAGTTACACTAGAACTGTGTTGTAGTATAGAAAGATTATTATTTTCATCCAGTAAACTTGGTGTAGTGTTAGTTACAAGACATTTATATTTTGCAATTTCTTTTTAATAAGGAAGATTTTGTTAATCTAAAATGGCTCCAAAAAGAAAATTAGTTGAACTTTCAAATGAGAAAAATATGAAATATTAAATTTAATTAGAAAAGGAGAAAGCCAGAGAAAATTAGCTGATATATATGGAATTTCCAAAACTATAGTGTCTAACATATCAAAGAATGGGGAAGAAATAACTAAATTGTGCTTAGAGAACTGTACTTGGGATAGAAAAATAAAATTGAGAAAACATCAAATGAAGAAATTAATCTGGCAGTTTGGAAGTTTTTTAAGCTATGCCGTTCCAAAAATATTCCAGTTTCAGGATCTATGCTCCAAGCTAAAGCCTAAGATATTGCAAATGAATTGGGAATTTCTGAATTAAATGCAAGTAATGGATGGCTAGAATCCTTCAGATCAAAAAACAACATAAATTTCCGTAGTCTTTGTGGTGAATCTGCTTCAGTAGATTGTAATACTGCAGAAAACTGGAAAGCAAAATTAACTGAAATTGTGATCCGCCTGAAAACCAATTCAATGCAAATGAAACAGGACTGTTTTGCCGTCAATTGCCAAGAAAATCTCTTGTATCAAAAAATGAAAAAGGTTTTGGAGGCAACATGCCGAAAGAAAGACTAACTGGTTTTTATTTAAATAAATATAGTAGTATACTAATTGATTTTAAAATTTATATAAAACTATTAATTCATTCTTGTAGTTAATCTTTTCTTTTATAAGGTGTTAGAAATATGCATGGTAATACAATATTACTTTAAAGCCCTGTCAATAAATAAAACTTTTGTGGAAAAAATGTTATGGTAATTACGTAAAAAAAGTAAATTTATCATCACCCTTTATAACTTGACCACTCCTCTAAGTTGACCACTGAAGTGTGGCACCGCAAGTGGTCAACTTACACAGGTTTTACTGTATATATATATATATATATACATATATATTGCCTCAGCAAGTTTTCTAACGAAGCCCGTACTTGTCCTCCACACCTAGAGGGATTTTTAATTACATTAAAATATTTGTGTAATTTAAAAAATATTTTCCTTCAGGGTCCCCAAAATTTCCTTGCATTCGGTCCCTTTTAAAAGAGAGGCCTTGAGAAAGAAGCTTAACCCTAGTGTATTTTTCTGCTCGTGTATTTCTTTCATCAACCAGTAAGATTCAGATAAAATCAATAAAGTTTATATAAGTTATATACTTACTGACTTACTCAAATGGCAAATACAGTCATGTAATTGTTTTTACCATTGTTCACCATTATTTTTATAAAAAATAATTTTATAATACTAGCTGGGGGACGAAATGACATCATGATGCCAGTGCACAAAAAAATTTCAAGACGCCGCCTAATGAAAACTAGGATATAATTCAAAACTAGGATATTGTAACTTCACTACTTTGACTTGAAACGGCTGTAATAGAACAGACCTTGAACAGCCACGATTTGAACAAAATCTCAATTCCAATTGTAAATTTCTAATTTTGTGTAGATTTTCTGAAATTTCCTTCAAAAATATAAATTCAAAGTTAAATAAAATAAATAAAGAATACAACAACAACAAAAAACTACCTGTAATGTTTAACTGTGTTCCAATTTCATTCCACAATTTTCTTGTAATGGATACTCTCTTGAAATCCGCATGCTTCTCGTCCCAAAGACAATTTCTACTCTGCACGTACGAGATTAACAACACTGTTTCGTCGTCACCCATGTTTTTTGACATCATCTTTTTCGCCATCTCTCTTTCGACTTTCAACATCATGAATTACTCGCTTCAGTCCAATTGAATGTATCCTGTGTAAGAATGCCAAGCAGTGATAAACCGAGTATATTTTTCAACAGGCCTGCCGGTCTTGATACTTTTGTAATTCGTAACTATTTTCAAAACTATCTCGGACTGAAAACTTATTAAATAACTGTTTTATTATATATTAACTAAATCAGTAGCATTGTTTGCTCACTGTTTCGTAATTCTATTGTCATAAAGTTTCATCTATATCATCGTCGACTGTACTGACTGAGCACACTCCAAATGAAGCCAAAACCAACTGAAATTTCTTAGCGGCTGTCAAATCTCTCAACTTCCTTTGCCGGTTTCGATTTAATTTTGGTCAGTCAAATTTCTGTGAGAATGCTTGATAATGATAAGCTGAATTTATTTTTCAATAAGCCTGCCTGTCGTGAAACTTTTGTAAGTATTTTCAATTTCAAAACGATCTTGGACTGAAACTTATCAAATAACTACACGTTATTACTTTTTATCGGTTGATTAAATCAGTAGTAGTGTTATAACACTGTTACGTAAGCATTTGTCATGCAGCTTCATCTGTTTTAGTGTCGATCTACAACACCTTACCATCTTAGCATGTGCTTAACGAAGGCGGTAGTAGCTGAAGTGTCCAGAGGTAGTTAACCCGCTCTTGACTTCTTTTTCTGGTTTCAGTTTAGTTTTGATCAGTCAAATTTCTGTGAGAAGGCTTGATAATGATAAGCTGAATTTATTTTTCAATAAGCCTGCCTGTCGTGAAACTTTTGTAAGTATTTTCAATTTCAAAACGATATTGGACTGAAACTTATCAAATAACTACACGTTATTACTTTTTATCGGTTGACTAAATCAGTAGTAGTGTTATAACACTGTTACGTAAGCATTTGTCATGCAGCTTCATCTGTTTTAGTGTCGATCTACAACACCTTACCATCTTAGCATGTGCTTAACGAAGGCGGTAGTAGCTGAAGTGTCCAGAGGTAGTTAACCCGCTCTTGACTTCTTTTTCTGGTTTCAGTTTAGTTTTGATCAGTCAAATTTCTGTGTGAAGGCTTGATAATAATAAGCTGAATTTATTTTTCAATAAGCCTGCCTGTCGTGAAACTTTTGTAAGTATTTTCAATTTCAAAACGATCTTGGACTGAAACTTATCAAATAACTACACGTTATTACTTTTTATCGGTTGACTAAATCAGTAGTAGTGTTATAACACTGTTACGTAAGCATTTGTCATGCAGCTTCATCTGTTTTAGTGTCGATCTACAACACCTTACCATCTTAGCATGTGCTTAACGAAGGCGGTAGTAGCTGAAGTGTCCAGAGGTAGTTAACCCGCTCTTGACTTCTTTTTCTGGTTTCAATTTAGTTTTGATCAGTCAAATTTCTGTGAGAAGGCTTGATAATGATAAGCTGAATTTATTTTTCAATAAGTCCAGTCGTGAAACTTTTGTAAGTATTTTTAATTTCAAAACGATCTCGGACTGAAACTTATCAAATAACTACACGTTATTGCTTGTTATCGGTTGACTAAATCAGTAGTAGTGTTACATCGCTGTTTAGTAATAATAAAGTTTCACCTATTTCATTGTCGATTTACAACATCTTACCATATTAGCACACGCTAAACGAAGGCGATAGTAACTGAAGTGTTCAACGGCAGTTAAACTGCTCTTGACTTCTTTTGCTGGTTTCGGTTTAGTTTTGATCGGTCAAATTTCTGTGAGAATGCTTGATGATGAAAAGTTGAATTTATTTTTCAATAAGGCTGCTGGTCTTGAAGCTTTTGTGAGTATTTTCAAAACTATCTCGGACTGAAACTTATACACGTTATTACTTGTTATCGGTTGACTAAATCAGTAGTATTGTTTCACTACTGTTTTGTAAAATTTTGTCATAAAATTTGATCTACAACACCTTGCTATCTTAGCACACGCTAAACGAAGGTGATAGAAATTGAAGTGTCTAAGGTAGTCAAACAGCCCCTGACTTCTTTTGCCGGTTAAGGTTTAGTATTTAAACAATCATATTTGTGTAAGAATGCTTGGTAATGATAAGCTGAATTTATTTTTCAATAAACCTGCCGTTCTTGAAGCCTTTGTAGTTGGTAAAGTATTTTCAAAATTATCATCCCAGAGTTAAACTCATCAAATTACCACTTTATTATGTTATTGATTAACTAAATCAGTAGAATTTTTTACTTTCTTCTATCTTTACAAGAAGAAAGTATTGGGTTCATGAATATTTTTGACTCCCAGTTTTCGACGGATTTATAAGTTTTAGAAGGTCCTGAACACGATTTGACTGATTTTAAAAAACGTCTGTCTGTGAGTCTGTAACTGTCTGTCTGAGTCTGTGACTGTCTGTCTGAGTCTGTGACAAAAATTTTGTGGTCGACCTATCTCAAGAACTAATGCACGAAATTTAACAAAACTTTATATTTAGCACTCCCTGATATAAATTGGTGCTGATTAGTTTTTGGTGAAACTCGACCGACAGGTGACGCTGCTGTGCTGCATTTTTTGCGATTTCCGCAATAGCTCTATCTCAAGAACTAATGCACTTATTTTCATCAAATTTCAGGTTTACTTAGACCTTGACATAAATAGACGCTGATTACGTTTTGGTGAAGATATCCCAACAGGTGGTGCTTCTATATCACTTTTTTTCTTGATTTTTACGATAGCTATATCTCAAGAACTAATGCACGGAATTTCATCAAACTTCAGATAGACCTTAACATAAATAGATGCTGCTTACGTTTTAGTGTAAATAGCCCAACAGGTGGCGCTACTATGCTACTTTTTTTCAATATTATCACGATAACTACATCTCAAGAACTAATGTGCGGATTTTCATCAAACATCAGATTCAGTTAGACATTGACATAAGTTGTTGTTGGTTAGGTTTCGGTCTAAATCTCCCAACAGGTGGCGCTGCTATGCTGCATTTTTCAGGATTTGCCCGATTTTAGCCATAGTCATATCTCAAGAGCTAATGCACGGAATTTAATAAAACTTTAGATTCAGTTAAACCTTGATATAAATTGGTACTGATTCTTTTTAGTGTGTGTGAACCTGTGTGAGATAGAAGAAGGTTTTGGGATTGGCACATCCGACTAGTTTTATCATGGTTTAAGCAGTCTTTTGCCCCAAAGTTTTCGTTACTCCGTCATCGACTCTCCCTGATCATACGCCAAACGAAGGCAACTGATTTTTTTTAGCGGTAAGTCAATCCGCTCTTGATTTCATTTGCCCGTTTGTGTTTGGTTATAAAGCAAACATGTTTCTTTCTGGATGTTATAAAATAAAGCCCTTAACCCGCGAGCACGCGCGTTGGGTCTTTCAAGTCCGGATGCTACAGAAGTATGGCGCTGTAATCCACCCTGTTAATCAAAATGATTCAGCTGCTCATCAGCTAAATCCAAGGTTATCTGCATGCCAGTCATAGGCATATCCGAGTTATCTTTCTATTATTATGAGAGAAAATATACTTTTCGGGCTAATTACATCCGTGTGTTTATTTGAAACCGGATATATAATTCGACAATACTTCCTTATTTGAATTATAAAGATGAAGTGTAATGATTATATAGACCTTATTAAATGAACTGCGAATTGATGAGTGACCCTTAATAAAAAAGATTAAGAAAAAGTTGAAAAATTTCGAAAGGAAATTGGATTCAAATGATGAATGGGGTATTTGTGAACTTCCTCATTATTATCTGAGGAGGGATGGGATTACGAAATGGAGATTGAAAGATCTTGAGAAAACGTGTTGTTTCAAAAGCTGTCGCATGGATACTGTGAGCGTGTGAGCAGTCTCTGAGAACCCACTTGATCGAAGGATGAATAAAAGGCTCGATAAACTCATAGGATACTGTTTCTGTAGTAAACTTTAAGTATAGGGCTATACAGTAATACCTTGGTTTTCATTGACTTCGGTTATCGTCGGTTTCGGTTTTCGTCGATTTTTTTCGCAAAAAATTTGTCTCGGTTTTCGTCGGTTGCCTCGGATTTCGTCGGCGTATCCAAGTGATCTCGCTGCATTTTCCGCAAACAAAGTGAGCGACACACACTTTCTCCTGTTCAGTGTGCGTGTGGCGTTGCTTTTCGTCGTGTGTGCATCATCCCGCGCGTCTAAGCAAACAATTTTGTTTATTTGCAGTGTATTTTTGTGCTTTTTTATTGATTCCGAACACTCCATCATGGGACCAAAGGAAGTTTCCAGTGGCAGCAGCCCTTTAAAGAAGAAAGCCAGGAGCACGATCGAGTTGGAGAAAGAAATTATTCAAAAATACGAATGCGGCATTAAGATTGCTGAAATGCGCCGCATGTATGGGATATCGCCACACGCTATAAGTTCTATTGAGTGACATAGGTCCTCTGATTTTGAAGCTAGTCCTACTGCCAAAAGACCAAAAAGGGAAGTGACTCCTTGATGCCATACACCAAGAACACTACATATTAATTGCTTATTGATTTTAGTATTAAACGGTATAATTATTTTCTATAAAATGTGTTTTTGGTACGTATTTTGGAGTGTTTAGAACTAATCAATTGGATTTAGATAGATTCATTTGGAAATAATTGCTTTTGTTTTCGTCGGTTTCGGATTTTGCCGACTGTTTCCGGACGAATTATCGACGAAAATCGAGGTATCACTGTAATAATTTACTTACTCAGAAGTCTCTAGCGATAATAGTTGGAATAAAAACGAAACAAAATATCACTGGTATTGATAGTTAAACTGTGTGAAAATTAAAAAAAAGCAGCGATCTGGGAGACCTTCAAAAACAGTTAAGGGTGAATGGAAATTTTCATTTATATTTTTTTTCAGGGGAAGGACAGTAATCCTTTCTTGGAGCTCGTGATTTTTCTCCGCTGTTCTAAGGATACTGTGGCAGAAAATAGTTTCTTTAATGGAGAGCCTGATTATCGCTAGGGAAAACGGGGCACCTGTGCCGACTGTTCAAAGAAATTAGTAAAAATTGCGAATACAAAAGTGCCGAGGGGCCCCATATGTCATCGTACGACATTTATGAACTAATGTTAAAACAACGGAAGCATTCTCTACAAATTTCTCGATGCATTTCAATATTTTTTAATGATTCCTTTTGCATAGGACATCTGAGGTAGAAGGATAACGTGATAGTTTTGTACTTTTTAGATTTCATTTGCAGTTTCAATCTGAGGAAATTTTCACTTTTGGAACCTTTGACGATAGAGGCATTAATTCCTTTATAGCCTTCCAAAATCCGGAATTTTTTCATAAACTACATCAAGAGACTTCTAGCTCAGATATACCTACGCAAAGAGAATAATTTAAAATTACTGGAATTCAATCGAACAATCTGTAAAGAGTGCGTACATTCATTTAACATTACCTTGCGAATGGCGCTTGCTGCGAGTGTAAGCTCTTAAGAAAAGGAGGGAAAGGGGGGGAGATGACCTCCCTGGAGAATAAAAGATCTAGGCTCCTGAAAATATGCAAGATAGTTCGTTAATACTTAATAGGAGTAGTAATTTTTCCAATTGAGTGAAAATGTGGTCAGGCGGGCACTTGAACCCTGAACTTTTGGCTTCAACTACCAATGCTCTTCCAATTGTGCTATATTGACGACATCCAAGTCAACACAATATTCACTCAGACTACCATTTGGTAATGGCATCTGGTCTGTTATTTGAACTCCACGGAGTATCTTGCCTGCGGTTTATTCTGTCGAGCTGTTTCGAATAACAGACTAGATGTCATTAACAAGTGGTTGTCTGAGTGAATATTGTGTTGGTTGGATATAGTCCAGATAGCACAATTGGAAGAGCATTGACAATTGAAGCCAGACTTTCTGGGTCGTGGAGAGTCATGGTATGGACAAATTTTCACTCAATTGAATTACTACTCGTATGATTTATTTACTAATCGGTTGATGGGGTTAAAATAATTAAACTGTATCACTTAATAGTCTTACAGAAGTTATCATTCGTGACAATGCTGCGAAAAAAAAAACTCATATAGATCGCTATTGCTACTAAACCCTTTTCGCCTCATAGACTAACAAGTAAAAGTACTATAGTCTGTGGCGGCAAATTTCGATTTTTATAGCTCATTCAATTAGTCTTATCGAGCTAAGTAATTTGCTACCTCGCATATCGGTTATTGAGTTTTGATAATGACAGAAGGCCGGGTCAAAGTTTAAAATTTCGTTCATGGAGAACCAGTTTCCGTCAAAGAAATAAGTGCGATTTAAATTTATTTATGGTTCTTACACTGTAGTCAGTTATTGACACATTGCTCATTCCGAAGAAGTGAGTAAAACAAAAATATTTCTCACAGTGCGCACAACTAGCAAAGGCTTCTTCAGCCGCGACCTACGTTATACACGGCCGGTGCATGACGTTTAAAACGTCACATGGAGTGCATCATTTTATACCGCGATTGGTGTAAAACGGTGGGCGCGCCGTTTGACTTAACGACACATTCAAAACAGCTCTGCTGTCAAATAACGACACATTCAAAACAGCCAAATAACGCCAAATAACGACAATAAAGCTCAATAACGACACATTCAAAACAGCTCTGCTTTCATCATAACTTATGAAAACCTGCCTGTCAAGTAGCCTAAGAATATTTTATCTGCTATTACAAATTCTTATAATAATAGCAATAATATAACCTTGCAGTAGTTATTGGCAATGCGGGGCACTGTAAAAACAATTAGTAAACTTAAATCGCACTTATTTCTTTGAAGGCATCTGGTTTTCACTGAACGAAATTTTGAACTTTGATCCGGCCACCTGTCATTATAAAAACTCAAATAGCCGATATGCGAGTTATAAGTTTACTAAGCTCGATGAGACGAATCGAATGAGCTATAGAAATCGAAATTCGCCGCCACAGACTATAGTACTTTTATTTGTAAGGAGTGAGAAACTATTCTAAGGAAAAATCTTTTAACACGTTCGCTTACCGAGGACGCATACGTGGCGTCGCTTGGTAACTCATTTGAACTCTATTTTTAATCCAAAATTACGAATACATACCGGAAATTTCGAAAGAAGATTTTTTATTTTTTGTAATCACAAAATGTCTGTCATTAAATGAAGCAGATATTGCTATTAGTATTTTCTGGTATGAATTCGTAATTTCTTAATAAAATAAAATCCCGTTAATTTTAACCCGGTAGCGAACGTGTTAAAGTCAATTTTCATTGCTATTAGAGTCCTGTATCGGGTTGGGCAACCAGATTTTACCCGACCCACGATTCAAGTTCGAGATCGAGTTGATTTTAATTATTTCAAGTTGAGATTTGACTTTTGCGAGTCGGGTTCGAACTGACCCGATTTTTCAAAAAAGTATAATTTGTTTTTAAATGAAAAAACTACATTTCTGAACATTAACGAGTATATATGTTTTATTTTTTAACATAAACGATGGAATTTACATTAGAGATATATCTGTAGACTATTTTTCCATAATTGTATTAAAATAGGGAATAATTTTCTTCCATTTTGGGTCCAGTTCGGGTTGAATTTAAATAGAATTTGCGGGTTAGTGTCGGATATAACATGACCTGCAGAAAACTCTACTTGCAACCAATCAAAATTAATTCAAACAATCCATTTTTAGTTTATTTTATTTCATAAATTGCACATTATGCCTATATAAATACAAAATTTCAAGTATTAAAAAATGCATAAATAGAAAATCAATATACATTCCTAAAAATGTGTTACAAAACAGTTTCATTAAAAAATCAGCTTTGCTACGAGATAAGCTAAATTTTCAACATACTAATGAAGAAAAAATGTAGATAAGCATAAACGAATGATAGTTTGAAATACTGCTTATATTATAAAGCAAACTTTTTCAAACCATCGATTCTCGTGCGTGTATCTACTTGCGATCAATCTAATGAATTCATTTTTATTTTATTTTTATTTCTATAATCATATAAGGATGGATCAAATGCAAACGGAACAGTGGTTATAATTTAATTTGTTTTTGTATGTGTGCAGTGAAACTTTGTGCAGCGATAGAGCCGTAGGTAAGTAAGGCAACCCTTACTGCAGAAATGGACTTGCTCTAGGTAATCACGCAGAAGCACGTGATATGCGCTGGCTGTAGGCCAATGGTGTCGTTCGGAAGACAATCGGCTGTTGTTGTTATTCATCTGCGTCTGCGAAATGTTTGCTAGTAAAAAAGAGCAGCGCAATGTTATTCGTTATTTAGCGGCAGAAGGAGTTGACTTTCGCGAAGTGCATCAGAGAATGAAGGCAGTGTACGGAGAACATGAACTGCCATTGACTCGTGTGGAGGACGGCACAAACACATCCGTGAGGAAATCTGGTGATGTTTCGGTGGAAAGTGTTGGAATATCCACCGTATAGCCCGGATCTTTCGCCATACAATTTTCCCATCTTTGTTCTACTGCAAAAGTCATTGAAAGGTCGCTATTTTTACTCGACAGTGAAGTCATGGGCAATATTCGAAACTGTTTACGATTTCACCCAAAGGACTTCTATGAGCAAGGTATTCGGCGCTTGATAAAACAGTGAGACAAGTGCTTGTGTAGTTTTAGAGATTATGTCTGAAAGAAACTATGTCATTTCATATTGTGGCTTTTGTTCAATTTTCATGTCATACACCCTAATAAATTAGGCTTAACAGAATGTATAAATAAAAAATTTCACGTATTTAAAAATGTATAAATCGAGTATGAATATATATTTCTAATAAAAATAGACGGCGGACATAAATTATTTGGGCAAAAATAATGATTTATTATACGCACTTATATAACAAAATATCAGAGCAAGATATTTACAAGAACTTTACCTTTTTACAAATGTTTCATGCGGTTTCCATCCGTTACTCTGCAAATGCCCTATCGAAAATCAGATTTTTTGTGTGTGTGTGTTTGTGAGCGTGTAAAAGTAAGTGCAGCGCCGATTTGTGATTTCAATCCAGTAATGGATTTTGGAAGCCGCGAATTGTAAACCACATACACTGAAATCTAATAGGGTTGAAAGGGCTGGTGATCGTGGTAAGTCATGGAATAACACCCCCTCGACCTATCTGAACTGAGATTTCAGCACTGAGGAAACATAATACAGTCAAGGATGTAGTGAAGGGTATACGTTGGTATATATACCTTATACTTTCTGGTTTTTTTTAAATTAACTCCGTATTACCTTCCGTTTCTCTAATAAAGCTATAGCGACTGTCTAGCGCATACCTTCTGCCAACAACGTATACCCTCTAATTCGCTAATAAAGCTATAGCGTATACCCTGTATCGTATACTTTCAGCCTATATCAGGGACGGTAAACCTTTTTACATCTGCGTGCCAAAAAAAAAAAAAAAAAAAAAAAAAAAAAAAAAAAAAAAAAAAAAACATTTTACGTGACCATGACATGCCAACAACCAAAAAATAATTTAGTGGATCAAAATTGTTGAATGAAATTTACATGAATTTGTGTTGTTGTTGTGTCAGAGAAAGTGCCATGGCGCTTCTCTGAAAGAAGGGGTGCCAGAGCCTCAAGAGAGGTTGGACTTCTAGAACTGGTCTCCTAATTTTGAACCAATTCCAGATGAGGGACCTGCACCTGGATTGGCACCCCCAGAGCTATCGTTTTCAAACTTGTAGGACATTGGTGCCACGAACAGATTTTATGTGCACCAGCTCCTATTAACTTACACGGTCCCACAGCAGCCGCAGTCGAGAGAGGTTGTTACCCTCCCAAACACTGACCATGGTCGATGCTGCTTTACTTTCGGTGATGTTGACGGGAACCGAGCTTAACCGTCTCAGCCACTGCGGGACTATGAATTTTTGTTTAATAGTATTAAAAAAATAAGGGGCAATATACATATAGTAATTATTGTAATATATTTTATAAATGTAATAAAATAGTAAATGATATTTTTGTTATTGCATCTTGGATGCCAAATGATTAATATGGGGGTCATCTGACAAGTGGTTTCTATTTAACATTCCAATACTTTCCAACACAAAACTTCCGATATTGTTGTAGTTATATCTGTGAGAAATAAGACGTAATGCATTACACTTTATACACAACGCTAGACAGATGAAAAGCCCGCTGTGCGTTAAGAAGATAGGTGGGGGGAGTGTTCCTAAATTCCAAAGACATCTTTGTAGTCAGAAAAAGAAAGTCGCTGTGTGTCTTACAGATACAAGGGTTATCGAGTGTTAAGATTTCCATAGAATTCATTTCTAAAATAATGACTCGCAGGAATAGATAGAGAGAACAATTGTTAAAATTGAAAATTTCATACCAAGCCGCTATAATTTCATCGGTGGCATTTTTGTTTATAATACCTGATATTATTCTTGATAGCCTCCAAATCTTCTGTTAATTAGATACATTAGTGAGCCTATATTGAAGTAAACTAGACTTCAATAAGTTGCTTTCCAAGTTATTCCATTTTAGAAAAAAAAAAAGTCCTAGTATAAATTCGTGCGTTTGTTTTATTTTATTCTAGTTTGTTTTAGAATTTTAATCAATGCCGTGCGAAACATATTCTACCGCCGACCATAGGTTCGCCGTCCCTGGTCTAAAATCGTATATTCTTTGAGTTTTTATGACTACCAGCACTGAATATAATACTAATAATCTGATATTTAATTGGTACCTCACAATTAATATTTCGTAAATTATTTAGTTACGAAATTGCCCAATTAATTTGTGTCCACCCTTTATGTTACGAAACAGTTTTATCGGAAAATGAGCTTTGCTACAACATGTAATTTTCTCAGTATATTGTAGAAAAACAGATAGCTATGCATAAAATAATGACAGTTTGTAATACTGCGTATGTGAAAGGTGCGGAACTGGAGATGTTTTCCAGTCTTTCGTCAATTTCGTCTTGGTCCACTCCGTGCAGTCCGTGACAGCTGGAATAGGATGTCTTGCATATAGCATTTTGTACTTCTCCACCAAGAACAGTGGTTACATAGTACATGAAGTTTGAAGCTTCGTCGTTGCATTTCATTCTTGCTGTTTTGGCTAAACAGTTCCTGTGCCATTCAAATGCACTGCAAGGAAGAAACAGATAATAAAAAATAGATACGAGGAACAAAATATTGATATATTCATTATTTAAGGAGGGGGGGGGGGGATTTTAAGAAATAGATATCAGGAACAAAAATGTAATATATTTTAAGGAAGAAAGAATCATAAAAAATTGATAACCA
The DNA here is from genome assembly GCA_963931845.1 of Maratus michaelseni. Classification (NCBI taxonomy): domain Eukaryota; kingdom Metazoa; phylum Arthropoda; class Arachnida; order Araneae; family Salticidae; genus Maratus; species Maratus michaelseni. The sequence goes on along the minus strand of OZ007590.1, from coordinate 388,762,217 downwards.
GGAACGAAATTTTAATACATTCATTATTTGAAGGGGAAAAAGCAGACAAAATAGATACCAGGAACAAAATTTTGATACATTCATTATTTAAAGAAGTCATAAAAAATAGATACAAGAACAAAATTTTGATCTATTCATTATTTAAGGAAGAAATAATCATAAAAAAGAGATACCAGGAGCAAAATTTTAATACATTCATTATTTGAAACAGAAAAATAATAAGAAATAGATACCAGGAACAAAATTTTGATATGTTTTAAGGGGAAAAAATCATAAAAAATAAATACCAGGAATGAAATTTTGATGTATTCATTATTTGAAGTACAGTAAACTTCAGATTATTCAACACTCACACAGTGTTCCCAGTCCACTACTACTAAAAAAAAAAAAAAAAAAAAAAAAGGTTGCTTGATTGCCACCACTTTTTTGAAATAGTGTTATTAGCCTTGCTTTTGCCTCCGTCATTAAATAAAGTTAATAGGTTAATAGTACTATTTTTAAAAAGTGGTGGTAATCCAGCAATTTGAATAATAAAGAGAATAATAATAAAAGTAGTGATTTGGCAGCAAAGCACTCACGGGACCTAGGATATAATATCGGAAAATTGAAATCGACGGATAATCGGGATGACATTATCAGATATATTTTCTAATTGTACACATGATAAACTAAAATTAAAAATTACTATAAATAAAGTAAATAGGTAAAATATCATAAAGTAATTATTATCATAAAAGAAATTTATAAATAAAAATAAAGCAAACCTAAGGAGAAAATTTTATTTGTGTGTGCCATTTATATTTTGTCGTAAATAAAAATAAGACCATTTCAAGACAAAAATCATTGGTATATTTTTATAGTATCTTTAATTGCGATTTGCTTGCAACAAGATTTTTAATTTCATGGAGTAAAAGCATTTGTTTTACATCTGATTTTTACTGATTTTCAAACCACTTTTGAAGACTAGGAAAATTATGAGATGGATATGTGTTTGTTGGTGGGTATTTTTAAAGACTTCCTAAATTTCTTGGTGTAAATTAAATGAATATTGTATATATATATCATTTAATAAAATTTACAATGGATGGGATTAATTTAACAGTATTTTAATGATTTATTAGAATTTTTACCGTGTTTAAAGCTTTGTATAACTGATTATAAATGAAAAAAATTGCCCGGAATTTTGTAATACATCTACCAATAAAAATCCTAATGATGAGATATTTGAGGGATATTGGTTGACCGAGTGAATCATATAATCCCGCTTTGGATAATCGAGAATTTACTGTAAACAAAATAAATACATGTATAGAAATTAACTCTTCAACTACTATCGGTATTTACGCGTCTCAATGACACTTCAAAAATTACTTTTGTGACGAAAATCTTTTAGAAAATCGTTGTACCAAATTCCATTCGGAGAATAATTCTAACAATGTCTCAATGATAACACGCAATTTAATCACCAAAATACACTGGTCTCCAAAAGTTAAGGCACAACCAGTTTTTTGACGCTCACTATTAAAAGAATGAAAATAAAAGTAAAAAATATGGTTGATATGAATGATCATAAGTATCTGCAATAAAACCTTATGAAACAATTATGCTCATCTCTATTTTTTTTTTAAAGAATTGAGCATTTATATGGCAGTCGAGGGAAATTGAGAATATCCCACTTTGGGAATTTGTGTGAAATTTTTTTATGGTTGTTGATCTTGAATTATTGGTATTGGTACTAAAATAGTGTTCACTAGATTATTTTTTAACACAATTAATTCAAATTGGTAAAGTAATCATACAAGTTGTAAATTTCCAACTGGACGAAAACTGTCCGGGCCAGGATTCGAACCTGGGATCACTTGGCTGAAGCCGCCAAACGTATCCAGCGTTTACTGGAGTTCCATTACCTGCGATCTTTTCTGTTGAGCTGATTAAAATATCAGACCAGATGCTTCGATCAATAAGGTTAACTGGATGAAGTATGCCCTCCAGATTCGACCGGGATAGCTCAGTGGTAGAGCGTGGCGGCTTCAGCCAAGCGATCCCAGGTTCGAATCCTGGCCCGGACATTTTTCGTCCAGTTGGAAATTTACAACTTGTATAAAATAGTGTTGTCCATGTCTAGGAGATTTCGTTACTTGATTCGTTAAGATGGCGGAGAATGGGATTGATGGAAATGGGGTTATCACAAGCTGGTGCTGCTGGACGTCTTAATGTGTCTCGTAGTGTGGTCCAAAAGCTCTAAGATCAATTTTAATCTGAAAATTCAGTATCAAGAAGACTTCTTCCAGACCGCTAATGGATTACAATTCCTGTACAAGATCGCTTTCTATCTCTTTTGGCATGAAGGACGAGCATCACTACAGTGGCTCAGCTCATTTCAAATCATCGTAAAGCAACAGGGATGACAATATCTGCTATTACAATGCATAGACGTCTTCACAATTAAGGACGAACCGTTGTGTGTGACCCTCTTAATCTACAACACAAAAGTGCCCGTTTATGTTGGCCAAGAGAGCACGTTACCTGGAACACACAACAATGGGCTTCCGTACTGTTCACAGACGGGTCTCGGTTTGCTATGGAGAGTGATTCAGTTTGTGTACTGATCTGGAGAGAACAAGGCATCAGATTCTACCTATGTAACATTGTTGAAAGACACAGGTACAGAGGAAGTGGAATCATGGTTTAAGCTGGAATCTCTCCGGTGGCCACAGCAACCTCCATGTATGCCATGGAAGAGCTCTGACTTCTGTCAAATATCGGGGCGAGATCCTTGCTCCGTTTGTCACATCGTATGCTGGTGCTATTGGTGATGAATTAATGTTAATGGATGATAAGGCTCGATCGTATTTGGCTAGAGTTGTTAATGAATATCTTGAGGATCAAGGTTTGGAGCTATTGGAATGACCAGCTCAATCTTCGGGCTTTAATCCGATAGAGCATCTTTAGGATTAACGCGGCAGACAGGTAGCTGCCGTAAGTCCTCCTCCGAAGTTGTTGAATGAGCTGGAACAAGCGTTTCTCCATGTATGGCCTTTGTTTCCCATTCCAGTGTCCGACAACTTAATTGACAGTATGGAAATTCGATGCCACAAATGCATTACAAATAGGGCCGGACGCATGCTTTATTAAATCAGTTTTTTTTTTTTTTCACAAAAAACTGCATTTTTTTTTTTTTTTTTTTTTTTTTTTTTTTTTTTTTTTTTTTTTTTTAATCAAATAGTGGACTTTTGCAAAAAAAATGTAATTTTTTATTTGTAAATCATGCTTAATGTTAAAATTAATTAAAATTCAAGAAATAACTGTTTAAAGCACAATTCCTCTAAATTGTATGTCTTTTTGTTCATTTTTTTTTTCAAATTAGACACAAAAAACTGGGCAGAATAAGGCATTAGATACTACCAATATGACAATGTTGAAAGACACAGTTACAAAGGAGGTGTAATCATGGTTTGAACTGGAATCTCTCTGGGTGGTCACACTAGCTTGCATGTGTGCCATGGAATAACTCTGACTGTTGTAAGATATCCGGACGAGATCCTTACTCCGTATGTCACACCTTATGTTTGCACTCGTATTGATGAATTCATCTTAATGGATGATAACGCCCGATACCAAAGAGCTAGGTTTGTTGATGAATATCCTGAGAATCAAGGTTTGGAGCGAATGGAATGTCCAATTAAATCTTCGGACCTTAATCTGATAGAGCATTTTTGGACTACCTCAGCAGACAGGTGGCGGCTCCGAAGTCACTAAATGAGCTGGAACAAGCGTTGCTCCATGTTTTCATTCCTGTGTTTGACAACTTAATCGACATTATGGAAAGTTTCTTATTAAAACTTATTTATTTAATGTTTCTTCACAAATATCTGCGATTTTTTTTTTATCAAACAGTGGACTTTTGCAAAAAATATAATTATTTATTTGTAAATCATGCTAAAAGTTAAAATTATGTAAAAATCCACAAATAACTATGTAAAGCACAATTATTTTAAATTTTATGTTTTCATAGTTCATTTGTTTTCAAATTAGGCATGAAAACCTGGTTGTACCTTAGCGTTGGAGGCCAGTGTATATATTCAATTATTTAGAAAGTGCAGAAAGGTTATTAAAGATTTTTCTTCTTTTGAATACATGAAAAAAAGAACGATGTATCCAGTTTAGTGATATAACAAAGCGTGATGCAACGGGGAGGTACTGTATTAAAAAATTACTCGCTAAAGATAGTCGAATACCTTAAAAGACATATTTTTGTTTTAAAAAGGTATGAAATAATTACACCTACCAGCATCCATAAAATACCTTGAGTCGCTCGATCATATTTGCTTTGTCCAAAAGTGTTTGCGATTCTTTGAATTTCTCATTGCAGAAGTCGATCTCGTCTTGCAGCCTTCCGAAGCAGCTCATGTGTTGCAAGAATCCTTATAAAAATAATCATATTTTAAGGTTTCATTTTGAAATATCATTTTACTTTTAGAAATGATTAAAATAGTTTATTATTATTATTATTATTATTATTATTATTCAATTAAATGTACAGGATTTAGCAGAATTTCACAGAAAAAAGTAGCATAAGTAGCCTTGTCCTAAAGGTAGTACAATTCCAGAATTTTAATGATTTGAAAACCTTTGTAATTTAAAACCGTGGTCGAAAATACTTAGTATAACCTAAAGTCCTGCATGAGTCCGAACTAAAAAATTCCTTTTAAAGTCTATCCACTATTCGACTCGAACCTTAAAAAAATATTTTCATAGATCTGAAACTCGACCCGTCGATGCACAATCCAACCCTAACATGAAATACTTAACTCAAATCCCGAACAAAAGAAAATTAATCGATATTTTAATGTAATTATAGAAAAATATTCTTCAATCATATTTCTAATATCTATTTTATCTTTCGTGAAAAAAAAAAAAAAATACATATATGTACGCATTCATTTTCAGATGCATAGTTTTATCATCTGAAACAATATTCTGGAACTTCTTTTCAAAAATCGGGTAAATTGTGTCAGAAACAGAAAATATAAGGTTGGTGAAAAAGTTTTTTCCGGATTCAAAATTTTATTTTAAAACTAAGAAAAGGAAAAGGTTATACAAACTCGATATTAATGAGAATAATATACTCTCCATTCATACCTACGACCTTCTGCCAATGTTTTGCCAGCTTGTGAAATCCCTCTTGCTACAACTGTGATAATCACATCTCAAAAAAATGCGGGGGGCTTTTTGTGAAAACAGAAAATACCCATAACTTCTTACGTATCGAATCCGTTTAAAGTTATTATTACTTATAGGAAAACGGCCGAAAGTATGACAGATTTTTAATATCATTAAAAATGGTCTCAAGGGGGAGGGGGGGGGGATAGGGGTTTAAGAAGAAAAAAATCACAACTTCGTCAATTCAGAAGATATCAAATTCGCTTAAAGCCTCTTCGCTACTGAGGTACACATATGTGGACCTGGATCTTAGCTCATTGTAATAAAACCATGCACAGTATCTAAATTTTGATTTTCAATTCACATTTGTGATAGTCTAAGCTTTAAAAAAAATCCAACACATGTCAGCACCTGATTTATTTTCATGGCCGAACAGTAAGTTGAAAGTGAGATTTTCGAAAATACCGTAAACTCAGCGATTGCGTAAAAGTAAGTAATAATTATCTATATTAAAATTTTAATTAAAATGTCATAATTTTTTATATTGTTAAAAACATTATAAATATTCATTAGATAATTTTTTTTGTTTATTTGGTGACTTTTTTGATTTTAAAAGTATAATTTTGTTGAGGTCCACATATGTGGACCTCAGTACCCAACAACTATAAATAGGCTTAAACTCAAGGGTTACTGTTATCATACTTAGAAATAATAATAAAGTCCCCCTATATTTAATTAACACAAAATTCGTGTTTTTTAAACTGAATATGCATTTCCATTTCAGCTAGATTAAGTGAATTTTGTATGAATATTATAGGTTAATTATTAATTAATGCAGATTAAATTATGCAATTTTATTAAAAATATATTGACATATTGGAGACTATTTTTAGATATATAATGAATTTTTTACTGGAAATAGATAAAGATAATTATTTTTACGTAGTTATATTTGTAAAATAATCTTTCTTGTAAATAATACATAATAATAATAATAAAATATTAAAAGATTTCCTTGTATTTTTTCCTTGTTACTTAGGCCAACTTTTGATTTTTTTTTTAAATTTAACTTATATTAATAATGCACATGTACTTTTCTTATATATTCTTTTTAAACTACATAATGGGAATTTAGTAGCTGTTTACTTTTAAATGCACAAAACATAGCTTAATACTGTGAAAATTAAGTATTTTCTTCAAACTAAAATTTAATCACCATGATTTTAACCAGTTGAATAATGCATGTTTCAATTCAGATATGTGGATCTAATATATGGACATAATTAAATAGATACAATTATTTACTCCAGTAAAAAATATTTATATCATACCATAAATAACTAAATTAAGATGCTTTCAAATCCCCTGGTCAACATGATATGAAATGACTGACACATTTTCTGGGACATTTTTAAACGTAAATGCATAAAATTGGCAGGCCTGATTATTGCAGCGATTTGAAACCGAAGCACGTTTTCCATCTTTGATAAATAAATTACTTATAGAGTTATGAGTGATTCTTGTCAAGTAATGACAAGTTTATTTTTTCTTTTCGGACTGACGCATTGGGAATTCGGTTCAAAATGTCGATTTTAAGAGCATTTTCGGAGGGATAATTTTTACTAAAAATTGGAAGACACATTTAAATTACATAGTTTCTGAATAAAAACACATGTCAATTTCTTGCGATTTCGAACTAAAATGAATTCAGAAATGTGTCAGAAATTAGTTGTTTAAGAAAAGTTGTTAACATACCTTATAAGGAAATCCGTCTTGACAATGTAGGACATTTGCCAAGATTTTTAGACAGCAAAAATGCGTCTAAGTGTCGTTTGGAAGGATGTAAATCCAAAACAAGAGTTATGTGTATAAAGTGTAACGTTTATTTATGTATTTTGAAAAGTAATTGTTTGGAAATTTTTCACACTTAGTAAAAAATAAAGTAATAAAATTTGAGTTTCCTAGTCATTTCTTAAATATATTTCTTGACAAAAATTATTTTAAAATATTGAGATTTACAATTTAATTAATTTAATACTTTTAAAGCAAGAACAAATAATAATTAATTATGTTACATTAAAATAACATTTATTTTTGCGATGTTAAAAAGAAACAAATGTTTAAAATTGATTTCCGAAATTTTGAACTTTTTTTGCAGTTGAGTTCCAAAGTCCACATATGTGGACCTCCATTTACTGGTACCCTGGTACATCAATTTTTAAAATTATTTTATTATTATCATATTAGAAGCCAAAATAGGTAAAAAAACCTATTCCAACATTTTTTCAAAAATTATTTTTCTTTCAGTAGCGAAGAGGTTAAATTTATTATAAATCCTCTTAATATTATCTACAACTTTTATACTGACAAGTTTTTTTATAAGACCAATGCTTACAGCAATTAAAAATAAATAAATAAAAATTCCCGCTGGCTCCGCCTGCAGACACAGGTAAATTTCGAAGAGGGCGGTCCCAACTGCCGCATCATGGCAAAAAAGGTCATATCATCTCCAATTCTCAATAAACAGGCGCCCCATGGTCTGCGTCTTCGAAATCTAACTGTGACTGTAGGCCGAACCGTTAGGGTTTTTTTTTTTTTAATTTAGACATCTACACCAGTTTAAGGAAAAGAGTGGAATCACTCCGCTTTTTTTTTCGCAGTTCTGACTGGACTTACCTTGGTTTATCTGACTTCCGTCTGTACACATCTCTTCGACTACTTTCAGCCTTCCGCCTGTGGTAGCTTCGTACAGATCCCTCTCGCCCGGCTTCATACAGTTTCGAATGAAATCACTCGCACAGTGTATGGTTTCCATTTTGGAGCTGTTTGTTTGGAGAGAAAAAAAAAGTGTACGTCAGAACAATTTTACAGTTTAAAAATTAATTATTATAAGCTCTCAATGAATATAATAAGGTAAAAAGTTTATTCCTGTTCAAGCGTATAGAAATGTAGGATACAAACAGGTTTCCCTCGATTAAGTGCGATTAATTCACCCCGCGATATTACCGCTGTTATGGATTGGGGTCCATCAACATATATCATTCTGATAGGATTAAAATATAATTCCAAAATAAAATGCAGTGATCGGTCTTGATTGGCAACTATTGTAAGAGGATTATCCGAGAGAAAAGAAATTATTTGTTCATTTCAAGTAGGAATGAAAAGCTTCCATGTTTTGTATAGCCTAGCTAAATGTGTGTGAATTTTATCTATAAGAAGGTTATCTGAAGGGGTTTAAAATGTGTCAAGAAGGTATTCATATGAATGGCATGACTAAAGAAAGGTATTTTGGAAGAAATCTGAATACCAAGAAAAAGGAAGATGGAAGAAGAGTGTGTCAATCAAGGATGATCAGTGGATTATGCACAGGGGAAGAGGATAGAGTTTTTCGCCAGTGAAGAGGGCAGACTGGTTTTTGAGTTCTGGAGAGTCGGACCTTGTTTTTTGGGGATCCTGAAATGTACAAAAAATGTCTTGTAAATATCATCTAACTTTTCACTATCACGTCAGTTTTTACAGTTGTGGTTTTGAAATAAAACTTTTCGTTTAATACGAAATGATGTGTTTAGTTATATGTATACGACCACGATACCACACCGCACTAATCGAAATACACATTGAATGCGAAAAACCGCAATAAATCCACAGTCAACTTTCTCTGAAACCCAACATATATAAACAGACAATGTAATCATGTACTATGATATTGTTTTGGATGTATTATTGTTAGAAAGTTGTCATTGTTAGATTGCAGCTTGATTTGAAACTTTAAGGGGGTCTGGAACAGAAAAAATTTCAAATTTTGGAGAAAAAAAATATTTTATTGTACTAAAAAATTCTCTGTTTTTTCCCGCTTAAAATGACGTCTAAATCATGTTTCTATCTTAATTAGAGTAGGATATATTAATTTTTTTGTTTTCATAATCTAGCTTTCAAGTAGTGGTTGTCATAGAAACGTTTTCGCGTTTTATGGGTTTTTACAACGATTCTCGTCTTTAAATTGTTATAAGTCAATAACTGTTAAAGATAAATGGTTCAAACTTCGGACATGTGTTTTTCAATTTTTTTTTTTTTGATTCAACAAATTTGAAAAAAAAAATTATTTTTGAAAATATGATTTTTTTGAAATAAGTTACATCATTAAAAAAATATATATATTTAAAGAAAGTTATAAAGAAATAAGCTTTTTAAAGAAAGTTATAAAGTGTTAATCGAAAAAAGTTCGTGGTTCCGATGAAAGGAATACGAATACAAATCTAGGTTCTAAGACGGAAACCTGTCTAAAATACAATATCCACCATTCCCTAGCCATTTACATTTTTAAGTTTTCACTGATCCATATGCACATAATCCTCATATAAAAATGCTGAATAATATTGCAGAATATTCAACATATTTTATATTCAGTGTTGAATTCAGACATTTTCTCTCGGAGCAGGAATTTCTACAGCTCTGTGGTATGGGGAGGACACTGTTGAGTTCCCCCCCCCCGGGGGTGTGCACTTCTAGACAATTAAAAACCATAAAATCACAAATTTTCTGGGGGCATTTCAATGCTCCGATTGGGCAAATGCTCATCACCTTCCCCCCCCCCCCCCCCCCCGAATCAAACAATGATTCTATTAGTTTGACCTAAATTCCTGCATCGGGTCGGTTAACCGAGTTTACCCGAACCCGACATGACTCGCAGTTCGGTTCGGTTCGTATCGGGTGTACGCTTTTTTTTTCTTTTCGCGAGTTGGGATGATTTTAATTGTTTCGGTCTCGGGTTGGTTTCAGATTGGAATTAGACTCTTTGTTGGGGTCGGGTTCACTCGATTTTTCCAAAAAGTCTAGAATATTTGTTTAGATGAAAGAAAAACTAAATTTTTTAACTTTATTGAGTATATACTCATTTTTTAACATAAAAAATAAAGTTGAAGTATAGAATATTCGTTTAGATGAGAGAAAAACTAACTTTTTGAACTTTATTCAGTATATACTCATTTTTCAACATAAAAAATAAAGTTGATATTAGAGATGTGATTGTAGGCTACTTTCCCATTATTTGTATTAAAGTATCGATTAACTTTCTTCCATATTAGGTGTTGTTCGTGTTCGGGTTGACGTGTGTCGTGTTGTTCGGGTCGGGATTCGGGTTGACAAGTTCTTTTTGTCGGGTTCATGTTTGTTTTAATGGAATTTTCGGGTCCAGATCGGATATAATTTGACCTGCGTATTACTCTAGTCTGGCCAGAAAACGACAAAACCATTATTTATTTTCGATTGCACTGCAAACAGAGGCGTCTTAAATTCAGACACATATGCTTCTGAAAAAGTAATTCGGGCACTTAAGTGTCTGAGTGTGACATTTCAGATTTCATAGATGTCTGAATTTAAGACACACAAGTGTCTTACTATGAACATGGTGTAAATGAGCTGAGAAAAATGTCTGAATACTGATGATATGTCTGAAAATAAGACATTTAGAAATTCAGACGTTTAAGTGTCTGGATTTGACGCAATTGTGTATGCTCATTGTTTAATTGATTAAATTATAAATTTGTGGAATCTATGATAGTTTTAAAGAAAACATCTGTACGTACTTACAGACTTCTTTCATCTGATCTTCCCCGACAATATTGAAGTCGCCACCTTGCAAACCATTTACATCTCTCATGCAGACGGAGAATTCGTCATAATTGCATTCCTTAGCTCGGATGGAAACTGAAAGAAATGAAAAAGATATTTTTCAGATACAAATGTGCACCTCATATTCTTACACAAGTGTTTGCAGTTATCCATGACAACCAGAGTTGTATAATATAGACGCATGCGCACACGCCGTGCGCGGAAAGTTTTCTGCAAAATTTGGAACTTTGCAGAAAAAATGTTAGAAAAGAAAAGTTTTTTTATATACGATATACCAGAAAAAATATTCCCCAATTTTATACACGATTTATTTACTGTTTGCGCACAATTCAAAGTTTAAAGATGCAAAACATTGTTGTGACATTGCAAACGCTTGCGAAGAGGTCAAAATATTAAGGTTTGGGCTGTTTCTAAATTCATTGACAAAATAATTGATAATCTTTCTATCATGGATTTTTAGCTTTATTATTTTTTTTAACCAAAATAATTATTCTTTAATTAATATTAATTAAGTTTAAAATTTAAATGAAATTATTTTAAATTACTGTTTTTTATTCATATCGTCAAAATAATTATTCTGTAATTTTATTAAACATTAAATTAATTTTTGACCCAATATTTATGTGCGCAGAAAGTTTTTGGTTTTATACAAGTCTGATGACAACTATTTTAGAATTTTTATCACAAAACATTTCTGCGGTTTTTTTTTTTTAAATAATTTTTCTAGGAGTATTCACACGAGCAGTATTCAAATCCATGCATCCAAAAATTTGTTTATACTAAGAGCAAAATAATAATAATAAAATAAAAATGTACAACATGCCAAAAAAAAAGAAGAAGAAGAAGAAGAAAGAGATAAAGGGAGAGAAACATTTTAATCTCAAAATTGTCACAGAAAAAAATTATAAGATCACTCCTGTGTCTGTCTGCCCATCTGTCAGAGTCCTTTTTTTTTGTAAACTATGGGACCTGGAAAGTTTAAACTTGGAAAAGTTATAAAGCCTTTTTACCTACATATTTTCAGATTTAGCCATTCACATATATGTTTAGGAAAAAATTAGTGGGCTAATCAAGTTGCTTGAAAAAAAAATAAAGTTTCCTTTTTGTATATCATGTGGGGTATCGTGTGATCTCGTAATATCAAAATATATTTGTTCGAACTCAAAAATATATTGTTTTAATTTAGGTATTATATTTTCAGAGATATCGATGAAAATGCACCACAAAAATATGTCCCCCACCCATCTATTTCCGAATCAACTGAAACTAAAATTATGAAAAAATTAGTCGTAGTAGAAGTTTATTTAAACCTTGCAGGAAGAGTATAGCGATTTTCCTAGGTAACATATTTTTTGAGAAAACCCCCTTTTTTTTTTTTTTACACACAATCTTTACTTTTCGGACGGTCAACGGTGGATTTGACGAGCACTCGAAGTATCTATCGACACATCACCATCCACGGAAATTTGATAATGATTTTCGGAAAAAAATTGTTGATAATTAGCCGAGATATTAATTAAATTAGTTGAAAAAAAACTTTCTTTTTATCTATCGTTTAGGGTATCATTCGAAAGATCTCGTAACATCGAACTCGAAAATATATTTGTTTTAATTTTAGGTATTATATTTTAAGAGATATCGTCGAAAATACAACGCAAAAATATGCCTCCCCCCCCTCCTATTTCTGAATTTACTGAAACTAAAATTATGCAAATAATATGGGTAGTAGGAATTTATTAATTAATAAATTTAATTTACGGAAACCTTTGAAAGCGAGTTATACTCGCATTTGACCGTTTTTTTTTTGTTTTTTTTTTTATGTTAAAAATAAAACAACAACTTTGGGGTAGTCTTCATACTGAAATTTTCAATGCGCGCGAATACTTAATTTTGACATCATATTTACCGTTTTCGGTAATTACTCGTAGGATAGCAAAAGAGTAGTTATTCGGTCAAGTAGTTTAGGAATTATTATGAAGATTTAAAGTTTTGAACTCCCAATGAATGCTAAATTAATTTCAATTGGTCATTTCCAAAACCACATAAGTCACAGAATCAGAACTTTTCAGAAATAATAATTTAAAAAAAAAACTGTATAATTCACAAGTAAACGAATTTATATGGGTTTTTTGGGCTGATTAAAGAGTTTGGACTTAAAAGTTTGTAAATATCGAATAGTTTTTTATAATTTATGAATAACAAGAACGAAAAATCATGCGTCAAGCATAGATTATGTAACACTTTCCAACGCTTCCAAAATAATTTTACGAATCATACTCTTTAATAAGCTAAAAGATAACATCTAAGTAATCCGAATACTTTTATTCAGCCCTGTATAGGATCTATAGATTTGTATATATACTACATAGGATGCTAAATTTTAGTTCAGTTAGGAAACACGTAGCACAGTTTAAAATTCTCCGTCTGGAGTTAAATAATACGGAAATGTGTTCCCGAACTTTTGTGCTTCCCTGTATAGGATCTACAGAATTTATACATACCACGTAATATACAAAAAGCGAGTTAAATTTAAAATCGCGTTCATAGTAACTTAAAACGCACTTCCAGGAATTATTGTTAACAGACAGTAAAGAATTCTTTTGCGTGTCCCTGTAAATGAACGATGACTATTATACACACAATATTCTGTAGTAATCCTCTTGTAATGCACCTTAGTGATATACATAAATTTCAATGCGTTTAAAATAGTGAAACATTATTTAAATAAACCGCAGACGATTTTTCTCCATAGACGTCATGTAACGGAATTCTTTTGACTGTCCCTGTAAAGTAAGTATAAGTGCTATGCACACCCTATTCCATATTAAGCTTCTTCTAATGCACCTTAGTGATATATATAAATTTCAATGCGTTTAAAATAGTGAAACATTATTTAAATAAACCGCAAATGATTTTTCCCCATAGACCGCAATGTAACGGAATTCTTTTGAGTGTCCCTGTAAAAAAACTATAAGTGCTACACACTTCCGTTGAAATAGGGAACATGCTATAGATAACGATTATAACATATAAAAATTGCAGGACAATCCGAGCATATTTACGGGAGTTAGAGCACGGACAGACGGCCAGACGGCAGACGGCCTGACGGCAGACGGCCAGACGGCAGACGGCCAGACAAACCGAAGTCATAAACACTTTTCAACTAGGTTGGAAAGTGTTAATAAAAAGAAGAATAACAGAAAAACTGTTCCTGACTTATGCTGCTGTAGCAAGAAACAAAGTTAGGGGTGGTATTTAATTTGAACAAAACAGTCCTATTAAACATATTTTTAATCAAAATTAATGACGATAGCACTTATACGGGAACATTTTTGTATTGCATGCAAATGGTAATATGGTAATGTAATAGGGTATCAGCATGTAGTCTGGTATTGCATGGAAAAACCACTTAAGTTGCTGACTTTATGTCGTTTAACCCCTTCGCGACGAGCGTCCTTTACAGAATTTTTAATCTTTTACCACCGGTTTTTCAAAACAGAAACTTTCGCCTGATTGAATCGCAGAAATACTATCATTAAATAAGGCAAATCTTACAATAAAAAATAACTGGTGGGAATAATCGAGGATTCTGAGCATCTTATGCGTCACATATACATGTCGCTCGTCCCCAAGGGGTTAAGTAATGAACGAAAATTAGAAGGTATTGTTTGAAGAGGAAGACTGACACACTGACTTAAGTTTTTAAGAAAGCATTTGCGACAAAAAAGTATATTTGGAAAAAACTTGACTTATGTGGTTTCTGAAATCACCAATTCATTTGTAATCGTTGCAAAACCGATTGCAGTGCATTTAGTATTTAAGAATAACTCAAGAACTACTTGGCAGAATGAGTTGCAATCTTAGATTCGCATATTCGAAACTTCTAAAAATTGATTCCTGTTATAAAATTTACGTGTTACAAATTATAATTTTTGTGAAAATTTATTTCGAAAAAATATATTTTTTGAAATTACTTTTCGAATAAAATATGAATCGTAACCTATCATTTTTTTAACAAAAATCTACAGGTGAATCCAAAATTACAGTTCATTACGCTAAGTAATTTATGAGTTATGCTTAGAAAACTTCCCGTATTGCAATCGGATTTGCAACGACTACAATTTAATCGGTCATTTCGAAAAGCCACATAAGTCAATTTTTTTCAAAATATACTTCCTTTTGCCATGATCTGAATAATAAGCACATAAGTCAGTGTATTCCTTCCTCTTCAAACGATACCTTCTAATTTTCGTTCATTACTTAAACGACATAAAGTCAGCGACTTAAGTGGTTTTTGCATGCAATACCAGATTACATACGGATACCATATTACATTACCCTATTACCATTTGCATGCAATACCATATTAAAACATAAAAATGTTCCTATATAAGTGTTATCTTCATTAATTTTGATTACAAATATGTTTAATATGAGTGTTTTGTTCAGATAAAATACCACCTAACCTTGTTTCTTGTTAAAACAACATAAGTCGGGAACAATTTTTCTGTTATTCTTCTTTTTATTATTCATAAATTAAAAAAAAATTTCGATATTTACAAATTTTCAAGTCCAAACTCTATAATCAGCCCAAAGAAAACGCATAAAAAATCGTTTACTTGTGAATAATACAGTTTTTTTTTTTTTTCTGAAAGGTTCTGATTTTGTGACTTATGTTGTTTTAGAAATGACCGATTCAATTATATTCATTTAATTGCAGTATTTAACCGGCTCCTGGGAAAAAATAAAATTCTAATACTAAATGAGAATATTTAAATAATCAAGTGATAAAGAAAAATTTCTTTTTAAGGGTTTTGGTCAGTCAGGTTTCCAGTTTCCCTCACCTGTGCAACCCATAGGCATGTAATGCATTCGTATTTTTCAAATATTTCCTCAGAAAATTAATACTTTAAAAATTTTTTCCGTCTATTCTTCTTAAAAGACATCACTTTTTTTTTTTTTAGTTGACTGAATATTTCTAAAATATATGCTTAATTTAATATTTTAAGAGTTAAAATCAAATCTTAGCAAAGCTGACGAGCTGTGAGTAAGTTTTTAACATTTCAAATGAAATTAAGTATATAATTTAGAAATATTTTGTCAATTAAAAAAGAAAGAGACATTCTCTAAAAATAATACACACTAAAAAAAAAAGAAAAATATTAATTTCCTGGTAAGATATTTTAAAAATAAGAATGCGCCTCACTGACCAACACCCTTCAGCTGAATTTCCTCTTCAAGTTTTAACTTCGATTACTTATCACTAGATGACAGCATCATAAATCGTATAAAGAATATGAAAGACTGGAAAAAAGGTCTCGATGATCATAAAGAATGGATAAAATAATTATTTGTTTGATGAATTTCATTATTTCATGGGAAGCAAGATAAGGTGGATAGTTAAAGTGAAATGAAGTTAGAAATATTATTTTCCTCGTAAGATATTTTAATAAAAAGAATGCAACTCACAGACCAACAACCCCCAAAAAAGTATCTTTTTCTTTTCTATTTGAGTTTTAGCTTTATTTACAAACAACTAGATGGCAGCATCATACACCTTGTAAAGAATATAAAGGACTGGAAAAAAGTTTTCCATTCTCATAAAGAATGGATAAAATAATTATTTATTTGAGGGCAAGCAAAGGAAGTTGGTAGATAAATCTCACCATCCGCCCCCTCCCAATAGGATAAAATCTACAGAACTGTATACATACAGTTTCCTCCCCCCCCCCCTCCCTCCCCCTAAAGCGGCAAGAATTCCTCCCAGGGAAAATGTTTGCACTCAACACGGCTGGTTGACACTTTGGATCGCCGAAAGAAAAAAAAAAAACATTTCCGATATTTTAAAAAATATATAAATAATCACATACGTACACTTCTGTCCAAAAATTAAGGTACAGTGACCGGACCCTTTCGCTTTTTACACAGTTTGTCGAATATCTACTGAAATTTTTGACCAATTGTTCTTGAAATTCGAGGATGTATAAGCACATTTTTGATTTCAAGAACAGTAGAAACAGTATACTGCAAGTAAAAAATTAATATTTTGAATATTTGATGAGATATGAACAATTGTATGAAATAAATTTCTAACTCCGCATGCGCGAACTTTACTAAGGATTTCTTTTCATGATTTGGTAGTCAATTCTATAGAGTAACTCAAATAAAAAGACCAGTCAAAAATCGTGAAAACTCAGAAATATGCCAGCAATACAATAAGTTAGTTGACAAATTCGGTGGGCAAAATCCCATTCGATTATATCGGATTTCCCCCCGAACTTGTCAATTAGCTCACTGTATTGCTGGCATCTTTCTGAGTTTCCACGGTATTTGACTGGTATTTTTATATGAGTTACTCTATAGAATTGACTACCAAATCATGAAATAAAAAGAAAAGTGCACAGTTAAACTAATGGCATTGAACTCACAGGCTATTCACACTAATTGTATGTTATACTCTTATTCCGAAGAAAAAAAACCCATTTAGCTAAATTAAGGGGGGGGGGCGTCAGCTCCCCTATTTCCCCCCCTTTATACTTAACCAATGAACCTCCAAATCTAATCAGAGAAGCACCTTATCAGAATAAACCGGTATAACAAATTTGAAGCAAATCGGAAAATTCTGCATGAAAAACCCATTTATCTAAATTAAGGGGGGTGAATTAGACCCCCGTTCCTCCCTTCATACTTAACAAATGAACCCCCAAAACTAACCAGGTAAACGCCTTATCACAATGAACCTAGACACATATTTGAAGCAAATCGGATAATTCTGCATGAAAAACCTATTTATCTAAATTAAGGGGGTGAATTAGACCCTCGTTCTCCTGCGCCTTATCAGAATGAACCTATATGCAAAATTTGTAGCAAATCGGATATTTTATCAAGAGTTATCGCATTATGTACATACATACGTACATACACAACCTGCGGCACATTAGCTCTCAGGCTTTGCTAGTCTGTGAGCTAAAAAAAATCTTTAGTACAGTTCGCGCATGTTCAGTTAACAATTATTTCATACAAATGTCCCTATCTCATCAAATATTCAATATGTTAATTTTTTAATTGCAGTATACTGTTTCTACTGTTCTTGAAGTCAAACGTGTGCTTTACATCCTCGAAGTTCAAGGACAATTTGTCAGAAATTTTAGTAGATATTCGACAACCCGTGTAAAAAGCGAAAACGTCTGGTCACAGCCCCTTAATTTTTGAACACATGCGTATTTAGATAAATATATGTTTCGTTTTTAATCAACCTATTATAAAAGTTCAGCAGGATATCGATTATAATCTGTGCAGGGGCAGAAGCTGATTAAAATATTCAACTTTTGCGCACCAAAGGATCAGGTAACTATTGCTAATAATTGCATTCCTTTACATTAGCAATAGTTACGTTCATTTTAGCACACGGTGCTGCATCCTAAAGTCTCTTATTGACTTGAGAGAACTCAGTTACTTAACTCACTATTTTTAATATTTTACTATGAGCGCAGCTTTGCAACACTTTTATTTTTACATATATTGTACATTTTGATGTCTTTTATAATATATGTAAAGTAAAAACTTGAAAACTGCATCGCAATTTGTTTGAAAACTTATCGCAATTTACTGATCTTTTATGGTTTTTAAATTAATTTTCAAGCATGATTTTTTTTTTTTTTCAATCTCTCTCTCTCTCTCGTGCAAACGATTACGAAAGATATATCCGTTTGAACTTAAATTAATATAGATAATCCAGCATTTGTTTCTCGCTTATATTCCCTACTGAAATTAAAACTTCATCAACAAATAAATAAAATAATGAAACATAAATAAAACCCAAATTTAAGACATGTAATCGAACTACGCGCTCAAACCACTGAAATTATCAAAATCAGAAAGGCTTCGGAACAAAAAAAAAGTAATCTTTGGCGGTTTTTCGGCTGTTACGCGAAGCCTGTACGAAAAAGTATAGCTTTTAATAAATTTAAAAATTATTTTTTAATACATAATTGCTTATTTTTCCTATAAAAATATTTTTTTGTATTGTTAAGGGGTAATCTAAAAGTATATATTAAATGTAAAAAAAAAACTATTTTAGTTTTCAACTTAAAAAATGGTCACCTTATATTCTGTAAACCGGGAAACCCGAGTTGGATCCTCTTATTTCGATAAAGGCAGATTTTTTTTTTTTTTTTTTTTCAAAAATGCTGTCAAGTTAGTGTTTGAACCGAATTTCCGGACGGGTCAACACAGGAAAGGGAAAAAAACCCTCTCAATTAAAGAAAGAAAAAACCCTTTCAGATTTCAAGAAAAAAAAATTAATTGGCTAATAATATTGAATATCAGCAACTGAATAACATGAATATGTCTCGAAATATAATATAAAAAATTAAATACTCCTCGAATTTAATCACGTTATTCTTAACAACTAAAATTTCTTAAGTCAGCACTTATTAATCTTTTCAGTAATCAAAGTTTTTGTTAATGAATCTTGCATGATTAAAATTTATGTTTAATTAAAAATAAATAAATGAAATCTAGAAATTCTTCCAAATTTTACGCACGCACTCGAATAACTATGCGCAAACTAGATGATTTTTCATTATATTTCCAGTTATCATGCATAACCTTTTGATTGATCTGTTCATAATACATTTATGATTATTCAATTTGTATTATTATTATTATTATTGGTGAAGTCATGTAGGAGAAATTGAGGTGTTTAGCCCTTTTATTATTTATTACATTTAAAAAATATTTTTTGCTGATAAGCACAAGATGGCAGCATATTATAAGCTTTTTTCTACTAGTTATATCGTGTTTCAGCTGTTTGTGGGGATAATAAAAAAATAAAGTGAAATTTCCGTTCAAAAAGTAAATTTTTCATTTGTCAGTCAATTCCATTTGTCACCGAATTTCTGGATGGGGCAGCGCAGAAAAAAAAAAAGTTCCAAATTTCAAGATAACTTGTTTAATTGGATAATAATATTGAATATGAGCAACTGAATAATATGAATATGTCTTGAAATATAATATATTCTTGAGAAATTTATCAATGAATCAGAAAACAATATGTTGGCTTCATTGGGAAATGTTGTATTTTTGGTTTTTTGGAGCTGTGTAAATTAATAATTATCGGTGTTTTTGCAAGAGATTATTTGAATAAGTAGGAATATTTTAAGCAAATTGTAAGTGATCCGAGAAATGATATGTTATAAAAGAAGACGCAGTATTTGTGGATACGCGTCACTGAAGCACTTCTAATCTGGGAACGTTCGCCCACACCTTGACTTCTTTTGTTATCTGTATCTTTAACAAATTCATTTCATCAACCTTGTAATCCATGATATATCTGTATGAGCAAAGAATTGTTTTATCTGACTGAGACCTATTTCCTACAGTGATGTTTGAGAATTTTTGCTTTTTGCTATATCATTTTTTATGAGGGTCGGGTGGTACTCAATCCGAATCCAAAAATTATATTTAAATTCAATCCAAAACCAGATCCAAACCCAACAAAAGCAATTTCGTCAACTCGAAACTTGACTCGAAGCCAATACGCTTCAACTCGTAATCAACCCAAAGACGAAATATTTAAACCTGAACCCGAAATGGAAGAAAATTAGTCCCGATTTTAATACAATTATAGAAAAATAATCTACAATTATATTTTTAATATAAATTTTATAATTTTATGGTGGAAATGAACGCATACACACACATATATATATATACCGGGTGGTTATAATATAAGTATCTCTATTTGGTACTGTCTGTAGTTTGAAGGAATAACCGGAATGAAACAAAAATCGGCACACTTACTGTTCGAGAAGGGAGAAGACGAATGGAACAATAGAAAAAATTAACTGTAATAATCACCGACAGATGTCGCTTTTGAGTGTGAAATGTAATGTGTAATATTGTGTACCGTGGAGGTGTCACAAACCTCAATGACTTTACCGCATATCACAACAAGTGCAAAACATCTTTCCTGATGCGTTCCACAGTTGAGCACTTCGTGCGCCGCACAGTGTAAGATTTCGCAAATCTAGCGGGAAAAAATTCAGAAAATCGATTTTAAATAATTTCAGTTTTAGACATTTTGAATTACATCTAACACATTGAAGAGGAAAGAGATAAAGTGAAAGCAGTTTAACTCCACAACAACACCATCAAAAGTCGGCTCAAAACCAAGTTTTCTGTAAGCCTTTTTAAAGCGGTGATTGTTGTAGATCTAACTGCAAATGACATTTATGGCTAAAAATATACTTATTTTTTAAATATTGTTTTATGATTGTATGGAATCGTTACAACAAAGTATTTACTTTGTATTTTACAATTACGATAGTTATTTAAAAGTGTTACTTCTTAAAAATAAACTTTTAAGTTAATATGTAAATTATTTGAAAATTTAATAGCATATGATAAATTAAAAAAGCTGCCAAAAATTTTGTACACTCTGGTACATTGTAAGGTAATTTTTTTTTTGTAATTATATATGCATATACATATAGAATAAATCAATTTCAGCTGCAACTATTTGCAACTTTTGAATATAAGTAATTTTTTACAGGTATTGAAGTGTTAATTTCGAAAAGAGAATTCTATGAGATATTCATAAATTATGTTACTGGACATAAATCATTGCCAGTGAATTCTAAAAATATCTTGATAGATAATGTATTACACAAATGTTAGCTTCAACATTTTCCATATGTTATGTTAGACCAGATTAAGCGGCTGAGCCATTCGTTTATGATTGATATTAATCGAAGATGGAGAAATTGCCATCGTATAAAGAATGTTTTTTAAAGAAAAGCAAGAGATGGCTAGATTCTAATATAACAATAAGTAATCTCTATATACCAAACAGAAGTAATAATGACTACGCGAAAAAAGTTGGACGTCTGTCGGATTCCACTTCTCCGTCCACACAACTTCGAAATAAATCCGGTCTTTTGATATGCTGCCACCACCGATATGAATACGTGATATCGGGCACGATACTTTATGTATATTCAAGAAAACTTAACTCTTTCTATTACACTTAAACAAACACTTTATTAACAATATTTACACTTAAACTCGGAGGTAAAGTATCCGGTTTAATATTAAATCAAAATAATTATAGAAACGCTTTACGTGTACCGTTAGACTACGTTCATTTATTCCACACTGAGATTTCTATTCATCTCACACCCGCTCTCAGCGCTCATTCCCCGAGCAACCTTCACACTTCGCTGCTCCGTCCGAACTCAACACTGGTCTCAGAGCTTCAACTCTGAACGACCTTACACCTTCGCTTCCTACGTTAGAACTCCCCTTCTCTCTCTCGTAAACTGCAGAGCACCCTCCTTCCTACGGGGTTTCTCCTCTGTTTCCAAGGGTCCTTGACAACGCTTCCTCCCTCTTGACGGATCTGTCTTCCTAAATAAAAGAGTGCAATAGCTTTCTTATCTCTGAAAGACCACATTGCAATGGAAATACTTCTTT
Source organism: Maratus michaelseni (assembly GCA_963931845.1). Taxonomy (NCBI): domain Eukaryota; kingdom Metazoa; phylum Arthropoda; class Arachnida; order Araneae; family Salticidae; genus Maratus; species Maratus michaelseni. The sequence continues at coordinate 388,739,948 of OZ007590.1, read as the reverse complement.
CATTCTGTCCAAGTCGCCACCCTTCGGATTAAGATTTTCTAAAGGACGCCTTTAACGGTACACAATAGATACATATACCATACATACAATATGCTAATCCCTTAAGAATAGCTTTCAACTCTTGCAGCTGTGAAAGAAGAACCTGACAACGTCCAAAGAAAATTTTGTTCAAGTGGACCGAAATCGGAAAAAAAAGGTTTATCCATTCTTCTCAGAACAGTCACTAAATGAACTCACACATGCCACGTGTTTAAAATTAAGACAATTTGGACGAAAGGATTCCGCGGGTATGTTAAAGCAAATATCTGTAAGCCCTAGAAAAGCAACTAATTTTTAAAAAATCGTTCAAAAAGCCGGATACACGATATTTAAATATTCTCTTGAAGAAGCGTTGGTTTTAATAACCACTATGAAATTAAGCTACCGAAAATACGGGATTATGAGAAACTCTGCGTTACAAAAAGTTTTGAACATTTATCCATCCTATGAGCAGGTAAAATATGCAAAAAAATGTGCTATCCATCCCAAAAAAACTGCATATTTTCTTAATCATTTGCAGAATTTAAATTACAATCTATTGTAGATTTAACGATAAAAAGACTTTGTATTATACAAAAACAGATATTAAATATTCTTACTAAAGAGAAAGGGTCTATGTTAAGAAGTATAACAATGATTTTTAAATGGGGGTGGGGTGGTGGGTCGATGGATGCAGTGGACAAAGTAGATACAAGCAAAAATCAAATGAAAACAACTTTCAAGATGCAAATATTCTAAGACCATCTGTGGTTCCTTTAAAACTATATGGTTGTAATGAAGAAAATCAAAACTTTATATTATGGCAAAATGCGCACCCTTTATCTACTTCTTACTGTAGACCCATAAAATTTCAGTTCACCAAGGAAACTGATCAGTCAATAACGGAAGAATTTGAAAATGTCAGAAATCAAATTACTGCTCTTGTGCCAACAATAGTAGAATTAGATGATCAAACAAAATGAAATAGAGCACATATTTGAAGAAACAATTTTAGATGGCAAAGTGTGCAATATTCTATCTTTAAATAAAGCAACCCAAAAATGCTATATCGTTAACGCAACTTTCAAGATTATGAATAATTTGAAATGTATTTGAACATATGCGAGTAATGCCCACACATTTTCTTGGGGCTCATCGACACTACATGCACAGATAAGCTTTATGGAATGCCTTTGACATATTGGTTATAGATTGGATTTTAAAAAAAGGCAGGGCCGAAAACATTAATGATGACATTGACAGCGATGGCACAGTACCTAATAACTTAATTACTATTTACTAAAAAAAAAAACTTTTCTTGTTGTAAAAGTTAGGTATTGTATATTTTTAAAATCTGCACTGAATAAAATAACGCTGCGTAAAAGTCAATAAATGAAAATGACGAAAACTCTTTCTATTATGATTATGATAATATAATAATGATGACGTAAAATATACAATGTAACGAGTAAATATATATTTTTCCATAATATAGAACCATTTTATCTATAGTAAATGCAATTTTATTTAATTAATATCAGTAATTTTCATAAATTGAATTCTGACCCGCTAGATTCGCAAAATCTTACACTGTGCGCCGTCTGGATTGTGTCCGCCAGCATAATGTCCATGTGGAACTTGAACGTGATCGGCACCACCATGCAAAAGCGTAACTACGTTCACTGTGACATTTTCCAATAAATTAGGTGTGCCATCTGGTTTGACGCCTTAATTTTTTGTTCTTGTATTACACATTAAATTTTACACTCACTAGCGCCATCTGTCGGTGATTATTGCAATTATTTTTTTATTGTTCCATTCTGTTCCCCCTTCTCGAATAGTAAGTGTACCGATTTTGGTTTCATTCGGATCATTCCTTCGAGCTACAGGCAGCTCCAAATAGATATACTTATATTATATATAACCACCCTGTATATAATATATATAGAGAGGAGAAAGTCCAAATACCCCGGATACCATTTTTATTTTCAATGTAGATCCTAGTACAATTTTGAAAATTAGTGGAGGAAAAAGCCATGGTAGGGTATCTTCACATGTTTCAAATCCGATCAGTAAAAAAATTTCTCTTTAAAATGCGTTTTCTGTTTATAAAATGAAAAATTCCGAAAGTCTGCAAATTTTGAGTTTAGAAAATGGGGTCTAAATACCGGCTACCTCAGTTTTTTTTCCAAAAGAATCAGACAAATAGAGCTAATTCCGCTAATTAAGAGAGGAAAACATTGTTTTAATAAATTTTATTGATTAATAACGTTTAATATGTACAGAAAAAACGTAGAATTTTTAATATACAAGCATTTTTGAAAAATTTATAAATCCGACTATCTCTTAACGACTATCCCTAACAGTCTTCATTCCATTCTGTTGCTAGTTTTGTTTTTCAACGTGTTAAGCAAAAAAAAAAAAAAAAAAAAAAAAAAAAAAAACTTGCTACGTGAAATGTAGATTAGTTTCAAATAATATAATTATATACAATAATAATATAATAATATAATTATAATATAGTTATATACTTAATTTTATACACTTTAATTTGTAGATTAATTGTTGTTAGTTTATCTACAAAAATCACAAACCATATTCAAACCATTTTGAAACCAATTCCATGAGGAAAATCATAAAGGAAATGGGACAGAGTTTACAGAGTACACGTAATAAATATTCCGGCGATGTAATAATTCATTAGTGGCGCGAGGGTGACGTCTCCATTTCCAAAATGAGATGTCAACCAAGTATTTTTTCGCATTTTCCGTTCCTAAAGGCTGTTCTCAAATCCTGACACATTTCTGAATTTATTTTGTTTGGAAACGGATGAATTGGCAGGTGTTCTTTTATACAGAAAATATGTAATCGAATGGCGTTTTCCATTTTTTTGGTGAAAGCAGATCTTTCAGACAATACTGTCAAAGTCGGCGTTTTGAATCGAATTTCCGACGCGGTAGCGTTAGAAAGGGGGAAAACATTCTATCACGTGACAAGAATCACTTATAACTCGATAAGTAAACTTATTTATCAAAAAAATTATTCCAAATCGCTTCAATAGTCAGGCTTGCTAATTTATCCCTTTACGTTTAAAAATGAGTCAGAAAGTTTTCCTTTGTTGAGCGGGGAATTTCAGATCCACCTTAATCTTTTTGGTCAAGACAGAAGATCTTTTAAACAATAATGTCAAAGTTGGCGTTTTGAACAGAATTCCCGACGTTGCAGCACTAGAAAGGTCAAAAACATTTTATCAAGTGACAAGAATCGTTTATAACTCGATAAGCAATTTATTTATCAAAAATTGAAAAACGCGTTGCAACACCTTGGACATTCGCCCGACCACGTTCACCTCTAGATCCGACCATAACTCGCATCCACCTTATTATAACACATATACATAATTATTTGTAACAATTTTCAATTACATATAATAAATATCACAATTAAAAAAAATGAAAGAACTGTTGATTAATGAGAAATCAATAATAATACTGATTCAACTAAAAATTAATAAAAGGGATGCAAATTTTTGACATGGAAATTTTTAACCTGTTTAATTTCTTTCCTATAAATCTCTCACAACGTTTTCCTTAATTAGCATAGTTAATCATTCTTGTTCATTGAACAAGCTCTATTCTATATGATAACTATTGCTTATATATACATTTTGTGTATGATATGAAAAATACCAAATAAAATATACATTGCAGTATTCTTAAAGATAAAACGATAATTTCCACCTGAATTAATTCTACAACATTACCGAGTAAAATATTACCGAGTAAAATATTATCATCTTACAATGAGATAAGATAGGGAGAAAATAAGAAAAATATTCATTGTATTTTGTAAACTCTTGCACAAACTACAATTGAGAATGTTTACATTATTTTCGTACAAAACAACAAACGGTTGCTGTTTTGCACAAATTGAATACAGAAAATCCCGATGATTTAGAAAACAGAAGAAGAGTTCAAGGATTTGGACGTGCTTCGTTGATTTTCTAATCTCTCTGTGAAAATTTCGTTTACTTTTCAATCAACAAATGCATTTAGGACAATTAACAAAACGAAATTGTCTTTCTCTTTGTGACAATGAACTGCATTAATTTAAAATGAAGAAATTATGCTTATACACGTGTTACAAATTTCACCTTGTATTAGCTTTTGGATGAAATATCTAAAAATAGTGTCACAGCTTGCCTTTTTCTTTCTTTTTTTTTTTTTTTTTTTTTTAACCATTAGGAAAATGGTTGTTGTTTTCGGTCAAGAATGGACCTCTTGGCGTCGTCACTTTATTTTTTAAGCGTTTTTAACAAAATTCGTTAATTTTAGAAGATTTTTTTTTTTTTTATTATTAAGCGTTTTTAATGAAATTCTGTAATTTTAGAAGAATTTTTCTTTGAATAGGTAATAGAAATGCATAATATTGTTACAAAAATGTTAAAGTTACAAAAAGGATAGATGCAAACTATCAGGTATGAAAAAAAAGCCGAATTCAAAAATGGACGTCGATGAGAGATCGTCTTATAAAGCAAAAAACCTGGTCTTCAACTTTAAGTTACTCAAAATACCTTTAGCTCAGACATCAATCTAAACAAGAGTTAAAGTTATTGCAGGAAGGACCCGACAAAATATTAAGGTATATATTAAGGATAAGGTACAGTAATGGAAAATGCGTTTCAATAACTGCGGCGATGGTTCAAACGAATATTTTTGCGAGGACAGAGAATGCCAGGATCTCTTCACCTGTAGTAATGAAAAATGCGTTTATTTGTAGATGGTTCCGATGAATATTTTTGAATAATTTATATTTTTAATTAATTTGATTTTTATTTGATTTTTTTAAGCTTTTGGAACATTTTTCCAATAGTCATTTTAATTTGTTAAATTACAATTTATTATTATTATTAATATTATTTTTTGGTCTATAAGACGTTTTGAAACAAGTATTGGAATGTAAAAACTAATGCAAAGAAAAACGCAAATAGCCAAATTGAATTTAACACAAAACTATACTCTCTGTCTATTTTTTTTTCTTTCTTTTTACGCTGAAGGAAGGGTTTCTTTAATAAAGTATTTAAATACTTCTCTGCTGAATTTAATTTGGTTATTTATGATTTTCTTTCTCTTCACCAATTCACAGTGGTACAAAACATTTTGTATTCGCTTTACCTGGTTTCTAATATTCTTGGAAATATTTTAACCAACACCGTAAAAAAAAAGGACAAATATTTCTTAATATACGAAAATATAATATAACCGCACGAACGAAAATATACAATAACCTCGTCCGAGTTATCCACGATTCCGAAAAACGTTCTTTATCTTCTTTTTACGCTGAAGGAAGGGTTTCTTTAATAAAGTATTTAAATACTTCTCTGCTGAATTTAATTTGGTTATTTATGATTTTCTTTCTCTTCACCAATTCACAGTGGTACAAAACGTTTTGTATTCGCTTTACCTGGTTTCTAATATTCTTGGAAATATTTTAACCAACACCGTAAAAAAAAGGACAAATATTTCTTAATATACGAAAATATAATATAACCGCACGAACGAAAATATACAATAACCTCGTCCGAGTTATCCACGATTCCGAAAAACGTTCTTTATCTTTAGAAACCTCAGGAATCAACCTATTTTCGAGATTCAAAGAAACAATCATACAAACAATTTTTATTTTCTGCAACTGATTTTCGGAAACGTTTCCGAGTAGTTTTTATAATGTATTAATCAGTTTGCTCAAACCGGAATATTGGTTTTAAAATGCTATTAGTTCTCAAATAAACATTTTCAGCTGCGTAATTGAATTTATATATGCAAGAGTAACAAAATAATATTATAGTTAATGTTAATGTTGTTAATTTATCATGTTTGTCTGTAAAACATGTTTGTTGAAGATGAAAATGTCTACTTGAGAATGGATAGATAGCATACGAAAAACCTATATTTTTGGTTGAGAAAACTGATTAATACACTGTAAAAACAACTCCAAGAATTAGACTTCAAACTGTCCTTTGGGAGCCAAGTTTGCAATGACATCACAATCGATTCAAAATGTGCACTTTTTGCATCACTTAAGATGGCGCAAACAAAGAATGAAACTTTCATCACCCTCTTCGTCATCTTCAGCCACCCCTCTTTCATTCTTCGTTTGCACCGTCTTAGTGATGCAAAAAGTGCACATTTTGAATCGATTGTGATGTCATTGCAACCTCGGCCCCCAAAGGACAGTTTGAAGCCTAATTCTTGGATTCTGTACTGTAACTAAAGCATACAGCGCCCCCTATCGACAAAAATTATCACTAATTTTGGAAACTTCCGTATCATATTTTTACGGTTTTCAAAATAAACATACCACTTGTGTCATTTTTCTATCGATCTCTTCTTATGAGTTATTTAATTTTAAAATCAGGGTGTCCTTTGTTGGATACCTTGTAAGAGTATCTGCCAATTTGATACGTTTACGAACAAAAATGCATTTAACCCTTTTCGGCCCTGGCGATCACATATGTGTTCCTTACTTTTAAAATACTTTAAACTATAAATAACGCCTTGCAGATACGTAAAAACCTCATAATCACATATATGCATTCATATTTTGACTTTTTAGTGGATAAGTAGCGCTATCTAGCTTTGAAATAGTAAAAAAACAAGGAAAGTTGACAAAAGTTTTAATTTTTTTGGACTTTAAGAAAAAAGTCAGGGCCGAAAGGGTTTTTAATTAAATTAGGGACTAGTTTTCCGAATGAATAATTTGTGATAAACAATAACAAATACTAGTATGTTTTTATGTCTGTTAAATCCTGTTGTAATACGACATTTTCCAAACGTGTTCAAAAATTCTTCCTTTGACTATTGTCATATGCTAAGAACGCGAAATGACTACATTCGTTAGGTTTCAGAAACTAACATATTCGTTAAATTTCAGTAAAACCTAATTTCTGTGATTTGGTTAATTACTTTTAATTTTATTAGCGTAAAAGGGATTTTTATCCCAACCTGAAAAAACATTCAGGGCCGAAAGGGTTAAAAAATGTTCCAGAAAGTAGCCAGTTTGGATTTGAAAACACCCTTAACTGAACGCATAACCTTACCTGTACTCGACAAAAGAAATCCAAGAGCCAGCATTACATCCATTTTCTCTGTATACTAACCATCCAGCCAAAATGATCCAGTGGGATGGCTTCGGACACCGGTCAGCAACTGAACTGACATCCTTCCAGTGTCATCAGTTAAATGTTGTTACATACTTATCCCACTGAAAGTTCCACATATAACAGGAGATCTGTCTTCCTATTCTCCAAGGAATAAGGAATATAGATACTTTACGGCTTTATTTTCTACTTCCGCTGCTGTGTTTTCGTTTTTATTTCTTCTAAGTTCGCATTCATACATTCATAAGCAGAAAAGGCTGTTTATCTTCAATTGATATGTACGCAGTCGCTGAGTATTTTTCAAGTTCCTTTTAATTTTATTGAATTATAAATAAATCATTCATCATGCTGGGCAGTTGATCTGCGAATGGTTGTAAAACCCATTGGAATAAAGAGAAAAATGTGTAATTTCGCAGATAAATTCTCTTTCTTTTTTCACTACACCGGTTTAAATTGCTTAATATTTCGATATATATATATATGTATATATAATTTTCATCTGCCATTTCTCCGCATGTTTAGTACAAGAATTGCTGAAATATTTATTGGGAAATACTTTGAGATTAAGGAGCTGAAAGAAAAAAAAACATACGTGATGTGTTGGATAATTTGCCTGTACCACGACTGTCCAACGCGGTTCCCTTTGAAGATTTTCTTGGCGCTCTCTTGAAGGTTTCTTGTTACAAACTGTTTTCATTTTTAAAAAAATCCATTTTAAAAGATGCTTTCTTTAATATTTGCATAGTTTATTATTATATTAGTTGACTCACCCGTTGCTGCCTAGACCGTGATTATAACCTTAAATATACCTAAAATCACTGTGTTGAATGATTTTATATTTTTAAATGAAAATCTTTTCTAACAAACCTAATGATGGGGGCCTCACTGCCTAAGACGGGTGTATACACTTGAATTTGCATGATTTTATATTTTTTTAGTGAAAAGCTATCTAAACAAACATAGAGTTCGGTGTTTTCCTAATTTCTCCAATGCTGTCTGAGAAATTCTAATTTTTTTTAAAGATTCTTACCTTATTTCTTTAATCTTATTTCTTTTTCCCGCATTTTCTGCAAATTTTATTTTTAAAAATTCGATGCTATCATTTTGGGGAAATATCATCCATTTCGTTCTCTGCGCATTAATCCAGGGATCAACTAAAAAAAGTTTACTGCGCTAACTGAAAATCGCATTAATCGAAACCTCGATAAGCGAGAGAAAACTACGCATACATTACATATACTTGTAAATTTAAACTTTTTAAGCTTAAATTTTTGGCTTTGCAAAATTTGAGAAATTGGAAAATAGTTTTAATGCGGATTATTACCATAAAAGTAATTAAATTTTTACTTTATGATCTTTCTTTTCTTTACTTTTTTAATTCTTTCCAACATTGTTGAAAAGTGTTTATGAATTTGGTTTGTATGTCCGTCCGTGCTCTGACTCACATAAATGTAATCGGATTGCCATGCAATTGATATATGATATTGAGGTTTACTATGGCATGTTCTGTATTGAAAATGAAGTGCTTATCGTTTTATAGTTCTTTGCAAAAGCACTCAAAAGAAAGCCGTTACATTATGGTCTATGTGGAAAAATCGTTTGCAGTGTATTTTAATGATGTAACTCTATTTCAATCATAATGAAATTGATATACATCAATGAAGTGCACTACAACAAGCTTACGATATAATATTCTTAGCATAGCGTTTATCGTTCATTTACAGGGACACACAAAAGAATTCGCTTACAGTACTCTCTATGAGCAATAATTGTAGGGATCTGCGTTATCGAATGTGGTACGCGTTTTTAAATTCAAGTAATTTTTTTACATATTACTTGGTGTGTATAAATTCTAAAGATCAGATACAGGGCTGCACAAAAGAACTGGGGTACATTTCTGTTTATTGACGGAAATTGATGAAGGGGAATTTTCAGCTGTGTTATGTGTTTCCTAGCTTTACAAAATTGTTTCATATTATGTAGTATATATGTTACGGATAAAGATAGAATTAAAGGTAAACCTAGGTTTAACCGGTTAAAGTGGGGATTACCAAAGCTTTGCGAATAAAGCCTGAAAAGTTCGCAACGCTTCCACCCATGAACATAGAACTAAAGAAGGAGTTCTAACGAAATAGTGTTAATATCTTGTCGCCACTTTGGAACGAAATAGCAGCTGCTCAGCTACGCGCACGGTTTGCGCAGCCAGCGAGAATCTCTGCAAAGGCAGCGCCACCTATAACATCAAACCGAAACTGTATATCACATACCCACTAGACGACAGACGGTTTGAAGAAGCAGACGAACTGGTGACGTATGAAGAAGCTGTCCTACACATGCGCCACCTATTTGAGACATTTTTTCAGGAATGATTTTCTTCTTGGAAAGGCTATTTCGTTAGAAGTCCTTCTTTAGATCTATGTTCATGTTTCCACTTTAACCGGCTAAAACGGTGTGTAACCGATCCTAGTCGGTTAAAGCCCGAAGAGTTCACAACGCTTTCACTTTTAGCCGGTTAAAACCGGGTCTAGCCGGTTCGTGAGCAAATACAGATCGTGTTAGCTGCGCAATTGGTTAGTATTGTATCATGCCTTGCTTGTGCGTGTTTGTTTTGTAACGTGTTGACGAATTTATCTAAAAATTGGAGATCGAAAATGTGTTCAAATCAAGTTTCTATGTCATAAGTTACTGGCTACTTCTTGAGTGAATTTCGTGCATTCTAGAGATGACTGTACAGCGAGTTTTGTGTGTCCAGTGATGTTTTTTTTTCGGTTTATCTGTGCTAAACGCACATTCATAAGTTACTAACCGCTGTTTGAAGGAATTTAGTGCATTCTAGAGATGGCTGTACAGCGATCTTTGTGTGTCCAGTGATGTTTTTTCTTTTTCGATTAATGTGCGCGAAGCTCTCATACATAAGTCACTTACCGCTTCTTGAATGAATTTCGTGCATTCCAGAGATTGTTGCAGAGCGAGTTTCGTGTGTCCAGTGATTTTTTTTTTCCAGTTTATATATGCGAAGCGCACATACATAAGTTACTAATCGCTGCTTGAATACATTAATAAATTAATGTCCTTATTCATGATTTACTTTTATTTATGTATTACCTTATAATATATTGCTTTATAAACAAGTATAACTTAACTTTGGACTTTAACCGACTAGAATTGGTTAGACCCAGTTTTAGCCGGTTTTCGGGCTTTAACCGACTAGAATTGGTTAGACCCAGTTTTAGCCGGTTTTCGGGCTTTAGCCGCAAAGCCATGGTAATCCCCACTTTAACCTATTAAACCTAGGTTTGCCTTCATTCTTACTTTAACCATAACACATATATACACATCTGTAGATCATATACAATGCTGCACAAGAGATTGCGAATATATTTTTCCGACTACAGTTAGTAAATGCTGAAATTATGTATTATGAATGTATTCATACGTTTTCCAAATTTGTTTACTTAGCCATCATCTTCCACCTTATTAAACGTTGAAGTTTTGTTACAGTATTCTGAATGTGTTGGAAAGTGTTTCGTAATTTATGCTTGACGCATGATTTTTAGTTCTTGTTTCTTCCTTTCTAAATTAAGTGTATTAATAATTCTTCTGAACATTCACCCGTTTAGTAATTTTCCAACTGGACGAAAAATGTCCGGGCCAGGATTCGAACCTGGGATCGCTTGGCTGAAGCCGCCACGCTCTACCACTGAGCTATCCCGGTCGAATCTGGAGGGCATAATTCACCAATTTATTTACCAATTTGAAATAATTGTGTTAAAATTAATCTAGTATTCACCCGTTTGTCAACATAGATATGATGCATTAAAAAAATCTTTTTTTTTTTTTTTTTAACCTTATGAATAAAAAGAGTTAAAGAAGCATTTTTAAAAACAAAGTGCTGTTTTTGCTGACACTTATTTTTGGATGCCTTCTCAAGTAAGTATGTTTATATTCAAACATGTTTTACAGGCAAACATGATAAATTAACAGCATTAACATTAATATTAAAATTTGAATTAATATTACTTTGTTACTCTTGGATGTATAAATTCAGTTACGCTGCTAAAAATGTTTAATTGAGAATTAATAGCATTCTGAAAAACAATATTCTGGTGTGAAAAAACGGATTAATACAGTATAAAAACTGTTCGGGAAACGTTTTCGAAAATCTGCGGCAGCAAAGGAAAGTTTTTGCAAATGATTCTTTAAATGTCGAAAATATATTGATTGTTTCTGAGGTTTTTAATGATAAAGAATGCTTTTCAGAATCGTTGGTAACTCGGAAGAGGTTATTGTACATTTTCGTTCGAGGTTGTATTATATTTTCCTACACTGAGAAAAAAGACACTTTCAAATCTGAGTAAATCGATTTTTTCATTTTGTTATGAAACTTTTTGTTTCAAATAGGACGACCCAATATGCTTTCAATTCTGAAATACCAGAAATACTCAGAATATTGAAACATGGACATACTCAAAACTGAGCACATAGAGGTCAGTTCCTACTCATTTTTGAAACATGGACATACTCAAAAAGGAGCATATATAAAAGTCCGTTCATACTCATTTTTGAAACATGGACATACTCAAATAGGAGCACATGATGTTTTATTCTTGAGTATGTGCATGTTTTCAGAAATGAGTGTATACATGTTTCAAACTTGAGTCATTTTGATTCGTAGCCATTTTGACTATGCGACCTACTCAGATTTGAGTATTTTTTGCTCAGTTTTGAAAATGTCGTTTTTAGAGTGCAGATTAAGAAACATTTGTCTTTTTTTTACAGTGTACGGACAGAAATCTTAGGAGACACACACAGTCTCTACGACTTTTTCTTTTCTTATGTCTTTTAACAGATGTACAAGTACTGTTGCCAGGTGTCCCGATTTACACGGGATGTCCCGATTTTCAGGGCCTCCAAGCCCTATCCGCGTAACCACAGGGCGGAACGGCCAAAGTCCCAATTTTTGAAAATTCACATTTTTTTTAAAAATTTTTTTACTGCCTTATTTGTTAGTCTGTATATCGAGTGGTACTTAATACAGTGAAAACTTGTGAAGACATAATCTGTCTATAACGGGAAAGTGTTATAGTCCGTTCCGAACGAATACCTTACACATCTATCTGCCTATGCGAAAACCTGTCTAAAACGGATTATTATTATTATTATTATTATTATTATTATTTTGCATTTTCTAACGATTCTGTTTTCACTAGTTTTACTGTACTTTGTTCAGTAAACCTTTCATAAACGGGGCCTGTTTATAACGGAATTCTGTTTATAAAGTAAAAATTTCATTGTTCATACGATAGGAATATTATACAAATCTAAATTGTAGTTTTGTTTCAGTCTAGTGAGTCCTCCGTCACAGATTTTAAAGTTTAAAATTCTTGTGTTTATTTAGTATAGTAAAACTAGCTAAGACAGAATTTCAAGGGACAGAAGAAAAATTCCTTTTTAAGCAGGCATTCGTCTTAATAGGTATATTTGTATCATATTTATACTGACGAGACAATGATATTTTTACGTTTAAGAAATAATTCCGTTATAGACAAGTTCCATTTTCGTAGTGTTTACTGTATTTTCATGTCTCGATTTAGAAGCAGCTGTCCCGTTTTTTAGTTTGTCTGTCCCGCTCTTTGTGACACTATACTTGGTAACACTACATACAAGTGTGAAGTCACTCCATATTGTTGTGTTTTTTTAATATAATAAAACCTGCTAAGACAAAATATCAAAGGACAGAAGAAAAATTCCGTTTTAAGCAGGCATTCGTCTTAATAGGTATAATTGTATCATATTTATATTGTAGAGAATGATATTTTTACGTTTAAAAAATTATTCCGTTATAGACATGTTCCATTTTCGTAGTGTTTACTTTATTTTCATGTCTCGATTTAGAAGCTGCTATCCCGTTTTTTAGTCTCCCTGTAACGCTTTTTGTGACACTGTACCTGGTAACACTATGCACAAGTGCGAAGTTACTCCATATTGTTGTATTTATTTAATGTAATAAAACTTGCTAAGACCCGATAATATCAAGGGACAGGAGAAAAATTCCGTTTTAAGCAGGCATTTTTCTTAACAGGTAAAATTGTATGATATTTATATACCGCAGAGACAATGATATTTTTACGCTTAAGAAATAATTCCGTTATAGACAAGTTCCATTTTCGTAGTGTTTACTGTATTTCCATGTCTCGACTTAGAAGCAGCTGTCCCGTTTTTTAGTCTCCCTGTCCCGCTTTTTGTGACACTGTACCTGGTAACACTACGTACAAGTACGAAGTCACTCTAATTTGTTTTGTTTATTTAATATAATAAAACCTGCTAAGACAGAGTATCAAATGACAGAAGAAATATCCCGCTTTAAGCAGGCATTCGTCTTAACAGGTATAATTGTATCATATTTATATTGTAGAGACAATGATATTTTTACGTTTAAGAAATAATTCCATTATAGAAAGGTTCCATTTTCGTAGTATTTACTGTATTTTCATGTCTCGATTTAGAAGCCGCTGTTCCGTTTTTTAGTTTTCCTGTAACGCTTTTTGTGACACTGTACCTGGTAACACTATGCACAAATGCGAAGTTACTCCATATTGTTGTATTTATTTAATGTAATAAAACTTGCTAAGACCCGATAATATCAAGGGACAGGAGAAAAATTCCGTTATAAGCAGGTATTCGTCTTAAGAGGCATAACTGTATGACATTTATATACCGTAGAGATAATGATATTTTTACGTTTAAGAAATAATTCCGTTATAGTCAGGTTCCGTTTTCGCAGTGTTTCATGTATTTTATGTATCGATATAGAAGCCGTTGTCCCGTTTTTAGTCTCCCTGTATCGCTTTTTATGATACTGTACCTGGTAACATACTACGTACAAGTAAAAAGTCTTCAATGCATTTTATCAAGAATTTTTGCTCCAAACAGAAGCAGCACACAGAAATACATGAATGAAATTAATTTCATATAAAAAGATGATTTCTCATTTTTACGACTATTTTTTCTTAGGTCTTTTAAGAGGCGTACAAGTTAGAAGTCACTGCATATTAACTGAATAAATAATCTTACCTGCCATCACCAAAAGAAATCCAAGAGCCAGCATCTTATCCATTTTATCTGCACCACCAGAAGTTAATAAAATAAACTTCGTTTATCTGTCGATAGTCCTATATTTATGAGCGTCGACTGAAGTCAACGAATCTTTCGCAGGCCTCTCGTAATATACCATTTCTTGTTTTCTATTTCACTCCGACTCCAAATGCTAGGTTTCAGCCAGCTCCCACCCTACTAAATTTAGTTCCCTTGATTCTTTGCCACTGCGCGGGAGAAAAAACTCAAAAGTTGGACAGAAAATGTTTCAGTTCAGAGAAATACACAGACTTCTCTTCACGCCTCTTTGTCGTCGTGTATTTGCGCATGAAGTCGAAATAACACTCTGTCATCGCCCACTGTATGCATGGAAATCGAAAACACGCGTGCCATAGACAGCTCTTAATGTGGATTTCTCTGATACATGGAGGTTTTTCAGGCAATATCATTTTACAATTTTACAAAACTTATAACGTCTAAACTACAGTGATACCCCGGTTTTCGCCGATAATTCATCCGAAAACAATCGGCGAAATCCGAAACCGACGCAATTATTTCCATATTAATATATGCAAATTCAATTAATTAGTTCTAAACATTCCAAAATACGTACTAAAAACACATTTTATAGAGAATAAGTACAGCGTTTAATACTAAAATCAATAAGAAATTAATATAGTGTTCTTGGCTTATAATATCAAGGGGTCACTTCTCTTTTTGGTCTTTTGGCAGTGGGACTAAGCTTTAAAATCAAAGGACCTATGCCGCTCAATGGAACTTATAGTGGGTGGCGATATCCCATACATGCGACCGTTTTCAGCAAAATTAATGCCGCCCTTGTATTTTTGAATAATTTCCTTCTCCAACTCGATCGTGTTCCTGGCTTTCTTCTTTGCAGGGCTGTTGGCACTGGAAACGTTGTTTGGTCCCATGGCGGAGCACTTGCAATTAATAAAAAAGAACAAAAATACACTGCAAATAAACAAAACTGTTTGTTTCGACGCGTGGTGTGATGCACACGGGACGAGAAACAACGCCACACGCACACTGAAAAGGAGAACGCGTGGATCGCCCCCTTTGTATACGGAATAATGTAGTGAGATCGCCTGGTAACGCCGACGAAATCCGAGGCAACCGACGAAAACCGACACAATTTCTCGCAAAAAAAAAAAAAAAAAATCGACGGAAACCGAAACTGACGATATCCGAAGTCAAAGAAAACCGAGGTGTTACTGTATATACAGACACTAGAGATAAAGTTGAAATAGCACTCTCTGTCATCGCCCACTGTAAACATGGAAATCGAGAACACGCGTGCCATGGACGGCACTAATGAGCATTTGCTGATGCATGGAAGTGTTTCAGGGAATATCATTTTAGAATTTAAACTAGTGGCGGGTGTTCTTATTCAGAAACTTTGTAATCGAAAGATGTTTTCTCTTTTTTGATTAAGGCAGAAGATCTTTCAGAAAATATTGTCAAAGTCGGCGTTTTGAACCGAATTTCCGACGCCGCAACACGAGAAAGACGAAAAATGTGTCGTCATGTGACACGAATCGCTTATAACTCGATAAATAATTTATTAATAAAAAAATAGAAAACTTATTTCGATTCGAAATCACTTCAATAGTCAGACCTGCCAATTTTGTACCTTTGCGTTTAAAAATGAGTTTGAAATTGTGTCAGAAAGTTCCGCATTGTTGAGCAGCTCATTTGAGAACCACCTTAACGTAAGGGTGATCTCTGTATTATCCGAAAAAAAAATTACCTAAACTGTACAATCTTTTAAGACGAAATCACAACCTCACAGAAAAATTCCCTTTCAAGTAAATTTCCATCATAGCAGGTACACTAACTATTGTCTTTTCGCCAGGATCTGAAAATTTTCCTTTTAAGACGAAATTCTGTTCAGACAGATTCCGTTTTCGCAGGATTTACTGTATTTTGAACAATGTAGCATACGGTAGGCATCTGTAGAGGGGTCTTTAGAGGAATGCGGAGGGTGCAGTGCACACAGTCATTCGCGGGTCGCGTATAATCCGACTCTAACCCGAAAATTCTATTTTAAGTCAACCCTACTAAACCCGAAACCCGACCCCGAACTCGACAAAACGAATTTCGTTAATCCGAAACACGATTCGAACCTAACACACCCGAAATACTTAAATCCGAATTCGAACCACGCCCGAAATTAATCCATATTTTAATACAATCACGGAAAATGTCTATAGTCATATCTCTAATATCCATTTTATCTTTTATGTTGAAAAATCAACATATATCTACACATTAATACTCAAATATATAGTTTTTTTTTTTTTTTAATCTGAAACAATATTCTAGATTTTTTTAAAGAAAAATCGCGTCACCCGACCCCGACCTTCAAGAGTCAAATCCCAACCCAAATCGATCCGAGCCGGAAATAATTAAAATTAACCCGACATGGCCCAAACTGCGGGTCGGGCCGGGTTCAGGTTAAATTGGGTTATCCGACCCGATGCAGGACCCTACATCCAAATTCCATATTGATAGACCCCACCAGTGGCCGAGAGGTTCTGCTCTCAAAACTGGTTGACGGGAGTTGCTGGGTTCGAACTCAATCGCGCATGTCGGCCTAATCGTTCGGAGTTTTAAGTGGTTTTTTCGAACCTTACGTTAATACGGATTAGGTTCCCTTAGAAAGACCCCCACGGACGGCACCCCCCCTATGGCCTATATCCCCCGTGTAGAAAATTGGCCGTCATAAATCATATAAATCCACGTTGATAAAGGCCTCGATTGAGACTAAAAGATCTTTTTTCATCATTGGAATAAAAATTGGTTCCCAAAGATTTGAACTTGAGCCCACCCAAGCTTATACAGCTCCTCATTCAAACTAAAATCGTTTTTTGTACCTAAACTATCGCAAAAGTGGTGCTTGGGACAAAAAGGAGTTTAGCAGGGCAGTTAAACAGAGGGGTCATCCTTAAATGTTTTTTAAAACAAGCAAAATGCTGTTAGATTTTATGATAAAAGCTCCACTATTCTTAACAAGTTGGAAATTGCATGTCAAACGTGACAAATGAAGTGTATTCGTACTATAGCTAGTTTTATAAATAGTCAGATCTTGGTGCAATAGCTGTTGCGCTCTTATGCAAAAAATGCATGAATATAAAATTTATTTTACGCGCAGATTTTCATATCGTATATATTAATTTTATTTTAAATTAAGTTGCAATACACTTTTACAAACATTTAATTACAATTCAGTTACATTAAAATTATACTATGCGCAAATATCCAATGCAAGACAATGTAAAAAAAAAAATCATTTTGTTATTATTTCACTGAAAAAATGAATGATATCGTCTCTTATTATGATAGTATTCATTTCCGTAATAAAATAAGTACATTTTAAGTTGGAAACATTTTATCTTTTGTTGACATTTACTAAAAATTCCAATGGGAAACTTAAATTTAGCTTTGAATGTTTTAAAACTTGAAATCCATATTTAGACTCTTTTTCCATTTAATACTCCGGAAACATCTATCCAAAAAACTGTCGGTAGATTGCTATAATTAAACAATTTTAATGTACACAAATTCGGTTTTTAAATTCAGTAATACGGAAATAATATGACTCCATCTTAAGTAGGAAGTAATCACCATGGCAACTTAGAATCATTACCTATCATGGGATATCATTGAATTAATTACGTATGATAGGGTTTAATAGACTGAAGAAAACTTTTATGAATATCTTTCTAAGTTTTGATTCGATTTTCATAAAATTTGAAATGACTCGACAAAATTCTGCAACAATTATGTATATTAAATTTCAAACCATTCGGTTGGGTAGTTTTTGCGCTGTTATATGCGGACAGACGGACAGACCAGACGATGACTATAGGTGCTACGTATTTATATAATTATCAACGCACCTAAAAAGGTACAGTCTCGTGATTGATCTGGCAGCGGTTATTTTTGCCGTGAATGTTTAAAATGTACACAGAGTTGGGAAAATTTGTAATTGCAATTACCTGCAATGTAATTAAAATACAATTGTACGCAATTAATCAGGGTTGGCAGTAATCGATTACTTCTTTAATTGATTGATTAGTCGACTAAACGTTCAATCATACGAACTATAATCATGATGAGTGTAATCACGATTGAAATTGAAAAAAGTAATTATGTTTACAATTTTTTTAATGATTAATTCAATCTGAACTAATTCAATCGTGATTACTTTAATCATTAATCTAATTACACAGACGAAAATTAAATATGCCCACCATTTAACTTTTTTGAAATTCGCTTTCATTGCTATGAGACGGTTATTAAGGGTCACTACATGATTTTTCTTATTAAAAATTATACAGGGTCGCATAAAATTTTCCAGATACACGCAAGTCAAAATGTATAAATCATTTAGATTAGAAGGGACAGTTGAGTCCCTTTTTATAAAACTGGTATAATTTTGTTTTGTAATTATTATAGGCAAAGGCGAACAAAGTTATCAAATAATTAAATTTTCAGTAAACTAAATAACAGAAATAAAATTGAATTATGTTTATATTACAAAAGGTGTTGCGACAAACTGGAGCAGAAAGAATATGTTATAAGCAAAATATAACAGTTCAATGTTGGCTGTTCATCATAAATTTATAAGAATAAATCATTAGCGTTGCTCTTTATTTTTTTCACTTTCACAAAAATGAATTTTCAGACTTGCTCACAAACCAATTGATATCGTTAATATACTCATGACATATTTGTAGGCAGTTTTTAATCATTTCAAAGAATTATAAATGAAAGATTCTGAATAAGATAACTAATTTGTTGCTGCAAATGGCGTTTAAATAAACATACTTGACGGAGAAACCTTTTTACGCCATTAATAATCTCCACGTGTTGTGAACGATGGAAAGAAAGCATCAAACATTACTAAGTGCATACTTATAAACATCGCAGTGAAAAACACTAAATGTTAAAAACCAGACTCTCAATTAACTCTAGTACCTCAAGTGATGACCGCAGCTGCGAACCAAACTGAATAAAACCAGATGGACCTTATGTCGAAACTAATCAACTAAGAAATACTCCAGACTGCCTCTTTCAACCTTCAACTGATACTGCGCGTGTGAACTCAATACAAAACTTTCTCAGTATCTAAAATGTAACCGTACCGTAAAGACGTCCGTGTAAATACGATATATACATATATCTCAAATTTAATGTAAAATTGGAGCATTTTTAAGCAGTCTCCAAACGCGATATAAATGTATATATGAAGCCAAGAAAGTGAATAATAATATTATATTAAAACCAAATGGATATCTACTTACTTCATGCCAATTTGTTATTTTCTACTAATATTACTTCTTATTCTAAAACAGCGATACGACAATGATTCGAAAGGATAAGCATCAAGATAATACTGTGGATAATTCTTAGCGCAAAAGCAATTTTCAGTTAAGCTGAATTAATCTTTTTACTACTATCAAAAGATGAAAATTAAAATTAAAATATAAAGACTGATATAACAATTTATAAGAATAGAAAATTATTATGCTACCGAAGGTTCTAACAATACTATATTAAGCTTTTATCATAAAGAAGTTGCATCAAACTGAAAAAGAAAGAATGTTGTATAAGCAAAATGTAACAGTTCGATGTTGGCTTTACACCATACTATATAGGAATAAACCATCAGGGTTACTCTCCATTTTTACCTCCTCTCACCAAAGCGAATCCTTAAAATATACTCAAAAACAAATTAATTTCAGATGTTTTAATTTTTTTTAGTTTTTTTTTAAGTTTTTTAAAGTTTTATTATTTTTATTTTTTTAATAACACGTTTGATTTACGTTCTTTTACAAATTTTAGTAATTAATGAACATCCTTTATTTGCTTCCATACTTTGAAAATAATACGCACTTTGACCCATTTTCTTAAAAAAGGATCTTTGTTTTATCGGAAAATGAATAATTTTGTTCCACTCTTTTGTATTTAACCCTTAACTCCTGTTAGCGGTCTTACAGACCGCTGCTTTTTTATGTTTAGCCTTTTTTATGATGCCATGTTAGTGTATTTTTAAATCTGCCTCCTGAGATCTTGGTACGATATTAGTAGAATCAATGGAGCACCAATTCGTTATTTTAACTGTACTATTACGTTTTCAAGTTACGGCATGAAACTAGCTTTATTTGCTTTATAGCAAAAATAGTTTTATTAAAATCTGCCTGTTCGTTTCTAATGCATTGTTACTCTTCCTAAAACGTGGAACGATAGGCAATATCAAACACAGAAATTAAAAAAAAGTTTTTGTTATTTATTATTTTTTTCATTATCAATCAATATTTAGTATTTAATTAATTAATCATCTAATATTTAAATAATTTTTATCTGTGTTGTAAGAACCAACTGTGGTAGAGCGGGCGGCGGCGACAAAAATGACTACGTCTGCGACTTACGAGATGAAATTGTGATATAAGACAAAGTTATTATTAGTAGATGAAAAAATGACTTGCCTGTCTCGATATTTGTGTACGATATGAGCAGAACGGGGTGATTTTGTACCAATAGGCGATTTTGATGGAACTATTATGTTACCGATTCACGACAAGATTCTTTAACATATATATCGTAACTTGTACAATACAAATTTTTTAATCTGTCTCCTGATATCTTGGTATGATATTAGTAGAATGGAGCACCAATTCATTATTTTAACTGTACTATCACGTCTTCGAACTACGGCGTGAAACTTTAGCGTGCGATCTCTCTTAACTAGTATATTGCAAATATTTCAATCTGCTTCGTGATATCTTGATATGATATGAGAAGAACGCAGCGCAAATTCGTCATTTTGACAGTACTTTCACGCCATCAAGTTTTGAGATGAAATTGTTCCAAATGAAAGCTTAAACAATGATTTTTTAAAACCCTTTGAAGGGCAGTGGGACATAATATATCCCACTTAATTTTAATTCCCAATGGCCCAAGACGGGAATTTTGGAATCAAATTTTACTTTTATAGTATATGTGAAGAAATAAATTTGTTGTTAAATACCTGTGTGATTCAATGCTTTCAACATTTTAGAAACATAAGTACTTTGCCCCTGAAATGTTTAAAATATTTATTACAGTCTAAATGTAAGAAAATGCCCAGTTACCACCCTTTTGTTTCTTCAAACTGTCGGAATAATCACAAAACATTCCACCGGAAAATTTAAAAGTAATTTTAATTAAGTTAAGCACACCAATCAGCGGACTCAATCAGGACTAAGGTTTTTAATTCATCAGATAACCCCAGTGGTTTCGAGCTCATTCATTGCTCACACACTTGTTCCATTGTGCCCATAACGTACCACTGTTGCCAGTGGGCTGCTTTTTTTAATTCAGTTTTCTTGATTGCCACCAGTTTTTAGAGAAAGTCAAATTCGCCTTATTTAATGACAGATTAAATAAGCCGAACACAGTGCGAATTATACCATTTAAAAAAAGTGGTACTAATCAAACAATCTTAATTTAAAAAAAATAACCCACTAGCGACACTCTATCGTACCCGAATCCGAAATTTCGGCTTAATGTCAACCGAAAACGGGACCTGAACACGAAGTATCACACCCGAACACAACCCAAACTCGAAGTGAAAGAATATTAATCTATATTTAAAATATATTATTGAAAAGTAGTCTGCAATTAAACCTCTAATATCAATTCTATCATTTTTGCATAAAAACGAGCCCATATACACTCAATTATATTAAAATATGTAGTTAGTTTCATTTCATAAATATTCAGGACTTTCTTTCGAAAAGTCGGTCAATCCAAGATCGACTTCAAAAAAAACCTCGGTAAAATTGTACCTTACCAAATACAGGACTCTAGCTGCAAACCCAGGGGGATAAAACCGGAAGAAACATGAGAAAAAATAAAGAAAATAAAAGGGAAAAGGTGGAACAAAACATGATGGTTTTAATCATTAATCATTAATTAGATTAATCAATTAGATTGGGAATTGATTTAATCGTTAATCGGAGAGAGGGATTGAAATTAAATTAATTATTAATCATTAATCTATAAGTAGGATTGAAACGAAATTCAATCTAGATTAACGATTAAACATTTAATCGTTAATTTTCAATCCTTAATCAAATTAAAATTTTGCACCACCCTGCAATTAATTATAGTTACAATTACTTGCCGTAAAAGCTTCTTGCAGTTAGCCGGAACCGCCCCTCATACCATTATTTGACGAAAATTAATTACTGTGCTTGAATGTGTGTTATTACTATAATGAATTACATACAATTAAATTGTAATTACATTGCAGAGAATTGCAATTACAAATTTGCACAAACCTGAATGTATATACAGGGAATTTCAAAACTGTATGTCAGAAATGTACAGGCAGATAGAGGGGACCTAAATAAGCAGATTTCGTATAGGAATATGGGTGCTGAAATCCAGCGTTGGGGCAGTAGAGAGCGCTGTTGAGTTCGGCGGATGAAAGCGTTTCGCGGGCTTGAATCGTCATTCCCCGCATAGATTTCGAGCAACAAACATCGTTTACACCAATAGGGAGCTTGCGGACATGCATTTCATGCATGGGCTGAACTAGGAAATGGAGCGAGTGCTCAAAGGATATGCACGTTCAACGGCTCTCGATCTTTTCAAAGGTCTATCGTCTACTGTGCGTAATACTTCTTCTTCTACAGCTGGAATTCTGCGATATCTTTCAGTGCCCGTATCACGCCTGGAAGCATAAAACGATCCACTTGCGCACAACTCCTGATGAAGACGCTCAAAAGTTCGGAGATCCGGCAGATTCCTACCCGGGAATCTTTCGATGTACATCCTTTGGATAGCCGCTCCATTTCCTACGTGAAATGCATGTCGACAACTTCCGCATAGGTGTTAAACGATGCAGGTTGCTCGAAATCGGTGGGGGGAATGACGATTCAATAGCCAGCGGAACGCTTTCATCTGCCGAACTCAACAGCGCCCTCTACTGCCTAAACGCTGTATTTCCACACCCGCATTCTAATACGGAATGTGCTTATTTAGGTCCCATCTACCCGCCTTTACATTTCTGACATATAGTTTTGAAGTACTCTGTATACAGTATACAGTATAATCCGGCATGTATTACCCTCCTATTACGTGTATCTATTTTTGAGTTAGTGTATTATGGAGGTGGTTATAAATTCTACATATCATATGAAAGGCTGCACGAAAGAATTCGCACGCATTATGACATCAATTGCAGAAAATGGATGTTATGTGTTTTTAAAATTATTTATTTAGACACTTCATTTCATTGTATGAAAAAATAGATTTCTTAACCATATTCTGATATTGTTGGAAAGCGTTTCATAATATGTGCCTGATGCATCATTTTGCGTTCTTATTTTTGATACAAAATGATTTGTAATGGCTTTTGTTTACATTATTAGAATAGAATTTGTGAAAAGAAATGATAAATGCTGGAAAACAAAGAAATCTTAAAACGTTAAGTTAGACGTTCTTGTGTAACAAACATTCAGAATAATTTTTCTTCCAGATTTAACAAATATTATTAATACAGTAAAACCTCTAAATAACGGACACCTCGGAAGCGCAGAAATTGTCCGCTATTCGGAGGTGTCCGCTAATGGGAAAACCTCAGAGATTCTCAAAATCGCTAAGAAAAGCTTAATGTTTCATTAATTGGCCTTTATATGTCCCATAACCTCTATTATATGATTAATTAGAAATGAAAACAATTTTTTTAAGCAATAAAACTGAAATATTGTACATACATTTTTTCCACTGTTTATTACAGTAAAACCTCCATAACGAACACTCCCGAATAGCGGACACGTCTATTTAACGGACACTTTTCCAATCCCCACTCACAAAATCTAAATTTTTTCTATGTTTAACCTCTAAATAGCGAACAGAAGTTTTGGCGATAAAGGATGAAAAATTATTTTTTAGCGTGAAAGAAAATGGGGAAAAAAGTAAAAAGCCTCTAAATTTATCAGGGCAATGTGTCACAAATGTTGTGACCACAGATGAATGTAGGGGGTGGCCTGGGGAATCTCCCAATTTCGCAATGTATTTTGTATCGATTACTGTTTGATTCTTGGAGACTTAATTGACATACATTATTCAAAGTTTCAAAATAGGTTAACACCATTTTTATCGTTTTCAAAATATATTGAGTTCTACGTACTCTGATTTTAGTGTCTTGGTTGTGATTGCTTCGAAAATGACCTCAAAACGAAAGCGATTAACTTTAAAAGAAAAATTTTAAATTGTAAGTGTAAGTGAATATGAAAAAACAGAAATTGGGTTTACGGATACTTGCCGAACATTTTAAAATAAGTAAATCACAACTGGAAGAGATTTTACGAATTAAAGAAGAAATACGGAATTTGTGGATTAATAACGCTAACGAGACCATTAAAAATGTGAAATTGAGGAATACTGATTCCATTGAAATTGATTCGATAATTCTGAATTGGTTTACTTCACTTCGTTCAAAAAAACTCCTATGAGTGGGCCTTTGATTCAGGAAAAGGCTTTAGAAGTCGCCAAAGAACTCGGATTACGTGAATTTAAGGCTTTGAGTGGATGGCTGGAAAAGATTCGGTGTCGGCACAAAATCGCTTTCAAAACAATATGTGGGAAAGCAAAATTTGTAGTTCTTAAAAAAGTGGAGGATTGGCATGAACGACTGCAATCAATTTGTGATGGTTATGAGGAGAGAAACATTTTTAATGCCAATGAAACCGGACTCGTTTTCAGAATTTTTTCAAATAAGACTTAGTGCTTTAAAAAAGAAGACTGAATCGGCGAAAAAAATGTCAAAAGAGCGACTCACTATTTTATTACATTTCAATGTATATGGAGAATTTGAAATCATTCTTATAATTGAAAAATCTCTGAAACCCATGTGTTTCACAAAGAATAGCAAATTTTAAAAATTTTGTGTTATGTGGAGAGTGTGGAGAGCGAATAAAAAAGAGTGGATGACCAGTTCTTTCGTGATTAAATGGTTAACTTCCTTTGATAGTAGGACGAAAAAACAGAAAAAAGTTCTCTTGTTTCTGGACAATGCAACTTCTCATCCAAAACATTTGAAATGGGAAAATGTTAAAACTGTGCCCCCCCCCCTTCCCCCAAACACAACTTCCGTATGCCAGCCCCTTGATCAAGACGTTATACACAGTTGTACAGCCTGGCACAGAAAGCTTTTATTAAGCCATTCTTCGAAGTTAGATTGTATGAATACACTTGAAAACTGCCTAAAATTAGTTAATGTTTCCGATGCTCTCGAATTTGGATTTTTTCAGCTGTAAAAAGAACATATAACCGGAAAGCGTACGGCAGTGTTTCAGAAAAACAGGCTTTATATTAAAGGAAAATGAAAATTATTTTCGATAGAAATGAAGAATTAAGCGCGATAAGTGAATTAATGATATGTAATCGGGAGTAAAGAAACTGACGAAATGTTCATCAATATTGATAATGATCTACTGAAGAAGAATCTGTTGTTGTAGCTGATTATATTCCTTCAGAATTTTCGACAAAAGCTGACTCTATTAGTACTACGAATCAGATACTGAAACTAGAGGATGCTTCCTGCAATATCGAGAATTTCCAAGAAGCAACAAAAAACAGTGAGCAGTGAAAACTTTTTTTTTTTTTTTTTTTTTTTTTTTTTTTTTGTAAAAAAAAAAAAAAAAAAAAAAAAAAAAAAAAGACGATTTAGAACGATTAAAAGTACTGATAGAATTAAAACTTCACATAGAAAAGCAAATTACATGTAATCGCAGGCAAAAGCAATCTTTTGTAACAGTTTTTTTTTTTTCGTAGGAATGTACAGTAAAACCTTTAAATACCGGACACCTCGGGAGCGCAGAAATTGTCCGCTATTCAAAGGTGTCCGCTAATGGGAAAACCTCAGAGATTCACAAAATCGCTAAGAAAAGCTTAATGTTTCATTAATTGGCTTTTATATGTCTCAGAACCTCTATTATATGATTAATCAGAAATGAAAATATTTCTTTTAAGCAATAAAACTAAAATATTGTACCTACATCTTTTGTAACAGATATTTTTTTCGTAAGAATGTAATAAACAGTGGAGAAACCCAACCTGACCCGAACTAACGCACAGCAAAAATATTACAGCCGACCGGACCCGATGTAGGATTCTAATCTGAACTAGAATCCTGTCCTGCGTCCCTGCGTGTTCGAGTCGGGTTGACTTTAAATTTTTTTCGTTGCTGTTCAGATTTAGGTCCGGTTGACTATAAATGTTTCTGATTCTGCTAGGTATCGGGTTAAGTTTTAACTCTTTCGTGTCGGGTTCGGGTAGACCCGATTTTTCAAAAGAAAGTCTATAATGTTTTTCAAATGAAAAAGTTATTCAATTGAATATTAATGAGTGTAGGTGTGTTCGTTTTTCAACAGAAAAAATAAATTTGATATTAGAGATATAATTGTAGACTACTTTTCCATAATCGTATTAAAATACGAATGAATTTTCTTGCACTTTGTGTTCATGTCGGTTTCAGATCGGTGTCAGGTTGACGTATAACGGTTTCGGCCGGGTCGGGTTTCAGGTTGACTTTAAATAAAATTTTCAGATCCGGGTCCGCGCAGAACTCTAATTTGAAATCAGATAAATTTCAGCAATGCTAAGAGATGTCGCCACCATAAGTGCGCAAAAGCTTTTCCTTCCGCTAGAAACCGAAACTAAGTATATGGCCGTCCCCAAAAACATTTTTTTAAAACTTTTAGGAAGAATAAACAGTTTTTAGAGAAAGTGATTTTGAACTCTTATAACGTGTCATTAAACAGGAGGTAGTAATCTTTACATGAGATAAAAGGGTAAGTAATCAATTTTATTTCCATTATATTAAAATTTTTTATGTAATATGTACTATATATATTTTTTTTAATTTGACTGGCGAAAACATTCAGATTATTTATAAAACCTATAAAATAAGTGATGTTTTAGTTTATGCATCAAATTATATTCTGCATTGTTGGAAAATCATTTTAACTTCAAAATCTCTCCCCCCCCCCCGCTCTTTCATGTGTCATTATTTCTTGTTAAATTCCTCGGGCAGTGGGGGCCCGAGGGGGTTCCACCCAAATGCAGGGGGTGGTCCGGGGCGGAACATCGGAATGTCCCCCCGGAAGATTTCAGATTTTATGCTTTTAATGGATAAAAGTGCAATTTCCCTCCCCCCTCCCGGAATTAACCCCTGTCGCGCTCGTCGACCTAACCGTTCGGAGTTTTTCGTGCTTTTCTTCGAACATTTCCGTAAATACGGGTTAGGATCCCATAGAATGACCCTCATGGAGGGCACTGCCTCCTAGGGCCTATATCCTTCGTGTAGATAATCGGTCATCATAAATCAACCAACGAACCCCCCCCCCCAGACAATAAAATTCCCTCCCTTAAAAAAGTGCCTGAATTCAACACTGTCCGAGCGCCTGGGTCATTCAAAATTTTACTCGGCTTCCTTAGTGACTATCGTAATTTTTTATGCTATATTTCTTTATGCAACAATTTTCTGGAACCTCTAAAAATTTAGCTTCGGTGCTCCACAGTACAGCACTGCAGTTAGATAATCTTCCGCCCCTGGCAGAATGGCGTAGATTTCGCCTCCTAGCTAAGGACCTAATTAATTCATCTTTCCCCCTCTAATAAAGCCTCTACCCCATCACACTTTTATTAATTAATAAAATATTTTATTAATTAATAAAATATTTCAGAAAAAAACAACATTTTGATTTGAGCCATTTTTTTTAACTCACAGCTTATCAAAACCTGACAGCAAATGTGCCCGCAGGTTCTGTATGTACGTATGTATGTCCGTAGCGCGATAACTCTTGATAGAAATATCCATGCTTCAAATTTTATATTTAGGTTGATTCTGATAAGGCGATTCCCTGATTAGTTTTGGGGATTCATAGGTTAAGTATAAAGGGGGGGATAGGGGGCTACCCCCCTCCCCTTAATTCAGATAATTGGGTTTTTCATGTAGAATTATCCGATTTGCTTCAAATTTTGTATATAGGTTCATTGTGATAAGGCACTTCCCTGATAAGTTTTGCGGTTTATTGGTTAAGTGTAAAGGGGGAAACGGGGGGGGGGGCTAATCATCCCTTAATTTAGATAAATGGGTTTTTCATGCAGAATTATCCCATTTGCTTCAAATTTTGTATATAGGTTCATTCTGATAAGGCGCTTCCCTGATTCTTTTTGGAGGTTCATTGGTTAAGTATAACGGGGTGGAATGGGGGCTAATCCCACCCTTAATTTAGTATCGATTTCTTTATTCTTCGAGAGTCATTATTCTTTGAAATAAGAGTATAATATACAATTAGTGTGAATAGCCTGTGAGCACAATGCCATCAGATTAACTGGGCACATTTCTTTGTTTAAAACTCCACTACTAGAAAAATTTTCCTGTGACTAGAAAAAAGTGCCGGATTCGAATTCCGGCTCAGGCATGAATGTTTGCAGTGTGTCGGATTCCACCTTAACAAAACTAAAGGGGGCATGTGCACCGTGTGCCAGAACGGAAGGCAGAGGGGCCAAATGAACATTTGGTTTGTTGTTTGATAGAAAATATATATATGTGAAATTTGGGATTTTATTTTATTTTTAATTTTTTTTAATTTTTTTGCAGTTGGAAAATTCAAAAGAAAAACTGAGAGTACCCAGAACACTAAACATTTAGGGGTGGAAAAATCACAAAATAAAATACTTATGTATTTTTTGTTTTCGTTCTAAGTCACTACTATAATTTTGAAAATGAGCGTTAGGTTCAGGAAAGTATCGAAACGTATTAGTCTATAAGTAGGCAAAGCGGTATAAGTGATAGCTCCATGAAATTGGCTGCACATAGCACAAAAGAATATTTTACAGTATTGCAATTCATTGTTATACTAACAGAAAATCCTGGTTTTTCAATTCTTAAGACATTGTGACTCATATCACTATGACTTTAAACGCCTGCTCAATTGTAAAGTAATACTATAACAACAGTAAAATATGTTAAAATGAAATTTGTATATAACGGAATCCTGTCTTAAATGAAAAAATTAGATCGTCCCAACACAAAGAATATCATCAATTCGATTTCCTAAGACCAAAAACTAGTATAAACCGAAATTTTTTCCTGTGTCTTTCGTTTTCGGTTTCACAGGTTTTACTGAATAAATAAATATTTGACAAATCTGATTACATATTACGTTTTTTATAATTACATATTTTAAATCTTAACATAAGTCGGCTATTAGAAACTTAGTAAAATTTTTCTTGTAAATTTACTTTGCGGAGAAGGGAGGGAGGCGCCAAAATCCATGTTTGCTCCCCGTGAAAAAAAAGCTAGTTTCGGCACTGCTTCTCATTGATGAACTTTTATTTCTTACATATGCCCATATTAATGTAAAATTATAATATCATTACAAATAATACAGAAAAATGAATATAGCTTGTCTTATGTGTTAGAGCTGGCTGATAATCAGTTGTAAGACAGTTGCTAAGCGCGATCGATTGTATTATCGATAATACTATAAAAATAAATCGGTGGTATATTTTTGTTTTTCCTATATCTGTTGTTCGGAAGTCGAATACAACTCTCTCGATAATATTGATTGAGCCTACAGTATTGATCCTTGGTCATCCATATTTTGTGCCCTAGATTATAACTTTAGTGCCTGATTGTTCAATTAACAAATATTTTGATGTATATTCTTATAACTCTTTAGATTAAAATAGATATGAAAATGAGTATTTATTGATCGGATTTCTAGAATTTTTCCGTACACTTTCTGAATTCCAGAAAATTTTATTGAAAGTGATTAATGACTAATGAGAAGAAACGGGAATTTATCACATTTTATTCGTTTCAGAATATTCTAAATGATGTTGAAAATATCTCCACGAAAAACTCCATTTATGTGATTTAAAAAAAAAAAATAGTTACTGCCATTTCCTTAAAAAAAAAAAAAAAAAAAAAAAAAAAAAAAAAAAAAAAAACAGTCTGGCATCATTAAATTACAGAGAAATCGTAAATGCTAAAGTTAAATGTAAATCAAATCATTAAAAACTTCTTCAAAGTCCAGAAAAAATGGGGAAACTGCGAAATTAAACTTCGAAAGCAATTAATTAAAAGTTCACATTGTAAAAAAAAAGTAGGACATTGCATGCGTACATCTTTCAGCTAGAAAAAACTCTTGATTAAAACGATTTTTTTTTTTTTTTCAAAAGTACTTATTTTACTTTTCTATTTTGAAAGGGAAAAAATACAATGGTAAAAAGCAAACAAAAATAGAATTGGGGGGTGGGGGTGGAGGGGGGAAAGGAGAACATCCTATACTATTTTATCAGTAAATTATCGCACAGAGATGTGAGAGGTACTGTTCCACAGGAATTGTCTACTTTCGGAATATGAATGCATTTTTTGAAATACTGGTCGTCTACATATAAAAAATTGCACGAACTTTGGTTTTTCCAATGGTTACAAAAAAAGCACACAGAAAAACCCAATTAGTTACCTGTAACCACGCAATAGTACCCTGTAGTCATCGAAAACACCCAATTAGTCACCTGTAAATTTGTACAGAAATTTTAAATATTAAACTCACTTTATATGAAATAAAATTCTACAAAAATTTTGCAGTTGTTACTTTTTAGTTGATATTTTTATAAGAAAGGACGGTTCTTTTACATTCTCGAAAAGTAAAATTTCTTGGATGACTAATAAATTTTCTTGTTAACTAATATTTTGATTGAACTGTAAATTTACATACTTATGTTTCTGACGATTGTGGTCCGTTATATCTAAAAAGTAATGTAGGTCATAATTCATATTTTTTAATATGAATTTATTATAATATTTTTATAATTAAAAATATATTTTAATAGAAAACAAATGTTTAGGTCTATCCTCTCTATCTCATAAATAAATAAATAAACTTTAATTGGGGGATTTTTGGAACGATATAAATAAAAATTTAGCACGTGCATTTAACATTGATTATCTTGCAACTCTATGAAGATGATTTAAGTAAAAATGTATAAACTGTACTTTTTTCTAGCCTGTTTTCACTCAGAAAACTCAAAAAGAATGCTAAAAGTGGGTGTTACCGTTTGAAAAATCAAATTTGTGGCAATTTTTTTAATATGTAGATGACAGTTATTTCAAAAATTTCATTCATATTCAGAAAGTATACGCAACTCTCTCTGTTGAAGCTCATTTAAGGTTATTCTCGAAAAATATTTGCCCCCCGATCAACAAAGCAAAACTTTTTAGCCCATCACGAACTCATTTTTAAATATAAAAGCATGAAATTGCAGAGATGACTATTGAAATGATTTGTAATCGAACAGCGTTTTCATTTGCTGATAAATGTATTACATTTTAATAAGTTATAAGCAATTGCTGTCTCTCGACGATCTTTCTTGGGGTGTCATGTACGGAAATTCGGTTCAAAATGCCAACTTTACTAGCCTTTTCTCAATTTTTTCCCTTTATCGAAAAAAGGAAAATGGTGTTCGATTTACTTAATTCCAAAATAAGAACACCTGCCAATTTTATGTGATTACGAATAAAATGTAATTTAGGAATATTTCACAAAGTAGCCAGTTAGAATTTGGAAACAGATTTGTAAAGATCGAAAGTTAGGTTTTCATTTCATAATCTGTACACGTACTATGTACTGGTATTGATATACGCTTTCTCGGGAGGTAGAAACCTGTATCGGGTCAGGCTACCCGACTTTACTCGAACACAATCCTAACCACGATTCGGGTCGGGTCGGGTTGGGTTGACGCTAGTTTTTTCCGTTGTGAGTCGAGTTGACGCTTAATTGACGCTTCGGGTTTGAGTCGGTTTTGGGTTGGAATTTGACTTTTGCGGGCCGAGTTCGGGCTGACCCGACTTTTCAAAAAAAGTCTAAAATATTTTTTCAGATATAAAAACTATATATTGGAACATTAAGGATTATATATATGTTCATATTTTTCAACAGGAAATAGACTATTTTCCCATAATTGTATTAAAATATGGAATACTTTTTTTACAATTTCGGGTTCGGGTTGAGTTCGAGTTGAAGTGTATCAAGTTCGGGTCGGGTTGAATTAAAACTGAATTTTCGGGTTCAGGTCGAGTACAAACCGACCCGTGCAGGACTTTATCATCAGGAAGTACTGGAGTGCCATAATATATAGCTTAAAAAAAAAACTGCCGCACCCATTTATGAATATGCCAAAGTAAAAAGAATCACTATGTCAAAAACTCCACATGTAAACCTATGGCATTGTTCTATTGTTTCAGAGTGTATTATTTTTACTTCCATTCAATAGAGGATTTCTTTCCAAAACCTTTGTGGGCTCAAATTGAGAGTTTACGGATTAGCCCATTGAAAATTAATAAATCAGAATAAGTGGTTATTGTTTGCCAGAAAACAAACAAGAAAATACTACTGATATATTTATGTGGCATGTCATTATAGGCTGAGATTTCGCTTAAAAGCTGGAGGCTTTTCTTCTTTCTTTCATTTATGTATGTTTTTCTTGCTCTAAATGCATTTTAACCATTTCTTATCCCACTTTTTTTATGTCTTGATGTAGAATTTTATGTTGAACCTAATTCTAAGCATAAGAGAGTATAGTCTTTACATGAATATTTGCAACTGAGATGGCTAAACAGCGATGTCTTCGTGGGTAGAGTACTGCATGGGTTCCGGTAACCGGATTTAGCCCGATCCGAACCGCAGGTAGAGTTGCAAAGACTAGAATAAACCCGGTTTAAACCTGGGAATAAGCCGGGTTTTTTGGAAATAAACCGGATTTTTTGGGAATAAAACAGGTCTATTGGGAATAAACCGGGTCTACTGGAAATAAACCTGGGAATAAACCGGTTCTTTGCAACTCTAACCGCAGGTCGGAGTTATTATTTCAGTACATAATATTGTTTCAGATGAAAAAATAATAATATAATGAAGAAATATCTCTAAATACACTTAAAAAAATAGACGAATGTTTCTTAATCTATCTCTTATCTTCTTAAGCTTTACGAAAATATAATGTAACCTCTTCAGAGTTAACCACGATTTCGAAAAACATTTCTTTATCAAATATTAAATACATGAATTTTCGCATTGCTAACAAAACGTATAACCAACAGAGTGAAAAATGTCCAAGCCGGGAATCGAAATCGAGTTCAACCCGGGCTTTGTTAGCAATGTGAAAATTCACGTACTTAATATTCAATCATTTTTAATTTTTATAATTTCGGGCGTAATTTCACTGCTGAAAATTAATTGAAAAATTAATTAAACTTATATACGTTTCTTTATTCTTAGAAGCCTCTGAAACCAATTGTCGTTGTTGTTGGCGTGTCAGAGAAAGTGCCAAGGTATTTCTCTGAAAGAAGGGGTGCCAGAGCCTTCAAGAGAGGTTGGACTTCTAGAGCTGGTCTCCTAATTTTGAACCAATTCCAGATGAGAGACCTACACCTGGATTGGCACCCCCAGAGTCGGAAACCAATTGATTTCAGAGATTTAAAGAAACATTTCTTATCGAAAAGTTTCGTTTGCTGCCTATAAATGTTCCCGAGTAGTTTTTATTGTGTATTAATCAGTTTTCTCAACCCGAAATATAAGTTTTTCGGATGCTAACAATTCTCGTGTAAATATTTTCAGCTGCATAACAGAATTTATACATGCAACAGACACAAAATAATGTTAAATTTAATGTTAATGCTATTAATTTATGATGTTTGCCAGTAAAAAATATATTTGTTGTACAAGAAAATGTTTACAAGCATCCGAAAAACCTATATTTCCGGTTGAGAAAACTGATTAATACACTATAAAAACTACTCGATAGCGTTTCCGAATATCAGTAGCAGAAAATGAAACTTTGCCTTCATAAATGCTTCTTCAAATCTCGAAAAATGCAGGGTGTCCGAGACGAAACGCCCTAATTTTAAACACTTAATACTGAAGATAATAAACAATCAAGACAATTTTGTTAGGTGGTACATTGTAGTTTAGATGTGGAAATTTACAGTATGTAATAGATAATTGTAATATATAATATGTAATATATAATTTTTATATCAGGTGCCGACAACGAATTGACAACGAAGTCTGAAAAAGTACAAACCGTGTGGTGGTGGTGATATGCAGAATTGGGGTCCGCTGGCAGGATGGAGAGCCTCCACACTGGCATTTGGGAGTCCGGAACACGTTGACTGCCGAAATCCAACAAATTGTTTATTTATTTATTTATTTATTTATTTGCTATAAGGGTTGGTCCTATAAAAAACTTGTCAGTATAAAAGTTTTAGATAATATTAAGAGGATTTATAATAAATTTAAGCGGATTTGATATCTTGTGAATGGACGAAGTTATGAATTTTTTTCTTCTAATCCCTCCCCCTCCCAATTGGAGCCATTTTTAATGATATCAAAAATCTGTCATATATAAATTTTCTACCCTTTTCCTAGAAGTAATAATAACTTTAAACGGATTCGATACACATAATTAAAAAGTTATGGGGATTTTTCTGTTTTCGCAAAAAGCCCCCCCCCCCCTGGTTCGATTTTTCCCATTAACGAACATGACCGAGATTTTATGCCCCTTGATTCTATGCATCAGTTTGGAAGAAATTTGTGCAGAATTATTGAAATTATCGTGTTCATAAAAAAAGTGACACAGATAGATAGATAGATAGATAGATAAAGTTTTGAACTGGGGGATGGGATGGTTTTGGGTTCTGGGAGTCATGATCGGTGTAGATGTGCAACAATTTTTCAAAAATTCCAACTTAGGGGAGAATGTAATAGGTAGTATTTCTTACGAAATCTACCTAAAACTGAAAATTGACAACGCATTCTGAAACACGACAAACCGTGTGGTGGTCTGCAAAATTGGGGTCTATTGGCAGGATGGAGCACCTCCACACCGGCATTTGGGAGTCCGGAACTGCCGAATTCCCATAAATGTGAATGGGGAGAGGGCCAATGTGAATGGGCCAATTCTCTGGCCATCTTCGTTAGACATCCTCCGTGCCACTTATGGGGCACAGGTAGAAATGGTGTGATTGCACAAACAAATATTCATAACTATGTGTATCCATTGTTGTTTCAATCTTCTTAATGCAACGATTATATGTTGTATTACAGACTGTTCAAACTAGGGCGTTTCCTCTGGGACACCCTGTATATTGGTTGCTGAGGTTTCGAATGATGAAGAACGCTTTCTTTAATCATAAATGACTCAGAAAAGATTATTGTACACAACATACCCATTTTACGTAGTATAGGGTAAATCTTGTAATCGTTTTAGAAACCGAAAAAAAAAATGGCGGATTTACACGGTTCAGACACTGGAGATTCCGAAAAACATATTTTTAGAAAAAAAATTGCCGTCCGTCTGTCTGTAAACGCTCTATCTCCCGAACAAATTGAGATAGAGACTTGAAATTGGGTATGTACTTAGTATGTAATAATGGGAAGAAGCTTATTGAATTTCAGTAATCTCGATGATCCGGAACTTATTTTTTTTTTCGGACTCTCGAAATAGTCGTTCTGATAAAAGGTATATAAAATTTTTCGAAATTGTTTATTTTAAGGAGTGAATATAAAAAACCATAATTAAAAAAAAAACATAAATGTTGCATAAAGAATCAAGTCGATCGGATGATGAG
Source organism: Maratus michaelseni (assembly GCA_963931845.1). Taxonomy (NCBI): domain Eukaryota; kingdom Metazoa; phylum Arthropoda; class Arachnida; order Araneae; family Salticidae; genus Maratus; species Maratus michaelseni. The sequence goes on along the minus strand of OZ007590.1, from coordinate 388,703,958 downwards.
TTGCCGAGATATTTGTAATCCTATTTCCACACTCTTCGATTTTTCATGACCCTGTATTTCATTCAAATTTCAATTCAAATATATATTTTAATTGGAAATGAGGCGCATAATCCGACGCAGTAAACTGTTAGTTAATATAATTATCATTTTTGGGGTTATTTTCCTATTTTATATTATGCATATATCCATGATGGGTAAGTTTTACGGTGGCCCCCAACGACTAGTTTTCATTCGTGGTCTAATTCGTTCGATTTTCTTAGATTGAGAAACTTCTGTCTTTTTTTGACAAAATAATGTTAATTTTAATATTAACGTTAATTCTATTAATTTTAACGTTAATGTTAGTGCTGTTTGAAAGCGGAGGGTAAACGGACACGCTTGTTCCTCGTGCCGAACTTCCTTTGTTGTGACTTCATAATTCGTGCGTTTTTCTTGTGTGAAGTTAAGTGAGTTCCCAATCTCACATTAGGGTGATGTACTTACGATAGAGGAACAACAGCGAAAGTGAAGCACCACCGCTAGAGCAGAGCAAACTACAAGTGAAATTAACTCGTTATTTCTCCAGAGAAACAGGGGAAGTGAATATAATTTAGTTGGTATTGTTGCGTTAAAACGTGGAAGACTATTTCTCCTTCAATATGATTTTCAAACGCAAGCTGAAATCTGTTCTGGTTAAAAAATTTACAATTCTCATGCATTTAAGATTTCAAAATTAATTTATGAACACTTAAAGTTGAAGTAAAAAACAACAACAACAAAAAAATCTCAATTTTACTTTTCGGGAATTTACGTTTTCGAGAAATTAAAGACAAAGTACACTGTAAAACAAGAAAGACTATTACTTCTTCAATATGATTTTCAAACACGAACTGAAATCGGTTCTGGTTAAAAAATTTACAATTCCCATGCAGTTAAAATTTCAAAATTAATTTATGAACATTTAAAGTTGAAATAAAAGAAAACAACAACAACAAAAAAAATCTCAATTTTACTTTTCGGGAATTTACGCTTTCGAGAAATTTAAGACAAACTACACTGTAAAACGATAAAGACTATTACTTCTTCAATATGATTTTCAAACACAAACTGATATCTGTTCTGGTTAAAAAATTTACAATTCCCATGCAGTTAAGACTTAAAAATTAATTTGTGAACAATTAAAGTTGAAGTAAAAAACAACAAAAAATCTCAAATTTACTTTTCAGGAATTTACGTTTTCGAGAAATTTAAGACAAAGTACACTGTAAAACAAGAAAGTCTATTACTTCTTCAATATGATTTTCAAACGCAAACTGAAATCTGTTCTGGTTAAAAAAATTTAGAATTCCCATTCAGTTAAGATTTCAAAATTAATTTATGAACAATTAAAGTTGAAGTAAAAAACAACAAAAAATCTCAATTTTACTTTTCAGGAATTTACGTTTTCGAGAAATTTAAGACAAAGTACACTGTAAAACAAGAAAGACTATTACTTCTTCGATATGATTTTCAAACACAAACTGAAATCTGTTCTGGTTAAAAAAATTACAATTCCCATGCAGTTAAGATTTCAAAATTAATTTATGAACAATTAAATTTGAAGTAAAAAACAACAAAAAATCTCAATTTTACTTTTCAGGAATTTACGTTTTCGAGAAATTTAAGTCAAAGTACACTGTAAAACAAGAAAGTCTATTACTTCTTCAATATGATTTTCAAACGCAAACTGAAATCTGTTCTGGTTAAAAAATTTACACTTCCCATGCAGTTAAGATTTCAAAATTAATTTATGAACATTTAAAGTGGAAGTCAAAGAAAACACCACTAACAAAATAAAATCTCAATTTTACTTTTCGGGAATTGACGTTTTCGAGAAATTTAAGACAAAGCACACTGTAAAACGAGAAAGACTATTACTTCTTCAATATGATTTTCAAACACAAACTGATATCTGTTCTGGTTAAAAAATTTACAATTCCCATGCAGTTAAGACTTAAAAATTAATTTGTGAACAATTAAAGTTGAAGTAAAAAACAACAAAAAATCTCAAATTTACTTTTCAGGAATTTACGTTTTCGAGAAATTTAAGACAAAGTACACTGTAAAACAAGAAAGTCTATTACTTCTTCAATATGATTTTCAAACGCAAACTGAAATCTGTTCTGGTTAAAAAAATTTAGAATTCCCATTCAGTTAAGATTTCAAAATTAATTTATGAACAATTAAAGTTGAAGTAAAAAACAACAAAAAATCTCAATTTTACTTTTCAGGAATTTACGTTTTCGAGAAATTTAAGACAAAGTACACTGTAAAACAAGAAAGACTATTACTTCTTCGATATGATTTTCAAACACAAACTGAAATCTGTTCTGGTTAAAAAAATTACAATTCCCATGCAGTTAAGATTTCAAAATTAATTTATGAACAATTAAATTTGAAGTAAAAAACAACAAAAAATCTCAATTTTACTTTTCAGGAATTTACGTTTTCGAGAAATTTAAGTCAAAGTACACTGTAAAACAAGAAAGTCTATTACTTCTTCAATATGATTTTCAAACGCAAACTGAAATCTGTTCTGGTTAAAAAATTTACACTTCCCATGCAGTTAAGATTTCAAAATTAATTTATGAACATTTAAAGTGGAAGTCAAAGAAAACACCACTAACAAAATAAAATCTCAATTTTACTTTTCGGGAATTGACGTTTTCGAGAAATTTAAGACAAAGCACACTGTAAAACGAGAAAGACTATTACTTCTTCAAAATGATTTTCAAACACAAACTGAAATCTGTTCTGGTTTAAAAATTTGCAATTCCCATTCAGTTAAGATTTCAAAATTAATTTATGAACAATTAAAGTTGAAGTAAAAAACAACAAAAAACTCAATTTTACTTTTCAGGAATTTACGTTTTCGAGAAATTTAAGACAAAGTACACTGTAAAACAGGAAAGACTATTACTTCTTCAATATGATTTTCAAACACAAACTGAAATATATTCTGGTTAAAAAATTTAGAATTCCCATTCAGTTAAGATTTCAAAATTAATTTATGAACAATTAAAGTTGAAGTAAAAAACAACAAAAAATCTCAATTTTACTTTTCAGGAATTTACGTTTTCGAGAAATTTAAGACAAAGTACACTGTAAAACAAGAAAGACTATTACTTCTTCAATATGATTTTCAAACACAAACTGAAATATATTCTGGTTAAAAAATTTAGAATTCCCATTCAGTTAAGATTTCAAAATTAATTTATGAACAATTAAAGTTGAAGTAAAAAACAACAAAAAATCTCAATTTTACTTTTCAGGAATTTACGTTTTCGAGAAATTTAAGACAAAGTACACTGTAAAACAAGAAAGACTATTACTTCTTCAATATGATTTTCAAACACAAACTGAAATCTGTTCTGGTTAAAAAAAATTACAATTCCCATGCAGTTAAGATTTCAAAATTAATTTATGAACAATTAAATTTGAAGTAAAAAACAACAAAAAATCTCAATTTTAGTTTTCAGGAATTTACGTTTTCGAGAAATTTAAGACAAAGTACACTGTAAAACAAGAAAGACTATTACTTCTTCAATATGATTTTCAAACGCAAACTGAAATCTGTTCTAGTTAAAAAATTTACAATTACCATTCAGTTAAGATTTCAAAATTAATTTATGAACATTTAAAGTGGAAGTCAAAGAAAACACCACCAACAAAATAAAATCTCAATTTTACTTTTCGGGAATTGACGTTTTCGAGAAATTTAAGACAAAGCACACTGTAAAACGAGAAAGACTATTACTTCTTCAAAATGATTTTCAAACACAAACTGAAATCTGTTCTGGTTTAAAAATTTGCAATTCCCATTCAGTTAAGATTTCAAAATTAATTTATGAACAATTAAAGTTGAAGTAAAAAACAACAAAAAACTCAATTTTACTTTTCAGGAATTTACGTTTTCGAGAAATTTAAGACAAAGTACACTGTAAAACAAGAAAGACTATTACTTCTTCAATATGATTTTCAAACACAAACTGAAATATATTCTGGTTAAAAAATTTAGAATTCCCATTCAGTTAAGATTTCAAAATTAATTTATGAACAATTAAAGTTGAAGTAAAAAACAACAAAAAATCTCAATTTCAGTTTTCAGGAATTTACGTTTTCGAGAAATTTAAGACAAAATACACTGTAAAACAAGAAAGACTATTACTTCTTCAATATGATTTTCAAACGCAAACTGAAATCTGTTCTGGTTAAAAAATTTACAATCCCCATGCAGTTAAGATTTCAAAATTAATTTATGAACATTTAAAGTGGAAGTCAAAGAAAACACCACCAACAAAATAAAATCTCAATTTTACTTTTCGGGAATTTACGTTTTCGAGAAATTTAAGACAAAGCACACTGTAAAACGAGAAAGACTATTACTTCTTCAATATGATTTTCAAACGCAAACTGAAATCTGTTCTGGTTAAAAAATTTACAATTCCCATGCAGTTAAGATTTCAAAATTAATTTATGAACATTTAAAGTGGAAGTCAAAGAAAACACCACCAACAAAATAAAATCTCAATTTTACTTTTCGGGAATTGACGTTTTCGAGAAATTTAAGACAAAGCACACTGTAAAACGAGAAAGACTATTACTTCTTCAAAATGATTTTCAAACACAAACTGAAATCTGTTCTGGTTTAAAAATTTGCAATTCCCATTCAGTTAAGATTTCAAAATTAATTTATGAACGATTAAAGTTGAAGTAAAAAACAACAAAAAACTCAATTTTACTTTTCAGGAATTTACGTTTTCGAGAAATTTAAGACAAAGTACACTGTAAAACAAGAAAGTCTATTACTTCTTCAATATGATTTTCAAACGCAAACTGAAATCTGTTCTGGTTAAAAAATTTACAATTCCCATTCAGGTAAAATTTCAAAATTAATTTATGAACATTTACAGTTGAAATAAAAGAAAACAACAACAACAAAATAAATCTCCATTTTACTTTTCGGGAATTTACGTTTTCGAGAATTTTAAGACAAATCACACTGTAAAACGAGAAAGACTATTACTTCTTCAAAATGATTTTCAAACACAAACTGAAATCTGTTCTTATTAAAAAATTTGCAATTCCCATTCAGTTAAGATTTAAAAATTAATTTATGAACAATTAAAGTTGAAGTAAAAAACAACAAAAAATCTCAATTTTACTTTTCAGGAATTTACGTTTTCGAGAAATTTAAGACAAAGTACACTGTAAAACAAGAAAGACTATTACTTCTTCAATATGATTTTCAAACACAAACTGAAATCTGTTCTGGTTAAAAAAATTTCAATTCCCATGCAGTTAAGATTTCAAAATTAATTTATGAACAATTAAATTTGAAGTAAAAAACAACAAAAAATCTCAATTTTAGTTTTCAGGAATTTACGTTTTCGAGAAATTTAAGACAAAGTACACTGTAAAACAAGAAAGACTATTACTTCTTCAATATGATTTTCAAACGCAAACTGAAATCTGTTCTGGTTAAAAAATTTACAATTCCCATGCAGTTAAGATTTCAAAATTAATTTATGAACACTTAAAGTGGAAGTCAAAGAAAACACCACCAACAAAATAAAATCTCAATTTTACTTTTCGGGAATTGACGTTTTCGAGAAATTTAAGGCAAAGCACACTGTAAAACAAGAAAGAACAAGTTGGAAATTGTACGTCAAACGTGACAAATGAGGTGCGTTCGTACTATAACTAGTTTCAGTGAAATGAATTATATCGTTTGTTATTATTATATTATTAATTTCTGTAATAAAATAAGTACATTTTAAGTTGCCAACATTTTATAATTTGTTGACATTGACTGAAAATTCCACTGGGAAACTTAAGCCTAGCATTGAAATTATCTTGAAATCCATATTTAGACTCTTTTTTCATTTAATATCTATTTCTCCAGAAACAGCTATCAAAAAAACTGTCGGTAGATTACAGGATTGCTGTAATTAAACAATTTTAGTACACAAATTCGGTTTTTAAATTCAGTAATACGGAAATAATATGACTTCATTTTAAATAGGACATCATCACCATGTAAACCTAATATCATTACCTATCATGTGATATCATTGAGTTAGTTACGTATGATAAGATTTAATAGAATGATACATCTCGGTCGCTTAACGATTAACCCTAGGTAGCTGCTATAACAAAGAAGTACCAATTTTTAAAAAAATCAAATTACTTAATAAATATTTTTATTAATATCTTTTTAAGTTTTAATACGATTTTCATAAAATTTGAAATGACTCGACAAAATTCTAAAAAGATTATATGCATTAAATTTCAAATTGGTTGGGTAGTTTTTGCTCTGTTATATGCCGACAGACGGACGGACCAGACGACGACTATAGGTGTTACGTATTTATATAATTACGAACGCACCTAAAAATAATGCATTCGGCATAGAATATGAAACACTTTCCAATACTAACAGAATATTATTAAGATATTTATTTTTTTTCATACGATGAAATGAGATATCTAATTAAGCAATTTAAAAAATACATAACTAGGTAAAAATCCATTTTCAGCAATTTCTGCCTATATTCGAAGTCTTTCGTGCGGCCCTGTATAGGATCTACTGAGTTTGTAAACAACACTTAATGCATTAAAAATTACATAAAATTTCATATCACAACGGAAAGATCACTTCTAGCAGTGATCGATCCTAGTTAGTCCTTTAACCGAATTCTCTTGTGCCTGTACATGAACGATAAATCCTACGCACTCCCATAATCTATAGAAAATAAGTTTGATTGAACATTAGGGATCCTTTTAAATTTCATTATGTTTCAAGTATCATAATATGTTCAAAATGCACTACAAACGATTTTTTCCCATAGGTCATAATGTGAAAGAATTATTTTGTACCGTCCCTATAATTGAACTATAAATGCTATTAATTGTATACTCGGTAAAAGCACGCTGTGTCCACCTCAGTAATGCATATTAATTGCATTTTCTTTGAATTATCGTAACACCAATAAAATGCGCAGCAACGATTTTTCCCCATAGACCATAATGGAATGGAATTTTTTTGTGGGTTCTTGTAAATCAACTATTAATTCTACACACTTCAATTTCAATACCGAAAGTTCTATTTACTAAAATTCAATAATGTATAAAAATTTCATGGCAATCCAGGTATAAGGTATATAGATAGATAGATAGACACAGAGAGATACAGATAAACAGTTTATCAGATTGTCCCTACATTGTTAAAAATCTGTAGCAAACTGTCCAAACATTCAATCGTTTTCACAGTTAATGGTTACTTGGACCATAGTGTGAAGCGTTCTCATTGATCAGAATAGAGATAAATTACGGTTATGTAACCGTTTTCTTTTTTAAAAAATGGTTGAATGTATGGGCAGTTTGCTTCAGATTTTTAACAGTGTGGCTTTTGCATTTGCTTCAGCCATTTTGTATATCACCATTGTTATTTTTCTCTTAAAAAGAGACGAAAGAAAGAGAAACTAGCCATTGGGGGCCACCGTAATACTTACCCATAATGGATATACATAATATGTAAAATATGAAAATAATAAAACACAGTGTAACGATACCGGTTCGGACCACTCTGGTTTGCGAATCGACTGTAGCTAAAATGCCACTTAGGCTTAATGAAAACACATGACAGCTAAATGATAATTTCTTCTACTTGAAATCATGTCTGTTCAGCATATTTTCGTATAAAACATGTATATCATATCCAGTTATAATGTTTTAAGTTTTAAATTAAAAATAACAAATTAAACATCGAATTACCTGATGTAAGCAAACTAACACAAATCCCATATCTAGAAAAAAATAATGACTCTTTGAACGTTTCATTAAAATATCCGATTATGCTCTTAAAATATTTGTAAAAGCATATTAAAGTCTTTAAATATTTTAAAAGATTTCTTTAATTTATTTCTGTAAGCATTTTTTTCCTGTAAGCACTTTTTTCAGAAATAGCGGTGATAGCTTTCATAGAGAGGCTTTTTTGCGATGATCCATCAGTATTTTACATTTTGTTCCTAAGTACTGTTCTGGCGCCCTCTATTGGCAATAAATATGAACGAAGGAAGTTTCTGTTGAAAAAAATAATTTATATAAAATATTAATAAAGTTGTAAAATAATGTAAAATGTATATAAGCATATTTATAAAATAAGAAAAATTCAGGACATATTGATTTATTTTAAGATCAACTTTTAAAAGCTTCTTCTTAATATTATTTCTTTCTTAAAATTTTAATTTGGTTACATCAACTTTTAAGAGCCTAGGTTATATCCAATTAAATTCTGAAATTTTGCTTGCAATGTAAAATGAATATTTCTTATGAAAATGAGAGAATATTTCTTTTAAGCATATTTTCATATAAAACATGTATATAATATTTCTATAAACAATTTATTCTGTAAACACTTTTTTCAGAAATAGCGGTGACAGATTTCATAGGAAGACTTTGCATATTGTTTTAGCACCATCTATGGACAATTAATACAAACAAAGGATCTTTCTGTTGGAAAAAATATTATATAACATAATAATAAAGTTGTAAAATAATATAAAATGCATATAAGCATATTTTTAAACTATGAACAATTCAGGGCGTATTGATTTATTTCAAGATCAACTTTTAAAAGCTTCAGCTTAATATCATTTCTTTCTTAAAAATTTAACTTGGTTAAATCAAATTTTAATCGCCTAGCTTATATCCAATTAAATTTTGAAATTTTGCTTGCATTGTAAAATGAATATTTCTTATGAAACACAATTAAAATATAAGGAATATATAGTACCGCATATCACATATGTTAATTATATCAATGCAGATCAAATTTTGATTTTTAACATAGTAACATTTAAACCTAACTTTGTAGAGAAAAAAAAATTGTAATTTAATAAGAGAATGTGAATGAAATAAAATAAAAGGATTTTTAATGATCAAACTTTATTATAAATTTTTCAGGCATATTTTTAAAATAAGACAAAATCAGATTTTAATTTGATGAATGCTTTTAAAAGTTAAAGTTATACAATCTACTTTCATCGTTGTATTTATTTTAACTATTTTTTCATTACTGGAAAACTTTGTTTTTCTGTCATTTTAAATGGAATATTTTCCTACTGTGAATTAAGAAGTTAATATTCATAAACATGCAATTTTCTGTCTCTTTTTATGTCTTTCTGCTATGTATTTGTTTCTTCATGACTGAAAAACTTTGCTCTTCAAGAAATATTAAAATTCAACTCTATTATACTATTAAATTAAACAATTTAAAACGAACAAAATTTTAATGTTTTGTGCAATCATTAAACCATTTCAGAATTTGCATTTAATTTTTCTTATGTAACCAAACAATGAGCTGTAAATCAAGCTCTTTAGAAACTCATTAATACATTTTTTTTTTCAAAAACTTTCGCACATGGATTATTTTTTAAATATTTTTGAATGTTTTGTCCAATTGTTGAACTATTTGAGAAACTGAATATTGAGTAAAAAAAATTATCATCATTTGTATTTGTAGCAATCATTTGCCATTCTTAAAATGCACTTTTCTACAATACAAACCTTTCAATAACAAAATCTTCATGCTGTTTGTTTGTATGAAGTCTTATGAAAATTAAACGCAGATCAACATTGCGTCATTTTTGACGGGCGTTATATACTAGTATGAAAATAAAACATGTGTAAACTATTTATAAAATGCGTTGCAATTCTAATTTATGTTTTTTTTATTGTCTTTTACATTCACTCCTTAAAATAAACAGTTCCCAAAATTTTTATATACCTTTTATTAGAACGAATATTTCGAGAGTCCGAAAAAAATAGTTCCGGATAATCGAGGCTACTGAAATTCAATAGGCTTCTTCTCATTATTACATACTAAAGAATCTCTAGTGTCTGAAACGTGTAAATCCGTCAAAAGAATTTTTTTTTTCGATTTTTAAAACAATCACAATAATTACCCTCTACTACGTATGATGGGTAAGTAAAAACACTGAATTTAACACCAAAATCTGAAACTGAATCACTTGAGAAGTTACAGATTAAAATACACATCTGGCGATTTTTTGTTTTATTACGATTTTTAAATATCACTCACGTGATGCAAACCAAATGCACCAACGGAGCAAATGACGACGCTCAAGCATTATCCCTTTCTCATTGCTGGCAGTGAAGCAAACATCGAATCGGGAAATTAGCATCGGAACATCGGGTCATGGAAAATAGTAGCATCAATATGGCGTCCGAACCCGTTAACCGAACGGTACCAGCTTTCATAAAGTTTGTTTGGCTATTAAACATGGTACTTATTTATGTCTCAAGCTAACATAAGCGACACCAGTGTCGTCACAACTTTTATAGGCTATGTAACAGCTTATGTGTTTAGCCTATGGCCTATTTGCTTAGCATTATCGGTCAAAAATGACTACAGTTGTAGAGAGAAATCTCAAGCATCTTCTCTTATGTAATTTAAAAAAACAATTTTAATTTAAAAATGTAAAAAGACTAAGTACGAAATAACAAATTCATAAATTGAAAAATGTGTTATTTTTCTGAGCATGAAGCACAGTTTTTCTTTCCAATTTAAAAGAAATAAAAGGAGAAATAGAGAGGGGGGTGGGGGAGAAAGGGAGGGAGGGACAGTTTATCAGATGGTTCCAGGTTTCCTTTTCTGCAGACTGTATACCAGTATTGTTTTTCTCACCCTAAAAATAAAGAAGCCTGGGTTAAAGATTGAAACTGAATCACCTGCTAAATTCCAGATTAAGATATATCGGTCGATTTTTGCTTTTTTATACGATTTTTCACTATCACTCACGTGTGCAAACCAGATGTGCTTCAACGGAGCAAGTGACGATGCTCAAACGATATCCCTTTCTTGTTGCTGACAGCGAAGGAAACATCGATTCGGGAAATTAGCATCGGAACATCAGGTCACGGGAAATAGCATCATCATGGCGTGCGAACCCGCTACCCGAACGGTACCCGCTTTTCCTATCATCGCCTGCATCGCTGCCGGTGTGGAACTTGCTTCGGGAACTCGTGATCTGAGGATGTTGTTATCCGTTTTTCATCAGATAAAGATCCGATAAAAAAAAAAATATTGAGTCGAAGAAATAACAGGTGAGAAAACGGGTGTGTCTATCCGGGCTTTGTCCGAAGCCGGGCCGGCAAAATGAAAGCAAACTTTTAAACGAGCCTGGCTGATGAAAAAATTAAACTAGCCAACTAGCCTTTATTTTTTTTTAATCGGTTATAAAAAGAAAAAAAGTCACCAAATTTTGGGGATTTTTTCCTTTAATGATAACCTAATTATTGTATTATTAGTTCTAAGTTATTGGTTGGAAATCGCATCAATCAAAAAGTCGCCAAACATCGGTGCGTGAGTGTAACACATCTGTTCCAAAAAAATTTCCATTTGTTCGTAATGAAGTACTATAATCAATTATAAAATGTACCAATGCTTTCAAATTTAATGTCAGATGTGAAAGTCTCTTTTTAAATAATAAGAATTATAAGTCATATAGAGAGAAGGGAGGGAGGGGGGGGGGGGGTCGTAATTTTACAGATGATTAGTGGTGGGTGGTGGATAAAAAAAAATTGGGAACCACTGGACTAGTGAGTATACGCTATAGCTCCGGGGTGTATAAAGACATTAATGTTGCTATTCTGTATTCTATGGCTTGCTAACATATACATTATTCTAAAATATACGGTCAAATTACCCCATAAATATGAATGCAGTATACTTTAAAATACTCTTAGATGTATATTAAGAAAATCGGAATTTTTTTTGCCGAAATTGAGTCGGGCCGTGCCTGATTTCGTTGATTTTTGCCGGGGCCTGGTCTTTTTTTCACAGATTTTTGCACTGGCCAGGCAAGTACCGAACTTTTAGTTTTTACACCGGGCCGGGGCCGGGGCTGAAAATTTCAGATCGCGCATACCTCTAGTCTGTGGTAAGAATCCCGCGCTGGTAACCGATACGATAACTTGAAAATTCTATTTGAAGTCAACTTAATTTTGTTTTTCTCGTCGACCCGAACCCAACATTTAACCCGAAAAGAAAGAACATGAATCAATTTTTTAATACAACCGTAGAAATAACGTGTATAATTTTAATAGTGCCAGTTTTACATTTTATATGTTGAAAAATATGTAGTAAACTTATTCATTATTGAATATATGTTTTTTTCATACGAAAAATATTCTAGACTTCCCTTTGAAAAATCCCGACCCGCAAGAATCAAAACTGATCCGAACTCGAAACAATTAGAGTCAACCCAACCCAATAGTATTGCGTATTCAGGTTCCAAATTAGATGAGTATACAGGGTGTAGTCTAAAGTACAGTAGTGTACAGGGGGTACTAAAGTCCTGTCCACGTTCATTAACTTCAGGACGTCGCCATCTATGGTCATAAACGTGGTGTCTAGGTATAATAAAATGACTATATGCTACGACAGGAAATCGCTTGTAGAGCCACCAAGCAGCAAACAGCAAAGTTAGCGTTCCTGTCTCAAAAACGGCTCGAGATACGGTATCAATTACAAAGTAGTAGAGCGTTCTCAATTTAGTATGAAATGATGTTTTACATGTAAAAATAACTTTATTAGAAGCCCTAAAGTGATTTTTTTATACCCAACTTCTAGCTTAAATACGTAAAACAATTCCATGTGGAAGTGTGGCATTATGAGGCAGATGCACATCTATCTAGTGTCTATAATAATTATGAAAGAAGTTTATGTTTCAAATTTCAATTGGTTAAAATGCATCAAACCAACATAGAGTATCGTTCCCAAGTGGTTCAGTTGGTAGAAAGTCAGTGCGCTATACTGATGACCCGGGTTCAAGTCCCGGCTTGGGTACTTTTTCACTATGTTGGCTTTACGCCTTTTAAGCAATTAAAATTTGAAATATTGTGAATGCAAGGCGTGTGAAATTTTCTATGGAAAAAAAATTCCTAGTATTAAGTATAGAAGTTTGTCTGCCGTGTCGAGATACAAAATTTGGTAGGAAGATACCTCTAAATATAAAGTATATGCGAAGCTCGATTTTTGATTTTTTTTTATGCGACTTTTAGCTTTTTTCACGTTTTGAGGCGATTTTTCTACATCAGTAAAAAGAATCCGGCTTTAGTCTTTTATCCCAATATTCCAAATTTCGTCCTCTTTGGAATTAAGTTAATTCGGAATTCGTACAGCGATTTTTGAATTTTTTCGCGAATTTTTTTAGGCGATTTTTTGACATTAGTAAAGGGAATTCGGTTTCAAACATTTAGCCTTAATATAGTGAAATCGTAGTCAGTATATCCGAAAACGTACAAATCCATAAAAAATACAGAAGTCGAAAATTTTCATGAATCCAATACATTTTTCTTATACAGAAGAGAGTGAAAAAGGTATCCGGTAGAACTGGAAAGATATGGAAATTTCGTGTGTAACTGTGATTCTTTTTTTAGTGAGGACTCTTAAAATAACAAAAGAAAAGAATATCTACTCATGAATGTGTTTTTTTTTTTTTGTTTTTTTTTTTGCGCGTCAGCAGAATTTAACCGTGTTTGAACCGTGTACAGTTTACTATTCTAGTATACAGTTGTTGTATAAGTATACTGCAAACTAGCGTGCTCTGTAAAGTGGAGTATTAAACTTTAGAGATCATTGTAATTTGGTTAGAAAATGAAATATAAATAGAAACTAAATCAAACAAAACTAACGCAAGGGACACCACACACGCAGAAAAAGTCAGGGAAAATAATAATTTAATTGAGAGTTTTGTTACTGTATATTTTATTTACAGGTACACAACCTAAATAAAATACTCTTTTTTTTTTACAATTACAAATCCCACAATGTATAAGTGATATACATATTTTTTTTAATTTACAATTGTAAATCAGCCGATGTAAAGAAAATAGTTTTATTTACATTACGTGAATATTTATTTTATTTACACTGTACGCTTTAAATAATAAGCAAATTTTATTACTTAAAATAAAATTTTAATAATATTTTTTTCCGTTAAATATAATTAAGTGAATTACTTCACTTTCAATAATAAAAAAATGTGAGAAATCTAATATTGTGTAACTTTGTTGAAAAAAATGTCTCTATTGTACTGAATAAATTCTACTCGTAGATGCAGAAATAATAAAAAAAAACTTATATCATTCTAAACAGCAGACTGTGCTAATGTAAACGTAAAATTTTGCTACCATTTAATTTCTAAAGTGCATCAACCCACAACTCGATGAAAACCAGATATTTTTAAAATGAAGCCGCTTGAAACGAGAAACGGCGCCTCGCTTGAAAAAATTCGTAAACACAATATAACTCGCTAAGTTTTTGACTTAGAAGACTATAATTTTTATTGTTTCATTTATTAGAGTGCGAAGAAAGTGTTTCTAAATATAAATTTTAAGAACTAAGGGACTGCATAAAAATTTAATTTCCGTCATTTAAAAAACAATAACTTTTTAAATCTTACTTTAGTTTCTACCATTCCTCAAGCATTAGTATTTATTTTTCTCAAGAGCAGTAGTCGTATAAAAAATGTGTTTTTTTAATAGTACTATTATTGTTAATTACATTACACTTCTTTAAAATAAATTTATTTGTATTGTCATTAACATACATACATTAAAAGTCATTATTTAAAACATAGTCAGATATCTACTTAAAAAACTCATACGATTAAGTTCGACGTTTTTAAAAAACATAATCCATACCCAGTTCTTCCACGTATACAGGGTGTCCATAATTAAACGACCCTACTTTAAAGTTGTCTACAGGCGAAACTATTGGTCAGAATGTTGTGAAATTTTGTGAAGGACATGATGAAGGAATGGGAATTTGTTTAAGCGAAAAAAAATTAGTTCAAAATTTCGCCACCAGATGGCGTTTTTAATGAATTACACATTTACCATACATTTACGATAGTTTACCTATTTTATTGCAACAAAACATGTTCCACATGACGGCCATCATTTTCAGCTACCATCTGGAATCGTAAGATAGCATGTTGCAGTGTGTTCTGGGAAATGCTAATAACATGTCACGAAAAAAGTTTTGTTCAACATGTTTTGTTGTATTAAAATTTGTAACCTATCGTAAATGTATGCTAAATGTGTAATCCATTCAAAAACGCCCTCTGGCGGCGAAATTTTGAACTAAATTTTTTTCGCTTAAACAAATTCCCATTCCTTTATTATGTCCTTCACAAAAATTCACAACTTTCTGACCCATAGTTTCGTCTGTATACAACTTTAAAGTAGGGTCGTTTAATTATGGACACCTGTATTTCCTTTAACCCTTGTTTCACTTGCTTTTTATTCCTTCTAAAAACTCTTATACTCATTCTTAACCATGTAGACACAAATATACATCACTTATTCCAAAGTACTTTCGCTCCTCTCCGGAGCTTCATCAGTCCATATGATGTTTCAATAACTGTTTTTTTCCTTGGCACGAGATTCATAAAGCCTTTCCCTGTTTATTTTCATTCTTCCCTCTTTTTCTCCCTCTCCTTCAACATTTTACGCCAACGACTGTCGATGGCTGCATGAACAGTATCATTAGATGCATTTTTTCCCGCCAAGAAAATTTCAATGGATTCCCTTATTAATGCATTTTGTAGATTGTCGTAATTCGCTATTTTTTCTATTTGTATTGTATTTAAATGTTGGGGGTTCTTATATTTTCTCTCGCAATAGCTGTTGTTTGATTATTGTACTTGATATCACGGTCTATTGATGATAAATCCTGAAATTGGATTTTGAAATGTGTTATCCAAATTGTTTACTTAAACATCGCCTTTCATCTTATTAAACCGATAAGTTTTGTTAAAGTGCTCTGGAAGTGTTGGAAAGTGTTTCATAATCTATGCTCGACGCATGATTTTCCGTTCTTGTTTTAAGAGCAAACGGATTTATTTTACATAATCGTCTGCACGCGATAGAGATAGTTTTTTTTTTTTTTTTTTTTTTTAATCCTGCTTGAGAATTATTTTGAAAAGTATAAAAAAACGTGTAAATTGTGATACAGTTTTCAAAGTAAATTGCAATGCTGTTTTCAAACGAATTGAGTTTGAAAGTATATTTTTTCGTCTATTCAACGATGTAAAAAATTGAAAATGTGCGATGTTTAGGGGTTTAAAAAAAATCCCTGACGGCCTTATAGTGTAAAGTCTCGATATATCGTAAGGAACATTTCTTCTTAAAAATTGCCGAGGTATAATGGTGCAATGCGTGTGCTGCAATAATCGTAAGTTCGTTTCCTGTTAAAATAATTAATCCATACAAGAGGCATTAGATGAAATCAAGTCTTGTTATCCATGGAATTATTTTTATTAAACCAACACATCGACACAAAAAAACAGAGAGGGTGGCCTTCGCTTATTCTACCAAAAATTTTACATCTTTATCCGACAAAAGCGAGAGCAGATCTGATCTAATTTTTCAGATTCATTATCGCCAACACATTAGATGTAACATGCCAATCCGTACATTTCTAGCCAGGCATGAACCGTCAAATTTTGACAGTTAGCAATAAACCAATATTGAGCATTTTTGAATAAGAAATGAAAGGATGCCATAATTTGGCGAAACATCAATTTTTGTGATTTTTAACTTACAGCAGAGCGTTGTTTTGGGAAAGCTAGGCATGTGTTATTATAATCTAACGAAATGAGTTTATAGTGCATATTTTTGCAGCGGTCAAATTATGAAAACGGTGCCTGCATTTAACACAAGATACGAAGAAAGACAAAACAACATATGTTACGGTCATCTGCAGTACATTAATATTCGAATTGAAACCGCATGAGAGAAACGTACATTTAATGTTACGAAGAAATATCTGGGAACATTTTAAGCTAGGAAGAAATGATTGTTTTTTCGGATTAAAGAATAAAAAGATTTTGAATACAGAAATTAATTCACATAGAGAAACTTGAAGATAGGAAAATTAAATTTTAGAGTAAAACACAAAATATATATGATTCTATATCATATATATCTCCCCTTTGGCAAAATGAAAAAAAAATGGCGCTGGCAAGAAATGCATTGGCATAAACACAAATAAACACAAAATATTCAAATAAAATGAAGACGAAGACCACCATACACAATACAACATATAATGTAAAGTAATATAAGATTATAGCAAGTACTTGTAATATGTAATAGACACAACAATGGTGCCAGGTATACCATTATCATCTATAGACATAAAACGTCTCCAAAATGTCAAGTCTGATAATTTTTTTATAAAAAGGCTGCAGCATATAAATCAGACATAGTAATCAGACATTAATAAGATATATCTTTTTCTTTTAAAAATTCACGTCATTAAAGACGGAAGGCCTATAAATTCTTTTCATGGTGTACACATTCAAATATAATATACGCTAGCAATAATAATAGAAAACATAAAATAATTTATGCTTTACCTGCAGGCTAACCGATGTCAAGTGGTATTTCTTCGAAGCATATATTTCAAATACATAAAAATCATACTGATAAAAATAGCAAAATTATATTGTTCTTCTTGAAAATCAGTATGTAAATATACAATGATAAGTAAGATAACATATATATGAATATATAAAAGTAAAATTTTATGCATATTTATGGCATGCATTTAATTATCTTGTAATGTTCTTACAAGAAAAATAAACTCTTTATACTTTTTATACTTGTAAAATTGATATGCATACAAAAATAATATATACAATATGGATGCAGATATGGATATTGAATTGGGATCTATAATTTTATTCATTTTATTTATTTATTTTTAATTTATAAATTGGAAGTACAATTCGGATATTGACATGAAAATCTTAATTAATTTAGGCATGAAAAAATATATGGATACTGCCAATTTGCAATAATTTTTTTTAAAACAATGCAACAATTAGAGGTGTTGCCTAAAATGCCAAACGCTTATGTATCTAAACTATAAAAATATCTGAAAAAAAATCATGACTTAAAATAGACTGAAGCCAAAAAGTATTGCCAAAAATTATTGTGTCTACCAGGCAATATAATTAACTTTTAGGAAATTCCTATCAAGAACTAGATATATGACTGGTGTATGAGAATAGAATTTTGACATAACAATTCCAAAATCACAAGAATAATGCATTAAAAATGTAAATACAGTGGAAGTATTTTATTAAAAGGAAGAGGTATGTAAACCTTGATGATAATTTTTTTTTTTTTTTAAAGTTTAAAATGACCTAAAAATATAAAGTGAAATGAAAGGTAAGCATATTAAGCCTCAAAGTGAATTCAACTAGTACGTGTGTTAGAAATTTGAAGGTACAGACCTATCGTCCACCATATGAAGATGCCCTGAAATTTTCATATGACAGATCTGTAAAAGGAAAATGTGTGTGGTGTGGAGCACTGATCAACATCACCTATAAGCAAATGATACTTACCAAACAGATACCTAAAATTAAGTTAGAAATGTAAAAAGGGGAAAGAAAGAAAAGAAAAAAATCATGTTCGACATGTTTAAAACTGTACATGTTTTCTTGTACATGCCGTAACCATGGTGTGTACTTGTTTGTGTCAACGATGAAAGAAATACAAATATAAAGTGAAAATGAGTATGTATAAAATGTATATAAAAATTAATAATAGCAAAATGTAAATAACTTGTAAATATAAAATAATCAGAAAGTATGAGAATAAATTGCAAAAAAATATACCTGAAATACGACATACTGTAACCATGTTATATTCAAAGAGAAAGTACACCAGTACATATACTTTATTTAAACATAATGAGATTGATAGGTGAAATGATAAATCTGAAACATTAAAATTGAATTGTATTACATTTTGAAAGATTTATCAGTAGTAACATGTAATATAGAAGTGTAAATAGAAATGTAACCTGAAAAGTGACAAAAATAATAGAAATATAAGTATTTTATGTTTGAAAAGATATTTGAATAACATGTGTGTCTTGAATGCGATACATAGAAAATAAGTTAAAATAAAATTTGTCCAACCATTAAAAAATCAAATAAACATAAATGTTTACTGTTAACCTGTGAAAAAGAAGAGACATTAAAAGAAAATCCAACGGTATGAAGAGTGTACCCAAAACAGCTATTTGTGCCTAGCAATATTAAGTACAACAAAAGTGTATATGTATAAAAAAAAAGGATGAGAGAAAAAAAAATCTGGTAACAAGGTACCAGCGCTCAAAAAGTTATATATCTGAAAACAAGGAATCAGACACGCCAAAAAAATAATCTGATAACAAAGGTATCAGCCCTCCATAAGTTATATATCTGAAAACAAAGAATCATACTCACCAAAATAATAATCTGATAACGAGGTATCAGACCACAATAAGATATGTTTCTGAAAACAAGGGAATCAGAACTCCATGACGTGAAATAAAAAGAACAAAAGAAGAGAATAAAGAGTTACCGCTGGACTGTACACTATAAATATATAGCATAATTCACAAGAAGTATCGTCAAACTGAGAAAAAATACAAAAGCTACAAGAAGACAGTGAATTGAAATACCGATGAGCCGAAAAATACGGTGAAAACTTTATCCAGACAATTGTATGCAAAAAAAATTAAATGATTTTTTTTTAAGAGAAAAAAATATGTGTGAAATGTGAATTGGAAAAATTTAGTCATAGAAACATGTATGTTGAAATGACAATATCACATGTAGAACATATAAGTGAAAAACTTTTGTAAACTCTTTGTATGAGAAAAATTTTGTAAAACTGTGAAACATACGTCTGCTTATGTACGACAAAAAGAATTGCGCAAATATCCACCAGTACTCGAAGGGGAAAAAAAAAGAAAAGATCCATTGTACAACTATGTAATTCGAATAACGGCGAATACTCCCAAAATACTTCTTGTTGAATGAAATCGTTGACAAATTTAGAAAGACACAAGAATCCGAAGCATGGAAACCATAATTCCACACAAGACCCGCTATGTAAAAAAAATTATTTTACCGTACATGGTCATCAACTGGGAAAAACTGGGGATCCACACAAAACATACCTTGCAAGAAGTATGACGATGAAAAGTTCAACAAAGTAAAAACATTTAAAAAGAAAACAATATTGTAATAAATGAAAATACTGTTCAAGATCTATTAACTAGAAAAAGAACATTTGCATAAGCTGCAATGAAGATCGTAAAAATGGCTCACACTTAAATGATAAAGAATATCTAAGTTAAAAAATTTAAAAGTGAAAGAGAAAGGCAAAAACAAAACATTTCAGATTCCCATCTGAAGTCCTATTAATGTTTGGGATTAAATCACTATAAGAAAGCAAATGAGAAACAAAAATGGTAATTTTGAATCATTCCTTGCTTGTGGTACCTCAATGCAATGAATGAAAAGAGATTCCGAAACACAATTATAAAAAGTGCAATATCCACAAATATTATTAAGAGGAAAGTGTGAGTATATCAAAACGTTTAAAGTGAAAAATTAAATCTAGAAATCATAAAAATAATGGAATCTTGTATTCCACTCACCTACAGTATAATCCCATTGACTCAAGAATATACGAATTAATGAAAAGTAAATGGAATAAGAAAGTAAGTATTTTAAAATTCTTTAAAAATATCAAACTATTTGAAAGTTTAGAGAACGGCAAGACACGACATGCAAATGTAAAATGTAACTGAAGTTAAAATAAATGTATAAAAGCTTTTATATGTGTACAGGAAAATTTGTTTTGTTAAAAATATCAAAGTAGAAAAATTTGGCATTTAATTATAAAATTTGACGCATGGCAGTAGAACATAAACTAAATATTATTATAACATGATAATATAGGTATATTAATTTTTATCTGTGAAAACTGCATCCATATCCTACACTTCATCATAATATTAAAATGCAAAACTATCTACAATAATACAGAAAATATCTTTACCTGAATTTCTGTGGAAAATCAAAAATTTTATAAATAACATATCTCATTGACAAAGAATAATTTACTGTGGAAGCACTGGTGCGTCTTTTTTAATAATATTAATAAAAATAAGTTTCACCACAGTTATTTGTACAATATATATATTTATATCTATTTTTTGTTTGTTTGTTCGTTTATTCAAATGAAACCAACTTTTATTTTGTAATAAAGTATTAAAATGCAAAACAAAATTTATAACATAAATATTTTTGTTCACATTTAAATATTACCCATGAATTTCCATAAGAGTCTTAAAATATGTACATAAAATCAAGTGGGAGCAACGGTACATATTGCATAAGTTAAGTGCTATGCAAAAAAATTTTTATATATCTATATTATTACCTTTTTTTAAAAAAAAAATCAACAGAAAGTCCAGAAAGATATTGAAGTTGATCTCATCTTACCCTTGCTTCACCTAAATTACACAGGCAATTTCAAACAAAACTTTATCAAAGATGTATTTTTTTATCATTATTATTAAAGAAAAATGTCACTGTACGAATAAATACAAGGCTTAAAAATTTTAAATATCTGATCCTGATACACAAAAATTTTAACAGTCATAACCTGAAAAAAAATCAACACTTTACCATGATGATAATCAAAATAAAGTTTAATCACCATCAAAGTAATAAAAATGTTTTATGATAAAGTGTTAGTAGTTTTAACCAGTTACAATAAATATATAAAAAAAAATGCAGCAAGTTGGCATATTTGGACATAATCTTCCTCGCGACTGCAAATATCCCCTTATGGCATAAACATTAAATTAGAAACAAACAAACATAATTCTATTAATATCATATAAGGAAATACTCTGATAGCAATAATAAATTCTCAGCTAGCAAAAATGACCAAGGAAAATTAAGTGTTGGTGTTAAAAAAAGTCAGATATCATTTTATAACGTGAGATTGTTTATCATAAGTATAAAAAATCTTACCTGTACTTCAACTTACAATGTTCTTACTAAACGAGAACATATTTTGCAAAATTCCAAAAGCAATAATATCTGTAATCTTTTTTTTTTTTTTTTTTTTTTTGTATAAAGGCAGAGACATAATACATGCATGACATACTTATAATTACCTGAAAAAAATTCTTTTAGCCCTAACCAGATTAAAAACAAGATATGCAAAGTACAATAAGAACATTAAATTTAGCGAACAAGTACCTAACTGTTTATTATTATTATTATTATTATTATTATACTTAAAATATTCCATCACACTTTTTTTTTTATCCAATGCCATATGAAATAGTATCATGCATACACAATAAATAAATAATAATAATAAAATATATATAAAATACTACATTTCTAGTACATAAGATCTGCCTTAGTAAATATTTTATTTGGAAAGGTCAATCTCAAACTTATATTGTAAAATGTTTAAAAACTCTTTGATAAACGTTAAATATGAATTTTTCAATATTTAAAATTAATATCTTTATACTATTTAAAACAAATAGTCTAAAAGCACTGAAACGAGTTATCTATAAGGATCAATTATTTTTAAAAATGAAAAATTTTAAAATTACTAAACAGTAAAACATTATTGCAAAACTATAAAAATAGTTCTTTGCTTTTTGTCCTTTGCGAAAAGGAAAGAAAAAAAAGTACATACTTTAGAATCTGTGAGAAGATGAAAAAATTACGTATATATTTTTCTTTTTTTTATAATCCAAATAAAAAGAGTCGCACTATTAATGAATACAGACACGGATTTCTGGCTATTGGCACAATCCTTACGTTGCATAAGCTTGGTAAATAAAGAGTAATTTATGCATCAACAGCCCACGCAATGTTCAAATCAAGGAGCGAAATAAAAGTAATCATTTCTCTTTTTTTTTTTTTTTTTTTTTTTTTTTGCATCTAGGGAGCGGAGTTGACACCGATTGTTGCGAGAAAGTGTCGAGTGTTGCACTTTCACTTATGAACAACAGCGCGATAGTTCGTATAAAGGACGATCGAGCGAATCTTCCGCTCTTAGCAGTGTGTTGGCAGATTTCCGTTATCGGCAACATGGCACATAAAACGAAAGAGATCATCTCCAGCCTAAGTAGCGGTAGATAGGAAAGACAGTCTCAGCTAGGCTTAGATAGAAAATTTTTCCGGCGATATCCTTCATCATCTATCGAAGCTGATGTACGAAATCACACAGTTTAGTTTCGGAAAAATATAGCAACGGTTGAAAAATCCAGGCTAGTGTCAAATACATTTTCGCGTACTAGGTACGAGATCGGTGTCGAGAGAAATATTTTTTTTCGTCGAAAGCATTTTTTGTAATTCCAAGATAGAACCAAGCAGATCATCCGCTGAAATTTTTACGGTATGTAGGCTTCTGTCATCAGGTAAAATAGTTGATCCGAATCAGTCATCGATAATAGTCACTTGAATTTGCATATAGTTCTGCAGTCATGCTATAACATCGTCCGGTTCCCATATATGAGAGTACTAATCACAAATAGAATCCAATGTAAGTTAAGTTCAGAAAAGTTGGCAGGATGCAGATAAAAAAATGCAAAAATGTTTTTTTTTTTTAAATAGGCCACCCTCATGTGTCGATTGAACTATAAAAATTCCTGCGTCCAAAGGCACCAGATTATATATCACGGCACCAGATTATATAGTGTAAAGTCTCGATATATCGTAAGGAACATTTCTTCTTAAAAATTGCCGAGGTATAATGGTGCAATGCGTGTGCTGCAATAATCGTAAGTTCGTTTCCTGTTAAAATAATTAATCCATACAAGAGGCATTAGATGAAATCAAGTCTTGTTATCCATGGAATTATTTTTATTAAACCAACACATCGACACAAAAAAACAGAGAGGGTGGCCTTCGCTTATTCTACCAAAAATTTTACATCTTTATCCGACAAAAGCGAGAGCAGATCTGATCTAATTTTTCAGATTCATTATCGCCAACACATTAGATGTAACATGCCAATCCGTACATTTCTAGCCAGGCATGAACCGTCAAATTTTGACAGTTAGCAATAAACCAATATTGAGCATTTTTGAATAAGAAATGAAAGGATGCCATAATTTGGCGAAACATCAATTTTTGTGATTTTTAACTTACAGCAGAGCGTTGTTTTGGGAAAGCTAGGCATGTGTTATTATAATCTAACGAAATGAGTTTATAGTGCATATTTTTGCAGCGGTCAAATTATGAAAACGGTGCCTGCATTTAACACAAGATACGAAGAAAGACAAAACAACATATGTTACGGTCATCTGCAGTACATTAATATTCGAATTGAAACCGCATGAGAGAAACGTACATTTAATGTTACGAAGAAATATCTGGGAACATTTTAAGCTAGGAAGAAATGATTGTTTTTTCGGATTAAAGAATAAAAAGATTTTGAATACAGAAATTAATTCACATAGAGAAACTTGAAGATAGGAAAATTAAATTTTAGAGTAAAACACAAAATATATATGATTCTATATCATAGGCCTATAGGCACAGGTAGATATCGAAGACGCAGACCGTGGAGCCCCTGTTTATTGGGAATTTCAGAAGAAATGAGCTTTTTGCCATGATGCGGCAGTTGGGACCGCCCACTTCGAAATGTACCTGTGTCTGTACGCGAAGCCGGCAGGGATATATTTGTTTTTATTTATTTATTTATTTATTTTTGGTGTAAGGGTTGGTCCTTTAAAAAACTTTTCAATATAAAAGTTGTAGATAATATTAGGAGGACTTATAATAAATTTAATCAGATTTGATATGTTGTGAATTGACAAAGTTATGAATTTTTTTCTTCTTAAACCCTTATTTCCCCCCCCCCTGCCTTGAGGCCATTTTTAATGATATCAAAACCTGTCATACATAAATTTTCGGCCCTTTTCCTAGGAGTAATAATAACTTTAAACGGATTCGATGGGTATCATAATTAAGAAGTTACGGTGGTTTTTCTGTTTCACAAAAAGTCCCCCCTATTTCCCCTCCACTGGTCCAATTTTGCCCATTAACGAACTTGACCGAGATTTTATGCCCCTTGATTTTATGTATCAGTTTAAAAGAGATTTGTGCAGAATTATTGAAGGTATCGTGTCCATAAAAAAGTGATATATATATATATAAAGTTTTGAACTGGAGGTGGTTTTGGGTTCTGGGAGTTATAATCGACTTAGATCTGCAAAAATGTTCCAAAAATTCCAACATAATGAAGAATGTAATAGGTAGTATTTCTTACGGAATCTACCTAAAATTGCAGTAAAAGCGAAATTTAATCGTCTGATGTTGCCAAATGTCAAAATAAGGTCAGCTTTTCGCACGGATACGTTTCTTACTTTGTAATATAGATAAAATTGTCCCTGATATTGCATTACTTAGAAAAACAAAATCGTTTGGTTTAAATTACTCATTAAATTCTTACTCGCAGGTGTGACAAAAATATCACTAAGTAAGAGCACTAAGCAACAGTGTATCTGTTCTAAAGTAAATTTAAAATTTTTATTACTGTTTTAATTTCTAAACTTACATTAGACCACAGCTGCGTGAAAACCAGACAGTTTTAAATTCAAGCCGCAGCAGAACCAGACAGGGCGCGTGATAAAGGCGTTTAAAACAAGGAGCTCGAATTTTATCTGTGTCTAGCCGTGTCTGCTAGTCCGAATTTCAGTATTTCATATATTTAAATATGGCTTGTCTCGCGAGAATCACTGAGATATCCCCTTTCAGGCAGATAATTATGCTTTAAATATGATACCCAAACTAACTAAACTTTACAAATAATAATAAATGTCTTCCGGTTGTTTGTCTCTATAACATAGAATGATAATAAAACCTGATTTCATAGTATCAAGGTTAAACTATCTTAGTAATAAAGTTAAACTATTTCTGTATTAAAGTAAATGTATATAGTAAAAAATCTGGCTAGCGGCAGGGCCTGTTTACCGAATAGGCCCGTGAAGCCCGCCCGAGCTTACCACTGAAATACAAAGGGGTCCCCAAATTTACTTTTTAAAAACTAATTTTTGGGGGGGGAAATTTCAGTCAGGGTAAAAAATGTTTTTTTTTTCTTGATTAAATACTTTTTCTTAATTATATTTTTTTCTTAATTACTACTAAATTTTCCTTCAGACTATTACCGACACATTTATACTCTATTTTTACTTTCTTCTATCTTTACAAGAAGAAAGTATTGGATTCATGAAAATGTTCGACCCGGTTTTCGACGGATTTATACGTTTTAGAAGGTCCTGAACACGATTTGACTATTTTTAGAAAATGTCTGTCTATGACTCTGTCTGTGACTCTGTCTGTCTATATGTGACAAAAATTTTGTGGGCGCTCTATCTCAAGAACTAATGCTCGGAATTTAATAAAACTTTATATTCAGTTAGTCTCTGATATAAATTGGTGCTGATCAGTTTTTGGTAAAAATCACAAAGTAGGTGGCGCTGCTATGCAGCATTTTTCGCGATTTCCGCAATAGCTCTATCTCGAGAACTAATGCTCGGAATTTAATAAAACTTTGAAGTGAAAGAGTTGCATAAAACATTAAATTATTATTCTTTAAAATCAACTGTTCTTTTTTTCTTTTAACTGTTACTGACAATCATCATTAAAAAGGATTTATCTAACGGCAAATAAAAAGCTTAGTTTTGTACTTTGTTGTTATAACTTATTTTCTTTTTCATTCTTATTTTAGGTCACGTTCATTTATTTTTAAAAATAGTCCTCAAGGATTATAACACGTTCATTAGCGGATCACAACAAAGGTTACGTAATTTAATAGTGTTTATTCTTTATTTACAAACCGGAAATTCAAAATCTTGATGTGTGCTTCCGGCCACAAATAACACGTGTTGCCATTTTGTACTACTTAATACCCATTGAAAACGAATCTTAAATCGACCTTGTGTTCCGATTAAAGATAACTCTCTCTGTAATAACCTGAAGGATTTCGAATTATCTTTATTTTAATCTCCTCCGTCGAAGTTATTGTTCAGAAAAAAAAAAGTAGTGAAAGAATGAAAAGGCTCTGAACTAGAATTTTTAATTTTCGTAATCCTTTTCAATGTCTGGTAATCTGAATGAAGTATTATGATAAAAGTTATGCGCGAACTTCAAAATAGCGTAACCTTGATTTTAGTAAGTTCATAATGACTTTTACACGTGACTTTTTATCCCTTAATATAAACTTATATCCCTTAATATACACTTTAAGGACACGTGCCATTTAACGATATTTAAAATTTTAATACCATGAATTCAGTATACTATTTTTCGCCTTACTGAATCCAAGAATTCTACGATCGGGCAAGACAAAAATTGCGACTAAAATAGTCAGGTTAGATAGTCATGTTCCGAATTGATAGTGAAATTCAGTATATTTCACTGAATTCTCTTAGAAAAAGTGAAATTTATGTATACTTAGATTTTAGTGCATTAATTTTAATGTTACATTTGTTTCTTTTTTGTTTATAGGGTTACGCCTTTCACACGGTTTCATCCTATTTTTACTTGGGTCCTAGCAATGGACTGGTATCAGAAAACTAATTAATACAGTATAAAAAACAACTCTGAAACTTTTCTTAAAATCTGTGGCAGCAAAAGAAAGTTTGTTTATATAAATGACACTTTAAATCTCGAAAATATATTGGTTCCCGAGGTTTCTAATGATAAAGAACTCTTTTCAAAAACATGGGTAACTCTAAAGAGGTTATTGTATATTTTCATTCTTGGTTATATTATATTCTCTTTAATTGAGAAGTTTTTTTTTTTTTTTTTTTTTTTTTACCGTTTACTCCTATTACTGTTGAATTCCTATTGTTTCCTATTGTTATTTTATTTATGTATTAGAGAAAAGAAAACGATAGGGAAAGACATAAAACTAAAAAACTTTTTTTTTTCTTTTCATGTTCGAAAATATTTTTGAGATTCCAAACTTTTTTGCACTTGGATCTTTTTAACTTTTACCTACTGTCGCTGAAATTGTCACATGGGTGCGGTCTCTAAGACTACTTGATCAGAAGATGAAGACTAAAAGGCGCGATTAACTCATGCGATACTGTTCCTGTATCAATATTTATGTACAGAAGTAATATTACAATTAAAATTCACCTATTTAGAAGCCTCTAGAGATAGTACTACACTGCGAATTCCTAGCAAACATTGGGAACACATTTGGAACGCTTTGATTCAAAAAAAAGTGTTCCAGTTACCTTAATGTGTACTGAATATGTTCCAAATATGCTCCGCTATAAAGAAAGTGTTCTGAAAGTGCACCGAAAGTGTTTGTTCTGCTCAGGATATTTGTTAAATCTAAAGTGAACACATTTGAGAACGGATTTGGGAGCACATTTGGGCACAGTTGTGAAATCATAGCTTTCAAAAAATGCGCTAGAAAGTGTGCTGAACAAAAGAAGCAGGGCCCTCGCTAAAGGGGGGGACGGGAGGGGGAGCCTCCCCCACCAAACATTCCCGAATGCTGTTACACTTGGCTAATTTAAAAACTTTTAGTTGGCAAATTTGTCTAAAACTTTAATAAAAACTGTAATATACTTTCTATTTCTGATAAACTTGGCAAAAGCTCCAAATCTAATTGGGAATATTATTAAACTTTTTACAAATTATAACTAAATTACATTTTCTGACTGTGATAACTTGGCAAAATTAAAAAACTAGTTGGCAAAAACTATTTATTTTCATTTTCAATGAGTTGGCAAATACTAAAATTTGACTTGGCAATTTAAGTTCCTCTCCCCCCCCCCCCCCTCCCCAATAAAAAGTCTTAGCAATGGCCCTGAAAAGAAGTGTTCTCAGAAGTATTCTAAAAATTGTTCCAAAAGTGCGTTTCAAAGTGTACTAAAAAATTAACAAAATAAGTGTTCCAAAATGTGTTCTGAAAAGTGTATAAAGATTTGCAGTGTAGGGCTTTAAACTAAACAAAATTCCACTAGTATCTATAGTTAAACTGAAAATTATAGGTTAAATTGTGAAGGATTGAAAAAAAGCAGCGGTTTGTGAGACCGCTAACGACAGTTAACCGCTTCACTTATATAACCGGTATCACTTATATGTTCCATTTAGAGTACATTATGGTTTTTATTTTTTATTACCTGACTATTTTAGTCGCAATTTTTGTCTTGCCCGATCGTAGAATTCTTGGATTCAGTAAGGCGAAAAATAGTATACTGAATTCATGGTATTAAAATTTTAAATATCGTTAAATGGCACTTATCCTTAAAGTTTTAATGATTAAAGGGACTTGGTGCCCATTCAAATCGTCAAAAAGGACAAAAATGTCGGCTTTTTTTAGTAGTTTTTGGCTAAAAGTAAATTTTGGCACCTCTAGTACAGGGATGGCCAACCTTATCTCCTGAAAATCGTTCGACGCCAGTTTTTTTTTTAAATAAAAATTTTAACCTCTTTTTATCACATAGTTTCACTTTTTATTTGAGGCGAATAATTCTGTTTAAAAACGGTGATAGCTTTGTGGCACGCGTGCAACAGGTTGGCCACTCCTGCTCTATTATATTTGAGCGGAGTTTTGAAACAATCTGACTATTACCAGTGTAATAAGACCACTTTTTATTATTTTGCCAAACTTTTAAATGCCACGCCCACTGCAATGTTTACGTAATGAAATGTTCACCAATACAACTGTAGCGTTTGTAACTTAGAGGCCTGTAAGCAGCAAAGACATTCACTTATTAACAAAAATGAAACAGTTTTTAATAATAATTTATTTCTAAGCATAAAATTTTGAAATTGATTTTTCGCCGTTTGCTCTTTTCTGTAAACTTGCTGCATTTAAAACGCTAAAACTTAAACAATTATTTTTCAAAAATCTGGATTATTTTTTTATATATTCAGTGTGATCTACTTAATAAAATTAGGGATGGATTTTGCAATATAAGGAAAAGAAAAAAAAATTAAATGAAACAGAATCCGCGTTTTTTCAGCAATTTTCCATAGATGTATGCGTTTATTTATTTTTTCTCAAAAACTAATTAATTAATTGCAATATCGGTTCAAGTTATAGAATAGACTCTTATAAATCTAATTTTTAAAAAGTCAGTGCTTATTATTGGAAATTGAAAAAAAAAAAGAAAAAAAATTAAAATCGCTGATTTTTTTTTTTTTTTTTTTTTTTACAAAAATTAAAAAAGTTTTAATATTACCAACAAAATTATTTTTTTGCCAGTTAAAATGAGTTCATCTAGTAATAACTTCTAATAATATGCATGCGGTAAGTAAAAATGTTTTAGTAAAAAAAAAAAAAAAAAATGTTCAAAGGGAACCGATTCTCCTTAAATAAAAGCCCGACACATATTAAAACAAAAACATTAAATCTTGTTGCTGTCATCTGTTTTCATCTATTAATATGCATAAGAGATAAGTGAAAATGCTTTAGTAAAAAAAAAAAAAAGTTCAAAGGGGTACAGATTCCCCTTAAATAGAAGGAAGACACAGTATTAAAACCAAAACATTAAATCATGTTGCTGCCATCTGTTTTCATGTTTACGAGGATAAAAATTAATGGAAATTGGATAGTTTCACTTAAATTAAAGATTAAAAAAATTTAAAAGATTAAATCAAAATTTCGAAAACGCTTTGATCAAAAACACTTTATGTGGAAAAGTTTCAAAAAGTGCCTCAGGATATTTCTGCGCTCAAAAATATGTGAAAACTTTCCTAAAAAAAATTGGTCAAAAAATCAAATTTTGACAAATTTTTTTCGTCAAAAATATTAGTTTCAAAAGAAAACTAAAAACTCATTTCGATTTTAAGGAAAATAAATTAGCATATAAAATTTTTGGGGCGCAGGTGAAGGTACAAAAATATTTCCAAAATTTGTCAGAAAGTACAACCAAAAACGTGCTTTTCATTTGAGAACAACAGCCTTAATCAAATCCCATTCTTTTCTCCAATTTTTTTTTCTTGTACATATTTTTTGTCGTTTTTGTTGATGTCATCTGTGACGTCCGTTGTTATAACACGCATTGTTTTCTAGGAATGTGAGAAATAGATATCAAGGTATACAACCGGCATTATTTCCGGTGTCTATTACAAACAATTAGTATTATTTTCCTTTAAGTCCTTTCTTTCGGTATGACCTTAATTCGTCGGCGTATTTATGTTTTCTTCCTGTTAACCTTGTACCTTTTCGTCTTCGTAGAATGTAATTGCCTCTTTTAAGAATCGGGCCATTGTCTGAGAAAACATTTTTTTAGTTTGAATAAATAATAAATTGAATGCTTTTTAATTTTTATACTACATTTCTGAATATTATGAGGATTGTATTATATTCATGCTTATGTTAATTTTTTGAACAGAGAATCGCGGCTTTTGAAAACTGAACAGTTTTTAGAATCGAGGCTAAAATATCTGAGGCTATATTGCGATTTTGTTTCACCTAAATAGTGTTTCATAATGAAAGTATATAGTTTTATAATAAATGTTTTATAATGAACCTTTCATACTTTTTATATTTTATAGTGGTTCTCAACCGGTGTGCCGCGACACATTGGTGCGCCGTGAGAGACCCACAGGTGCGCCGCGTAAACTCACAGTTATATAGAGATTCCATAATCTAACAAAAGTACTTTAAAACATAACATTCTAAGTTCTGCAGTTCTATGTAATAGTGTCATAAAGTTGCATTGTCTCCCAATGTTTTTTCAATGTACTTGAATATTCTTAATAAGATATGTCAAGGAAATGCAAAACAAGTGTCAGGTATGCCGCGAGAGATCCGCGACACATTGGTGCGCCGTGAGAGACCCACAGGTGCGCCGCGTAAACTCACAGTTATATAGAGATTCCATAATCTAACAAAAGTACTTTAAAACACAACATTCTAAGTTCTGCAGTTCTATGTAATGAGATTTAGTGTCATAAAGTTGCATTGTCTCCCAATGTTTTTTCAATGTACTTGAATATTCTTAATAAGATATGTCAAGGAAATGCAAAACAAGTGTCAGGTATGCCGCGAGAGATCCACGCCACGGGTATGCCGTGAGAGATCCACGAGTATGCCGCGAGAGATGCATGGGTATGCCGCGAGTGATCCACGGGTGTGTCGCGAATATTTTCAGTAAACTTCTACCAAGATTCTACGAACTAGCAAAAGTACTTTTAACTCATTAATGCCGGTTGGTACGAAAAGTTACCATTTAAGTGATACGAAACTTTTAAAGATGAACACCAGTATCTTAGTAAAAAAAAATTCATATTATCTAATGTGAAACTATCAGAGATTCAATAAGTTAAAATAACAGTATTGGAAATGGAAAACTGGTGTCAACTGGTATCGAAGTATTAAAAGAAGTGTAAAATAAGCCGGCGTGAATGGGTTAAATGAACATTTTAAGTTCTGCAATACTATATGTAATGAGATTAAAATTGCATTTTCCCCAAATGCTATTTCAGTATTTGAATATTCTTAATAAGAAATGCCGGGGAACTGCAAAATAAATGCCAGGTGTGCCGTGAAAATTTTC
This sequence comes from Maratus michaelseni, assembly GCA_963931845.1. Lineage (NCBI taxonomy): Eukaryota > Metazoa > Arthropoda > Arachnida > Araneae > Salticidae > Maratus > Maratus michaelseni. The sequence goes on along the minus strand of OZ007590.1, from coordinate 388,671,485 downwards.
AGTAAAGTTTTATCAAGATTCGTACTTTAAAATGCAACATTCTAAGTTCTGCAGTACTATGTACTGATAGGATATCTAGTGTCATAAAGTTGCATATCCTCCCAATGTTGTTTCAGTGTTTGAATATTCTTAATAGGAAACGTCAGGGAAATACAATGAAAATATTTAAAAAACGTATTATAATCTACTAGTTTTCCTCAATTAAAAATTTACAATTATTACAAAAAAAATATATCATCCACTTTCAATGTTACACTTGCGAGAAATGCGCTTTTAAGTCATAACTAAAATAAATTTCGATTAAATCCTTCGAAGAGATTTTTACTGATATGCCCATCCGAATTTCCTATTTTGTAAAGAACTTATTAAAACAAACCTTTTTACTACGCATAATAACGAAATATTTTGCTATGTTTATTTATAATGGGATATTTTGTTTGTGTTATTAAATAGATTAAAAAGTACATATCATACGTTCATACGTTTTTAATCATTAATAAAAGTTTAGTTTGCTGCGAAAGTTTCACCATGAGTTCGAGTGCGTCTGATATAAAAAATAGTTAAAAAACACTGTTGTATATGATTTATTTATTAAAAAGTGATTATGTTAGTTAGCAGGTTTTAATCCTTTCGGGTCAGATTTATTATTTTTTTTTTGGGTAAAAATTACTTTTTAGTTAAAAAATAAATAAATAAATGTAGGTATCCGAATGGCAAAAATTAAGATAGACGGAAATTTAATGAATATCTCAGTACTTATTTTGCATACAATAAGACAGTAGACCGTGGAAAAAGATTTGAAGACGCTTGGAAAATGTTGTATCATCACTATAACAGGATTAAATAGACAACTTTCCAGAATTCTTTTCTTCTTTTATCATAAATTATTGATTTGGACAATAACATCTATTTGTAAATTAAAAGAGTGAAACGTATGTTTAAAATAAAAATTTCAGAAACGGTGTATATATTTTGAAGATAACATTTTTGTTTACTATTTACTACTAAATGCTCGAACATAAATGAAATGCTAATGGTACATGCAAAGACATATACTAGAGTCCTGCGCAGGTCGGGTTGTGCCCGATCCGAACCCGAAAATTTTTCTTAAAGTCAACCCACAACCCGACTCGAATCTGATAAAAAAAATTCTTCAACCCAAAACCTGACCCGAACGCGAAATATTCAAACCCGAACACGAAATATTCAAACCCGAACCCGAAATATTCAAACTCGAACCCGACCCGAATCCGAAGTGGAAGAAAATTAATCCATATTTTGATACAATTATAGAAAAGTAGTCTACAATTATGTCTGTAATATCAATTTTACCTTTGTTGTATAAAAATGAATATTTATATAGTACACTTATTACTATTCAAATATATAAATTTTTTCAATTGAAAAATTTTCAGAACCCGAAAAAATTAAAGTCGACCCGAACCAAACTCGCCCCGCGATGAAAAAAAAAAACAATAGCGTCAACCCGACACGACCCGAACAGCGAATCGGGTAGTGTTCGGATAAAATCGGATTACCCGACCCGATGCCAGATTGTAACATATATTACCATCTTTATATGGAAATAATAACAAAAGTAATAGTAAACACAGAATAGTAGTAAATATAAAGACATTTATATTATTATTACGACGTCAGACACGAAAGAGTTAACTTACGAATTCTTTTCTATAATTGATGACCACTTATTGTTTGGCGCTCATAATCTATTGAGGTTTTGTGTCTCATACAACAACGAACAGCCAAGCTGTGTTGAATTCAGGGAGTGGCCCGGGACCGAAGCATTGAAATGCCCCCCCCCCCCGGCAGATTTGAGAAATTACGCTTTTAATGGTTAAAAGTACAATCCCCCTCCGGAACTGTACAACGCCCCTACCCCCCGGAGCCACAAAAATCCCTCCCGGAGAAAGTGTCTGAATTCAACACAGCAGCCAAGACCTTATAAAATGTTTATTAACGTATGCAAGCTGTATAGCCGGAGGTAATATGATATTCAGAGCCGTCCTTAGGGGTGTGCGACAGGTGCGGCAGCACATGGCCTCGCGCCTAGGAAGGCCTCGCGCCCGGAAAACAAATTAGTGCGAAATGGATAAATATTTATTATTTATTTTGTTGTGAGTTATATATTTCATACTTAAATTTAGAGTACATGGCACTTCAGTCTCGTCGATGCCATCCCCCCCCACTTCCCCTCCTTATAGCTCGGGCTTTAATTATCGTAGGTCCACGAAACGTTGCATGCTTCAACATCAAGAGGGTCAATATCATTTTCTTATCAACCTCCTAAATTTTATAAAAATCTGAATAAAAGAGCCCGACAAATTTAAACTCTTATAACTCGTGATCAAACTGTTACAGCGTGATCAAATTTTGTGTGCGGGAACACATTGACATAATTTTACAGGGGACATTGTCGGGTTTTTTAACAGGAGACCCTAAATTTTAGTATAGTGCAAATATAAGGGCTCGATAACCATAACCACTTATAACTTGTATCCAAATTGCCACAGCCCATGCAAATTTTGTATGGTAAACGTAATCATTTTAAGGGAGGAAGGGGGTTTAGTCGATTTTTTATCGACGCCTGCCATATTTTAGTGTATCATAATATAAGGTACTGACAACTTAAAACACTTATATCTCGAACTGTAATTATCGTAGAACATTCATATTTTGTATTGTAAACTTAATCTTTATAAAGAGGAGGGGGGTACTTTGTAAGTGTGTTTAACCGAAACCCCCTAAATTTTAGTATAGCGTGAATACAAAGACCCGATAACAACAAACATTTATAACTCGGATTGAAATTGTCCCAGTCCACACAAATTTCGTATGATAAATGTAATCGTTTTAAGAGGAGAGGGGGGGGGGGGCTCTGTTGTTTTTATATTAGCTCCCCATATTTTAGTATATCATAGATATAAGGTGCTTATAATTTAAAACACTTGTAACTCGAACTATAATTATCGTAAAACACTCTTATTTTGTGTGGTAAACGTAATCATTATAACGGGGAGACTTTATCACTGTAATATAATAAATAAAAAATGCCACACAAAATATGAGTGTACTACGACAACTACAGCTCGAGTTATAAGTGTTTAAGTTGTTACCATCTTTTATTTATAATAAACTAAATTATCGATATCGGGGCTTCGATAAAAAATTGACAGAGCCAGGGATCTCACCGTTGGTTTGTCGCTTGGCTGGCGGAAATATTTTTATTTCAAAGTCGATACAATTTTTAATATGTAGATGACTACTCTCCCAAAATTTGTATTTAAATTCGAAAAATAGACGCAATTCGCAGTAGATCGATCAGTACCTTTCGCATCACTCTGCGGAAATATCAAGATTAAAAAGTATTAGAACGTTCTCTCTCTATCTCTCTTTTTTAGCGACTGTATTATTAATAATTTACCCCCCCCCCCCCCCCCAAAAAAAAAAAAGAAAGAAAAAGCCACTCCGACATTAGACGACCAGAATAAATTTGCCGCTCGTTCCAAATCTGCTGAAAAAAAGAATAGACCGAGCCCGGTCCAAGTATTATGAAAGGAAATTGGTCTGAGTTTTTGTAAACCTCTACTAAAACATACTACCCTTCCCCACACCACCTAAAAAAGCGTATTCTTTGATGCGAACTGTCTATGTCATGCGAACGCGAGCTTTTCCAAAAGACGATTACGTTGTGAGAAGTAATACTATTGCCAATTTAGAGGATTTTTTTTAATTCAAAGTTTCTACCAGAATTTCCTCATCTTCACTTTATTTAATCACACATAATATCTGTCATTAAATAAAGAAAAATTACTGTTACAAATTTCTCGTAGAGGAATAGAAAAACAGCTAAATTGGCAACACTGGTCGGAATGGAAGGGCCTCGCAAAAGTTCTTGCACCCGGCCTCGCTTTCTCTAAGGATGGCTCTGATGATATTGCCTCCTTCATGTAAGCTACACTGTAAAAAACAACGAATGTTCCTTAGTCTAGGAAAATATAAAATAACCACAAGCGAAAATATGCAATAACCTTTTCCGAGTTACCTACGATTCCAAAAAAGCGTTCTTTATTTTTATAAACCTCAGAAACCATAATAATTTCGAGATTTAGAAAAGCATCTATTAAAAATATTTTTTTTTTCTGCCACTGATTTTCGGAACCGTTTCCGGGTAGATTTCGTAAGAAATACTACCTATTATATTATCCCCTATGTTGGAACTTATGAAAAAATTTTGAAGATACACCGATCATGACTCCAAGAACCCCAAACCACCCCAGTTCAAAACTTTACCTATCTATCAATCTATATCACTTTTTATGGATACGATAACTTCCATAATTCTGCACAAATCTCTTCAAAACTGATACATAAAATCAAAGGACATAAAATCTCGATCAAGTTCGTTAATGGGCAAAATCGGACCGGAGGGGGGGATTGGGGAAAGGGGTTCTGAAAACAGAAAAAAACACATAACTTATTTGTTTTTTATAGGATCAACTCTTACAGCAAAAATAATAAAAAACAAATAAATCTCTGCCGGCTTCGCCTACAGGCGCAGGTAGATTTCGAAGTGGGCGCTCCCAACTGCCGCATCAGGACAAAAATGTCCTTCTTCTGCAATTCCCAATAAACAGGTGACCCACGGGCTGCGTATTCGAAATCTACCTGTGCCTGTAGGCAGAGACGTCAGGGATTTTTTATAGTGTATTAATCAGTTTTCTCAACCCGGAACATAGGATGCTATCTATTTGTCAAGTAAACATTTTCATGTTCAACAAGCATGTTTTACAGACAAACATCGTAAATTAACAGCATTAACATAACATTAACATTAATGTTATTTTGTTACTCTTGCATGTATATAAATTCAGTTGCTCAACTGAAAATGTTTAATTGAGAATGGATAACATTCTAGAAACTGATATTCCGATTTGAGAAAACTGATTAATACATTATAAAAAAAATAATCGGAAAAGCTACCGAAAATTAGTGACAGCAAATGAAACCGTGTTTTTATAAATGATTCTTTAAATCTCGAAAATATATTGGTTTCTGAGGTTTTATAAGATAAAGAACACTTTTCGAAATTATTCGAAACACGGAAGAGGTTATTGTCTATTTTCATTCTTGGTTATATAATATTTTCGAAGATTAATAAATATTTGTATTTTTTACAGTGTATTTGAATTTGAGAACAGCTTTAAGATATTGCTATAGATGCCGATAAAATTGTTAAGCAAGAGAATCAGGATCTTTTTAATTTTCTTTCCTAAACTTAAAGAATGTCAACATTTTTTAATATCGCAATGTATTACAGATTTTAAATTAACTCGTTCAAATATGTACGTGTTCGCTACTACGTATTAACAAATATCTTTTTGCATTTCCTCATTAATTAGTGCGCAAATAACATATAATTCATTAGTAACATTAATTTTATTTCAAAATCTCAACTAAGGAAAGCTTAAGATTTTTCTTTGAAATTTACTCCAATTATAATGAGTGTGTCTAGCTAGACATACGCTAATTACCTGATAAAAGTCATTTGAAATTATGTAACATTGCGATGATTGTGTCTAGATTTCTTTGAAGAATATAGTTTAACGGAAGATTATATTATGTTGTTAATTTCATTGTGATAGGACGTTCATTGTTAAATGTAATTAAAATTGAATTTACAATTAACTATGAGGAACTCATACGTTTGAAGTAAATCAATAGATTTATTACTTAATACCTTAAGAAAAATATTTATGGTGATAATTGTGTTTGGTTCATATTTGTATGACGATGATTTAGTTGTTGGAAGGTTCATATGAAATAGTTAGTGGAATATTTGGGATCAGGGATTCCGTGTAATTATGACGGAGACAAGGTACTATCGTAATTAATAAGTGCGTAGAAGACATGGAAATTGCCCGATGAATAAAAGAACATCTCACGTTGTGTAGACAATAATCCGTTGGCGTCGAAGTCCTGGGTTCGAACTGAAAGTTTTGGAATGAAAAGAAAGTCACATGAGTTTAGTAAAGTCTCTTTTAATGATCAGATGTCACAACATGACAATTTATCCACAACATCATACCACACCTAGATTTGATGCGGCACACTGAAAAAAATAGCACAGGGTGACATCCTTCTTGATAAATCCAAAAATTGTGATGACACTTAGTCTGCATTTTTAGGATGGACGCAGAATTTTGATATCTCCTAAGGTGGCACAGGGGGCGAGAGCACTTTTTTGGTAAGTTGATCTGCCGGTGATCAGAGGGCAAGTCTCCATTGAAAGCGGAGGCGTGCGCTAGCAAAAACACGCCAAGCGATTTACATTTTGAGCCAAGAGAATCGCATTTTTTTGTGTGGGAATTGTAACCGTTACATATACATCATATCAACTTCATAACTGACGTCAGCCTAGGGAAAACTTTTTTGGCGAAGATTGCACTTTGGCTAAAAAAGTGTGATTAAGAATCTTACCGTTAATTAATGTTTTGGGAGCAGGGTTTAGAAGAATGCTGCAAAGGCGCCATTGAGATGCGATAGACATCTGGATGCAATATGAAAGTCAAAACATAACATGAGAAAGGAAACATTTTATGCCTTGTATAATTTCATTTACTTTGATATGTGGGAGACCGAATAAGTACGTTAATGATAATTTAAAAACAATATGCATGATTTTGACTAAAAGTCTTTCGTTGAAAGAGAATGACAAAAAGGGTGGGTGCTTTAACAGGTGGGAATGTATATGAATTACGATAATGCAGAAAGGGGAAAATATATTTGATAAAATACATAAAATATAGATTTCTTTAATTTTTTTTTAAACGAATATATATGGTATCTTTACCATAATATTTAATTAGTAATGGAAATTAAAAAAAACGTGTTAACTATAAAAAATATTTTTTTTTTAAAGCGTCAGAATTGTTTATTATTTTCAATCGGCGGAGAGACACCGTGTCATTTAAGGTGTCATTCTAAGAAAAAAAAAACTATTTTTCCCTGCTCAATTTATGGCACATTCAAGCACTCATTTTTAAAAGTGAAATGCATGAAGTTGGCAGTCACAACTATTGGAGAGATTTGGAATAAAAAGACGTTCTTCATCTTTCAATAAACGTATTAGGGGAGACCGGGGCATGTTGGTCATAGGGGCACGTTGGCCCATCCGCGATATTTTTCAAATTATTTGGTGGATAGCGTTACTAGCTAAATGACATGTGTCTTATCACGTCTTCTTCCACCCACAACCGCATCAACAGTGAAGAAGCAATCAAACAAAAGCTACATCAAATTTTTAAATTTTCACTCAGATAAGTTAATGGAATATTTTTATACGACTGTCAAAAACCAAAATGGCGATATGGGGCAAGTTGGTCCATTTAATCCGGAGTATGTTGGCCCACCAGGCCAACAGGCCCCGTGTTACTGAGCGTGGTGTGTGTTACTGGACAAGGCGGTATAAACTAATAGGCAAATAAGACAAATGTCTAAGCCCGTAAATCGAAGCAGCCTGGCCTTATAAACAGAAAATAATAACAATAAAAGTAATATTAAAATTCCATAAAAATCTCATTTTTACATAATCTAAAATTTATAACTTAGCTGAATTCACAAAATAATGTTTCCATTATTGCGTAAATAGCTGAGGAATAAAACGGCGTAATATAAAAGAGACTCGAGGACTAGTTGTTTCTTGAAAGCTAGGCAGCTTCGGAAAGTTTTTTTAGAGAAACTTTATTATAAAATTATTGTATTAGTTTATTGTATAAGGGTTCTCTATTATTAATAAAAACTGTAAGTGACATTATTTAAGATTACTTTAAAAGCAACTTGCATTAATATGGGTCCCAATTTAAATTTTGTCTATTGCCTACGAAAGCTAACTGCCTCATCTCTAGAGGCCAAGATGGTTCGCAATTATGGTAAAAAAAAACAGACAGAGGAAAAGATCCAGAAAAGACAATGAAAGTAGCTGTTCTCGAAGTGGAATTGAACAAGAGATCAATTAAAGAAGCAGTAGATCTGTCCAGTGAAGAAGAACATAAAGACAAAGACACATGTCTATATTCAAAAATAGTAAATCAGGAGAAGAGTGGATTCAATGTACCAGGAGCAAATGTTTGGCGCACGAATCATATGTCATTGTGGAGTGGACATAATGTTTTATGTTTGCATTCTCATTGTGATGATGAGAAAGATTTCGATGAAGGCAGTAGTTAAGTTGAACAAAAGATCTTTGTATCTTTTATATACCAAATTAAAATTACATTTGATATGTTATGCGTTTTTTCATATCCGTTAGCAGTCCGAAAATAAAATCTATTTAGTGGGTCAACCTACCCCGTTCGACGGGGCAGGTTAGCCCAGTGACTTGATGTTCTTCTGAGCTTCATATAAAAATTATTAATTAATATTTTTCAAAAATTTTCCTACGTAGTTATGCTTTAAGGTGCGCTAATTGTTCAAACTAAAAATAACAATAAAATTTTAATAAAACAAAATAAATTAAAAATATTGAAGAAAAAATGGCCCAGCAAGCCTCGGTCTCCCCTACATCTTGAGTTGTAAGCGATTTCTGTTTCATGACGATCTTTCTTTTGATCTCGTGTCTGGAAATTTGGTAAAAATGTGAATTATGACAAAATTTTCTTAAAGATTCTTTCCCTATGTGAGGAAATGAAAAACACTGTTCGATTTCATTTTTTCTTAATAAAGCATGGTTTCAAAAAAGTTGACAAAAATTTTAAAGAATCACGCCGGTGACTTTTATTGGTGTTAACTGGCTTTTTCCCCCCAAAAAATTGGTCTTTTTAGGCCAAAATTGTCTTTTATACAGTGAAGGATTTTAATAGTAAACTGCACATTGTAAAGTTTTTTTAACTAATTTTAAATAGATTTTATTGATTTAGAAATTAATAAATAACATAATTTATCTAATAAGAAATTGATATTGCAGTAACACCTACATGACGCTTCTAGGGATTTGTAAATCAGAATTGCAAATATGTCAGATAAATTTTAAAAAGGCGCACCAATTGCTTTATTTGGTTTATACTAGTCTTTATCACTTAAAAAAGAAAAAAAATACTGCTTTAAATAATTAAATATTTTATCGTTTGAACAAAAGTTGCTTTGTTATGTATTTTATTACTTAAATATATTTAGTTATATATTTTATTACTAATTTAAAGAGCTACTGGTTTGTAATAGTCTTTTTAGGGTTTCGTTCATCTGACAAAACCCTATTCGTCTCTCTCCTGTGTCTGTCTGGCTGTCCGTCACGGAGTTCACACTCGAAAACTGTATAAGTTAGAGACTTGAAATTTTGCAGACTTATAGCTGAATGCCTTCTGTCACACGACAAATCATAAACATTTAAAAAAGGATTATATATTTTAATTAAATGGATTAATTTAATTACATTCGACCATTTTTACGATTTTCTTAGATCCTAGAACAGAATATTAATTTCATTATTTTTTGCGAAGGCTAGATGGTTCAGTGATAGAGCGCTTTCTTCATAACCCAAAGGTTCTGGTTTCCATTCTGGACGATGGAAGTTGAAATGTTCGATTTTTACATTTCATTGTCCGATGGATTTAATTGACAGAACTTTCGTATTTTTTGCCATTTCAAAGATTTCGCGTTTTTTTTTTTAGATAAAATTAAATCGTATAATTAAATATACTTCTTCAGATGATATACAAACATATGTAGTTACAATTATCTGAAAAGCAGTTCTTGAATATTTTAATTCGATTAATTTTTAATTCATTTTGTTACTAAATTTAATGGTGCTGACATCTAATGTTCTTATTGATAAAGTGTATTGATAAAGGAGAAGTATAATTATAAATTAATGATTTGGATTTATTAATTAAAGAATACAGGGTTTTGAAAGAACTGTTAAACTAAACCCTTTTATGATATAGAATCATTTATACATATCTTTATTCTAAATTATTATCTTCCTAACTTAATTTTTAATATATTAATTAATATTCTCTTCGCTCAAATATCTCTTATTCTAAAACCTCAAATGTTACTTCCTTTTCTCATATGAAAGACTATCTTTACTAAATGCAGCATGTACGTTATAAATCTATTTTAATTCCAATGCGGTTATAACAGATGTAATGTTATGTGTTCTGGACATTCATTGACAGCTGCTTGGGCGCCCAACCTTTTTCTGTTCATAAACAAATTGTGCAAGTAATGTAATTTCCCAGATACAATGTTTAGCTCTTTCCTTTGACTAAAATTCCTTTCCCACCGGGTTGCCCGCCTGTGTCCTCTAAAATTCACAAAAATTACGGTTTCGCCAAATGTGGTAGCCTTTTCATTACATCCTCCCAAAACATTTATATTAATTATCCTTAACGTACATAAATTCTTCTGCGCGTCTGCGGTTTGTTGGCTCAATGTATTATCGAATCGTGGCGAGACAATCTACTGCCCAAACGGCAGATCACTCCTAGCTCTTGGTCTGTCAACAACTGTTCTAAGCCTCTAACATCCGAGACCACCCCATTCTTACCATCTTATACTTGCTATATATCAATAAAAAACTTTCAGCTGAGATGTCTTCGTTCATTGGATATTTCATGTCTGCCTTCCTGGATGTAGAACCTTTGGGTAATTGTTTACAACGCAAATGGTACGAACGAACGGCACAAAAATATCTCAATTCATGCGTTATGCATTAAAATATTTCAGCCCAACAATAATCATCATCATACCTTTGTGCGATCTTTGATCACACTCGCCCACTTTTAGGTAAACTTTTAGTAAAACTTCTGAAAAATTTTTGCAGATCTACGCTGATTATGACTCCCAGAACCCAAAACCATTCACATTTCAAAACTTTATCTATCTATCTATCTATCTATCTATATCACTTTTTTATGGACACGATAACTTCAATAATTCTGCACAAATCTCTTCCAACTGATACATAAAATCAAGGGGCATAAAATCTCGGTCAAGTTCGTTAACGGACAAAATCGAACCAAGTGGGGGGGGGGGGGGCTTTTGGAGAAAACAGAAAAAAACCCATAACTTCTTAATTATGATACGTATCGAATCCGTTTAAAGTTATTATTACTTCTAGGAAAAGGGCCAAAAATTTATGTATGACAGATTTTTGATATCATTAAAAATGGTCTCAAGGCAGGGGGGAATATGGGTTTACGAAGGAAAAAAATTCATAACTTCGACAATTCACAAGATATCAAATCCGCTTAGATTCATTATAAATCCTCTTAATATTATCTACAACTTTTAAATTGACAAGTTTTTTATAGAACCAACCCTAATACACAAATTAAAACTTCTTTTACTTAAGTAAGGTGTCATACATATAAAAACACAAATATCAAAACTTGACATGTTTCGGTTTACATTCTAAAACCATACTCATAAGTAGATACCTCGTCAACAAAAAATCAAACCCGAATGACACTGGACACCATCATATATACAAGATACAGTATAACAAAACAACGCCATCTATAATACAAAACACAAATTAAAAACACATAAAAACATTAACCCTCAAATCAAGCTTCTATACATAATTGTTTCCCTCTATTCAAATTCGCCCCACAATATTTACTCAAAAGCTCTAACCACAAAGGTGGAATAATAAAAGAGAAAGTACCATTACAGACTAAACCCCTTCGTAAATAAATTTCAATGGATTCTCTTATAAGGGACTTGCGGTAAAAACTCGAAATAAAAATTAATTTAATATCATTAAATAAAATTTTAATCCCCCCCTCCAAATATAATCTAGATAAAGCTGTTTGTTGTCTAGATAAACAGCTTTATCTGAGATTCTATTTGAGAACAGCCTTAAGATATTACTAATACTAGATGCTGATAAAATTGTAAATTATAATTGTAAACAAGATAATCAGGATCGTGTAATTTTCAATTCCTAAACTTAATTAAAAAATGTGAACATTTTTGAAAATATCGCAATGTATTACATTAAAAATTTATTAATCCATTAAAAGGAGTACGTGCTGCTATTACGTCATAATAACTATCCTTTCGCATTTCCTCTTTAATTAGTGCGTAAATAACATGGTAATTCATTAGTAACGGTAATTTTATTTCAAATCCGCAACTAATGAAGAAAAAAGTTTTTTTCTTTGAATTTTCCTCTAATTATAATGAATGCGTCTAGCTACGCATATGCTAATTCCTTATTAAATGTCATTTAAAATTGCATAACAACGCGATGAGTTTTACTGATTGTGTCTGGACTTCTTTGAAGAATAAAATTTGTCGGAAGAGTTTGTTGTTTATTTCATTGTGGTAGGATGTTCATTGTTAAAAGTAATTAAAATTGAATTTAATAAATATTTTACGTCATGTAATAAAAAAAAATAATACTCCGAGTTATGATACTTTGAATTTTGTTAAATTTCGGAGCTTTCCAGAGCAAAAAATTCGTCTATCTGTTTTTAATGCTGAAAAGCTCTGAAATTTCATAAAATTCAGCGTATCAAACTCGAAAAAAAAAAATTGCAGAATTGCAGCGCCACCTGTCGGGTGATTTAGACCAAAACCTAATCAACTACAACTTATGTCAATGTCTAACTGAATCTGAAATTTCATGAAAATCCGTGCATTAGCTCTTGAGATATAGTTATCCTGATAGTGATGAAAAAAGTAGCATAGTAGCGCCACCTGTTAGGCTATTTACACAAAACATAATCAGCGTCAATTTATGTCAAGGTCTAACAGAATCTGAAGTTTGCTGAAATTCCGTGCATTCGTTCTTGAGATATAGCTATCGTAAAAATCATGAAAAAAGTATTATAGCAGCGCAACCTGTTGGAATATCTACCCCAAAACGTAATCAGCGTCTATTTATGTCAAGGTCTAACTGAATCTGCAGTTTGATGAAAATAAGTGTTTGAATAAGTTTTTGAGATAGAGCTATTGCGGAAATCGCGAGAAATACAGCATAGCAGCGCCACCTGTTGGGTGATTGTCACCCAAAACTAATCAGAACCAACTTATATTAAAGCTAACTGAATATAAAGTTTTATTAAATTTCGTGCATTAGTTCTTGAGATAGAGCACCCACAAAATTTTTGTCACATACTGACAGACTGAGTCACAGACTCACAGACAGACATTTTCTAAAAACAGTCAAATCCTGTTCAGGACCTTTTAAAACGTATAAATCCGTCGAAAACTGGAAGTTGAAAATTTTCATGAATACAATACTTTCTTCTTGTAAAGATAGAAGAAAGTAAAAAAAAAAAAAAAAAAAAAAACTGGAGATATTCAAGCGGCGAGGCAGGATATGCGACACACCAGGAATCTTCCAGAACGTAACTGAATCCATGCGACACCGCTGTCAAGCCTGCCCGACGACTTCTGGTAGTAATTTCGAACACCTTCTGTAGGACAACCTTTCAATAAAATGTTTTCTGTCCCACTAATATGTTGCTGTTTCTGTTCTTTTTCTCTGCTTCTTTGAACCATAGCTCGCAACTACGGCATTTTCGACCCTGCATTCCTATGTGATTCCGAGCCGTCACTGTGCCCTCTACACCATCTGCAAGTTAGTCGGTCTGGTAGTGAAACACCCTGTATAGACATACAGCCACGCGCTTTCGATCAGTTATGAAACAAACATCATATATCAAAGTCTTTTTCAAGGTCTATGAAAAGCGTGAAATGTACATTTAAAAGAAAAACCTCTCAAAAATTCACTTAGGATTATTTCTTATCAACATTCAAAATAACTTAGGGTTAGAGGAAGTTTATCTAAAACAGGTATTTTAGAAAACCAATCACTAAGGAAACATCAAATGGATAAACATTTGATATAAATGTTTATGCAAATACAACTGTAGCACGCTTGGAATTATGTTATCAACGTGACTGCAATTTTGTCATAAACATTTACGATTATATAAGGAAACGTGTAAAACATGTCCTAATGATAATTGAACATTTATTTTTTGTTTTATTTTTCTCAGCTTTTAAGATTTAGCAACTAATTAATTACGAAATAATTCCTATTAATAACTAATAGTTTTTTTTTTGTATAAATGGTTATGCAAATACAACTCTCAGAACGCTTGGAATTATCAATGTAACTGCAATTTTGTCATAATATATGTAACAATTATATAAGGAAACGTGTAAAACATGTCTTAATTGTAAACATATTTTTTTGTGTTGCATTTTCATGAGCTTTTTATGATTTAGTATCTAATTAATATGATTTAAAATTGAATTTAAATTGCTCAAAGCGATTAATTTATTTAATTCGACACAAAATAATTCAAGGAGAACATGTTTTTTAAGATTAGCTCATTACTTATGCAGTAATAAAAAATGCAGAATTTCATATTCCTTCAAGAAGCATTTACACCGAAAAATTTATATTAAAATTGATATTGTTTACATTTTTTTTATGTAGTGTAGTTCATATGCTGTTTATATTTTAGCTGAAATATAAAAATCAATTACACATTATATTTCTAATGATAATTGATAATTGAACATATTTTTTTTGTTTCATTATTCTGAGCTCTTTATGATTTAGCGACTAATTACTAGGATTTATTCAATTTAATACGCTAAAAGCGATTGATTTATTACTATGATCATACGTAGTATAGGAAAAAAAATGACGGATTTACACGTTTCAGACACTGTCGATTCCGAAAAACATATTTTTAGAAAAAAAAAAAATTGCCGTCTGTCTGTCTGTGTGTGTCTCTGTAAACGCTCTATCTCGCGAACAAATTGATATAGAGACTTGCAATTTGGTATGAACTTAGTATGTAATAATGGGAAGAAGTTTATTGAATTTCAGTAACCTCGATGATCCGGAACTATTTTTTTCGGACTCTCGAAATATTCGTTCTGACAAAAGGTATATAAAAATTTTCGAAATTGTTATTTTAAGGAGTGAATAAAAAGACAATAAAAAACATAAATTTTGCATAAAGAATGAAGTCGATCGGATAATGAGTTGCCGAGATATTTGTAATCCTATTTTCCACACTCTTCGATTTTTCATGACCCTGTATTTCATTCAAATTTCAATTCAAAGATATATTTTAATTGGAAATGAGACGCTTCATCCGACGCAGTAAAGCATTAGTTAATATGATTATCAATTTTGGAGTTAAAAGGATGTTTCTTTTACGCAATTCAGTAATAGAGCAGTTAAAGTTTATGACGTCATCAAACCACGATTTTACTCGAATTGCAATGCATTTTATAAATAGTTTACACATGTTTTATTTTCATATTTTATATTATACATATCCATGATGGGTAAGTATTACAGTGGCCCTCAACGACTAGTTTTATTCGATGCAAAATAATTCAAGGGGAACGTGTTTTAAAATGAGCTCATTATCTGCTGTAATAATGCACATTTTCATATTCCTTCAAGAAGCATTTGTACAGAAAAAATTATATTAAAACTTATATTGTTTACATTTTTTATGTAGTGTAATTCATATGCTGTTTATATTTCTAGTTGAAATATAAGCATCAGTTACACATCGTATCATTAACTTATATTTCTAATGATAATTGATAACCGAAAATTTCTTTAATTCGCATTTAACCCTCTGAGCGTTTTGAAAAAGGGTAAAATTGTAATGTTATTTTCTCTGCATTTTGTTTTAAATGCTAAAAAAATATGATTCTTTCAGCATTATAAATAAAACTTAACTACAAATATGAATGTAACCCTTGAGAGTATTAATCATTCTTCAATGTTTTGAAAATTCATTAAATCTATAGAATTATATTATCTTAAACATTGCATATATTGCAGTGAAACCTGGAGCTTAGTGAACGGAATATTACGTTCCACACGCTTAGAGGGTTAATTCAATAATATTCTTTCATATTCATTCCGAAAGCATTTATTTATATACTGAAAAAGTACATTAAAATTTACAACATTGTTTTATGTTTATTGTTTACATTGTTTTTATGTGATGTATATTTTTATAGCTGAAATGTAAACAGCATATCAATTACTCAACATATCATTAGCTTATATTTCTGATGATAACTGATAATCGAGAATAACTTTTTCCCTGTTCTGAGTTTAAAAGATTTAGTAACTAATTAATGTAGTTTAATATCAAATTTAAAATGTTCAAAGGGATATATTTATTTCTTGAATACGAAATAATTCAGTGAGAATTCGCTATAAGATTACTTTATTATCTAAAAATAAACGAAAACTGCAAGCAATTTGTATCAACCTCCATAATTACTGTGCCTTATTCCCATGAAAATAAATATGCATTAAAATGTAAAACAAGATTTCGGTTTTCTTTTATCGCAAATGTATTTTAAACTGTTTATCCAATTTAAAATGTTAATAAACATAACCTTAAATATAATGTTAAACATAATGTTAAGATGAAATCTTAATAAACATATAATTTGTATAACGTTTTATGTACAACAATATTTGTTCTTTCCATTTTTTTCATTGAAATCTCCTTTAATTATGTGATAATTGCAAAAATAATCATACGTATGCATGTGTAATCGATGGCGCCCATCTTTTCAATATGGCGTCTATATAGCTACCACAAATTTCATAGTAACATCATGAAATGAACACCTTGGACCATTGTGAAAATCCAAAAAAGGTATATATCATCCAGTCCTCAGAGATGAAACCAAAAGCACTAATTTTGGCTCATGGCTCAACGACTATAAACCACAGGAGTCGTATGTCTTCATTCCATATTATAAGTAGTCGGATGTGCCAATCCCAAAACTTTCTTCTATCTCACACAGATTTCGCATACACTAAAAAGAATCAACACCAATTTATATCAAGGTCTAACTGAATCTAAAGTTTTACTAAATTCCGTTCATTAGTTCTTGAGGTATACCAGGGCTTGACAAATACGGTCGCCAGGTCGCCACTGGCGACTATATATTTTTATCTGGCGACCAAGTTATTTAATCTAATGGGGTTTTGTTGTTGTTTCTTTTTTGTACAAAAATTGACCTAAGGTTTCTTGAAATGACCACAAATGCCCCCCCCCCCCTTTCCCAATATTAAAAAATAAACTTTGAAACTATATTCACACAAAAAATATTTAAAACTTTTGTTTTTAATTTGGTAAAAATAAGTTCATCCAATGTAAATTTTAAAATAATCAAATCAGAATTATTTGAGGCACAAAAATAGGCGAAAACTTGTTGTCCTGCTTCACTATTTCGTCGATATTTCGCCTCAGCAAATATAGATTTTGTAGCATTCAACTATCTGGACATTTGAAGCATATATATATATATATATATATATATATATATATACAATAATATATATATATATATATATATATATATATATATATATATATATATATATATATATATATATATATATATATATATATTATTATTATTATTATTATTTTCTTTTGAAAGATATATGATTTTTATAAGTTTTATTAGAAAACTTAGTTTGTATTATCTCTAAAATATGTAACTAATAATTCTAAACAATGCCTGTTATTATTTTTCCTCAATTAATTCATAAAATCTTTTGTGCTTTTTGAAAATTAATGACGAGGAAGGAGAGGGTGGTAAATATTTTTTACTGGCTACTAGAAATTTTTTCTGGCTACCAGATTTTATCAAATTTGTAAAGCCCTGGGTATGACTATTGCTAAAATCGTGTGAATCCTGCAAAATGCAGCATATCAGCGCGACCTGTTGGTAGATTTAGACCAAAACCTAATCAACAACAACTTATGTCAACTTCTAACTGAATCTGAAGTTTGATGAAAATCCGTGCATTAGTTCTTGAGATATAGTTATCGTGATATAGTTATGGTGATAATAATGAAAAAAGTAGCATAGCAGCGCCACCTGTTCGGCAATTTACACCAAAACGTAAGCAGCATCTATTTATGTCAAGGTCTAACAGAATCTGAAGTTTGATGAAATTCCGTGCATTAGTTCTCGAGATATAGCTATCGTAAATATCGAGAAAAAAGTGGTATAGCAGCGCCACTTGTTGGACAATTTATATCAAAACGCAAGCCGCATCTATTTATGCCAAGTTCTAACAAAATCTGAAGTTGATGAGATTTCGCGCATTAGTTCTTGATATATAGCTATCGTAAACATCGAGAAAAAAGTGGTATAGCAGCGCCACCTGCTGTGATATCTACACCAAAACGTACTCAGCGTCTGTTTAGGTCAAGATCTAACTGAACCTGAAGTTTGATGAAAATATGTGCATTAGTTCTTGAGATAGAGCTATTGCGGAAATCGCAAAAAAATGCAGCATAGCAGCGCCATCTGTCGGGAGATAATCACCAAAAACTAATTAGCACCATTTTATATCAGGTACTAACTGAATATAAAGTTTTATTAAATTTCGTACATTAGTTCTTGAGATAGAGCGCCCACAAAATTTTTGTCACATACAGACAGAGTCACAGACAGACATTTTCTAAAAATGGTCAAATCACGTTCAGGACCTTCTAAAACGTATAAATCCGTCGAAAACCGGAAGTCGAAAATTTTCATGAAATCAATACTTTCTTCTTGTAAAGATAGAAGAAAGTAAAAATTTGTCAGAAAAAATATCTAATTTATTCAAATCAATTAATGTTG
Organism: Maratus michaelseni; assembly: GCA_963931845.1. NCBI lineage: Eukaryota > Metazoa > Arthropoda > Arachnida > Araneae > Salticidae > Maratus > Maratus michaelseni. The sequence continues at coordinate 388,652,807 of OZ007590.1, read as the reverse complement.
GCACAGCCTTTAAATCTCAGAATGTTATGAAGAATGTGCTATGCAAATTCAAGCCTAAAAGCTCCCCATTACAGAATACCGGTATAGTTTGCAGCAGCCATACTCAGCCTGTGGCCCGGCGACTATTAATGTACTGCCCGTGACATAATCGTTACTCGATAATTATAAAAATAATTGAGATGTACAAAAAAGTATTTAAGACCTTCTGTTTTGTTTTATTTATTTTCATGGGAAGACAAAATCTGTCCTGCTAGTAATAATTAATTCAAAATTATGTATTATAAAACATATAAAAAATTATAAAACATGTAAAATGCCATTTTCTTAGTCAAAAGTTCTTATTACACGTAGTCCTATTTGTGAACAGTTCTGTATACATTTCTAATCTTCGACATTAATCAAACATTATTTCAAATTACCTTATATACTCGTGTATAAGTCGACTCGTGTTATAAGTCGACCCTCCCAATTCTTACGCAAAATTTTGGAAAAAAAATGAATTTTCGCGTATAAGTCGAACCACATTTCTGGTAGTATGTTGAAAAATGATTTGTAATCGAGGATAAAAAAAATAATACATTTTCGTTAAATTAGTAAACTTTTTTTTTTTTTTTTTACCTTTCTAATCAGACTTTTTTTTTTTTTTTTTAATTCAACATTTTAAAATTGCATAATTATATAAACTGAAGAAGCTTAAACTATTCTGAAAGCTATTCACATCCATTTAATGATTACTTACCCTTTTTCTTTTTTTTTTTTTTTATTTGAAAAATCTATTCAAGTCTTATTTACAAGGGTAAACAACTTCTTAGACAGCTAAAATATTGTACTTCTTTGTATTGTAGGACTTTTAGGAGAGATATCTAGAAGCATTCTCAAGTTGAAACTCTTTTTAAAAAGGGGATTAAAATGTTGAAAGGAATGTCCCTGTATTGAAAGGAATTCTATCCCAAGAGAAAACGAGTGCAGAACAATTACAGAGACATTATTGTTGAGCTTTTTTTATCAATCACCATTGTCCGCTTTTATCTGTCTCTCCAACCTAGACCCATATGTGATTAATTAAAAGACTTGCACATTCCCCAATTATCTGCGCTATTTTTTTTTTTACTTACTCGTGTATAAGTCGACCCCCATTTTCGCCCAAATTTTGTCTAAAATTCTTCGACTTATACACGAGTATATACGGTAATTAAATTTGCAAAATACATTTCTATATACATAAAAAAGTTTTTGGATTGAGCAAAAGGCTGATTTATTAGAATAAATTATTTTTTTTTTCTTTAAAACTTGGAAATTCTGCGTGGCTATATTATTACGTCTTATACTTATTACATAGATAATACTACTTTTTAGAGTTAAATGTTTGTCGTTGAAAAAATTAGCACCAAAATATTTTTATACGACTATTTCTAAAGAACAAACTTCGAGACATATTTCTACAACATTTGCAAGAGGTTACTACTAAGTTTATTGTTTACCACTAAGTTTATTGTTTAGAAATAGTGCTGTTAATTTTTTTAAACATTTATTCCACGATAAACGTTCAACCCTACTGATAATATTAACTTTGATAGATTGATTTTTTATACTACTTACGTTATATTACTATATTAATTAATATTTATTTACCTTTTATTTTGTGTGTTACGGCCAGCATAGCGTCACACGTTTGCAGTCCGCGAAAAAAAAAAAAAGGAGGGGGGGGGGGGGTGAGTGTGGCTGGTTTACAGTGAGATTGTGATTCTGTTTATACTGATGTAACATACGAGCAGTTTCATATACTTATTGCTAAAATGAACTTCATAAATTTTGTCAAATTATAAAAGGCTGGAGACGTCCAAAAATAGATTTTTTTTACAAAAGTGATTTCGTGTGCTTTACAATTTTGCATTAGAAAATTGACACTATTGATTAGAAGTATCTAATTTTCTATTTATTGTAGATGTGTAAAAAGCACCTTTTAGTCAATATATTTTTATTTTTATGTTCTATTTTTTTTTTTTTTTTTTTTTTTTTTAACATGCTTAAAATGATGTATTCTAACATCTGAGTAAATATTTTTTTTTTCAAATCGGAGTTCTTGAGAAACAAAGGGTTAAAAATAACTGCAATAATTGTAAAAGAAAAATTTTTTTAAAGGTTGGTTTAAAAGATTACATAAAACTCCCCAAAATGAAGCGTGTACAATTCCGACAGAATATGTGGTCTTTTTAGACAATGAGAAATTTGAAGAAAAAGAGTTAGCGTCATATGTTCCTTTAAAATTAATTTAATTTAATGAATTAAAGTAATTTAATTTAATTTAATTAATTAAAATAATTTAATTTAATTTAATTATTTAAATAAATAATTTAATTTAATTTAATTATTTAAATAAATAATTTAATTCAATTCAATTATTTTTATAATATTAACTTGGTTTTTAATTCATATTTATTTTGACAAATATAATTAAAAGGATTTTGTTTTCATTACTATAAAAAAATTAAATTGTTTGTATGTTTTCTAGCATAAATTTACGCTGTTAAACTGTGTAAATTGAGTGAATGTGGATAAAATTTCACTCTGTTTAGACTTTTTGTGTACGGCGAAAACTTACAAAATTTTAAATCTAGAATAGATTCTGTTTAATTAATTAAAAAACATATTTCATTTGGAATAAAGGACTTTGGAAAACTTTTGTTAAATTATTTTATATTTACAACTTAAACGTTTAAGTTTTTCGTGTTGTTTAAACTAGACTCTTTGTTGCTTTTACATAACCTGGTGCATTTTGCTTTTCAAATTTATTTGGCTCAATTCTGAGAGTTATCTGAATTTCCTCTTTTGCAGCTAATAATAGTCTTTTGAAAAAAGAAAATACTTGAAATGCTCTCAAGCAAATTAAATTGTATAAAGAGAAATTCAACAAAGAAAAATAACAGGAATTTAAATGAAGGTAAATCGGTCACAACTAAAGGCTATAATTTTATCTGGTCGCACAAGTACATATGTGTACATGACTGGTTTAGAACCAACGGAGAACAAGTGGTATTAAAAAATTAATTAGATAAGTGCAGTAATGGAAACTAGATTGTGCGTAAAATGTCGGGGCAGAAGAATATGTGACATTTCTTACATAATGCCGTACTACTTACGAAATAAAAATAAAAATAAAAATAAAAATCTGCCTGATTTGCAGATTTTATTTAAGCGCCCGAGTGGCTAAGATCTGACTTATTATGTTATATTATTGACTTATTTATTTATTTATGACTTATTATATTATATTATTAACTTATTTATTTATGTATGACTTATTGTATTATATTAGTGACTTATTTATTTATTTATGAGTTATTATATTATATTATTGACTTATTTGTTTACAGTAGATTCCTTCAAATCCGCATAGCTTGGCACCAGAGGTTGTGCAGATTTTAGAATTTTGCGGATTTGTGGTCACTGTTTTGTTTACATGTTTTAAACAGTAATTTTTATATATTAATGCACTGTAAATTATAATAGATTCTTACATTAATGTAAAATATTGAAATAACTAAGTTAAATAAACAAAGTTTTGCAAAATAATAAAAATTAAGAAAATAAAAAGTGATTAAAATATTAAAAGTAAAAGCCAAATAAATAATTAATAATGCAATACTAAATGTGCATAAAATTGAGATAAACCCTTTGAGCGCGAGTTATACTCGAACTTAACCGATTTATTATTTTTTAACACCGTGCAAAACACTCCATAAAGATAAGTCAAAAATTAGGATTTTTTTTTTTTTTTTTTTTTTCTTTTTACTAGCTATAATAGTAAATTTTTACAATAGCATTTTTAATGTAACTGCGTAAGATTGAATTTCTGCTATATGTGTGTATATTTTTAACTTACTTGCTTGACAATTCCAAAGCCATAAATGATAACGATTTTAAATTTAATGATTTTATATGCACGTTATTTTCATATAGAGAAGAGCCTCTAAAAACGGAAACTTTTTATGATCCGACTGAAGGAATACCATACAAATTTACTTGCTTAGACGTATAACTGTCTAAAACAGATTTTTTTCAATCCTTATAGATTTCGCTTTCACAGGTTTCAATGTTCCTTTTTATACTATTTGTTAAAAAATAAATAAATAAACTGATAAATTACATCGAAATTACCAAATGATAAGCAATATACCATGTAAAAATATTAAAATATATCGTGTTTTCATTTTAAAAGTTTGCAACTTTGGTTAATTTTACATTTTTCCAATAAAATATATAAGAAGCGTTGGTATAAAACTTAAGACCTTTTTCTTTCTGAGAATTTTCAAACTACCGTGTGCAAATTAAAAAATATACATATTTTGAAAATTAAATTTAAAAATTGAAATTCCATTGACAGAAAATTTCACAGACATAAAATTTCACCTTATCTAATCTAAGCATTTCATAAATTAAATAGTAATCCAAAAAAAGTTTGTCCGAAAAAGTGGTGACAAAATAAATAAATAAATAAAACAAATGTAATTGACGCTTATTGTGAAAGTGTTGGGAAGTGAGGCTTCCCGAAGCGGGACCTTTTGACCGTTAAGTATTAAGAATGCAAAAAGAAAGATGAAAAATGTGTCTGGCTAGATTTATGGTCTCTATTTTTTTTTTTTTTCCGAATTTTAACTGTTTCGAAGTTTGCGTAATACTTCCATTTTATCTTATTACATTTTGCCACACGAAAATATGCATTGAGGAAATTTTGACTAATAAGTGTCAAATTCGGAAAGCGGCTCTCATAATAGTTATGAAATATGTAGACAATATACTAAGGTGAAAACCTGCGGCGAAGCCTTGACATGTCGCTTCTAGACATGACATGACTGGTTATGTTTTTCGTTTGTATAAATAATTAAAGATGAAGCATGGATAAATATATATATATATATATATACAGGGTGATTAAAAAAAAAAACTATCCCGATATATGAGCCCCTAACTGTCATACCGTTCACAGAAACTGAATGAAATTCTTTGCCTAAAGTATTTTGAGGTATGCGCTCAAGAATCACGTGATAAACAACAGTTAAATTCTAACAGTTACGGTTAAAGTGACAAAATTTCGAAAATTTCAAATGGCAACACCTACTTTTTTTCATTGGAATGTGATCTTCATAGTGAAAAACCATAAAAAGCGTTGGAACGGTACCTGTAGCATGAAAATCGCCGGCGCTAGGCAGACTAAGAAGAAAAGTGAAAACAACCAATAAAGGACAGAGAAGCAACAGAAAGTAAAACATTTTATTGTTCAGTGCTATCCACCATCTGCCGCATGTAAGTGTCGTCGTGTGTGAAATGAAAAATGTATGAAACACAATAAAATGTTTTGTTCTCTGTTGCTTCTCTGTCCTTATTGGCTGTTTTCACTATTCTTCTTAGTCTGTCTAGCGCCGGCGATTTTCGTACTACAGGTACCGTTCCAACGCTTTTTATGGATTTTCACTATGAAGATCACATTACAATTAAAAAAAAAATAGGTGTTGCCATTTGAAATTTTCGAAATTTTGTCACTGTAACCGTAACTGTTAGAATTTAACTTTTGTCTTTCATATGATTCTTGAGCGCATACCTCTAAATACTTTAAACCAAAATTTCATTCAGTTTCTGTGAACGGTATCATAGTTAGGGGCTCATATATCGGGATAGTTTTTTTATAATCACCCTGTATACATATGTGTGTTTGTGTGTATGTGTGTGCGTGTGTTTGTGTGTGTAAGAATGTATATAAATATATGTAAGAATATATATAAATATATGTGTAAGATGTATATGACGAGATTCCATTTTAAGCAGTGTACGGCAATTACTTGATTGCAGAAGTTGTTTACTTTCGGTGAGCAGCCATAAAAAGTATTTTACTGCCAATGAATTAAGGATGGTACATTCCAAACGTTCACAACATATTCAGTGACGCTGGACTGGAAAAATATAGTTATTTGCGGCCATACCAGCGTAGATTGCATAACTAAAAACAGGAGCGTGCAGACAATTAACTCCTTGGGCGGGATATTATGTGTCCCACAAGCGGGGAAAATCGAACTACATTTAGCTTGACCCGTAGTGACTCCAAACTGACCCATTAATCGAATTTTCTCGAACACATGACCTAAACACAATGGTCTTCTCTTACCCCAAAACGGTAGGATACAAAATTTAGTCAAAATCGTTAGAGACGATTTTTAGATAAAATTAGCTTGACCACAAAATTACCCACTAATCGAATTTTCTCGAACATGTGACCTAGTCCAATGGTTTTCTCGTATACTAAAACGACAGGATACAAAATTTAGTCAAAATCGTTAGAGCCGTTTAAAACAGGTCGGAACCGGTTTCGAAAGTGAAAGTATCCTCATGAAAAAAAACCTTGCAAACAAAATCAAAAAAGTAAAAAAGGACCTACATAGAGATCGACCTCAACTATCCAATGCAGAAAAAAAATCATTTAAAAACATTGAAATGCGACCGAGATATTGTAAAAACTTTCTACCATAGGATTAACATTAGCGAGCGGGTGTTTTCGCGTGAGTGAAGTAGCCTTTTAAATAGTATATCGGGTAATTTTAACCCGGATAAGATTGCGTGGTTTTATTAATTATATTGATAGCCATAATTGTTCTATATACATTCGAAAATGACTACTTGAGTCATAGTTTTTGAATTCCTACACCACTGTTGGGTGTTTCCCGCAAAAAAAAAAAAAAAAAGCTGTACATTTCCAATTCACGCCATTAAGCTAATGTGAACAGAATAACTAGCTAATGTCTCAACTTCTGATATGACCTTAAATGAAAGGAATAGTTTCGTGAGCCTTAATTCTTGAGACGTTTAAGCCGGTTACAGTTCACTGGCCAAGAACAAAACGAAGCTGTGTCAGAATGTCTACTTTATCGATTTCACCACGTTAAATAAGATTTTTATTTATCAATCGATTATTCTTTTATTACTCTAAAAAAAATCTTTATTTGATTGTTTGATATTGTAAAATGTATTGCAAAGTTGAACAGGGTCTGTGGTGAAAACGGCATCTAAATCAGCCATACACAACCTGCGACCCGGCAACTTTTTATGTGCGGCCCGGCGACGTTTTATGTGCAGCCCGAAACATACAATCATTTATCCATATTTATAAAATATTGAGAAGTGCATAAAAGGTTTTAAAGACCTTCAATAGTGTTTTATATATTTTTATGGTAAGACAAAATCTGCCCAGTTTTTTTATAATTTAAAAATAACTCATTTGCTTAGTCAAAAGGCCTTCTTACATTTGCGTTTCAGATGTGTATATATTTTTTAATCTCCGCTACTCATCAAACAGTAATTTAAATTAATTAAATTTACACTATATATTTTCGCATTTAAAAGGATAGAAAATTTTACAATCAGGAAATTTATTAAAGAAAATCTATTTTTTAATTTTTTTTAATTTTTAGAATTTGGAAAATTTGCATTATAATATTATATTTATTACTAGCTAATCCGCTCGGCGTTGCCCAGTCTCGTCAAAAAATAGTAAGAAACGCGAAAACACTTTAAAAATCGCTGCAAGAAACCGTTCCTCTGGCCACCCTTTCATTTTACACTCAATAAACTGGTTCGCATCTTCACAATATAAAAATCTCCTCATCTTAACGTATAGCCGCTCATCACTAGAAGCCCTCAAAATAGTGTTTCCACTAAAATATTTAATAACTAAAATATATAGCATTTTATTGTCAATTCCCAAAAAACAAGTAACAAATGCATGGATCAAATCGCATACTGGAATAGTGGGTAATGAACGAGAAGATTTACTGGCAAAAGGTGCTATCACAAATTATCGTTACAACGAGAAGGAAACTCTCTTATTCATATTTTCAAAAGTCAAATTATTTTTTAGACTAAAAATAGTCACAGATTGGCAGCAAGATTGGTCATATTCATTAAAAGACCGAGATACTTATGAAATTTTACGAAAAGTGGATCTGAACTTTATTCGCAAAAAAAACAGTCCTGCTCTGTTGCTTCCGCAAATACTGATCACATGACGTACTGATTTGCGAGTGCTCTGCGAGTAGAAAACGCTCCGCATGTTTGTTCTGTCGCGAAACTAGCTAACGTCCGCAAATTTGCGGACGAAAGGGAGTTGTGAGCGATACGCGTTTGATAACGCTCCTCCCCAACATGTATATGCCAAAAAAACTCAGGAACTGTTCTACATTACATATATGGTAATTGTCCTCTAATGAGACATACTTTCAATTTCAATAAAAATGTTGCAGTGAGACAAAATCTGAATATAACTCTGTTTGATCCTTTAAACTAAACTAAAAGAAGATTACAACATTCTGAATAAACATTTCTCTTTTATTAAAAAGATCTATGATTCTTTTTCCTACATTTATAAAGTACTTTTTAATAGAATATATTTTGTCTTTGTAATTTGGATATTATAGTTCATATACTGATCACATTTTTGTACTCGTACTGTTACTATTTCAGCTTACTGGTTGAGCCATGCAATATTACTAGTTGTGTTATAATTAAGTATTCGATTCATAAATTTTCTAATTACTTTATTTTATACTTTTTCTTACATATATATATATATAAAGAAATGTTTTGATCTGAACCATTATTGTAAAAACTAACTTTGTACGAATTTTATTTTAATCTCTAATGCAATATTCAACATGTGTATTCTAAAATATGAATTTTAATAAACATTTCCCCTCGTGGAGAAAAGTTTGTATACTTAACGGCTGGATCTCCACGAGAGGGTGATTTCATTTCATTTCATTTCGTCTGTCGGAAAATAAATAGAGAGACGGACTCCAAACCGGAAGTAAATTCAACACGACCCCCTCAAATGTTTGGGTTATTTCATTCATAACGGATCAGTTTTTGGCCAAAAATAAGTTACCGTCCGATGTTCACAAAATTTGCATTATCTGAATCAGAAAAATAAACTACGCATATACTGTGAGTTTCGAATCGATACCTCCAATAGTTTTCTTAATATTCGAGGATGAGGAAAATGAGAAAAAATTTCGTTGTTTGGGATTATTAAATCGGTAATTTTCTTTTGCGATTTCGATAAAAATAGCCATTTTCGGAGCACGCGCAAAAAAATCTTTTAGTTCCACCGCCAGGGAGCACATTCAGTTGTAAACTAACCTCTTTCCGAACAAATTTCCGGCACTTGTCCCCGCTGCCTACGGCACCGTATGGCAGGCTTACTGCACACGTGCGGCAAAATCTTTTAGTTCCAATTTTCACCGCCAAGGGTGCCAAACTATATCTCAATTAGTTATCTATATCTTAATTAGTTCATGTTAAATTGAATGAAACCATTCCCGTTGAAATCCAGTCCACAGAACACAAGAAAATAAACCACCACCCTGCTTATTACAATTCAGACATGGTGATAACTAAGGGCTGAAAAAACGATACCGAAGTTTATTTAGTACCTAGAAGACCTGGGAAGAATGTTAAAAAATATTTCGTCTGAATCGGACCAAAATTAAATACAAAATCTTTTAGTTCCACATTTCACTGCCAGGGGAACTCTGTTCTAAACAAACCACTTTCCGAACGAAACTCCGGCACTTATCCCCGTTGCCTACAGCACGGTATAGCAGGAGTGCTTCGCACGCGCTGTAATATCTTTTAGTTCCACTTTCCACCGTCATGGTCGCCAAATCTATATCTTAATTAGGTTATGTTAAGTTGAATGAACCAATTCCTGTTGAAATCGGGTCCACAGAACACGAGAAAATAAATTCCCCCCTGGAGATTAATATTCAGAAATGGTGGCAACAAAGGGCTATAAAAATGATACCGGAGTTTATTTATTAGTACCTGTGGGACCTGGGAAGAACATTAGAAAATATTTCGTTTGAATCGGAAAATATTAAGATGGTTTTGATTTAGCGGGCAGGGGGCGGGGGGAGTTTCGGTCACGGCATTAACGGGATATTTAAATTATGAGCGGACAACGCTCCCCCCCCCCTCCCCCCAATGAAAATTAAACCAAGGACCTTTAACATTAACAATTATCGTTAAATGTTGAAGCACAAACAAAATGGCGCTTATTTCGGTTTGACATACAAATACAGTAAGTTATCGTAGCCAATTTTCGAAATCATATACATAAACGACATGATACGTACATGAAAAAATTCTAAAAATCGCTGTTCGAATTCAGAGTTATTGAAAACAGGACAAAACTTGAGGCTAAAAGAGTGAAATTGGATTCATTTTAATAATGTAAAAAAAAAATGCTGCAAAATATGAAAAACGTTCAAAAACGCATAAAAAATTAAATTTAAAACTATCTAATCAAAAAATCGTAATCGCCTTCCGTTTTAAAATCATGATTTTTTATATTTAAAGAACTGTCAACCCTCTTCAAGCTAAAAAGAAGGGGGTGGGGGCAAATGACGATGTTAGACATAACTACAGTGCCTAGAAGTAACTTCTAGAAGTTACTTCTAGGCACTGTAGCATAACTGAGGTCAAAATGAAGGCAGCCAACCAACCAATCAGCATTCTGGGGAAGATTTCTTAGTGGCGAAGATAAAAATAGCCAAAAATTCAAAAATCGCTATACAAATTCCGAATAAACTTTATTGAAAAGAGGACAAGATTTACAATGTTGATGGTATCCAGAAGCTTTTCAGCTTTGAAAAACATTCGCAAAGGTGCAATGGCTGCAAATGGAACGTTGTCAATTGCCAGAACTCAAGGACAAAATTTCACGTCACGCCCACAACATTTCCAAAACTTTGCTTTGAGTGACTGTTGAACATGCTATTTTGCGATCTCAAACTGTACTTGACAATAATGCTTAATACTTTGAAAAGTGTTTGCCTTGAGAAACCAGTTGTACAGTGTATAAACTTGTACTTTGTTAAATTATTGAAATAATCAATAATAGATCTTCTTATGGACATTTTTTTAATTGTTTCTTTTTCTACGAAAAGTCTTTCTCACCCCTATTTTTAGACACATCCCAAAATTTCATTCTTTTCTGGTGAATAGTTTCAATTACAGGTAGCTCTGAGTAGCATGATTTTAATTAGGAGTTTTTTGCTGTAATTTATCTACTGACGTTAAAAATTCAACAACACCGTGCATCATTATCAATGCCTATTATGCCAAATGGCTTTGAAATATAGGTGGCACAGACGTCTAGGTGCTAATGAAACCTCTTAAGGAATATTACTCTATGCCTCTACCAACCGGTGTAAGAAATTCTTAGCCTTACTGAAAATCTTAAGATTGCAGAGATAATATAATTTCCATGCATCTAATAACACGAACTTTCAAACAGTTTGGCAAGCTTACGTGTTCTGAAATAGTATAACTCTGGGAATACATTTTTGACAATAAAAAATTTTAAAACATACCTGCAAAACTCCAGAAAACATTAAACTAGCCGACAATATAATGTATGTCGATATATTGACGAAACAGCATGGGCATAAATAAATGCGAATTTATATTTAGTTGCAATGAAAAAACTTAAAGATTCAATTTTCTTTTGTAATAGTAATATTACTGAAATACTTCAATTCACAATAAAACCTCATTGTCATTTTAACACTCGCATCTATTTATTTAGTGAAAGACAAATTTAAAAGAAAATTATAAGAATATACTTTTGATCCAACAAATCTCTTTTCCGACGATGTCTTGAAGCTCTATTTAATTTTCCTGAAACTAAGCCTAGCGACATGATTTTTTTTTTAAATCAAGCAACTAGAAATGTAGTGATAATACTCTGATTATTTCTTAATATCTTTGCTTTCGTTTCTTAAAAAATAAAATCAGTTCTTCCTAACTATTCTAATTTTAAAATTTACTTGATTGTCGTTGATTTATGAATTTGCTTTGAAATCGTTGATTTGTTTAATACTAAAAATAATCAACTCACACCAGTTATTGTGTACAGTAAAATTTTTATATAATTGTGCAATTGTTGTAATGTGTGTGATTTTGTAAATCAATTTCATATTCAAGTTAGCCGCGACCGAGTAGACCTCAGTTGCGGCTAAAATACAAAAGCACACAAATGAGAGAATATAGTAACTTCCACGCGTTGTTTTTTCGGATTAATTCATTCATCCATAGCGTGATCGACCCCTGTCGCTCTCGTCGACCTAACCGCTCGGTGTTTTCCGTGGTTTTCTTCGAACCTTGCCGTAAATACGGGTTAGGATCATTGACTAGAAATACGTATAAATAGACAGAGGACCAGCAACCCTTTCTTGAAAAAAATATGTCCTTCCCCACCAGCAGGTGTGGTGGGGGAATATTATGCCAAACAGGTTTCTTTTATTACGAGAACGGAAACAGAAAGTTGCCAAGAAAGGGATTACCGCCAGAAAGTGGCACCCTATCGCCTTTTTTTTTTTGGCGAAGAAAGGTGAAAGATATTTTCTTCAAGTCTGTCGGAAGGAAAGAAAGGAGTCCGCTGTCCATTTATATTACTAGTCAATGGTTAGGATCCCTTAGAAAGACCCCCCTACGGCCTATATCCCTTGTGTAGATAATCGGCCGTCATCCAACCAACCAACCATAGCGTGAGCAACATTCTCTCATCAAAATTCAAATAAATTTAGGTAAGATAACCTTAAGTCTAGGCAGGGCCTGATTAACGCACAGGCAAAACTAGGCGGAACAAATCTCTTGATCTTATGTTATCAGATTTCAATACTGATAGTCAGTCAAAACATTAAATGGTCTCTCGGAAGAGGTTTTTTTTTTTTTTTTTTTTTTTTTTTAAACAGCCTATTTGGCTCGTGCTTGCATACATGATTAATACCGGTGTGCTGCATGTAGTCATCTAAAGGCTATAGAGAGGCATGAATGGGAATAAATGCAAATGAATCATTTTTGGATTTTTTTCCTCGGACATGTTTAAGCTAACAATGAATTTTCTCTTAAAAACCGCTTTTCAGATTTAATACTTATCAGTTTTTCCCCGTGCAATTTTTTTTCTTTAGTCATAATTTTCAATGATATTTCAAAAAAGCAATAATAAATAAATCCTATTTTATATTCAGAGTCACAGAGCAATCACCATTTTAAAATACATATTTATATTACAGCTGCGTCTATATAATATATATATCAAAATTGCGATATTATTGGATAAACATAAATATTTGCAAATATATCTGCAAAAATAGATAAGGAAAACAAACAAACAAACAAAAAATAAACGACAAAAATTGAGGGGTGGAGCGACTCAATTCCGGAAATTCGAAGTTTGAAAACACTCCCCCCTGAAAATTGAGGTTTCTTTGCACATGGGTCCACAACCGAAAAATAATTAAGAAGAATCTTTACAACTCTTTACAATTTATATTTATAGCATGTTATTGAGGTGTGTAGGACTTATAAAGGCCTAATAATAAAATTCGGACGCGTTATTGTTTATGTACTTTATTTAAAATTCGTTTTCGATTATATTTTGATTTTTTCACTGTTTGATAGTGTTGTATATAATGTTAAGGTGTGAATTAGCTATTTTCGTAATACATGGAATCCCAGAAAAATGCCAATTCAATATGTTACCAAATATATAGGTATTTAATACTTGTGTACTTTTCAGTGATTACACAAATCATTTTATACTGCTCTTTAAAACTAACTGGTGATATTGCTCCGCCCACTTTATATTACTAAATTTTCTGCATTATAAACGAAAGGCTATCACACTACGGATGGCCGGAGTTTAGGTATAAAAAACAGCAAGGGGTGAAGTACAGATGTTGTAAAAATATATTAAAACGTTTCCAGTTTATTATAAGTTAAAAAATATATGTAAAAACCAAATTTTTTATAAGTTACAGTTGACATTTTTCTGTTCATTGGTTGGAATATAAGAAAAGATACATCTAAATGAGACACATAACTAAAAGTTACATTATATACAGTGATAAATATTTTAAAATTCAGCACATTGTCATTCATATATCTATGGATAACAAATAAGCTATTATTATTTATAATATTTGGTATGGTTTGCTTAATTTTTTACATATAAAAATTTTACGTAAGTGATACATCGACAGAAGAGATTATTTTTGCGAACTTTTAACACACAAAAAGCATATTATTTCTTCTGGAAATTACCGTGCTCATTATTTCTAGTTATTTTACGCCTTCAGAATAAAACTAGTCGTTGGGGGCCACCGTAGTACTTACCCATCATGGATATGCATAATATAAAATATGAAAATAAAACCTGTGTAAACTATTTATATAAAATGCATTGCAATTCGAATAAAACCGTGGCTTGATGACGTCCCAAACTTTAAATGCTCTATTACTGAATTGCGTACAAGAAACATCCTTATAACTCCAAAAATATTAATCATATTAACTAACGGTTTATTGCGTCGGACTAAAATGCATTATTTACATATTATTTATATTATTTATATTATTTTATCGATTTATTTATTATTTTTTTAAAGAAGAAGGCAGTCATAACTAAATTAGCTTCTCAAATTAAATGACAATTAAACCAGTGTTGCCAAATTCGAGTTTTTTCTACAAGATTTAGGGAGAAATTGTGTGCCTGGGGAGTTTTTAAGGGGTCAAAATGTTTTAGGTTTTTTTTTTTTTGTGTGGGGGGAAAAAGAGAAATTCCACTGTAGAAGAAATACAACGATATTTTCACATTTGTTTAACTTTTAATGATTTTTTTCCTTAAACAAGAAAAATCTTATATTCATATTTGATTTTTATATTGGAAAACTGTCTTCAAGTAATAGGAAACTACTCGTCTTACACAGGGAAATAGTATACGGAATGCCGCCGATTCATTATTTACTATATCGGTCTTCCTACTGCCTAACATGATTTCCAGCGATTAACGCGGAAGGATACAGTGAGAGTAATTTTAGCTCGCATTCATCGGAAAACATGCTTTTTGTCGCATTCCCTTACATGATTAGTGAATTATTTATGAATTAGATAAGCATAGCTCTATTGTAAAAGCATAAATTAGGATAATAGTAAATGAGAATAATAATATCTGACATTGAAAACGCCGACTATGTTTTACTTTTGCCTTGCAAACTTCATTTGCCTTTCATGCTTCTGACCGCTGACTCAAAACTCGTCTGATGGGTTTCTGATGCGATACTCCAAAATGTATACACTTTCAGCACTCTTGTCGCCAAGTGAAGAAATCCGCAAAATCAGAAATATCGCCAATGGCAAACTGCGCAGCGTACATTCAATATTACAACCCTAGCAACTCCCTGTCTCTGCGTGCCGTTTCTGTAGTCCACGTGTATTTTTCTGGGATTTATTTTATTTATACAATATATTTTTTTATTTATGATTTACTTATGAGTATGCTTTTTATCAAATGTTTTGAAGTAGCGGGGAATATATTCACCCGTTTGAGAAATTGCCACAGGAAACATCTGTATGAAGAGAAAGGTCAGTGAATTTGCAATGTGTGTCTTGTAATTTTGTAAAAATATTATTTGTAAGGTAAAATGTAGAAATTGTATGCTGTTCGCGATAAGACAGTGATGATTATACCAACACAAATGAATGTAAAGTTATCTTATCGGCGTTTATATTTTCTGAATTGCTTACTTTTTAGTTTCACATATCTGTTACATGTTAAATAGTGGTGTTTTGAGTACTTGGTCTCGGCCAGCAAAATACTTTGTAGAATTTATTAAAGCAAAATGATTTGCATCCTTATTTTCTTGCACAAATTGCATGTTTTTGTTTTGACAATAATTGAAAACTTTGAATTTTATATTCAAATGATAATTTACAAAATTTCATTTATTTTTAAGGTTTTAGGACCAGCGTCTACCGTGTATAAAATCTGCTGATTTAATTGAAAAGCTAAGTGAACAAATTTAATTTTTAAATTGCACTTACCATAATTTAATAACAAAATTTTTTAATAAATAGCTGCTTTTATTAACATCACGTAATTAAAAAAAAATTGAACATTGTAATCAAATTAGATTATTTTTAAAAACCGTGCTATGCATATTTTATAGTCTGGCAATCAACCAAACCAATCAAGAAGCAAGTAATAATATTACAGGGCATAACGAATAGAGGGGTTCATGGGGCTCAAGCCCTCCTTATTTAAATAAAGATAATTTTTTAAGTCACACAAGTTGTTAAAATTCTGTTATTTCCTGTCTTAATTGTTTGATTATTCATCTCTGACAAAACTGTGCATTAAAAAAACAAAAAACAACTTAATATTAATTAAATTTACAGTAGTAAATAAACTAGTAAATCTACAGATCAAGAACTAAAGTGTCAATTCTGCAGTTTTACTTTTAAATCATTTTATTTAGTATTTGAAATACTCAGCCACACAGTTTCATTTATTTCATATTTGTAATGCTAATCACTAGGGATGCAATGAATATTCAGTATGTATTCGGCCGTACTACCTACCGAATATTCGATTAGGCTGAATATCAAATTATTTGGTTTGCCGAATATCAAGATATTCGGCCAAACCAACCTACTAAAGAAAATGCTTTAAAAAAATATTTTTAAAACCGTAGATTAACATTAATTTTTTTGCCATGCAAACAACACTAAGCTAGACATTCCATTATTCAGAATGCAGTTGACAGTACACATATACTGCTTCACTGACTAAAATTCAGTCAATTCCAATGATTTCATATTAAACAATGTTTATATGATGAAAATCTTGCTAAAATATCTTCACTATTATTAAAGTTGTGAACAAAAATTCAGGTTCAGCTTGAAGTGAAACACCCTGTATTTTTGATTGAATAAATGGATAACGATGCTGGTTTCCTGTACAGAAAATGTTTGTTGTGACTGCATTATCTCCCTTGAGTTTGTTCTAAAATTTTAGGAACACTCTGTACATTTCAAACCTCAGAAAATAATCATCCATTTTAGACCCTTCTGGGTACATTCAGAAACTTTATTCCTAAGTTGTCACTATTTGAATATTTTTTTTACTCGTTTCATGGCAAGCAAAACACTATATGACTGTAAAATAGTCTTTCAAAATTTCTTTTTGATTTTAAAATATTGCCCTCTAAAAAAACCTCATTTTTAAAGATTTTCTCTATATAAAGCCTAATAAAGAATGCAAAAAAATAAAAATAAATAAATATTGCTAAATTTTTATAGCTTGTTTT
This sequence comes from Maratus michaelseni, assembly GCA_963931845.1. NCBI lineage: Eukaryota > Metazoa > Arthropoda > Arachnida > Araneae > Salticidae > Maratus > Maratus michaelseni. The sequence goes on along the minus strand of OZ007590.1, from coordinate 388,635,612 downwards.
GACTAAGATTTTAATGTTTTTCATTTTATTACTTTATTACAAAGTGACAGCCAATTAAGCCAGAATTTGGAAAAAAAAAATAACTTATTACCAGGAAGAAGGAAAAAAAACCCCTGACAAACTCAGCTGAAAATGAAGCATTTTATTACATATTAATGGTTTAACATAAAAACAATTATAAATTTATATAGATCATTCTAAAATTCTATTATAACAAGACAATCTGTAAAAATGAAGCTCATGTTGTTAGTTTAAATTATTTTACAACTAAATAAGCATTCCTTAGGTATTTTTAACTATTTTTATTTATTCTAAAGGGTGCATAAAAACGGAAAAAAAAAATTGACTTTAGTGAAATATTTAAAGTACTAAGTTTTTTTTTTTTTTTTTTTTTTTCTCTCTAAGAAAACATTTTAATGTGGGTTTTTTTTTTTAGAGGACAGTTGTTTTAGAATATTAGAAGCTTTTATTGATGTATTTCAGTTCACAAAAGAAGCCATGGAGTTCTTTTTTAATTAAAAATGTTTTAAAACTATCCTTAAATTGGTCAATTTTTTTTTTTTTTTTTTTTTTTTTTTTGTAAAATTTAATTGTGAAAAGGGTTTGTTAATCAAAATTGTCTTTGTGTTAAATATGATGTAAAATTATTTTAAAATTTAACTTTTAAAAACTTACAAATCCTTAAATATAGAAGTATTTACTATCAAGCACTTACTATTCGGTACATTCCTACTAATTACTACAAGTAATATACCAAGTAGTGTCAGGGAGGAGTTTAACTGTTAAGAATGATGAGAAATAAGATTCCATTCACTAGTACTCCAAAACATTTTTTTAGTAACTCCTTTACCTTCCCCCTTGTCACAATAATTGGATAAATTTAATTCCTTTAAAATTTAGTAATCTTCTACTTAAAAAAGACAAATATTGATCTTGTAATAATGACAATATTAATTTAAACAGCGAATTATTCTCATAAATATTTTATTAATTGATATCCTAATTATTACATTTATTTGAAAATAACTATTTTGTTTCATCAGTATGCTTTCATTAAATTCTGGTTCTAAATACAATCATCAAACAATTACCTGTTACTTTTTGTTGGGTGTCCATTACTGGAACAGAGAATGCATTGTTGGAATTGATTTATTTCTGTTATTTACAATTAAATTCTGATTTACATTGGGATGTGTGACTATGAGAATGAATAAATATTGTTGATAGATTAATATAATATAAATAAAACTAGAATGTAATTATTGTAACTATTAATTAAAAATATTTTTAAAGATATTCCTTTAGGGGTGTCCATTACTGGTATATCTACCATAGCTGTTTTTTGTTAGTTAAGCCTAACTGTCTAATTCTTTTATCTTATTTGGTCTTATTTTTCAAAAAAATATATAAATTTTACATTATTTTAAAGAAAAAAAAATAGAAAATTTATTCAGAATAAGAGTTGCAAGCAATATGATGGACTAAAACTCACCTGTTATTTGAATTATCCAAAGTTTCTTACTATCATAACCAAAAATTACATCAAAAAATTTCAAAATGGCTTCTAAGCATAACAGTACAGCAGTAAATATTTTACTCTTGAAAAAATAACTGGCACACAAAACTGCTAAAAGTGAATAAAATTATCATTTGTATTAATCCCTTTTTGAATTATTAAACCTAATATAAATTAATAACTAAATGCCTCTGTTTTGAATACCAACAATAGCTTGCTTTTATAGCTAGCACATTTATCAAATGTTCACCCTTTATCACATTATTTTACTTCATCTGAGTTTCTGGTCAGTGTACTGAATGAAGAACTGGCACATTTTATATATATATAGTGTGTGTGATAAGTTGTAAGATAATTATTTCTCACTTTACATATGGGTTGTGGAGCAATCTTATGATTTACTCATTAATATATATAATATATATATTATGAAATTTTAATTTAATAAACAATATTTTAGAGAGATCCTGGAATGGTTATCTACTTCATATCTAGTATATTGTTATTAAATGGAAGTTTTATAATATATTTCTGTTTATTTATTTATTTATTTTTTTAGTTTCAATTTTGTTGTTAATTTATGCCCATTAGAGGATGTACACATCAGACCAGGTCCTGAAGTCATTGAATTCACCCAGATGTGCAGCTTCAATTTGACGAGACACCATGTGGGCAGCAGTCTGACCTAGCGTGACACTTGTCTTTCCCTCCAACTGAGAGTACTCTTCGCACCACAGATTTTGCATGCCAGTATGTGGCATTGCCAGGAGCCATCGTCTAAAGTATTAACCACAGCTGATGCTGCTTAACTCTTGTGTTTTGATGGGAACAGCCACTGTACAGCATTGTGACATGTTGAATAAATATTGCCTGCTGTGTATTAGTCTATTTGAATTTTATACGCAAGCAATATTTTTTTGACTACTGGAGAAATGTACACTATGAAGACAATGAAAAAGAAGAAAGCTCTGTTCAGCAACTCATCTAGCAGGGAGAAACCTTTGCCAAAAGTATGTGTTTATTGCTTATGTATGATTTACCACACTTTTATTAATATTGCTTAAGATTTTTATTGAACTTAATAAAAAATTGTAGCACAACCCAGGGGGGACCTGTTGCCCATTCTTATTTCTGGCCCAAGTAGAATGTAAATACATATATTTTATCATATGTGAGATATACATTTATTTATTTCATCAATTTTAAACCCTAAATAAAAGTATGCTCGATATAAACTTTTTTAATTAACTTTTCAGCAATTTCACAGTTTTAATTTTACAATTATGATAGTTCTTACACTATATACAGTGGATTTCTTAAAATTCGCACATTGTTGCAGATGTAAAGATTGAAACTTGCCTTCATTATAATTTCAAGTGCATTATTACATTCAAATTACTGTTTTAAAAAATATAACCAAAACAGTGACCAGAAATCTCTGTAAACTCTGGACCTGAATTGCATGTATTTGAGGGAGTGTACTGTATTCACATATGGCATGGAATTTAAAATTCAATTTTTACTATGATTTTCTTCTAACTTGTCACTTTTTTACTATTATTAAATATCTTGCATTTGTGAAAGCGTAACTATTGTACAAAAAAAAGTACATGTGCTTACTCTTAGTGTGTCCACTGAAAGGTAAATTTGTGGGGTTTTTTTCTAAAAAATGTTTAGGAAGACACTCAGTGTGACACAAGAAAATCACCATTTTTGCAGTCTGTCTTTGAGTGATTTCTATCCAGAATATTTACAAATTATCAAAAAATGTATTAAAATTTAACAAAATTTTTAATATGAATTTTCCTTGTTAAAGATAGCTGTGACCAAGATTATTGCCAAGTTTTATGGCGTTATAATCATTTTAGATGTAGATGTTTGGTATATTTTGGACATTCATATTATATATATATATAATGTATACAGAGTGTCCCTGAATTCATGGGCCAAACTGTAAGGGGTGATACAACATGCCTGGACAGGTTCAAAACACTATACAATCAGGGCTGTAGCTAGAAGTAAACAATAGGGGGTGCTCAAGAAAATGTAGGGGGGTCTCATACTATTTCTCTCTCTCTGACATATGCATGCGCAAACACAGATATATATGATCAAAGTATTATATAGAAAGGTAAATTAGTCTATATCCATATTGTAGGCACTATATTTCTTATTAAATTGTTTATAACTATATTTGATGCTAAGAAAAATAAAGGCTGCAGACAGGGATGTAATGGAGGATATACGGTGGATATGCAGTATACCTTTTGGATTATTTTAAGGAATACCGTATACTCTCTTCTCAAAAACACTATAGCATATACTTTTTAGGGTATACCCTCTACCTAAGGCGTATGTCCTCTGGTTTTTTTACTACTACATCACTGGCTGCAGAATGAACATTTTCAGCGTATAATTATACTAGTGAAATAATAAGTGATGATGTCAATAAGTAAATAAAAAGCTGACAGTTCACCTGTTTCAAAAGAGTTACAACCTTTAATTTTATTCTGACTATTCCCTGCCCTTAAGGATTCTAAAGTTATGTTTTTATATGATAAAAAACATTAGAACAATCAAGAGTATATTTTGCATTTTAAAATTATTTTTGTGTCTAGTCAAAAGCTAAAACCACTTGTATTTAAATTGGCTATAACTCATTAGAATAACTTTGTTTTATGCTAATAATGGAAAATGCTACAAAATGAAAAATTTCAGTATATAACTAATGCAAAAGTGAATGTTTGCATCAGCAAAAGATTGCTAATCCTGAGTATGTGCAGATAGGATGCGCACATATTGAAGCACTTATTTGCAGTTTTTAAACAAATGCTGCAATTTAGTATTAATGCAAAACTGTAAAAAGCCCCCAAAACTAAGTTCAATTTTTGAAGATAGTTTCATTTGGATTTTTGAAACAAAATTTCATTTGGTGGCCTTGGCAACTTTCTCACTGACACGGCTCACTGAAACCATAATTTTGCATCAGGCGAAAAAAAGGACTTTTTAAAAATGAAAGGTTTATGAAACTTTAAAACATACATATATGTCAAATACTCTCGGTCGAGCATTTTAATTAAATTTTGTAATAGATTAATTTTGTAATTCAAAAGAACGTTAACTATTTTAATTTTAAGGAATTCTTTCTTATTCCATTATTTCCCATGTAAATTTGCATTTAAAAGTAATTATTACTAGTAGAATGCACATTTATGAAAATATATGTATTTTCTAAAGTACAATATATTATGCTTTAAGATTGTACTCAAGTTCAAAGTGACAACTTTCTGACTCATACCCAGTCTTTTTTTTTTTCAGTGCAGTGTGCACAGCTAACAATTCATGGATGTTTTGACAGAGCTTTAACATGATGTGAAAAATGATAGTGTAAATGAAGATGACCACGATCCTGAAAACCTTGAAGACAGCAATGTAATTCAAATATATCAAGACGCCTTATCAAAGAAATTATACTGATAATAACAGACTTACAATGTCTTACTGAAGAATGCATGTAAACCAAAAGAAAAAACAACTATCAATAAAAGATTACTTTTTAATTCTATAAACTACTATGTGAAATATGTAATTGTATTTGTTAAATAAATGATTTTCATTAAATTTCAGATTTGAAATAATTTTGTATTGGTAATATTTATTTTTGTGTTTAAGTGTTTTTTGAAATTATTTGAAATAACAAATTTAATAACAAGTCTAATTTAAAAAAAATTTCCTTTTAAAAAATGGTACTGAAAGGTTACAAGTGTAAAAAAATATACGATTTACTCTTTTTTGGTGCGGGGGAGGGGGCTGTTTGCATAAGGCGGAATATTGTCTACCATGGAAAATTTTCTCGGTCCCAATCGATTCTGCCTTAGACAGAGTTTACTGTATTTAGTTGACTTATGTAAATGTTAATACAGTATGGAATTGTTTATCCAGAAACCAGTTAACCAGATTCAGATTAATCTTTGATCTTGATTGAATCTGATTCTTAATCTGTGCAATCAAAGAATTAATTTGAAATCAGAGACAATGACACAGCCACATGTATTTTAAAATCTGATCAAATGGATGTTGCTTTAATGCCTAACCAGTTATCTGAACTACAGCTGACCCCAACCATTCTGGATAAATGGTTCTATACTGTATTTAATATATTTGTGGTGACAAAAAATATAAAAGGTTAATTTTCTTAAGGTTTATGAGTTGTATTACAATTTAATAAATAATATTTTAAGATTCAGAGTTATAAAAATTAAGTGTTAAAACTTGAATGAACTTCTCAGGGAAAAAAATGGCCAAACCTCTAAATAATAAAATTTTACATTGCATTCTGTTTTAAAATTAATTTTCTGAAGGTTTATAAGGTGTATTAAAATTGAATAGATAATATTTTAAGATTCAGAGTTTATAAAAATTAGATACTAAAACTTGAATGAACTTCTCCTGAACAAAAATGGCCAAACCAATAACTAATAAAATTTTACATTGCATTTATACCCCACTCCACCACCACACAAAAAAAAAAAAATCTCGTCTCTTTCCATTTCAAGGTGTTTTTCCATCCTAGGTGACAACTTAAAAATGCCGTCTCATTTTTTTTATCCAGATTCGGCTGTAGAAACTGCAAGATCAGGCAGCTGCCCAGAACATGAAAAACTAACAGGTGGAAAATTCACAAAATAAAAACATAATAGTTGTTATTTTGTTGTGAAGTCGCACATAATTTTGAAAATTAGCGTTAGATAGCGTTAATTGAATAGATAATATTTTAAGATTCAGAGTTTATAAAAATTAGATACTAAAACTTGAATGAACTTCTCCTGAACAAAAATGGCCACCCCACTCCACCACCACACAAAAAAAAAAAATCTCGTCTCTTTCCATTTCAAGGTGTTTTTCCATCCTAGGTGACAACTTAAAAATGCCGTCTCATTTTTTTTATCCAGATTCGGCTGTAGAAACTGCAAGATCAGGCAGCTGCCCAGAACATGAAAAACTAACAGGTGGAAAATTCACAAAATAAAAACATAATAGTTGTTATTTTGTTGTGAAGTCGCACATAATTTTGAAAATTAGCGTTAGGCTCAGGAAAATATCGAGACGTATCAGTCTATGGATAGGAAGAGCCAGTGTTGAATTCAGACATTTTTTTCTGGGAGGGATTTCTGTGGCTCTGGGGGGGGGGGGGGGAATTGCACTTTTTAACCATTAAAAGCATAAAATCTTAAATCATCCAGAGGGGACATTTCAATGCTCCAGGGTGAATGTCCCCCAGGCCACCCCCTGAATTCAACACTGGGAAGAGCATTATAATTGACAGTTCCATGAAACTGATGTGGATATTACACAAAGATATTTTATTTTGCTGTAATGGAATTCATTGTTATGCCCACAGTATATGTTGGTCTTTGAATTCTTACGACAATGGGACTCAAATCACTATGATTTTAAATGCTTCAATTCTAATTCTAATAATTTGTAATACTACTACAATTACAGTATCATTTGGGAAAATGAAATATTTCTACAATGGAATGTTGTCTTAAATGAAACAAGTACATGGTACTAACAGAAAGAACTCCAACAATTATACATGCTAAGACCGAAACCAGTTGGCAGGTTTTTGACAGTTTAAACTGTTATGTCAAACACTTCAATTATACCTGCTAAAACTGAAACCTGTATAAAGCATAATTTTTTCCTATTCCTTTCGATTCAGTTTTCACAGGTTTTAATGAATAAATATTTGACAATTTGTATTTTATTATTACATAATTTTAATTTTAAATTAGTCATCTATTAGAAACGTAGTAAAATTCTCTTTGTAAATGTACTTTGCGGAGGAAGGTTTGGAAGGAGGGAGAAAAATCCATGTTTGCCCCATGTGAAAAAAAAAAATTAGTTTCGGCCCTGCGTGAATGGCAAAAACTATATATATGATAGAATCCTGAATTAGCAATAAAGGAAGTATTAAGTAATTATACTGCAATCATAAGCATAAAATTATACACGCAAGTTTTGGTACTTTTATGTTAGCCTACACAAATTTCACCAACAGCAGCTACTATTTTTTGCATATGAAAATATTAAATTTGAAACAATGATTTGGTGTTGAAATAAAATGTTTTTATTTGTGGTATTTTCTATTTTTTTGTGTTTTTTAAATTAAATGAGTGAAAAGTTCATATTTTATATGAAATAAATAAAATACAAATGATAGTGATGGGAACAATATTTAGTTATTTATTATCTGTGCCTGGCTAACATAAAAGTACCAAAGTTTCTCTTAAAAAGAGGTAACATGCAACATACAAAACATATTTTAAAACAATTTTATTTGTCATCTAAATAGAATTATATATTAGAGTCATTTTGAAATGAACTACCACTTTATGATTACTGTTACACAGATAATTTGGTTTAAATGCAACAAATGGTTGTATTATTGCTTTCTTGAAGGTTAACACTCAGAAAGAAAGTTGATCTTTTATGAGTTTCTCAATGTTTCAGGGGGGGGGGGGGGTTAATAACTGGTGATTTTGATTGAGGTTACTTTTAAAAACTGAATGTTTTTTAAAAATAATTTTGACCAAGAAAAATGTCATTCTAAGGAAGATAATGTTAGGCCTAATGATCCTATAGTCAAAAGTATCTAATTAACATAATTATAATTGGATAAATAAGTAATTAAATATATAGCTAATACTCATGAAAGGTAATAAAAATACTTACTATTTTATTGGAACTTTTCAATAAATATAAATTAAGGTAGTAATTTTGTTTTCATTAACACTACTACTATTTTGCCACACTTTGTTTACATTAAGTAAAGAACAACAGGGGTCGATCCAGGAAAAATTTGGGGCCTGTTTAGGGACCCTTCACAAAAATCTATTTAATAAAATGGGCCCCTTCACAAAAATCAATTTGATAAAATGGGTCCCTTCACAAAACTCTATTCCATAAAAACTTACTATTTATTATTTATTTATTATTTTGTGATGTTTCAAAATGTGTAATTTGTAAACAAACAAGTTCACCAGAGCGGAAAACTTCAGCAAAAGGATTTAAAAAAGTTTTTATTTATAAATGCTTAGTTCGAATTTGATTAACTGGATTTCAACTTTCGTTGTAAAATGTTATTTTTCAAAAAAATATAATAAATTTCACAAAAATAACCTTTACTTTTCACAAAATGGGCCCCAAGAAAAAAAACCTGCATCGACCCCTGAACAATAAAGCTTCCTCTAGCTTTATTTTCAATTACAGATACAAAAGGTTTTGTAAAATAATTATAATACTCATGAGATGTCTAAAGGTAAAGACTATAGAAAAGACATTAATATTAATTTTTAAACTATTATATAAATATATATTAGAAGAAATATTTGTATTTTTATATATTTAAACTAGTCAAAAAGATTTATAAAAAAACTTTGGTAAATCTATGTTTTAATTTTAAATTTCTGTAATTTGCTAACTACAGTAATCTAACACTCAAATACTTAAATGCATTTAAGTATTTGAGTGTTAGATTACTGTAGTTAGCAAATTACACGTAAACCGTAAATTAATACATTTTATTATACATAGCGTGATATATTGTGTTATGTTATGACCATATCAAACCATGAACCATATTATCATGTAATTATGTTATGTTATAACCATATCAAAGGATATATATAGGGTAGTTGTGCCAGTAATGGACCCCCTTCCAGTAATGGGCCATTTTCAAAGTTTTTGATTTATAAAAAAATATAACCAATAAAAATTTAGCCTTTTATATATTTTTTTCATAATTCCTGTCCTCCTTGCTTGTTTTATATTCTAGGTTATTGTTGACACTCTTAATCAAACCAATGAGGAAGCAGAAAATAATGTTTCACAGTTCCACAGATTTTCTGTGAAAATCTTAATGAACATGCTAAGAGCTAGCTTCACTTAAACAATTCATATATTTTTTATTTTCTTGAAAAAATTGCATGTTTTCGTTTAGACAATAATAGAAAACTTTGAATTTTACATACCAATGGCAATTTATAAAATTTCATTTATTTTTCAGGTTTTACGAGCATGGTCCATTATTGGAATGCTTAATTAGTCAATTTCCAGTAATGGACACCCCATGTGGACATATTGAAAAAGCGAATTCAGTAATGTCCGTAGTGCATATTTTTTTTTTTTTTTAAGTGAAAAGCTAAGTAATCAAATATAATTTTTTAATTTCATTTACCAGAATGTAATAATATATTTTTTTATATAAATAGCTGTTTTTATCAATTTCACGTAATTAATAATTATTTTTAAGATTGTTATCAAATTATTTTTTTGTAAGCCGTACCTTGCATATTTTATAATGCGGCAATCAACACCCATCATTAAGCAGAGAATAATCTTTAAGTGCATGGGAAAATGAGGGGCTCATGGGATTCAAACTCGCCCCATTTAAAAAAGGACAATTTTTTAAATCGCACAAGTTCTTAAAAATCTATTATTTTTTGTTTTAAATGTTTCATTATTCATCTCTGACAAAAGAACTACATACATAAAAAATCACTATAATATTAAATTTAAAGCAGCAATGAAAGTAGTAAATCTGCAGATCAAGGGGCTCAAATGTCAGTTCTGATATTTTATTTTGAAATAATTTTATTTAGTATATAAAAAACATTCAACCTACACTTTCATTTATTTGATATATTTTATACAAATTGCTAAAAGTAATATATAAAGCAGTTTTAGGAAGTTTAACTGTTAAGAATAAAAATAAATATGATTCCATGTACTGGTACACCAAGACACTTATTTTTTTTTTTTTTTAAACTAACCCTTCTAAACTCCCCTCCTCAATGACTTAATAATTTGATAAATATAATTCTTTAAAATTTAGTATTTTAAACCTTCTATCTAAAATAATTAAAATATTGATCTTTTGATAATGAGAATAATTAATTTAAACAGTGAATCAGTCTCATAAATATTTTATTAATTATTGATATCCTAATTGTTAAATTTATTTGAAAATGACTATTTTATTTCATTAATATGCTTTCATTAAATTTTGGTTTTAAATACAATCATAAAATCAATTATCTATTATTTTTTGTGGGGTGTCCATTACTGGAATTTTGGGTGTTTTGATACATTTCTGTTATTTACAATTAAATTTTGATTCACATTGGGAAATGAGACTATGAGATTGATTAAATAATGTTGATAGATTAATATAATATTAAAAAAGTGGGATATAATAATTATAACTATTAATTAAAAAATAATTTAAAAAAAAATTTCTTAAGGGTGTCTATTACTGGCACATCTATCCTATATAATATATTTTAATGGAATATGTGTTCAAAGTATAAAGCATTAAACAGGCAGTTATGTTGAAAATCTCCCATTAATAAAATAGATTGAAACCACTTTTATTTTTTGAATGGATACCAGCATTGCAACTTTAAATGTAAAAAGATATGTTATATAACTGTTTAATGTTATTATAATATGCACAAACACATTAGAAATAATACACAGGTGCTCAGAGTTATTCATAAGAAATAAATATAAATGGACAGAAAAAACTCAGTGCTTACCAAACCTGAAATTGCTTTATTGCTCTCTGACTGTTTTTTTTTTTTAAATGTGATATTAATCCATTAGTAAAATTTCTGGCTAGCAAGTGCACACTTTCAAAGCAGAAGAAGAAATTAAACTTCTACTTTCAAAAGTGACACCAGCTGGCCAATTAATTCAAAAATTGAATTAAAAGAAAAGAAAATGTCCATATTTCCCTTTATAATGGATAAGTCTTAGAAAATAATCACTCCAATTCGCGAAACACACGGCAGCTACACAACTGAAATAACTGTAAACTAAACGATGACTCTCCTTCTATTTAACTTATGATATTAAGCATTTTTCTTTAATAGCGCAACGAAATTATCAAAATAATCAAAAACAGAGCGGAAATCTATTTTTAAAATATCCATATCGTCACATGCAGCTCAATCTCTGTACAGTAAATATATAAACAAAACAGCGTCAAAACTGTATACACTTTGTAGCATTGTTATGGGCAAATGCGCCAAATCCTTTGGCGAAATATTTTTCGCCAAGGAAGTGCTGAAAGTGTATACACTTTGGAGTATCGCGTTTCTGATATACAGTTTTGGTTTGATGTTGTAGATGGCGCTGCCTCAGCAGGGATTCTCGCCGGTTGCACAGAACCGTGCGCGTAGCTGTGCAGCTGCCATTTCGTTCCAAAGTCACGACACGATGTTATCACTATTGCGTTAGAAGTCCTTCTTTAGATATATGTTCATGGTTCGTTACAGTACTGATATGGGGGAGGGAGGAGGGGTCAACTGAAATTCGGAGGAATTTGAATTGCTGTTGATTTTTTATTTTAATATTATTTTGTTTAAAAAGACGCCTTTCTGTATTTTCTATCTGCTGCAGTGGCTGCAGTCAAAATGCAGTAATGTCACGATTTGAGAATCTAGGGAAATCAATGTAAATTTTCTTCTGTGATCTAGGTAAAAGAAAGTAAATGTCATCTGAGAACGCTGATCTCTATGGTTTCTCTTATTATGGATGGATAGTATAGACTGGAGGGAAATTCCCTCCAGTCCTATTCATCCATAATGAGAGAAACCATAGAGATACTAACACACAATTCCCTCCAGTCTATACTATCCATCCGTAATAATAGAAACCATAGAGATACTAACCCGCAAAAATACAATATGTAACGATGCGGCATCTTTTAATTTACCTAAACTGTGGCTCGAGTTACTCCATGGTCACAGATATGAAAATAAACAACCAAGTAAAAATAAAAGATAACGTGCGTAATTTTTAAAAAAGTACATGAAAATAATAACTTCAAAGGCCGTGCAATTATGAAATATTCTCATTTGTTTTTGAAAATGACTCGGAGTGAGTGGAAACATGTAAAACAACCTAATAAAAGTTATTTTAATTTGTATTATGTTGTAAATTTACACCTTTTAGCATTTAAAAGAAATATATTATTTCAAGGTATTATAATTTATTATATTGTTAATTTTGATGTTAATAACAATTAGATTTAGTTTTATTAATAAAATAAAACACTTATTTAAGTACGACAAAATGTGCTTGAAATGTTATATTAAAGCGCCTTTTAATATTTAAAGTTCTATTTCAGTGCAATATTATCAAATACTTTTTTTTTTTGAGGGGGGGGGGGACATATTTAAAGATGTAAAAGGGCAGGAATCTAAGCATGTCACGTGATGTCTGCGGCGACACACTTGTATAAAACAGTCACCTGGGGGGAATTCTCTACCTATAGAGAAAATAGCTCTAGAGGGCTCACTTTACGTTGGATGTAATAACACTCATTATAACGATTAATTTTCACATAGACACTAATGCCCCAGCGTTAATCCACGGCTAAAAGTATTTGAGTACCAAAATTTACTATTTTTAACTCTTTTGGCTATATTTTATTAAACATGTAAAGAAAGGTTCAAGAACTGGGCTGCATACTTGATAAACTACATAATGTATTCTTCTTCGCCTTTATAGAAATTAATTAAATGTATACGTTTATAAGTTTCATTTTTATTTATAAACCTAAAGCCAGATAAGCTTGAAAAAAAAATAACCAAACATGGTACATCTTTTCTTGTGAGGATTGTTGCACTGAAAGCCTGTGTTAACTGAAGTATATTTCGCTATATATATATATATATATATATATATATATATATATATATTTACTATTCTTAAAATTCGGCAAAGCAGCATTATGAATAGAAATCGGCATTATGAATAGAAATCTTGTTAAATTGCTTTTCGGATCTATATAGGTGGCGCTGACGTCTATACCTCTACCAACCAACCGGCGTAAAAAATTCTTAGCCTAAGAGTTTACTCAAAATCTTAAGATTGTAGTTAGAATCTTATTTCCATGCATCTAGTAACACGAACCATCAAAAATTTGGCAAGCTATTCTAAGATACGTTTGACAATAAAATATTTGAAAACATACGTGTAAAACTCCAGAACACATTAATCTAGCCGACAATAATATCCATATACTGGCAAAGGGACAAAAAACATAAATAAGAATTTATATTTATTTGCAATGAAGAAAACTCAAAGATTAAATTTTGTTTGTAATTATATTATTGAAATATTTTAATTCACTATAAAACCTGATTTTTATACTCGCCTATATTGATTTACTGAAAAAAAATTATAAGAATACACTTTTAGCCCATAAATCTCTTTTCCGACTGTCTTGAAGCTCCATTTAATTTTCTTGATTTAATTTGCTTTCAAAGGCGGATCCAGTCCTCCATTTAGAGGGGGGTCATGACCTTTTTTTTTGGAAGGGGGGAGGTCACATTTCTTCATCATTAGCAGTTTTATATCTTAAATCCTAATTGATTATAAAGAATCTTGCAGAAAATTTTCTCAAAGTTCGCATTTTAAGAAAAAATTTCGAGGCTGGACAATCATGGAAATATCGTCTTGAGGAACCAATCAAATACAATTCAAAATGTACAACATTTATAAGAAAATTAAAAATGATTTTGATTCTTTAGTTCTTAAGCAATAATGCCCGCCTGCAATCTTCATGCATTTCTATTTAAAAATAACTCTGAGTGTATCAGAAAGGTTAAAATTTTAAAGAAGTTAAAAAATAAAAACACCTTTAATACATACTTATATTTAGAAAAACGTATTGTTCTATACAAATGTTTTCCCTTTAGAGGGGGGTCATGACCCCCATGACCTCCCCCTTGGATCAGCGCTTGTTTGCTTTGCGGCATGAAGATTTTTTTTGTTGTTGTTGTTGTTAACTAAACAAGGAGAAAAGTAGTGATAACACTCTGATTATTTCTCAAAATCCTTGCTTTTGCTTCTGAAAAAAATGACATCAGTTCCACTTAACTACTGTGAATTTAAAATCTAATTATTGTGTATTTGTTTAGTACCAAATTAAAATATTCAACTCATACCAGGTATTACATACAATAAATGTTTTATATAATTGTGCATTTCTTTTGCATATATTCTTATTCATATACTGTCAAATAAATGTCTCGCAAACTACAGTTAAGTGGCCTGTTCACTACAGCTGTAGTTTTAGTACATAAAAATTAAGAAAACAGAAACACGCAAGATATATTCGATCTCTCGCTTTCTGTCCTCTAAATTAGAGTTGGGATGTATCGAAAACACATATACTTGAAATACATTTTCAAATTTATTTTTGTATTTTAAACAGATAAAACTAAAGTATTTTGCTAATGTGTTTTGAAATGATTTTTCCATGTATTTTTAAAATACTCAAACTACATTTATTGATTTTTAAACTGTTCGCACTAGACTTGAAGCTGGTAAACCGCAAATTAAAGATTCACAACAGGAAAACACAAGCTTGTCTTTTTTGTCTAGTCTTTGAATTTGTGTCTGGGAGTTAATATAAACATATTTTTTTCAAATCTGGTATGATAAAGAATTTTATCTTCTGCTTGAACAGTGAAGTATCTTTGAGGGGCTTCATATTTGAGACCAATCTATGGATATGATGTCTTATTAAATATTGAGCCAATGGGGAAATGATATAGAATGTAGTTTTGAACTACATAAGAAGTTAAGTAAAATGAGGAATGGAATAAATTGATGTTAGTAAATAATGACAATAAAAATAAAATAAAATAGTAGAAATTGCAAATGAGGATAATCAATTAAGTTAAGGTAAAAAACAGTATAGCTGTAGTATAAATACTACTTAGTAAATTAAAAATAAAATTGATAATTACGGATAAAGATAAGTTAAGCACTAATTCAAAAACAGCATGGGGTAGGTCAGTCAAACAAAGGTGGTATGGCTACAAGTTTAAATATACATATTTAAAAAAAAAAAAAAAAGACTTTACAGAGCCATATAAATATATAAATATGTTTGCTCTACTGCATTATATATGCTTTTGTTTTTTAATTATTACACAATTACTAAAATTTATAAGAGAAGAGGTAAAAACAATGTGATGAACTCTACATCAAGGGTCCAAAAGAGTTGAATACTTGGGTCTTTTGCGGTGGTGGGGTTCGAAGGCGTCGTAGTCAGTTAACTCCGCAATTATTTCATTAGAATCATAAAGATTTTCATAAAAAAATTTTGATATCATTAATTCTTTTTCTGAGGGTTGGAACGTTTAAGTCCATTCTAATGGTGCTATTGCGCAGGTATCGTGAAGCATTGCGCACGATTCTGAGATTTTTGTTGTGCAGTCTAGTAAGATTGTCCATAGAAGTTTTACAGGTAAAGCCCCAGACCGGACAGGCATAGGTAATGATAGGAAGGGTGCAGGAGTTGTAAATAAGAAGCTTATTATGGATGTCAAGGGTTTTACTATTGAGAAGAGGTTTGAGTGCAATCGAAGCTCCGGCGACTTTCCCCCTGATGGAGAGAATATGTTTGTTCCAGATTAATCTAGGGTCGAGGATTACTCCTAGGTACTTGGCTTCATTAGACCTAGGAATAGTGGTGTTAGTGACAGTAATTCTATTGGGATAGGTTATTTTTCTAGAGAAGTATACACCAGAGGTTTTATTTCCGTTGATATTAACGCGCCACAGGTCACACCAGTCCAGGAAGGCGTCGATATGTGTCTGTAAGTACGTGTATAGTGTATATGGGTGGTGAGCAAAAGCATAGATGGCAGTGTCGTCCGCATAAAGTGCAAGATAAGTGTAAAGTGAGCGTGGAATATCTTTAAATTAGTACAGGTTGAACAACAATGGGCCCAGGACGCTGCCTTGAAGATTGCCTGCCAAAATTGGAAAGGTGTTAGAGAGAATGTTGTTTATGCGAACGGGAAAAGTTCGGTCAAAATTTCTTTCTACGGATCGTGTCGGGCTCGGCACGGTCCTGGAAATTTAGGTCCGTGCAGACCTGTACTTTTGGTTACGGTCTTGTTCATACAGTAGATAAAAATTTATACCATGAAATTGCAATTAAAATATTTTTCCGTAGAGCAAGATAGTGCACAATAATTAAAATTAATGTATTTTGTATTTTAAATGTGTTTTAAACATACAAGTGATTTGTAATTTGAAAAGTATTTGTATTTTGAATCTCAGGTTCTAAAATCAATGTATTTTGTAATTTGTATCGAAAATTGTTTTTAGATGTATTTTTCCCATCTCTGCCTCTGATATAGTGTTTTCCCTTAACGTGGGCAACATTCTGAAATCTAGAAAGTGTTCCTCTGATATCACAAAATTTAACTACATTTAGGGATTTCGAGAAGATATAATTAAATCAAGGAATTTCGGGGACAAAGAATATACACAAAATGTTCAAGAAAAGATAATTTTTAATCCACGTTTACATATTTTCCGATATATTATCTAAAACATCAGACTCCTATTTACCATTCAAAAACAAAACACGTTCAATCTCTATATTAGCTTGATTTGCCAGATTTCAATAGTTATAGTCAGTCAGAAAGTAAAATGGTGTCTCATGTGCATACAATATAGGGCTTACAAATGATTGATATTGATACTATAGTGTGCAGAAAGTTGACAATGAATTTTCTCTTAAAAATCGTTTTTCAAAATTAATATTTAATATTTTTTTCTATTTATATAAAGAAACAGGTTTTTGAATGTTTTTTTTGTCATTATTTTCAATGATATTAAAAACAAAAAAAAAATCCATTCGCCACTTTTTAAAAACATTTTACAACTTCATCTATATAATATATATATCAAAATTGCAAATTCGGATCCACATAAATATTTACAAATATGTGTAAAAGAAGATAAAGGAAACAAATAAGATAAATAAACGACAAAATTGGGTCACAGCTACTCAGTTCCGAAAGTTTGAAGCTTGAAAACACTTCCCCCTAAAAATTGCTTTTTCTTTGCATATGGTCTACGACTCAGAAATCCTTAAGTACAATCTATACAACTTTCTACAATTTTAAGTAATTGATATTTATAGTATGTTATAAGGTGTATATGCCTTATAAGGGCCTAATAGAAACACTCTGATACATTATTGCCTATGGACTTTATCTAAAATGCGTTTGTGATCAGGGCCCGCTTAAGACATAAAAGTAAGGGAAGCCGACGTTACTCAGGGGGCCCACCTATTACTCTACCAATTGTTTTGTTATTTACCAAATTCATTTTTCAAATGCTTCAACAATTTGAAATTTTACCATCAAAATTTCGAGTAAACAACACTTTAGAAAAAGACTTCATAATTTAGATTAAAGTTTCGTAAGGAAAAAAAAAATGCATTTTTTACCTTGATTGATTTTTTTTTTCTAAAAATTTGGTGGTCCCTTTGTATTTCTTTGGGTAAACACGGGGTTCACGGGCCAATTCGGTAAACAGACCCTGTTTGTGAATACATTTTGAGTTCTACATTGATTTATAGTATTTATTTGTAGTATGTAATGTCAAGGTGCGAATTAGCTATTTTCGCTATAGAGGTGAATCCCAGAAAAATGCGAATTCAATATATCACCAAAATATCGGTTTTATTACTTGTGCACTTTTCATTGAAAACACAAAACATTTTAGACTTTGTTACGCGCACTTTATATTGCTAAATTATCTGCATTACATATGAAAGGTAATCGCACTCTAAATGGGCGGAGTTTTTTAGGTATATTAAAAAGCCAGGGTTAGAGTAGACATGTAACAACATTTTTTCCATTTATAAGTTGTCATCGTAGAGATACATCTAAACGAAACATGTAACTAAAATTTAGAGTATATGCAGTGATAAATGTTGAAAAAATGAGCACATTGTTATTTATATATCAATGGCTTACAAATAAGTTATCATTTATAATTTTTGATATGGTTCTTCTACTTTTTTAGAGATTTTCTTTACAAAATATTACGTAAGTAATATATCCACAGGGTAGTTTACTGGGTAGTTAATACACTTATTTTTGCAAACTTTTAACACGCAAAAAGCACAACATTTCTTCTGTAAATTACCGTGTTTATTATTTCTTGTTAGGTTCGCCTTCAGAATAAAATAATTTTTTTTTTTTTAAGAAGACTAACTTAGGTTTGTCAAATTATCTGACAATTAAACCACCGTGTGCAATATTTATATTTAGTTGGAATGAAGAAAACTGAAAGATTGATTTTTTTTTTTTTTTTTTTTTTGTAATAATATTATTGAAATATTTCAATTCGCAATAAAACCTCATTTGAACACTCGCCTCTACTTATTTAGAGAAAAACAAATTTAAAATAAAATTATAAGGATACACTTTTGAACTAATAAATCTCT
This sequence comes from Maratus michaelseni, assembly GCA_963931845.1. Taxonomy (NCBI): domain Eukaryota; kingdom Metazoa; phylum Arthropoda; class Arachnida; order Araneae; family Salticidae; genus Maratus; species Maratus michaelseni. Next base: position 388,616,758 of record OZ007590.1, on the reverse strand, counting down.
TTTCTGAGTGCGTCTAGAAGCTCCATTTAATTTCCCATGAAATTAAGTCTTGCGACATGAAGAATTTATATTTTTTAATCAAGCAAGGAGAAAAGTAGTATTAACATTCTGATTATTTCTCAATATGTTTGATTTTGTTTCTTAAAAAATAAAATTAGTTCTATCTAACTATTATATCTTTAATTTACTTAGTTCCAAATTAAAATAATCAACTTACACCAGTTATTGCACATAGTAAAAGTTTTATATAATTGTGCAACTCTTTCAGGTGGCCAAAAGAATCAAATAAGGCACAACTACAGCTGTGGCCAAAAATTAAGGACAGACGCTGCGGATGTGTCCGAAGGGGCAAAGTCCTGCCCCTTCGGACCCATCCGCAGTGTCCATTTCGGATTCGGTATTCATCCATCTGCAGCCTGGCCTAAGCACCATCCTCACATCTATATTCTAAAAAATTTAGGGAAGATAACCTTAAATCTCGGTAATTTTGGGGACAATGAAAACGCTTACACAAAGTTTTGGAAAAAAGACAATTTTGAATCCATGTTTATATGTTGTTCTAGAGTATTATGTAGAACTTCAGACTCCTATTAAACCATCAACGTCTATCACGTCCAATCTCTACATTTGCTTATGTTGCCAGATTTCAATATTGATAATCAAAACATCAAATGTTCTCTCGGGTGACCCAATGAGTGTTTTTTTTTTTTTTTTTTTTTTTTTTTTTTAGCAGACTATTTGGCCTTGTGCTCGTGCATGCATACAATATAGAACTGACACAGATTGATCCCAGTGTTCTACATGTAGTCATCTAAGGGTTATGTAGAGGCACGAATTGAGATAAATGCCATTGAATCAATTTTGGATCTTTCCTTCAGATGTGTTTTAGCTAACGACGAATTTTCTCTGAAAAACCGTTTATTAAAATGAAAATTTATTATTATATTTTCCCTATTTTTTTTAAAAAAGAAAAAAAAATTACATTGCGTTTTTAACCCCTAATTTTCAGTGATATTTCAAAAAAAAAAAAAAAAAAAATCCTACTTATATTTAGAGTCATAGAGCTATGACCATTATTTATTTATTTATTTATTTATTTTTATTTTACAGCTGCATCTATATAATATATAGTATATCAAAATTGCGATATTGGATAAACATAAATACTTACAAATATATCTGTAAAAATAACGAAGGGAAAAAAAATTATAAAAATTGAGGTGGAGCTGCTCAGCTACGGAAATTCGAACTTTGAAAACACTTCCCCCTTAAAATTGCGTTTTCTTTTCATATGGTTTACAGCCGAAAAATCTTTAAGAAGAATCTTTACAACTTTGTACATTACATATTCATAGCATGGTATTGAGGTGTGTAAGACTTATAAGGGCCTGATAGAAACACTCACATACGTTATTGTCTATGAACTTTATTTAAAATGTGTTTTCGATTATATTTTGAGTTTTTCAGTGATTCATATTGTAGTATGTAATGTCAAGGTGCGAATTAACTAGTTTCGCTATACAGGGAATCCCCCAAAAATGCGAATTCAATATAATACCAAATATCGGTATTTATTACTTGTGTACTTTTCAGTGATTATGCAAAACATTTTATAACGCTCTTTTAAACGAACTGTAGACTTTGTCAAGCCTGCTTGATATTGCCAAATTTTCAACACTACAAATGAAAGGCAGTAACACTAGCAATGGGCGGAGTTTAGGAATACAGACAAGCAAGGGGCGGAGTAGAGATGTAGTAAAAATATATTAATGCATTGCGTTTTATGTGTTAAAAAACGCATGTAAAAACGAAAATTTCTAGTTGCAGCTGACAATTTTTTTGTTTATTGCCATCTACAAAAAGTTACATCTCAATGATATAAGTAACTAAAATTTAGATTATATTCAGTGATAAATATTACAAAATCGAACACATTGTTACTTATATATTAATGTATAACAAATAAGTTATTATTATTTATAATATTTGATATGTTTGTTTACTTTTTTAGATATTTTCTTTAGAAATTTTTACATAAGTGAAGATCGACAGGAGCACCTTATATTTGGGAACTTTTAACCCTCAAAAGGTAAATGTCAACGGTAGGTAAATAAGTATATGTCATCAGAGAACGCTGGTAGTAGCAGAGTAAATAGTAATAAAAGAGTTATATGGGGCAAACCTATCCAGTAAATACCTCTAAAGGGCTCATTTCTAGTGGATGTGATAACACTTATGATAACGTTAGATTTACGAATAGACACCTAGCATTAATCCACGGCTAAAACGGTTTGAGTGCAAAAGTTTACCATTTTTTTACTCTTTTGGTAAATTCTTTTTAAAACATGTAAAGAAAGGTTCATAAACTCGCCTGCATACTTGATAACTACATAATGCATTCTTCTTCGCTGTTATATTAATTAATTAAATATATACGTTTATAATTTTTACTTTTATTTATAGACCTAAAGCCAGGTAGACTTGCAAATAAATAATCAAACGTGCTTCTCTAGCGATGGTTGTTGCATTGAAATTCTGAATTAACGTATAACCTTTAAGTATATTTTGCTGTATTTTTTTTTTTTGTTTTGTTTTGTTTACTGTTGTTAAAAATTCCGCAACATCGTGCCCACCGTGCAGCATTATCAATGTCAATCTTGTCCAGTGGGTTTTCGGATCAATATAGATGGCGCTGACGTCTAGTCGCTAATGAAACCTCCTACGTAATACTCTATGCATCTTCCAACCAGTATAAGAAATCAGCACAAAAGCACCTAACGGTTTAAAAGTTAGTGATGCAGCGCTTTACCAACCAATGTAAAAAATTCTTAGCATAAGAGTTAACTGAAAATTTTAAGACTGCAGTGATAATCTTATTTCCACGCACCTAATAACATGAACTTTCAAAAATGTGGCAATCTTATGTATTCTGAAATATAACTCTGGGAAGATATGTTTGAAAATAAAATACGTATTTGAAAATATACTGGCAAAACCCCAGGAAACCTAGTAATCTAGCCAACAATAATGTCCACATACTAGCGAAGTGGAACCAACATAAATAAGAATTTATATTTAGTTTCAATGAAGAAAACTGAAAGATTAAATTTTGTTTGCAATTATATTACTGAAATATTTCAATTCGCAATAAAACCCGATTTTTATATTCGCCTACATTCATTTAGTGAAAAAAATCTTATAAGAATTCACTTTTGAGCCACAAATCCTTTTTCCGATTATTTAGTCTTGGAAGTTCCATTTAAATTTCCTGAAACAAAGCATTGCGACACAAAGAAATAAAATTTTTAATCAAGCAAGAAGAAAAATTGTGATAACACAACACTGTGATTATTTCTGAATATCTTTGCTTTTACTTCTTAAAAAAATGAAATAAGTTGTCCCACTTAATTACTGTGAACTTAAAATCTGATTATTGTATATTAATTTAATACTAAATAAAAATAATCAACTCACACCAGTTATTACATATAGCAAATGTCTTACATAATTGTGGAATTATTTTCAACTTTTGCTTCAATGGAATGAAAGTGAAGGAAGTACTCGAAAGTTATGGCCGAGTGGTATGTTCACTATGGTCGTATCTTTAGTACAAAATAATTAAGGATAAACGTGCGTGATATTCGATTCCTGGTAAGAAAATAATAAAATTTTCAACCATGCATTTAGATTTAGTGCACCCCAAAATGACAGGTTCATGCCGGGCAGGGCGGCCTACCATTTGGCTTTAGCTCCACTACACCGCCTGCCCCCCAAAAAAAGACAGGGACAGGGATGAACACCTCGGGAAACCCTGCCTAAGCCTTAGAGTTTAAGTGCAATCCCAAGGAGCTGACCAAAAAAAAAAAAAAAAAAAAAAAAAAAAAAAAAAAAAAGCCGCCACTGGAATGTGTTACGTATTACCACAGACTCTTAACTTTAACACATTTTTCATGTTACCAGAATGGCAACAGCGCCAGCGAGCAGATATGTAAACATACATGGTTGTTGTTGCTAGATAGCCATGTGCTATGCCAGTAATCTGATATAAAAATATTGTTAGGCTGCATCTTGATTAATAGTATATATCTCTGCGAATACTCTACAGCATGTGTGAAAAAGAACTCTGTAGTTAGAACAATCTAAACCACACAGACTATACCGCTACATTTTGCTCGAAAGACTTTTGTTCCTTTTATGAACACTCCCATTTTTATACTTTGATATTGATGACTAATATAATTTGTTTTCTACTCTTTGCAGAGAGTTTAAGAAGTTGTGTCCATGAGACCATAGGAAAAAGATGCAATTTTATTGTGTTCTGTTCATGTATTAAATGTTTTGTGTGTTTTCATCAAAAGACCTTAGTTTTCACGTGAGACTAAATGTGATGGACTTAGGAAGTCACACCGTGCATCCCAACACGTACCCGCAGATAAGAGATTTAATTTATTAGAATGATAACATTGAAATCACTCTTACCTATATCGATTGATTAAGAAAATTTAACAGCATGTATGGGGCATGGGGGTAAAATTGAGCTGCGGCGCATGTTCAGGAAAATACTGATTGCCGAATGTGGAAAATATCCGGATAGTTAAAAGCTGCAAAATATGTATTCGATGAGAGGGTTATCGAAGAAATAATGAAGAAGGAAAACAATTTTTTGCCTACTTTCCTGTCAAAGTCAGTCAAATAATTCTGACTTCATTATTTTAAAATTTGCATTTGATAAACTTATTTTTTTGCCTAATTAAAAACAAAAGTTTAAAAAAAATATTTTTTTAATTGTTTGAGTTTATTTTGCAACTTTCCAACATTTACAATGATATGTCTTATGAGAAATAAGAAAAAAAATGCTGTTTGTGTATATCTTATGACAATTTTTGTACCAAAAAAAAAAAAAAAAAAAAAAAGAGAGAAAGAAAGAGAACGCCAGATTAAATAACTTCGTCGCCAAATAAAGAAAAAACTTAGTCGCCAGTGGCGACCTGGCTACCGCATTTGTTACACCCTGGTTGTAGCCATCACAAAACTTTCTTCTATATAAATCAAATCGATTAAATGATTTAAATAGTACAAGAAATTACATCGAATTAGCAAATATTGGGTTGCTCGGAAAGTTCTTTCCATTTGGGAAAGTTGGTTTGCATCGGAAAATTCTATCATTTCATTAACACATCGGCTGATAAGTTCCCGGTCTGGCACACAGATGGCGTTGCAATCGCCGAACCGATGCTTTTTTTTTAGTAAATACTAATTTTTAAAATGTAACAGAAAAATGTCATGACGATTCGCCGTGTGGATAAAACGTTAGAGTGGTTTTATTTGAATGACTTTGTTGATAAACAAAAAAATGGATAAACAAGAATTTCAAGAATTGTTATTTGATGGGAAAAAACACCGTTCAAACAAAAGTTTGGCTTGATAAGCGTTATCCGGACACTGCACCAGGTAAATTAACCATTTTTGACTGTTTTGCTGAATTTAAACTTTGTCGTACGGACACCAGTGATGCACCATGCAAAAGATGTGGTTACTCCGGAAAACATAAAAAAAGTCCACAAAATCGTTTTGGGAAACCGTAAAGTGAAGTTGCAGGAGATAGCTCAGACGCTGAAGATATCCAAGGAACGTGTAGGTTTTATTTTGAATGAACATTTGTCTATGAAAAAGCTGATGTCAAAGTGGCAGCCGCACGTGTTGACTTTTGACCAAAAACAACAACGAGTCGATGATTCTGAGCACTGTTTGGAGCTTTTTCGTTACAAAATTATGTTATTTATTATTAAATTATTATTATTATTTATTTATTAAATTATTATTATTAAATTATTATTACTTATTATTAAAGTTATAAAGTCATAAAGTTATAAAGTTTTGTTAAAAAATTGTGTTTTCTTTATTAGACTGGGAACTTATCAGCCCATGTGTTATTAGACATTAATTCTGATATCTAATATATTTTTAATGTTATTATTTTGTAACTTTTATACTGAATGTTATGGTCTCTGAAAGGAGTCTTTTTGTTTTCTTTTTTGAGATGGGTGTTCGACATTCAGTAGGTTTTGTCTGTCATTTTTTGGATCTAATAGAATTTTTATTTACTTTTTTTTTTTTTTTTTACTATTTTTGTTATACTTTTATTTCATTATTATATTTTGAAATATTTTTATTTAATTTTTAACTTCTAAATTTCTCACGGCTTTCTTTTGCCTCGCAAGTCACCTCTAACCTGGAAGTTCAGTTGGTACGCAACTAGGTATTCCATGCTGCTAACTACATTGTTCCATTTGTCTAATAATTGACGGGCAGAATTTTCTGGTACGAATTGATTTTCCAAAGCGGAAGGAACTTTTCGAGCAGTCCAATAGGTTTTACTTTTACAGTTTATAATCGATATAAACTCATAATATTGTTATGGAAACGTAGACAGTGAAGACATGCTAAGCGTGTAATTTCATTTAATTCTATGCATTTAAACTTGCGATATTAGCATCACATATTTCAAACAAATCTAATGTCTGAACTCCGGCTTTGATGACCGCAATCAAAATTTAATGACAATCTATCCTTATTAAGACTCCTATAAAAGGAGCTGTCGCATATCCATTTTGTTTCGCATTATTGGTTCGCAGTTCAGCATCAGTCTACCGCAGCCGGAGTTGGAGTTGTCTAAGACTGGGTTCTGATTGGCTGAACCGGTTCTGATTAGCTTGGTTTTTCGATTGGGCTGCAAATCGGGTACCAAATCTGCGAGAATGCGTCAGCCTCTATTATAGGAGTTCTAATCCTTATCATTGAGGATTCAAAATGTAATGTTTCGTCATAGCACATAATTGGAGCACATAACTGGCACATAACTGAGCACATAACTGGGGCTATAACCATCCCATATATCGAACAAATCGTCGATTTTCGGCAATTTGTTTGCTTTAAACATTGCCAGAAAACATATTTAGCACACGTTTACATAAGTATAGAACTTCACATGAAAATGCATTCTACGCAGTACTTTGTAAATTACAGTGGCCATAAAATTAGCTTGTCACATATAGACAGAGATACACAGACACACCGACAGACATATTCAACTACATCCCAAAACTTTCTTCTGTCTCATACATATTAATATTTCAAAAAGCGTATTTTTTTAAACTATGCATTTTAGAATCCGAAAATGTAGTATTGCAGCGCTACCTATTACATGATTTACAGGAAAAACTAACCAGCACCAATGTATGCCAAGGTCTAACAGAATATGAAGTTTGATGAAATTACGTGCATTAATTCTTGAGATATGACTATCGCTAAAATTGTGTAAATCCTGAAAAATGCAGCATAGCAGTATACAACTTGTTGCGCTATTTACATCAAAACCTAATGAGCCACAATTTATGTGAACGTCTAACTGAATCTGAAGTTTGATGAAAGTCCGTGCATTAGTTCTCGAAATATAGCTATCGTGAAAATCGTGAAAAAATGCAGCATAGCAGTGCCACCTGTTGGGAGATTTACACCGAAATCTAATCACCAACAACTTATACCGATGTCTAACTGAATCTGAAGTTTGATGAAAGTCCGTGCATTAGTTCTTGAAATATAGCTATCGTGAAAATTGTGAAAAATGCAGCTTAGCAGTGCCACCTGTTGGGAGATTTAAACCGAAATCTAATCACCAACAACTTATACCAATGTCTAACAGAATCTGAAGTTTGATGAAATCCTGTGCATTAGCTCTTGAGGTATTTGCTATCGTGAAAATCGTAAAAAATGCAGCATAGCAGCGCCACGTGATGGACGATTTACACCAAAAAAGAAACAGCACGAATTTATATCAAGGTCAGATTGAATCTAAAGTTTTATTAAATTCCATGGATTAGTTCTTGGGATATGACTATCGCTAAAATCGTGTAAATCAGGGAAAATGTAGCATAACAGCACGTTTTTTGGGCGATTTACACCAAAAACTAATCAGCATCAATTTATATCAAGGTCTAACTGAATCTAAAGTTTTATTAGATTCCGTGCATTAGTCCTTGAAATAGTGTGCCCACACAATTTTTGTCACATACAGACACAGACAGACTCACAGACAGGCATTTTCTAATAACATTCAAATAGTGTTCAGGACCTTCTAAAACGTACAAATCTGTCAAAAAACCGGATGTCAAATTTTTTTTTTGAAACCAATACTTTCTTCTTGTACAGAAAAGCCATTAAAAAAAAAGCCAAATCGTGTTTAGGACCTTCTAAAACAGCCATACTCAACCTTTTTTTCTGGCGAGCCGCAAATATGTTTGCGACGTTTGACGGGCTGCAACCGCAACACACTTATATAATAATGTAATAAAAAGAAAACTGCCCAGTTAAACTGAGGGCATTGAGCTCACAGGCTATTCACACTAATTGTATATTATACTCTTATTTCAAAGAATTTGAAATATGCCCCTCGAAAAATAAAGAAATCAACAATATATTAAGGGGGGGGGGTCATCCCCCCGTTACCCCCCTCATAGTTAACTAATGAACCCCTTAAACTAATCAGGGAAGTCTCTAATTACAATGAATATAGTATATACAAAATTTGAAGAAAATCGGATAATTCTGCATGAAAAACCCATTTATCTAAATTAAGAGGGATTAGCCCCCCTTTCCCCCCTTATACTTAACCAATAAACCCCCAAAACTTTTCAGAGAAGCGCATTATCACAATGAACCTATATACAAAATTTGAAGAAAATCGGATAATTCTGCATGAAAAACCCATTTATCTAAATTAAGAGGGATTAGCCCCCCTTTCCCCCCTTATACTTAACCAATGAACCCCAAAACTTTTCAGAGAAGCGCATTATCACAATGAACCTATATACAAAATTTGAAGAAAATCGGATAATTTTGCATGAAAAACCCATTTATCTAAATTAGGGGGGTTATCCCCCCCTTTCCCCCTTTATACTTAACCAATGAACCCCCAAAACTATTGACAGAAGCGCATTATCAAAATGAACCTATATACAAAATTTGAAGAAAATGGGATAATTCTGCATGAAAAACCCATTTATCTAAATTAGGGGGTTATCCCCCCTTTTCCCCCTTTATACTTAACCAATGAACCCCCAAAACTATTGACAGAAGCGCATTATCAAAATGTACCTATATACAAAATTTGAAGAAAATGGGATAAATCTGCATGAAAAACCCATTTATCTAAATTAAGGGGGGATTACCCCCCCCCCCCTTTCCCAATTTATAATTAAACAATGAACCCCCAAAACTATTCAGAGAAGCGCATTATCACAATGAACCTATATACAAAATTTGAAGAAAATCGGATAATTCTGCATGAAAAACTCATTTATCTAAATTAGGGGGGGGGGGTTATCCCCTCTTTCCCCCTTTATACTTAACCATTGAAACCCCAAAACTATTGACAGAAGCACATTATCAAAATGAACCTATATACAAAATTTGAAGAAAATCGGATAATTCTGCATGAATGAAAAACTCATTTATCTAAATTAGGTGGGGGGGTTATCCCCCCCTTTCCCCCTTTATACTTAACCAATGAACCCCCAAAACTATTGACAGAAGCACATTATCAAAATGAACCTATATACAAAATTTGAAGAAAATGGGATAATTCTGCATGAAAAACCCATTTATCTAAATTATGGGGGGTTAGCCCCCCGTTTCCCCCCTTTATGCTTAACCAATGAACCTCCAAAACTATTGACAGAAGCGCATTATCAAAATGAACCTATATACAAAATTTGAAGAAAATGGGATAATTCTGCATGAAAAACCCATTTATCTAAATTAGGGGGGTTATCCCCCCTTTCCCCCTTTATACTTAACCAATGAACCCCCAAAACTATTGACAGAAGCGCATTATCAAAATGTACCTATATACAAAATTTGAAGAAAATGGGATAGATCTGCATGAAAAACCCATTTATCTAAATTAAGGGGGGATTAGCCCCCCCCTTTCCCAATTTATAATTAAACAATGAACCCCCAAAACTATTCAGAGAAGCGCATTATCACAATGAACCTATACAAAATTTGAAGAAAATCGGATAATTCTGCATGAAAAACTCATTTATCTAAATTAGGGGGGGGGGGTTATCCCCTCTGTCCCCCTTTATACTTAACCAATGAAACCCCAAAACTATTGACAGAAGCACATTATCAAAATGAACCTATATACAAAATTTCAAGAAAATGGGATAATTCTGCATGAAAAACCCATTTATCTAAATTATGGGGGGTTAGCCCCCCGTTTCCCCCCTTTATGCTTAACCAATGAACTTTCAAAACTAATCAGGGAAGCGCCTTATCACAAGGAACCTATAAACAAAATTTAAAGTAAAACGGTTAGTTCTATCAAGAGTTATCGCGTTACGTACATACATACATACATACTTACGTACGTACATACAGAACCGGCGGGCACATAAGCTCTCAGGCTTTGATAGCCTGTGAGCTAAAAAATGGGTAATTAAATTAGCAATATAACAAAAATAGTATAACAAAGCAGTACAATAAAGTTAATACAATCAGTAGGATTGAACGTTTGTCGCGGAAAAAATATTACCAATATTTCCAAATAATATATTTCGTGGCTGATTTCTATTGTAAATGATATAAAAATATGTCTCAAAGTTTCTTGTTCGGAAATAGTGATGTAAAACTTTTTGGTACTAATTTTTTTCCGCGACAAATGTTTAATTCTAATAAGCATTATTAGTTATACTAGCTGGCTTCGCATACTAGCGAGCCCCTAATTTACATCGGGGCCTCGACTCTAATTGAATTCTCGATTTGTAACGAAAACCTCGAACCGAACGAACCTCCGGCTCCTGTCCTCGCTGACTTCGGCACCGTATACCATACAATATTTAGTAATTTAAGAAATGAAGGGTTTTGTGAAACTTGTCGTATTGCCGTTGCATTAAGTGCTCCAACTTGTTTTGCCCTCTAGTTCTAGCGAATCTCTAAGTGAACTATGACTTATTAAACTGTCACACTGAACATAAATTAATATACGTTCATTGAAAATATGGTTATCTAGATTTTTAATTTTTGACTTACGTCACCGTCATTCTAACTCCCTCATATATCAATTGCATGACAATCAGAATATATTTACGTGAGTTAGAGCACGGACAGGCAGACAGATAGACAGACAAACCGAATTCATAAATACTTTTCAACTATGTTAGAAAGTGTTACAAAGGTAAAAATCCCGAGAAACTTAAAAATCTGTTGAAACATCGGATGAGTGATTCTTTTGGCGTAATCCAGTTTTGAGTTATCAAATCAATCGAAATGAGTCAAGGGCATCTTTACTCTACCGATGGAATAATTTGTAATTCATTAACGACATTGTTTTGATTTTGTCTCTTTAATGTGGAACTAACTTGCTTTACAAGAAGTGTGTTATGAATACCAATTTGATGTTTTCTCAAGATTTTTATCGGTTGTTATAAATATTTATTTCTAAATGAGTCAGGCTGATTCCACATGTTTACGAAATATTAAGGGGATTAGGGGAACGCTTCAGTGGTTTCTCATCTATCGCGAAATCCCATGTGTTAAGTTTTTGGAGAAAGTTAAAAATAGAAATTTCTCGTTACCAATTACATTTTCCAAAATTTGGCTTTCATCATTAGAAAGGGGACTTTCGATACGTATGTACTACGTTCACAAAAATTGTCTCTATAAAATTATTATTATTATTTTTTTAAAGATAACCAACAAGTTTTTAATTTTAACTTAAGTAAAAAATTCAAAAGCTTTTTTAAAAATATTTAAATAGTAGTAAAATATTTTTTCTTAACATTGTACGACGATATCGGATTTAAACTTTCGGAGTGTTAAAATAAAGTAATTAGCCAAGAGAATTATATTTCAAGTCAACCCGGATCTAACCCGGCAAAAAAATTCCCCAGCTCGAAACCCGACCTGAAACCAACACGCTTCAATCCGAACCAAAATACTTCAACCCCATCCCGACCCACTATCAAACTGGAAGAAAACTTACCATACTTCAATACAATTGCGAAAAATTAGTTTACAATTACATATCTAATATCAATTTTATATTTTATGTAGATAAATGAGCATGTATATATATATATTCATTAATAATCAAGTATAGGTTTTCTTTTTCTTTAAATTTATTTTACATTTTGCTTTCGAAAAATCGGGTCTACCCGAACCCAATTCGAAAGAGTCCAATCCCATTCCCAACCCGAAACTGCAACAATTTAAGTCAATCCGACCACCAACGAAAATATAGTGTTAACCCGACCCGATCCGGACCGCAAGTCGGGTAACTCGACTTTACCCCATCCGATGCAGGACTCTATTAAGTAGTCTCCAACTAAGTTCAAGTAACCCCAAATTGTATATTAGTCTGAAACTCTATATATAACTATGTTTTCATCTAAGTTTTTAGACGCAATTTAAAGTCACTTCCTGCGAACGAATATCGCTGAAATATTCAGAATAACCTTTTGACACAGTGAGATTTATGTTTAGAAAATAATTTCATATGATAGGTTTTTAAAGCTGATAGCACCCATGGTGGGAAATTGCATAACTGAAATTTTACAATAGATTTATTTTCTTCTATATTTTATCACATGCCTACCATATCACAAGTTAAAACCAGACTGGACATATTCAACTCAGTCTTTTTTACGCCGATAACGCCCCTACCAGGAAATATAGTAACTAAATTTAAATAAAATTGATTTTCATGTTTTACACTATGACAAGTACTCAAGCTAAAAATAGGTAGGAAAGATTACACACAAATTTTATTTTATATTCGGTTTTGAAGCAAAAAATGCTAGTTGTAGTTTCGTATTAGAAAATTTGTATGATCATGGTTTTAGTAACAGGTCTCGTCATTTTCACCACTCACTGTAAAAGAAAGTCACAGAAGCTGCTCTAATTAAGCACAAAAGTTAGCAAAAATTCGGTGTAACCTTGTCATTATCTAAGATTAAGGAAACTTTTCAGTTAGGTTTAGAAACAATATGAAGAAAGGCCAAATAATTTTTTTTTTTTTCGAAAACAGCAGGTTTTTTAAATTTACAGCTTCTTTTCTGAAATAAAAGACATCTTACCTACACTCCAGTTTCGGAAAAGATGTTTGTGTTTATTTCGGAAACATACTACTGTCTGAGCTAGAGGTCTGCACGGCCCCGTGTCTGGTCCCAAGCCCAAGCCGGGCCGGGGTCGGGCTAATTTTCATTCACGAGACTCGGGCCAGGTTAGATCCGGGCCTATTTTTTTCTACAGACTCGGGCCGGGCCAGACTTCTTCCTGGCCCGAGCGAAAAGTCAGTAACATGTGGCCCGGCATAATCCGAAAATAAAATCTATGCATAAATAAGTGTACTTTTTGAACAATTTTAAGTGTATGATAATGTTGCTTCAGAAATATCAGCATATTTTGTAGAGATTCAGTCGGGATGGGCCGGACTCGGGCTGAGATTTTAGCTTTTATACCGGGCCGGATTCGGATCAAACTTGTAACTTTTTACCGGGCCAGTTCAAAAGCTTTTAGGTATAAGTCGGGCTGTGCCCTGCTCTCGAAATTTTGGCCAATGCAGACCGCTAGTCTGAGGTTTCTGAATTATTTTTCTCTTGAAGCTTTCTAAAGATAAAGAAATCGTTTCCAAAATCGTGAGTAACTATCATGTTATACTGATTTTTCATAACAGTTTATTTCATACTAAAAAACGTTTTAATAATTTTTATATTGTTTGTGAATTATAGACTTATTTTTAACTCTGCCCATTTGATGTTCAGCAAATTTATTAAAAAATAATAGTTTTTTAAGTATACAATAATATTATTTCGTGTTTTAAAGTAATTTATAAGTGATGGCTGATAGTCAAATTATTCATGAAAATAATTTGATAAATGTTTATAAATCCAAGTAAAATTTATTTCACAGGAGAGACATATAAAATTTAAGAGGACACAAAAAGTAAAGGAATATAGAATAAATGCACAAAATGCAATTATCTTGAAAATTTGAGGTACAAATATCAAACATAAAAAAATACATAATGGTAATGAGTAGTTAAGTTTTTTTTTTTTTTTTTTTTTTTTTTTCTTGTGATAAACGGTGGTAGTTTTATGTTACATTTCATTATGGTAGGTTGCTCTTTTTTTTTTTTTTTTTAAATAAAAGAAATAAAATTCTCCACAAACCATACCAGAAAAACAAAACAAACAAACAATTTTCTTTTCAAGTTAAAAAGAAAAAAAAGAAAAGATCAATTTTTATGGATTTTGCATTTTTTATTATACATATTTTTGAATTTTTTGTTGTTTTTTGTTTTATGCATAATCGCAATAAACAAAATATGTTTTTGCTTATTGCGTTGGAAAAATAACCACTAAAAAATAGTGAACCTGGGATTCAAAGTTGAGGCAAAACTAGTTTTGCAAGATTATTTTTGTTGTTTGCAAATTTGATAAAATTTAGCAAAAAAATTCTAGTAACCGGTAAAGAATAGATTAGAATTATTAGTTACATAGTTTAGAATAGTACATAATTTAGAAAGATAACATAAACGAAGTTTTCTAATGAAACTTTTCAAAATTATAGATATCTTGGGAAAAAAAAATGTACAGTAAAGATTGAATAAACCGGCATGTTTGGAAAATGCTGATTGCCAATTGCTTCAAATATCTGGATAATTGAGTGCTGCAAAATGCTAAAATCTACATCTGATGAGGGGATATCGATGGAATATTGAAGCAGAAAACAATTTTTTGCCTATTTCCCTGTCGATGTCAGTAAAATAATTCTGATTTTATTATTTTATTATTTGCATTTGATGAACTTATTTTTGCCAAGTTAAAAATATTTTTTTTTGTCTTGAATATAGATTCTAAGTCTATTTCTTAATATTGGGGGGGGGGGGGGGGGGGGGGGGGGTAGAGAAAAAATGCTGTTTGTTCTCATTCCTTCGGTCTTTTTTTTTTTAGAAAAAAGAAAAGAAAAACCATACTTTGCGTTCGCATTTATCGAACCCCCCCGGTCGTACACTATTAAAACTTTTGTTATCGTTGTTTACGATTTAACAAATATATTTTATTTCTAATCTCTGGTTCTATGGGCTAGATCACGACGGGGTATGGCTCATTCAACTCAACATCGATAGCCTTAACTATTTCAGTTATGTTCGTATAGAACAGATTGTGCCCCCTGGCGGTGGAAGGTGTAACTAAAGGATTTTGCAACTGACTCGGGTTCTATGGGTCACATCACGACACGGTTTGGCTCATTCGACTTGACATCAATAGAGCTTACCAATTTCAGTTCTCAGTTTCACTACCAGTTGGTGCTTTCCTATCTCTGGTTCTATGGGCTGGTTCATGACAGAGTATGGCTCATTCGACTCGACATGGATAGAGCTTATCGATTTTCACCACCAGGGTGCTTTTCTATCTCTGGTTCTATGAGCTGGATCACGAAGGGGTTTGGCTCTTTCGACTCGACCTACGGTAATATATGGGAGTGTGCATGGCACGCTCAGTGTATGCTGTCTAAGGTAGTGGGGCCCCCAACATTAGATTTGTTTAAAAATAAAAAAATGTTCAACATTGATTTCATGTACATTTAAGGTTGTTGGCACGGGCAACGCCGGGCTAAGCTAGTCAAACATAAATAAATGGAGTAATAGTCTAAATTAATTACAGTCTTCCAAATACACATCCAGTCAATTTTCGTCATTTCAAATCTTTCTGGTCCCCTTAAAAAATAGTGTCTCGCGGCCGACATGACGTAGCAGTACTTAGTTTCCTGCCTTCAGATCACAGATTTGCCTACTTATTTTAATGTTTTGTTGCCGAGCGACTATGTGTTTGGTGATAGAATGGTTAAAGAGATGCATTCGGGTCTAGATGGCATGAGTTCGAATACAACGTCATCTTTTTATATTTGAGTTTTATTTTCAACTTCTTTATTTAAAAATATTTTATAGGTTGATTTATATTTTTTATGATGAATGGAATATTTTTAATAAAAGTAAATTTTGTTGGCTCATAACAATTAAAGATTTTATTTTTTATTTTAAAAATAAAATACTTACTTGAATATTCTATTTCAGAATGTTTTTTTTCTACATTTTAATTTTAAAATGTTTTAAGAATGGGGTAGTTTAATAAAAGTTAATTTTGATATTAACAACAAATAGATTTATTTATTTATGAAATAAAATACTTATTTAAAAACGATAAAATGTGCTTAAATTTTTACATTAAAGCTCATTTTAATATTTAAAGTTTCATTTCAGTGCAATATTATCAAATTCCTCCTCCCCCCCCCACACACACACACCCTTTTTTTTTAAAGCAAAGCATACTTAAAGATGTAAGGGCAGGAATCTAAGTATGGTCAGGTGATGTCTCCTGCGAGACACTTGTCTCTTAAAATGATTTGCTTTTGATACATTTTTTAAAGCAATCTGTATCAGTCTTTCCTCTTTTGCATTTTATTATGTACCAGGAGATTAAGTCAAGAACGTGCCTGCTTTTGCAATAGAGGAACGAAAGTGATTCTTATCTCATTCATATGATGATTTTATTGATTTCATTTTCCAAAATAATTCTGATTTTATCGCGTTTTGGGCGAAGCAGCGTTGTCAGAAGAAGGGTGGTACGAATAAATTTCGATATTTATCGGCCGTAAATATCCATTTAAGGTGGGAGTATTGAATCGAAATGCTGATGTCATTTCGGATGTGTCATGGCGATAAATAAAAAAGATTTATTTTTGGTCATACGCCCTTTTCAGAACATTAAGACAGGACTGCTGTATTAGTTAAGGCTTATTTTTAAAATGACTGCATCATTGTGATGCTATACACTGTAAAATAAAATAAATAATAATTAATAAAAAACCCGTCAATCAACATATATTTTTTCGTTAATAATAATTGAACGTTTCCCGTTTTTGGTTGTTCATTTTCATTCATTTCACGTATAATTCTGAAATCTAAGTTAAAATTGAAGTAAAATTCTCAAATCTAAGCTGTATTTCCGTGAAATCACATCAACTATGACGGCAGTAGTCCTACCGTTTCTTGGCGGAATTTCCAATTTGTCCATTTTCCTTGAAAATCACTTAACATTCTTAAAAAGTCGAAGCTAAAAACAACCGAAAATTTTCCATTTTAACTTTAAAGTGACAATTTGTGGAAAATCTCTTACCATCCAGCTTAATTTAAGAAAGCAACTGAAATTTAGTTTATTATATCCACAATATATTTGTGAATTTTCACGATATTCGACTGTTCTGTTTATATGAATTTCCTTATATAGTTTACTACCAAATTATGACCACAAAATTTTGTTACGGTTCGCATATGCGCAATTAAAAATTATTTCATACAAATGCTCATATTTCATCCAATATTTAATATATTCATATTCTAATAGCAATATTTTGTTTCTATTGAATTCTGTCAAGTTTTCTGAAAGTAGCGTTAAATTTGGTTGAAAAACCCTGCATGCTACAGTACAGGGTGCGGAAAAAGTTCTGAATGTGCATAAAATCCCTTATTTTCGAGAAAACCGTAAATGTCAACAATTTATTTACAAATATATTAAATTTAACATATAAATGAAGGCTGTAGATGCAAAATATCTTAGGAAAGATGTTGCGCAATGAATTCATCTGATTATATAATGCATGGTTTAGTTAGACAATCAGAATAATATCATTGTACTGAAGCGCCTACCTGCTGGGCCAAAAATATGCAAGTTTTATTCTATTTTATTACCATTCGAATACTTCGCTATGAAATTGTTTTAGTTCTTTTAAAAATTGAAAAATGATACTGCGGACATCCGTAGAGCTAATAGTTTTTTCTAATTATTTCAAAGCGAGCATTCAGATAACCTTAATTTTCAAAACAATTTCAGTA
Organism: Maratus michaelseni; assembly: GCA_963931845.1. NCBI lineage: Eukaryota > Metazoa > Arthropoda > Arachnida > Araneae > Salticidae > Maratus > Maratus michaelseni. The sequence continues at coordinate 388,598,802 of OZ007590.1, read as the reverse complement.
ATATTTGTAGGGTAAAATTTGTGAAACAGAATCTGTCTATAAATAAATCCTGTTTTAACTAATAAAATCCTAAGGAAAAATTTCATGGTTCCGGCAAATGGAATTGCATAAAATTATACCTGCTAAGATAGAAACCTGTCTAAAATGGAATTTTTTTCAGCTCCTAGTGATTTTGTTTTCACATGTTTTACTGAGTCATAAATATTTTATTACCTTTAAAATTTCTTTCTATGAAATAATCTTAGTATATATATATATATATATATATATATATATATATATATATATATATATATATATATATATATATATATATATATATATATAGTATATAGTATACATATATATTATATAAATATATGTAGAGAGAGAGTGAGAAAAAATTCTGAGCCAAAATTAATTTATATCACCAGTAAAGAAATACGCTTTTTTCATTTGTTAAATCAGAAATGATCATGTTTTAAAATGAAATAACCCAGCATCATTTAGTGCAATTTAATTCTTACATTTATTTTCGTAACAATCGAACATTCACTCAATTGATATCCTACACTCTTTTTACATCACTGTTATTGTTCCCCCATTATTTTCACAATCATTTTATTACTTCGCTTACAGTTTGTCCTTGAATATGTAGGATTATCATCGATATCTCTCGAGTTCATCGATGATCATCCGGAAAAGGACAATTTTCGAGCTTTTCCCGATGTCCTTGTAGCGCATTCTTAAAACGACCTCGCTTGGACGATTGTCTGCTAGTTTGCCCTGCTCGTCGGTGCGTGTTGGAACGATCGGGTATATATAAAAATATTTGTTTACTGTAGAAACATTCGATACCAGCACTCCGTTATCTTCATCATTTATATTTAGATCTGTTAATGGAGTTTTGTGTCAGAGATACGTGATAATGGGGAACGTTTGCTTGTACGATGCAACTTAATTAGAAGCTTTTCTTTCTTTTTCTAAGTCAGTGGAGGTCGAGAGAAATCTCGTTTAGAGTTGTAGTTCGCAGTGATATACTTATCACATGTGGAATGATATTTCGCAGTTATACACAACAAGTAATTACGATGGCAGTTTGATAATTTCTCTACCTGACACAGAAATGGAACAAGTATGACCAAATGACAATGTTGTTTGTAAAGTATGATCCTTTAGATGACATGCCGACGAGTTTCAGACGCGTGAGATTATTCGTTATTGCTGGGCGATAAAGTAAAGTAAACAAGTTTTGACATTTTCAAAAAATGAAAAAAATTGAAGTTCGAGCTGTCATAAAATATGTTGTTAAAAAATATTTAACCCCCACGAACATACAAAAAGAGTTACAATCTCCCTTAAAAGATTCTTGTCCTTCATATTCGACGATAAAAAAGTGGGCTGCTGAATTTAAACATGGTAAGGAAATCAATGCACGATGATGAACGCTCAGGACGCTCAAAAACCGCTATGACCGACGAAATCATCTCAAAAATTCACAATGCCGTATCGAATGATCGCCGATTGAAGATACGCGAACTTGCCGACATTGCAAACATTTCGATAGACCGTGTGCACCACATTTTACACGATGTTTTGGGTATGAAAAAGCTTTCCGCTCGATTGTATTTTCTTTTTCAAACGTAATCAGCGTCTATTTATGTCAAGGTCTAAATGAATCTGAAGTTTCATGAAAATATGTGCATTAGTTCTTCAGATAGAGCTATTGCTAAACTCGCAAAAAATGAAGCTTAGCAACGCCACCTATTGTGTAATTTTCACCAAAAACTAATCACCTCCAATTTATATCAGGGACTAACTGAATATAAAGTTTTATTAAATTTCGTGCATTAGTTCTTGAGATAGAGCGCCCACAAAACTTTTGTCACATACAGACAGACAGACAGGGTCACATACAGACAGACAGATATTTTCTAAAAACAGTGTCAAATCGTGTTCAGGACCTTCTAAAACGTATAAATCCGTCGAAAACTGGAAGACGAAAATTTTCATGAAACAATACTTTCTTCTTGTAAAGATAGAAGAAAGTAATAAATTAGCATGCTGTGGCCATCACAAAACTTTCTTCGGTATAAATCACATCGTCTGCAACAGAAATTAAATGACAATGTATTCATTCTTGAGATAATATAGCTACCGTGAAAGACAGAGCATAGCAGCGGCACCTATTGGGCGGCATACATCCAAACGAAATAAGGATCTATTTATGTTATGTCAAGGCCTAACAGATTATGTAGTTTGGTGAAATTCTGTGCATTAGTTCTTGAGATTTAGCCGTCACGAAAATCGTGCAAAATGCAGCATGGAAGCGTCACCTGTTGGGCGATTCACACCAAAAGCTGATCAGTATCAATTTATGTGAAGGTCTAACTGAATCTGAAGTTTGTTTAAATTCCGTGCATTAGTTCTTGAGATAGAGCGCCCATCATATGTCAGTTACATACAGACACACAGACAGACTTACGGACAGACATTTTCTACAAAAAAAAAAAAGTCAAATCGTGTTCAGGACCTTCTAAAACGTATAAATCTGTGGAAAACCGAAGGACGAAATTTTCACGAATCCAATACTTTCTTGTGAAGATAGAAAAAAGTAAAAATAAAGGGGAATCAAATATTATTTTAAAATTAATTGGACATTCTAAAATCAGACATTTAACAAAATACACAAATAAGCAACATGTTAAAAGCACAAATTAAAATTATAGACATTTCGACCTTTATACGTTTCGACTCTCATCAGTACAACTATCGATGGAGGCAAAACAGTTTATTTTAAAATTTCATGATTCAGACAAGACACTTCGGAGCATGACATGTATATATGCTGGCGGAACTTTTAAAATAAACTCATTGGTCTCTAGATCGATAGTTGTAAGATAAAGTGTTTCTAAGAGAAACACTTTACGACTGCAAAAAAAATCAACACATTTTTAGGCATGTCATTAGAAAAATTACTCCTTTTTTCTATATACCTTGAAATTTAATATGTAGAGCATGCTTCTAAGACTAGTTTTTCCAGTCTCATTCCACTTGTATATTCTTTTTTTTTCTTTTCAAAATTTATGATGTGCTAACACCTGCCATTAATGAGCCTGAATAACGTGCTGTTCCTTAAAACTGCTGTTTTCTTAGTAACAGAGAGTTTTATTCGTTTTCTTTGTATTTCGTTCAGAAAAAGCTTTTGATGGTTTTTTTTACTATAGTAAATTTAAATATCATTAATATAATATAGTAAATATTGGTGCAATATCGTTTTGCTAGCAGGTTAGGATGAAATAATGGAATTTTGCCACGGAGTTAGGTACTGGAGTTCGGACATAGTTCTTCACAAAAATTATAAAGTACATTACAGTTTGTAAAAATATTTTTTTGTAATTAAAAACAAAGGTAATTTTACATCGATTTGCCAGTTACAATGTGATTAACCTGTTTTTAACTTAGGATTTCAATTTCAATTTCCACCTCTCCCCCAAGTTCGTCATCCGATATTACCATTTTTTTTTTCACTCTGATCTACCGATTCATTGTACTGGTTCGTAGACGCGGAAGCAAGGTCTACATCTGTCAAACTTTTTCTTTCTTTCTTTTACGAAACAGGTGGGATGATTCAACTTAGACACGTTTTGAAAGTGTATACTACATTCAAGCCGAAAGAACTGGCAAGCCGAAAGAACCCCCTTATCTCTCGTTTATGTGCCGCAATCGAGTCTCATCGACCTTCAAGCGTCTATCAAAGTATTTCTCGTGCAATGTTTTGAATTCAAGTATCCATAGAACCTAGAACTATAGATGGAACATGGAACATGCTGGCAGCTGTTACGAATGTATGTTAGATTTGTTCCGGCATCTTCCGATGTTTTGGCTTTTTATTGTATGTGGAAGGGTCATTATGTGAATAGAAACAGATTTCAATTAATGGATGAATTCGGAAAAACGTGGAGTGACCTTTTATACATTAATTCATGTCCTGGAAACTTGATAAACATCCTTCTGTAAGGAAGGAAAGAAAATTACCCGTGACCTGTGTCTTTGAGGTTTGAGAATTGTAGATTTTAAGATAGCTGACATTTTTATAGTGAAAGTCTCAAATAAAAGGAATTGCTTTGGAAAACATATCAATAATATTCGATAAGAAACCGAGTATGTTATTAACATCCACACTGATAATAATGGATACTGGAAAAAAGAAAAATAATTTATGGGCAAATTTGTAATTGCAATTATCTGCAATGCAATTACAATTTAATTGTATGCAATTTATTATAGTTTACAATTACATGCCGTGAAAATGTCTTGCAGCTCTGTAACCGGAACCGACCCCCATCCCATTATCTGACGAAATTTCTGTGCTTGAATGTGAGTAACTGTAATCAATTACATACATTTAAATTGTAATTACATTGCAGATAATTACAATTACAAATTTGCCTCGTAACTTGTAGTTAATTATCGAAAAAAAAATTAACACTCGATTACTATCCTGAAGATACGTACGTTATTGCTGCCGTTATATATGTGTGATCACATGACGTAATTTCCATAATTATACGCCATATACAGCGAAATTTCGGGGAAATGTAGTAAATAATTAGAAAGGATCAGGGTTCATAAGCCGTGTTTTTGGCCCATGAAATAAGACTAAAACTCGATTTTGTTATAATGACTTAATTATTTCACTTTTTAATATTAGATGGTTTATTCTGTACGATTTCAACGATAGTTTTTGCATTTTGTTCGGATTTATTTGACTTACACAAGCTCAAAGTTCGTATTGTTCGTAGTTTTTGATGAAAAATACACAATTTCTCCGAATTTTACCTCAATTATTTATAGGAGTGCAATCGTGCAACACTTTCTTATTTACATATATTATAAAATACATCAAAATGTAAAATAGATGTAAAAATAAAAGTGTTGCAAAGCTGCGCTCATAGTAAAATAAAAAATATATATATTAAAAATTGAGGTGAAATTCGGAGAAGTTGCGTATTTTTCATCAAAAACTACGAATAATACGAACTTTGAGCTTGTGTAAGTCACATAAACCTGAACAAAATGCAAAAACTTTTGTTGAAATCGTACAGGATAAACCTTCTAATATTAAAAAGTGAAATAATTAAGTCAGTATAACAAAATCGAATTTTATTCTTATTTCATGGGCCAAAAACACGGCTTATGGAGCCTAATCCTTTATGTTCTTTTGCCTTTAATCACAAGAGCTAAAAAATATATACTAAATCGGTGTTTCCAAAGATGCCTTTGGAGTCAGAAAAAAAAGTCACTGTATCTTATGTATAAAAGGAGTGTTAAAATTAGTTCTGAGTGTACTGTGTTAATAGTGCTACTATCTGTAAAGATTGGTGAATCACTTAAATACTCTCATCACAGTACATATGGGCCAAAATATTATAAGTGTGATTTCTCAGTCCCCGCTATACTTCTTAACACTTCTTTGCAATATAAATTCTCATTTAATGTTAAAATGTTTCTCTATCATTGTTAGACAATATTATGTTACTTCTATTGTGAAAATCTTTTTTATTTTAATCTTTAAAATGTAATTTAAATATCTCAAAAGTCACTACTGTCTCGTGTCCACTCCAATCTATAACTCGATCATTAAAACCATCAACCAACAATAATTATTAAAAAGTTGTGTAAAACCAATGGATTTATTATAAATATGAATCTTATGGAGCATAATAATAGAATTTTTATGGGAGTGAAATCTGTAATGTTTGTTTTTGTTGGTTTTAAAATTGTGTCCCTCACATTTTGGGTCACTACGGTCCCGGTGTATGAATTTCCTCATATTTTCTCCAGATGGCAGTAGGTAGTCATTTTCAATATTGTTTCTAGTAGGGAAGCACACGTTGTTCTTAAAAAGTCTTCATTGCTTGCTGTTTCTTCATAAAGAAGATTTTCTGGGTTGAAAAGAATGGGTAAAAGTTAAGCGTGCCTTTATTAACCGCGACAACTGTCCCCATTGTTAATTTAAATATTGATATTTATAGATGAACCAATATCTAGCCATTTAATTGTAGGTTTGATAATGTCTTTGAAAATTGCGCATACAACATTCCAAAAATGTTATTTTTTACATAAAGTTTCAAAATTGAAAAAATGTCATTACTGTCCCTTACAATTTGTCTTTTCTCTGATTAAAAACTGCCATATCATATTTATTTTTCAATAAAGTTTCTGCATACCTACTAATTATTATTTTGCAATATATAAGTGGTTATTAAAAATTCAAATTGAGCATAATATAAGACTTTTAAAAATCGGATATCAGCAAAAAATCAGAAGACCAAATCACACTTATGAAATTTTGGTCCATACAGGACTGTTTTAAAATATTTTATTTTGTTTTGACATTAAGTAGAACCCCATGATTGAAGTAACCCCAATTTACTGTATTCATTTCATAATATTTTCTCCGTTTATATTAATTCCTGGTATTTAAGTCTCAATTATGAAAAACCTACCTACTCAGCTTTTTAACACTTTCCAACATAGTTGAAAAGTGTTTATGAATTCGGTTTGTCTGTCTGTCCGTGCTCTAACTCGCGTAAATATGCTCGGATCGTCATGCAATTGATATATGTTATTGAGACTTACTGTGGCATGTTCGGTATTGAAAATGAAGTGTGTAGTACTTATAGTTTTTTTACAGGGACACTCCAAAGAATTCCGTTACATTGCGGTCTATGGGGAAAAATCATTTGTGGTTTATTTTAACAATGTTACACAATTTCAAACATATTGAAATTGATATATATAACTGAAGTGCACTACAAGAGACTAATTACAGAATCTGGTGTGCATAGCACTTATAGTTCGTTTACAGGGATACTCAAAAGAATTCCGTTACATTACGGTCTCTGAAGAAAAATCGTTTGCAGTTTATTTTAATAATGTTTCACTATTTCAAACATATTGAAATCGATATATATCACTAAAGTGAATTACAAGAGGCTTACTATAGAATATTGTGTGTACAGCTTTCATCGTTCATTTACAGGGACACACAAAAGAATTCGGTTAAAGTACTGCTTATTAATAATAATTGCTGGGAATGCTTTTTCAGCTGCTGAACGGGTTTTTAAATTTAACTCATTTTTTGTCTATTACTTGGTGTGTATAAATTGTATAGATTGCATACAAGGCAGCACAAAAGTTCTCGAGTACATGTCCGTTTAATGTCGGAAATTGCAGAAGTGAAATTTTAAACTGTGCTACGCATTTCCTAACTGAACAAAAATTTAGCATTTTATTTAGTATATATATACAAATCTATAGATCCTATACAGGGCTGTACAAAAGAACTCGCATATTTTTCCGAATATTGTTAGTAATTCCTGAAATTGGATTTTTAAACATGTTATGCGTTTTTAAAATTGTTTAGTTAGATATCATCTTACACCTTACGGTAAAGATTTGTAAAATCATTTTTGAAGTGCTGGAAAGTGTTACATAATCTATGCTTGACTTAAGATTTTTCGCTCTTGTTTTTAAGTACGTATTTTGTTTATAAATTAGCTGCTATATACCTTCGCTTTTATAAATAAGTCTTTCTATGCCGCAATCGAATATTTGATCGACCTTCAAGCGTCTCTCAAAGTATTTCTCGTGCAATTAGTTGAACTCGTGTTACTCGTAGATGGAATACGTCACAGTTGTTAAGAATGTGTGTTATATTTGTTCCGGCATCTTCCGATGTTTCGACTTTTTATTGTATTTTGCAAGGGTCATTATGTGAACAGTCAACAGATTTGAATTAATGGATATATTGGAAACACATGGAATGACCCTTTATACTTTATTTATATATTGGAAACTTGATAAACATCATTCTCCCAGGAAGGAAAGAAAATTACATGTGACTTATGTCTAATAGAATAGACCTCTGTCTAACTTTAAATAGCTGACATTTTTATAGTCAATGTCTCAAATAAAATTGATTTCTTTGGAAAACGTATCAATAATATGCTATTAGTAAACGAGCATGTTATTAACTGCTTAGACTGATAATAATAGACACTGAAAAAATAAAAACAATGTTTCGTATAACTTGGATGTTACTTGGAATCAAATAAAAATGTTTAACACTCGATTATTATCCTGAAGAAGCTTGTGTTATTGCTGTCGTTATATATGTGAGATCACATGACGTAATTTCCATATTTATACACTTTATACAGCGACATTTCGGGTAAAGGTGGTAATTAATTTGAAATGTATGTTCTTTTACCTTTAATCACATAAAATACATATATAAAAAATCGACGTCTCCAAAGACGCCTTTGCAGCCAGAAATAAAAGTAAAATCAATCCTGAGTATACTGTGTTACTACAGTGCGTTAACCCCTTGGAGACGAGCGACACGTATACGTGACGCAAAAGATGCTCAGAATCCTCGATTATTCCCACCAGTAACTTTTTATTGTAAGCTTTGCCTTATTTAATGACAGCATTTCTGCGATTCAATTAATCGAAAATTTCTGTTTTCAGAAATCGGTGGTAAAATATTAAAAATTCTGTAAAGGACGCTCGTCGCGAAGGGGTTAAGAAATTATAAGACCACTTTGATTTTGAAAATTATGAAATAAATAAAGGTTCTAATTATAGTTTAAACACATGAGATATTCAAAATACAACATATGTATTAAAATTAGATTGCAATAATTTTGAATAATGCAATAAATAAGTATGGTAACAAAAATATAAGCAATGATTGAAAAATACACTGTTAACAAATTATAAGACCACTTGTCTAAAAACAAAAATAATATGTAAATTAATACGATAAATGGTCCTCCATTTTTCCTTATAACATCAAACACTCTGTTAGATTCAGAAATATTGTGTCATTCTTTTACAATGGCTACTTCTAGTTCATTGGAAGATAAAAACTGTTTATTATTAGCATAAACTTTGCGACTTAATACGTCCCAAATATTTTCCATAGGGTTGAAGTCTGGATTTCAACTTGGCCATGACAAAACATGATTTTTTTCTTTTTTAAACCATTACTGGGTGGATTTAGACACATGGCAAGAGCATTGTCCTGCTGAAACATCCAGTTAGTACCACCTAAAAAAGGCCCAAATGGTATCACATTATCATATAACATAGCCTGATATTGTGCAGAGTTCATACGTCCCGAAATTCGGGTTAAATTGCATAATCCATCATAACTAAAAGCTCCCCAAACCATTACTGCTCCTCCTCCCATTTGTCGACTGAAGTATTGTTTCGGTTCCTTCCTCAAACCATGCCAATAGTGTTTATAACCATCCGGACCATCAATATTACATTTTTTTTTCATCTGAAAATATCACTTGTTCCCATTACTTGTTCCATGTCATGACATTTTTAGCCCATTTCAGTCTTTCTTCTTTATGATGTTTCATTAACCTCGGTTTTTTTCAACAGTTTCATAAATGTTGTATTAACTATTTAATTTCAGACTCATCCAAACTGTTACGTGCGAGGTTCTTTTGCTGAAACGGTTCGAAATTTCCCAAGTGGAAGAACCTTTTTGAGTTGATAATCGAAACATTTGTCGATCATCCCCCGTGCTGTCAAAATCCTTTTTGATCTAAATCGTTTAATTTTATTTGAATCCATATTTATATAACAATATAATAAAATATAACACCTTGTAATAGTATATTACTTTTAAATGCTAAAGGTGTAAAATTAACAACTATAATATAAATTAAAATAACTTTTATTAGTTGTTTTACATGTTTCGACTCTTCTGAGTCATTTTCAAAAACAAAATGAGAATATTCTAAAGCTGCACACTTTACTAAAGGGTGCAGCTTTAGAATATTCTCATTTTGTTTTTGAAAATGACTCAGAAGAGTCGAAACATGTAAAACAACTAATAAAAGTTATTTTAATTTATATTATAGTTGTTAATTTTACACCTTTAGCATTTAAAAGTAATATATTTATTTGAATCCTTTTTTCTAATTATTTCATTGTGAATGACAGTTTTAGAACGCTTCATTTACCTAGCTATTTCTCGTTCCGATTTACCTGCAGACTTATAAAACCAAATATTTCTTACTTCGGTCGCAGACAACTCTTTACCCTGTGACATCTTCAAATATATCGTAAATAACACTATCTAAACCTGCACCTTTGCTTCTCGAGAATACTTCCACTATTATACAAACGAGTACGTTTTATAATGATTCTAATGTGACGTATAATATGCTAATTTTCTCAGGTGGTCTTATAATTTCATAACAGCCACCTTATTTACGTTTTAAAAAATTAGAAGATTTTAATAAAATGTAACTTAAATTTTAATGTAGCAATTACAACAGAAAACGTTCTACGATCAATTTTAAATACACACGCTAAAAATTTGCATATCGCGTCTTCTTCTTCAGAAGTGCACCAATTCGTTAGTGTTCTTATAATTTCTTAACGCACTGTAATTAGTGCTGTTATCTGTAAAGTATTGGTGAATCACGTAAATACGCTCATCACAGTAGATATTGGTCTGTTTTAAAATATTTTATTTTGTTTTGAGATCAAGTATAGAACCTCAAGATCGAAGTAACCCCAATTTACTTTACTCATTTTATAATATTTCTCGGTTTATATTAATTCCTAGTATTTAACGCTTAACTGCTGTTAGTTTTCTCACAAACCGCCGTGTTTTCAGTTTTCACAGTTTAACATGTAATTTTCAGTTTAACTATAAATACTAGTAAAATTTTCTCTCGTTTGGAGCCCAAGTACTATCACTACAGACTTTTGAATAGGCGAATTTTAATTATAATATTCCTGTACAAAAAGTTTAATATAGAAACAGTATCATATGAGTAAATTGAACCTTTTATTCATCTTTCGTTCGAACGACCTCACAGACCTCTCACAGTAGTTACACGACAATTTCTGTCACGGCAGTTAGGGATTAAGTCTCAATTTTAAAGAACATACCTACTCAACTTTTAAGTACGTATTTTGTTTTCATATAAATTAGCTGCTATATATGCCTTCGCTTTCATAAATAAGTCTTTCTATGCTGCAACCGAGTTCGGTCGACCTTCAAGCGTCTCTCAAAGTATTTCTCGTGCAATTAGTTGAACGCGTGTACTCGTAGATGGAATACATCACAACTGTTAGGAACGTGTTATATTTATTCCGGCACCTTCCGATGTTTTGACTTTTTATTGAATTTTGCAAGGGCCATTATGTGAACAGTCCACATATTTGAATTAATGAATATATTGGAAACACGTGGAATGACCTTTTATACATTATTCATGTCTTGGAAACTTGATAAACATCCTTCTGTTAGGAAGGAAAGAAAATCACCTCTGTCTTTCTTCCTTTTGAAATTTGATGAGAACTGTAGAATTCAGATAGCTGGCATTTTTATAGTTAAGGGAACTTTTAAACCTTCAAAGAATTCAATCTTTGAAAAAATATATACATGGGCAATTCCATGAAAGTGTCAACTTTTATCAAACATTTTTTTAAAATATTTTTTATAAAAGTTAAAAAATATATTGAAATATATTCCAAGTTTTCAAATTAATGTTTTAGATTTAAAACGTTTAAGTTAAAGCTGAAAAATAAAATATTTGCAGTTTTGTACAAATAGTATCTTTGAAAAAAAACTGTGAAAAAGAATGTAATTGCTGTTTATTTTGTATTTTCTTAATAAATAAATGCATGTTGTAAAATATTTAATGGTTTACAATAGTCTTAAAGGCATATATACTTGACAATAATGCATGCAAAATAAACTACGTAAACGTGCTCGATATGCTTTTGAAAAAGCTGTCGCATGTGAATAGTTATGTAATGTAAATTCTTATGATCATTTTGGATAATAAAAAATATATATAATTTATTATTTTAGTCGATTTTCTTTTAATAAATGTATAAGAAACTTTCCGTCATTCCGTCACATCAAATGACAGTTAATAACTACAACCTTAGCACAGGTAGGTTGCTCTAAATTATAATTTTATATTACTTATACACCATATTTAAGATATGTATTAGTTTAAAAACTGAATGGGGCTTCTTAATTCACAAAAGTTTCCAGTTTCAAATACCAGGTTAGACTCATGGTAGCAAAAATGTCATTCCGTCACACTATAAAGAAATTGCTAAAAAATGAAAGAATAAAACAGCAAAAAAAAAAATTGTTTTATATATTTTTAAAATCTTTTAATCAATAACAGTCATGTGCAAACTGAAAAGTCAATTTTCATTTGAAAGTAGCTTTAAGGTAATTGCTTTAACTTAATTCTACAACTCAAAATGTCATTCCGTCACATATGGAATTGCCTATATAGTAATAATTTCTGAACACTTTAAAACAAAATGAATGACACTCTTAATTGTTGTTAAGTAGTAAATGTTTGCAAATATACAGAAATTTAAATTCATTTTCCTCAAAATGGTGATTTTGGGTCATTGCGCGCAAATTAGTTCGAAAATTTTTCAATACTTTTTCGTGACTATTTTCAGGATATATAGTAGGCATGGTAGGCTTTATAAAGTAAACCTAAATTTTCATCTTTTTTGTTCCAAAAATATTTTTTTTCCTTGGTGTTATATTGCTAAAATTTTGAAAATTTTATATAAGCAAGATACAGAAATTATTTTGTAATCATGCGTGCAACCATTTTCTACTCGACAAATGTCTAAAAGTTAAAAAAAAAACCCTATTAAAACTAATTTTCCCCATAATGATTTGAAAAAATAGAAAATGAAAGAAGGAACATGTATTTATAGTTACCTCTAAAAATAGTGTTTTGTACAAGTTGGAAATTGTACGTCAAACGTGGTTCGTACTGTTATACAGTGAAATGAATTATATCGTCTGCTATTATGATATGATTAATTTCCGTAATAAAATAAATACATTTAAAGTTAGCAACATTTTATTTTTTGTTGACATTCAGTGAAAATTCCAATGTGAAACTTAAGCCCAGCTCTGAAAATTTCAGAACTTAAAATCCATATTTAGACGCTTTTTCCATTTAATATCTATTTCTCCTGAAACATCTATCCAAAAAGTTGTTGGTATAGATTATAGGATTGCTATCATTAAATAATTTTAATATACAAATTCTGTTTTTAAATTCAGTAATAGGGAAATAACAGGACTCCATCGAAAATAGGACGTCATCACCATGGCAACCTAGAATCATCACCTATCATGGAATATCATTGAATTAATTACATATGATAGGATTTAATAGAATGAAGAAAGCTTTTATTAATATTTTTTTAAGTTTTGATTTGATTTTCATAAAATTTGAAATGACTCGACAGAGATCTGCAATGATTATACATATTAAATTTCCAACCATTCGATTGGGTAGTTTTTGCGTTGTTATATGCAAACAGACGGACGGACCAGACGACGACTATGGGTGCTACGTAATTATATAATTACAAACGCACCTAAAAAAAGGAAGATTTGAGATATGGTACATTAAGCACACAGACGCACACACACACACATATATATATACATATATATATATACGTATGTATATATACTGTATAAACCATTTCTCATTGTCTCCGTTTTTCGATATATCAATCTCACCCAATTGTTATATTTATTCTTTTTTATTATTCCAAAATGTCGAAATGGAGCTAGCTATGCACGAGAGACAAGTGGAATAAAGCATAAAAAAGAAAAGCGAAATTATAGAAATGATTCTATGTCGAAAGGAAATAGCTGCTGAAGTGCGAAATTTTGGGTCGAGAAACAAAAGGGAAAGGAAAATTGAGAACGGAAGACTTGAGAACGTTTAGCTTGCCAAGATTAGCCAATGTTGTTCCAACAATAACGTTTGTGTTTCATGCATTATAGGGTGTATTGTACTGCACCTCTTTTAACTACTTTACAGTGTGCATGATGGTACAATTCATATTTGCGCAAGAAGTTGGAAAGTAGCATTATTACGTACGTTGTTGCTTTAAAACATGGCTTTTATTAAAAGACCTTTAAATGATAAGATTCGGTTTGACCGATATAATTCTATGGTTGGATATCAAGTAATTACTTTTGCGAGACCATAGTGAGGATTACTCAATAATTTTAATACACTCTTGACTCAATACATACTCTTTTCAAAGGAGTAATATATTTCATTTTACAACAACTAGCATGGAAGACTGAGCTACGCTCGGTTAAAATTAGCTTTGCGCTCAACTCGATATAAAAATAAATTCTTACTGCATTATTCCTAGAAAGCATTTTATTTTATAACAGTATTATTTACAGAGACAATCAATGTTAAAATTATGCACATATTTCCAAGTTTTACCTTACGTATATATTTACATTGAAAGAGCATTTTTAGTTCGTCACGTTCTAGAAAAATTCTTCAAATTTTGAAAGCCAATTTTTTCGCCACATATCGCCAATTTGGCGCCATTTTTTCATTTGGAGCCAAGCAGGTGTTTAGAAAGTTCTTTGTATCCTGATTGGTTGAATTCTCTTTTCGAGAACGTTCTATGGACTCTGATTGGTTGAATCATGTATCTTGGGTCTTATTGAGAATTTCTAAAAAATTCCTTCAGATTCTGAAAGCCAAATTTTTCGCCAAATGTCACCAAATTGGGCGCCAAGCTTTTGTTTTAGCATTGGTAAAATTTGATTTTCCCGCCCAATGTCACCAACATTTCACTAAATATCGCCAAATTTGGCGAAATGTTGCCAACTTTGCGACTTCGTTTAATGCCAACTGTTCAACGGCTTAATAATTGTTTCAACCTTCATACCCGTTGAAATGCATTGACCCGTAGTGACCCCAAAATGACCCACTAATCGAATTTTCTCGAACATGTGACCTAGTCCCATGTTCTTCTGGTACCCCAAAACGGTAGGATACAAAATTTTTTCAAAATCGTTAGAGCCGTTTTTAAGATAAAATTTGCATGCACACAGACATTAGACCAGGGCGCGAAATTTCCACTCGCCAGCTCGCCATTGGTGAGCAAATATTTAAGGTTGGCGAGTAAGTTTTGTCTTTTAAAATGTTGTGCTTCAAGTCAAACTATATACGCTTTGAATATCGTGCCTCAATCCAGCGACACGCGGAAGTATTTTAAAATTAAGCGGCGGCATTTATCTTCCAAAAGAAGAAAAAATGCCGCGTCACCCATTTCCATTTACCTCCTACGGAAAAACGAGCTTCCCCTGTCTGCACCATTCCCTCCGTTTTCGCACAGCGCAAGCGTCAAGGCCGCTTTTTTCGCTTCCGAGGACGAATCTGATCGTTCTTCACTCCTGCGCAAAGTGTATCAGATTTCGCTACCCAAGCACAGCTGCTTGAAACACGGTAAAGTTATTCGTTTTCTCCTAAAATTTTTGTTTCTTTCGGTTTAGCGTTTTTCTTGGTTCCGTGTTAGTTGGCGGTAATTAAAGTGGCGTTTTTAATTTATTTTTTATTTATTGCCATGAAGAAAAGACAAACCAATAATATAGAGTCCTTTTTTACTAAAGGTAATATATTAAACGAAAAATGCGATAAAGATGTGGTCACAAATGTTGCAAGTGAACACGTGCATCCTGAAGTGAAGCAAAGTGAGATTGGATCTGCTAGCAGCAATAATCCACTTTTCTCCTTTTCCAGCTCTGTTAAAACTAGTAAAAGGATATGTGGCAGTGATTTCCAGGCGCCACTTCCAGCAAGAGTTTCAGACTTTAAGAGGGAGATTAATTAAACATGCAAAGATATACATCACAGAAAGACTGCAATCTATGTCAAAAGATGTGTTAACATTTCAGCATGTTTTTGACTATTTGGGTTGGCCTCCTAAAAGAAAATATTCTTGAATTTGGAATAGAATAAATAAAGAAGCTCTTCATATATTTGAACCCAAGTCTATTTAATGAAAAAGTGGATATGGTATTTGCAGAATGGACAGAATTCAAGTTTACGTTCCCTTCACCAACACTGAAAGATATGCTGGAGAAGTTTTCCAGTGAAAAGTGTTCAGCAAGATTCCCCAATTTTGCTCCAGATTCAAACATTTTGTACTTTTCTACCAGTGAGCATAGCTTCGTGTGAGAGAGGCTTCAGCTGTCACAACAGACTCAAGACTGCATACAGGAACTCTCTGAAGACTGAGACACTGGATGATTTGCTCAGAATTTCTATTAATGGACCCACCCTGAAAGAGTTTGACCCTACAGCTGCGATTGACAAGTGGTTTTTCAACGCAGAAAGGTAGCGCTACACAAACATGATATTCTAAAATTGTAGGAACTTTTTCTTTCATCAAATTTTAGTGGTATGTGACAATTTCTGTAACCATTGAAACCTTATGCCAACCTTATTTTGAGTTAATATTATTTTTATTTTCTTTTGCAATAAGTATGTTTCGATTTTTCAATTTCTACATTCTTTTATGAATTCGGTCACCAAAAAGTTCTTCATACTACATCTGTTAACATTTTTAAAAAAAAATTTCATATTTTTCATGATTGTAAAATATTCTGGATTTAATTGACAGCTCCTTCTAACAATCATCAATTTAAATTCAGTTTGTCATAAATAGTTCATTTTCTGGACAGGTGTGGTGGCCAACGTTGCTGTCTGAATGAATGTAAATAGTGGCGAGTAAAAGTTTTAGTGTGGCTAGTACCTTTTCAACTGAAATTTCATCCCTACATTAAGACATAAGTTTTGCTCGTATTATAATACATGATATATCAAGAAAGCGCCGCTCATGGTTACTTCTAGTTACAGGTCCATATTATACAAATGCGTCACTGCTTAATAGAAGGCAGACGATAAAACATATTGCCAATATATGATGTAAAGTGTCCGAACAATTAAAAAAAAATAATTTAAAGAGATAGATTACTGAAATAGTCATACCTCACACTGTCTTTGAAAAATTAAAAATTATTTCATTAAAACTGATGCCAGTCCATTTATGATAGAAACTTAAAAATAATTTGAATTTTTTAAAAATCGGTACTTTCTTGTTATAGCAGTTTCCGAGGATTAATTGTCTATCGACCGAGATGTATCGCCAAGTTATCTGACTTGTATGACGTTATAGTCATATATGACGTATATATGAAATTTTATAACCTCTATGACCAACTTATAGTCGCATTCTTCATTCTATTAAGTTCTATCATACGCAATTAATTCAATGATATCCCATGACAGATAATGATTCTAGGTTGCCACGGTGATTACGTCCTATTTAAGATGGAGTCATATTATTTCAGCAGTACTGAATTTAAAAACGGAAAATTGTTTAATTATAGCATTCCAATAATATAACCGACAGTTTTTTGGATAGATGTTTCCGGAGAAATATATATTAAATGGAAAAAGAGACTAAATATAAATTTTAAGTTTTGAAAATTTCAAAGCTAGGCTTAAGTTTTCCATTTGAATTTTCAGTAAAAGTCAACAAAAGATAAAATGTTGCCAATTTAAAATGTACTTATTTTATTACGGAAATTAATCATATCATAATAACAGACGATATAATTCATTTCACTGAAATATAATAACAGTACGAACTCACCTCATTTGTCACGTTTGACGTACAATTTCCAACTTGTTTCCATTTGTGAATAAATTAAATTTTCACTTTGAATCCGAGCCCTAAGACTGGCATAGAAATCGAATCCGAGTCCATTTCGGGCCCGGGCTGAACCCATTTTGTCTCTAATGTGGATCTCTATGAATGTACCTGACCTACTTTTCATATTTTTGTGTGTCTGGGTCGCAACTATTAAACAAATCCACAATAAAATGGGAGATAAAGAGGTTTTGTCTCATATATTTTCTTGTGCATAATCTCATTCTTCCCTTTGCATGCCTTGTGAGATAATGTTTCAAATTTTCTTTTCTTTTTTGCTGACCTAAAATGAGGAACTCTACGGAGTAAAGTGTGTTTCGTCTGTAAAGAGTGTATGTTGAAATAATTTATTTACTGTTGAAAGTGGGTGAATTTTTTCCAGGAAGAAAACAAGTAAAAGTTAACAAAATTATGGAAATAAAGTGAAAGTATTCCTTTATTTTAGATTGTTGTGTCTAGTGTTACAAAAGTCATGCGAAAGTGGTAGTCACTAAAATTTCTTTAAGAGCCTACGCTAGTCACGGGAAAAAACGCTCCTATGGGGAAGTTGTCGTGTTCCTTTATGCATATAGAAGAGTTATCGTGGGAAGTAAGTTCAGGGGGTGATTATTGAGAAGATGTCAAAGTTGGCGAATCCTTTGAAAAGACCTAAAGGATTTACTTTTACGGAGTGAAACAATTTGTTAAAACAAGAAGGTATAGTGGCACTTGGTTGTTTTGGCAATCCGCAGAGTGCGTTTCCTGGGTACTGAAGTACTAAACTGGAGTGTAGTTTTCCTTTTTATTTTGTATGGTGAAGCAAGGAAGACAAAAATCACATCACTAGAGTTAATGTTCTTTAATTGGAGAATGATGTCACACTTCACAATCTTCCACAATAGTGATATTTTGATCAATCAAAGTTTCAGATTTTTTTAAATGAATCTGATGAATATTGGTGAGGTGACATTTTAAATTTAAAGCCAGAGGTGAAGAACACAAACGCGATCCAAAGAATAATCCAGAAATGCTCTTGAACAGGTCCGATCAAGTTCACGTAATCCAAAGAGTTTTTAAGCCATCAAGAGGATTTTTCATTATAAAACCAAAGGGTGGCCAAAGGGGCCAAGACATTTTTAGATGTTTATGAGATGAAGATCAGAGGGCAAGTGTTCTATCCGATATGAAAGTGGGCGCAAGGAAAAACACGCCAAGCGAGATACATTTCAAGCCAAGAGAATCGCATTTTTTTGCGTGGGAAATGTAACCGTTACTTATATACATATCAACTTCATAATTGACGTCATTGGAAGGGAAAAATCTTTTGGCGAAGATTGCACTTTGGCTAAAAAGAGAGATTAAGAATTTTACCGTTAATTATTGTTTTGGGAATAGGGCTTTCGAGGAATGCAGCAAAGGCGCCGTTTAAATGCTATAGACATCTGGAACAATATGCGAGACAAAGCTGACCATGAAAAGGAAAACATTTTATGCCTTGTATAATTTCATTTCTTTTGATATGTGGGAGACCGAATAAGTACGTTAATGATAATTTAAAAACAATATGCATGATTTTGACTAAAAGTCTTTCGTTGAAAGAGAAAGATAAAAAGAGTGCGCTTTTTAACAGCCGGGAATGTATATGAATTACGATTATGCAGAAAGGGGAAAATATATTTGATAAAATACATAAAATATAGATTGCTTTAATTTTTTGAAAGGAATATATATGGTATCTTTACCATAGCTCCAGCTAATGTTAAGTCTATGGGAAGATTATCGCGCGATTTCTCGCTCGCATTTTAATATTTTTAAATGATTTTTTTTTTTGCATAGGATAGCTGACGTCGATCTCTAACGTTGTTAGAGATTTACTTTTTTGATTTTGGTTCCAGTTTTTTTTATATAAGAGTAATTTCACTTTCAGAACCGGTTCCAACCGGTTCCAAAATTGAAAATGTCCACTTATAAAAAAAACCCTAACCAAAATCAAATAAGTAAAAACTAACAACGTTAGAGATCGACGTCAGCTATTCTATGCAAAAAAAAAATCATTTAAAAATATTAAAATGCGAGCGAGAAATCGTGCGATAACCTTCCCATAGACTTAACATTAGCTGGAGCGTTTCTTCGCGCGACTAGCGTAGGCTCTTAAGAGCCGCGCAAGATGTCTTAAGATCCTGCAGAATAGCTACTGTGAACGGTCTCTGAGACCTCTTGATCTCGAAAGATGAATAAAAGGCTCGATTAACTTATAAGGATACTGCTTCTGTACTAAGTTTTATGAACAGAGTCACAGAAGCCTCTAGCGATAGTACTAATTTTTCAAAAGAAACAAAATTTCACACATACATAGTTATAGTTATAGAAAATTCTAAGTTAAACTGCGAAAAAAAAAAGTAGCGGTCTAAGGTCGCTAACAGCAGACATGGGTTAATTTTTAACGTTACAAATTCTTCGACACAGAACATCAGAAAGTTTAAGGCTCATTTATCCAGATAAAGACACTTTTTTAAGATAAAGAACGTCCGATAAAAAAAAAATACTATCTACATATTTCAATCACATTAAAGTGCAATCAAATTCTTACAATTAAAGTCAAATTGCAACATTCAATCAAAGTCACGCAATTAAAGTCAAATTGCAATCAAAATGCAAAATTCAATCGAAGTCGTGCAGACCGCCGAGCCAAAGGGCAAAATTGTAAATTTTTTTCGCTATAATTTTTTTTTTTAAATGCTAAAAAAAGATCATTTTTTAAACTTTAAATAAAAAACGTAATTACGTATATGAATCTAATCCATGAGAATATTAATCCTTAATCAATGTTTTAAAACTGAATTATAGCTGTAGAATTATGTTAATTTAAATAATGCTTCTATTGCAGTGAAACCCACAGCATAGTGAATGGATAAATCAGTTCACGGCGCTAAGAAGGTTTGTTAAAGTCAAATTACAATCACAATCAAAAAATTCAATCAAATTCATGAAATTAAAGTCAAATTGCAATCAAAAGGCAAAATTCAATCGAAGTCATGCAATTAAAGTCAAATTGAAATAAAAATCCAAATTTCAATCAAAGCCATGTGTAAAACTTATCATTAATCCAAATGTTGTCAACTTTATGACTAAAATATCTACATAGTAAACATTTTTTTTCCTTTTATCGAGCGCACCTGATATAAAAAAAAGTGGCTTTATCTGGATAAATGGGCCTTAAATTCTCTGATGATCTGCGTCGAGGAATTTGTAACATTAAAAATTAAAAAAAAAATATCTAAACGATAATACAGATTATGTTTGAGCCATTTGAAATCGATACTTGAGAAGAATCGAGGAATGTACTCTGTAACATCATTAGGATTTTAGTTGCCAGCTGGACACATGATTCCGGTTTTTTACATGTGTAAGTGTATCTCTAAATTTTTGAGTTAACTTATACAGCAGGAAATGTGATATTTCATTGACATGATGATATCGTATAGTATCATACATTAAAATTCCAAAGAGAAAAAAAAGTCAGTTTTTTAGTTTCGTTACAATTATATTTCTTTTGTTCGTATTATCAACTAAACATCGACAACGATTCAAATTTCAGAGAAATTTCAATTTTCGAGAAAAAAATCTTGGGTTTCTGAAATTTAAGATTGCGGAGACGGAGGGGAAGGGGGAGGGCGGGTAGAATGTAAATTTGGAACAAGAGCTACAGAACAATCTTTAAACGTTTATCTCTTTTTGACACTTTTATCTTTCTTTAACACTAAACTTGTGCTGTGATGTCATTTAGTCCTCACGTATTTTTTTTACTCGTATAATATGTACATCAATAAGTAAGATTCAGATAAAAATAATAAAGCATATAAGCGATGTTCTTAATGATTTATTCAACTGTAAAATACAGTCATGTAAAAATACTGCTGTTTTTTTAAAAAAATCATTTTATTTCTTTTCAACACTTTCCAACATAGTTGAAAAATGGGTATGAACTCGATTTATCTGTCTGCCAGCCGTATGTCCGTGCTCTAACTTTCGTAAATATACTCGGATTGCCATGTAATTGATATATGTTATTGAAGTTTACTATGGCATGTTTTCTATTGAAAATGAAGTGTGTAGCATTTATAATGCATTTACTGGTACACTGAAAAGAATCCCGTTACATTATGGTCTATGGAGGAAAATGTTTTGCGGTGTATTATAATGATGTTACAATATTTCAAACATATTGAAATTGATATGAATTTATGAAATGCACTAAAACACTTTCTGTATTATATGGTGTGCAAAGCACTTACCATTCATTTAGAGAGTCACTCAAAAGAATTCGGTTACATAATGGTTTACGGAGAAAAACTATTTGGATAATATTTTAATAATGTTACACTATTTCAAGCATAATGAAATTTATATACACTATTGAATTGCACTACAAGATGTTTCCTGTAGAATAGCAGTTATCGTTCAATTATAGGGACACACAAAATATGTCGTTAACAGTTCTATGTCTATGAGCGAAAAAAAAAGCTAGTGCTTTTTTCGATGTAAAACGCATACCATGGTATGCGTTTTTATGTTTAAATAAAATTTTTACTTACTACATGGTATATATAAATTCTACAGATCATATAGCACAAAAGAATTCGAGTAACTTTCAGGCTATAGACGGCAATTGCTGAAATCTGGTTTCACCTTTTAAAGGGAGAAATTCCGTTTCAGTATTCTGAAAGTGTTGGAAAGTGTTTTATAATCTATGCTTCATGTATGATTTTCCTTTCTTTCTTTCTTTTTTTTTTTTTTTTTTTTTTTTTTTTTGAGTTATAATGCTACGAAATGGCTCTATGACGGCAGTTGCGTACAAAAATTGCAAGACATCAGTTAGGGTTAATTCGTAGAAAATAAAATCAACATTTACTCACATTGTTATGCAATTTTTCCAATTTTGATTACTTTTTTTACTTTACTGTCAAATTTACTATGAAATTTTCTAATGCATTTAGTGAACTAACAAAAATATAAATATATAGAACAGACAATAAACCTTATTAGAAGTTTGATTACAGAATAAGCAGTATTAAGTTGGAGTAAAAACTTCTGTTTAATTAATTTATTTTTTTATAATTAAAGCATATAACTGAAATACCTACTTTCAAGATAATCATTTTGTAAATCTAATAGTACGTAAGGCCATAGATGCCCGCAAAACAAAATCCAGGGAAGGGCAAGATTTTGGAACAGATATGCTTGTAGTCTGCTGCCAAAGCCTCCTTTTTTTAAAACGAAGAATGTAAACATGAAATCAGCTCTGAACTACGATTTTTTTTTTCAGAACTTTCTGCACAAGACAATTTTTATACCTGTCATGGTGGAAATAGTGTAAGGGGGCTACCGTATAGTAATAGGCAATAACTCTAATATAAACATAACAAACTTTATTAAACACTTAATTATAGTTATCAATACAAATGAGAGGTATGTAGAGAGATGGAGTCTTATAAGAAACACTTACCCAGGAGATGAGAAGCATTTCGTGGTGGGGAGATGAACACTTAACTATCACATAATTAAATCTTTCCGATTATCAAACTGTGTTCCATTCTCATCTGATCTCTGCAGTCTGCTGCTAATGCGTATATATATTTTTATACAAAACGGATATTTTATATACAAAACGGATATTTTATATACAAAACGGATTACTTCAAATCGACCTCTGGCTATTTCCTTCTTACTGATTAACACTCGTGATTTCTTTAATCTTGATTATACTTGCAGTAATATCAAGTGGGAAAGGGGTTATTTTGTTTATTCTTAAAATGTAGGTGGACTTTATATTTGGACCTTAATACTCTGAATAATAGATTAGACTACTCACATGTCCAGAGCATTCTAGGATTTATCGAACGGTCATGTGAGTTTAGTTAAGATTGCTTGTAAATTGAGAAACATTAATTTGACTAATTTTATTATCTGGACTTTTGGAATCAAACTTACGTAGCATCGTCACAATAGAGTGCAATACAATAGTAGATGCAATACAGAAATGTAAGAAAGATGTAATAGAGAAATGTGGCAAATAAAATTTATTAAAAATACCTCTTCTTAATCTTCTACCAACATTTTCCAAAATAAAGAATTAGAACAGTTTATTATACACGCTGATTACAAATAAATATCCCAACTTTGAAGGGATTTATTAACAAAAGTATAGAAGATATACACGCATTTGCGAAAAATATATAAAAAAGAAGATTGTGAAATTACTAATAGCAAAAATTTATAAATGTTCAATGTGACCACCAGCAGAAACACGAACGACATCCATTCTGTAGGAGAATTCGTCACACACGGTTTTCAGAATGTCGGGTGTTACAGTTGCAATAGCTGCAGTTATCCTCGTTTTCAGTTCAGCAGTGTCAGCTGGTAGAGGCGGAAAAAACACTTTATCTTTTATGTATCCCAAAAGAAAAAAAAAACGCACGGAGTTGAGTCCGGGCTTCGTGGGGGCCACTGATGAAGAGCCGCGTCGAAATCTGTTCTGCAACCAATCCACCGTTGCGACAGTTGCTTGTTCAAAAACTCTCGTACAGAAAGGTGCCAATGGGGTTGTGCACCATCCTGTTGGGTGAACTAGCAACGAAACATGCCGGTTCACTTTCAGTTTCAACCCGCCGCTCCTTGCACCATCTCTCGCCAAAAAAACGAACCTTTACATTTATGAAACTTCATAACTTTTCACTCACTTCGATGTGTGAAATGGAACATTACCTTTCATTGTTCTGAAGGTAAAGCCCTTCAAAGTTGGGATATTCATTTGTAAACACCCTGTATTTTTTGTCACATCCCTCCCCCACTTCCCACCCACCCAAATCGAAAAATTTTTAGTTATTTTTACTGTCTTCTATCTTTACAAGAAGAGAGTAAAAATTACGTGAAAATTTTCGATCTCCAATTTTAGATGGATTTATACGTTTCAGAAGGTCCTGAACACGATTTGACTGTTTTTTAAAAAATTTTGTCCGTGAGTCTGTGTGTCTGTCTGTATATGACACAGATTTTCTTCTCGATAACTACTGCACTGAATTTAATAAAACTTCAGATTCATTTAGACCTTGACCTAAATTGGTGCTAGTTAAGTTTAGGTGTTAGGTGTATATCGGCCAACAGGTGGCTAATATGCTGCATTTTTTCACGATTTCCAAAATAGCCATATCTTAAGAACTAATACTTGGAATTTAATCAATGCTCATATTATGTTAGACCTTTACATAAAGAAGATGCTGATAAGGTTTAGGTGTATATCGACCAACAGGTGGTGCTGCTATGCTGTGTTTTTCATGATTTCTGCGATGGCTATACCACGAAAACTAATACGCAGAATTTCATCAAAACTTCATATTCTGTTAGACCTTTACCTAAATAGATGCTGATTCAATTTTGACTTGGATCAATCAACAACGGACGCTTGTATCCTGTACTTGGTGAAAGATTCCTAATTTTGTTCACAATAAATTGATGGAATTTAGGGAGGGTGATTTTTTTTTAATTATTATTATTCAGTGATCGTCGTAATTCTAAGCTAAATTCAAAGAAAGGCTTCATACTTCATATGAGGACGTGAGTTTTAAAACTCGCCTTATCCAAATTTAAAAAATCGTGTTTTCTCTATCAATCTATTTTATTGGTAAATCTTCACTGAAAAAACACTAGAATCCACAGAAAAACTAGTTCTAGCATGTATTTCTGGCGTTCTAAAATCTTGGTTTACATTGAAAACCAATGGAAGCAGTCAGAGGTTTTTCGCGATTTCCTCGAATTTGATTTTTTGCATAAGGCGAGTTTTGAAACTCTCGTCCTCATATACATAATTGTTGCTGTATGAGTATGCTATTTAAATTAATGTATATTATATTGATATAGAAGAAAGTTTTGTGATTGCCACAACATACGAGTTTCTTTTTTGCTGTTTAGATATTTTAAGTTACTTGGAAAAAACAAATCAGAGAAAAGGAAATTTAGTTAATTAAATTGGAATAATGGGAGGGGCAATTGCCCTACTTTGCCGCTCCCCCTCTTGTGGACGGACGCCCATACATCAGGGTAATTAAATTCCCGAACAACTGCGTCGAATATTTGAAACCCACTGTAGGAATGTCAGATGAACAAATCTTTTATGTATTTCAACAACAGTTATATTACACGAAAGTCCTCGTGGAGCTATGACTAATGGAAAAGTTATGAACTTTATGACTAAAATATCTACAGAGTAATCTTTTTTTATCGAGTATCCCTGACATTAAAAAAGTGGCTTTATCCGGATAAATAGGCCTTAAACTCTCTAATCATAGAAAATATCACATCTAAGTTTTAAAGAGATATAAAACCGAATGTTTTGAAATTTAAAATAACTCTTTGCATAAGTTGAAATAACTAACGTCAAATGTTATTTTGCTTATCACTGCTGCCAAATTAACGGCGAAAATTACTAACAGACACGAAGAAGCGATTATACACGTAGAAGCGTGTCAATCGATTATTGTTAAAAAATGTTATAAATTCACTTAAAAAAGTATAAACAATCTAATTTTAAGAAGAAATTAACTGTTAACTGTTGTTAGCAGTCTCGAAACTTTGCCCCGGGCGCAGTTTTCTCTTCGCACGGTTCTGTAATAGTTGGTCAAATAAGATTATCTGCATCATTCCTGTAACAGATAATATATATTTAAAAAAAAACAAAAAAAAAAAAAAAGTGATACTACGGTATAACATATCTAAAATTCTAAACATTTCCATTAGTTATTTCCATTAAACTTAATCAAGTTTTTTTTTTTTTTTTTTTTTTTTTAATGTTTCATAAATTTGGCAGTGTTTTGGCAGTGGCATAGCTATCGTTAGTTTTTAAATTGAAACCTAAGAAACCTTTTAAGGTTATAAAATAAAATAAAGTTTTTGTGAAAAAAAGATAATTTTCCTTAACTTTGTTTCTTATCTAAATTCAAGTAATATACTTTGAAGTAAATATTATATTATTGTAATACTCATTTGAAAGAGCTATATTTAATTTTTCAGATCTATCAAGAAAAAATAAAAATTATCAAATAAAAAATTGAATACTAAAAAAAAAAAAATGGTAAGTGAAATTATTATTATTATTTTATCATGGTATGTTTCACCCATTTCCTACTATTGATGCATTTTTTTCAATGTCCAGAAACTTTTACAGCCAATTTTTGAACAAAATAATAATGACAAGAGCGAAAAATCATACATCTGCCATGATTATGAAGCACTGTGTGTCCAACGCTATCAAAATATTATTAATAAATTTCACTTTGTCATACAATAAAATGTGGTATCTAAATAAACAATTTTAAAAACAATTACGTAGTTTAAAATCAATTTTCGGCACCTGCTGTTAATAGCCAGTATTGTATGCGATTTTTTTGCCGCCATGTATGTGAATTTATATATATTCTACAAGCATTAAGTTTGATTTGATTTGACTACCTAAGAGGAACTGCTCAGACAAGGAAAACCAAGTCTGTAGAGCATAATATCCCTCCCGGTGTATACTGTAATATAGTTCAGCTGAAAAATGTATAATACAGTTAAAAACACATATGTCAGGCACTTCACGCCCATAGATGGTAATGCTTACGAATATTTTCGTGTAGCCTTGTATATAATCTGAAGAATTTATGCACCCTGCGTAATATAAGTTCACAGCAGATACCAACTTAAAACGCTTTTCCAGGAATTATCGTTCCTGTAGTCTAGTCAATCCTGTATCCGAATACTTTTGTGTGTCTCTGTAAATGAACGATAAATGGTACGCACTCCATAATTTTTAGAAAGCATGTTGTAAGTGCACCTCAGTGGTGCATATTAATTGCATTATGTTTGAAGTATCGCAACGGGATTAAAATGCACCACAAATGATTTTCTTCCAATACACCATAATGCTACGGAATTCTTTTGTCTGTCCCTGTAAACCAATTATAACAACTATAAACTTCATCTCCAATGGGGAGTATGCTATAGTAAACGTCAATCGTATATACCAGTATACATTGTAAGACAGAGCAGACAGGCAGACGATTAGACATACGGAAATCATAAACACTTTTCAACTACGTAGAAAGTGGTAAAAAAAAAAAAAGAATAAAAAAAAGAGAATACAATAAAGTATAATACTTTTACAGAATATAATATTTAATTAATAATTACATATGCCGATCCAATATATATAAGATCAACCTAAATTCAAAGTAATAGAAGTTATCATTTCTTTCAAGGTAAGACAAATATTAATAAATTTAGGCGAATGAATATTTTCGCAATTCTTTTGTATTGTATTTTCGTTTATTGTATTTTCGGGTTTAGCATTTCCCCATTAGATTTCAAACTTTTTATATTTTTCTTTCTTTCTTTCTTTTTTTAAGTATCAATATATTGTTAATTATATTTCTTTTGTTCGCATTTACATCTAAAGATCGACAACGTTTCAAGTTTCAGAAAAAATTTAATCAGTTTTTATTTTCCGAACGCATAGTGTAAGGAAAGTATTATAATCATGAATTTTGTGTGTGTGTGTGTGTGTGTGCGTATGTATTAACACCTTCGCGACGAGCGTTCTTCACAGAATTTTTAATCTGTTACCACCGGTTTTTCAAAAGAGAAATTTTCACCTAATTGAATCGCAAGAATGCTATGATAAGATAAGGAAAACCTTACAATAAAAAATAACTGGTGGGAATAATCGAGGATTCTGATCATGTTATGCGTCACGTATTCGTGTCGCTCGTCCCCAAGGGGTTAACACGATAACTCCCAAACGGGGCTTTCGATGGAGCCCCCATTGGACGAATATGTTATAAGCCGCACGAACTGTATCGATTTTCGTACAAATTGACCTCAGGATATAGTATTTAAACCATTTTAAAACCATTTTGCGACCGATTAGATACCGAAAATCATCAAGGAAATAGGACAGAGTTTAAGTGATATAGATGTTTCGGGGATGTGATCAAGAATTAGTAACGCAGAGTTAACGCCTCCAGCTTCAAACCGGGCGATCTAGTGTTTGAATCCACCCGATTATATATATATATATAACATTAAAATAAAACCACATGTGTAAAAATAAATGAAAAAGATAACACAAAAGATGAACACAGGAAATTCAAAATTCAAAAATAAGAAACTATGAATATCTTACGGATTCTTCAGAGGAATTTCATAAGCATAATTCATAGTAAAGATATCTTAATTCGTCCAATATTCTCGGCATTAGGTCTAAAAATGACAATATTAAGCTCCTTATAACATCTCAAAAAATAAATAAATTATAATACATCTGAAATAGATAAAAACTTTAAAAAGTAATATATATAATCTTTACGTTCTGTACTATGGTGAAGTCCCGATATATTCAAATGGACATTGTTTTTGACAACATTCCCGAGGTATAATGGTGTTTTGCATGTACCGCAATAATCGTAACATTCGTTTCCTGGAAAATGAATAAATCCACACAAAAGGCATTAGGTGAAAATAAGACTTAGATTCCATGGAAGTCTTTTTATTATGCCAGCACATCGACACAAGAAAACAGAGGGTGGCCTTCGCTTAATCCACAAAAAACTTACACCATTATTCGACAAAAGCGAGATAAGATCTGTTCTAAATTTTCAGATGCACTATCGCCAACACATTAGATGTAACATGCCAATCCTTACATTTCTTGCCAGGCTTAAACCGTCAAACTTTTGACAGTTAGCAATAAACCAATATTGAGAATTTTTTGAATAAGAAATGAAAGGATGCCATAATTTGGCGGAACATCAATTTTTGTGATTTTTAACATACAACCCGAGCGTTGTTTTGGGAAAGTTAGCCATGTGTTTTAAAAGCGAAGAAAAAGAGTTGATACTGCATATTTTGCAGCATTCAATTCATGAAAACGGCGCATAGTTGTAGCATAAGAAAAAGAACAGCATATATTAAGCTCATGTGCATAGTTTTATCATAAGCTAAAGAAACGGGCAGATTCAGATTCAGATTCAACCAAGCAGGGTGGCCTACCATACGGCTTAAGCTCTACAAGCCCTGCTTGGCAAGTTTATTTAAAAAAAAAAAAAAATACAGATGAGGCCAATAGGCCATTAGGCTTTTACTGAGGGAATGGAATTATTTACACTACTGTGTTTCCGCTATTTTTGTGGTCAATGATGAGGGTTATTCTTCTTCATCATCGTCTGAGGGCAGGACATTTCCTAGAAGGTGTGCTGGAGGCATTTGAAAGAGTTGCTGATTGTGTTCTATGAGATGGACACAGTCTATTATTTTTTGTTGTAGATTTGGTGTATGGAGGACGTGGTGGAACCAAACTGAGGTCCTCAGTAATGCCGGTTTCCTTATGTGATATGCTGACGTTAGCGGGCAGTTGAGTGTGTAGTGGGTGGCATCTCCTCTTTTTCCACATGTGCAGAATGGAGATGGGGCTTTATTGAAGAGAGAGAGATATGATGGGAACGGGCCGTGGTTGGTTATGTACAGGTAGATGTTTCGGTGTGGGACCAGGAAGTCCTCGGTGACTTTTGGACAGAGGCTGTAGGCTTTTCGTCCCCTGTGCTCCGCTGTCCATTGGTCTTGCCATTTAGATGTGTATTTGTGTTTTAGTTGTCCTCTGAGGTAGGATGGAGGTGCTGGGTGGAAGATGTGTTTTATTGATGTGTCCGGTTGTGTGGCTTCCTTGGCGAGTCTGTCAGCGTGTTCGTTGCCCGCAATTCCTGAGTGGCCTTTTACCCAGTTGAAGAGGATCTTTTTTGTTGTGTTTTGCAGTTTCTTTATTATTTGACCTATTAGATAATTTTCTGTATTCATGTCTGTAAGTGCCACTAAGCTGGAAAGGCTGTCTGAATTTATTGTTGCTTTGTCGTGTGTGGATGTTTGCAGCCAGGAAATTGCGTCGGAAATTGCGAGCAGCTCCGCTTGGTAAACGGAGTTTGAGGTGTCCAGGTGTATTTGATGTTCTGTTATTGTGTCTTCTTTGTTGTAGATGCAGAAAGCGTATCCTACACCAGCGTCAGTCTTCGATCCATCCGTGTATACTTGCAAATTTGGCTGCTCCTCTGCATTCTCTGCCCATTCAAAATATGTTTTGTATGGTATAATTTCTGTTGGTATAAATTTCGGTTGATACATATCTGGTTGTATTCCAACCATGGGGATGCCTAGCCTAAGGATTGCTCCTTGGGCTGCTGTTTTCTCTGTTCTTAGTGAGAGTGGCATTGTTCCCGTGAGGACGCAGAGAGATGAGGTTGCTGTCTTCTTGTATGCACGGAAGATCAAAAGCAGACACTGTGCCTGAATTGCTGAGAGGAGTCGCAGCCCGTGGGATTTTTGTAGTTTGGGGAACCATGTTGCTGCAGCGTAAGTTATTTTCTTTTCTAAGATTGTGTTGTTCCATATTTTTAGTATTGCTTTTGAGATACTGCGTTGTGAGGCTGCAAACTTCAGGAGGTTTTGGACTGCTGTGTTGATTTCTGATCTCTTGGCATGTAGATGTGGTAGGAAGGAAAGTGTGCTGTCCAGAACTAAGCCGAGATATTTTAATGTGGGGTTATGTTTGATGGATCTGTTATTAATTTTTAGTGTGGGTGGACGCTTGAGATATTTACGATTCTTTATTTGCAGAACTGTTGATTTTTCGTGTGTTATTTGAATGGAATGACAATCCGCCCAGTTTTGAATCAGTTGGAGAGCTGCGTTGCCTTTGTCTTCTATGATCTTCCTGGTGCGACCTGTTATGATTAGAAGTATATCATCTGCGTACGCCACCACTTTGAATCCCTTTTCTCTGAGGATTATCAGGATCTTATTGATGAATATTCTCCAGAGAAACGGGCCGTAGCACGACCCCTGGGGACAGCCCTTTTTGAACCAGTGAAGGTCTCCAGAGAGCCAGTTGGCGTACGCAGATCTGAGCGATAGGAAGGATCTTGTCGTGTTTATGTATGGTCTGCTCAGTTCTAAGGTTTCGAGCTCCTCCACTGTTGCATCCCAAGGTAGATTGTCGAAGGCATGGTGGAAGTCTAGAGAGATGAGATATGTGTAGTTGTCTTCTTGTTTGCTTAGATCTATGATGGACAGCACTTCTTGGATTGCCGTTTCCGTCGATTTTCCTGGGACGAATCCATGTTGGGACGGTGCTAGTTTTGGTGTGTTGTGTAGTTCATGTAGGATACGCTTTAGTATTAGCTTCTCAAAGATTTTGCCCAGGATTGACAGCAGGGAAATCGGACGATACGAGTCCGCTTCTGTTGGAGGCTTTCCATTTTTCAAGAAGAAGACTAGTTCCCCCTGCTTCCATGCTGTCGGGAAGTAGTTAAGCTTGAGGAGTGTGTTGTAAATGTCTTGTAGTAGTTGTGGGTGATGTTTGAATATTTGTCTTGTGATGGGATGGTCTATGTTGTCTATTCCTGGGGCCTTGTTTTTGTTGAAGCTGTATATTGCCGTTTTTAACTCGTTTACGGTGAATGGAGGGGCCGTCTTGTCTGGTGTTGGTGTTCTGGTGTCTGTAATCTGTGAATTTCCATATATGTGTTCTGTGAGGTCCTTGTAAAATGATTTCTTGGTGTGTGTGATTGTTGTTGAGTGTGCCAGTGCATAGGTTTCTTTCTTGTGAAAGTCCTGGAAGGCAATTTTCTTCATTTTCCCATAGGGATCTGTTGTTGCCTGACAGAATCTCAGCCATGCTTCTCGTTTGGCTTTTTGGATTTGAAGCTTGTATCTGGCTCGCTCCTGTTTGTATTTCTGTTTGTGGGCTTGTGTGGATGTTGGAGAGTTTGTTTGTCTTCGGAGTGCCCGGACGTAGTTTCTTGTTTTTCGGAGCTCCGGAGACCACCAGTTGATCGAGGGTTTGTGTGTGCTACTTTTCTTCTTGAGAGTGTGTTCACTTGTCTCTTGTATGATTTGTATTAATTCATTGTAGTGTGTATCGAAGTTTTCTTTACTTTTTATTTGCTGGAAGTTAATGTTTCTTTCTATTAGTCTTGAGGTTAAGTGTTGATTGAATTTTTTAAACGATATGTTCTTCGTTCTGTATCTTCTTCTCGGGAGAGTTGGGGTTGTTATGTTTAGATATATGGTGATCAAGCGGTGGTCCCCGTAATTCATGTCTTTTTCCACAGTCCACTCTTCTAATCTAGAGAATACGGGGAACGAGAAAAGAGAGACGTCCGGCCATCCTTGTGATCTTTCTGTCTGAAATGTGGGTGGGCTGTGTGGGTCGTTTGCCGAGATTAAGTGGTGTTGGCTCATATGTGTGATGAGATGGTGTCCTCTGTCGTCGTCCGATGGATACCCCCAGAGTTGGCTATGAGCATTGAAGTCTCCCAGGTGTATCAGGTGTTTGCTCATGCCTCTCTTGTTTGTCCAGGCTTGAAGGTCTTCCTTTAGATCTGCTGACGGCGGGGAGTATTGATTGCCGATTGTTATAATTATATCTTGGAGTGTAACGTTAATGAATACTGAATTTTGGTGTTGCTGTGTTCGTATATGTTGTAGGTTGTTGTCCAGTATGATTGTGTGGCAGTTGTTGGATTGCGAGGCATATGAAGGCAGGGATAATGGTAATCCGTGCGGTCTTCTATTGGTGACTGCGCAATCCTGGAGACAGGCTATTGAGTAATCCTCTTCTATTAAGTGATTTATGAGGTCTGCTGTTGCTGATTTTGTTCTTTGAAGGTTTATTTGTGCTATTTTGAATTTTGGTGTTGTTGTTCTATTGCTAGTTGGTGTGGTTGTTGGGTTTGGGGTTGTTACCATCGCGAACTCTCTGCTGTTAGGTTCTGTGCACGATGGCGATTATGGAAGAGGTCCTGAAAGACTTGGCATCCGGCTGAGTTGACGCTATGGTTATTTGGGTAGGGGTATCCATCTTGATCTTGCGTGTAGGTGCAATTTAAGCATCTGTGTTGTCGCAGGTGGTTTTTCTTCGGACATCTTTCAGATTCATGTTCTGCCATGCAATATGCACAAGCCGTTTTTCTCTTACAGTTGGTAGAGGAGTGCCCGAAGACTTGGCAGTTTTGACAACGAATTATTGGGGAGTATGTCCTTATTTTGCATGTTATGAGGCTGAGCGATAGTCGACCCATTTTGTGGAGTAACAAGGCTTGGTCTTCTGGGAGGTCTATTACTAATTGGTATGTTCGTGAATTTTCTTTTGATATTTCTTTATGTATGTGTAAACGTTGTTCGATGTCTTCGTTTCTCTTTTTGTTGATTTCTTGTAATACTTCGTCATGTGTGATCGACTTCGGGATGCCTAGTATTATCAGCTTTTTCCTTTTTTCTGTTACAAATTCTTGGGATACCAGACGTGATATGTCTTCTGATTGGTGTATTATATCCGACAGGGTGTCGACATTTTCTTCTGTTTCTGATCTCACTATTAATGTTGTTTTATTTCTTGCTATTGTACAATGTATAGGTGGGACATTCTTGTGTTTTTTAAGGGCTTTGTGTATTTGTTCTCTGATTGAGAACATCGTTAGAGACGTGTTTGATTTTCTAGATAGTAAAATTGCCCCTTTGGAGTATCTCCTGGCTGTTGAAGATGCTGTTAATCTTGTTTGTGGTTGTGATGGTCTGCCTGTTTCTGATTGTTTCAGTTTTTCTGCGTATGAGTCGTGTGTGCTGTTATCTTCTGGTGTTTCTATTGCTGGTGTTTTGTGTTTCTTGATAAGTGCTGAGACTTTTGATTCCAGATCTGCTATTTTTTGAAATATTTTTTCTGTGTTTGTGGTGTTTTGTTTTATTATGGCTTCTTTCAGCATTCTGGTGTTCTGGACGTGTGGGAGTTGGTTCTTTATTTTTATCAGGAGTTGTTGAACTTCTTCTTTGGTCATCCGCTCAATTTCGTCTTCATTCGGGATCTGGCAGTTTTGTTGCTTTTCTTGCTGCTTATGCAGTTGGTTTATTTCTTCTTTTTGTCTTTGATTGTCTTGAGTGAGGAGATCCATCTTGGAGTAGAGATCTGCGAGGGTTTTTTTGTGTTCTGCTGTTAATTTTTCTATGTTGTCCTCTCTTTCTTTTATGGTGGCTTGTTGGTGTTCAATTCTTTCCTCCAGTTGTTTTCTGTCTGCTTGCTGTTTGTTTTCTCTTTCCAGTGTGTTGGTTTGTAGTCGTTCTGTGTCTTCTTCCAGGGATTGGATTCTGTGTTCTAGGGATGCCGTGTTGTTTTCTTGTATTTGGTGATGTGTGTTGTGGTTGGACTCTTCTTCTATGTTGTCTGTTTGGACCTCGCCTTCCTTGATTTGTTCTAGTTCTTCTTTGATTTGGTGCATATCTTTGAGATGAGTTACTATTCTTTCTTGCAAGGTGTTAGCCCCTTCAGTGCCTGCTGGTGAGTGTTGTTTGAGGTGTTTGCACATTTGTCTAAAAGATGCTCTGAATGTGGGCTTAGTATCCAGGAAATCTTTCACGTTTTGTCGGTTGGTGTCCCTATGCAGGTAGGCAATGAAGTCTTGATCTACATCTTTGAATATTTCCAGTGTGTTTGTTATTTTTGTTTGTTGGGTTGAATCTTGTGTTTGTGATGCATTTCTTTTGATGTATGCGATGTTTTTTGTTATTTCTACTTGCAGCCACTGTAGGTATTTGTCTGCTCCTTCATTGTTTTTTCCTTTGTGTCTTCTGTAGTGGCCGATTGCTTGTGCGAGGATTTCGTGAACGTTAAGGTTTTTTCTTTTACCTGTTTCTATATCATATAATTGTTGGAGTGGCGGTCCTTTGTCTGATTGATTTGATGGGGTTATCATTTTTATTTGTTGTGAGTTTCTTGTTTTTGTGTGTTGACTGTTGGTCGATTTTGTATATCTCGGGTTGTTCTTGTCTTCGAGTTATGAGTTTGAGCTTTCACTTTGTGATTGATTTATTCTTCTTGGAATATATATATATATTTTTTTCTTCTTATATTTCTGAGTTAAGAACTTTATTTACGTTAGCGATAAAGGTTATGTGGGATACCCTCTCCGGCAAAGAGAATTATGAGAATAAAAAAAAAAGAATAGAGATAATGAAGATAATACTAGATAGAGTAAAATGGGTGAATTTTGGGAGAACCATGTGAGACCAGCCCATGAAGAGATAAGTGTCCAGCAAAAAGCGAGTGCAGCTGCACCCGAGGGAGATATACTGTGCAAGGCTGATTGTATAAATTGAAAGGCCGTAAAAATGACGCTATTGTGAGGAGATGCGGGAACATATGCAAAGGAGCGAGGGAGTGTATTTCAGGTTGAAGCCTGGAAAACTATGAAAATTAAATGTGGCGCCCTACGCCCTCGGAGTGGGTGGGATAAGAATTGAATTTGAGAATAGATGTAGAAATTTAACACCTTTATGGAGTCCAGGATTAATGGATGGGGAATTGAATTTCCTTTATGGAGATATGCTACACTTGATGGTTGAGAGAATTTGAGAAAAGTTTAAAATTATTAAAAAAAAATTAAAATTTTGACCAGGGTCCAAAACATGAAAATTTTAAGTGAGTGGCTCCGGAATGGAAAGCCTACTTTGAGATCTAACAAAATTATTATGTACGGTAAAATTGGATGAAAGGGAGTGATGTTTATTCCGTGTTGTTGTTGAAAGAAGATCACTTGAGAAAGATGAATGGGGCGCCCTACGCGCTCAGAATGGGTGAAACAGTTTTGTTCCAGGAATAATGGGTGGGGAATTGAATTCCCTTTATGGAGAAATGCTACTCTTGATAATTGAGAAATTTTGATAAAAGATTAAAAATATTTAAAAAGTTTAATAATGGGAACAGGGGCTTGAAAATGAAAATATTATGGTAGTGTCTCCGGGAATGGAAAGCCTACTATGAGATCTATACGAATTTATAATGATCGGCTAGGATGGATGTGAGGGGGTGGAGATGTTTATTCCAAGTTGTTGTCGGATGAAGATCTAATGAGAAAGATAAATGGGGCGCCCTGCTCCCGTAGAATGTGTGAGACGGTTTTGTTCCAGGAGTAATGGATGGGGAATTGAATTTCCTTTCTGGAGATATGCTACTCTTGATAGTTGAGAGAATTTGAGAAAAAAGTTCAAAATTTTAAGAAAATTTAAAAATGGGATCAGGGTATTGAAAATGAAAATATTTTGATAGTGGCTCCGGGAATGGAAAACCTACTATGAGATCTATGCAAATCTATAATGATCGGTAAGAATGCATGAGAGGGGGTGGAGATGTTTATTCCGTGTTGTTGTCGGTTGAAGATCTAAAAAGAAACGGGCAAAGGGCAGATGCCTCAACGAATCTGAGCAATCATTAATATGCAGAGAGAGAAAAACCACATGACAGAACTACATCTGCATTTAATGCGAAAATAAACTAGGTTCTAGCTATTCGAGTTAGGAGAAATGAATAGAAAATGATTTTGATAAGGAAATGAATTGTCAGAGAAAAATTTAAGATAGAAAAACTAAATTTTAGAATAAAACATAAAATATATATGATTCTATATCATATCTACTATTTCAGTTTGGGATAACGTGAGTGATATGAATCTGGTGGAATGCCATTTATAACTCTCTAGTAAATTTGGAAAATGTCTCATGATGAAAGCGACCAGCACGATTTTTATTTATTCTTTCATAATATAACTAAGATAAGCACCACGTGTTATTACTCCTGACTGATATCTCCTGAGTACCCTTAAAGAAAATTTTATTCCTCGGAAAACGATCGACTCACGCCTCGTATTGTTTCAATCAGTTTTACGAGAGTTGTTAGAGTTCATTTTATTTTACTACTACGAGAGTCGTTATCATTATAATAATGCCAGAATATAATGAAGAAAAACTTTTTTTTTGTGGAAATGAAGGGAATATTTATAATACATATCGTTACAGACACGTGTTTGTACTTCATGGATGCCGGCAAGGGAGGGCAGGCAAGAGTCATTGCCCTCCCTGGATTTTGAAATTTAATTATGTAAATGTTCTTTATCTCTGATGATTGGAAAAGTAAAAATAGTACACTCCCAGGGGTCCTAAGTAGCGCGCTACAAGCAGCGAAACTACAGTAACCGCTACTTTTTACAGCAGTTTGTAGTGCAGCTACACATTTTTAGTAGTTTGAAGTAGTTTGTAGCTACATTTTGAATAATATAGTGTAGTGAGTAGCGCGATACAAAAAATCAATAGTTTGTAGCGAGAACCGACGCTACTTTTAACGCTTCTTCAGGGGGGAAAAAATAACATTTTGCAAATCACATGGCCGAATCTGACTTCTTTTATGCAAAATTTTTTTGTGTTCAACAATTTGCGAATCTCAATAGCAAATCTCAGCTGTAGTGTATTGCAACGCGTCACATGAAGTCATAGATTTTTCTCTTTGACACTTGCTGCTAAAATCAAGTTCTAACCCAGCAAATGAATTGATTTTGTTACTGTCAACACTTGTCTATTTACTCATATTATTAAGTCTTCATGTTTTAACACCGGGTTTTTTATTATTCGGAATTGCTTTATTTACGGATTTATTTATTCTTTCCTTTTAAAGTTGTTTGTCTGTAATTTTTTAGATTATAATATCTCTCTTAATTTTGCTACGAAATTTTAATGTGTGTGTAAACTAACATTTTGGAGACAAACACAAAACATTTTCTTGTATGTTAACTTTTTAAATTTTTTAATGCACTTGGTTATGTCGCATTTATTTATTTATATCTCGGCAGACGCAATATAACGAGAGGTCGCTTCATTATGTAATTCGTGTCTTCAATTTAATAGTGTAAATGCAACCCTTTGACAAAATCTAAAAGTAGCGAAGTAGTGACTACTTTTGAAAAGTAGTTTCTAGTCGCTACTTTTTAAAACATGCATGTAGTTGTAGTTGTAGTTAACTACATTTTCGATAAAATAGTTGTAGTTATAGTTCGCTGCAAATAAAAAAATAGTTTTTTCAACCCCTGTACACTCCTGTCCAGAAATTAAGGGGCAGTGACCGGACCCTTTCGCTTTTTACACGATTTGTCAAATATCTATTGAAATTCTTGACAAATTGTCCTTTAACTTATAGGATGTAAAGCTCATGTTTGACTTCAAGAACAATAGAAACAGTAATACTACAATTGAAAGATTACTATATTGAATATTTAATGAGATATGGGAATTTGTATGAAATAATTTTTAACTGTGTATGCGTGAACTATACCAAAAGATTTTTTTTTCATGATTTGGTAGTCAATTCTATAGAGCAACTCATATAAAAAAAACCCAGTCAAATATTGTGAAAACTCAGAATGATATCGGCAATACAGTGAACTAATTGACGAATTTTTGGGGAAAATCCAATTGGATGATAAGGGATTCTTCTCCCCCATAGAAAATTAAACCATGGAGGTAATCAATCGCCAAGCAAGATCTCCATTGTGAATTTTACAGTGCTGTCTGATGTCGAAAAAACAATTCGCATCTGTAAACGTGGCATACGTGATAAAAAAAAAAAAAAAAAAAAAAAGCATGCTCATTTCGCTCATAGCAGACGATACAATTCATTTCACTGAAATAATAACGATGATTTTTTTTACATTGTGAAACTAGTTATAGTACGAACGGTGTCGCTTCAATTCGTCGTGCACAATTCATCGTGGGACAATTCATCGCGCACAATTCATCGAAACGTCAATTCGTCGTGACGTCAATTCGTCGCAGTGAAAATGTCTTTGAAGGCTATAATGGTAAAAGTAAAGATAATTTAGTAAAATTATTTAATCTTAATTTGTTTTTTAGATAAAGAGAATTATAACTAACATTTTATAGGCGATTTTTAGAGGAATTTTTTTATATGTGATTTTTGTGAATTTCCCTACTGAGAACATGAAAGTTTAGTGAATTAGAGTAAGTCATTTCTTATTTAAATTAGAGATATAATAATACTTTTAATTCTCTATATATAAAAAACAAATTATCATTAAATAATTTTACCAAAATATATTTTCTTTTATCATCATAGCCTTCAAAGACATTTTCGCTGCGACGAATTGACGCAGAATCAGTACGAACGCACTTCATTTGTCACGTTTAACGTACAATTTCCAACTTGTTTCTGTCGTAGTTATTATGAGTGTATTATTAATCTGATGGGATGTGCCGTGTTTG
This sequence comes from Maratus michaelseni, assembly GCA_963931845.1. NCBI lineage: Eukaryota > Metazoa > Arthropoda > Arachnida > Araneae > Salticidae > Maratus > Maratus michaelseni. The sequence goes on along the minus strand of OZ007590.1, from coordinate 388,559,031 downwards.
GTAAGTTTAGAAAAGATATCATGATGAATGCGAGAAGCATGATTTTTATTTCTTAATTTAACTGTTCCTATATTAGTAAACACGGATCCGTTTTCGTATTTCATCCATTTTCGCACACCCTCAGGATTTAAAATTAAAATTATTTATTTATTTATTTATTTATTTTTAGAATATTGAAAACTTGTTACATAAACTAACAAATTTACAGTAAATCCTACTAAGACAGAATCGCTGTCGACCAGAATTTTTTTTTGTTTTAAACTGGTCTCTGCCTTAAAAAATATAATTGCATGATATATCTTTTACCAGGATCTGAAATATTTTCCCTTTAAGGCCTTTCTTAAATCCAAACTGGCTATACTTTCTGACACGTTTTTAAATTCATTTTTGTTCTCAAATATATCTAATTGGCAGGTGCTCTTATTAAGAAACTATGTAATCGAACTGTTTTTTCCGTTTTTTATTAAAAGCAGAAGATTTTTCGGAAATCACTGTCAATATTGACGTTTGAACGAATTTTCGATCGCGACAGCATAAGAAAAGAAAACAAACAAACAAATACAGTACTGAGACAAAAAACGCTTATAACTTACTATGTAATTCAATTATCAGAAAAAAAAAAGAACTTTTTTATTACAAATCACTCTTATAATAATGCCTGCAAGTATCATGCTTTAGAAAATGTGGCAGAAAGTTTCACGTTGGTTGATCGAACAAAAATATTTTTTTCGAGAATCACATTAAGGCAGGATTCCGTTAAAGACAGGTTCCGTTTTGACATGTTTTACTGTAGATAAACTAATGATACTCTGTTTTTTAAAAGTATTCTTAGTTTTTTCTTTTATTTCGCTAATAAAACATCTTTTAAATTTTAGATTAAAAAAAAAAAACTTAATTCTATGGCAGACTTTTGCAGACCCCTTGATTATGCGTTGCGTAGCGCTTGGGGACCGAGGACCACAGTTTAAGAATAGCTGTTCTTGTTCATAACATTACTTTAGATAAAGATCACGTGTTATTACGCTTGACTGATTTCTCCTGAGTATCCTTAAAGAAAATTTTATGCCTTGGCAAACGTAAAGCGCACGCCTAGTATTGTTTCAATCAGTTTTACGAGAGTTTGTAGAGTTCGTTTTGTTTTCTTTCTGCGAGAGTCGTTATAATAATGCGAGGATATAATGAAGGAAAAAGTTTTTTGTCGAAATGGATAGAATATTTATGAGAGATCTTTAGAGACACGTGTTTGCATTTCGTGCTTTTTTCTGGGTTTCGACTTTCTGATCTTAAGACTTTTACTTCGGGTAATTTGGGCGACCCGTTTCAAGAATGCATTAAAATGCATACATTTTATAAAAATGTATCAAAATTTGTATTTAGTTTATAGTTATGTAAAAAATGGACATTTTCCATTAATAAACACTGATCTGGCTAGATATTTATATTTATAAGTAGAAATATCGTTGGGAATTTATAGTAGAGAAAATATATATAGTATATCGGGAAATATCATATATAGTATATCAAATATTCTGAGCAGAAAAAAGTGAAATGTACAGAATGCTAAAACGTGATGGTTTTTGAATGCTATTAAATAAATCTAATTTTATATTATAACAAGATATTGTTTAAAAATAGACCTTTTTTTAATTTATGGTTTTGATAGTACTTGTACGACGTTTTTTCTTACCATCACCCAATAGTTTTGCAATTATTCTACTATTTATTTTGTAATACCCAGTGTATCATGATGTAAATTTTATTTTCTCATCAACACCCAATAGCTTTGCAATTATTCTACCATTTATTTATTTTGAAATATCCAGTGTATCATGATGTACATTTTATTTTCCTATCAACACCTACTAGTTTTTCAATTATTCTATTATTTATTTTGAAATATCGATGTCCATTTTATTTTCTCATCAGCACTTAATAGTTTTACAATTATTCTACAATTTATTTTGAAATATCCCGCATACCATGATGTAGATTTCATTTTCCCACCAACAACCAGTAGTTTTATAAATATTCTACTATTTATTTTGAAATATCCTGTGCATCATGATGTACATTTTATCTTTCCATCTACACCCAACAGTTTTGCAGTTAATCTACTATGTATTTTGAAATATCCTGTGCATCATGATGTATACACTTTATTTTCCCATCAACGACCAATAGTTTTACAAATATTCTACTATTTATTTCGAAATATCCAGTAAATGTGCATAAAGATGTACATTTTATTTTCCAACCAACACCCAATAGTTTTACAATTATTCTACTATTTATTTTGAAATACCAAGTGTATCATGATTTACACTTTATTTCCCCCATCATAAACCAGTAGTTTTACAATTATAATAAAATAAGTAATCAAAAATATATCTATCGAAAGAGTTATTAAACAACTACATTTGATTAAAAGTTTGACATATACATTACCTATTTACATCTACCAGAGCTTGAAAAAAGTAATTAATGATTGCATCAGATAAAGAAATATGACCGTTACACTTTTAAAGAGGAAATAAAAATAAATCTAAAGTCATAAAATAAATATTTGAAAGTGTTATTTCGTTTTTTTTTATTATACCTAAATATTAGCAAAAAATGTAATAATAAAAGTTGAAAATTGCGTACATTACAGGAAATAGATTTAAGCCGTTACAGTTTAAAATGACAGCAAATTATTATCAAGACATTAAGGAAAATTATATTCTTACGGTAATGTTTATTTTCAATAGCGTAGGACTAGAATGAAGAACATTCGCGAATGAATGAATTCATTTCACTCTTTTGTATTTACATATCATCAAATGATTTAACTGGAAAATTTCTAATAACTTAGAGAAAAAGTTTTTTTTAAATTCAGATATTAATGTAAAAGGATTCTTAAATTTTGGAATAAAGCAGGATCTACTTTAGTATTAAGTTATATCTATTTATAATAAATGAATTTAGAATAATAAGGACTGATTTTGTTTGATAAAATGAAATTAAAATATATGTTTCCATCATAGCTATATTTATTTTAAAATATCTAGTGTATCATGGTACATTTTATCTTTCCATCAATACCCAACAGTTTTACAGTTATTCTACTATTTATTTTGAAATATACAGTGTATAATGATGTACACTTTATTTTCCCATCAACAACCAATAATTTTACAAATATTCTACTACTTGTTTTGAAATATCCAGTGCATAAAGATGTATATTTTATTTTCCAACCAACACCTTATAGTGTTACAATTATTCTACTATTTATTTTGAAATTCCCGTTTTACTTTCCCATCATAAACCAATAGTTTTACAATTATTCTACTATTCATTTTGAAATATCCAGTGCATAAAGATGTACACTTATTTTTCTATCAACAACCAATAGATTTTTAAATATTCTACTATTTATTTTGAAATATCCAGTGCATAAAGATGTAAATTTTATTTTCCAACCAACACCCAATAATTTTACAATTATTCTACTATTTATTTTGAAATACCCATTTTACTTTCTCATCATAAACCAATAGTTTTACAATTATTCTACTATTCATTTTGAAGTATCCAGTGCATTATGCTGTACATTTTATTTTCCCATCAATAACAAATAATTTTATAATTATTATACTACATATTTTGAAATATCTAGTACACCATTTTTAATTGCTTAAAAGGCGTATAGCCAATATGGTGAAAAAGTATCCAAGCTGGGACTCGAACCCGGGTCATCAGTACATGTACATTTTATTTTCCCATCAACACCCAATAATTCTACACATATTCTACTATTTATTTTGAAATATCTAGTACATCATGGTGTAAAATTTTTTTGCACTTTATCACTACTAGTTTAACAATTATTCTGCTATTTATTTTGAAGTACCCAGTGTATCATAGTATACATTTTATTTTCCCATCAACACCCAATTGTTTTACAAACAATCTACTATTTATTTTAAAATATGCAGTACATCATGATGTAATTTTTTTCTCTTTAACACTTACTAGTTTTGCAACTATTCTACTAATATTTCAAATTTTAATTGCTTAAAAGGCGTATAGCCAATATAGTGAAAAAGTATCCAAGCCGGGACTCGAACCCGAGTCATGAGTATAGCGCACTGGCTTTCTACCAACTGAACCACTTGGAACAATACCCAACCTGGCACTTCTCACTATCACATGTTGACAAGGCTACAATCGCAGCACAAGATGGAATATTTTTCCGTGAGCTACCAATCTTGGGGAAAACACGAAACTAAAGAGAATCCAGCATCGATGATTGAATAAATCTATTTTAATATTTGGAAATTTTTTCCATAGAAAATTTCTCACGCCTTGCATTCATAATATTTCAAATTTTAATTCCTTAAAAGGCGTATAACCAATATAGTTAAAAAGTATCCAAGCCTGGACTCGAACCTGGGTCATCAGTATAGCGTACTGACGTTCTACCAACTAAACCACTTGGAACGATACTGGAGCGTATATTGGCTATACGCCTTTTAAACAATTAAAATTTGAAATATTATGAATAAGGCGTGAGAAATTTTCGATGGATAAATTTCCAAGTATTAAAATAGATTTATTATTCTACTATTTATTTTGAAATACCCGAATTATCATGGTATACATTTTATTTACCCATCAACCACCAATAGTTTTACAATTATTCTACTATTCATTTTGAAATATCCAGTGCATCATGCATGACGTAAACTTTGTGCTCCACATTTCATCATAGAATGTTTTAGTGCTATCTTTATTTCTAAATCTTTACAAGTCTACGCAATTCATGTTCCACCATTCTTGCTCAATTGCTTTAGTGTTCCTTATTGGAATAGCCTTTTTTATTTAAGCACTCCCATTATCTCCAAGTCTTTTCTTTTCCTGGAGGCTCTTTCAAATCTTTAATATCCGGCAATAATAATGAAATTAAAACTAGAACTCCAAAGTAGTGTGATGAGATCTGTTGCTATGGAGAAAGTGCCGTAAAAGTTTGTTGTGCGTTATAAGGATAAGGGAATAGTGATTTGTTTAAAGATAGTACAAATGAACAAATTTGGCTGAATCTTTTAAAATGTATTGCAAATTACATCAATTCAGAGTGATCCCGAATTCATGATAAGGGTTGGTACCATGAATTCGCGATCACCCTTAAGTATAATTATTTCCCATGATTGTTTTGTATCTATTTTTGTATAGTTATTGACGCTATTTTTTTTCGTTGCACGTCAGTTTCGGGTCGGGATGACTTTAAACGTTTCGCTGTTCGGGTTGTGATTTTACTCTTTTTGGTCGGGGTCAGGTTGACACAATTTTTCAAGAGAAAGTCCTGAATATTTTTCAATTGAAAAAAGAAAAAAAACTAGTATATATTTGAATATTATTGAGTGTATATGTGTTCATTTGTATACGAAAAAAGATAAAATTGATGCTAGAGATGTAACTGTAGACTACTTTTCCATAATTGTCTTAAACTGTGGAATTTTTTTTTTTAAACTTCGGGTTTAGGTTTGAATATTTCGGGTTCGAATTGGGTTTCTATTGACGAAATTTTTGGCGTGTTCGAGTTGACGGGGTTTCGGGTTGACTTTAAGCAGAATTTTTGGATTCGAGTCGGGCAGAACCCAATCAGTGTTGAATTCAGAGGGTGGCCCGGGGGGGACATTCCCCCCCGGAGCATTGAAATGTCCCCCCCCGGAAGATTTGAGAATTTATACTTTCAATGGTCAAAAAGTGCAATTCCCCCCCCGGAAGTCTATAATGTCCCCCCCCGGAGCCCCAGAAATCCCTCCCGGGGAAAAGTGTCTGAATTCAACACTGAACCCAATCCACGCAGGACTCTAGTATATTTCCAGTTAATATTGTTTCAGAAAAACAACTAATTTGCTGACAAATTATTTGTAATTTCTTTTTTCAAGATGTGTATTTTCATAAATGTTTTGACCTTAGAAATTTCTTTCCGAAAAAGTTTTTCTAAACATAAATCTGTTTATATTAGCCCATCAATCACATTACTAGGAAAAATCTCTCTTTCTGTAGATATTAAACTACTTAGGTATGTCATATAATTTTCTATTTCCAAGATAAATACCACGACATCTTGTCCACGACAAAATCCAACTTATTTCTAACATCATGATCGTCATTACGTTCGACAATATTTGTCAACAAATAACCATAACATCACCATAACTTCCGTAACATTGTAACGACCTGTAATAACGGATTAAATTCATCCTTTTTTCCTTTTTTCACCAAACTTTCGGTTAATATTACTTCAGAAAAAGAAAAACATCTAATTTGCTGACAAATATTTTGTCATTTTTTTTTAATTCTCAAGATGTGTATTTTTCTTAATTGCTTTGTCCTTATAAATTTCCTTCAAAAAAGCTTTTTTTAAACACAAATCTATTTATATAATGTCACAGTATCCACAGTGTGAGGAAAAATATCTCTCTTTATATATTAAAACATTTTAAAATGTCATATAATTTCCTATTTCCAAGATAAATATCACGATATGTTGTCCATGTTAAAATCCAATCTTTCACTCACATCGTGATCGTCATCAACTTCAACAATATTTGTCAACAAACAACCATAACATCACCATAACCTCTGTAATAAATATTGTAACTACCTGCAATAACAGAATAAATTCATCCTTTTTTCTTGTTATATGTCACCGTACTTTCAGTTAATATTATTTCAGAAAAAGAAAAACATCTAATTTTCTGACAAACACTTTGCCATTTTTTTAATTCTCAAGGTGTGTATTTTTCTTAATTGCTTCGTCCTTATAAGTTTCCTTAAAAAAAAAAAAAAAAAAAAATTGACCATAAATCTATTTATATAATGTCACAGTATCTATCACGCTGTGAGGAAAAATATCTTTCAGTATACATTAAAACACTTCGAAATGTCAAATCATTGCCTATTTCCAAGGTAAAAATCACGATATGTTGTCCATGTTAAAATCCAACCTCTCAGTCACATCATGATCATCATCACCTTCTACAATATTTGTCAACAAACAACCATAACATCACCATAACCTCCGTAACATTGTAACAACTTGCAATAACAGATTAAAATAATCCTTTTTATTAGTTATATGTCATCGTATTTTCAGCTAATATTGTTTCAGAAAAAGAAAAACATATAATTTGCTGACAAATACTTTGCCATTATTTTTATCAAGATGTGTAATTTTCTTAATTGTTTTATCCTTATAAATTTCCTTAAACAAAAAAAAAATATATTGTTTGAAATATAAATATATTTATATAATGTCACAGTATCAATCACACTTGAGGAAAAATACTTTTCTTTATACATTAAAACACTTCGAAATGTCATATCATTTCCTAATTTCCAAGGTAAATATCACGATTTGTTGTCCATATTAAAGTCCAACTTCTCTCTCTCACACATCATGATCGTCATTACCTTCGACAATATTTGTCAACAAACAACCATAACCTCACCATAACCTCCGTAACATATTAATAACGACCTGCAATAAGATTAAATTCATCCTTGTTGATTGCAAAGATAGTCGGGAATCTGCCTCAAAGGTATTCCTAAAGCCGCTTGTGACGTCATGTTCGCGAGATCGCCATCACGTTTGTCCACCGGATTTGCTTGCAAAGGCCGTCTCGTGTCATTGAAATCGAAATGCGGCCGTGATACCTACTACAACTTTAGCTTCCTGGTAGGCAGCGGGTTTTGTCGGTGAAGTTGACCTGGATTCGTGAACTGGTCACGTAGGAAACATGCTTAGGTGGTCCAGTAACATCCGGTAAACCTTTGGGAAGATGAGGGAAGCTATCCGGTTTGTTTAGAAACGGGTAAATTTATTATTGAAAAATAGGGCCTTGTATTTCTCAGTGGGACAAAGAAGTTGAAAAGCAATACAGTTCAATCAAAAACAGCGATGTGCTCTTAAAAAGTAAGTTTTCGGCAACATTTTCTGATAGTTCAATAACATCCGGTAAACCTTTGAGATGATGAAAGAAGTCACCCGGTTGAGAAACGTGCAAATTTATTATCGAAAAATAGGGCCTTGTATTTCTCAGTGGGACAAAGGAGTTGAAAAGCAATACAGTTCAATCAAAAAGTCAGTTTTCGGCAACATTTTCTGATAGTTCAATAACATCCGGTAAACCTTTGAGATGATGAAAGAAGTTATCCGGATGAGAAACGTGCAAATTTATTATCGAAAAATAGGGTCTTGTATTTCTCAGTGGGACAAAGAAGTTGAAAAGCAATACAGTTCAATCAAAAACAGCTATGTGCTCTTAAAAAGTCAGTTTTCGGCAACATTTTCTGATAGTTCAATAACATCCGGTAAACCTTTGAGATGATGGAAGAAGTTATCCGGTTGAGAAACTTCCAAATTTATTATCGAAAAATTGGGTTTTGGATTTCTCAGTGGGACAAGGGAGTTGAAAAACAATACAGTTAATCAAAAACAACGATGTGCTCTTAAAAAGACAGTTTTGGGGAATATTTTCTGATAGTTCAATAACATCCGGTAAACCTTTGAGATAATGAAAGAAGTTATCCGGTTGAGAAACGTGCAAATTTATTATCGGAAAATTGAGTTTTGGATTTCTCAGTGGGACAAGGGAGTTGAAAAGAAATACAGTTAATCAAAAACAACGATGTGCGCTTAAAAAGTCAGTTTTTGGAAACATTTTCTAAATACAATAACATCTGGAAAACCTTTGACATGATGAAAGAAGCTATCCGGGTAAGAAATGTGCACATTTATTACCGAAAAATTGGGTTTTGGATTTCTTAGTGGGACAAAGGAGTTGAAAAGCAAAACAGTTCAATCAAAAATAACGATGTGCTCTTAAAAAGTCAGTTTTGACAAAATTTTCTGATAGTTCAATAACATCCGGAAAATCTTTGAGATGATGAAAGGAGTTATCCGGTTAAAAAACGTGCACATTTATTATCGAAAACTTGGGTTTTGCATTTTTCAGTGGGACAAGGGAGTTGGAAAGCAATACAGTTAATCAAAAACAACGATGTACTCTTAAAAAGTCAGTTTTTGGGAGCTTTTTCTGATAGTTCAATAACATCCGGAAAACCTTTGAGATGATGAAAGAAGCTATCCGGTTAAGAAACGTGCAAATTTATTATCGAAAAATTGGGTTTTGGATTTCTCAATGGGACAAGGGAGTTGAAAAACAATACAGTTAATCAAAAACAACGATGTGCTCTAGAAAAAAATCAGTTTTTGACAACATTTTCTGACAGTTCAATAACATCCGAAAAACTTTTGAGATGATGAAAGAAGCTATCCGGTTAAGAAACGTACAAATTTATTTTTGAAAAATTGGGTTTTGGATTTCTCAATGGGACAAGGGAGTTGAAAATCAATAAAGTCAATCAAAAACAACGAAGCGCAATTTTTGACTTTTTCCGGTAGTTCAATAATATCCTGAAAACCTTCGTTATGATGATGAGGGAAGCTATCCGGTTGAGAAACGGATGAATTCATAGATGATAAATAAGACATAGAACTTTGTAATGGATAATAGACTTGGAAATGACTAAAACTATTTATTGTAGAAAAGAATTAAAGATTTCTTCCTAAAAATAGTTTTTTTATGAAATTTTTATTTCTTTGCGTCTAGATGAAAAATAGGGCTTAATGGGACAAAGGAGATGAATGTTGCAGTAAAGTCAATATTTGTAAGGTAAAAACAAAAATTTGTGTGAAAAATTAGTTTTTGACAAAATTTTTGCTTGTTTACGGATGATCTAATAACATATAGTCTACGGCATAGAACGGCATCTCACTTCGTCTTTGATGAATCCTGGCTCTGTATGCAGCATCTTGTTCGCATTGCCGGCAATTTCAACAGCAGCCGTTACATTTCTGATGTGTTACGGCCCGTGGTCCTTATCTTCGATGCCTCTGCAACTCTACGTTTTAGCAGGACAATGCACGACCGCATGTTGCTCGTACTATACTGACCTTCCTTGATACATAACATGTTCGACTGTTGCCATGGCCGGCTCGTTCTCCTGATTTCTCACCAATTAAAAATGTCCTGTCAATGGCTTCTGAGCGACTGACCCGCCGCCACTCGCCCGTCACTACGGTTGATGAACTGTGGCATAGTGTTGAGGCTGCATGGACTGATGTACCTGTACATGACATCCAATCTCTGTTCGACTCCATGGTTAGGCAGATAAATGCTGTTATTGCGGCCAGAGGTGGCTGCTTTGGGTAGTTTTTTCTCAGGATCTATACCTCCAAATTTTCTGAAAATGTAATCACTTGTCCTTCCCATTATAATGTATTTGTCCAATAAATATCATTCTGTTATTTGCATTCCTTCATGGTGTAGCATTTTTTATGGCCAGCAATGTATATATATTTATTTTCGGGTTATTCAATAATATTCGGTATACTTTTGGGATGATGAGATAATTTATCAGATTGAGAAACGGATGGAATTATTGATAAAAATGGGACTTCAAATTTTTTAAATAGGACAAGGGAGTTAAAAATCAGTAAAATCAAGCAAGAACATCAATACGTTCTTGTAAGTCAATTTTTTAAGAAAAATATAAATAAATAAATACATATACGAGTACTTTTCTGGGTAGTTCAGTAAATCTGGTAAACTTTTGAGTTGATGAGGGAGGCTATCCGGTTGAGAACGAATGGATTTTATCATGAAAAATGGGACTTTAAATTTTGTAGAGGGACAAATAAGTTAAACAGCATTAAAATCAATCTGTGTAGGAAAAAAAAATGTTGTGTTCCTAAAAATCAGTTTTTAGTTTAAAAAAACTATATATATGTTTTCGGAATATTTAATAATATTCGGGAAATCTTTGGGATGATGATATAATTTATCTGGTTGAGAAACGGATGGAATTATTGATGAAAACCGGACTTCAGATTTTTTAATCGGACAAGGGTTTAAGGGACAATCAGTTAAATCAATCAAGAACAACAGTGCATGTTCTTATGAGTCGGTTTTTGAAGGGAAAAAAATTCATATACGAGTACGTTTCTGGGTGGTTCAATTTATCCGGCAAACCTTTGGGTTGATGAGGGAAGCTATCTGGTTGAGATCGAATGAATTTTTTTGATGAAAAATGGGATTTCAAATATTTTAGTGCGACACAGAGTTGCCAGTTTGGTTTCTTTTTATACTCACAAATTCCAAATTCATACGGGAAATTCCGAAAAAAGATTTTTTTTTTTTTTACTTTATGTATTCACGAAATGTTTGTCATTAATTAAGCAAAAATTTCTACTCGAAATTTCTGGCATGAATTTGGAATTTCTGAATATAAAAAGGAAGCCAAACCGGCATCTCTGCTGGGGCAAAAGAGTTCAAAATAAGCAAAATCAAACTTTGGGAGGGAGGGGGAAGTTTTTAAAAGTGAGCGTTTGATAAAAGTTTTATGTTTGATGGTTACCCATTTCTATTTTAATATAAGCTGCAGTTAAATTCCATTAAATTATTATTGTTTTTCTCTTCCAAAGTTAAGGTACCGATTTTCGCAAGAAAAAAAAAAAAAGACTTTTGATAGTGTAAGAAAAATTGAAAAAATCACCAAATTGGCAAAAGGAACGATTAATCGCTAATATTGTTTTTTAAAAATTGGTCAAAATTTGAAGAAGATTGGTTAAGATTTGTTCGAGTGATGACCGACTTAGAAACATAGCTATGAGATAATCATATGTTTAAGGATTCAAGTTATGGTAGAAAAAAATAAATTAAAGTGACGTAACTTGGATAGACTAGAAAATGTAACTGTGAATATTCTTTACACTCTAAAAACGACATTTTCAAAACTGAGAGAAAAAAAAAAAAAAACGAAAATCTGAGTATGTCGCATAGTCAAAATGACTCAAGTTTGAAACATGTATATACTCATTTCTGAAAACATGAACGCACTCAAGAATAAAACATCATGTGCTCATCTTTGAGTATGTCCATGTTTTAAAAATGAGTATGAACTGATCTCTATGTACTCAGTTTTGAGTATGTCCATGTTTTAATATTCTTTGTATTTCTGCTATTTCAGAATTGAAAGCATCGGGTCGTCCTATTTGAAACCAAAAGTTTCTTAACAAAATGAAAACATCGATTTACTCAGATTTGAAAGTGTCATTTTTCTCAGTGTACTAATTGTACTTTCATAAATGCAATAAAAATTAGTATGTTTGTGGCCATCACAAAACTTTCTTCTATATAAATCAAATCGTCTGCAACAGAAATTAAATGACAATCTATTCGTTCTTGCGATATATCGTTCTATCGCGGAAATCGTGAAAAACCAAGCATAGCAGGGCTACGTGTTGGAAGTTTTACCCCATACCTAGTAAGGATCTATTTATGTCAAGGTCTTAACAGAATATGAAGTTCGATGAAATTTCGTGCATTTAGTTCTTGAGATATAGTTATCCGGGCAATCGTTGAAAAACCTCGTAGGCGATTTACACCAAAAGTAAAGCAGCACCAATTTATGTCAAGATCTAAATGAATCTGAAGTTTTATTAAATTTCATGTTGTAGTTCGTGCGTTTTAGTGCCCACAAAATTTGCGTCAGATACAGACAGACTCACGGACAGACATTTTCTAAAAACAAATCAGAATCTTCTAAAACGTATAAAGCCGTCGAAAACCGGAAGTGGAACCTTTTCGATTATTCAGCTGTGTACTATCCAAAAAAAAAAATTATCTGCTTATTGTTATCTGTATATAGATATTTCACCATCATTTAACTGCTTTGCCGTAAAAAACGAAAGCCAGCGATGGTCATAAAAAGTAACGTGCTGCTTACGTATCCACCAACGCAAGATTATCTTTCGTCATCCAGACTAAAGACATTCAAAAGTACGACGAATTCCTGAACAGGAACTAGAATTTAAGTGACTCAGTTAAAATAAATAAAAATGGAAAACTCGAAATTGAAATTTAACCTTTAAAAACTCCATGCATGCGAATGTCAGAAATGTATTTTCTTACAGTGCAGTTCTGTCTTTGCAAAGTTATTGAAAGATTATTTCTGCAGATAAGTTCTTGGAAAAATATCTGGTGGTTTTAATGCAGTTTTTGCATGCATATTTTACCGGATGGTATTGGCAAAATGTCAAATTAAATATACAGGGTGATCATAAAAGTCTTTCCCTGATTACAATAACCTGTTGCAGAAAAACTAATATAATTAGGCATATGCTTGTTTCAATATATTGTATAGATATTTATGAAGTTTTTAATACAAGTACTTCAATCACTACAATTTTGATGTGAGAACCCTTGGTAGCTCGAAGAATGTCAAGGCGATATTCCATTTCTCGCCACGTATTGCCCGCCCAACAATTGGGCTGTCACACTACATACAGAATCTGTGATCCTGACCTTGAGAGTTTCAATATATTTTACTGGTGTTGCAAACACTCTGTCCGTTATATACCCCCAAAAGAAAATAAAATCTCGAGGAGTTGAGTTGGTCCATCCCGTCCGATCCATCTTCCAGGAAATGTGTGATCAAGGAATTCACGAATGACGGAAAAAACTTAAGAACATGACTTTTCCATAATAAAAGTTTTACAGTAATAATATTTTGTAATCAGGGAAAGACTTTAGGAGCACTCTGTATTTTTAGAACTATTATCCGTCAAGGATAATTTGAAATCCATGCTCGGTATACTTTTAAAATCATTCATGAAATTGTTTGTATCGAAAAAAAAATCGTAAAAATAGGGAAATTGTGCTGGCGATCAAATGGATTTTATTTTATTTTATTTATTTATTTATTTTTAAGCTGTTTGTGTTTCTTTCTTCTTTTTCTTCTTTTCTTCTTCTTTTTCTTAAATCCGTTTTATAATTTTTAAAAATGTTTTAACCTGTAACCATCTCTCACTTTCACTACACAATTGAGGGGTCGGGGCAAGAGAGTGCCAGGCCAACATTTTTGAACTTCTGAGATATTTCAATTTGAAAATTTGATCCAATACTTAAATCAAGATATATAACCTAAAGTTTTTTCGCCAATGTCTTAGTAACATTTGAGATATTCTGAGTAACACTATGGCATTACTTTAATGATATTACTATTACTTTTTTGTAAATTAGCTATCTTCACTGGGGGCATAAACATCTGGGGCAAAAACGAAACCTGTCACATACGCTACCACCAAGTGACATTAGAAATAAGTTATATGTTGGATATTATAATTTACAATATTAAGCAGCAGATTACAGTGTTATATTTATTTCACCAAAAATGTGGCTTGGCACTTTATTGCCCCGACTCCTTGAATTCTTTTATTTTAAAACTTATAAATTCTTTTTAAAAAATTCGACTCAAGTTAATTAACTTTTTGTATCACCGCGTTGCATATCTGCAACGTCAGTGTTGAATTCAGGGGATGGACGGGGGAGGGCTATTCTCCTCCGGAGCATTCTAATGTCCCCCCGGTGGATTTGAGATTTTATACTTTTAATGGATAAAAAGTGCAATTTCGCACCTGGAACTCTACAGTGTCCCCCCTGGGGGGCAACAGAAATCCCTCCCGGAGAAAAGTGTCTGAATTCAACACTGTGCAACATACCCAAAAGCCAATGTTACTTATGCAGTGGACTTTAAAAGACGATTTTATTTATTGCTGTTATCTCCCAACACAGCAGTTAATATAAATTGTTCACAGAAGCCTCAAAAACGGCATTACTGGATTAGTTTTTCATGCCAAAGTTATATATAACATTTGAGCAGTTTCACATCGTTATTGATAAAATGAACTTCTTACATTCTGTTAAATTAAAAAGGGGGGAGATGTCCAAAAATAGATTTTTGACAAAGGTAATTTGGTATACTTTACAATTTTGTGTTAGAAGACAGACAACATTTGTGAGAAGTATGTGATTTTCTGTTTATTGCAGATGTGAAAAAAGTACCTTTTAGTCAATATTTTTTAATATTTATGTTTTAACTTTCTTTAATTATTTGTTACGAGCTTAAAATGATGTATTCTAACATCTGAGTAAATATTTTTTTCAATCAGAGTTCATGAGTCACATAGGGTTGAAACTTATGAATTCTTTTAAAATTTCGACTCAAACGTATTTCCTTATCGAATAGGACGAATGCAATAAAGTCAAATGTATTAGCTACACACTGCAAAAAATTGTTGATTTTACAGTATAATACAGGCACCTCAGCTGCTAGTATTACACCGTAAAATTAACAGTCATAAACAGTAAAATAAGAAGCATGAATTCCGAATCTTGCTTGAAACGAAAACAAGGACGAAATAGCGTATTACTGCTTATTTTACTGTTTATTACTGTTAATTTTACGGTATAATACTGGCAGCTGGGATGCCAGTATTATACTGTAAAATCAACACTTTTTTTTCAGTGATGGAATTATAATATAATATATAAAAATGAAAATTTGTCTGTCTGTCTGCACTTCCATACAAATCAACAGTTTGAAAACCAGAATTGTGACGTGTAGGTATATTAAAACATGGCCGAGGCAACTAAAGTAATCCGTAATCGAAATAATGTATATAGTTAATTTTTAATTAATAAAAAACCAAAAATCTAACAGCCTTTTCCTATCAACTGTAAAGATTTTTCATTAATAGCAATTGCCAACAATTAAAAACCCACAATAAAATTCTTTCTACAATAATTAATTTTCTATATAAAGATTTCCACGTGAAAAATGAAAATGAAATAAAAAATTTCACCCATTGAAAAAAAGATTAATAGGACGTCATATTGGTAATATAACGGAAATTTTCAAACATTTCTCAATAATACAAGGAGTATGAGTATGTGTAAGTACAGAAAGCAGGTTAATATGACGTCATTAGAGAAATAAAAAGAAAATTAATATGACGTCATACTGGAAGTTTTACGGACTTTTTCAAATATTTGACAATAATACCAAAAGAGTATCAATATGAGTAATAGCGAAAGCAAGTAGATAGTATACGTCAGCAGATGAATATAACGTCATATGAGTTTGAGGAACGTATTGAATCATGATAAAAACTGAATCATGATAAAAACCCGATTATGGAAATATTGATATATTTTAACATTTTGAAGTTCTCTATACAACATGTTTAATTTTGAAATTGATTTTTCTGCAACAAACATTCTTAAAATTTTGACAACGCCCGGTACGTCAGCTAGTTATCTATAAAAGAATGAAAAAAAAAGAACATAAAAATGAAATAAAATAAAATAAAACACAGTATATAACCTCGAATTACTTATTCACTTCAGATATTTTTGTCACAGATATGCTTGGTGCATTATTATTACACATGACAGCTTAATAAAGTAGGAAAACAACAAGTTTTTCAGAAAATAAAAAAATCCGTGGGGAAACAAGCATTTTCCTAAAAGACCTTCCAAACATTTTTTTAAGACTATTATCATTGCCGTCTTTTATCGCACCTTTCATGGAGCGAGAAAGAATACGTAACCTTCGCAACACTAAGCAATGTCGAGGGTATAAAGTAAATCGAAAACATAACAAAATAATAAAGAATCTTGAATGAAAGGCACGACACTTTTAAGCGAAACAGTATCCTCAAATTTACCGCACTGACCCGAGGATCGTATTAAATAAAACATATAGAGCCGGGAGACATTCTCAAAAGATGCGGGATAACCTTGCCTCGTTGAATGTTAATGATGTAAATAGATGATGAATACTTTTTAAAGAAAACAATTAGAAATATCTTTTAAAAAGCTAAATATAATGGTTTTGAAAAATAGCTTACAGGAAGTATGACATTACTTTTCATACAGTCATTTTAACTACTGTAGTCGTAAAATATTTCTTTGATATAGATGTGGTATCTTTGATACTTGTAGCCTTCATTTCCAAAGTCTTTCTTTTTCAATCAAAATAATTTGAATACTAAAAAAATCTCACGATTTTTTAATAAATATATGAAAATTTATTATTCTTCATTTCAAAGCATTTCTATTTCAATCAAAATGATTTGAATACTAACAAAATCTCACGATTTTTTTAATAAATATATGAAAATTTATTATTCGTCATTTCAAAGCATTTCTATTTCAATCAAAATGATTTGAATACTAACAAAATCTCACGATTTTTTAATAAATATATGAAAATTTATTATTCTTCATTTCCAAAGCATATCTATTTCAATCAAAATGATTTGAATACTAAAAAAATCTCACGATTTTTTAATAAATATATGAAAATTTATTATTCTTCATTTCAAAGCATTTCTATTTCAATCAAAATGATTTGAATACTAACAAAATCTCACGATTTTTTAATAAATATATGAAAATTTATTATTCTTCATTTCAAAGCATTTCTATTTCAATCAAAATCTCACGGTTTTTTAATAAATATATGAAAATTTATTATTCTTCATTTCAAAGCATTTCTATTTCAATCAAAATGATTTGAATACTAACAAAATCTCACGATTTTTTAATAAATATATGAAAATTTATTATTCTTCATTTTAAAGCATTTCTATTTCAATCAAAATCTCACGATTTTTTAATAAATATATGAAAATTTATTATTCTTCATTTCAAAGCATTTCTATTTCAATCAAAATGATTTGAATACTAACAAAATTTCACGATTTTTTAATAAATATATGAAAATTTATTATTCTTCATTTCCAAAGCATATCTATTTCAATCAAAATGATTTGAATACTAAAAAAATCTCACGATTTTTTAATAAATATATGAAAATTTATTATTCTTCATTTCAAAGCATTTCTATTTCAATCAAAATGATTTGAATACTAACAAAATCTCACGATTTTTTAATAAATATATGAAAATTTATTATTCTTCATTTCCAAAGCATATCTATTTCAATCAAAATAATTTGAATACTAACAAAATCTCACGTTTTTTTTTTTTAAATAAATGTATAAATATTTGTTATAATTCATTTCCAAAGTATTTCTATTTCAATCAAAATAATTTGAATACTAACAAATCACACTTTAAAAAAAATAAATATGTGAAAATTTATTATCCTTCATTTCCAAAGTATTTCTTTTTCAATCAAAATAATTTGAATACTAACAAAATCTCACGTTTTTATTTTTATTATTGAATAAGATTTCGACCTTTTACACAAAACAATCAAAGTTCCTTATAGAAAAACAAATTGGCTGATACTGCAAGTTTTTCTTTTTCTTTTATAGCAAATATTTCTAATAGTTCTGCAATAGCCATATTTCATTGCAAATATATCCAATGGTATTTCTTTAGAAATATTTCAAATGAATCCGATATTGGCACCAGTGGCGCAGAACAAAAGTGAGGTCCAGGGGGTCCGGACCCCTCCCAAACGAAGGACTGGTTTACTGAATCATGGATACAAAACAGTAAACACTGCTAAGACGGAATCGCAAAGAACCTATGAAATTTTTCGTTTTAGACAGGTGTTCGTCTTAGTAGGTATAACTTAAAGCTATGTCTTTCGTCGGGGCTATGAAAGTTTTCCGTTTAAGACAGGTTTCCGTTTACAGAAGTGTAATTAATTATACCTCTGTAAGATACACTGCCTGAATAAGATGTATTGTTCGTTTCGTGGGGATATTGAAACTCTTCCGTTTAAAACAGGATTCCGTTATCGAAAGGTTCTGCTTTTACAGGCTTTATTGTGTTATAATGTGTGTTTATAAGTACAATAAAACTTATTAAGACGTAAACGCTGTGGTGAAATATCTCGCTTCAGACAGGTTTTCAGCGGATTTTGTATGGTAATCCATATCAGGACTATGTAATGATTTCGTTTAAAGGAGAATTTTGTTATAGACAGGTCGTTTTCATATGTTTTATTATACTTATAACATAAAATGATATATTTATATAAATACAGCAAAACTTGGGAAAACGGCACCTACCTATAACCTGACTTAAATTGAAATATTCCTTGGTTCCTTCTAAAAGAATACCATATAATTACACCTGCTAACACGAAAACCTATCTAAAACGAAATTTTTTACGACTCTTTGCGATTTTATCTTTGTAGGTTTTACTATACACATAATCTGAAGGGAAATTCTGGACCACCACCGAAAAGAAATACTGGCTACGCCTGGATTGGCACAATACTGGTCCCCAATGTAAGAAAATACTATTTTGTTAAAGGCACCAAAATTTCACTGTGAGTTTCTTTCCTCTTTTTTTTAGTTTTGTTTCTTTCAAGGACAAGTGCACAAAACTTTATTACAAGTTTTTTTCCTCCTTTCTATAATTAACTATTTTATAACTTCCGCACTTTAATGATATCTATTTGCCGGTTTTATAGTCTTACTTTACCACTTTTGATTGATGTCAACAATATGATTTGTTATCTTCTATTATATATGCATCTTTCCTATCAAATTCTATTGTATTGGAAAACGATTTATGGCCTATAGAAGCCGTGGACCTTGATTCATGCTGGATATATATATATATATATATATATAACCATTAATGAAACATTACGATAACACCAACTGAAACTTGAAATTATGATTTAGGAAGTAATAATTTATTGACAACGAAATTGTAACCCCAGCACAATGAATATAGATATTAAATGTAACACACATAAACAATGGGAGTAGTAAAATTCATAGATTGAATCACGTGATGCAAATAATGTACCAATAATTGGGAATTCTTATAGCAAGGTATCAGATAACTACAAAGTAGAAATAGGATAAAAAATAAAAATTAAAAAATACACAATGATAATGCGCAATTGCAGCAGAGTTCAAAGCATACAATATTTGAAAGATTGCTAAAATCAATTAGCACCATTATATATATTTAAAAATATATACGATACCAAAATGCATAAGAATATATAAAGCAAGATGAATTGTTGAAATTCAAAATGAAAAGATATCAAAAAAGACATCATAAATAACATACATTCATAATTATTTGCGCATATGCAGCATAATAATTTGAATGCTAATATATAACCATTAATGAAACATTACGATAACACCAACTGAAACTTGAAATTATGATTTAGGAAGTAATAATTTATTGACAACGAAATTGTAACCCCAGCACAATGAATATAGATATTAAATGTAACACACATAAACAATGGGAGTAGTAAAATTCATAGATTGAATCACGTGATGCAAATAATGTACCAATAATTGGGAATTCTTATAGCAAGGTATCAGATAACTACAAAGTAGAAATAGGATAAAAAATAAAAAAATATATATATATATTATGCAGTTAAAGGGACCAGAAAGTTTTGGGCGAAAATTGACTAAAGTTTGATCATGGATTTAGAAGCCGGTGATTAATTTATTACTTCTTCGTTTTGCATTTATTTATTTATGTTTCATAGAAATAAAAATATATTTGTTAAATTGTAAAAATCAATAACAAAGGTTTAATATTGTACGACAAATTCAGTTTCGCAAAACTCGTTTTGTTATGATTTTGAAGTCTAGGTTCCACGTTTTTGATTCATCATTTCTTCTTTACACCGCTTATTACTTTGTTTCTCGGTTATACCTAAAAAACAAATAAACAAACAAACAAACAAATTAAAATAAATAATAAAATATATGTAATAAAAATTCAAAATCCATAAAAATGTATCCTATTTTTTGTTATAACTTGAAAACAAAATTTTTGTTTGTTTTTCATACAGGGCCGTAGCTATGGGGGTGCCAGGGGAGCTCAGCACCCCCTGAAAAGTTTTGAGCCCATATTTTATTTTTCTCATCAAGTTGGGGATGAGTTTCGGTGTACCTCTGAACCCCTTCTGTAGAAGATTCTTTGCGTAATCAGACAGCATTTCTTCTTGTACGGTGAGTCTTTGCGGGGCAAGAGGATAGTCGTTATGGTCATCGTGAAGGGATTCAGGGTACTCAAAGTCCACCTCGAAAATGTAACCTGTACTTGAGTCATCTGGTATCTGTAATATGCTTTCTTCTGTGAAGTTGGTGCCATCACACCACTGGAACCCTCCATGGGGCATATACTGGGACATCGCCCAACCGTAAAGATTGTTGGCATCCCAGTACATGATATGTGATGTTTCTTCACTAGGGACGTGATTTGGAACATCTTTATTATTGGCGGTCGCAAACCTGTGGGAGATCTGCGACACACCCCCGCGTACGCCTTCTTCAATAAAAAGCAGCATGTCCACATCGGTCAATAATTCCAACTCCACCTCAGTCATTTTCAAACAGGCCTGCCAAGACAAGCCTGGTGAAGTGACGAGGTGGGATGGGTCAATATTATAATATTGACTGCAGAGACGTCTAAAATTTTCGAATACATCGGCTAGTAGAAGCACATCGGTCTTTAAATATAGATCGTGATATTCCCCGAGATTGTTTATCCTGAAAGTATTCCATATATTTTTCGCATGTGCATAGTCTGATTCTGTGATATCTTGGTTGGATAATGTGTTGTGGAAAGCAGAGGGTGGAGAAAGCTGGGTTTCTTGAAATTTTTTAAACGAATTCCTATATTCGTAGGGATAAATACCTTTGCGACATAGTAGTTCAGTTCTTGTATTTTGAGCAAAGTTTTCTCTTAATATACTAAAGTCGCATTGTTTCAGATTTGATGTTAATTTGTCCAAGGAGGCCGGGAGGAAGAGCAGTAAGTCAATGAATGAGAATTGAATAGAGGAATCATATTCTTGTAATTTAAATGTGATGTAGTCTTCTATATTGGCAGCAATCACACTTATTTTCAGCTGTTTAAAGCAACCTAGCTTACGCATTATATGGTGTGCGTCATACATTTTTAGATTGTGAAACACGACAGGAATCACTTTACTCTGCTTGAAGTTAATATTACAAGAGGGGTGGGCAGCTCCCCTGTACTTTGAAGAAATGTGATCGTGATCCCTGACGCGTTCCTTGCCCAATGACTTATGACATATCCAACATTCTGTGGCTTGCTGGAAAGCTTCTTCCTCATCGTCACTAAGATTCATCGGGGCGATGGTTAATAATTTCGATGTGATTTCCTCTTTGATTTTTAGGATGGCTTTAATAAATTCTTCTGCAGCATTCTCACCACGATACACTTCTATCTTCTTATAGGTGCGTCCGTCAGAGCCCACAATAACGAACGCAAACCCACAAGCCTCGTGACGAGCAGTCTTTACTTGGTAAGATGACTTATTGGAGGGTTCAGTAGTGTGAATGGGTACGAGCAGGGATTAGAAATCTGCATAGATGACGTAGGGCATAGGAGCTTGCAAATGGATTCCTGTAAATGAGAGTATATTTTCACCGGGTTTTGGCATTTTAATTACTTGAGGGGTGTGGTTACTGCAATAGGGCTTGTGATCTTCTAGTAATTCAGGTCTTGTGAATCCATGTAGGCAGGTATAGCAGTAATAGGCACACCCATTATGTTTGCTTCGACCACTCATGAATCTGGAAAAGTTCCTTATAAGGGTGTAATGAGTATTTTCACCATCACAAAGAAGAAGTAAGTTAATCACATCCTCGTTTGTTTTATTAGACACATATAGGATGTAAAGTTCGCCCTCCTCGTACCCGAAAACATTGATTCTTAAATCATTCATTGACTCAATAAGAGGAATCTTCTGATATGGTACAGGATAGGATATGCCATTCATGTTGACTGTATTTTCGAACGGTTGATACTTGGTTACTCTGTTGGGATTTTCCTTACGATCTAAATTTAATTGGTGTGCCAGGACACACCAGAGAAAACATTTCTGATCTTCGAAGTTTTGGATATTAAGTATGGCTTCTTTACCTTTTAAGTCTTTTGGGAGTTGAATATAGCTGCTACCTTTCAAAGGGGAATATTTTCCCATTTTAAGTTCAAGATATGATACTTCCTTGAGAAGTCATCCGGACCCCCTTTGAACAAATTTTTCGAATGAACTGATAATTTTCCGATGTGCTTCTTCTAAATTTTCTTCAATGGAATCATTCGTAAATTGTTCGTAAGTGTCTGAGTGGAAATAAGTTGAGAGTAGCTCCTGCTCGCCTTCTACAGATATTTTTTCAAGTATAACCTTTATCATCACATGCCACTTGATTGCGTCCCTTTCTGCAACAGCTTCCTCCAGAGCCTCCCTTAATTCTTCACGAGCAGATTCAAAGAAAACTGAGATGTCATGAAGAGTATCCTCATCAGAATCAATCGTGACTACTTTAAAAACATTTTAGGCTGTAGTTTCTTTTCGAGGTCTTGTACTGGATCGTGTGGTTGTCCTGGGTCGCTTTGCCGAGATGTATTCAGAAGTGCTACTATGCTGCGTGCGTATATGATGATTTAAATTTTCTTTTCTTGGGAATTTTCCTCCGCATTCAGGGCATCTATATTGAGGATTTTCATGTGATATTAAATGCCGTTTTAAGTTGTCAGCCCGGGTGAACATTTCTTGACAAATATCACACTTAAAACAGCTTTCATCTTCTGAATGGGACTTCTTATGGCGTAGAAAACTGTCGAATCTGGTGAATGTTGATTGGCAAATTTCGCAGGTAAACAGACTGTTAGATGATTTTGTGTGGGTAGCACGATGCCGTCTCAAATTTCGACCATTCGCAAAAGATTTTTGGCACACATCGCAAGTGTGAACGTCCTGAAAAGAAGAAAAAACCCTCATTTAAAATTTTATTTAATTTTTTCTAAAAAGAAAATCCCTTAATTTTTTTAAAAAAGAAAACCCTTCATTACCCTTTATTAAACAAAACCTAAAGTTAAACAGAAAATTTATTTCAAACCCACCCTATTTTTTTAAATGATACTATTAAAAAAACTCTTTAAAACTATTTAATTTTTCTCGAGGACTAACATTAAAAAAAAAAAAGACAAAAAATATATTTAAAGAATTACCTTAGGGGACTCCACGTTTGACGGGCCTGCGATAGAAGGGCGGGCATTAGATGGGCCTGCGACTGGGGCAGAAAGGTTAAGATCAGATTGACCTTCTCTTTGCCTTAGGTGAATCAGTTGATGGCGTTTCAGAGTAAACGCCCTTGAAAACGATTTTTTACACAATTCACATACATGCTGATCCTGAAAATAAATGCATACCCTAGCTTTATAAACATGCATATTAAAAAAAGGATCTACTATTTATCAAGATTTAAACTTTAAGAATTAAACTTTATCAACATTTAAACTTTGAGCTTTAAGAATTGAACTTTGAGATATCAAGAATTAAACTTTGCGTTATCAAGAATTAAACTTTACGTTATCAAGAATTAAACTTTATCTTATTAAGATTTAAACTTTGAGCGTTAAGAATTAAACTTTACGTTATCAAGATTTAAACTTTATCTTTTCAAGTTTGAAATAGGCAATTTTATAACAACTTATAATTATTATATACTAAAGAAAACGTACCTTAGGAACATCAGAATGGGGTTTTGCCGTGGTTGCTTGAACCATACTGGGCAGGTTACGCTAAAAAAAAAAAAGAATATCCCCTATAAGCTTTTACCCCAAAAAATTTAATTTAAACTTCAGTTTGTATTATAAAGTTTTAAAAAATACCTTCAGAGACTTCATCATTTGATTTTTTTTCTCTCTCTCACTTCTATACATCTTCTCAACTTGGTCGATAAGATTTGTTTGGTTAGACGTGAGGGAAAAATCCATGTCCCACTTTAAAAGAAAATTCTCGTTTACAATTTACATTTATTAAAATTTTTACACACTAATAATAATAAATAATAATAGTAATAATATACCAGAGAAGACTCTTGCGTTGAAGGTGCTGGGGTTTTTTCAGCCATTTCCTTCAAAACTCTTATTTCTATGGCGTCGATTTTGCTGGGACTGATGTTTAAATCAGTTTCCCACTAAATTAGAAAACATAAATCATTTTTCGAAAAGGGTTCATCAATAATATGTTATAAAAAAATTTCATATAAAATAGTGCTAGAGAATAATGACTTTGTTTATAGTTTAAATTAAGTTAAATTGTCACTGTTGTTAAACTAAAATAACTGTACATTTAGCACACATACAGATATTAATAGCGAGATCAAAACAGAAAAGTCATATCTTTCTAAAAGAACAATTTTTTTTCTAATTAGAAGTTTTTCAAGAAAATTAGTATCACAATAGTTAGGTATTTGAATAGATTCATTTAGAGAGTTTCAAAAATAAATCGTTTAACAACCACATAACATATGGAAAACTCTTAGGTTAAAATCATTTACAAAGGAAAAACAATCTTATAAAAAAAATATAGAATGATACTAAACAGTTTTTAAACTTACTTGAGTTTGAATATTTGAATTCATCGTTTTATTACTTTTCAAAAAAGATTAATAATGTAGAATGCTTGGAGCACTAATTATAACGTACAGTCTCTAGGACAACTACTATAAGAATGAACCCACCTCAGCGCGCTTATCTATTTAATCAGATAAGAGAATTTTATCTATGACCTCATCGGTTTTCCCCAAGTATGACGTCATGGGATTTTCCACAATGAGTCATTACAAGATATCGCTACTAATTAATGAAGATTGATTAATTAGAATACTTAACGAGTTAAAAAAAATGTGAATACTGTTTTAAATATTCAAGTAAAAGGAAATATACTTTAAATAAAAAGGATCTATTTTAAATATAATATTCATGGCTGACATTATAAACTAACTTTGCATTATTCTAATGAAGGTCCACACATTGGATTAAAAATTTGTAATAATAAGAAAAACTGTTTCAAATAACTTTTTCCCTACTACATATAAATTTTATAATAAACATATTTACTTGTGAGAAGTATTAAATGTATATAAAGTTCTTTTTTAAACTAGCAATTTAAAAATATAGAGTCCTAAAAAGTTTTCCATATAAATAATATCATTTCACAAAACTTTTAAAAATATTGAGGGATATTTCCACAGAATAAAATCATTTCGATATATATTTCCTAAAATTAATTATTTAGAACTAATACATTATACTGGTATGAAAATAAATTACAAGTAGCATTATTAAGGTATATACACTACTAAGGTGAAATATTTTAAATAGTTTTAAAAATAGTTTAAATAGGTATTAAAAATAGTTACACTTTATAAAATCATTGCTATACTTAATCAATCTTATATATCAAAAAATAATAATATCACAGCTTAGAATATTAATTTTAAAATATACAGAGCCCTTCATAAAATTTTAAAATAGATTTTGTCATGCATTACAGTAAAATATATGAATAATCACATTTTAGAATATACAGAGTCCTTCATAAAATTTGAAAAATAGATTTTGTCATGCATTACAGTAAAATATATGAATAATCACATTTTAGAATAGTAATTTTGGAATCTACAGAGCCCTTCATAAAATTTGAAAATAGATTTTATCATGCTTTACAGTAAAATATATGAATAATCACATTTTAGAATATACAGTGTATTATTCTAATGAAGGTCCACACAATAGATAGGTGTTTGAATAGATTCATTTAGAGAGTTTCAAAAATAAATCGTTTAGCAACCAAATAACATATGGAAAACTCTTAGGTTAAAATCATTTAGAAAGGAAAATAATCTTATAAAAAAATAGAGAATGATACTAAACAGTTTTTCAACTTACTTGAGTTTGAATTTTTGAATTCATCGTTTATTACTTTTTCACAAAGATTAATAATGTAGAATGCTTGGAGCGCTAATTATAACGTACAGTCTCTAGGACAACTACTATAAGAATGAACCCACCTCAGCGCGCTTATCTATTTAATCAGATAAGAGAATCTTATCTATGACCTCATCGGTTTTCCCCAAGTATGACGTCATGGGATTTTCCACAATGAGTCATTAAAAGATATCGCTACTAATTAATGAAGATTGTTTAATTAGAATACTTAACGAGTTAAAAAAAAATGTGAATACTGTTTTAAATATTCAAGTAAAAGGAAATATACTTTAAATAAAAAGGATCTATTTTAAATATAATATTCATGGCTGACATTATAAACTAACTTTGCATTATTCTAATGAAGGTCCACACATTGCATTAAAAATTTGTAATAATAAGAAAAACTGTTTCAAATAACTTTTTCCCTACTACATATAAATTTTATAATAAACACATTTACTTGTGAGAAGTATTAAAATGTATATAGAGTTCTTTTTAAACTAACAATTTAAAAATATAGAGTCCTAAAAAGTTTTCCATATATATATATAATATCATTTCACAAAACTTTTAAAAATATTGAGAGATATTTCCACAGAATAAAATCATTTCGATATATATTTCCCAAAATTAATTATTTAGAACTAATACATTATACTGGTATGAAAATAAATTACAAGTTGTATTATTAAGATATATACACTACTAAGGTGAAATATTTTAAATATACATTAAAAATAGTTTAAATAGGTATTAAAAATAGTTACCCTTAATAAAATCATTGCTATACTTAATCAATCTTATATTTCAAAAAATTATACTCCTGTCTCGTAAATAAAACCTTCATAATTTTAGAATATACGGTCCCCCTTCATAAAATTTGAAAATAGATTTTGTCATGCTTTAGGCAAAGTAAAATATACCCCTCGGGTAAAAATTATTCATAATAAATGTATATCCCCTTCATAAAATTTGAAAATAGATTTTGTCATGCATTACAGTAAAATATACCCCTCGGGTAAAAATTATTCATGCTTTATACTAAGTAAAATATCACAGCTTAGAATAGTAATTTTAGAGTATACGGAATCCCTTCATAAAATTTTAAAATAGATTTTGTCATGCATTACAGTAAAATATATGAATAATCACATTTTAGAATATACGGATCCCCTTAATAAAAATTTGAAAAATAGATTTTATCATGTTTTACTGTAAAATATACCAATAAATAATGATCACAGCTTAGAATAGTAATTTTAGAATATACAGAACCATTCATAAAATTTTAGTTTAGTTAAGTAACTCTATTTAATATACCCCTCGGGTAAAAATCATTCCTGTTTTAGGCTAAATCATTTCACAAATTATTTAATAAATTTGCTGAATTAAAATTAGTTTTGAAAGTACATTATATAATAAAAAAATATATATTAAAATTCACTTACTTCATTATCAAAGTTTGAAGACATTTGCTGTTGGTTAGATGAATCCATATTATAACTTCAGAAACTCAAACACACGCACACAAGTAGAAAAATAAATCCAAGAGCTAAGGTTTGTAATGCTACAAGAAACGAAATCTAGAATAGACTAAAGTTTACCCCGAAAGATCTTGCTAATATACAACGCATATGATTCATAGATAAGAGGATCTGATAAGGGCGAAGCCGATTAGTGGTAGATAGATATGAATCATTCATAGGAAAACCCCTCAGCGATTACTCATGACAGATACGTTGTAATAAGAAATTTTAACTCATGAGCAAATAACCTTATTTAATTTTCCTAAATAATATTAATTTATTTTAATTGTAGAACTTAGACATTTTTTTTCCACATAAAATATTTCCCTTTGTAAAGTTTCAATTAAGTGAAGAATGTTTCAGTGTTTTTTTAATGAACCGATACTATTTTAAGATAGTTCTTAACGCGAAAAATTCTAACACATTTGTGAACAAATATTAAATTTAAAAATGTGTCAGAAAGTATACTTTTTTTTTTTTTTTTTAGAATAATCTTAAAACATTTTTTCTTAGTTCAAAACTACTTTTCATGACTGTTTTCTACATATCTCAAATCTGAAAAAAAGAAACACTTAAAGATATGAAATAATCACATAGAAATTATTTAGGGAAAAAAAATATTTTTATTCAAGCAAATGTTACAAACATTTTGTAGTTTTAAAAGCATTATACTTCATGGGAATTTACAAACGCAGTTTCTAAATAGTTTACATAAAAGTTTGAATTCAAAGTATCAAAAAATGTAGGTGTATAGTGACAAAGACAGTTTGCTGTGAGATTCTTCACAAACTGATAGACATTAAAGTTTAATAATGCACTATCTCTATACAGAACAAATTTTTCTCTTAATGAAGTATTTAAGCAGTCATGGTCTAATTGCGATAACTGGCTAATGGTACAGGCATAACAAGTATATACTTGATTAAGAGATCTTTCTAATTCTTGGTCAAAACAAGAAAGGAAATGCTTCTTCGCACTATCCTCATTAGTGTGTGTCTGAATACACTTTTTTGATTTTCGTAATACAGACATAGGAATCGCTTTTACAAGAAGCATATCAATCATGCAGTCGGTAATTTCAGGAATTGCTTCACGTAATTTTAAAAATTGATCTATAGATCAACGTATTCCTTCTGGTTTAAAATGAAAGCTATGTTGGTTTGCCTTGAAAATCTGTTGTAATATGCAATGTCCTTCATCGGAAAATGCTGTTAAAAGTTGATTATTGGACACGTAACTGTCTTTCACAGAATAAAAGTTGAACTTGATCATATTTTGTTGGAAATGATCAAACGTTAAAGGTGCACCTTCTTTAAAAATTCTTATATGCAGTTTCAAATTACAGTTTTTATCCATTTCAATTTGAGCACAGGTATTCCATTCAAGATTCCAAGGAATTGAGAAATATCCATCTGATTCATGAAATGTATGTGTAGACAGTTTCTCTTCAGGTCTGTTTAATGGTGAAGCATATTTAGACGTGGTAGGTGTAGAATAGTCAGCAAACAAGTCTAAATTCAGTTCAGGATCATTCATCAAGTCCAGTCTTGGCTTTTTCAAATCAAGAGGATGAACTATTAAATGTCGAAAAGTGAGGCTAATTCGAACGTCTTTAATAGCAGGATCTGCTCCGATGCCGTGTGTGAATAATTCGTTGGTAGGTGGCAACATGTTGTAGAAGGATCCATGTTCTAGCTTGATAAATGTCGAGGGTACACTAGGTCTCTTGAATTCAATAGTTCTTTGAACACCAAAACTGAGTACTGTGATAGGGAACATAGCATTTAAACTGGATTCATTATCTTTGTGGTGACTGATATAGGTAGTTCCATCCTGGTACAAATTAAGTAGCACATAGTTAAAAGTACAGGCTGTTTCTCTTTCCACTTTATCACGAAGTTCAATCATAAGTGAAGTCCAAGATTTGGAGGGCACACTTGTTCCACTGAAGGCATAGCTGGTATTGGGATCTCCATAAGCTAAAACCAATCGCTTAGGTTTCACATCCTTTCCTCGCAAATGAAAAGTAGGTCTGTAGAATGGTAATGTTCTTAACTCCGTCAAATAACGATCAGCATGGGGTTTCTCTATAAAGTCACTTATATATTGGACGTTCAAGCCATTATCCGAAAAGATGATTGAAGACATTTTTACAGGTTGAAAATCACTGAGCAAGCAAGTCAAGGAATAATAACGAACTAAGCAGGAACACTGAGGCAGGAACAATGATTCCTCACGATATGTTCGACCTTATATAGGGGTTGTTATCTGATAATCTTATCACTGAGTAGATAAGCTCGCGCATGCGTAGTGATATGCCAGGTGATGTCATGAAGGCACAGGATAGGATGATCTCACTTGTGGGGATTCCCCATTAGATAAGATGAACAGTTTAAGTAGTGCTCTGTGCAAGACATGTTTTCTTCAATCTGGTGTGTAAGTATTTTTTTTTCATTCGTATTGTAATTCAGTTTATTATATTTTAATCAAGTTTATTGCCTATATTTTAAACATGTATTTTATAGAAATAATGACACAGATGTAAAATCAAGATAGTTTATTCAAACAATACGCTTTTAAAAGTTTGTACATTCAGGTTACATAAAAAGTGATCACTAACAAAATCCACTTTCTTCAAAAACATGGATAGTACATCATAAAAATTAATCAGCATTAAAATTATATCTCCAACCTGTTTAAATTTTTCACGGTTATTAAATGTAAAACACGAATGCAGGCTAACACTTGGATGTCTAAAGAAAAAAATCTTAATACCTTTTTTAATGCATGAATCATTATTTCTAACATATATATTGAATAGCATACTCTAGTTGAAAAAAAAAATTGTTTCGAAAAATTTCTAAGTTCTCCAATTAAAATTAATTAAATTTTTAATTCGTTAAAATTCCCCTTGTACTGTAATAGATATTTCTCCGCGAAAAAAAAAAATCTTGCAAAACTGTCTAAGATCACCAATTAAAATTAATGAATGACCATTTTTAATTAAACCATTATTGACTTTTAAAATTCTCCTCAAATATACTCTAACATGTATATTGAATGGCCTACTCTCGTTGAAAAAAAAATTGCTTCGAAAAATTTCTAAGTTCCCCAATTAAAATTAATTAAATTTCTAATTCGCTAAAATAAATCCCTTGAAACACACCTCGTATTCTAGTAAAAAATTCTCCGCAAAAAAAAAAAAAAAAAAAAAAAAAAAAAAAGCTTCGAAAAATTTCTAAGTCTTGCAATTAAAATTAATTAACACTAATCCCCTTATCTTAGGTGGTGGAGGAGGACACTTCGGGAGGAGGTGGGCACTTCGGGAGTAGGAGAGCACTTTGTGAGGAGGTGTGAGGTGCACTTTGGGAGGAGGAGGAGGGCACTTCGGGAGGAGGAGCCCTCCTCCCTCCTCGCACCTCACACCTCCTCCTGAGGCCGGACGCTCATTTTCTCTCTACTAATAAAGGTTGCAACTCTTTTGAAACAGGTGAACTGTCAGCTTTTTACCTACTTAATGACATCATCACTTATTATTTCACTATCACTAGTATAATTATACACTGAAAATTTTCATTCCGGAGCCAGTGATGTAGTAGTAAAAAAACCAGAGGGCATACGCTTCAGGCAGAGGGTATACCCTAAAAAGTATATGCTATAGTATTTTTGAGAAGAGGGTATACGGTATTCCTTCAAATAATTCAGAAATTATACGGCGTATTCACCGTATATCCTCCATTACATCCTTGTCTGCAACCTTTACTTTTCTTAGCATGAAATAAAGTTATTATAAACAATTTAATAAGAAACATAGTGCCTACACTATGAATATGCACTAATTTATAAGCGTTACCTCTGGGGGTGCCAATCCAGATGCAGGTATCTCATCTGGAATTAGTTCAAAATTAAGAGACCAGCTCTAGAAGTCCAACCTCTCTTGAGGCTCTGGCACCTCTTCTTTCAGAGAAGTGCTTTGGCACTTTCTCTGACACGCCAACAACAACAACAACATATAATACTTTGATCATATATATCTGTTTGTGCGTGCATGTGTCAGAGAGAGAGAGAGAGAGAAATAGTATGAGCCCCCCCCCCACCCCCCTACATTTTCTTGAGCACCCCCTATTATCTACTTCTAGCTACAGCCCTGTTTTCATATGAGGACCCTAGAAGCCAAGGGACACAAGTGACAAAATTTCGATTTGGAGTAAATTGAGTTCAAAGTATTGAGTCAATAGTAATTGACTGAAATAAATATGAAACTGTTGCATATTTCATAGTGGTTTTTAAAGTCTTATTTCAATAACTGTGTAAAAAAGGTGGAGTACAATTTTTTTAAAAAAGATTTATAGTTAATCAATATTGATAACAAGGGGTACAAGTTTCGAATACTTAAATATAGTTGACCTCCAAAACGCAGCACATAATTAAAAAAATCACTTATGTTTTTTGCGTACAAGCAAATAGCCTTATTTCCAGATCGCCTGTGCACTTTTTTTCAGTTTTGTCACTTATACCTCTTGACTTCTGGGGTCCTCATATATAATCGAGGCTCGGTAGACAACATATTAAAAAGCAGTAGAAAGTACGCCTGAAAATTATAGAACCCGAACTTGGCAAAACTAGTTTTGCATGATTAATTTTGTCG
Source organism: Maratus michaelseni (assembly GCA_963931845.1). NCBI lineage: Eukaryota > Metazoa > Arthropoda > Arachnida > Araneae > Salticidae > Maratus > Maratus michaelseni. Next base: position 388,526,178 of record OZ007590.1, on the reverse strand, counting down.
TACAATATTAAAAATTTGTTTATTTTTTTTTTTTTTACAATTTAACAAATATATTCTTTTATTTCTATAAAACATAAATAAATAAATTCAAAAACAGAAGAAATAGTCTAAATTAATTATACAGGTTTCCTAATATACGATCAAATTTCAGTTAATTTTCCTCATTTCAAATCTTTCTGGTCCTCTTAACTTCTTAAGCATATAAAAGGTTATAACTAACTTTGAATATAAAAGAATAATTGAACAAGTTGGATGTGCCAATCCGAAAACTTTCTTCTATCTCATACATGTTAATATTTCAAAGAGAGTAATTTTTTTTTTAACTATGCATTTTAGAATCCGAAAATACAGCATAGCAGTGCCACCTGTTATATAAGCGATATACTTAAAACGAAAAGCGCATTCTGTCAAATCCCAACATTATATTTCCTCTTTGTGCATGCTTCAACTTTTTTTTTTGAAGGCTTTTCAGAAACAGGAAATCTGATTGATTAGTCCTCACCTGTTTAGCCTGGGATTGAAAAGGGTTGGTTGAAAACGGATGGAGGCGTACCATTGCCATTGAAAGCACAGACCTTGCTCTGGGGTTGAAAGCTAAAGTTTTTTTTAAAGAACTCCTGTTTTCCCTACTAAATATCCATATTTTTTCACAAAAGTTTAAATAGAGCTTTGATACAGTTATATTTATAGCCGATTGAAATGTCAGAGAGTTCGGAAGATGAGAACTATTTTATTATTGCTATGTTAAAGGAGCGGACGCGAAAACAAACAAACAAACAAAAAAGTAAGAAGAAATCATTTCTTTTACAACTAGATAACAATATTTTTTCACGAAATTTTTACACGGGCTGTAAAACCGTTTTGTTTATCACCAATAACGATTTCATGGAGTTCGGACAAAAAGAACTTTGTATTTGAAAACTATGAAACGACCCGAAGTAAAAAAAAAACAAGAAAAAGAACGCTTTTATCACTAAATATGCATATTTTTTCGCGAATTTTTCATTTAAAAATATCATCTCACACAAAAGCGGGTTAAAGATGAAAAATAATTAAAACTTGATGTTTTTTTTTAATTTATTATCACGGACCAGGGCAACGCCGGGCGGGGGTCAGCTAGTTTACATGAAAGCCAAATCAGCGCCAACTTATGACAACGTCTAACTGAATCCGAAGTTTGATGAAAATCCGTGCATTAGTTCTTGAGATAGAGCTATTACGGAAATTGTGAAAAATGTACCGTAGCAGCGTCACCTGTTTGGTGATTTACACCAATAAACGAATCAGCACCAATTCATATCAAGATGTAACTAAAAAGCTAAAGTTTCATTAAATACTGTGCATTAGCTTTTGAGATATGACTATCGCTAAAATCGTGTAAATTCTGAAAAAGCAGCTCCGCCTGCTGGGAGATTTATACCAAAACCAAATGAGTAACAATTTATGTCAACGTCTAACTCAATCTGAACTTTGAACAAAATCCGTGCATTAGTTCTTGAGATATAGCTACGTTGAAAATCGTAAATTTACACCAAATATGAACTATGACTATCGCTAAAATCGTGCAGCATAGTAGCACCACTTGCTGGGCGATTTACACCAAAAAATAATATGCATCAATTTATATCAAGATCTAACTGAATCTAAAGTTTTATTAAATTCCGTGCATTAGTTCTTGAAATAGAGCCGCCCACATTGTCTCATACAGACAGACAGACAGACATTTTCCAATAAACAGTGAACTCGTGTTTCAGACCTTCTAAAACGTATAAACCCCTCGAAAATCGGAAGTCGAAAATTTTCATGAAACCATAATACTTTCTTCTTGTAAAGATAGAAGAAATTAACAAGTAGGGTTAAATAACGAATTAATTAAAATTCCTAAAATTAATTAAAAATAGTATTTAATTAAAAAATTAACTGAATCAAATTAAACGAAAACAAAACAAAATAAAAGCAGAAAGATTTAATTTTTATCATATAATCAGATTATTTTAGTATTTAGAGCCGTATCATATCTTGTAGAACTATTCTTAATTTTTTTTTTCTTTATTTTATTAAAAACTGATACATTAAGTTTGAAAATCCACCATTCTGTTCAAAATGCAGAATTTAAAAAAATAGGTCGGTCAAGGACGGGGCTATATGTATTTAACGCTGATTTAACGCTTATGGGCTGACATGTATTTTAACGTGCTTTCCGTTAGAGTCTTGCGCGTTTCGGGTACAACTTGAACATTCGGTATAAAAACAACCTGAACCCAGCAACAAAATTTCGTCAACCCGAAACCTGACGGGAACTCGATACACGTCAACCTGAACCGACCCGAACCAAAATGTTCAAACGCGAACCCTACATAAAAGAAAATTAATCAATATTTTATGGCAATTATGAAAGAAAGTGTGCAATTATATGTCTAATATCAATTTTATCTTTTTTTATATAAAAATGAACATATATACACTCATTGCTATTCAAATATATAGTTTTTTTTTTTTTTTTCAATTGAAAAATATTCTTTCTTTTTTTCTCTTTTTTTTTTCTGAAAAAATTATGTCGACCCGAAATAATCAAAACTCAACCCGAAATAATTAAAAATCAACCCGAAACCGAAATATTTAAAGTCAACCCGACCCGATGCTAGACTCTACATTTTTTTTCAGTTGAAACTGGAATCTTACATCGGGTCGAGTAACTCGATTTTACCCCAACCCGGCCACACCCTCGGGTCGAGTCGGGTATAAGCTAATTTTATTCGTTTCCGGTCGGTTTCGGGTTGGGGTTTGATTCCCTCGTTTCTACCCGATTTTTCAAAAGAAAGTCATGAATATTTTACAAATGAAAAAAAACTATTTATTTGAACGTTAATGATTGTGTATATGTATGTGTTCATTTTCCTTAGAATAAAAATTAAGTACTAATATTTAAAATGGTTAATTTTTTCTTTGAATTGAGCTAGTTTTAAAATATTTATAGATGTCTCAAAGGATTTCCTCATTTTACAATGAAATTCCATTGAGCATATAGTGTTAAATCTTTTAATATAATAATTGAGCCATTCCTTGTCAAATGAACATGACTTTTCTTCCTTGACCCCTCAGATTTTGATGAAACTTGGTTTATAAAGTGTCTTTACACAGTTATGTAAAAAAATACGAAAATTATTCTTTTAGTATATTTATTTTTTAAAATATTAATATTTAATTATAGTATTTTTCGGTACTTTAATGTTAGCCGGGCTCCGGCGATAAATCGCCAAATATTGTTCCAATGTTTTCAGCTCCCATCACTATATGAACAATATTCCTTAAAAATTATCATTAAAATCAACAGAAATTCTAAAAAACATCGGACAAACAAACGAAATGTCAAATCAAAGCTTTCAAGAAGACGATAGTGAATCTGTTAATTATTACTTACCCATCATACGTAGTATAGGGTAAGTCTTGTAATCGTTTTGAAAATCGAAAATTTTTTTTGACGGATCTACACGTTTTAGACACTGGAGATTCCGTAAAACATATTTTAAGAAAAATTTTTTTTGCCGTCCGTCTGTTTGTCTGTGTGTGTGTCCGTAAACGCTCTATCTTCCGAACAAATTGAGATAGAGACTTGAAATTTGGTATGTACTTAGTATGTAATAATGGGAAGAAGCTTATTGAATTTCAGATACCTCGATTATCGGAACTATTTTTTTCGGACTCTCGAAATATTCGTTCTGATAATAGGTATACAAAAATTTTCGAAATTGTTTATTTTAAGGAGTGAATATAAAAGACAATAGAAATACATAAATTTTGCATAAAGAATCTAGTCGATTGAATAATTAGTTGGCAAGATATTTGTAATTATATTTTCCACACTCTTCGATTTTTCATGACTCTGTATTTCATCCAAATTTCAATTCAAAGATATATTTTAATTGGAAATGAGACGCTTCATCCGACTCAGTAAACCGTTAGTTAATATGCTTATCAATTTTGGAGTTATAGAGCATTTAAAGTTTATGATGTCATCAAGCCAGGATTTCATTCGAATTGCAATGCATTTTATAAATAGTTTACACATGTTTTATTTTCATATTTTATATTATGCATATCCATGATGGATAAGTATTACGGTGGCCCCCAACGACTAGTTTTTAAATATTATTATTTTTTTCTCATACTCATAATTATTTGTATAGGGGAGTCCGGGGCAAGATGACTATGTTAACAATTTTTGTTCTTTATTAATTTATTTTGAAGTAATAGTAAAATTAATTTTACATGAACTGATAGAGTATACCTTTGTAGTATTAAATACATTTCCATTTAATTTTTCAAATAAAAAAAATAAAGGATAATTTTATTTTTTCATAACATTAACAAATCGTCATCTTGCCCCAGTACTTTGGCAAGAGGACTTTGGCCTTGGGGCAAGATGACAACACTGAAAAAGATTGAACACATTTTATCTTTTGAATATGTTACATGGTTTAACAAATGATAACTGTGTTTTTACATCTTACAAAGTATCAAACTAAGCATAATGCATTGATTGTAACGTAATTTTGAAGTGTTTAGTTGTGCAGCTAACAATAGTCACAAATAAAAATGCCATTTTCATAATTGGAACATTCCCCATGCCACCACTCTTGGCATTTACAGCACTGGATCCATTCTTCTGTTGGTGGGTCACAATGCCGGAAGTTGGCCTTAAACGTTTTTTGAATTTTTTGGGAGGAGGGGGACCAGCGGGGGAGGGGAGAGGGGAGAGGTCTTGATCCCGTCGAACGGTACTCTCCTCGTACCGATCGGACGCTTGGAAGTGGAGATACGGACTCCGATAGAGTTTTTCTTTCGGGAGGCTAGGGGGGGCTTAGCAGATGGCAAAAATGTCTTCCTCTGGTCGCCCCCTTTCAAACGACACCTCCCCCGATCCCATGCGCCCCTTAGCCACAGAGGAGATAGAAGAGCAAGGTCGTGCGAACAAACACACAGACAAACAAGAGTTTACAGGATTTTTAATGGAATGGACAACATAGTTAGTTTCATAAATTCCGAAACACAAGGCCAGATGACGAGCTCGTCATCTTGCCCCGGAATGCCTGTTTAAAAATATTCGTTTTCATTGCCATGAAGGAAGGCGATTAATTGACATTTATTCATGGTAATAGGTAGTATTTAATCTAAGTTACTCATAAATATTAAAGAGAAACGATATATCTTACCTGTATCTGTAGCAGAGCTTATTTACACATGCATAAAAGTTATAACGTGGCAGCGGTAAACAATCAAAGCTTCACAACTGACACAAAAATGGCGATTTCAGCGTCTCTATAGTATTGTTTAACGAACGGTCGATAGAAGAGCCAGTAGTGTCCGGTTGATGCTGCCACCTAGCGGAAAACGGAAAAATTAAGACATTCGTCATCTTGCCCCACTCTTCATCTTGCCCCGGTCTCCCCTATATTTTTGGTAAACATGTTGTTTACTGTTTTCTCTTTCAGAAATTAGATAATTTTATTACTTTCTGTCCCCAGTTTTTGAAATGCACGTCGTAAACATATAAAATTTAAGATTCTTTTTCTATACACGTGTAAAAAACGGATATTCCTCTTTCAGCTAATGATTAAAGAAACAGAGCAGAAAAGTAAATTATTACACTTAAACTGTCATTTATTGCAGATTTGTTACTTTTTGACATTTGTCAACCGCAGCATCAATGAAAAGGAATAAGATCAGTGACAGCTATAAGAAGGTTAATGATGTAATATACAATGTGAAGTCATAACTTCTACAATAGGTCAGAAAAATTATTTTAACGAAAAGAATTTGCTGCATTTTACTAATTTTTTTTAAAAACTATACTTGGTGCGTTAAAAGTTCATTACAACTTTAAAAATTGTGTCGAATTTTAAAATTTGTTACAAAAAATTGCTTTATCGAAACTCAGTTTGTAGCTAGCATTTTTACAGTTAATGTTTCAAATGAAATTCATTGTTAACGTATCAATTATGTACTATATTAGTATCCGAGTATGTTAATATTAATAGCCACACTGATAACAAGTTGTAAATTGCACGTCAAACGTGACAAATGAGGTGCGTTTATGCTATAACTAGTTTTATAAATATTCAGATCTTGGTGCAGTAGCTGTTGCACTCTTATGCAAAAATGCATGAATACAAAATTTATTTTATGTGCAGATTTTTATATTATAGATATTCATTTTATTTTATAAAATTAAGTTTCAATGCACTTTTACAAACAATTCATTACAATTAGGTTACATTAAAATTATACTATGCGCCAATATCCAATACAAGACAATGTAAAAACAATCATCGTTATTATTTCAGCTAAATGAATTGTATCGCCTGTTATTATGATATGATTAATTTCCGTAATGAAAAAAGTTACATTTTAAGTTGGCCACATTTTATATTTTATTGACAATTACTGAAAATTCAATGGGAAACTTAAGCCAAGCTTTAAAAATTTCAGAACTTGAAATCCCTATTTAGACTCTTTTTCCATTTAATATCTATTTCTCCGTAAACATCTATCAAAAAACTGACGGTAGATTATAGGGATTGCTATGATTAAACAATTTTAGTATACAAATTCGGTTTTTAAATTCAGCAATACGGAAATAATAGGACTCTAACTTAAATAGGACGTCATCACAATGGCAACCTAGAATCATTACTTATCATGGGATATTATTGAATTAATTACATATGATAGGATTTATTAAAATGGAAAAAGCTTTTACTAATATCTTTTTAAGTTATGATTCGATTTTCATAAAATTTGAATTGACTGGACAAAATTCTGCAACGATTCTATATATTAAATTTGAAATCATTCAGTTGGGTAGTTTATGCGCTGTTTAGACGCTGACAGACGGATGGACCAGACAACGATTATAGGTGCATGTATTTATATAATTACGAACGCACCTAGTAATGGATACTGAAAAATAAGAATAATGTAGCGGAACTTAGGGTTACTTAGACCCAAATAAAAAATGTTTCATATCAGTCCTATGGGTATATTACATTAATAAGTAGTTCTGTTATCTGTAAAGTATTGACGAATCAATGGAACTATTTATAAATGACCTAGCCAACTGTGACCGATTTCGCAGGGTCTGATTACCTGCCGGGGCAAAAGTCCACCAGTATATTTAACCTTCCTACCCTGTTGAAATTTTATTCAACTTTGTTAAAAACATTTTACACCAGAATTTTTATTTTAAACTATTTAACACATTTATTTAACTAAGTTCTCTGTGGCTGTTATTTAACTTACTATAAGAAAAAAATTTCTGGTTCGAATCGAATGAATTAAATTATAGAAATGTGTCGATTCGACCCATTCAGGGTAGGAAAGTTAAATAGAAATGTTCTTCTTATTTAAACGTCTTATTTATGTAGAATTTCTGTCATAATATTTTAGACAATTAATTCATCAATTTAAGACAAAAATATCTATTCGCTTAAATAAGGCGAAAATTTCTATTCAAATTTACTGGTAGACGTTTGTCCCGGTGGCAATCAATTCCTGTTGATCCCATGTAAACAAACAACAGTTGTTCAGTCGCAACTGGAAGATAATAGACTATATGTAAATTTCCATAACCATCTATTTAAAGTTTTTTAATTTGCTTAACAAAAATCAAGCATTCACATTCAAATTTCAACTTCTTTCTGTTATAATAAATACAGAATATTCGACATTAATGCTGTAAAAAGAGCTGTGCACAGGACCAGCGTTTAATTCATTCGGTGGCCCGGGGTATACATTCCTCCCGGAGTATAGTATCCCCCCCCCCACACACACACCCAGAATTCCACAGTGTTCCACATGGAGCTTCATAAATCCCCCCCCCCCCCTCCCAGAGTAAAATATCTGAGTTCAACACTGCACAGGATAAAGTCACTTCTTAATAAGTAAATTTTTATTTTTTTGTCCTTTGCTCCATCTTTAAAAGTAAACTATTTCATGCATGATTATGTTATAACAAGGTTATTATCACATTCATATAAATAAGAATGTAAAAATAAAAATGTAATTAGCTTCATTAATATTTATGATGCAAAATCTAAGCTTAAGAATTCCTTCTAGAATATTTTTATAAGGACAAAAAGATAATTTATATAATGTTAAGCAAAATATTAAATGTATTCTTTAATCATCACAAAATTAAAGTTGGACCATTTAAAGGACAGTGGAGAAAAACATTGGCAAGGTCATTTCTTTGACAAAAAAAGCAAAAATTACACTACGACCGGCTTTCGTTCATTCAATGCTATATAATAAAAAAAGACACAAACGCAAACCTTCGAAACATGTTATGAATAACCAGTATAGGTTGTTAATTGACATTAATTATTACTTACGATCTGATGTGTGAATTAGAGATGAGTACGGGATCTTTCTATTCGGAGAAAGAGCCAGACGATTCGAAATCCTTTTATGGATTATGTCTTTATGATTTTATGATTTGATGTCTTTAAAGACCCGAAAAATTTTACGTCATCAGAACTCGAGCCCGATACTGAAAGTACACAGTAGAAAATTATTAATAACATTTTAAAAATTGTTTCAAGATTAATTTTCTCATTTAAAAATATCTTCTTACATACACATAACTATTAATTCTGAGTATTCTCCCATAACGGAGTTTCGTGATTTCCATGTCTCTGAAAATCTGTTTAAAATAGCAAATTTATTGTTTATACCCGAGCGTTAACAGATTGTCACAATACTTATTCTTTTAACACATTGACGGACAGTAGGAACAAGTGAAGTTCGAAAATTGACACTATAAGTTTTTGTAATTTTTAGAATATTAGAAGTATAGTTTTACTCTTTCTGCTTAAATAAACTTAATTTTGATTAATTCAGCACCTTTAATTAGGTTGCACTATTCCCTTCACAACCACGTCAGGGTGGCTAGTGGTCAGGGAAAAATACAGTAAAAAAAAGTGATAAACACCAGTATATTCTTATAGAAAAATTTATGTTGATTATTCGATCAAATAATCAATTTGAATTTTTCTATAAGAATATACTGGTAATTATCTTTTTTTTTTTTTTTTTTTTTTTTACTGTATTTTTCCCAGACCACTAGCTACCCTGCACGTGCATACTGAAGCTGCAACTCGCATAACAGGTGGAAAACGAACTTCAACCTAAGAAATTGTTTCCAAAACATGACACTGGGCTTCTACTTGTACGCCGGTAAATGCACATTTGTGCTGCTACAGCAATAGTCTCTAAAAACGACCGTTTCGTTTTGGACGGCTATTGCCGTCATGCCACATAGTGAACTTCGCTTTGACGGCTATAGCCACAAGTGTCCGTCAATGTGTTAAAATATCATTGTACAACTATGGCAGAAAGACGCGAGTTCTGTTTTCCAGTAATTCTGAAAAAATGCTTCAAACAGCGTAACGTGCTCTTTTTTCGGAGCCCGAACCAGACGACTTGAAATCATAGCTCCGAAAAATTGTATGTCATCAGAACTCGAGTCCGATACTGAAAGTACACAATAGAAAATTGTTAATACCAATTTTAAAATTGTTTCAAGATTTAATTTTCTCATTTAAAAATATCTTCTTACGTAGACATAAGTAAGAACTATTAATCCTACCTACTCTCTCATAGCAACATTTCGTAATTTTCATGTCTCTGAAAATCTGTTTAAAATATCAAATTTGTTATTTATAGCTACAGACTAGCAGAAATCTTTGGAAGTCACATTTTTTAAAAATCGATGTAGAACTATGGAGCAAAGGCGTAAGTTCTGTTTTCCAGATATTCTGAAAAAGTGCTTAAAACTGAAAGAGAGGCTATACAAAGGATATTTGTTTGACATTCGCTGCTTTGTATTGTGTTGTTTTTAAAGTTTTTTTTTTCTTTTTACTGGGAGAAACATTTTGAGCAATGTATCATTTTACTTACCCATCATACGTAGGGCATGTAAGTCTTGTAATCGTTTTGAAAATCGAAAAAAAAAAATTTGACGGATTTACACGTTTCAGACACTGGAGATTCCGAAAAACATATTTTTAGAACAAAAAAAATTGCCGTCCGTCTGTGGTGTCTGTGTGTCTGTAAACGCTCTATCTCCCGAACAAATTGAGATAGGGACTTGAAATTTAGTATGTACTTAGTAAGTAATAATGGGAAGAATCCTATTGAATTTCAGTAACCTCGATTATCCGGAACTATTTTTTCGGACTCTCGAAATATTCGTTCTGATAAAAGGTATATAAAATTTTCGAAATTGTTTATTTTAAGGAGTGAATAGAAAAGACAAAAAAATATATATAAATTTTGCATAAAGCATGAAGTCGATCGGATCATGAGTTGCCGAGATATTTGTAATCCTATTTCCACACTCTTCGATTTTTCATGACCCTGTATTTCATCCAAATTTCAATTCAAAGAAATATTTTAATTGGAAATGAGACGCTTAACCAGATGCAATAAACCGCTAGTTAATAAGATTATTGTTTTTGGAGTTATGAGGATCTTTCTTTTAAGCAATTCAGTAATCGAGCCTTTAAAGTTTATGACGTCATCAAGCCAATTCAGTTATTCGAATTGCAATGCATTTTATCAGTAGTTTACACATTTTTTATTTTAATATTTTACATTATGCATATCCATGATGGGTAAGTATTACGGTGGCCCCCAACGACTAGTTTTATGTGAATTTAAAATGTGTCTTGTGTCTTTCTATTTAATTGAAAGTTGAAATTTTAAGTCGTCTGCTTTTAAGTCCTCTAAAATTTGGACTTGTATTCACATACCAGAAAATAAATTTAAGCTTGTATTTTTTTTTTTTTTTTTTTTTTTTTTTTTTTGTGAAAACTTTATTTGTAGTGAATAAGAGTTGGTGTGGGGGAGGGGGGAGGGGGGACGTTACTAACAGACACAAACGGTTCATAAAATACGTTATTTAATTAAAAATTAGATACTGCCAGTTGCTAGTAATCAATTACTATCACTTTCATTATCAAATAAATTCATCTAAATTTTCTTTACTCATTAAAGGCCAAGTTATCGTGTGCGACTATGATCTTTCGAAAAAATACGATGAGAATAGTTGTCAATACAATATTGTAATTAAAACTTCGTTAAAGATTATTAAATAAAAGTGTAATAAAAATATATTACACTCCTTATTTTTTATTTATATTTTTCATTTTTTAATGTTTAAAATTTTTCATTTTTGCAGTTTCACAGCCAGTTGGCCTATTTTAGCAAGCGTGATTTGGCGTATCATAACTCCATTGTTGTTATATCTCGTATACAGTTGTAACCATAAAGAATATTTGGCAATTTATATCTCGCACCGATTAACAGAAAAATACCTTAAAATTAATTTATTAATTTATAAGAAAATATTAAACTGTTGCCTACCTTTTGGCTTAATATATAAGTAAACAATTTGGAAAACGCATAACACATTTAAAACTGAATTTCAGGAATTACCAAAAATATTCCGAAAAATATCCGAATTATTTTATGCAGCCCTACATATGATGTACAGATTTGTACATATACTACATAGAATGGCTAAATTTTAATTCAGTTTGGAAACGCGTAGCACATTTTAAAATTCTCTTTCTGGATTTTCCGTCAATAAACGGAATTATAGTAGATATCTTTTGTGCTGCCCTGTATAAGATCTATAAAATTTATACACACCAAGTAATAGGCAAAAAGTTAGTTACATTTGAAAACGCGTCCCGTCTTTGTAAACGCACTTTCAGCAATGATTGTTAACAGACCGTGCTTTAACCGAATTCTTTTCTGCGTCCCTGTAAATGAACGATGAATGCTATATACAGAGTATTCTATAGTAAGCCTCTTGTAATGCATCTCAGTGATATATTTATGAATTTCAATATATTTGAAATAACGAAACATCATTAAAATAAATCTCAAATGATTTTTCCGCATAGACCGTAATGTAACGGAATTCTTTTGAGTGTCTATAAGTGCTACACCTTCAGGGGTCGATGCAGGTTTTTTTTCCTTGGGGCCCATTTTGTGAAAAGTAAAGGTTATTTTTGTGAAATTTATTATATTTTTGTGCAAAATAACATTTTGTAACGAAGGAGGAAATCTAGTTAATCAAATTCAAACCAAGCATTTATAAACAAAAACTTTTTAAAATCCTTTTGCTGAAGTTTTCCTGTCTAGTGAACTTGTTTGTTTACAAATTACATATTTTAAAACATCACAAAATAATAAATAAATAATAAATAGTAAGTTTTTATGGAATAGAATTTTGTGAAGGGGCCCATTTTATCAAATTGATTTTTGTGAAGGGTCCCATTTTATCTAACAGATTTTTGTGAAGGGGCCCATTATATTAAATAGATTTTTGTGAAGGGGACCTAAATAGGCCCCAAATTTTTCCTGGATCGACCCCTGATCTTACACTCTTCATTTTCAATACCGAACATGCCACACTAAACCTCATTACCATACATCAATTGCATGAAAATCCGAGTATATTTACGCACGTTAGAGCACGGATAGACGCAGACATATGACAGACAGACAAACCGAATTCATAAACACTTTTCAACTAAAAGTGTTAAAAAAACTGAAGCATCCTCTTCAATTCTCTCTCATTTCCTCGTGAATAAAAGGTTAATTACCTTCGCCAGTTGTCTTCGATGTTTGAATAAAAGAAAACATAAAGGATAACGATACTCTTTTACAACCTGTCATAATCAGATGCGGAAACGAAGAACTTGAATACTCGGTATTACAATACCTGTCATCTCTTTCACATCAGGGGCTTCTGAAATAAACAGTTTGCTGGTTTAATAACAGGTGCTGTATCTGTCAGCTTATAGACGGTGGCTGTTTGCCGAATTCATTGACTCCATGTTTATGTTAACAAAAGACAGTTCGATAGCACGACCTGATGGCTTCGGATAATCTAAAAAAGAAGCGAAAAGATTGAATTATCAATGCGTATTTCACGATTTTCCTTCTTTTTACAATTACTAGGGAATCCAATCCGGGTTCCCTCAGTTGCAGAAAAACATAAGTAAAAACCTTTTTTTTTTTTTTTTAATTGAAAACGCTGAACAGTGGAGCAGCATTGAGGGGCTTCCTAGTTGCTGTCAACTAACTGGGCGTAGTTAGTCTATCGTTGAGATGTCTTATTATAGTGTGAGCCATTGGGTAAGGTAAAACTGTAGTTTAAAACTACTATAGAAGAAAAGAATGATTTAACATATAAGAATTTAATAAAAGTATAAGTTACAGTTAATATTTAAATTAATGATTAAGCAAAAACATAAAGAAGTTAAAATTAGGAATAAAATATAAATGGGTGAATATAAAGATAAAAAAGTGATAAGGGGATTGACTGAAAGTATAGCTGTAGTTACTGGAGAACTACCAAAATGAAAACGCTGATAAACTTTTTACATTGAATATATATTTTTTAACATTTTTATGCTAAAAATATCATTCAAAATATAGTTTTGAAATTTATTAAAAGTGATTCTTTCGTATTAGCCTCATGTCATGAGTTAATAGTCCAAGAAATCGCCAAAGATTTCTCTACTTACAGCAGGCCTTTTTGATTCTGATATACGAGTAATTCAGTGATTTAAACGAATAGTTTGATTACATGGCTGTTAAATTTTTGTTTTATTTATATTATTTTATTTATTTATTGCTGAAATTTTAATTTAATTCCCATTCTGTTAGTTACATTTTGTCTTTATAATCAACTGCGAAAACGATGGACTGAATAATCAATACCGGTATTTATCAACCTTCACGGCACACTAGTGTCCTCCACGGGTCGGGTTGTACCTGATCCGAAGCCAAAAATTCTGCTTAAAAATCCCAACTCAAACCGGACAAAAAATAAATCGTCAACCCGAAACCTGATCCGAACCCGAACCGACGTGAACCCGAAATGAAAGAAAATTAATCCATACTTTAATACAATTTTGAAAAAGTAGCCTACAATTATATCTCTAATATCAATTTTATCTTTTTTCTATAAAAATGAACACATTTACACTCATTAATATTCAAATATATAGTGTTTTTTTTTTTTTTTTTTTTTTTTTCACTACAAAATATTCCGGACTTTCTTTTGAAAAATCGGGTCAACTCAACCCGAAACTGAGACTTTAAAGACATCCCGACCCGAATACGACCCCACTGAAAAAAATAGCATCAACCTGATCCGACTCCGAGTTGGGTTCGGGTAAAATAGGGTAACCCGGCCCGATGCAGAACTCTATACTTAACACACGCGTTAAAAGTCCAAGGCGCATTAAAATAATGATGATGAAAAAACATTATGCAAGGAATAGCATTTCTAATTTTATTACAGAACCCAAAAAAGGCAAAATAATTGATTATAATTTGTAATAAAAATAATTTAAAAATTCTTATAAACTTATTTTTTATATTTATTAATTTTTAAAGAAATTGAAGTTGGACTTATTTTGTTTAACAACGATCATGTCTACTGCATTTTATATTGTAATTCTTTTCTTTCAGATGACATAATTTTTCTGTGAAATAATTATATTTTAGGGGGGATTTGAGATAGAGGTCCGAACGGGCCCTGGTCTGGCCCGCGGCCTGTACCCGGCCCGCCAAAGTGACGATAAACTTTCTAACGGGTTGAGTCGGCAGAATAAAAACAATTTTTTAACTAGCAGAGCCGTTAGAAAAAATATACGGGCCGGCTGGGTCGAGACAAAAATTAAGCGGGCCAACCGACCCGATATAAAAAATTTAAACGAGTCGGACAAAGCTGGCAAAATATGAACAATTTTCAATGGACCTGACTGGGCCGAGAATAATTTAGAAACGTGCTGCACGTATCGATACTAGTTTGACAATATCAATACAGAAATTTGACATGTTCATCATAAAGATCTGCATCATACAGTCTAAGCCCGGGCTTATTTTGTTTTAGTAGACTCGTGTAGGGCTCAGGCTTACATTTATTTTCTACATGTACAGGGCCAGGACTTAATTATTCCTAAAACTTGTAGGGCAGGCAGTAAACATCTGTAAAAATAATAGTGATAATGAACTTTTGCTAAATTAATCTTTGGAAATATACTTTAATAAATGACAGAGAAATATTTCAAATGTGATGTTTTTCCATCTTTCTTCTATATTATTCAAAACTACATTTTTTTTTTTTTTTTTTTTTAACGAGTTTTTATTTGAATGTAATATCTAAGAGACTAAGTGATAATTAATGTTGCTATTCTGTATTGTATGGCTTACAGTATGTAATATACTGTAAAATTTTCGTATAAATTTGTATGCTTTATCCTTTAAAAGAATCTTATTTGTACGTTATATATACCCATCCACAAGAAAAATTGGAATTTTTTGTAGACCAATTTTATTGATTTTTGCACGGACTAGGCCGGGCCAAAATAGCTTTCGTTCGGGTCAGGCTGGGTCCGTGCCCGAAAATTTCTACCTGTGCACAACTTTCATCATTTCCTCGCATACTCTTGTAAAGAGTTCAGAGAAAAATAAACTTTTTGACACCAAATCTCATTACAAAATAAATTGCATAATGTAAAATACTGGATGTTAATGTAGTTAGTATTTCAGTCAGTTATTAAAATCTTCATACAACTTAAGTTAAAAAATTTTCAGCACACCACTTAAGAATCACTGTTCTATACCATGATACCTGTCACCATTGTCATGTCAAGAGCATCTAAAATAAACATTTCGCTTTCGCTTGTTTAACAACAGCTGTGTCTGTCAACTTATACCCGGTGACTGTCTGCCGAATTCATTGACTCCTTATTTTAACAAAAACAAATTTGGTAAGTGATAAAAATTTTGTTAATTAACAAAAAAAAAAAAAAAAATAAATAAATAAATAAAATAGTACCAAATTAATAACAAAAAATAAACTTAATAATTTTTCTTGAATTCTTCCTTATTTGCACAGAAATAAGAAAGGTTAATTACCCTCGCCTGTTGTCTTCCGTGTTTTAATAAAAGAAAACAATGTATTATGTTTTTCTTTTAAGTTCTGTCATTAAAATCAGATAACAAAACAATAAATTCAGTACTCGGTATCATATAATACATGTGATCTTTTTAACTTTCACCCACAAGCCATTTATTATTATTTTAAACATATGCTACCAAGAATAACATAAATAAATAAAAATACAATAAAAAACTTTTCCTTCAATTTTCTCGAAATTTATTGTTTGTTGTACAACGCCTCTTCCACTCGTGTCTTCAAATACCAATTTTCAGTTAAGTTATATCAATATTCTACAAACTAATAAAAAATACTTTAAAATGCAACATTCTGCAGTTTACTGTCATGTAAAGTTGCATTTCGTTCCAAATATGTTTCTGTGTTTGAATATTCTTAACAAGAAATCTCAGAGAACTGTAAATAAAACAATTAAAAAAAGGATTATTTTATAATCTATTGATTTTCATTCAATTTCAAATTTACAATTATTACAAAATATATTTCAGTGTTACATTTGATTTATACTGAACGAGAGGTGTGGCCAGTGGACTACTTTTTTTTAAAATTCAGTTTTCGTGATTGCCACCAGTTTTTTTGAGAAAGTAAAATTCGCCTTATTTAATGACATATTAAAAGGCGAATTATACCATTTCAAAAAAGTGATGCCAATCAAGCAATCTGAATTTTTTAAAAGTAGCCTACTGGCAACGCTGTGCCTGAGAGGGACTGAACAGACAAAGAAATCAAGTCTCTAGAGCATATATGCTCTTTCCGGTCCCTTTTATTGAGGTATTTAAAAAATTACAAAATTCAGCTGAAGCTGAGTCCCCCAGTAAGCGCGACAGAGGTCGAGGTGATGAACAGTAGATAAATACTGGGCAGAGGATGATAAAAACAATGGCAAATGGTGGCTCGACAGTTAAAATACTGTAATATGACGACACAATGATGAATATAGAGTAAAACTCAGAGGACAAGCAGTATATGGTGGAGAATATATGATGAGGCGACACTGGGCAGATGAAATTAAAAACAATGACGAAAATACAGCTGCACATGAGGGCACATGTTTAAAGATGAACATGAATAAAACTCAGAAGACTAGGGTGGGGAACACAAGGTACAAAATATGTGAAGTATGCTGCATAACAGATGATAATACAGATACTATTTAAAAAAATAAACATTTATAGAAGAAAGCTATATACATTTTTGGGCACTATTAGTGGTTGCTCCATGAAGACCGAGCGCCTTCCAAGCACGGATCTATAAGCCGGGCAGCTATCATCGTAAGAGGTGTGTTTAAGTGTTGGATCCAGGGCGCAATAAAAATCACTATCTAGAACTAAGCAATTAGCAGCTTTGTCATCACCAGTGCAACGAGCACCATGCAAGGCTAAATTGACACTGATTCACCATGTAGCCTAGCCGCTGGCAATGGAAGCAAGAAAAAGAGGTTACTTAAAAAATATTTAAAAAAGGTACGCTGGTGCTGGGCTTATTTATATTCAAATACAGAAAGTCAAGATAATTACACATATGAAAACATTATCAAGATTAGAATATAAAATAAGCATTGTGGTCGTCATAACATTTCATAACACAAAAAGTGAGCTATTATAAAAGGATTGTTTGATACACATGAAAATAGTTTGACAGGGGAAAGGGTCTAAGGAATATTGAGAAAAAAGCATTGTTTGATTCACAGGGGGAATTTTAGGGAACGCATAAGAGGGAATCGAATTAAAAGGCATTGTTTACTTAATGGAATAGAATTTTGATTGGAGAAGACTCGGGGAAAAAGTAGTAAAGAGCACTGTTTGATTCACATGAGGGAAATTGACAGGGAGAGGTCTAAGGAATCATTGAATAAAAGGCATTGTTTAGTTCAAGTACGAAATAATTTGGCAGGGTGAAGTTTAAATAAAAAGTCTTGTTTGATTCATTTAGAATTTTTTTCGGCAGGGGGGCGGGCTTAAGGGGAAATGAATAAGGCACTATTTGATTCATGCAATAATAAAATTACAGTAAAAGTGATAAGTAATTCTAATATTATAATAATAACTGAGGTAATAAATGAAATTGTACATTCTATATTATATACAAGTACTAGGAAAACTATTTTAATAGGAAAAAGATATAGGAAAATTACAAAACAATTACAAAGTTTTAAGAAAAGTAGTTTAAAGTTCAAATTTATATATATATATATATAAATCCACAAACACGTGATGCGTTCAAATCAACAATAGTTTATAAAAAGTTGTAAAATAAGTAAATTAAAAATTAATAATCATATATTCTGAAGTTAGTTGGGACAAATTAAAGTGGCACCAGTACATTCATTATTATTATTATATAAATTCTAGGACTCTTAATGTGTCTTTTATAAAAGAGTAGAGTATGCGAGGGATAAACTTTTCTTGAACCGAATAATGTTCAAAACGAAAATAAATTTCGGATCGATCCTTGGAAAAAGATTTACTAGTAGGCCTATCCGAATATCCTGTCTTGTAAAGAAAATATATATTTTTTTAAATTACAAATAATAACATAATAAATATATATTGTAGTTTAACTTTGTGTGTGTGTGTGTGTGTTATTAAATAAATTACAAAAGATTTTTTTTCTTTTAATAGGTTTACAATCATTATAAGTTTAGTATATGCCGCGGAAGTTTAACAATGGGTTCGACTGTGCTGCGAGATAAAAATAAAAATACAAAGGTAGAGAAACTCTGCGATAATTAAAACTTTGGTAAGTAATCATCAGTATTAATACCAATTTTATAAAAACAAAATCAAATTGAATCATCATTCTTGATTTTCTCCTTATTTCCGCTAAAAAAGGGTTAATCACCTTCACCTGTTGTCTTCGGTGTTTTAACATAAAGAATAATAGAAATAAAGCATAACGATATTCTTTTTTACATTCTGACATTGTAATCAGATCAGATGAGAAAATGGGGAATTGAATACTCTGATATTACAATACTAGAATGGCTACCTGTCATTTTTTTCACGTCAGAGGCATTTGAAACAAACATTTTCCTGGTTTAAAAACAGGTGTGTCTGTCAGCTTACACACTCGGCAACTATTTACCAAATTCATTGACTCCGCATTTTAACAAAAGCAAACTCAATATTGCAGATGTGATACCTGACGTGATCGAATACATGTTAAAGACAAACAATGGAATTTGCGTAGATAGTATAGTAGTAACGGTAATTTTTGCGGAAAGGAAAAAAAAAAAAAAAAACGTTGTTGAACAGCCTGTTGAGCATGAAATATGATATCATGAACCATCTTTCGAATAATCTTATAAAAAAAACATCATCGGCTATTCCAGCGGCCAGTGACACTGCGATGGACACTGTTGCGTTTTTCTTTCTTTTATATAAAAATAAACCACACACGCGATAAAGTTCGGAAAATGACAGCAGGTCATCGTACTTCCAATCGTTAAACTTGAATAATCTGACATGTAAAGCAGTCAATAATACGCCTCTGATATTGCTTTTCTTTGGCATTAATTTATTTGTTGTGCAGCTCTGAATATTTACTGATTTATGGGATTTAGATCCATTATTTTCTTTCCATATATATCATTGACCGGATCAGACAGACATCGTGTTAATCCGTAAAACCAATAATGATATTTTGATGGGTTTGAATTTAAGTTCTATTAAGGATATATTTGATCTTTATCTGCTTCTGTTATCTTAAAAAAATAACTATAATGCAGGGTTAAGCTCAAAAACTGGTTGTTTTTTATTTATTCAGTTTAGAATACTGCATGGGGTCGAATAAACCAATTTTCTCTGAAACCGATCCGACCTGCAGTATTATATAACCAAATATATAGTTTTTCACTTGAAAATTATTCAGTTGTTTTTTCTTTTTCGTTTTCTTTTTCTTTTTCTTTTTTTTTTTCCCCTTGAAAATTTGGTCAACACGACCCCGACTCGAAAGAGTCAAAACCCAATTCGAAGCCGAAACATTTAAAGTCAATCCGGTCCGAACCCGACCTGCAACAGAAAAAATTAGCGTCAACCCGGTCGGAACTGAAATCGGGTTACCCGACTCCAGTTCGGGTAAATCTGATTTTTAACAGAAAGGCCAGAAAATGTTTTTATATGAAAAACATTTGAATATGAATGAATATATATGTATACTATATATAATTATATATACGTATACTACATTTAATATCAGTTTTCAAGAAAAAACTGATATTAAATGTAAAACTGTAAATTCTTTTTCAAAAATGGTTAATTTTCTTTGCTTACGGGATTGGGATTGATTTCTAATTGCAATGAGTCGTTTCAGTTCTGACAGTTCTATCGACGAAAATTATTTCTAGGGTTCGGTCGGATTTCAAATTAACGAAAAACTTTTCGTCGGGTTTTGTGTCAAAGTAACAAAATTGTCCGTTCGAGTAAGGGTTTCTGGTTAATTTCATATTGAATTTTTTAGTTAACCTGTGCACATGCAACACTCTAATTCTGTTACGCGTAATTTGTCAAAATAAATAGAAAAAGAAAGCTTGTTTTTTTTTTTTTTTTTTTTTTTTTTTTCGTAAATAAGCTCAATAATCCACTTATTCGTGTCTTATGTATAGAATATAATATTATATGATTCCTTTTTTTTTTCTTTTTTTAATCGTTTCAGCTATTTGTTTATATTTTTACTTCAAGCGTAAGGATATAAATAATGTACAGAATTTTTTTTTTATTGAATTTATCCTGATATTTATACAATTATATCCTTAATGGGTAAATATTACACACCACTGATTTTTATATAAGATGTTTTGTTTAAATTAAATTATGCGTAACCTATCATTACAGACTATTAAGGAGTTTTTTTTTTTTTAAAGCTCAGTTTATGTCTATATTTATGAACGTAAATTGTCGATTTCATAAACAATTGATTCTTAGTATAGTATAGAGTACTTCGTTAAACCTGTTTACGCATAAAGTAAATCGCGTAAAAACTAACTTGCTTCAACATTTATATTTGCGTGCAATAGTGTAAACTTTTATCATGCAGTTCGAAAACGAGATAGATTCTGGTCTGGCTAGTCATTTAGAAGCTAGTTATATTAATGGGATGACTGTAATTCGATTAGGCGTTTTTTTTTGTACCGGACAGTTTTCGTTATTAATATCATATCTTCAACGAGAAAAATTTATCTGCCGAGTTTTGTCAAAAGAAAATGAAAATTCTTCGTAAATGTTGAGTCAATTATTGGATTTTTTTTTTCAATGTAAAATATCGCAATAGTGTTGACAGGTGGGCGTTTTTCTCACCGTAACAACTCTATTTGGCGCCTGGTGCGAAACCTTTTGTTAGTTTTTCTACTGACCGTAGATGCATGGGTAGTGGTTAATATCGACGTCGATTAAACTTGTCAGCGCCTATTCTAACTGATGGCGCCTCGTGCAGGCGCTTGAGTTTTTCTTTCTTTTTTCTTTCAGATTTCTTGATTGCAACCACTTTTTTTGAAATAGCAATAATACCTTTATTTAATGTTTAATTAAATTTCAAGACTTCTTAATAATAAAAAATATTGTGATATTGGCTCTAAATTGGCTAGTCCAATGCAGTGAGATACCAATGTTGCCAGGTGGACGAAGTTTTTTTTTTTTGTCTTATTTTTTGATTGCTACCACTTTTTTTTTTTCAAATAGTAATTAATATTCGGTTACTTTTCACTATTTTTAACATGTCTTTAAATAAGGTGATTATTGCTATTCCAAAAAAGTAGTAGCAATGAAGAAATCTGAATAATAATTTTTAAAAATCGCAATTACTCATTGAGTAAACATTTTTCTTTAAATTTTTTAAAGTGGGTTTGGTTAATTTTACTATTTATGGAATTTTTTTTTTGGAAAAATCCTATATGCTGCTTCGCGATGATCTTATTTTATTTTATTTTATTTATTAATTTACTTATTTTACTACATGAGTGGATGCAAGATGAATTTTGGTGTTTGCCCTTTTTATTAACCCTTTCAGGAGAAAGTAATTGTGTTTCGGTAATGTTGAATTCAAATCAGAACTTTCTAAAACTTTTACTTGAATATAAAGAAATGCAATTTTACAGGGTTTTTTTTTTCGCCAAATTTATATATATATATATATATATATATATATATATATATATATATTAAGGGATGCACCGGATATCAGTCTCCTGCCGGATATCCTGCTTATTCGGCACTCAAACCGGATATCCGGTCCGGCCGAATACTTCAATATCCGGTTGCCGAATAGTGACTTATTTTCTAAATCATTTTTTAACATTATCAGAAAAAGTTAGTGCAAAATTAATTTGCTTCTTACCAACATTATCCTGTTAAAAGAATGTTAGTAGAAATAGTCATATTTTCACAAAATTGAAATTATAGGATTTATATATAAATATATATAAATAAAAGTATAATATTTAAAATATGACTACAAATTATTTATAATTAAAGGCAAGTTATGGTGCTCAGCATTTTCGGCTTTGTTATGTTTTTGACCACAAATATTTTCCTTCTTCTCAGAATAAGCGTTCACTTCTCTGGTTGTCTCTTTTTCTTGTGTTTTCAACAATTCTAAAGTAAAAATGATTTTATTGAATCTTTTGTCAATATTTTGTATATGGATGGAAGACCAGCTGTGGTAAAATAATACTGATCATGAAAAGAATTGTGCCACTTTCTTGAATAGTTCACTGTCCCCTTTGTACTACAAAAGAAGATACTTGCAATGAGTAGTTTCTCTATTTAAATTTTGTTAGAAAACATTCGTCATAGAAAAAGTAAGTAATAATATGTACGAGTATGTAAGAAAAGAAAAAAACACTCCAATAGGATGTTTAGTATTTATAAATAACAAAGATTTATAAGTATGAAAAACAGAGAAATTACTTAATTGTTTATCTTTTTATGTTCAATGACCCTGAATAAAAGAAAAACTACTAATATGTATATTAGAATAGGCAAATGACAAAACATTATTAAATTTCAATACTTAATTAGTAAAAAGCATTTGTTTATAAGCAACTTTAACTTAATAAATGAGTTTAAATCTATTATTAACATTTGAATTACATAAAATTATAAAAATTTAAAGTTTTTCTTTCTTAAGCAAGTATCAAATAGAAATATCACTATTGAAATTAAAAACAAGAAAGTATTCGGCCGGATACCGGATATTCGGTAAAATTTTGTACCGGATATTTTGTATCCGGTATCCGGCAAAAATTCACATCCGGTGCATCCCTAATATATTATAAAACATTCTGGTACAGATCTTCATTAAAGTTAAGTAGTATAAAAAATATTCCACCACCCTTCAAGAGGTTAATGAGACTGGTTGTTTTGAATTAGAATTCAATAGAAAGAATATGAACATTAATCTGTAAACATACAATCAGTGCTGTAGTCGTAATAATCATATATATTATTTCTGTTCTCATCATCCCTTTTTATATGAATTTGCGAAACGCACAACAGCGAATGAGAGATCATTCGAAAGGTTTTTGAAGTGGATTCTGACATACTACACTCACATTTCGATAAAACATGTTTTTTGATTAAAATTTGCTGTTAATTAAAAATTAAATCGGCATTGTTTTCATAAATGAAATGAAAATTCCTCAGACTTCTGTTGCCACAAAAATAAAATACCACATTATATTGTGCTCAACAATATAAAAATAAATACAGGGGTCGATGCAGGGTTTTTTTCTTGGGGCCCATTTTGTGAAAAGTAAAGGTTATTTTTGTGACATTTATTATATTTTTGTGAAAAATAACATTTTGCTACGAAAGTTGAAATCCAGTTAATCAAATTCAAACCAAGCATTTATAAACAAAAACTTTTTAAAATCCTTTTGCTGAAGTTTTCCGCTCTGGTGAACTTGTTTGTTAACAAATTACGCATTTTAAAACATCACAAAATAATAAATAAATAATAAATAGTAAGTTTTTATGGAATAGAACTTTGTGAAGGGGCCCATTTTATCAAATTGATTTTTGTGAAGGGGCTGTAAATAGGCCCCAATTTTTTCCTGGATCGATCCCTGAAATAGTACAAAAAAAAAAAAAAAAAAAAAAAAAAAAGGGACATTGTTGTTGCACGGGTTTATTTTATATTTATGATTAAAAAGTAAAAATGAAATTCAAATGGATGGAAGAAAAAGACGCTATCAATCAATCGAAGCAGTTTTATTTTTACGTATAAAATTTATTCTTTGTCATATTAAATTAAATTCTATTTTATATGCGTTCAATTTATCTTTCTTTGTCCAGTGTTTTTCAAGAACCGGATGACGTTATCCTCTAATGCAGTTAAAATACTATTGTTACTATTTTTCTCGCGCGTGCCTTTTGCTGTCTTTGATCAGTTTTTACTATAACTTTGATGGAATAAATGAGATAATTTTCTGGCTTGTCTAATGTTGTTTGCAGATATTTTTTATTCTTAATTTTTCTTTAGAAGTTTAAACCTGCATGTAAAATATATTAGATATTGCTAAAAAATATATTAGATATTGCTAAAAAATATATTAGATATTGCTAAAAATTATTAGACTGCTGTGCAAAATCCTCGCACGGATCCACTGATAATAATAATAATAATAATAATAATAATAATAATAATAAAAGAAAGAGTAAACGTTATGGGCAGTGACATAATTACAATATTCCCATGGGAGGATTATACATAGGTTTACTTGAGAAACTGAGGATATACAGAGTGATTTTTTTTTAATCCAGAAGGTATACGGTGTACGTTAGCTACCAACATATATGCCTTTTAAAATAATTTAATTATGATTTGAACAAAACAAAATATTTAATTAAATTAGTGCTGTGTTTATTTAATGAAGCGTAGCACTCGTTTTATTTTAACTCTAATTAAATATTTTGGTTTCAATATGTTTATTTGACTTAAAAAAGCTTAGAAGTTGGCAGCCATGAGTGCATATTTTTAAAAAATATTTAATTATGATTTGAACCAATAAAATTATTTAATTAAATTAGTGCGGTGCTTATTTAATGAAACGTAGCCCTCGTTTTATTTTTATTTTAATTAAATATTTTTTGGTTGCAATATGTTTATTTGACTTTAAAAACCGTAGAAGTTGGCAGCCATGAGTGTATACGCACCGTCTACCTTTTACTATACAACCATCTTTTTTAAAGATTACTATGTAAATGTAAGGGATTTCACAACAGCTGATGATGTTATAATGTCCACTGATGACAAGATTGACCATTATCTGCCGTATATGATGATTTGAGAGCAGTCTATTAAGATAAGTTAAATTTATTTAGCCGAATTTTTATCACTTTTTTTGCAATCGTATTTCATCACTATGCTTAATCAGACAGGGTTATCCTTTTCTTTTTTTATTTCTTTACGATAGAAAAAATTGCTCAAAAAACTCGGGAGAAAAACGGCAATGTCCATTTCGCCCATTTTTAATTATTTCAAACATAGTAAGTCAAAAAGAATGACCCAGAATTTAAAATTAATGAATAAATATCTTGATTCTTTCTGTCCATGAAATAATTGTTTATCAAAAATGCACGTGTATACACAATTTTATATGCATTAATTTTGTGAAAAAATGTAAATTCATCTAAAAACTAGTCGTTGGAGGCCACCGTAATACTTGGATATGCCTAATATAAATATAAAAATAATACCTGAGTAAACTATTTATAAAATGCATTGCCATTCGAATAAAATTCTGGCTTGATGACGTCCTAAACTTTAAATGCTCTATCACTGAATTGCGTAAGAGAAACATCCTTATAACTCCAAAATTGATAATCCTATTAACTAACGGTTTACTGCGTCGTATTAAGCGTCTCATTTCCAATTAAAATATATCTTTGAATAGAAATTTTGAATGAAATACATGATCATGAAAAATCGAAGAGTGTGGAAAATAGGATTACAAATATCTCGGCAACTCATTATCCGATCGACTTCATTCTTTATGCAAAATTTATGTTTTTTTTTTATTGTCTTTTATATCCACTCCTTAAAATAAACAATTTCGAAATTTTTATATATCTTTTATCAGAACGAATATTTCGAGAGTCCGAAAAAAATAGTTCCGGATAATCGAGGTTACTGAAATTCAATAAGCTTCTTCTCATTATTACATACTAAGTACATACCAAATTTCAAGTCTCTATCTCAATTTGTTCGGGAGATAGAGCGTTTACAGGCACACAGACACACACACAGACAGACGGATGGCAAATTTTTTTCCCCTAAAAATATCTGTTTCAAAATCTTCAGTATCTGAAACGGGTAAATCCGTCATTTTTTTTTTCCATTTTCAAAGCGATTGCAAGATTTACCTTATACTACGTATGATGAGTAAGTAATAAAGCATTACATAAACAACATTTGTAGCATATCAGTGTTAAATTATAATATGCTAAATAATTGTTATATAATAGATACATTGGCAATAAAGTTTAATATGCATAAAGTGTAATAAAGTCCTATGGCAGTTCCATTGCTAACTTATAATTCGTTTAAGAAGGTAAAGAAAAACATGGTGACGAACTTTCAAAAATGTTTCAAATTGAAAGCTTCCAAAACTTTAAGATATATAACTTTCTAAACGTTTCCCTTTCTTCAAACGTTTATATATTTATTAACTTTTTTTAAAACACAGTTAAGTTTTTTGTTTTTTTTTAATCAAAAAGCCAAGTCTTTTTTAAATATGTTTACTTTCGTAGTTTAATTTCGAAAAAATAAATGAATTGTGACCTGTAATTATTTTTAAACAGAAATCAATTTCTAGGCGTTTTAAATATGCAAATCCCCAGGTAGCTTTTGAATTATGCTTTGAAAACTACCCGCATTGTATTCTGTTTTGCAAAAATTTAAAATAATTTAACATTAGGAGTTCCAAACCATCCGAATCATCCTAATTCCGAAACTGTTTGGCCGAATGATTTCTCGTTTGGTAACCTAAGATAAAATTTACTGAAATTTTTTTTAAATATTCTATCAAAATTGGGTGTTTGTATTAAAATTTTCAGAGTTTGTTACAATTTCAGAATGAAGACAACCCATAGGCTTTAAAAAAAAAAAAAAAAAAAAAAACATAAATCGAAAGAGGACATAATTTCCCGTCGACGGGTTATTTATGTTTTTTTTCCTGGGACAATTTGTTAATTTAAAATGTGTGTGGGGGTGTTCTTTTTTTTTTTTTTGCCGACTGTACATTGTATTTTGTAATTATAAATACGTATTAAAAGTTTTAAAAACCTGTTTAGATGCGAGTACACTAAGAATCGTTCATTCAAAGGACAAAAGACATTTTTTTTATACCATTTCATTATTTTTCTAATTAAAAAAAAAGCAATAATACAGAATGGACATTAAGTCCATAAAAAGTTTAAAAATTCACAAAAGAAGGATTTTTGCACCAAAAGACTTAACAAAAAGTCAGAATTTTGGTTTCATATTAAAACTATTTGACTCGCCCGGCGTTGCCTGGGCTCGTGATAAAACCTTAAATGAACCCCAAATAAAAAATACTGATAATTAGTGATAAAAGTGCTCGTAAAAAAGTAAATAAATAAAAATAAAAAAGCTTTTGTTGTCCAAACCCTTTGAAATTTTTAATGGTTATAAATATAAAGGTTTTACAGCCCGTGTAAAAATTACGTCAGAAATATTATTACCTGGTTGTAAAATAAATATGTTTTATTCCCGGGAAAATACCTTTTTTCAAATTCTGTAGAAGGGAAGAACTCTCTCTTCCTCCCATTCCTGCCTTAAAAAAAGTGAAAGCGCCTCCCTCCCATTTCAATTCCTCCCTTCCCCTTGCAGTTCCCCAACTCCATTTTGTTCACCCCTCTCTCATACAAAGTAGGATGAAGAACAGATGCTTCCTCCAGGCAGGGGATTTAAGAATAGAATTAAGAAGAATTTAGAAGGAGTATTTCCTAGCGGTAGGGTTGCGAGCAATGCAAGCCAATGGGCGAACTATTCTTTCCCCAGCGCTCTTGATTCTTCTTAGTAAGAAAAAAAATAGTTCAAATTTTTACCGATGGATGACGTTATTAAGGTTCCCATTATTAACATACATAGAAAATATTAAGATTATACAACAGCTATTTATTTGCACTTAAGATTTTTATTTTTTTTTAATCATATTTTCAAGTGCAAATAGATATCTGTTTATAATCTCAATATTTTTCATGTTCTTTAATAGCGTCTCTTATCGGTGAAATTTTGAATTTTTTCATCTAATATATTAAAGCGAGAAGCAAACGTCTTGAATTTTTAGTGGAAATTCGACCGTACTGTGCATGCCTCAAGTTTTTTTGGAACGGTAAATAAAGAAGGAAATAGAAGAAGAATTAGAGAAAATATATTAGATGAACAAATTCAGAATTTTACCGAAGGCGCTATTAAGGACGACGTTATTAAAAAAAACATGAAAAATATTGAGATTATACAACAGCTATTTATTTGCACTTGAAAATATGATAAAGAATATTGCAATCTTAAGTGCAAATAAATAGCTGATGTATAATATTAATAGTTTCTATGTATGTTAATAATGGGAACCTTAATAACGCCATACATCAGTAAAAATTTTAACTATTTTTTATTTCTTATGCCGCAAAAAGTAAGTCTTGCAGAAGTCTTGTGTTGATGCAATCCGTGAATTAGTTCTCGAGGTATACCTATCTTGAAAATAGTGAATAATACAGCATAGCAGCGCCACCTGTTGGGCGACTTACACCAAAAACTAATATCAGCACCAATTTATATCAAGGTCAAACTGAATTTAACGTTTTATTACATTCCGTGCATTAGTTCTTGAGATATGACTATAGCTAAAATCGTGTAAATCCTGAAAAAAGCAGCATAGCAGCGCTACCTGTCGGGAGATTTACTCCAAAACCTAATATCAGCACCAATTTATATCAAGGTCAAACTGAATTTAACGTTTTATTACATTCCGTGCATTAGTTCTTGAGATATGACTATAGCTAAAATCGTGTAAATCCTGAAAAAAGCAGCATAGCAGCGCTACCTGTCGGGAGATTTACTCCAAAACCTAATTAACAACAACTTATGTCAACGTCTAACTGAATCTGAAGTTTGTTGAAATTCTGTGCATTAGTTTTTGAGGTATAGCTATCGCAAAAATCAGGGAAAAAAGTAGCATAGCAACGCCATCTGTTGGGCTATTTACATCAAAACGTAATCAGCATCTATATATGTCAAGGTCTAAAAGAATCTGAAGTTTGATGAAATTCTGTGCATTAGTTCTTGAGATATAGCTATCTTGAAAATCATGAACAATGCAACATACACTGTAAAAAAAAATTCGGAAAAGTTTCCGGTAGGAATAGGATTTCCAGTTGCCCGTATAGTACAGGAAACTTTTCCGAAACAACACGGAAAAAAAAACGGACAAAAACGAAAGTTTTTTCTTTCCGTCAGGAAACTTTTCCCGTTTGATTCAGAAACTAATCTTTACACACAGAATAAATTCCTGAGTCTTACGGAAATCTTTCCATTCACATAAAGAAACGTTTTGGAAGAATGGAAGAATAGATAGAAAGTATTCCGTTTAAAAAAGGAAAACTTTCCATTCACATAAAGAAACGTTTTGGAAGAATGGGAGAATAGATAGAAAGTATTCCGTTTTAAAAAGGAAACTTTTCCGAATCAATCAGTAAACTAATCTTGAAAAAATTAAAAATTCCTGTGTAGAATAGAAACTTTTTCTTTGCTTTACGGAATTTTTTTTCATTATGATCGGAAAATTTTCTGCATTGTAAAGAAACTTTTGTTTTAAAGAGTAGGAACATTAACAGATGAAAATATTGCTTTTGGACACTGTTTTGATTTCCTTTTATCTCAATTAAATATTATTAAGAACTTTTTTGAATACATACACACATTTTAAGTATTTGTTATCATAAAATGCATTACATGTAATGCATTTTATGATAACAAAATACTTAAAATGTATGTATGTATTCAAAAAAGTTCTTAATAATATTTAACTGAGATAAAAGGAAATCAAAATAGTGTCCAAAAGCAATATTTTCATCTGTTATTGGTCCTACTCTTTATAACAAAAGTTTCTTTACAATACAGAATCAGCTTGAAATTTTATTTATTTGTTACAAGTATACTGATGCGCTCATGGGTATAATATAACTAAATATTCAGATGATGCTAAACCAGTGTTGAATTCAGAGCCTTTTCTGCGGCTCCGGCGGGGAGCGGGGGGGGGGGGGGGAGGAATTATATATTTCCTTTTTGGAAATTGCACTTTTTAACCATTAAAAGCATAATATCTCAAATCTTCTGGGGGGGGGGGGAATTTCAATGTTCCAGGGGGGTCCCAGCGGGCCACCCCCTGAATGCAATACTGTGCCAAACAACTGTTCAATATTACTAAAAAAAAGGGACAAGCCTGTATCCTCAAAAAGCTCAAATTTATTCCACTGGGTGTAGCACAAGTATGAAACATGTTCTATGCATATGAGGTGTATGCAACTACTTTGAAGTTTATTGTTGCTGGAAAGAATTTCTATAGCTATATTTCTAAAACAAAGGACATACAAAACCTTTCTTTTTAAATCATAATATTGCCCACCCCTCCTTAAAAAACAGAAATAGCCATATTTGACTGAAAATTATCTTCTTCCAATAATAGGTTTTAAAAAAATAAGCTTAGGGGGTCGTCATCATTCTTAAATTGTACCAAACTCCAACTTTTCAATATATACACCTAATTTTGACGTTATACATTTTTTTTTCTGTAAATTTCTCCCAAGGATACGATACAAGAAATCACTTGGTCAAGTGGTTTAAGAAATATGAAGGTTTAAAATTTGGAAGTCTTAATGTGAAAATAATTTGCAATTGATGAAAAACAAATTGCAATGCGGGTAGCTTTTTAAGCGTAATTCAAAAACTACTTGACATAATAATTTTGGATTCGCTTATTTGAAGATTTTCAAAATCTATTTGTTAAAATTGTATAGATTATGTTTAGTTCTCTCTTATATAACAAAAAAATGTATTTTTAAATTCATTTCAAAAAAGAAAAAAAATAACCTATGAATTTTTAATAGAGGTGGATTTCTGGAGGCTTCAAATATGCAAATCCAAAATCACAGATAGTTGGTAAGTAGTTTTTGAGTTATGCTTAAAACATAGAATTATATGAGACTTATTTCTCAATTTATCAATGTATTTATCAATGCTGTAACTATTTGAGTTTTCACGATAGTTCACTGGTCTTTTTATATGAGTTGCTCTATAGTATAGCTATCAAATCATAACAAAAATGTTTGCGGTAGTTTGCGCATGTGCAGTTAAAATTAATTTCATAAAAATACCTATATCTCATCAAATATTCAATATATTAATATTTTAATCACAGTATACTATTTCTACGATTCTTTGTCAAGTTTTTGGAAAGTGGTGTTAAATTTGGCTGAAAACTCTGCATGTTATAAAAAAAACTTTTGAATTTTTCACAGAAACGTTAATATATTCACGAATATACATGCTATACTTACAAAAAATGCACACAAATGTTGAACAGAACCTACATAGTCATTTACTACAGTGACAGACCATTTTTAGCATTTTTCGTTACTTGGGTGATCGAAAATATTATTTTATTATTAAAGTTATTATCCCCCCCCCCATAGTTGTCCTCGCGATAAAATATTCACTGAAAAACATCAAGTCAAACATGTTCTTTACATCCTCAAAGCTTAAGGGCATTCCGGGCATTTCCTCACGAGTTTCAGTAAGATAATCGACGAAACGTCTGAAATCGGTCACTGCCCCTTAATTTTTGGACACCAGTGTAATATTAATAAAGTAAATCTAAAAACTTTTGAAGCCATGTAACTTATAAGAATATACAGAATTCAGCTAATCCTAATAAATAGCTTGATGATAAACAAATTTTAGAAGCCATGCAATTTGAAAATGTACAAGACTTTGAACTTGAAGCTCAACTTAAAATTATATAACAAAAAGCCTTGCTAAATGAAAATCTTTTTTAAAAACAGGGTTCGTGATTTTAATTAATTTATTTAATCAAAAAATCATATATATTTTTAATTATTTAAATCAGCTATTTTTTAAATTCAAAATACAATTTTAAAATTATACATTTTACAGTAAAATAAACTTTACTAAATAATTAAAATTAACAATTAGAAGTGTCCATTTAAATATATTTGAAATTTAAAAAATATATAGAAACTCATTCACTTGGTTAAATTAAAATATTTTAATCATATAAATAGTTAAAAATATACAGTTTAAAAAAATGGAGCTACAGAAAAAGATTTAATTTAGAAATGTGAATTCTCTTTTACTTTTGAAAACATGAAATAAATAAAACAAATTGTCTTGTGTCATCACTTATTTACAAAAACTGCAATTTAACAGATATCCTATTCTGTATAAAATACATATACCACCTTGAATTACCCCTTTGATAAAATAAAAAGCATATGCACTCTGCATTACTAAAAGCTAAAGCTTTTTGTTCTGACCAAATTTCTTTATTCATTTAATGAATTTAGAGCATATATTAAACACACTTAAGATGGTTATGATTATATTTTATAAATTTCAATGGATATGAAAAAAATATTCCTTGTTATTAAAATGTTTGAAAAGAAACACCAATTTTCCAGCTTTATGAGTTCCTAAGCGATTACAGAGTTTACAGTGAATTAAAGTTTGATTTATTTGAATTTAAAATAAAAATAATTAAATCAGGCCTTTTTTTAAGATTTTAAAACTTTAGTTATTTATGAGTTTACATTTGCAAGTAATTGAAATTGTATGAAAAAATATATATATAACATTTCAAAGTATATTACTTACCATGCAATCTTTATTTTCCGAATCTTTCCATAAATAAATTACGTTGGAATATTGAACCATTTGTTATTTACATGTGCACAATGAAGTCATGAGATATCTACATAAATATCAATAAATATACTGTTGACTGACCTATATTTATTTTACTATATTTATGAAGTCCAGTTGCCTGTAAAAATTTATGTATATTTAAAGTCAAAATTTTATCATCATTAATGACAAAGAAAGAAATGTTTGTGAGTCTTTTATTCTTCAATGGCAGATCACTTAATAGAAGAATATTAAAAATTACAAATAATTCAGGAAAAATATATAAAAAATAAGTGTCTATTTAATAAAAAATCTGACTTCGCAAATGTGTATGTGCTATTTTTTTTAAACTTAAACTTAGTAAAATAAATCAATCGCATTTAATCTGCACAAACATTAAATTGCACATACTAACAAAATACTATTTAAAAAAAGTATATATAAGTTACTCGATTTTTTTTTTTGGCTAACTACAAAAGACAGAAAAAATAAAACAAACATTTATACTGAAAAATAACATTTATTTGCAACAAAAATATAAATCAAAATGTGTTAATGAATAAAAATTACAGCAATACTGATATTACTTCCATTGACAGTTCTTGCCTCCGAATAGCTGCACTTAGTATAAAAGTAGGCCTAGATTCTTTAATTTCTTCCAGGCCTTAATTGATTACACAATATGATGCTACCAAAACAAAATTGTCCTAGGACATTTCTCCGAAAAAACTGTCAAACCATCAATATTATTCGCGAACAGCATGATTTCCTTTCTTACATCATCATTCGCTACTAAGCAAGGATGATATGCTCTAGCTGGAATGCGACACTGATCACTGCAGTATTATCCTGCAATAATAACAATAATAATATTAATATATTTTTATTTTACTAATTTCTAGTGATCATGTATATTTAATGGGACAAAAACAGCACAACAGCAATGAATGATTAAGAGGACTCTTCGTCTTCAGCGATAAGTATTTTTAAGAGCATAAAATTTGAAAATTTTCCTTTAAGTAAAAATTTCAAATTTCATAAGTTTTAAAAATACTTAAAAATTAAGGAAAATTTTTAAAATGTACAATTTAAAAATGTTAATTTAAAGATGCACATTGGACATCTGCTTCCTGCTGGTGAAAGCTATATTTTGATAATTGTATAAGGGAATTTACTACCTCTTTAAAATTTACATAGGTTACCATGGGATTTCACGATCAGCATTAAATGAAAAAAAATGGTGCCACAGTAATATAATAGAACTAGTGGGTAAGTGTGATCGAACATCGCTCAAAGGGTTTCGTTTAATATTCCTTTCAAAACACTTTGTCCTTTCTTTAATAAATCCAAATAAATTTCATTTAGCATCAACAACAAAAAAAAACTCATGTTTTTTATAAAGTAAAAATTTACCGGTTCTGCATGAAAACCCATTTCTTTAAATTAGAGGGTGGAGAATAGCCCCGTTCCCTCTCTTTATACTTCACCAATTAAACTTCAAAACTGATCAGGGAAGCACCTTATCAAACTGAACCTATATACAAAATTTGAAGCAAATCGGATAATTCTGTATTAAAAACCCATTTATCTAAATTAAGGAGGGGAGATTAGCCTCCCGTTCCCCCCTTTGTACTTTACCATTGAACCCCCGAAACTAATCAAGGAAGCGCCTTATAACAATGAACCTATATACAAAATGTGAAGCAAATTGGATAATTCTGCATGAAAAACATATTTATCTAAATTAAGGGAGGGATTGGACCTTGTTCCCCCTTTCTATACTTAACCAATGAACCCCCAAAACTAAACAGAGAAGCAACTTGTCACATTGAACCTATTTACAAAATTTGAAGCAAATCGGATAAATCTGCATGAAATACCCATTTATCTAATTTAAGGAGGGGGATTTGCCTCCCTTCCCTACCCTTTATACTTAACCAATGAACCCCCAAAACTGATCAGGGAAGCGCCTTATCAGAATGAACCTATATACAAAATTTGACACAAATCGGATAATTCTGCATTAAAAACCCATTTATCTAAATTAAGGGGGGATTGGACACAGTTGTCCCTTTATGCTTAATCAATGAACCCCCAAAACTGATAAGGAGAAGCGTCTTATCACAATTAACCTATATAAAATATTTGAAGCAAATCGGATAATTCTGAATAAAAAAAACCATTTATTTAAATTAAGAGGGGGGATTGGCCCCCTGGTTTCTCCTTTATACTTAACCAATGAACCCCCAAAACTAATCAGGGAAGCGACTTATCACAATGAGCCTATGTACAAAATATGAAGCAGATTGGATAATTCTGCATTAAAAACCCATTTATCTAAATTAAGGGGGCGATTGGAAACCGTTCTGTTGTTTATACTTAATCAAGGTTTCCCAAAACTGATATAAGGAAGCGTCTTATCACAATTAACCTATATACAAAATTTGAATCAAATCGGATAATTCTGCATAAAAACCCATTTATCTAAATTAAGGGGGGGGGGGAATTAGCCACCGTTCCCCTCTTTACACTTAGCAAATGAACCCCCAAAACTAATGAGGGAAGCGCCTTATCACAATAAAGCTTTATAGAAAACTTGAAGCAAATTGGGTAATTTTGCATTAAAACCCCATTTATCTAAATTAGGGGTGTTAGCCCCTGTTCCCCCTTTATACTTAACCAATGAACCCCCAAAACTGATCAGGGAAGCGCCTTATCAGAATGAACCTATATACAAAATTTGAAACAAATCGGATAATTCTGCATAAAAAAACCATTTATCTATATTAAAGGGGTGATTGGACACCGTTTCCTCCTTTATACTTAATCAATCAACCTCCAAAATTGATATGGGGAAACGTCTTATCACAATTAACCTATATACAAAATTTGAAACAAATCAGATAATTGTGCATAAAAACACATTTATCTAAATTAAGGGGTGGGGGGATTAGCCACCGTTCTCCTCTTTATACTTAACTAATGAACTCCCAAAACTGATCAGGGAAGCGCCTTATCAGAATGAACCTATATACAAAATTTGAAACAAATCGGATAATTCTGCATAAAAAAACCCATTTATCTAAATTGAAGGGGTGATTGGACACCGTTTCCTCCTTTATACTTAATCAATCAACCTCCAAAATTGATATGGGGAAACGTCTTATCACAATTAACCTATATACAAAATTTGAAACAAATCAGATAATTGTGCATAAAAACACATTTATCTAAATTAAGGGGTGGGGGGATTAGCCACCGTTCTCCTCTTTATACTTAACTAATGAACCCCCAAAACTGATCAGGGAAGCGCCTTATCAGAATGAACCTATATACAAAATTTGAAACAAATCGGATAGTTCTGCATAAAAAACCCCATTTATCTAAATTAAGGGGGTGATTGGACACCGTTTCCCCCTTTATACTTAATCAATCGACCTCCAAAATTGATATGGGGAAACGTCTTATCACAATTAACCTATATACAAAATTTGAAACAAATCAGATTGTTCATAAAAACACATTTATCTAAATTAAGGGGGAGGGGATTAGCCACCGTTCTCCTCTTTATACTTAACTAATGAACCCCAAAACTGATCAGGGAAGCGCCTTATCAGAATGAACATATATACAAAATTTGAAACAAATCGGATAATTCTGCATGAAAAACCCATTAGCCCCCAGTTCCCCCTGTATCTTTAACCAAAGAACCCCCAAAACTAATCAGGGAAGCGACATATTAGAAGAAACCTATATACAAAATTTTTAGCAAATACGATAATTCTGCATAAAAACCCCATTTATCTAAATTATGGGGGGATTAGCCCCCGTTCCCCTCTTTATGCTGAACGAAATAACTCCCAAAATTAATGAGGGACGCACGTTATCACAATGAAGCTATATACAAAATTTGAAGAAAATAGTGTAATTCTGCATGAAAAACCCATTTACCTAAATTAGAGGGGATTAGTCCCTGTTCCCTCCTTTATGCTTAACCAATGAACCCCTAAAACTGAGCAGGGTACCGCCTTATCAGAATGAACCTATATGCAAAATTTGAAATAAATCAGATATTTCCGCATGGAAAACCCATTTATCTAAATTAAGGGGGTGTCAGCTCCCCGTTCCCCCCTTTATACTTACCAATGAACCCCCAAAACTAATCAGGGAAGCGGCTTTTAACAATGAACCTATATACAAAATTTGAAGCAAATTGGATAATTCTGCATTAAAAACCCATTTATCTAAATTAAGGGGGGATTGGACACCGTTCCCCCCTTTATACTTAATCAATGAACAACCAAAATTGATAAGGGGAAGCGCCTTATCACAATTAACCTATATACAAAATTTGAAGCAAATCGGATAATTCTGCATAAAAAACCCAATTATTTAAATTAAGGAGGAGGGTATTAACCACCGTTTCCCTCTTTAAACTTAACTAATGAACCTCCAA
The DNA here is from genome assembly GCA_963931845.1 of Maratus michaelseni. NCBI lineage: Eukaryota > Metazoa > Arthropoda > Arachnida > Araneae > Salticidae > Maratus > Maratus michaelseni. The sequence goes on along the minus strand of OZ007590.1, from coordinate 388,488,739 downwards.
AACTAATGAGGGAAGCGCTTTTTCACAATGAAGCTTTATGCAAAATTTGAAGCAAATTGGGTAATTTTGCATGAAAAACGCCTTTATCTAAATTAGGGGGGATTAGCCCCCCGTTCCCCTTTATACTTAACCAATAAACCCTCAAAACTGATCAGGGAAGCGCCTTATCAGAATGAACCTATATACAAAATTTCAAACAAATCGGATAATTCTGCATAAAAAAAACCGTTTATCTAAATTAAGGGGGCTATCAGCCCCCGTTCCCTCCCCCTTTATATTTAACCAATGGACCTCCATAACTAATCAAGGAACCGCCTTATCAGAATCAACCTATATACAAAATTTCAAAAATTGAAATCGGATAACTCTGTATGAAAAACCTGATTTATCTAAATTAAGGGGGTGGCGAATTAGCCCCCCTTTCTGGCTTTGACAGACTGGGAGCTAAAAAAGGTTTCTATTACAATGATATTTCGGGTTCTGTAGACTCCAAAAGTAGCAGAATTTTCAATTTTTGCCTTACCTCGGGTTCTGCAAACCCCAAAAAGCTGAGTGAAAAGACTGTATACTAAATGGATAATATCAACGAGAGTTTTTAATAAAAAACAGTTTTCATCTATGCGGTATATAGTCCCAAAATAAAAATAATAATTCAGTTTATAAATTTAAAATCACATATAATTAATTTCATTTCAATTTGAATTGTCCAAAAAACAAGCTAGAGACTGAGTCAAGTCGGCCAGTTTTTTAGCGACACCGAATCTCCCCCCCCCCCCACCAAAAAAAAAAAAGAAAAAAAGAAAAAGAAAACGTGCCTGACTTATACTCAGACTCCACAGCCCTGGAAGAAATGATTGGATGAGGACGTATCACAAAAATTCTAAGCTTTGAGATTACTTAAGAGTAGTGCTTGGAAGGGCACGCAAAAATGCTGTGCCTAGGACTCTGAAGTTTAAAGTTGGGTTCTAGTGACATTTATGATTTATATGTTGACATCATGACTCTTTTGAACATTTTTTATTTCTTGAAATTTGAACAGTATTAACACGTGAATTTAAATACATGACAAGATTTAGTTAAATGAAAGCAGAAATATGAAATAAAATCAAGTAAGACATTTTTTTTGCTAAAACACCACATTTTTTTTTTTTTTTTAATGTATGAATGAAGAATTGAAGCTTTATATTTTTGAAATAAAAAAAATTCAAGCCTTTTGAGGGTTTATTCTCCCTGAGGCCCATTCAATATAATTTTTCAAGACATGAGCACGAAATAAAAATCAGAACAAAAAATTGTCTTCCTTTCCACATGTGACATGATGTTCAGCAGTGGAGATCTCCCCCATCCATCTCTACTGACAAAAATTCCCTGTTTGCTTTTTTTCTTTTTCTGTTTATTTTAAATTATTAGAAAAGATTAAATGTCATTTTTTATTTTCAAAATAATGTAAGAAAAATAAAATTTAGCCAATTAAACTTGAATATCCGGGGCGAGGCAGTTGATCTCTGCTGCCCAAGATGTAAGCTTCTGCATGCAAGCTTTTACAGCATGAATATAGATAATATCAACCTCAAGATATTCAGCATATTCAACTTTACGTTTGTTACAACTAAAATTTTGTCTGATATGCAAAGAATACTGAAATTTATTTTACCATATACCAATATAAATTTCATTATATCGTTCTAACATAAAGTTCTCAATTTATTAACTAACATTATAGAATTTAAATCATGGCCTTTTCAATTGAATTTTAATACACTACAAATAATTAGGAATGTAAAGAATATTCGACCACTATTCGGTATTCGGCTTATTCGGCCCTTTTGCCGAATATTGAACAGATATTCTGCCGAATACCTGTAGCCGAATATATTTAGATATATTGTCGAATACTTGCTTATTTGGCCGAATATTCTAAGATATTTGGTTTAATAAGTTCCAGAAAAAAAAATGTGATTTTAAATATTTTTAACAAACAATATTAAAGAATGATATCTAAATACATTAATTATAATAAGAAAATTAAATCCTAATACTTACTCAATTTTAAAGCTTCATGACAACTTATAAATAACTGTATATAATGAAATTACATAAATAAAAAATATTTTTCTTGCTGCATATTTAGGCATCATATGAATTTAAGTAAGTATTGCAACATTAATTTATTTTACATTAAAATGCAAAATATATACTGCATTTAAAGTTTAAATCTCTCTCTCTCTCTCTCTCTCTCTCTCTCTCTCTCTCTCTCATCAGAGAATTAAAAAAAATTAACTTTATATCTATTTTTTTAATCTGATTTATAATGATGATAAGTTTCTTAAGCAATAAAATTCATAAATATTAAAAACAAATATTTTACTGTCTTGTAAAAATGCTTAATCTTTCACAAATTAAATCATTTTTCTAGCTTTTAGTTTTACTTTTAAATAATAAATATATGACTATATAATTACTTTACTAATTAAAAATTAAACATTAGATGTTGATTAAACGAACTAATGAGTTTGATACATTGAAAAGAAAAAAACTATTACCTATACTGAAAAAAACATTTAATGAGTTACTTCAAAATAACATACAGGGGTAACAAAATTATTTATCACTGTAAAGCCTGAAATTGATGCAAAAATAACTTTTCAGCATTTTCAGGAAGAAGTCTGTTTCGTTTGGTTTCATATATATTACCAGCTTCAGAAAACAAACGTTCACTATATACCGTGCTTACATACATTCAGCTGTTATGATTTTTGAACACTCAAACAAAAAATTTATTTCAATTAGTCCTTAATTTAATTTTTGATTTTAAAATTGGAAAAAAAAATAACTAAACAAATAAAATAATTTTTTTTAAAGTCAGTATTCGGCTAAAACTTGGCCGAATATTCGGTATTCGGCTATTCGGCCAAATCACTATTCGTTACATCCCTACAAATAATAAAATGTAAAATTGATTCTATAATAATGCAGTACCTGAAAAACGACAATATGATTCTGATATAGCATCGAACATAGAAAAATATCATCAATTTATTTTAAGATCATAGGTATGTTATTGATGTCTTCAGTGTTGAATTCAGACATTTTTCTCCGGGAGGGATTTCTGTGGTTCCGGGGGGGGGGATATTATAGAGTTCCGGGGGGGATTGCACTTTTTGACTATTAAAAGCATAAAATGTGAAATCTTCCGGGGGGACATTTCAATGCTCCGGGGGGGGGACTGTCCCCCCACCCCCTGAATTCAACACTGGATGTCTTACAGAATTAAACAAATAAACAAGGAATTTAATTTAGAATAAGTTAAAAACTATTTAAAAAAACAGCCTACAAAAAATAAGTTTTATTAAGATAATATCTAAGTTAGAAATTTCTGGCCCATCAAAATATTTTTTACTTCGGGGATATTTTTCTTATAAAAAATAAACTGAGCGAGAAATAAGATAACATGCATTTTATTTCAGGCTACGCAGCTCCTTAAACATGTTATTCGATTTGATAATCATGCACTATAAGTATATGTACATATCAAATCCAAAATATTAAAAATCACATAAATTTTAGTACTTACCATTGCGAAGTTGTTGTTGTTGTTGTTGGTTTGGCCCATGGGCCCGGTGAGCAGCTTTTTATTCCTATACAGCTGTCTTACTCCGCAAAAACCAGACTCCTACCAGAGGTAAAACTATTGCGAAGTTAGAAGTACGTAGAGCAGTTGTCCAATATTTAAAAACATGGCGCCCATCTTCATCCAAAAACTCGATTCTGTTCTGTTATCAATCACGTGACGCAACGCCTTTCATACGTCAGCAGAGAGCGAGACTGCGCAGTAAGTCCGGAGAGAGCTGTTTTCCATCCTTTCGGAAACTAATCCGATATAAATAGATTATTTTTATGACCGTAGAAAACCTTTCTGTTGTGATTCGGAATAATTATTTTATCGGTTGTTTTCCGTATCGTAAAGGAAATTTATCTTTTACGAAACGGAAAAGGGTTGGAAATTTTTTACAGTGTAGCAGCGCCACCTGTTGGGCGATTTACACCAAAAACTAATGTCAGCACCAATTTATATCAAGGTCAAACTGAATCAAAAGTTTTATTACTTCCCGTGCTTTATTTCTTGAGATAGAGCGCCTAAGAAATTTTTGTCACTTACAGACAGACAGACAGACTCACGGACAGGTATTTTCTAAAAACAGTCGAATCGTGCCCAAGACCTACTTAAGCGTACAAATCCGTCGAACACCGGAAGTCGAAAACGTTCATAAATCCAATACTCTCTTCTGGTAAAGATAGAAGAAAGTAAAATATGCAGTTACATTACACGTGAATTTGTATTCTATTTTCCATAACAAAATAAATGTCATCGAATCTCAATATCAAACATCTCCAAGGAATGCAAAGTCTGAATGCGTCAAGTGTATCGGACGACTTAAGCGACAGTAATCGTGATATACGTAACCGATCCGGTAACAAAGATTTATGGTATGTGACATGGACATGCGACTCTTTTTTTCTTAATTACTGGAATTTACTGCGCCTAGAGAAAACAAATGGAGTACTAGGAAACGATATGGTATCATATCTCACACCTCCGCATCTAAATAGATGAATAAGCAAGTCATTTCGGAACAGTGAATAATAATAATGATAATAAAAGAATTGTAAATAAGCTGGTGGATATAAAAGAAAATTTATATACTAATAAGTAGTAATGAATATTAGAAATGATTAAAGAATTAAAATAAAAATAAAAAGAATACTGCCCAGTTAAACTGAGGGCATTGAGCTCACAGGCTATTCACACTAATTGTATATTATACTCGTATTTCAAAAAATTTGAAATAAGCCCCTCGAAAAATAAAGTAATCGACAATATATTAAGGGGGGATCATCCCCCCGTTCCCCCACCCTCTTATAGTTAACAATTTAACCCCCAAACCTAATCACGGAAGCCCTTTATTACAATGAACATATATACTAAATTCCAAGCAAATCGGATAATTCTGCAGGAAAAACCCATTTATTTAAATTAAGGGGGATTACCCCCCCCCCCGTATCCCCCTTTATACTTAACCAATGAACCCCAAGACTAACCAGGGAAGCTCCTTACCACAATGAGCCTATATACAAAATTTGAAGAAAATCGGATAATTCTCCATGAAAAACACATTCATCTAAATTAAGGGGGGAGGATAAGCCCCCCCTCTTTACCCTCTTTATACTTAACCAAAGAACCCCCTAAACTAATCAGGAAAGCGCCTTATCACAATGAACCTATATACAAAATTTTAAGAAAATCGCATAATTCTGGATGAAAATCACAGTTATCTAAATTAAAGGGGGGTAGCCCTCCGTTACCCCCTTTATACTTAACCAATGAACCCCAAGACTAACCAGGGAAGCTCCTTACCACAATGAGCCTATATACAAAATTTGAAGAAAATCGGATAATTCTCCATGAAAAACACATTCATCTAAATTAAGGGGGGAGGATAAGCCCCCCCCCCTCTTTACCCTCTTTATACTTAACCAAAGAACCCCCTAAACTAATCAGGAAAGCGCCTTATCACAATGAACCTATATACAAAATTTTAAGAAAATCGCATAATTCTGCATGAAAATCGCAGTTATCTAAATTAAAGGGGGGCAGCCCTCCGTTATCCCCTTTATACTTAAACAATGAATCCCCAAAACCAATTAGGAAAACGCTTTATCACCATTAACCTGTATACAAAATTTGAAGAAAATCGGATAATTCTGCATGAAAAACCCATTTATCTAAATTAAGGGGGATTAGCCCCCCCTTTCCCCCTTTATACTTAACCAATGAACCCCCAAAACTCTTCAGAGAAGCGCATTATCACAATGAACCTATATACAAAATTTGAAGAAAATCGAATAATTCTGCATAAAAACTCATTTATCTAAATTAGGGGGGGGGGGTTATCCCCCCTTTCCCCCTTTATACTTAACCAATGAACCCCCAAAACTATTGACAGAAGCGCATTATCAAAATGAACCTATATACAAAATTTGAAGAAAATGGGATAATTCTGCATGAAAAACCTATTTATCTAAATTATGGGGGGTTAGCCCCCCATTTCCCCCCTTTATGCTTAACCAATGAACCTCCAAAACTAATCAGGGAAGCGCCTTATCACAAGGAACCTGTAAACAAAATTTAAAGTAAAACGGTTAGTTCTATCAAGAGTTATCGCGTTACGTACATACATACATACGTACGTACATACAGAACCGTCGGGCACATAAGCTCTCAGGCTTTGATAGCCTGTGAGCTGAAAATCTATAAATTATACTATTCGTGTTTTTTTACTCTTTTCATTAATATCTATATTAAAAAAATAAACTTTTTGTCTGTGTATGTGCATGTATATGTACGTGTGTGTGTGTTATTTGGTTGTTGACAGTCGGCACTGGGGAAATCTATCGCACGTAGAGGTCTGCAAATTTGGTTCCGGATAGACGAAGACAGGTCCGAAATCCGAATGCGTCTGATGTATTATGAGATATGAGATTATGGATTTTTTTAAAATTAGATTTTTTATTTATTTTTTTAAATGAACGAAATGATTCGGGTATTTCCCCGATTTTCCAAGCTTGCCGGCGATTTTGATACACTCATAAAAACAATTCAAATTCAATCTTCAAAAACTTTTTGGCTCGATATAGTACATTTTGTCGTCTTTTTAATAAAGTTTATTCGGAATTCAAATTGAGATTTTTGAATTTTTCAAAAAAAGTCTTCATTTTGCCGAAAAAGATAAGTTTTTTTTTTTTTTTTTTTATCAACTAATTTTTGTTTAATCCATCCAATGTTATATGTCATACCTTCGTATGTAGCAGATTTTTGGGAATCCATTAAAAAAATATTTTAAAAATATGATATAGGTTTTTTTTTTTTTTTTTTTTTTTTTTTTTAAGTAGTTATTAAAGAAAGGCCATCGTTTTTTTTTTTTTTTTTTTTTTTTTTTTTTTTAGTAAGGACTTTTTTGAACTATGAAACAACAAAAGTCTCAGAATTTATGAAAACATACCTATTTCAAGCAATCTTAAAAAAAAAAAAATCAAAGTATTTAAATATATTTTTTCCCCAGGAATTTCGTTCACGGGTAGTAGTCAACTGACAGACCGGAATGAACTGTTAAAAACTTACAAATCTTCACGCAAACTTTGGTTCGTAAATGCCTGTTAACATCGGATCTGGCAATGGCTTTTTTGCTAAAGATACCACCGGTGCTTACTGGCTTTGCAAACCTGAGAATCGGAAGAGCGATTCAGCAGGTCATTCACATTTAAAACGATTTTTTTCTTCAATTTTAAAAATTATTTATACGATTTTTATCGCGAAGAACAACGGACCGTGCCGGGAAATTAGTCGGAACAGGAGTTCCAAACAAAACTATTCGCCACAGAATGCAAAAGAATTGCAATCAAAAAAGAGTAACGGTGCGCGTATTCAGCCAACTTGAACTGTATTTACGTTTCGTTAACTGTTTGCGCAATTCATTTAAAAAAGAAATGCATAAAAGGCATTTTATTCAGCTATAAAATAAATAAATAAATAAATAGTGGTGGGTGAATGAACGTTTAGCTGTTAATAAGGGTCAAATAAATTACTGTCCCCCCCCCCTTTTTTTTTCTGAGAAAAGCACATTAATGCTTGAACAGTATTTATAACAGTGCTTGAACAAACGAAACACTGAAAAAAAGGACAGCGTCAATTAAATAGGAGATGACCAGAAAATTCGTAGAATTTTTTAAAAAAAATCCTATAATAGAACAAATAATGATAAGGAAGTGCAGTTTGCACTAGAAACATTGTCAATAAACGGAATTTTCTTTAATAGAAAAGCAGTTGTAGTTAAAAAATTTACCGATAGGGCGGTCATAAGAATGCATTTTCTGGAAGTGCATTCATAGAATGATTATAAAAGATGATAATTGTAAATGAACTGAACTGCTCGGTTCGTAACCGGTTCCGAAAGCAAAAGTATCTTCGTAAAATAAAATCCGCAAAGAAAATCGAAAAAGTAATCAACGGCGGAAATAGAGATTGATCTCAGCTATCCAATGCAAAAAAAAAATCGTTTAAAAATATTGAAATGCAAACGAGATATTAGAAAAATAATGCACCATAGGATTAACATTAGCGAGCGGGTGAGGAGAGGAGCCTTAAGATCATTATTGAAGGAATGGCTGCCGGCCGATATTTAAACTAACCGACCTAAGGCTTGGACCTGCTGATCCAATCGTTTCTACGAGCTCTGTGCAAGGAAAAGAACCTCCCCTTTTTTGGGTGAAATCAACAAAGTTAAATAGAAACTAAGAACCGGAAAAATCAGAAAACTAAAGGAAGTCATTGCGGCGACCAGGCAAATTTCACCCGCGGCCAGGTACACAAAACGTTAAGCTAGAAACTCAGGCGATCAGGTGAAATTTTGCACCACGGTCAGGCATTAACCCGTTCAGCTGGGCAATAGCCCGGCAGGTAGAGACCTGGTCAGCGGTCTAAAAAAAAAAAAGCTAGGCACTGAACCCTGCAGAGAGAGGCCTGGTCAGCGGTAAAGAAAAAAAAAACAGCCATCTCGAAAAGGTTAATAGTTATTAATTAATAATGCAATTATTAAAAATTTGTAAACAGAAAGATTAAACCGTTTAGTTCCCATTGGAATAAAAATTATCAAATACCCACCACCCCACCCCAAAATAAAATTATTTTCCATTCTGACCTTTGAATTTCATATTATGTGGAAATGCATAAAAGCAACAATTTTAAGTGTCCGTTTACTAGATATAAATCGAAAAATAATTTATTGCAATTTCAGGTATTCTAAATATTAGTAATAAAGAGTTCATTTCATGCATTGTTTTGCGAAATTTTTGACGAAAGTCTTTTTTTGTTGTTTTCTTTCATATCCTAAATTGCTTTATCTTTATCAAAGGAACAATCCTTCGAAGCCATAAGGCATTAATTTGAGTATCTTTAAAAAACTCGATAAAAAAGGTCACCCAGATATTTTGTACTAAATACTTATTTCTTTCGTAATCACATGATTTATACCAGTTATTAAAGTAGTTTTCCGGCAAATGCTGCTTCGCAGATTCAACAATTTTATTATTATTTTTTTTAAGTCGTAAGTCTGTTACATGTTGCATTATATTAAATTATTTTTATGTTTTTATAAAACATAGTTAACATAAAATCAATAGAACAAATGGCGATTTTGCAGTAAAATGATCAGTGTCGATTATAACCACTCTTTCTAAAGCATAGCATTCCTTGAAACACTTATGAAGAATTATAATTTAATTAAATGGTAATTATTTTTTTGGCCGAACTTTATAAAAGATACAATGGATTTTCTTGTATTTTAGATACTACTAAATGAGCTTTAAAAAATTAAGCTCTATTAAATTATATCTTAAGAATGAATGCATATCAAGACATTGAAATTAAATAAATAAATTAAACACATTTCAGTTAATTAATGTTCGGTTTGGTCTTCCAGCGGCTGAGAGGTTCCGCTCTCAAAGCTGGTAGACGGGAGATGCTGGGTTCGAACCCATACCACGTTCGTCGGTCTAACCTTTTGCAATTTGACCGTGGTTTTCTTCGAACCTTGCAAAAATACGGATTAGATCCCCCCCCCCCCCTACCCACACACGCACGGAGAGCAATTATCATAGATTTGTCTACATCACTCGCACAGAAAATTGTCAATGAAAAAAACACCAACACTAAAGTTAGTTTTGCACATTCCATTAAAATGATATTACTGAAAATGTTTACTATAGAATTGTTAGACAAAAAATACAATTAACTCTAAAATATATAGTGTTTTACTTGCAGTCTTTTTAATATTTTTCTAATAAACGATTTTATGTAGCAAAAATTTCGAATCTACTATTAAACTTATTGGGCTAATACAGGCAAAAAAACAAACAAAAACAAGTGGGTAAGTGTGATCGAAGATAGCTCAAAGGGTTTCGTTTAATATTCCTTTCAAAACACTTTATCCTTTCTTTAATAAATTCAAATAAATTTCATTTAGCAAAAAAAAAAAAAAAAAAAGTCATGTTTTTTATAAAGTAAAAATTAAAAATTTACCGGTCTATTTTTTCGTTTTTTTCGAATATCTAAACCACCGGATAGCGGGCGAAACCCGCTATTATATTCTGTCATAATACGGTCGCAGACATTTAGCCGAAAACCAAATAGCCGACAAGACATTTAGCAGACAGCAATTAGCCGACAGGACATTTAGCCGACAAGTACATTTAGCAGACACGTACATTTAGCCGACAAGACAATTAGCCGACAGCGACATTTAGACGACAGGACAATTAGCCGACAGAGACAATTAGCCGACAGGACAATTAGCCGAAACGGACATTTAGCCGACAGACAATAAGACGACAGTCAATTAACCGACAGGGAAAATTAGCCGACAGGACAATTAGCCGACAGGACAAATAGCCGACAGGACATTTAGCCGACAGGACAATTAGCCGACAGGACATTTAGACGACAGGGCCAAAATAAAAGACATGACATAAGCTTACGGGACATTTAGTCGACATTAAGCATGTGTCACGTGACTTTTTATACTCGCATTTTTAAAAGGGGCCCCCATTTCAGAATCTAAGGGGCGTAAATATTCAAAGTTTGCACAAGGCGACGCAAAAAAAAAAAAAAAAAAGAAAAAAAAATCAACTTTCAGAAATTCTAAAAATTATTCGTATATCTTAATTACAAGCTGAGATATTATTAATAATTATTTCACTAAATAGTTTATTTTTATTATATGCTTATTTTAAAAGGCAGTCACGTGCTGTTGTGGAATGTGGAACTAACAAACCGCGATTTCATTTAAAGTAGGAAATCTAACAATGCGACCTTTTTAAAACTTTAAGGTAGTTTTTAACACATGATAAAAAGTTATAAAAAAGAATGGTGCGTCACATTTCGGGGGGGGGGGGGAGGGGGGGGGAGCGCGTTTTACCCACACGGGGGGGGGGCTCTTTTACAAATTTTAACAATACCCGTCATGTCACATATCGTTACAAAGGGCTGTGGCCACTTTTTCATGCTATGCACCACACGTGTCATTCCCCCTCCCCAACTTGCCTCCCAGGGGGGAATTTTCTAAATTTTGTGGACACCACTCATGTGATATATCGTTCGAAAGGCCTGTGACCGCTTAACTATTTTATGCGTCTCCGGGGTCCATCCCCCCACTTTCCCCCTAAGGGGGCACTTTTCTAATTTTTGCCGCGTTGGGGGGATATATGGTTGGAAAGGTCTGTGACTGCTAATCATATTATGCATCTGAGGTGTCAATCCCCCCACTTTGCCCCCCCCCCCCAAGTGCGGTAATTTTCTAAATTTTGCACACACCCTTCATGTGATATATCGTTGGAAAGGTCTGTGACCGCTTAATCATATTATGCATCTCCGGTGTCAATCCCCTCACTTTGCCCCCCACGGGGGGTACTTTTCTAAATTTTGCACACACCCTTCATGTGATATATCGTTGGAAAGGTCTGTGACCGCTTAGTCGTATTATGCATCTCCGGTGTCCATATTCGTACTTTGCCCCCCAAACGCGATTTTTAAAAGTAATCTAGACATGTTAGAAAGCATTCCATAATCTATGCTGGACGCATGGTTTTTTGTTCTTGTTTATTATAAAGTAGATTTTTTAAATGTCTAATTGGAAATGGAAGAAAAGATATGCAAGCATAAAAAAAATAATATTTACTGCACAAACTTCTCATGATGAATATGGAATAACATGCCGTTTGTCACTTGGAATGTGGAAGATGAGTTTAAATTTACTTTAAAAGCTTTATATACAGGGTGTCCATAATTAAACGACCCTACTTTAAAGTTGTCTACAGACGAAACTATTGGTCAGAAAGTTGTGAAATTTTGTGAAGGACATAATGAAGGAATGGGAATTTGTTTAAGCGTAAAAAAAAATAGTTCAAAATTTCTCCGCTAGAGGGCGTTTTTTAATGAATTACACATTTAGCATACATTTACGATAGTTTACATATTTTATTGCAACAAAACATGTTCCACATGACGGCTATCATTTTCAGCTACCGTCTGGAAGCGTAAGATAGCATGTTCCACAATTGACCGAAGTGTTTTCTGGGAAATGCTAAAAACATGTTGCGAAAAAAAGTTATATTCAACATATTTTGTTGTATTAAAATTTGCAACCTATCATAAATTTATGCTAAATGTGTAATTCATTAAAACACGCCCCCTGGCGGCGAAATTTGGAACTAAATTGTTTTTCGCTTAAACAAATTCCCATTCTTTCATTATGTCCTTCACAAAATTTCACAATTTTCTGACAAATAGTTTCGTCTGTAGACGACTTTAAAGTAGGGTCGTTTAATTATGGACACCCTGTATATAAAGATGGGTTAGGAGGGGGGGGGGGGATCGATTAGATGATTATTTATCATTACTATAGAGTTACAAGTAGGGCAGGAAAATAATTAAATATTGAAGAGCTTCGAGATTTTTCAACTTTGTGTACTTTGTACTGGGAAGAGAAAAGGAAAAAGCCAAAAAATTCGGGACAGGGGGGAGGGGGAGAAATTTAAATGAGAAATTATATATTGTTACAATCAAGAAATAAACAGAACAAAAGAGTTAAAAAAAAAAAAAAAAAAAGAAAGTTTTTAAGATTTTAAACCTTGGAAACTGGGGAGGGAAGAGGGTGGGGGGTCAAAATGAAAGAAGCAGAATTTTTTTGGGGAGAAAGAGGTTTATTAGATGATTGCCTAGTTATTTATCATTGCTAAAGATTTATAATTGGAACAGAAAAAAAAGAAATGAAAGTTTCAAAGAGTAAAAACATTTTGTAGTAGAAAAGAGGAGGGCACAGGGCAGAGGTAATTTTGGGTGTGTGTGTGGGTGGGGGAGTAATAATTCTTTAAATATTTTAAATGATTATTCATTGTTATTGTTAAAATAAAGTAACAAATAGAGCAAAGAAACTTTAAAAAAAATAAAGACCCTTGAAGATTTTTAACTTTGAGAGCTTCGAGGTGGGGTGGGGGGTGTTGAGTGAATGAGGTGAAGCAAAAACTGTATGGGATAGGGTAGGAGGCTTCTTAGATGATTAATTCTTTATTATTTTTCGTGTTAATAAAAAATTTAAATGGAACGGAAAATAAAATCTTTAAATTTTGTATGCTAAGAGGGAAGATTCGAAAGGGGGGGTGGGCATTTAGATGGTTAATTATTGATTGTTACAATAAAGTAAAAAATAGAGCAGAAAATTTTTAAAAGAATACAGACTTTTAAAGATTTTAAATTTTGTGAGCTGAAGGGGAAGTGGGAGGAATAAAGAGGAAAAGCAGATTTTTTTTTTTTTTTTTTTTTTGAGATGAAAGTGGAGTTTATTTGATGACTTTTTTTTTTTTTTTTACTTTACTAAAAATATTTACAAATAGGACAAAATAAAAATAAATTAGGAAACGTCAATTTCAGTGGGGGGGGGGGGAGAAGAATATTGTATGATCGATTATTTATTGCTACTTTAAAGTAACAGAGAGAACAAAAAAAGTTTAATGACAAATAACGAATTTTGAAAGTTTTAAACTTTATGAGTTGATGGGGTAAAAGGGAAAAAGCAGATTATTTTGGTGTGGGGGAGTTTATTAGAAGACTTATTATTTATTTACCTTACTAATAGGACAAAAAATTTTAATTAGGGGTTTTAAATACTTTAATTTTTTCTGCTTTGTAAGAAGGGGGGGGGGACAAAGGGCAAACGCCAATTTAGGATGGCGTGGAAGGGAAAATTTTATGATCGATTATTTATTGTTTAAGAAATGTAGCAAATAGAGCATAAAATGTTTTGAAAAATTAGAGAAATTTAAAGATTACCGCAGATCATTATGTAGCGGAATTCTTTTGTTTGGCTCTGTAAATAAATAATAAATGCTTTGTACCCCATATTGTACAGACTACATGTTTTAGTAAACATCAATAATACGTTTCAATTTCATTATGTCTGAAGTGGTATAACATCATTAAAATGCACTTGAAACGATTTTTTCTCATTGTTCGTAATGTTCCGGAATACTTTTGACTATCCTTGTAAAAAACTATAAATCATGTGGTGCATGAAAAAAGATGGTGCATGGAAACAAGATGGTGCATGAAGCTAGCCAACAAACTATACCTCGAGAACTTACTTAAAATTTAAAAATAAAAGAAATAATTGTTATGCAATAAAATATATAAATGTTGTATCATATCAAGGTATAGATTGCCTCCCTACAAGTTTGATGCATGCATGTATTTTGATACTTCTCATATGAAATAAAATGGCTTAAATAAATATATATGCATGTTTTCCTGATTTTTATGAGGAAATCTGCCCCACTTCTATCTTTTTCATTTCATTTTTTTACGGTCTATAAATGTGAAATTGCCCAAATCTGGTATTATTTTAGCTTATTATAGCTTGTGCAAGAATGAAATCTTAATTTTTTTGTGGAATCTATAGTAATTTGGGCCCGACGGTTCTGCTACGAAGTTCCACAAAATTTCATTAATTCATTTTTTTTTTCAATTTGATTTATATTATTTTGGTCATAAATGTTATATTTTTACTTCGTCCTCTTTTGGATATTATTTAAACAGGTATGTGTTCCCATTTGAATTTTTAATTTTTATTCCCCCATTTGTGTATGATGTTTCTGTGTTGTCTTTTAACTGTTATATACATACATACATATATTTATTTATTTATTTATTTATTTACACATACACGTATATATTAGAGATGGGACAAATATTCGGCCAATATGCGGTATTCCGCCCTTTTGCCGAATATTGAAGGCTAGTTGTTCGAATGTTTCAGCCGAATATTGTAACATATCTCGCCGAATGAATTTCGGATTTAGAAAAAAAAAAAAATCATTTCTTGCATTTTGTCTCTCTAATTCGAACTGTCTATTTTCTGACATATTCATGCAGTTATATTCCTTCTTAAATGCACAAAATTACAGTTATTCGTATACTACCATTATTATATGTATATATTTATTTTACATCTTCTTTAATTCATATTGTTGCTATCAGTTTGTGAGCATGCTTTTAATGCAAGTTGAGTAAGTTGTAGAACTTTTGTGTTGTTGTATATTGTATAAGGTAAAGCTAGGAGAGATTGCGCGGTCGGAGAGATTGCGCACATAGAGGTTCGGGGGGAAGGAGTTGAGTGACCGCGCAGCGACTCCAGGTAGTTTTACAACAACAGTAGTGGAGTGTCTACTTGAAAGTGCAAGTTGATTGCTTTGAGTGTCTAAGATAAAGTATCGCTATTTTGTTTTGTTTTCCCAAAGTAAGTGCTTGAATTTTCATAGCTATGCATCAGAATTTCTATACAATGTCAATAGTACAAAATATTTTTAACTTAAACGATTTCTCATAAGCTACTAATCTAGACTAACAATGTGAACATCAACAGTTCGTTTTAGAAGAGGTCATGTTTAAATAAAAGGCCAAGCAATCTCTCCTACCGAAATTGGAGAGTTTGCGCATCTGCTACTTAGGAGAGATGGCGCAGTGTTCCTATTAGTTTCCATGCTAGGAGAGATTACGCAGCTTATTGGTAAATTTGCAAAAAAAAATGAAAAATGAAAATGGACTAATTTTAAGTTAAACGTGTTATTAAGTAACATAATTTTATTTTGTAATCTTATCTGGACTTGCTTTTTCTGTTTCTTTAAATTTTTTTCCCTTTAATTAAAATTTTATATTCGTTTTTTAAATTATTTCCTGTTTCTGATTCTTTAATCATTAGGTTGAAATATTCACTCCTTATACAATAATATTTGTTCACAAAAACCTTACAGCAATGTCATTTAAGTGTAATTATTATTGTTAACAATTTAATTGTAGTTATTATTAGTAACAATTTCTCCTACCCATGTGCGCAATCACACCAACCCTGTAAGGACAGATTGCGCAAAATAACTTTCTTGGTTTTATTACAACTGTTCTATTAAATTACAACATAACAACAAAATAGCAATGAAATGCATAAAAAGAAATGAAGTAAAAATTATTCATGAATAGTTTAGCAAAAAATTAATATTTAGATTTTTTATTGCTATTCTTTTGAATTGTGCTCAGACTATCCTAGCTTTACCTTATGATGGTTCTATTGTCAAAGATTTTGTTAAATAAATATATATTACTACTTTAACCAAACATTTTGCTTTAATTTAATTTGTAATTTAAGATAGAAAGTCAAGTTTCAGAAAATACTCATTCTTACAAATTTGTTGATCACTAGGGACACAAATATCTTCGCAAAAAAATTTACTTCGCATTAAAGGTTATTCCAGGAAGAATCTCACTATGAATAATAAGAGAGAGTACGTATTATCATTCATTTTGTATGTAAGAGAGGGTAAAAGTATCATTGTATATTGAAGGTGAATTACATTCTTCACATTTTAATGGAAATAACTTAAAGCTGTTATCAAATCCAAACTGACTACTTTATGACATATTTTTTAATTCATTTTTGTTCGGAAACGCATGACATTGTCATATGTTCTTATTTAGAAACTTTGTATCAGAAGACGATTTCTATTTCTTTTTTCTTTAATAAAGGCAAAAAAATTTTGGCAAATGCTATCAAAGTTGGCATTTTGAACCGAATTTCCATGCTGCAGCACAAGAAAGGGGGAAAACGTTTTGTTAGGTGACGCAAATCGCTTATAACTCAATAAGTTATTTATCAAAAAATGGAAAAATCATCTCAATTCCAAATCGCTTCAATAATCAAGCCTGCCAATTTTATCAATTTGAGTTTAAGAATGAGTAAGAAAATGTGTCAGAAAGTTTCGCATTGTTGAGCAGGTCATTTAAGAGCCAAATTAACATACCATCCTAATTTACAGAAATCACTTTGATTTATCTAAGAACAAAAGAAGAAAATGCAATTTCTTAATTTTTTGTGCCAAAACAATTTTTCTAAATAAAAAATGCGTTAACAGTGATAATGACTAAAGAGTTCTTTTTACTTACCCATCATACGTAGTATAGGGTAAGTCTTGTAATCGTTTTGAAAATCGAAAAATTTTTTTTGACGGATTTACACGTTTCAGACACTGGAGATTCCGAAAAACATATTTTTAGAATTTTTTTTTTGCCGTCCGTCTGTGTGTCTGTGTGTCTGTGTGTGTGTGTGTCTGTAAACGCTCTATCTCCCGAAAAAAATGAGATAGAGACTTGCAATTTGGTATGTACCTAGTATGTAATAATGGGAAGAAGCCTATTTCATTTCAATAACCTCGATTAACCGGAACAATTTTTTTCGGACTCTCGAAATATTCGTTCTGATGAAAGGTATATAAAAATTTTTGAAATTGTATATTTTAAGAAATGAATATAAAAGACAATAAAAAAACATAAATTTTGAATAAAGCATGAAGTCGATCGGATAATTAGTTACTGAGATATTTGTAATCCTGTTTTCCACACTCTTCGATTTTTCATGACCCTGTATTTCATCCAAATTTCACTTCAAAGATATATTTTAATTAGAAATTTGACGCCTAATCAGATGCAATAAACCGCTAGTTAATAGGATTATTATTTTTGGAGTTATAAGGAAAAACCTCTTTCAAGCAATTCAGTAATCGAGCCTTTAAAGTTTGTGACGTCATCAAGCCACGATTTTATTTGAATTGCAATGCATTTTATAAGTAGTTTACACATTTTTATTTTAATATTTTACATTATGCATATCCATGATGGGTAAGTATTACGGTGGCCCCCAACGACTAGTTTCAGATAAAATGTTTATGAATTTCTTTCCTGTAGATAAAATTACACTATTATAATTTATATGTGGTAAAAGTTGTTTTATTATTAGCATCAAGCTCTTTGAAGTATTACAAGAAATGCATCAAGCTATTGGAAATTTAAATCACATAAATAATAATAAAAAAAAATTATTTTTAATTATTTTTTATTTTAAAATTTTAAAACTGTACATATAATCAAAAATTATTTTCTTTTTAAGAAAAAAAAAAGTTGGTATTCGGCCAAAAATTGCGACCGAATATTCAATATTCGGCCAAATCACTATTCGTCACATCCTTTATATATATATATAAATAATTTGCCCTGAAAATAGGTTACAAAGTTGAACTTTTATATTTTAAAATGTATATACTTGTATTAATTCAGTAACTAAATCAAAAATTACTTCAGCTACTCTAACTTAAAGGATTTTTATAGTTGGAAGTTTATTTTCACGTTAGAAAAAAATATATACATATTGCATATATGTGGCATACAATATATATTTAATTGCATGAAAATTAAGAATCATTGCAAGTAATTTATTTTGATGTAATAACGACTTAAAGATGGTAGTGATCATTCGAAACTCAACTGTTTACATTCCTTCAATTTTGTTTGATATTTTTAATATCATTGAAGAATAATCAATCACATTTAAAATTGATATCAAGTTATTGCATAGAATTGTTGCTTTTTAAATGTAAATATATTATATTCATGTTATTGAAAATTCTAAATATACATTTAATTTGTACGTAAAATATTTTTAATTAACAGAAAAAGAGTTCACATTGAAACATTTTCTTTACTTTATCTGGAAAATTTATTTTGAATTAAGATACCATCTTTCATTTTGTAGTGTCTCTTACGCTCTGTTTTGAAATTTTATTCATCAGTTAAATGAAGCATTTAACGCTATTTTACGTTCTCGGGGTAAAAAAAAAAAAAAAAGAAGAAAAAAAAAAAAAAAAAGAAATACAAAAAAGTAAAAAAAAAAAAAAAGAAAAGAAACCGCATTTGAATTTTTGATTTACAAATTACTACTTTAACCAAACCTCTTGCTTTAATTTAATTTGTAATTTAAGGTAGAAAGTCAAGTTTCAGAAAATACTCACTCTTAAAAATTTGTTGATCACTAGGGACACAAAATCTTCGCAAAATTTACTTCGCATTAAAGCATTCATGAATTTTCGGTAAACAAACAATTTTAATTCTTAAAAAAATAATAATTCCTCAGTGAATGTGTATATTCAATTTACTGCATGATCAAAGACCATTAAATTTCTAAAATATATACATTTCTGTGCGAATTGGCTGCTTATTTTCTTGGAAATATAGAATTTTTAGGATAAACATGAGAACAGTTGTCATTTCCTCTCTGCTCAATCCAAAAGTTTATGGTCATTACCTCATTCACTCAGCATATAAGTCTCCCATACATCATTCAGCGTCAAACACCCCCCTCCCCTAAAAGACACCCTAATCTGCTTCCCCCTTTATCTTACTGATTAAGGCGGAGCTTACAACGTGGTGCGGGGACAAGCCCTAGATGTTCGCTCCGCTATATTCGTTAATTCCTAGTGCAACTGAATGTCGCTCGATACTTCACTGTGTCATCTAAATACACATGTCGGCTAAATATCCTGTCGGCTAATTGTCATGTCGGCAAAAATGTCCTGTCAGCTAATTGTCTTGTCGGCTAATTGTCCTGTCGGGTAATTGTCCCAGTCGACTAATTGTCCGTTCGGCTAATTGTCCTGTCGGCTAATTGTCTCTGTCGGCTAACTGTCCTGTAGGCTAACTGTCTCTGTCGGCTAATTGTCCTGTCGGCTAAATGTACGTGTTGGCTAAATGTACTTGTCGGCTAAACGTCCTGTCGGCTAATTGCTGTCTGCTAATGTCTTGTCGGCTAACTGGTTGTCGGCTAAATGTCATAGACCCGTCATAATAATATCCGTCATACGGACTAAATGCAATATTTAAAAAAAAAATAAGTTCAAAATTAAACAAATTGTACACCTTCAAAATGTTAAACTATGCGAATATTTCCATAATCGGATTTTTATCACGATTCAATATGTTTCTCAAACTCATATATTTACTATTCTCTATTACTCATGATGATACTCGATTTGTATTATTCTCAAACATTTGAAAAATTCGTTAAACTTCCAATATGACGTCAGATTTTCTTTTTAATTCTCTAATGACGTGATATTAATCTGCTTTGTGTACATACACATACTCATACTCCTTTTATTATTGAAAAATCTTAGACATTTTCCGTTTTATTATACCACTATGACATCAATCAATTTTATTTCATATTTATCGTTTTTTCAATTGGTGAAACTTTTTATTTCATTTTCATTTTTCACGTGGAAATCGTCTGATAGAAAATTAATTATTGTAGAAAGAATTTCATTGTGGATTTTAAATTTTTGGCATCTGCTATAACGAAAAATGTTTAAATTTAATAGGAAAGGGCTGTTAGAATTTTGGTTTTTTATCTCTATTTATTAAAATAATTACGAATTTTTCAAATTTTAATATTTTGAGCTCTTTACGGCTGGTATTCATCTATATACACAGAGTTTCAACTCTGTAAGTTATATAGTTTTTGAGAATGGCTCTGTGACGGACAAACAACGGAGCAAGAGTAATAGGGTTTCGTGAGATGAACAAACTTCACGCAAAAAATGCCCTAAAAAAAAACAACTTAATAACACCATAAAATTAAGAACCAAAGAATAAAATTTAATTTTGTAGTGTTATTAAGAAGTTTTTTTTCCCTTTATTGTTCAACATTTTAAATGTAACTATAATGAAATAAATTTTAAAGTTTTTGTACATCAGCTGATTGATCAAAATCGTCAACCTCTCAATCTTGTCGATGTTGAGAATAATTTTCAAAGTATCTTTTGTTTTTTAATTTTCGTGTACGCATTTGTAGCTTAAGGGGACCAGAAAAGTTTGACCTGACGAAAATGGACTGAAGTCTGATAATTAATTTAGACTCTTACTTCTTTTTTGCATTCATTTGATTTATTTATGATTTATAGAAATAAAAAAAAGTTGTGTTAAATTGTAAAAAAAACATTAACAAAAGTTTTAATGTTGTAAGACGAATTTAGTCTTCCAAAACTACTTTTGCCACAATTTTGAAGTCCAATTTCGATAATATTTTGAATAGTCATTTCTTGTTTATTGGGGCACTTATACTGGTCGGGATATCCTATATGTTTTTGAAGCGCCATTCCTTACTTTATACTGCTTATTTACGTTGTCTTTCAATTATGCAAAAAAAAAAAAAAAAATGTAAAAAATTAAAATGTTACATATAATAAGAAATTCGAAATTCATAAAACATTATCATATTTTTTGTTATAACTTGAAAACCAAATTTTTGCTTGTTTTTTATGATATAATCGAGAGACAACATAACAAGCAGTATAAAGTAAGGGATGACGCTTCAAAAATATAGGATAGCCCGACCAGCAAGTTAACAACCCCCTGTAAACGAACGATTAGTAAATATTTTAAAAGAATAAAGTTTGAAAAACTCCCCACTAGCTAATTATCATGCTGGGTTTAAAAAACCCATAATTCAGTAAAAACGTGTTATAAATTACGTACAAGTTGTAAAGTAAATAACATAGTATGAAACTTAAGTGTTTTTAAACGGCTGCCTGTTCATTCACTGCAAAATTTTGCGTTCATTCACTGGTAGGAACTGTTCATTTACTTGGTTAATGTATAGCTTTTTATTAAGACACCCCTAACATCCCAAACAAATGAAATATAAACTTTCTTTTATTATTTTTTAATTATTTGTATATAAACACATGTGTTTATACACTGTCAGACACCAAAAGGTAAAGTTTATTAAAATATCATCAATCTTTTTTTTAATGCAATGTCAGTCACCAAAAGGTACTGTTTATTAAAATATTATCAATCTTTTTTTAATGCTATGTCAGACACCAAAAGGTACTGTTTATTAAAATATCATCAATCTTTTTTTAATGCAATGTCAGTCACCAAAAGGTACTGTTTACTAAAATATTATCAATCTTTTTTTAATGCTATGCCAGACACCAAAAGGTACTGTTTATTAAAATATTATCAATCTTTTTTTAAAAAATGTGCTTAAGTATTAATTTACTGGTCGGACTCCCTAAAACCCGGACTTCAAAATCGTGGTGTAACTAGTTTTTCTAGATGAATTTTGTCGTACAATATTAATAATTTTTGTTATCGTTTTTCACAATTTAGCATTTTTTTCTATAGAACATAGGTGAATAAATGCAAAAAGAAGTAATTTTCTAAATTACTCGTAATTACAGGGATCCTAATCCCTGATCAAACTATAGCCAATTTTCGCCATTTCAAATCTTTCCCTTAAGCAATAAGAAATATGCCAACCTTGAATATAAAAGAGTAATTGAGCCATTGATTTTGAAAGTGCGTCAAATCCATTTTGCAAAAACAATTAAAGCTAAATCCAATTACAAACTAACATAAAAATTATGCTTTAATCTATTCACAATAAAATATTTTTTTTTTTATAATAAAACTACTTCTCTATTCACAATGAAATTACGTTTCTATTCACAATGAAATTACTTCTTTTTGTATTTATTTATTTATGTTTTGTAGGAACAAAAAAATATTCGTTAAATTGTAACAAAATAACAACAAAATTTTTAATATTGTACGTCAAAATTAATCTTGCAAAACCTTTGCCATCATTTTGGAAATTCATGTTTCATATTTTTTAGGCTTCATTTCTTCTTTAATACTGCATATTATGTTGTCTCTCAAGTTGTACCTACAGAAAAATAAAATAAAATTTTAAAATTTTAATAAAAATTCAAAATTTATAAAAATTGATAATATTTTTTGTTATAACTTAAAAAGAAAAAAAGTTTTTTTTTCCGGTTGTAGTTTGGTAGAGAATTTAATTTCCTTCATTAACAATAAATTAATTAATTAATTTCTTAATTTATTCAAAAGTTATCGCTGAAAAACCGCTGAAAAACATTGAAATTGATAATTGAATTTAACGCAGGTATCACCACGCCTTCCCGGCTCATCGTTCTCCACTCGTACGAACGTCATTTTAAGAATTCAATTGTACGACATTATTCTTAAAGTTTCAAATATTATTAAAAAATAATAATAATAAATGCACTTTTTCGCCATTTCAAATGATTTTCGTCCCCTTAATTAGTACAATTCTTTATTTTTCGAATCTTTCGCGAAAGAAGACATAGGAAAAAGTTAGTTTGTAATAAGTTGAAAAAAAAAATATTATAAATAAAAAATGAAAATGACTATTCAGTGAACAAAAGATGAATAAATGAGTTGGAGTGGGAAAAAGGTTTACGTTAAACGAAAAATGTTATGTATGTTTTTGCTTTAAATACTTATATAGGGCATTTTATACTTATTATTTACTTCGTAATTTTTATACTTACATTAACTGTGTGGCAACCCGATGTGTTCGATTTGCATTGCATGTTGTATAAGATCTTTCGATTTCTTGAAGGGAAAAAAATCGAATTTTATGGGACAATTAGAAAAATTATAACAATAATTTTATTAAATACTAAATTTTAAGTAAAAAAAGATATTTACAATGTCGGTTAAAAAGAAATTGCGGAAATTACATTTTGTAAATTACGTAATTTCTGATGTAAAACGTGATTTGCCAAAAGTATATTGTTCTTTTAAGATGTGGTATCTAACTTCGAAGCTGATATCACTTTGACGAACTTATACAAAATATTTTAGTTTTTGTATTAAAATAAATGCTTTACAAGATTTTTTTTTTTTTTTTTACCGATAAACCATTTTACTTTTAGAGTCCTTTTGAATCGTTTTAACCCCTTGAAGAACGGTGAGACAGCATATTGACGGAAATTCCAATTAAAGGGTAATCTTCTATTCGGAATCAACTACTCTTCAATCGTCAGATAATAATAAAGTACTTTAAATTTGCAGTAAACAACTTTAATTATCTCGTCGGATATACCAACTCATAAACTGTTTTCAACTCAGCTAAGTACATGGAATAAACGCCCACGTGAAAGAATGATTATCACGTGCTATCATGTGTTTTTCCCAGTGACGTCATCCAAGGCTACCAAGGACATGAAAAAACTCTTTAGATTTTAGTCAGTTGTTGTGTGAATTTCTTTTAAAATGTAGCGTGTGAAAATGTCAGAGCGATGTAAATGCTCTGTGTAATTATGTAATCAAAAAACGTATATTAAACCTAAATTTAATCGAAAGGAAATACTCTATTAATTCTACAGTGATTATTCAACGAAACTAATTTTATTATTTTGCAGAAGTGATCTTATAGATAATCCGGAATACTCTAACGGATAATAATATACGTGAGGAAGTTGCAACACGTCACCAATCTATTTATTGGATATACTAAATGCTTTCATCGCCCAATCAGGTAAGCGAATGCATGCTTACTTAACTCTATTTATGAAGTATTGGTTTTATACAATTAAAGAAACTATTTTACACATTCAATTAACTGCGCCGCCGACAGATTATGAAAGACTGATATTATGTATTAAATAAAAATTTTAAGCACATTAGCTATATGCTGAAAAAACTCGCTTTATAGAAAATAAAAACGAACGCAAAGAAAAGCGATTCGTATAAAATTAAATTAAATATCTTTAAAAATAATTAAAGATAGAAAATAAAAATGGCTACATTCAAAGAAAGCCAATTCATCGAGAAACTAAATTCGAGCAATTATTCCAACTGGAAATTTAAGCTCGAAATGCTTCTCATTAAAGAAGACTTATTTGAAGTAATAAGTGATCAACCACCAACTCCTTTAAATGAGGATTGGAACAAAAAAGATAGAAAAGCAAGAGCTTTAATTAATCTAAGCATAGATGACGCACAAATTGTGCATGTAAAAAATTCTACCACAGCCAGGCAAACCTGGGAAGTTCTCAAACGTACGCATGAAAGAGCAAATCTGAGTAGCAAACTGTATTTATTGAGAAAACTGTACAGTACTAAACTGCCCGAAAACGGTAATATGATAAATCATATAACAAATATTCTACAAATAGTAGATAAATTATCCGCCATAGGCGAGAATATAAATGACTCACACATATCCGCACTATTTCTATGCTCATTACCGCCCAGCTACAACACGCTTATCACAGCATTAGAGGCAAGGCCCGAAGCCGAATTATCCCCAGATTTTATCAGCAGTAAACTCATAGATGAATATAATCGCAGACAAGAAATGTCTGAACAAAACAACAGCTCTGAAAAGGCATTTAAAACACAAAGAAAACACACTTATAACGACTACAAAAGAAATTCAAAATATTGCAGTCACTGTAAGATGACAAATCATAATAATAGCGAGTGCTATCACCTCAAGAGCAGATACACACAGCACAACAAAAACAAACACACATATCAAAATGTGAATAACTTTAATAATAAAAATAAAGCTAAACCTTTTTCATCATCACTATGCTATGAAAACACAGAGAATTATAAAGAGAATACTGACTGTCACGATAACGCGAATGATCAGAAAATAAGCTCAAAAACTAATCAATCAGAAGATCGCGTACTAATAACAGAAAAATTAGGAAAACAAAACTGGATACTCGACAGTGGCAGTACCTCACACATTGCAAATGATAAGAGGTTATTTGATAAATTTAACAATTTTGAAAAATCATCAGTCACCATCGCAAACGGCAACAAACTCGAAGCATTTGGTTCAGGCGACGTTTTAATAAAAACGAAATCCCCAAATGGAGAAATAAAACTCACAAGACTACAGGAAGTCCTATACGTCCCAGAACTAGAATCCAATTTAATATCCGTAAGCAAAGCAACTAAAAATGGATGCAAATTAATCTTTGAAAATGACAAGTGCGACTTAACGTTCGACGGTGAAATTTATATAAGAGCGAAGAACAAAAATAATTTATACATAATCGAACAAACAAACCACTCAGAAAATGCAGAAAACTATGCAAACGTCACACTAAGCTGTAATAATAATAAAGAATGTTTAGAAGTATGGCATCGAAGACTAGGACACCGTGATTATGAAGCAATCAAAACAATTGTTAACAAACAGCTAGCTACCGGAATAAAAATTAAAAACTGCAGACACAATAATAAATTATGCGAAACCTGCATCAAATCTAAATTAAACGACGCGCCATATCCAAAATCGGCTACAAATAGAGCAAACAAAGTTCTCGATTTAATACACAGCGACGTCTGTGGACCTATAAGTACACCAACACTAGGAGAAAAACAATACTTTCTCACATTCATCGACGATTACTCGAGATATACAACTATATACTTACTATCTAAGAAAAGCGAAGTAATTGATAAATTAAAAGAATACATTGCAATGGTAAATAATCAATTCGGTAGAAAACCAAAAGAAATAAGATCCGATAATGGAGGAGAATATAATAGCAACGAAATAGACAATTATCTAAAGGAAAACGGGATATTACACCAATTCACAATTCCACACAACCCGAGCCAGAACGGCGTGGCAGAAAGGAAGAATAAAAGCCTACTCGATATGACACGTAGCATGCTTTTAGAAGCAAATTTAAATAAACAATTTTGGGGAGAGGCAATACACACAGCGACATATTTACAAAACAGATTACCAACAAGAGCGAACGACAAAACTCCATACGAACTATGGAAAGGTATCAAACCTGATCTCAAACATTTAAGAACCTTTGGATGTAAAGCATTTGTTTACATTAATAAAATACATCGAGGAAAACTAGATAATAGAGCGCAAGAAGGTATTTTTCTAGGTTACGACACACGTTCCAAAGGATATCGCATACACACAAAAGACAAACAAATAATAATTGCCAGGACTGTAAAATTCATAGAACATGAAATAAAACACTCAAACAACATTGAGGAAGATTCAAATCTCGAAGACATCTCCACTGATGATAGAAATCAAGAAGAGAAGAATAAAAATTACATTGAAATTGACATTAATGATAATGAAAAACAACCATGCGAGTCCAAACAAACACAAATAGAACCAAGAAGGTCAAATAGATCTAACAGAGGAGTACCACCAGATAGATTTGTCTGTTTAGTTAAAGACACACAATCAAATGAACCAAAGAATTGGAACGATATCATGGAAATGAAAAATCCACACGATAGGGAAAATTGGCTCAAAGCCACCGAAAATGAAATCAAGTGCCTAGCTAAAAATAAAACTTGGACATTAGTCGATCCGCCACCAGGCAAGAAAGTGATAGGTTCAAAATGGACTTTTAAATTAAAACGCGACAACCTAAACCAAGTGCAAACCTATAAAGCACGACTCGTGGCACAGGGATACAGTCAGAAATTCGGAGTAGATTATGACGAGACCTTTGCTCCAGTTGTCTCTCATACCACAATCCGTGCATTTCTCATAGCAGCATTAAATCATAACCTTAAAGTTAATCATATCGACGTGAATACAGCGTTTTTACACGGAAACCTACAAGAAGAGGTATACATGAAACAGCCGGAAGGCTATATAGCTCCAAATCAACAAAACAAAGTATGTAAATTACAAAAAGCAATATACGGGCTCAAACAAGCCGCCAGAGCATGGCACACGAAAATCTCCGAGAGTCTTAAAGCATTAAATTTTGTACAAAGTACATCTGACTCATGTCTTTTTATACGCGAAAATGGTGAAAACTCGACATACATTATAGTATATGTGGACGATTTGTTAATTGCCGGAAAAAACGAAGATATAATTGAATTAATAAACAATCTCAAAAGGGAATATGAATTGAAAGATTTGGGAGAAGTCAATAACTATCTCGGAATAAATATAAAAAGAGACGATAAAAATTTCTACTTAAACCAAAATTCAAAAATTGAAGAATTGGTAGATAAACTCAATCTTCAAAACGCAAAACCTTACAGCACACCTATGGAAGCAGGTTACAATCGACTCAACGATGATGAAAATCTATTACCTAACAATATTAAATTCAGACAAGCAACGGGAACATTACTCTACATCTCAACATTAACCAGGCCCGATATTTCAGCAGCGGTCAACATACTCAGCCGTAGAAATGAAACCCCTCGAGAAAAAGACTGGAAAGCAGTCAAAAGAATCGTAACATACTTAAACAACACAAAACACCTCAACCTGACGCTAAGTTCGAAAAATAAGCCTATTCTCGAAGTTTACGCAGATGCAGATTGGGGAGGTGATCCAGAAACTAGACGATCCACCAGCGGAAATATATTTATGTTAGGAAAATGTCCCATACATTGGACAACGAAAAGACAGACATGCGTTGCTCTGTCATCAGCAGAAGCTGAATACATTTCTGTAAGTAACGCAGCACAGGAAATACTATGGATGATAAAACTCCTGGAAGATTTAAAATTACCACAACAGAAACCCATAACAATATACGAGGACAATCAGCCATGTATAAAAATGGTTGAAAGTGAAAAACATACTCGAAAAAGTAAACATATAGATATCAGATTCCACGCGATAAGACAACTCAAGGAAGATGGAATAATAGATTTAAAGTATTGTCCCACAGAATTTATGACCGCAGATTCACTCACCAAGCCCAACCCCAAACCTGAATTCATTAAACACCGAAACAATCTGAACTTACTTCCTTATCCTACATAGAAGATTAAGGGGGAGTGACGGAAATTCCAATTAAAGGGTAATCTTCTATTCGGAATCAACTACTCTTCAATCGTCAGATAATAATAAAGTACTTTAAATTTGCAGTAAACAACTTTAATTATCTCGTCGGATATACCAACTCATAAACTGTTTTCAACTCAGCTAAGTACATGGAATAAACGCCCACGTGAAAGAATGATTATCACGTGCTATCATGTGTTTTTCCCAGTGACGTCATCCAAGGCTACCAAGGACATGAAAAAACTCTTTAGATTTTAGTCAGTTGTTGTGTGAATTTCTTTTAAAATGTAGCGTGTGAAAATGTCAGAGCGATGTAAATGCTCTGTGTAATTATGTAATCAAAAAACGTATATTAAACCTAAATTTAATCGAAAGGAAATACTCTATTAATTCTACAGTGATTATTCAACGAAACTAATTTTATTATTTTGCAGAAGTGATCTTATAGATAATCCGGAATACTCTAACGGATAATAATATACGTGAGGAAGTTGCAACACGTCACCAATCTATTTATTGGATATACTAAATGCTTTCATCGCCCAATCAGGTAAGCGAATGCATGCTTACTTAACTCTATTTATGAAGTATTGGTTTTATACAATTAAAGAAACTATTTTACACATTCAATTAACTGCGCCGCCGACACATATATGTCCCACTTAATTTTAATTCCCAAATGCCACACTGGCACCAGAATTTTGGATGAAAAGTTTGTTTTTATATTTTACGTGCAGAAAAGCTTTCACTTATTTTCAAATAAAATTGTTTGTAAATCCTGGTGTCAATCAATCATTTTAAAATTTTAGCAACGTAGTACCTTGTCCCTGAAAGAGTTAACCTCCATATTTCAAAAATAATTAGTTGAAAATAGTATAGTTTTTAGGTGCGTTCGTAATTATATAAATACGTAGCACCTATTGTCGTCGCTTGATCCGTCCGTCTGTCCGTCTGTCTGTCCGTCCGCATATAACAACGCAAAAACTACCCAACCGAATGGTTTGAAATTTATTATCTTTGCAGAATTTTGTCGAGACATTTCAATTTTTTTAAAATTCGAATCAAAACTTAAGGAGATATTAATAAAAATATTTATTAAGAAATTTGTACTTTTTTTTTAAATCGGTGCTTTCTTGTTAGAGGAGCTTCCGAGGTTGAATCGTCAAGCGACCGAGATACTTATTTTATGACAAAAATGAATCTGCAGACGATATAATTCATTTCGCAGAATAAAAAATCAAGATCTGAATATTTATGTAACTAGCTATAGTACGAACGCACCTCATTTGTCACGTTTGACGTACAATTTCTAACTTGTTTTCTTTAAATTCAGTTTTCGTGAATAGGGGGCAATAAAAGCCCACCTAAATGCAAGGAGCTTATTAAATGTTCCTTTCTGGATAAATGTGAAGTTAAAAAAAAATCTACGATGTAACGATTTCTAAATGTCGATATGTCGACAGAAGATTTTTGGTTTTGTAGAATAAATTAATTCATGAATCTTGAATATGTGAAAGTCGAAGTATATGTGAAAGTCGAAGTATATGTGAAAGTCGATATGTGAAAGTCGAAGTCACTATTTTTATTTCTTCGAATTTTCTTGGAAAATGTAATTTAATCAAGATTTTGTTTTCACCATTCATTCAAATTGAAAATCATATCTCTTTTCAATTTTAATCAGAAAATGATGTCAATAAAATATAATAAACAGTTTTATTTCTCCTTTTCTTTCTTTTGTCCACCTAAATGCAAAGAGATTTTGATCTTCCTTCATGGTTGATTGAAAAGCTGAAAATATCTACGATGTAATGAATTCTAAATGTCGATAGTCGACAGACGATTTTATAGAATAAATTAATTCATGCATCATGAATATGTGAAAGTGAAAGTATATTATTATTTCTCCGAATTTTCCTGGAATATGTGATTTAATCAAGATTTTGTTTTCACTATTTATTAAAATTGAAAATCATTTCTCTTTTCAATTTTAATGAGAAAATAACGTCAATAAAATATAATAATCCGTCCTATTTCCTTTTTTTTTCTCTAATACACAAAACGGAATAATTTAATTGCCATCTTTAGAGAAAATTCGTAAAAGTTTTTATTATCTCGGAAACTAATTCAAACTTTAAAATTGACATCCTCTGATCCATGTGTATGACTGTAGTGGTGTTAATTTCAGTGAGCTGCCCTCCATATTCTAGGAAGAGTAGTTGTGAAATACAACCGACAGTCAGATTTTAATTATAATAGTTACATATTTCTGTAGCTTTCTAAAGTCTATAATGGGGGCTGTAGCTATCTTTCTTAATGATGTTCCCTTTCTTTACTGCCTATGATTTATGCGGCACTGTTTTTGACAGTTTTTCTCCCTTTAGGAACTGTTATGTAGGTCACACAATCTTACGTTGCATATTGATAAGAGTTAGAGAAAAATGGCGTAACACTAATCATGAATTTAGTCTGTTTGCAATATAACATTGAAAGTGCAATCTTAATATTCTGTTCAGCATTTATTTTCCTTGCCATTTTCGGTGAAAGTTTTTTGAGCATTTAAATTAACAATTCTGTTTTCTATTTCAGGTTAGTATACATTATTTTTAGCGTGATTTATTTTGTTTAAATCAATTTTTTTGCTTGTGTCATGATTTTAATTAAATATTCAGGGCGTTTCTCACTCACCAACATTTATTTCGATAATCATTACTAGAATTTTAATTATTTTTATAAGACTTTAAACCTTTTTATAAGATTATTTTAATGTAGTTATTTATAAGGTCGCCATGAAATAACTTTCCTTGTTTGAAGGACTCTGCTACTAAAATTAATGGGCAAAATGAGTCGGCATTTTATATCTAGAACAGTCATACTCAAGGCTGTATCTAATACGGTGATGAACAGGGTTTGATCCCTCCTCCGATGTTAACTGTAAATATGTAATTAATTATCAGTTAAAACAGTTAAGATTTAAAAAATAAAAATTCTATGCTAGCATCTATTTTTGTTTGATTTCTCCATGATGTAGAAAAATTTTATGAAATTCAGGCTTTTAAATTCATATGGATTTTTCGGAATGGGACTTCGCAAAAGTAAAATTTCAACGCTATTAATTTATAAAAATCTGATACCGATCGTCCAATATGTTTAACATAAATTCTATTTTCCAAATATCCTACAGCTTTCAAATATTTTGGCAAATTTAGTCGTTCAAACATACACCACTGGGGATAAATTTTTGGCAGTAAAACATTTGTATTTAACTCCGAAAAACATTAACTTGGTTGACACTAATAACAGTATACATCGGGAATGCAGCACGCCGCAAATTAGATTATAAATTTATTTGTAATGAATAGTAACACCTTACGATAAAATTTTCTTTTGTCATAACTATATTATTGAACAATTCGAATTCATGATAAAAATTAATGAACTTTTAACTTCATTAAATTTTATTAAATTTGTAAAAAGTGAATATAAAATAAGATAATAAGAATCAATTTTGAGGTACAAATCCCCCTCCGGAATATTTTTATGGCCTTGGAAACTGGCCTTGAATATTTACGGCCTTGGAACCTTTCTTTTTTTTTTTTTCCCCTCGCGGGCCGCAAACATATTTTTGCTATGTAATAGGCTATTTAAGTTCATGTTAGGTGGGTTATTTAATAAGTATAAAATCTAATAATATAATAATGCAAAATTCCCAAGTCCTAAGGATAAAAAGAAAATCAGATTTTTT
Source organism: Maratus michaelseni (assembly GCA_963931845.1). NCBI lineage: Eukaryota > Metazoa > Arthropoda > Arachnida > Araneae > Salticidae > Maratus > Maratus michaelseni. The sequence continues at coordinate 388,456,360 of OZ007590.1, read as the reverse complement.
TTTTCTTTGATAAATCAGACATTTGCATTCATCAGATCATTCAAATGAATTATTTAATGCATTTTTAAAATTAGAAAACTTGTCTGAGAAACTGACTATTTTAAGAAAATGAGACCAGCTTGTTTTCGTGGTATAGGTCTTCAATTATGAGTATCCTGAAATATTATGATAGGTTTTATTTTTTTTTTTAGTATTTCTTAATTCTGGGGAAATACAGAAGTAAAAGTACACAACTTGAAACAAAGTATTGGTTTTATTTCGCTATTTTTACTATTTTGTGTTTTTCAGCAATGAAAAGCTTTGTTCCATAAATTTGTTTTTGACCCCGATTGTTTCTGACGAAATGAGTAATGCAACATCAACAGACTTACGTCATTTGTATAGCATGACATTCTAAATTATCGTCTCCTGTTAATATTATTTTTTTCTATTTCATCAATTGTTTACTAGACCTTATATTGTAATACCTTAATTCTTTTTATAACAAATTTTAATGTGGTTATTATTTATTTATCTCCTAAAATAATTAAGCGAAAGAGTACGGTACATTTGTGAATTTGTATTTGTGTAATGTTGTGTTTATTATTAATAATGTTGAATTCACATCAGAATCTTAGAAAAATTTTATTTAGAGATAAGGGAATGTAATTTCACAGTTTTTTTTTCTTTTCACCAAAATTATAGAAGTAAAATTGTGTTCAAAAATCCTGGTGCAAATCTTGATTATTAAGTGGTATAAAAAATATCCCACCATATTTCAAGGGCTTAAAAGGTGAAATAATGCCCCCAAATTATTAACAGAAAAATATCGATTTATTAAAATATAGATGTATATCTATTCATCTTCGATTAAAACACTGTTTTTATGTAAAAGAATACAGCTTTAAACAATATGTTTGCTTTAATTCATTATTTTCGCTATTTTGTGCTTTTTATGTTTGAAGTTCCGAGAATTTGCTTTTGACCTCGATTGTTTCTGACGAAATGATTAATGTAACATCAACAGACTTATGTCATTTGTATAGCATGATATTCTAAATTATCGTCTGCTGTATCCGCCTGTTTAGTAACTCAATGAAACAGTACTATGAAAATGAAACTCGTTTTTTTGACAAGCTGTTGATAATGCTTTCTTTTTCCTTTTTGCTTTGTTATACTTATGACCTGCATACCTAGATGACATCTGCGAATTATAGGACTTTGTAAAAGCGGATATCCATGTGTTGTGATTTTTTTTTCTTTTTTAAGATTTAATGATACTTTTGTTTTCGAGAAGTCATATCAATAGCTGAAAAAGTAAAAAATTATTGGAAGTCGTTTATATGTGGAAGTATATATTAATATTACTTTCTCTAGTGTAAAACAGTAATCAACTTTTTTTTTTTTTATGCCGTGGCAAACTCGAAACCATGATTTAAGTTCCTGGACGCACTAGACTTATGATAATTGAAAGCGTTTTAAAGAAATATGTCACGTCACGGCGCACCGTTTGAGAACCACTAGTCTAAAATATAGATTCTTGAATTTTTAAAAAAGTTGTAAAATTGAATGTATGGTTACGTATTTCTAACATTCATAAATCGGAATTATTAGCAATAACAATCTAGAAGGCAGGCTGCAATAAATGTTCTTTACTAAGAGAAATTTCGTATAATACGATGAATCATTAGAGATATTTATCAATTGTCTAAAAAACAAAATGTTTAACAAATATATGCAGAGATTTCACTTTTTTATTTTTTTCTCTTACATTCACCTTATATATCCTATTTGAAGCTGCCTGCCCTTCTAAAATTCTTTATTATAAATCCCTGGGATATGTCACTATATATTTTCACCTGTGCCTAATGTTCTGTTACTTTTCGTAAGTGTGTGACGCTATACTTACACACTTAATAATGCATAACTGCTAACATTCCGGGCAGTGTTGAATCTAGGGGGTGACCCGGGGGGGAATGTCCCCCCCGGAGCATTGAAATGTCCCCCCCGGAAGATTTGAAATTTTATGCTTTCAATGGTCAAAAAGTGGAATTTCCCCCCCGGAACTCTACAATGTCCCCCCCGGAGCCACAGAAATCCCTCCCGGAGAAAAGTGTCTGAATTCAACACTGATTCCGGGTTTTGTCAAGTCAAATAAAAATATTTCGAAAGAGAAATATAGAACCGAAATGCATTTCACTAAATTTTCTGGGTTTATTTTAATTGAGAAATAAAACACACACACACACACACACAAAATCGGAAGGTTGGAAGATATTTGCTAATTTTAGACCGCATTATACCATATTACTGTGGGATATATATGTATAATATGAATAATTGCAAACTGTTTGTTGACAGTAAAAATCCCCAATGCTCTATCTATACAGGCTGTGAAATACTGATTGTTGGTATTAAATGTCCGTTAATATTTTCTCATTGATCAAACTTAGACGCTTTTAAAATCCTGCTTCCATTCCAAAAGTATGTTATTCGTTGTTTTCGATCTTCCATATCCATATGTAATTCACTTGCAATTCTTTTCGTATCTGCAGCAATATCCGTCATATAAAAACGCATTAACCACAAATATCGATATCTCTTCTCAGAAATATGCAATAGTCTAAACCTAAGAATTTTAAATGAAGAAATTCCGGAAATACATTTTTTTTCTTTCAAATTCAATCAATATTTCCCATTTAAATCATCCTAAGAATTAAAACGCTTGTAGACTTATCACTTTTATTTCAATAAATTTCTGTTATTGAATATGTGTGCTATTACTTTATGTAAGCATGTGGTGCTATATTTATGTATTATTGCCTCACAATTCCGATGTTAGACAGTAATTCTACCGCATAACGATAAATATGATACTAATAATACACGTAGAAAGCGGTAAAAAATTCTCAGTGTGTTAATCAATAGATGCTGGTAAAAAACCGACTATTATCAAATATCCTCAAATATATTTCCATGAGTTCAAAAACCCCATTTAAATCCTCCTAAGTATTAAAACGCTGGAGACTTATCACAATTAATTCAATAAATTTCCGTTATTGCCTATATAACTGTTATTACTTTAAGTAAGCATGTGGTGCTATATTTACACATAATTGGCACATGATTCCAATGTTAGACTACAATTCTAATGCTTAAATTATGAGAAGATAAATATGATATTAATAATACAATCGGCTTGTTGTCGGTAAAAATTCTCGGTTTGTTAATCAATAGATGCCGGCATCCAATATCCTTATATATTTCCATAGTTCAAAATTTCCCTTTTAAATCTTCCTAAATGATAAAACGCTGGGGACTTATGACTATTATTTCAATAACTTTCCGTTACTGCTTAAGTGATATTGCTTTATATAAGCATGTGTGTGCATTTACACATAATTGACGCATGATTTCAATGTTAGACTGCAATTCTACCGCATAAACTATGAGAAGATAAATACGACATTAATAATATAATCGGTTCGTTTACGGTAAAAAAATCTCAGTATGTTAATCAATAGATACTGGTAAAATATTAACTAATCAGCATCAAATATCCTTAAATATCTTTCCATGAGTTCAAAATTCCCATTTAAATCCTCCTATGTACTAAAACACTGGGGACTTATCACTATTATTTCAATAACTTAATTATTTCATATGTGTGCTATTACATTATGTAAACATGTGTTGCTATATTTACACATAATTGGCACATAATTTCAATGTTAGACTGCAATTCTACCGCATAAACTATGAGAAGCTAAATACGATATTAATAATATAATCGGTTCGTTGACGGTAAAAAAATCTCAGGCATCTCTCAGTATGTTAATCAGTAGATGCTGGTGAAAAACTGACTAATCGTCATCAAATATACTCAAATATCTTTTCATAGTTCAAAATTCATTTTTTAAATCTGCCTAAGTATTAAAACGCTGGGAACGTATCACTATTATTTCAATAAATTTCCGTTACTAGCTATATAAGACCTATTACTTTAAGTAATCATGTGGTGCTATATTTACACATAACTTGGTACATGATTCCAATGTTAGACTGCAATTCTACCGCATAAATTACAAGAAGATAAATATGATATTAATAATACAAGTAAAAAACGGCAAAAAAAAAAAAATCTCAGTATGTTAATCAATAGATGCCGGTGAAATACCGACTGTTGGCATGAAATATCCTCAAATATCTTTCCATAGTTCAAAACGCTGTCTCCATTCTAATGTGTGTCATCCGATGTTCTTCATCTTGCATTACGAAATGTAATTCACTTGTAATTCTTTTCGTTTCGGCATCAGTATATCCGTCGCATAACAACGCATTAACCACAAATACCGGTATCTCTTCTCAGAAACAAGCGCAAATTGTAATAATGTTGATTTGTAGGGCATTAGAATGGCATTAACGTTGTATCCTGCGGGTATTAAAGAAACAACACTAAAAGAGCTATGTCGTCCGAATGCGTTACGTGCCGTTTTTACCGGAATTTGCACGTTATTTTTTGATGCACTGTGTTTTCAGAGAAGAAATCATTTGAGGCAGGCAGGAGTAAAAATAATTCGTGCATGAAAGTTTACTTGCCTGGAGGCGAGACAAGTTGTATGGATATATATTTTGAAATTCAATTTCTTCTTGCAGCGAATGGAAAAAATATTAACCCTTTCGGGTCGATGTTTTTTGTTTGTTTGTTTTGTTTTTGTTTAAGTCGTAGCTATCCAAATGACAAAAATTGGGATTTATCGAAATTTAACGAATACGTCATTTACTGAAATTAATTATTCAAGTCATTTGTCTTACAACTATGAGTTGTAAGACAATCGTTGTAAGTTGCAAAAACTGTACTATCGTTGCAAAAACTGTATCGCAAAAAAAAAAAAAAAAAAAAAAAAAATCTACAAATAAAGAATTTTTTTTTTTTAAATATATGGAACATTCATTCTTTAACTATAAAGTAACACAGCTAAAGAAAAATTTCTAAAAATTGTTTGTAAAAATGTTTTCATTTGAAAAACATTTGAATATAATTGATATAGATATATACAATTATTTTTCAACGTAAATTTCAACTTATATTAAAGGTGAAATTGTAGATATTTTTTACATATATTTCTTTTTTTTTAAAAAAAAAGGTAATTTTCTTTCCTTTTGGGTTTTGAATTGCAGTGAGTGAAGTAGGTTCGAATTGCAAGAGTCTAATTCCCACCCTGATTCATTGGTGATAACATTATTGTAGGTGAAAACCAAGTGCGTCAGAATTTGCTTGCTTTCCTTCCCATCTCCTGTTACAACAGATATTTTATGAACAATTACATATTACATTTAATCTACTTTTTGAAATGTCGAGCGCTTTAGTGGCATAATTTCGAATATTACGCTGTGGATTCATCTCATCCTGACACATTCGCAACAAACCAACTGAGTCAGAATTTCCTCTCATACCAGTAAACTACTTTTGGAAAAAAAAAGAAAGAATATACATTTTTTTTTTCTTTTCAAATAGCAGTTAACTGAATTTCATGAAATTTTTTTCGAATTTATTTTCAAAATGTTACTTAATTACATTTTTCATTTTTGTATAACATTAACATGGAGTTAAAGTTCGATTGCACGTCTTTTAAACTTGTGTTTTATTTATTTATTTATTTAAATTTTATTGAAGAATTAAAGTTTTGTCATGGAATATTAGTCGGAAACAAATGCTCAACTATTTACATTCTTTCAAGTGCAAACGTCTCAATCTTCAGCAATTGGGTTAATTTAACCGGATGCATTTAAAAAATAAAACTTGAAAATATTTTTAAAATCATTGCTTGAAAGATCAGTAGTCGTTTGTGTTGTTCCTGTTCCCCGATGATGGCTTTAAGTTTAAAGCCGAAACATGTAGGATTTTAGCTCTTTTATGAGTTTAAAACAATTTTTACACTGATTTTAGCAACTAATAAGCACAATTTGTGCAATTTGTGTTTTTTTAAAATATTTATATTTATTCTGAAGTGTAAACTATATGTTTCTACTGTTATCATTTCTGAAAAAAAAAGTAGCGATACTGAAAAAATTCTTGTTTGCAAAATCCCGAGATTTTGTTTATACAATCTCGAAATTCGAAATTCCGAGATTGGATTCTCTAGATGCGCTGCTGATCACCTTGACTTATGAACGATAACATTAGTTAAGGTGAAAAACCAAGTGAGTCAGAATTTCCTCACTTATCTCCCCATCTCCTGTTACAACGGATACTTTATCATCAATTATTAAATGTGATCTACTTTTTGAACTGTCGGGCGCTTTAGTGACATAATTTCGAATGTTACGCTGCCGACTCCCATCCTGAGTCACTCGCAATAACATTTTTTTCTATTTTTTTTTTTAGATGAAAAACCAACTGAATCAGAATTTCCTCTCATACCTGTAAACTACTTTCGAAAAAAATAAATAAACAAAAAGAAAGAAAGAATATACACTTTTTTATTCTTTTATTTCCCTTGAAAAGTTTTCGTTTCCTGTCATTTCTTTGTCTACTTTTTAAGTGCCGCAGAGTGCAATTACCCGAATCGAAAGGATAGATAGAGTGTTTTAGTGTTTATTTTTGAATGGGACGGCAGCGGGCGTGTGGGTGTTGTTCGAGTTCAGCCCTTTACTTTTGACCGTGATCCTCACACAACATTTGGTGCGATGATAATCCCTGGAACTGGGCTGTGGTTGTGTTGTATTCATGGGCCCCTGAATCTTTAAAAATAGTACAGCTTGAATTATTGTCTTGCTGTTGTGTCAATGAGATCTCAAATCCCCCTCGCTAATGATAAACTTGGCCATGTAATTCATTCGTGTTTTTTTTTTTAGGTAGATTTCGTAAGAAATACTACCTATTACATTCTCCTCTAAGTTGGAATTCCTAAAAAAATTTTGCAGATCTACACCGATTATCTGCGCTAGGGCTAGGGATATAGGCTGGCGGGGGGATGCCCTCCGTGGGGGTCTTTCTAAGAGATCCTAACCCGTATTTACGTCGAGGTTCGAAGAGAACCACGGAAAAGACCGAAGGGTTGGGTCAAAGAGCGCGAAATAGGTTTGAACACAGTAACAGCACCTTCTGTCTACCAGCTTTAGAGCAGAACCTCTCAGCCACTGGTGGGGCCAAAATGTATCGAATAAATTTCGGTTTATTGACGGAAATTGCTGAACAGGAATTTTTAACTGTGCTGTGCATTTTCTAACTGAACTAAATTCTACCATACCATGTATTATAGATACAAATCTATAGATCATATACAGGGCTGCACAAAAAAATCGGATATTGTTGAAATTGGATTTTCAAATTAGTTATACGTTTTACAAATTGTTTACTTAGGCATCAACTTTCACCATATTAAACGGTAAAGTTTTGTTAAAGTTTTCTGTAAGTGTTGGAAAGTGTTTCATAATCTATGCTTGATGCATGGTTTTCCTTTTAGATAACTTTCATTACAAAAAGCTACCTATTGCAGCCATTCGGAGGAAAGCAATTCCAACAAATGTTGGTATATTTTCACCGGTCATGACCCCCAGACCCCAAAACCACCCTCCGTTCAAATGTTGATTTATAATATATATATATATGTCATTTGTCATGCTGTAACTGTCTTATTTATGAATCGATTTGGAGGTGACTGAGTATGTTTATAGGACATACCAAGGTCCCGACCGAGTTAGTTGGCCATCTTCATCCGCCATTTTGTTTCAAAATGGCTGCCAGTTAATTTTTTTTAATTCAAAAAGATGTACAAAAAATTATAAATTGAAAAAATTGTTTCCGTTAAGCATTAGAACGTAATACAAGGATTCCAAAGTATTTTTTGTTTGGGCTGTATCTTAAAAATGGCTGAGATATGGCAGTTTGAAAATCTAGGCTGGCTGAGATTTTGAAACATTCTGATATTTGTTATGCTGTAACTCTCGTATTTATGAACTGATTTCGATGTGACTGAGTATGTGTATAGGACATACCAAGGTCCCGACCGAGTTCGTTGACCAGCTTCATGCACCATCTTGTTTCAAAATGGCGGCCAGTTAAATTTTTGTAATTTTTTTTAAAAATTCCAAAAAATGTATAAAAAATTATAAATTGATAAAGTTGTTTCTGTTAAATGTTAGATCGTGATACAAGGATTCCGAAACATTTTTTTGTTTTGGCTTTATCTTAAAAATGGTTGAGATATGTGAGTTTGAAATTCTAGGGTTGCTGACATTTTGAGACAATCTGATTTTTGTTATGCTGAAATTCGCATTCAAATTCAGTATTAACGAAAACCGGTATTGAATCTCCTATAAACTTAGTTTTGGGTGTTTGGGTAAAATGAGTGGAATTTTTAAAAACATGGACTATGAAAGCTATTTTTTCCTCCCGGTACAGGCCGGAAGGACTTTTTTGTTTTTGAATAGAATGCAGTGGGTGTTGTTGGAGTCCATTCTTTTATTTTTGACCGTGATCCTCGCGCAGCATTTGGTGCGATGATAATCCCCGGAACTGGGCCGTGGTTGTATTTGTATTGCTTTTATGTTTTGTTAGTGAACCCAGCGAGACGCTTATTAACGTAAGTTCATATAGTTTAAAATAAAGTCACTTTTATTGTGTTCTCTGTCAGTAATAGATTTCGAAGTTTGACAATGGCACAATTAGAAAAAAGTGAGCACATTTCTCTTCTGTTCCTCGCTTTGAAATATAGAGGAAACAATTACTGCTCTTTCAGAAATTTATCTGTGAAGGTCTTTTAGGCGATCTAGTTCTTTGGTTAGTTAGTATACTTGTTTTAAACTGTTAGTATGGTTTGGTAAGTTGGTTTGGTGTTGTTCGAGTAGTCCATCCCTTTATTTTTGCCCCATGATCCTCGCACAGCATTTGGTGCAATGATAATCCCAAGAACTAGGCCGTGGTTGTATTTATATTGCTTTTATGTTTTGCTAGTGAACCTGAACCCAACGACACGCTTATTAACGTAAGTTCATGTAGTTTAAAATAAAGTCACTTTCATTGTGTTCGCTGTCGGTAATAGATTTCGATGTTTGACAATGGCACAATTAGAAAAGAGTGAGCACATTTCTCTTCTGTTCCTCACTTTGAAATTTAGAGGAAACAATTACTTCTTTTTCAGTAATTTCTCTGTGCAGGACTTTTAGGCCATCCAGTTCTTTGGTCAGTATATTTGTTTTCAGAAATTAGTAAGGTTTGGTTAATTGATTTGGAATTTGGATTTCTGTGGTCGCTTTTAGCTGACGTTGACTAAATAGGGGAGCTCTCGCAGAATGCAACTATCCGAATCGAAAGGATAGAATGCAGTCTTTTTTTGTGAATGGAACGGCCCGTTTGTGTTGTTCGAGTAAGTCCATCCCTTTATTTTTGACCATGAAAAATGGAGGAAGCAATCATTGCTTTTTCAGAAATTTCTCTGTGAAGGACTTTTAGGATATCCAGTTTTTTGGTTAGTATACTTGCTCTCAGCAATTAGTATGGTTTGATTAGTTGATTTGGATTACTGTGGTCTCTTTTAGCTGTCGACGACTAACTAGGGGAGTTCTCGCAGAATGTAATTAACCAAATCGAAAGGATAGAGTTCAAGTCTTTACTTATGGATGGAACGATGCGTTTGTGTAGTTTGAGTAAGTCCATCCCTTCATTTTTGACCCTGATCCTCGCACAGCATTTGGTGCCGATGAAAATCCCAGGAACTGGACCGTGGTGGTATTGCTTTTATGTTTTGCTATAGTGAACCTAGCGAGACGCTTATTAATGTAAGTTCATACAGTTAAAAAAAATACCCTTTCATTATGTTCGCTGTCAGTAATAGATTTCGAAGTTTGCCAATGGCACAATTAAAAAAAAGTGAGCACATTTCTCTTCTGTTCCTCACTTCGAAATTTAGAGGAAACAATTACTACTTTTTCAGTAATTTCTCTTGTGAAGGACTTTTAGACCACCCAGTTCTTTGGTTAGTGTACTTTTTCTCGGCAATTAGTATGGTTTTGTTAGTGGATTTGGATTACTATGATCGTTTTGAGCTGACGATGACTAAATAAGAAAGCTCTCGCAGAATGCAATTACGTAAATCGAAAGGATAGAGTTCAGTTTTTATTTGTGAATTGAACAGCGTTGGTGTTGTTAGATTTGATCCCTTTATTTTTTACCGTGATCTTTGCTCAGCATTTGGTGCGAAGATAATCCCAGGAACTGGACCGTGGTTGTGTTTGTATAGCTTTTATGTTTTGTTAGTGAACCCAACGAGGCGCTTATTAATGCAAGTTCATATAGATATATTTTAAAATAAAGTCCCTTTCATTGTGTTCGCTGTCGGTAATTCATTTCGAAGTTTGACAATGGCACAATTTGAAAAAAGTGAGCAACATTTCTTTTCTGTTCCTCACTTTGAAATATAGAGGAAACAACTACTGCTTTTTCAGAAATTTCTCTGTGAAGGATTTTTAGGCCACACAGTTCTTTGGTTAGTATACTTGTTCTCAGCAATTTGTAAGGTTTTGTTAGTTGATTTGAGTTATTCTGATCCATTTTAGCTGATGATGACTAAATATGGGAGCTCCCTCTTTTATTTTCTGTTATTTTGCTGATTTTTGGAACTAAAGTCAATGGTCCAAGTGTGTTGACCGTGCTTTACTTGCATGCAACGTGAATACGAATTAAATTCCTTAAAATTCTTTAGGAGAGTAGTTTCGTGGAAACATAGTTGAAAACTACGTGATAGCAAATTGCAATGATCTTTTTCAAGACTTTTCAACATACTCGAAAGGTGTTTATGAATTTCGTTTGTCTGGCCATCTGTCTGTCTATCTATCTGTGCTCTAACTCTCGCTAATATACTCGAATTGCTATGAAAATGATGATACAAATGAAAAAGAAGACAAAAACAAAAAATCATGCATCAGAGATAGATTATGAAACACTTTCCAACACTAAGAGAGTATTGTTAAGACATTTCATTTTTTTTTCAATAATGAAATGAGACATATAAATAAGCAACTCAAAAAACAGTAAAAATTCATTTTCAGCAAATGTTGTCGATATCCGGTTATGTGTACGAATTCTTTCGTGTCGCCCTGTATGCGATTTATAGTATTTATATACACCACCAAATACACTTAAAATTAGATAAATTTTAAAATGTATAACCAAAGCGGAAAACGCACTTACAGCAATTATCGATCTTAGTCAATCCTTTAACCAAATTCTTTTGTGTGTCTCTGTAAATGAACGATAAATGCTATGCATTCCATAATCTACAGAAAACATGTTGTAGTGAACTCCACTGATTTCATTACGTTTGAAGTATCATAACAACATTAAAAGGGTTTTTCCCATAGATCCTAATGCAATGGAATTCTATCGTACATCTCTGCAAACGAACTATAAATGCCATTTTTTCTATACACCTTTGAAATATTCCCCCCGGGCCACCCCCTGAATTCAACACTGCCGACCCGATGTAGGACTCTAAGACTGACCCATTGGGAACCTACTTTCTTTAATAATGCCTAAGTAAAATCCAAACCATGCGAAATAATAAATTTCACTTTGGAAATGGAAATGTGAAAAATTATACAATTTTTTATAACTACAGGGATGTGGAAGAAAGCATGCGTATTCATTTGAGACTGATTTACTTTTCTTGTAGCTTTCGCCATCGACTCAGATAGTTTATTTTTTATCCTTTCTCATTATGAGTTCATTAACTGAAAAGATGAAAGTGATCATAAAAACTCAAGCTACAAGATTTTTTTTTCTGACTCGTCTATTTACAACTCATTATGAAAAATATAACCTGATGCCTTCACAGTTTGAAGAAGTTATCATGAACGCTATGCTTCACTGAGACGCAGTTTCATACGTATATGTACATACATATGTTTAATTATACTGAAAAAAAAAGGATGATATTTATTTCCCGTTTTGTAGGATTTGTCGCCTCCATGCATGAACGACATCTGAGCAAAATCCAGGGAGATGAAAGATTTTGGAACAGTTAGTTGATGCCTGTGGTCGCATTTTTGAAAATAGAAAATATAAACATGAAATAAACTAGACAGAATTTTTTATCAGAATCCCTTGAGCAGGATTTTTTTAAAAACATATCGACCTAAAATGGAATGCAGATATTTAACAATTAGGATATATTAAATATTCAAAAATTTATTTCTAGCGGCACATTTCAAAACGAACAATTGAAACATTAATTTATTTTTACATCAGGGATATTTTTTGTTCCCCTGAATATATATTTTAAGCATATGGAACTAAAAGCAAAAACAGAATTAAAGATGGAAAATTCTTAATTCCTTATAATCCTAGTGTTTAAGTCGTATGTAAACAATAAATTTTACTTTTTTTTTTCAATATCATTACAGGGGGGAAAAATTGGTTAATTAAATTTGTAAATTCATGGAGGGGAGTTGTCAGCCCATGCCTTCCTTGTAAAAATAAAAATTATTATTATTTTTATTTAATTCACGAGAGAAAAAAGCTAATTTAGTTAATTAAATTTGAAAATCCAGGGAGGGGCAAATGCCCTCCCCCCTCCCCTTCTGGTTTCCCATGCTTATCGATCTCTATCATTTCAGGGCGAATGGTTTCTAATCGTTGCCACCATTTTTAACAAAATAAACGGAAATAGATCGATTTTCCTACCGTTTTTTCGTGACTTTGTCCCCTCATTACTTTCTACTATCTTGGCCTCAGTGAACATATATGCAAAGATCTCACTAAAGGTTGAATTCCTTATAAAAATAAAATTTATTATTTTTTTTATTTAATTCACGAGAGAAAAAGCTCATTTAGTAAATTAAATTTAAACAATCCAGGGAGGGGTAAATGCCCCCTCCCCCTTACCCTTCTGGGCTCCAATGCTTATCGATCTCTCATTTCATGGTGAATGGGTTTCTAATCATTGCCATCATTTTTAACAAAAGAAACGGAAAGAAATCGTTTTTCCTACCGTTTTTTCGTGACTTTGACCTCTCTCATCACTTTCTACCACCTTGGCCTCAGTGAACATATATGCAAAGATCTCATTAAAGGTTGAAACGTTTAGTCAGACTCGCGAAGCGGAAATGCCTCAACGATGTCTGCAATCATCGAAGCTTTAGAATCGATGCGTGAGGCACAGATTCATTCGTTAGCTCTCGTGAAGTTGCGGAAATAACTAAATCCACAACTACGATTGGTGTTACCAAATTAGTGGATTTGTTTTGTTCAAATATCTAGCAGTATTTTCACTATACTAATCTACCACTATATTGAAGGGCGAAGGCAGGAGCAAGACTTCTCCTGCCTTCAAAGTGGTATAGCACGTCTTCTTTGTGCTTGAAGAAGAAAGATAAAGTTCTTTCGAAAGGGATGGCACATTTCTTAATTTTATGGTATTTTATTAATCAGTTTTCTTTTGCCTTTATTCTATTACATCAGTTGTTCAACATTTTAATGTCATTCAGAGAATAATTCTTTATATTCAAAACGTATTTATTTCTTTATCAAAAAGTACAATAAAGATCTAACTTCTTGTTTGTAATAGTGGAACCGAAATGTTGCAGAACATTACGTGAATTGTGTAAGTTTATTGCATCTACTACACAAGTCTTTATATTTTCTAATTATGTCCACAGTTAAGTAACACCACCAATTAATAATAAGGAGTCTAAATTGTTTTAAAATATTTTGCTTAATTTAATCTCAGAAATTCTGTATTTAAATAAGGCAAAAATATTCTTATAAATTACCGATAGGAGAAATTAAGATTTGTACGTACTTTATGTATGCGACGCTCGCCGCGAAGGGCATAATGCGCATCATGTTTTTTTCAGGGGGGCAGATACCCGTCACTTTGCAAAAAAATATGAAAATTTCAATTTTCTAATTTTTTTACATTAAATGTTCTTTAACATCTAAAGTTCTGACGACGTTTCCTAAAGATCCGATAATGAAACATTGCAAAAACGGCATTTTTCTGAATCGATTTTCCTGCTTCAAATGATTCAGAGTTGCAATCTTTAAATTCCTTTTTCTCGATTTGTGTTTCTGTAATATACCAGTATCATCAAAATGCTAAAACTTCAACATATATTTTTCAATTGACTCGAACGATTTTTTTTTAAAGAACGATCACTTTATAGTGCATTTCATAAAATTAAGCATCGGATTTTCAGTAATATGAATTAGTTAATTTTTTATATAAAAATGTTAAGTAAATAGATATTTTTACTGTATTTTTACGTATGTCATGGCATTTTATTTACTTTTCCTTAAATTAACTAACTTTTTGAAAATCTGGTTCTTACAGAATTTTTAAGAAATGTATGAAAAAAAAAAAACTGTTGCAAAAAATTCAAAATTGTAGAAGAAGTGAGGTTTTAAAATTTTTCTTAAATCAATTAAGAAAATTTATTTTTAAATTATGAATTTAATAGTGTCAAAATTTTTTATAAAATACTCAAATTAAAAAAAAAGTTCAAAAGGTAACCAACTCTTCTTAACGGAAGAAAATCCGAGAATTGAAAAATTCTGGGGATTTTATAGAAATTCTGCCTCGTATCCCCCGCCCCCCTCCCTCCCTCTCCTAGAATCTAAATTACCATATGCACTCACGCGTGTTTCATCTATTTATTAAAAAAAAAATATATATATATATATATATATATATATATATATATAATTAAGGTGTTTGTATTGTGAACTTTCTCTCATTGGAAACTTTGTTTTAAAAGATTTATCGATATCGTCTATTTGTCCATACTACTACACAAACTACAGCATTTAAAAATGCAAATGAACGGATGAGTGGAAAAAGGACAACATTCCAAAAACATAAATAACGAATTGAGATAGTTTAATTCATAATAGCTAATAAATGAATCCGTATTTTTCTGGGGATTTTATAGAACCCTAACTCGCACCCCTCCCCCCCCCCCCCCCTCTTAGAATCTAAATTACCATATGCACTCACGTATGTTTTCAACCATTTATTAAAAAACCATATAATTAAGATGTCTGTCTTGTGTACTTTCTCTCATTGGAAACTTTTTTCAAAAATTATTTATCGATACCGTCTATTTATTCGTATTACTACAGTAACTACAGCACGTAAAAATACAAATAAACGGGTGAGCGGAAAAAGAATAACATTCCAAAAACATGAATAATGAACTGAGATAGTTTAATTAATAATAGCTAATAAATGAGTCAGTATTTTTCTTTGAAATTTACAGAATGAACACCTCATCGATTATACCTGACAATCGAATAATAATAAACATTTCTCTAAAATTTATAGTTTTTTTTACGTAAATGTTTTTTTGTGCCTTCTCAACATTTACATCAGCTGGAATATTATCCTCTTTCTTGTACACCCGTTTAATTATTTCACTGCATTTATTTACTACTTCTATATTCATACATTTTCTATATATTCATTGATTTTCTTTATTCTTATATTCATATTCGTATATTCATATATTCATATTCATATTCATATTCATATTCATATTCATATATTCATATATTCATATTCATATTCATTTAATTCATATATTCATATATTCATACATTTCTATATTCATACAGTTTTCAACTTCTATATTCATACATTCATTCAAATTGATTGTTTTTTTTTCTTTCTTTACATAAATGTTTTATTGTGTTTTGTCAACATTTACATCAGCTGGAATGTTATCCTTTTTTCATTCACCCGTTCATTTATTTCACTATATTTATTTACTACTTCTGTATTCATAACGTTTTTATCACAACATTTACGCGTTGCATTTGGTGGTGATTTCGTGAAAGCTTGTTTGGTATAATAAAGCTGTCGGAAATATCCCGAGTATATTGCGCGTTCCACTTTTTTGGCCTTATTTTATTTTATTTTATTTTTAATTTTGAGGGGGGGGGGAGGGGATATGCGTATTATACAACAGTAAATACGGTAAATCCCTACATTTATCAAGTTCTGTAGAAAAAGGAAAAAAATAATTTTGCGACATTAAATTAAAAAAAAAGTCTTTCTTAAGACTGATTACGATGAAATTTCGTACTTTAATTGAACTGAAACGATGATTTTATAACTATTTGTTTAATAATACTTACATTTTTCAACATTTGTTTCCATTTTCTGGTTTTATATGTGTTATTTATAACTATTAACTTTTGTTGCTATTATTTGGATAAGTTTTAAATAGGTAGAAGATCAATTTTTTCGCTTCTTTCAAGTTTTTGTCTTATAATATCAAATTAAAATTTAATATTTCATATGAACTTCAAAAATAACTTATTTTTCAGCAGCTCATCAACTTCGATTTTTATAGCTTTTGACGCAGCAAGCATTCTTTGGTAATCTTGTGTTTTTGGTGTTTTTTATATTGTATCTCGTGATTAAACAACATGCTTCAGGCACTTTCAACAGGTTGTATCCGACATCGTTGAAACGTAAACAGATATTTCCGCCCCCCGGTATCAGCGGGGTTGCAGCAGATGGTTGTCGGTGTGCCCGCAAGTCGCAATCACTCGTAAGTCTAAAATCCGTATCAAAATCAGTAATCATGCAATAATTTTTTCAGTGCTTTCTTTCTTCTTTCTTCTGTCCATCACTTGAACGGGTTTTCTTGTTTTCTAATACGTTGCTAGTATTTCAATATTTTTTTATTTTATGGCACACTGGAACATCTAATGAATCTATCGCGCACTCAAATTAAGTTGATAAAAATAAGGAAATAAAAGTGTGCAGGAATTTTTAATTTATACATAGCTTACGCAAATATAATATACCATCCCGAACAAATGTTAAAACAACATAATTTTGTATAATTTTGTAATAAAAAACTTAACAACTGAATTTCTTTTATAGCTTATTTATTTTCCTATTTAATTTATTATATTTTAACTCTGAATGAAATATTTGAGTTTTATAATTTTTTAGAATACCTTTATTTCTTGGCTGACACATTAGGGATGGAAATTATTCATTAATTTTATTGTTGCAAGCAAGGAGTTCAAAGATTTGCATGGTACTTTGAATCTTTGATGATGAAATTGATTTTAGTGCACAAACGGCCTCGCGCCTAAAGAGACCTCGCACTCAAAAATAAATAAATAAATAAATATATATAAAAGGTTTTTATTTTATTTTTATTTATTTATTTATTTATTTTTAAAACTTTTACACGGGGGTTCGGACAACATCTGTCCGAGAATACATGCAAATTTGCACATATCCTGTCCGAACCCCGTATAAAGGTTAAATAAAATTTACTTTTTGCATACAATTTTTATCTAATATAAACTGCATATGGTGTGTTTTGATTGCTAAATTGAAAAATAATTTTGAATCTGCTCTTTTCTCAGTATATGGTGTATCATTTGAGTGCTATTGTGACAAGTGGGGCATTTTTAAGGAATGGGTAGATGACATTATACTCAATGTAATCAAGACAAGGTATTGAGGCAGTCAAACTGAGATCAAGACAAGTTGTTAATAGTACTGGATTATAGAAGTTGAACTTTCGTTGCAGAAAAAAAAACGAAAATTCGTCAAAAACTTAAAAATTTTCACACCAGAAAAAGTTAATAATTCAGTTTTACCTGGTATAAATTTGAATACACAGTCAAAATATCACCTTCATAAATAAATAAATAAATATTAATATGTCTAATTTATTTCTCCCTCTTTTTACGATATTTTGTTGTTTAAAGGAGTAAAATTTTTCTGCAAAATATACAATAGTATCTTCTAAAATGGAATTGCAAGGATCCTGAAAAGAAGGCACACAGTCTGTTGTTATATAAATTAATTTAAGCAGGAGGATTATATGTTTTACGCTTAAGGCAGGATTCCGTTTTCACAAGTTTTGCTGTTTTTGGTGACTTTTTCTTTTTTTTTTTTTTTTTACCATGACACATTTATTTCTACACTCTGTTGTTTGAAAAGGATTGTTCAGTGACCATGGAACATTTGTTCAAACTAACAAGCACTGGTCTGTTACTTTAGATAATTTAGACTAGCGTATCATTTTTTATATCTAAAATTTTATCAATGTCTCTTTTCGGTATTATAACTTTTGTTCTATGTGCTTTGTATACAGGGTGTTCCAAAATTCAACCGACAAATTAAGAGGGGGTGATAGAAGACATCAAGAGGATGAAAACTTACCATAGAAACATGGTGTCGCAAACCACGTTTAGCAGGAGAAGATCGCAAAACTAGTTATGAAGGGTGTGACGTCGAGTGGAACAAAAAGGGCCAATAATAAATAGAAAAAATATTTATTTGAATTCAAGCATGATTACAATGCATTACAGTTCAACGTCAGAAAGGAGACGACGACACATTTTTATAGGAATATGTTTTAACGCCTCCGGCAATCCTTCGTCCGTCGGTGTCGGCTGTGCAATGACCTTCGTGACTGCAACTTCGAGCAATTCCATATAATTAATTAATACAGTTTGAAGGACAGCAAAAACAGGAATAGGAATATGAACTATGTTCCAAAAACATCAAAACTATTAACAATAGAAAATAATAATTTTATACAGGGTGATCCTGAATTCATGGCACAAACTTTAAGGGTTGGTACAGGACACTGTACCAACACATTTATTGTATAGGAAACCAGGGTCAGAAATTCATTTACTTAGTCAAAATTACAGGGCGTCTCACTTTAATCTAATGTCGCGTTTTCGTTCATAACTTTATCAGTAGTGAAGATACTTTAACAAAATTCGCAGCAGACTCATCCTTATCCTTGTATGAATTGTAAGGATATTGTAAGGATTTCATTAAAGTATCGTCGCTACTGTTAAAGTTATGACCGAAAACGCGATTTCGGATTAGAGTGAGACGCCCTGTAATTTTGACTAAATAGATGCATTTCTGACCCTTGGTTTCCTGTACAATAAATGATTGTTACAGTGTCCTGTACCAATCCTTAAAGTTTGTACCATGAATTCGTGGTCACCCTGTATATAAATGCATTGCACTTTCCTTAATGTTGATAATGTTACAAAATCACTGAACATATTGACAGTCCAGTAAAATCATTTTTTTACCCGGATGTAAAAATTAATTTACTTGCATTCTCATTGCACTGATCTCAAATGTACATGAGTTGAATATCATTCTGTTTTTATTTAAACCATCATTTAAAACAAATAGGAATACGTTGGATTATTTAACTTTTGTTCATTTGTTTTTTATTGCTGTAAATATACCTACAAAAATAACAAAAATATAGGAATTTCGTAAAAAAATGGCAAACAAATTAGAAAAATTCGCGAAAATTTGCGCCGCAATAAATGTTTAACTCTTTGTATAACCTAATTATATACACTTGTGATTCATTTTTTGATGATTTGCTGTAAACCGCAACTATTACTTCGATGATTATTGATGATGTAACAACAACACACAGTTATTGTTCTGTTAAAGCTATTTCATCTTTTTTCAGTTTCAATATTTTATTATTTAATCAAGCTTTCCTTTTTGTTATATGAATACCCCTACTGAATTGGAATTCGTATACCATGTAATTTTTTTTTTTTTTTTTTTTTTTTTTTTTTAAGGTGAGTGTGCTGTGAGAAAGCCGAGAGAAGGGGGGTAGAGGCATAAAAAATTTTGGAAGCGAAGAGTCTCACGAAAATTCCTGCACCACAAAGTCTCCTTACAAATTCGTAAAGAATTTGTAAACGCAAAATGTCAATTACGGAAATTCTACTTTTAACTATCTCTTAAAGTTTGGCCAATCTTTTTTCTTTTTCAATCACTATGTATTACGAGTATCAGTTTCTGAAACAAGAATACTAAAAGTTTTATGTCATTTAACTTATTAAAAATAATTGGCACAAGAATATTAAAAAACTTTTTTTTTTTTTTTTTTTTTTTTTTTTTTTACAATTAAAAAACCAAGCACTATTACATTTCCTATTTCAATCATTCATTCATCAATTAAAAATAAAATAAATATGGCATTATCTTTCAGTCTGTTTTATCTTATTTTAAAACGGAAAATGCGCGTGTGACACTGTGAAAATCAATGAAGAACTTAAATATTAAAACACTGATCTTTGTTTCATCTTATAAATGACTTTTTTTTTGTCTTGGATATAGGAAGAGAAGAAAGATATCGCGTGAGACACGCGATGATCTAAAAACCTTGAGAACTTCCAAAAATTGACATTATCATTTGGCAACGTATGCGGGTGTTCTGACGTCATCATCGTCGTGTGTCAGTTTTTATGACAGATTAGTCAATAAAATTTCCGACACCTTATTAAAAATAAACTTTTCTTTGGTTTTAAAAATTATATATATATATATATATATATATATATATATATATATATATATATATATATATATATATATATATATATATATATATATATATATATATATATATATATATTTTATTGTAATTTTTAAAATGTTCATTTTTTATTCTTTTATAAATTAAGTTTTTGTAGTAATGGAATTAATTGAGTAATGCAGCTCCATCCGCTAAGTAGTTTTTGAGTTATGCTTAAAAAAATTACCCGCATTGCAATCTGTTTAGTAATCATTACAAATGAATTTTAACATTAGGAGTTCCAGACTTTTTAAACCTTCATAATTCCTAAACTACATGACCGAATGAGTCCCCGTTAAGTATTCTTAGGTAACGGTCACACTTACCAAAAAAGACAAATATCATGTCAAAATTAGGTGTTCTTATTGACATTTTCAATATGAAATTTTGAGTTTAGTACAATTTCAGCATGAAGCCGGCCCCCTAAACTTCTTCTTTTTTAAAAAAAACATAAATTGAACGAAGATGTAATTTCTAATGGGATGGCTATTTTCGTTTTTATCTGCGATAATTTGGTGATTAAATTTTATGTGGTGTATCCTTTTTAACACTTTTTACCATAGTCGTTAACACTTTTCAGTTTATAAACACTTTCCACCATAGTTGGAATGTGTTTATAAACTCGGTTTGTCTGTCTGTTCTAACTCTCGAAAATATACTCGTAGAAAGTATGTAGAATTTACAGTTCATTTACAGAGACACACAAAATAATTCCGTTATATTACGATCTATGGGGAAAAGTCGCTTACGGTGCATTTTATTGATGTTACGAGTTACGATAGACTATAACATGCTTTCTCAGGAGTATAGAATGAGTAGCATTTATAGTTCGTTTAGAGGGACGCACAAAAGGATTCCATTACACCGCGATCTATGGGGGGGGGGGAATTGTTTGCGGTGCATTTTAATGATGTTACGAGGTACGATACTTAACTGTGTGAGGTACTCGACTCTCTGATTAGACTGTGTGAATTTCTGATGCGAAATGTCTAGGTGTAACTTTGTATAAATTTGTGCATTGTGCGTGTTGTTCAAAATAAATGTGATGTGAAGTTACCAGTAAATCCTTACTGCGTCGAAATTCGTGCATTACAAATAATTTTAACCCATTCGGGACCATGGGTGCATATATGCACCCTCAAAAAGTGCATACAGAATTTGTTTTAGGCACCAGTAAAAAATAAAAGTAATATTTGCTTTCTCTAATCAGAGCATTTTTGTAATAGTTTAAGTAAAGGTAGCTTTTTTAAAAAAAGTGGTGCCAAACGAATAAAATTTGTGTAAAAGCCACCGATCCCGAAGGGGTTAAACCGCCAACAACAAGATAATTTCTTCAGCTGTTATTCACTTAGTGTTTCTACAAGTTTATGTAAGAGTACATTGAAATTTTAACCCATGTTTTTGCACTTCTAACATTGCGTGTTTTAGACACGAAAGGTCGAATATTATTTCTGTATCTTATAATATACAGTTATTGTCAGATATATAAATAAATCCCCAGCTTATTCCAAACTTATCACACTAGGCAGCTGTTCTTGCTCTAAATCACATACGATTGCCCCTGCTAAGTGGCGAAGGGGAAAAATAATCTCAAGTAATCTTTGTATTGCGTTTTATACGGGAAGTAAAGAGGCTATGTAAGAACCATACTTTTTTATTATTATTTGATTTGCTTAATTCCTACTGTTATTCTAATTAAAATCTGCAAAAGGATCAAACAAAAATCTGTTTTAACACCATCGGGAAAAAAAAAAAAAAAAAATTATTTTCACGGCCATTGACCTTGCACTGTAGATGATAATAATAAAATGAATCGAAACCAAAGTTGGCGAAGAAGAAGAAGAACAATGCGCGCGAACATTTCCGGAAAAACCACGCGCGTCTCGTGGTTCCAGTGAAGCAGCAGTTTTTGTTTGGGCCGGGTCACGTGACAAGCTGGGGGTGATGATTGAAGTTCTCGCATCCCAACGCAGACGATCAGAACGATAAACGGGAGTAAGGTCGCTTGTGTGTTATGTTTTCTGTTTTCGGAAGTTTTTGACAGTCTTTCGAATTTTAACACTGTGTGGCTGAATTACCAGGGATAATATTGGTAAATATTTTTTTTAAAGCTTAATCATAAAATGTCTAACTATAATAATTATTACAGCTTTTAGCAATCTTAACGTCAAATAAGTATTGGCTAAATAACTATATAAAATATCGAATAATTATGTTTATAATCGAATTTATAATTTAATATGTGAATTTTTATTTTGATATGAATTAGTGTTTTAAAATGTGACTTGATATATGTAGTCTTTCTCTGTAATGAAAGTAGAAGTTGCGAAATATATTAAAATAATAAATATTAAATTAAAATTAAACTAATAATAATAATAAACTTTTTGTTTACTACAGTATTCACTTACTAAAACTGATATTTATAAATATTTTAATTTGTTGCAGTTTGTGTTATTCTTTTTCTGATGCGTCAAATACAATTTATAAGATTTAAGTAACACATGGGCTGATAAGTTCCCGGTCTAATAAAGAAAACACAACTTTTTTACATAACTTTTTAACTTTATAACTTTAATAAATAACATAACTTTAATAATAAATAATAATAATTTAATAATAATAATAATAATAATAATAATAATAATTTAATAATAATAATAATAATAATAATAATTTAATAATAATAATAATAATAATAATAATAATTTAATAATAATTTAATAATAATAATAATAATAATTTAATAATAATTTAATAATAATAATAATAATAATTTAATAATAATAATTTAATAAATAAATAAAAATAATAATTTTATAATAAATAACATAATTTTATAACGAAAAAGCTCCAAACAGTGCTCAGAATCATCGACTCGTTGTTGTTTTTGGTCAAAAGTCAACATGCGCGGCACCCACTTTGACAACAGCTTTTTCATAGACAAATGTTCATTCAAAATAAAACCTACACGTTCCTTGGATATCTTCAGAGTCTGAGCTATCTCCTGCAACTTCAATTTGCGGTTCCCCAAAACGATTTTGTGGACTTTTTTTATATTTTCCGGAGTATTCAACTCTTTTGCGTGGTGCATCACTGGTGTCCGTACGACCACGTTTAAATTCAGCAAACCAGTCAATAATGGTTGATTTACCTGCTGCAGTGTCCGGATAACGCTTATCAAGCCAAGCTTTTGTTTGAACGGTGTTTTTTCTCATCAAATAACAATTCTTGAAATTCTTGTTTATCCCTTTTTTTGTTTATGAACAAAGTCGTTCAACTAAAACCAATCTAACGTTTAATCCACACAGCGAATCGTCATAACATTTTTCTGCTACCTTTTAAAGGTTAGTATTTACTAAAAAAAAAAAAAAAAAAAAACCATCGGTTCGGCGATTGCAACGCCACATGTGTGCCAGACCGGGAACTTTTCAGCCCATGTGTTAATTATGTAATACTAGTTATTTTTTAATTAATTTTGTCGAAGTATCAGAGAAATCAATTATTAACTTGTTACTTCAATTAGTAGTTTTTTTGGAGAATGAAATTATTTTAGGTTTTTGAAAATTATTTTTATTAAAAAATAATGTTCTAAAAATTTTGACTTTTTATAGCAATTTTTCACGATTAAAATAAATAAATAAATAAATAAATAAATCTTCTGAATAAAAAAAAATAATTACTTTTTCATAGTTATTTGCAATTTCTTAAACACATTATGAATAATTTTTTTAATTAAGTAATAATAATGATAAAATGATAATAATAATAATATTTTTTTTTTTAAGTGTAAGTTTCTGTTTTATTAATAAGAGAAATTTTAATTTAATTTGAGCAATGCCTGCGTATTTTTACTTTTTTTTTAATGTATCCATATATCATTTAAAGACTGCTTCAAAGTTTACGCGACTGTTTCATATTTTCAATTTTTTTGTTTGTTTATTTCATTGTTTGTTTGTTTCATTTGTTTGACTGATAAATAAATTTAATGTTATCTGTTTTGCGAGTTCTAGGGGAAAATCCATCAAGGGAAATAAACTCTTATCATTCAAATAGCAAACGGCTAATCAAAAACTGTACATCAGAGATTTTCAATCTTTTTTTATATCACGGCGCACTTGAATGTACAGTTATATTTTTGCGGCACACTTGAAGACATAGTTACACATGCGCAGCCCACTTAAATTATTAAAATTATTTTAAAAAAGAAAGAAAAACCTAAAGAAAAAAATATATTTTTTAAATTTATTTTTTAACATAAACAAAAAAAGAACTATCACAACCAATAAAAACATATGTATTTTTATAAATTGTATTTTAAAAAAGGCAATTAAATTTTTAAAAACGTATTTTTTGTTTGTATTTTTATTATATGTATATTACACAGGGATCGATTTGCAAATTTGGGTGCCCTGGGCACAGATGCTTATGAGGCTTGCACCAATGTTTGAGTAAAAATATATATTATAGGGAAAAAAACCCTGTAAATCAAATCGAAAAAGAAAAAAAAATTCTTTTGTAGAGATTGACCTCAACTATCCAATGAAAAAAAAATCATTTGAAAATATTGAAGTGCAAACAAGATATTTTTAAAAATGTCTCCCATAGGATTAACATTAGCAAGCGGGTGTTTTCACTTGAGTGAAGTAGCCCCTTAAAAAGTTATTTTAAAATGAAATAAACGATAAACAGATTTTTCCATATTATTTTTTTATAGTTATATTCTTCATCAGATTTTGGCCAATAAATGAAAACTTTTCAGTAACATTTGGAGGCTCCTGAAATTCGGTGGCCCTGGGCCCGTGCCCCGAATGCTCTGCCGTAAATCAGGCACTGATATTATATATGCAGTGAAGTAGTTTGAAGTATCATATGAGATACTTAGAGGTACTTTGATATGTTGCATGTAATGTACTTTGAGGTAGCTGAGCTCGACTTTTTTAGAACATCTGTTTTGCAAGATCTAATATTCAGATTGGCGTACTCGTAAACTTTGTACTAAGAAATGTAGATGAGCTAAAATTTCTTCAAAATTTATGTACAACATAATCTAATTTTTTTTTAGAATTTGTCCAAAAAGGTTTTTATTTAATTTACACTGGATAAAAAATATTTGTTCAGATATTTCTAATGTATTTTAAACGCAAGTAAACAACTTTTCTCAGAAAGCATTAGCTTTATCTGAATTTTAAAAATCCCTGCCGGCTCGGTCTACAGGCACACGTAGATTTCGAAGACGCAGACCGTGGGGCGCCTGTTTATTGAGAATTGCAGAAGAAATTACACTTTTGCCATGATGCGGCAGTTGGGACCACCCACTTAAAAAATCTACCTGTGTCTGTAGGCGGAGCCGGCAGGGATTTTTTTGTTTTTATTTATTTATTTTATTTTATTATTATTTTTTTTTTGCTATAAGGGTTAGTCCTATAAAAAACTTGTCAGTATAAAAGTTGTAGATAATATTAAGAAGATTTATAATAAATTTAAGCGGATTTGATATCTTGAGAATGGACGAAGTTATGAATTTTTTTCTTCTTAAACACCTATCCCCCCCCCCCCCCTTGAGGCCATTTTTAATGATATCTAAAATCTGTCATACATAAATTTTCAACCCATTTCCTTGAAGTATTAATAACTTTAAACGTATTCTATACGCATCATAATTAGGAAATTATGAGTTTTTTTTTTCTGTTTTCACAAAAAGCCTATATATATAAAGTTTTGAACTGGGGGTGGTTTTGGGTTCTGCTAGTCATGATCGGCGTAGATCTGCAAAAATTTTTCAGACATTCCAACATAGGGGAATGTAATAGGTAGTATTTCTTACAAAATCTGTAAAAAAAAAAAAAAAAAACATCCTTAAAAAAAAAAAACAAAAAAAAACATTTTTCAATTTTTGCAAAGAAAAAAACATTTTACAATTTTTGTTAAAAGTTTTTCCTGGTTAAAAAACCGTTTTTTTTTCCATCACTTCAACATTTCCGGAAATTTTACGTCTTTACAAGCACTACAGTACTTTTGCTAAAAAAAAAATACAAAGAGTCAATGATTTTTCTTTGAAGCTTTTAGACATGTTAACATTGTTTTTTTATTGCATAATAATTTAGCTTATCACTAAATGTGTGTTCCTGTTCTTAATATCTGTTTTCATTATAATAATATGAAATAACTCTCTGCATAAAACAAATTATACGGTAATAAAACTGTATCGAGTCCTTTTCATAACTGTAAACAAGAATAAAAGAAATATTTTTTGTCACGATAATTAATGTTGGAGAAAAATTATTTACTACAATATCGCTTAGTATTTTTGTTAAATAGTACCACAAGGAAAACAAAAAGATTAAAAGAAAAGAAAAAATACATATAAATTATTCCGTTTCTTAGAAAAACCTATCTTCTTATCTAGTTATTTTTATCCCTTTATTCTAATTGAGTATGACTTAAAAATGTACAGTAATTAACTTTAAAAATCTTTCTGGATAAAAGCATTTTGTAAGTTGTTTCCAGATGTAATTTATTTTTGTTTAAAAGAAATAAAGTTTAATGTTGGTGATTTTTCTTGGCATCTTTTACTTAATTTAAGCAAGCTTTTTTTAAAAAAGCATAATGAAAAGTTTTCTTCGAAATACTCTTATTTTTTTCAATGTAAATTGTTGATTTTAATTGTTGCAAATGCATTTCTCAATTTTTAACACTAGTGTTGAAAAGTGTTTATGAATTCGGTTTGTCTGGCGGTCTGTCCGTCCATCTGTGCTCAAACTCGCGTAAATAAAGTCCGATTGCCATGTAATAATTTATATATGTTATTGAGGTTTAGCATGGCATGCTGGATATTAAAAATGAAGTGTGTAGCATTTATAGTTCATTTACAGGGACGCTCAAAAGAAGGCAGTTACATTATGGTCATGGGAGAAAAATCGTTTACGGTGTATTTTAATGATGTTGCACTATTTCAAACGTAATGGAATTTATATAAATCAGTGAAATGCACTACAAGATGCTTAC
Organism: Maratus michaelseni; assembly: GCA_963931845.1. NCBI lineage: Eukaryota > Metazoa > Arthropoda > Arachnida > Araneae > Salticidae > Maratus > Maratus michaelseni. The sequence continues at coordinate 388,428,988 of OZ007590.1, read as the reverse complement.
TATAATACATTGTCGCGTACATAGCATTTATTGTTCATTTACAGGGACACACAAAATAATTCGGTTACAGTACTGTCTATGGGCAGTAACTGAGGGAAATGCGTTGATAATTGTGTCATGTGTTTTTAAGTGTAACAATTTTTTTTGTATATTACTTGGTGTGTATAAATTATATAGATCCTATACAGGTCTGAACAACAGAATTCGAATACGTTCTCGCCGGAAATTGCTGAGGTGAAATTTTCATTTGTGATATGCGTTAGTAGGGTATAAATGTTTGTATGAGAACACGGGGCGCTGCACCGATCCCCCGATCCCCTGCCGCACCGATCCCCCGATCCCCTGTCGCACAGATCCTGACTTCACACTCACGCCCTGTGCCCTGTGGTCTCATACAAACATTTATACCCTACTTGCGTTCCCGAAGTGAACTAAATTTGGACATACTATGTAGTATATATACAAATCTATAGTTTTTTTTATACAGGGCTACACAAAAGTCTTCCGATATTTTTCTTACTGTAGATGGTATTTGCTGAAACTGAGTTTTCAAATGTGTTATACACTTTCCAAATTGTTTACTTTGACATGATCTTTCACTTTATTAAAAGGCGAAAGTTTTGTTGCAGTATTCTGAATAATGTCAGAAAGTGTTTCATAATTTATGTTTGACGCATGATTTTAGTGTCTTGTTGAACCATGAAAACATCAGAATAGTTTTCAACACATTGGAGACAGGCAATTTTGTATGAAATCTGCGTTTTAAAACATTTAGAGGTTCTGTTCTGTTGTGAAAGTCCTTGAGGTAAATTGGTTTCCTAGATAGGTAGGTATCTCATGTTTATGCATCAGTAAATGTCTTTCATGTACGGATATAATATAAAAATGTCTTACAATCTATATAGAAAATATACGGATATCATGATATAAATGCATTTTCTGTGCGCTAGAAGCCACGCCCTGAGTTAATGATGTTTGGTTCAATAAACACCAGAATTCTTGTTCCCGGTCGTCAATGTGTTAGGTTAAGGAATGTCAAAATGTTCTTTCTTTTTCTTTTTCTTTTTTTTTTTCAAATAAAATAAAAACAAAAAATAGATAAAAGTAAAGTAAAGTAAAGTAAAAATAAGATAATTTGATTGTAATAGCTGTAGATGTTTCGGATAGTGTTTTTTTGTTGTTTTGTTTCTATTTAAATGCGTGTACTTTATTTTTTAAAAACTTACTAAATCGCATTAAATGTATATATGTACTTCAGTGTCGGTTATTAGTTTTGATTAAGAATTCTTAATAACAAAATGTTGTTAAACTATTTAAATCTATACTAATATATAAAACTAAAGTGTCTGTCTGTAAGTGATTTTCAGAAAAAAAAAAAAAAAAAAAAAAACACCTATATATATCTAACAAAGTTTATTCGACTATTTATAGACGACGGCGATTGAAAGATCTAATTAAGATTTCTAAATGATAATAATTACATTATTAGCTTATGATTCATGCATATTAATTTAAAAACTGAATTTTTAAGTATTTTTCAAAAAAAAAAAAAAAAAAAAAAAACTCGAAAGATTTTATAAAATTCGACACAAAGGATTACTAGTATAAAATAAAAATTATTTTCTTTTTAACTTTTAAATTTACATTAAAAATATATACTTACTTCAGCGTCAACAACTATTTTTGTTTAAAAATTCATAAAACAAAATGTTGTAAAAAAAAAAAAAAAAAAAAAAAAAAAAAAATCATAATAGTTGTATTGTAACTACTTTGGGCAGTGTATCTTTTCAAATGTGCCTATGCTTGATTTTAAAAAAAAAAAAAAAAAAACGTAGTAATTTACACTTAAACAATGTTACTTAAGGTCAATTATTATTTATGTTTAAATCAGATAATTAGAACACCTCTCTTGTGGAATATTTTCTTTTCAATTGAGACGGAAGCGCAGGATTTTCTAAAAGCTATTATTATTATTATTATTATTATTTTTTTTTTTTTTACTGCAATTTATAATTTTTATGTAAAATTTCTTAATAATTATAATAATAAAATTGTAGGGGAAGATGATTTAATTCTTATAAAAACTTTTCTGTTTTTGTGGTTAATTTTATTATTTTAATATAATTGAAGATGAGTTTAAAATTTGACAAATCTGCGTAGACAGACATTTTTTTCCCACAAAGTCTCGGCTCTTTCTGTCTGATTCAATCAAACCTTTATAAATAAAGAGATTTGCCTTACGTAGCTTTTAACTTTCCATATAAATTCACAATTGCAATTGCTGCAAATGCATGCTGTAGACCTACGAGGAGGAACACATTTCATTTGTTTTTAAGGGCTATAAAGATGCTGGCAGATTTTTTTAAACATAAGAGCAAAGTAAAATAAAATAATAATTAAGGGGGGTTTCTACATTGCACTGCTTATATCTAGGCATTTTAGAGATTTTTTTTCCAATATAAACAAAATATTCTACTGTAGATATTTTTATTTTACAATTAGTTGTGTTTCAAACTATATATCTGAGTTTTTGGGAGAAAAAAAATGGCGGCGAAGTTAAATCTGACATTACATTTTTTCTATTGGGTTGTATGTATTTACTTTTTTAAAGAACGTAATAAAAAATATAGGTACGTCTCCATTATCCAGTCGACCACTTTCCATTAAAAATAACTATCGCCAAAATATAGGATTTAACGCCAAAAATTCACTTAACGTCGGATACGTTACACATGTTTGTTATGTCATCAAGTGATCCTTAATTCGACGTTTATTTGAATTTTTAATGATGTTTTACTGATTTATTAGTTATTTCGTTAATTAAAATAGCAATTACCTCATTAAATGGCGATGTCATGACATTGAAAGAGAAAAAGCATTAAAAAAATGTTGAGATGCATAGTTACGTATACAGTAAATAGATCAATTTCAGCTGACGTCATAAACATTTATCCACCAGCCGAATAATTAAGAGCCAGGATAATTAAGAAAAATAATGTAAATAAATAAATATCCAAGATTTGTTTTTTCTGTTTTCATTAATGTATAAATATACATTTTATTCTTTAAAGTTACTGATTGTTGATACGTTAGTGAGTGGTGCTTTTCCGAATTTCTTGTGATTTTTTGAGATTCCAATAGCAACATTCTTCTATTTGTTTATTGGGCGTTACAATTTGGCGATAGGTTTTTTTTTATATGCAAAGTGGTCGACGAGATACTGGAGAAGTACCAAAATATATTTGCTGCAATGTCAGTTATTATTTTTGTTTAAGAACTCTTAACAACAAAGCTTTTGTTGAGGCAGACGACATTGTAATTATTATTTATTATTTTATGTGTAATCAAAGATGACTTTCAAATGTATATTAATTCAAAAAATCTGCCTGGCTCGAAACGTTTTTCAAAAATTAATCCAGATGTAACTTATTTATAAGTTTTTTCTGGTGAAGTAAAATTTAATTTTGATGATTTATTTCGACTCTTTCTGTCGGATTTAATCAAGCTTTAAAAAGAAAAAGAAAACAGAACCTCTTGAAGAAAGATATTTGCCGGATGTGCCCCTTATCACTTTCAATATAGACTTCCGAAAAGCTGTCGAGTGACGTACAAAAGCTTCCGTGAAAATAATCCGATCTCTTCCAGTCACACTACATAGCATGAAAAAAAAAAAAAAAAAACCCGTATGAAGAACTTGTGATGATATTATTTATTTCTTCCTCTTTCGGTTATGATTCATTCATTCCGAGTATTGTCTCAGTCGGATGCAGTATTATATGCTTTTATTTTGAAATAAATATTGTTTTACACCGGAAGAAATTTTTGTTTTTCCGAGAAATATAGAGGAGAATTTTTAAACTTAGCTTTTTGGAGTCTGGGAAAGGAGATTTTTTACATTTACATTTATTTTGTCTTTTCAACTATTTTTGTTATACTCAGTATTAAGTAAATAGAGTCCTGCACGGATCAGGAATCCGAACCCGTTTTTCCGAGAAATATAGACGGGAATTTTTAATTTAACTTTTTGGAGTCTGGGGGAAAAGAGATTTTTTACATTTACATTTATTTTGTCTTTTCAATTATATTTGTTATACTCAGAATTAAGTAAATAGAAATCTGCACGGGTCAGGAACCCGAGCCCGTTTTTCCGAGAAATATAGATGGCGATTTTTAACTTAACTTTTTGGAGTCTGGGAAAGGAGATTTTTTTACATTTACATTTATTTTGTATTTTCAATTATTTTTGTTATACTCAGCATTAAGTAAATAGAGTCCTGCACGAGTCAGGAACACGAACCCTAAAATTCTGCTTAAAGTCAACCTGAACCCGAAATATTCAAACCCGAACAGTCAAGTAAAATGAATGCAAATTTTAATACAATTATTGAAAAATTGTCTACAATTATTCCTCTAATATCAATTTTATCTTATATGTTGATAAATGAACATCTGTATACTCATTAATGTTAAAATATATAGTTTTTACAATTGAAAATTATTCAGGAATTTCTTTTGAAAAATCGGGTTAAGCCGAACCGAAAAAATCACAACTCATCACGAAACTGACTCGAGCTCGAAACATTTAAAATCAACCCAAACTCAATCCGCGATGAAAAAAAAATAGTTTCAACCCGACTCGACCCGAACCGTGAGTCGTGTCAGGTTCGAGTAAAATCCGGTTACCCGACCCGATGTAGGACTCTAGCAGTAACAATAGTAATAATTGTATATGTATTTACATTTATTTTTCAGCATTCGATAATAAAACAATAAAAGCGTTTTTTTTCTAATTATTACGCTCTTTATTATTTATTTATTTTTTATTTTCTACCTTTTCGTTTTTAAAATATTTCATTGTTGCCGTCGCACAGCCAGTTGGCATATTTCAACAAGCGTGGTTTAAATCTTAAAATGAGCAAAAAATGTCGAAAAACTTTTTTAGCTCTGTCGGAATAAACCGTGGACCTTTATCCTTTATTTGATCAAAAATCGACCCAAGAGTCGAAATTTATTTCTGTGCGTATTATTATTCTTTAGTTTGTATTGAACCATTTGAGAAAAACTGCATGCAGTTGCGATGATTTTTCGCAAAGTTACAAGCGTTTGAATTATGAATGCAATGTATTTTTTGGTGCTTTAATAAACTTTATACCTGTTTTTCTCAATACATATTTTACACGTTTTTTAGATTTTTAAAATGCTCCCTGCGTCTTAATTTTTGTTCAAAATTAATGAAATTGATAAGGAAGAATCCTGATACTGTTTACAAAGAAACGGTGTATGCATTTCACAATTAGACTTCGTTAAAATAATTAAGTTTGATTTATAACTTATTAAAATGCTAAATTTTGATGAAAATAGGAATGGAATTAAAAAAAAAAAATCTCTCAAGAATTAACTATTCAAAGGATTAAATAACTGATACTGAGATTTATTTGTAATATGGTTTTAACTGATCCAAATGCCAAATCGAGGAAATATCTTAAAAATTAAAACGCAAGGAGCATTTTAAAATTTCTTTTATAAATTTTCATTTTTTTAAATCTTAAAATTATATTAAGATTAAAATTTTTTTAAAGGTGTTTTGTACACTTATGGTGAAATGTATATATGCACAAAATTTCATATATCTATGATGAAAAATTAAAAAAATTGAATTTTAACGTCTGCCCTTAACTATGCTGCTCTAACTTTGAAGATGATTTATGTAGTTGAAAAAAAAAATGTCCTTCTCTGGATTATGATTTAATTACATAATATATAGGAGTTTCCATGTTATCCACACTTTCATCATGTAAATGCTATAGTTATAGCTTAGATGAATATATCTAGCACTGCAGTTTACTGCCATATCCAACAAATAAGAGTTAATTATGTCGGCCATTATATCGTTCGGGTCAGCAGGAAGAACATTGGCACGACAAGCCAAGGATCCGCGGTTCAAATCCTACCCTGGGCATTTTTCGCTCTGTTGGAATAAACCTGAATGGACAATATTCTTGTGACGTCACAATAGGTAAAGTGGCAGCGTGATCGTTTGTTTACGCTTTGCATTCATGAAAGTTTTTTTTTTCTATTTCTCTTAATCATGTTATTTTACTGTCGCACTTATAACCCCCAGAAAGCAATTTAATGAAAAACAAACGCATATTCTTTCATTATTTAATTATTAATTAATGAAAAATTTGATAAAAGCATGATTTGCGAAATTTAAATGAAAAATTTTGGGAATACTAAAAATTAACATTAAAATCATGAAATAAAAGCATATGTAAGTTAAATAAGTTATAATTTACATAATTTATAAACAAATCTCAATTTAAACACTTGACATTTCACTCATTTTTATAGACATTGGCTATAACCTAATTTTTTTTTAACTTTATATTTCTAATAAATTCGATAATTAAGGCAAAATTAGTCTGAAATTGAATGAATATTCCTTTTATTATTCAGATCTACTGCATACATGTGTATCGTTTCTGTAACAAAATAAAAAATAAGCGAATTCGTCAACAGCATAATGATATACAATTATTTAATAGTTGTATATCTTTAAATGATGGATGCAGGCGTTATTTATGTGTGTTTTAACAGCATAATGCTTTCAAATGGAGCGATTTTTCAATGTTTTCCCAAACAGCTGGTTTTTTATAGCCTCGCACCGAAAGGAAGAATACTGTCCATTATTCTACTCCAAAACTTTGAAAATATACTGTAAAGTTGTTATGTCTATGTAATCCTGCTGTGTGTAATACGACATTACGACATTAAAAATTCTTCCATAGCTTATTGTCTTATTAATACTTGAAAAATATGCGAAATTTTTCTTTTCGCTTTTAAGTATAATATTTTTTGACTCTTCGTGAATAAAGATTTAAGTGCGCGAATCTTGTTTTATTTTACATCCTTCTTCCAAAACAAGCTAAAACTTTATTTTATATCAACTGGTTATTAATAAAAATGAGGCCATTTTCTCCCTTTCTAGGTTTTTTCCACGTTCTAGGCTAGATTTTTCCAACAGCAAAATATATTTTCTGTACTATAAACCTTCAGAAAATGGGTGTTGTCACTTTTTGCTATTTTTGGCTCATACGAAAATCGCGGGAGTGAATATCTTTCTCTATCATTTTATCTCGGAAACCTGTCTAAAATCGGTTTTCTTTTCGGTTTTCCCCAATTCCGTCTTAGAAAGTTTTACTGTAATACATTCTTTTCTCAGGAACCATGAAATGTTCCTTTTAAAGCAGGTCTCTATTGTAGATAGGTTCATTTTTCACAGGTTTACTGAATCTAATTTTGTGTGACATGATAACATTTTATTCCTGAACATTTTTGTTCTACACTAAAATTACATAAGCTTTTACGGTAACCTTTATGTAAAATAATTTTAATTTCGTACTTATATTTTGAGAACATAAAATTTGAAAATATATGTGTACCCCACCTCTTTTCTGAATATTTTCTACTTTACAAAAATAAATGAAAATGAAATTTAGGTTTCGTTTTCTCTCGAAAATATTATATTTTGTCTGAAAATTATCATCATTATTATTATTTTGTTTGCATGAAAGTTTTTGACTCTTCGTGAATAAAGAATAAGACTTTCTATTAAAGAATAAGACTTAGTATGATTTCTATTTTATTACCATCTTTCCACCAAAAAATCTAAACCTTATTTTTATAACAACTGTTATTATTAAAAACGAAGCCATTTTCCAAATTTCTAAGTTTTTATTCTAGGCTGGATCTTTTCAACTGAAAATGGGTTTTCTCTGTACTATAAACGTATGGGTGTTGTCGCTTTTTGCTATTTTTGGCTAATAAAGAGTCAGTAGAGTGATTCCCTCTATTCTTATATCTCGGAAATCTGTCTAAAATAGAATTTTTTCCCGGTCCCTGACAATTCTGTCTTATCAAGTTTTACTACTAATAACACTCTAAAAACGACATTTTCAAAACGGAGCAAAAAATACTCAAATCTGAGTATTTTGCAGCGTGAAAATGCCTCTGAATCAAAATGACTCAAGTTTGAAACATGTATATTCTCATCTCTGAAAACATGCACATACTGAAGAATAAAACATCATGTGCTCCTATTTGAGTATGCCCACCTTTCAAAAATGAGTATGAACTGACTTCTATGTGCTCGTTTTTTATTATTTCCATGTTGTTTCAAAAATGAGTTTGAACTGATTCTAATCATTTTTGAGTATGTTCATGTTTTAAAAATGAGTATGAACTGACCTCTATGTGCCCATTTTTGAGTATTGCCATGTTTCAAAAATGAGTTTTAACTGATTCTAATCCTTTTTGAGTATGCCCATGTTTCAAAAATGAATATGAACTGACCTCTATGTTCCATGAGTTTTGAGTGTGTCCATGTTTCAGTATTCTAGTATTTCAGAATCGAAAGTATTGGGTCGTCCTATTGGAAACAAAAAGTTTCATAACAAAATGAAAACATCGAGTTACTCAGATTCGAAAGTGTCATTTTTCTATAATAGAAATTTTTTCCGGTCTCTGGCAATTCTGTGTTAGCAAGTTTTACTGTAATGTATTCTTCTTTCAGGAACCATCAAGTTTTCCGTTTAAGGCAGTAGACTTGTTCAGTTTTCGCAAGCTTTACTGTATCTTATTTTGTGTGACATGATAAGATTTTATTCCTGTACATCTTTGTTCTACACTAAAATTACATAGATATTTTTACGATAAACTGTATGTAAAATAATTTAAATTGTTTGAATTAAAAAAAAAAAAAAACCCGGAGGATCCTATATATGTAACTTTCCCTCATGTCGTATTCAGCATTAGTGAAATTTTGCGGAACAGTTTTCTTATAGACAGAGGGCCTCTAAAATACACTAGTCTAAGGCTTCTAAAGTAGATTCGAGTAATCTTAAATTTTTAAACAGTTCCGTCAAAATCACGAGCATATTCCTTTTCCTTTAAATTAAGTTTCACTGCGTAGTGTTTAAGCTAGTGGAGAAAATGGATTGTCGTTAAAGGAGCCAGAAAGTTTTGAAATCATGAAAAAATCTTTATTATTATTATTATTATTATTATTATTATTATTATTATTATGTTGGAACCTTTAAGAGTGTCGTATAATACAAAATTTAAAAATACCCTCTCTTTGACTTTTTCTGACTATTTTCTCCTTCACGAAAAATAGAATTTATGTTTATCGTTTTCTCTCTAAAACATCTTATCTAAGAAAATTTATTTTTTATGCATCAGAGTTTTTGATACTTCGTGAATAAAGAATAAGATTTCAAGCGCACGATTTCTTTATTATTATTAATTTTACAATTTTCCTCCAAAATAGCTAAAACTTCATTTCTATATCAACTGTTATTATTAAAAACGAGGCCATTTTTTTCCCATTTATAGATATATTCCACGTTCCAGGCTAAATCTTTTCCAAAAGCAAACTGGGTAAAATACGTTTTTTGTACTTACAAAGCTCCAGAAAATGGGTGTTGTCACTTTTTGCTATTTTTGGATGGCACGAGAGTCAGGGGAGCTCTCTCTTTCCACATATCTCGTTCTTTTTCTACTATCATCGCTTGCTTCATAATTTTTCGTGTAGGGCTCTTTTATTTGATGTGGGAATAAATATGATTTCGTTTTTTACCCCTGATCCTCCGTTCGCGACAAATATCACAGGTCAGGGCGTAACTTAGTTTCCGATCTTTATATGGGAGAATAGCATCTTGTTTTATTCGAAGAAATAATTTATTGCTTCATTTCAGTTGTAAATAGTGTAGATAAACATTTTAGAAGTCATCTTAATACTGTCTTCTTAATACTGTCATAGTCGATCTCAATACTGTCATAATAAATTTTAGAGGTTCAATAATACTGTATACTACTTCGATCTTAATACTGTCATAATAAATTTTAGAGGTTCAATAATACTGTATACCAGGGGTTCCCAAACTATGGTATGCGTACCAGTACTGGTACGCAAAACTCTGATACTGGTTTGTGAAATGAAATGCAGCATATTATTATGAAATCAAAAACGGCTTAAGTTTATCACCCAGGAAAATTTCGAATGCGATTTAAGGATGCTATTTTCTCTTTTTGTTACTAGATTTTAGCACAACATATCTACGTGAATGTATTTTTTCTGCAATTATTTATATGAAAAACAAATACAGGAAAAAAAATAAACATCGAATCTGACTTACGATTGATTTTCTCTAACTAATATTGAACCAGACATGAGAAAGCTGTGCTTGATAGAGCAAACTTACCGTTTTCGTTAACGATACTAGGGAATTACTGCAATAAATCTTCTATGTATGAATCAGTAGGCCAATATATCATAAGTATTGTGGTTTTTTTTCAACCAAAACACTGTACTTTGATATGGCATGTATTAGTAAAATGTTATGATGATAATACTTCTTATTTGAGTTCATGTTAATATAAAGCAGTCAATTTAGTAGTATCAATTTAGTAATGTAATCATGCATTTTAGAGTACCAATTTAGTAATGTAATCATGTATTTTAGAGTACAATAAAATCTGCTCAGAAGGAAGCATAAAAGACCTAGGAAATATTCCGTTTTAGACAGGTTCTGTTTTTGCAGTGTTTTTTTTATATTAGCTTTATGTCTGTTACCTGGTGATAAGCGGAAGTATGAACTTCAATTTAGTGGTACGTCTGTCTAAAAGCTTGGGAACCCCTGCTGTATACTATTTCGATCTTAATATTGTCATAATAAATTTTAGAGATTCGATAATACTGTATACTATTTCGATCTAATTACTGTCATAATACATTTTAGAGGTTCAATAATACTGTACACTATTTCGATCTTAATACTGTCATAATAAATTTTACAGGTTCGATATTGTTGTATACTACTCCGCTCTAATTACTGTAATAATAAATTTTAGAGGTTCGATAATACTGTAAACTACCTTGATCTAATTGCTATAATAATAAATTTCATACCAGAGTTAGGATATGGTTCCGTTTTCTCCTTGATCCCCCCCCCCCCTCCCCTGCACCTTCGTGATAAAAGTTGTTACGTCAGAGCATAAGTTAGTTCCCGATCTTTATATGGGGGAATAGTATCTCGTTTTATTCGCAGAAATGATTTATAGATTGAGTTTTAGTTGTAAATAGCTGTGGATAAACATTTTAGAAGTCATTCCCAATTAGACTAAAATATGCCAAGATAAAATCGCAAAGAAACACGGAAATTTTCGTTTTGGAGAGATTTTCTTTACTTAGCGGTTAAAATTTGAAAGTATTCCTCCATTCAGTACCAGGATATTTTTCCTATTTAACAAGATTCTATTGCAGCCAATTTCCACTATTTAATTTTTTTTATAGCTTACCCCAGAAACCAATATTCTTGTAAATTTTGTTTTACACTAATGTTACATGGACTTTTTACGATAACCTTTATGTAAAATAACTTTAATTTTGTACTTTTGTTTTGATAACACAAAATTTAAAAATACTTGTGCTATATTTGGCTTTTTAAAAATATATTTTACTTTACACAAAAAATAAAATAAGATAAAAGAAAATAAATAAATAAATACAAAAGAAAAAAGAAAGAGTATAGAATTTATGTTTCACGAATAAATAGTATAGTTCAAATGTATGATTTTTTTTTCTTTCTTTCTCTCTCCCCCCCCCCCCTTTTTTTTTTTTTTTTTTTTTTTTTTACAATTCTTTACAATTTTTTTTTCTAAAATAGCTAAAATTTTATTTTTATATCCATTGTTATTATTTAAAAGGAGGACATTTATCCCATTAATAAGTACATTCCACGTTCCAGTCTAAATCTTTTCCAAAAACAACCTGGGTAAAATGTGTTTTTTGTACTTACAAACCTCCAGAAAATAGGTGTTGTCTGTTGTCACTTTTTGCTATTTTTGGATGACACCAGAGTCAGGGGAGAAAAGTCTCTCTGTCTTTCCACATATCTCGTTCCTCTTTTACAATCATCGCTTGCCTCATAATTTTTCGAGTTGGGCTCTTCATTTTAAAGTGGGAATAAATATAGTTTTGTTTTTTCCCACTGATCCCAGGTCAGAGCGTAACTTAGTTATCGATCTTTATGTGGGAGAATAGCATCTCGGCGTTTTATTCGAAAAAGCAATTTATCGATTCAGTTTCAGTTGCAAATAGCTGTAGATACACATTTTAGAAGTCATTATGAATATCCACTAAAATCTGCTTAGACAAAATCGCGAGGAACCGGAAAATTTTCGTTTTGGAAACGTTTCCGACGCATAGCAGTTAAAATTGTAAAGTTTTCTTTCAGCCAGGGCCAGGATATTTGTTACCGTTTAAGACAGGATTCCATTACAGGCACGTTTCGTTTTGGTAGGTTTTACTGTCATAATAAATTTCAGAGGCTCGGTAATACTGTATACTACTTCGATTTAATTAGTATAATAATAAATTTTGTACCAGAGATAGGGGAAATATGTCTTTATCCCTATAAAGTGCTGCATCGCGTCGGGGAACCCGATTTTACCCGAACCTGATCCGATCCGCTGTTCGGGTCGGTTCAAGTTGACGGTAATTTTTTTTTCATTGCGGGTCGGGTCAGTTTCGGGTTGAGTTTTGATTCTATTCGGTCAGGTTTAGGTTGATCCGATTTTCCAAAAAAAATCTGAATATTTTTTCAATTGAAAAAATAAAAATAAAATTTTCCATAATTGTATTGAGACCCGGATTTTGTTTATCAGGATACTTTTTACTCTCGGCACCGGTTTCGAAAGTAAAAATATCCTTATAGGTAAAAACAAAACAACAACAACAACAAAAAAATAAAAATAAAACCAACCCTGCAAACAAAATCGAAAAAGTTAAAAACGGGGGTTGTAGAGTGTAGAGATCGATCTCAGCAAAAAAAAAAAAAAAACCTGGAAACAAAATTGAAAAAGTTAAAAGAGTTAGAAATCGATCTCAGCAGGGAAAAAAAAAAAAAAAAAAAAAAAAAAAAAACGTTTAAAAATGCAAGCGAGATATTATAAAATAACCGTCCCTTAGGATTAACATTAGCGAGAGGGTGTTTTTGCCTGAGTGAACGGGACCCGTAAATCTGAAACCTTTTAAGGCCACATGTGACATCTCGGTGGTTAAAATGAAGCAATTTTGACCGGGTCGGGTTCGGGTACAATCCGGTTACCCGACCCGATGCATGACCCAAGTTTCCGATATCAATTCTCAACCAAATCCTTGATGCCATTCTAAGCGCTTCGCTTTTTTTTTTTTTTTTTTTTTTTTTTTTTTAGAGCTGGGGATGTTAGCGCACGCACTTATAAATCTATCATTAACTCCTAAAATGGAACATGCGAAAGATTACAACATCCTTTATCTGCCACCATCGGGCAGCTGTCGTTGCCATAACCTTAGGCCGTATTCTTATTAACTTAAAGCAAGCTTTTGAGACTATCGATTTTTTTTTTTAATGTTTTATAATTTTTTTCATCTTTTACTGAACAAAAGAAAGAAAAAAAAAGAAAGAAAAGAAAATGATTCTTTTCTAAGGTCAAGGTTAAGCCGAGAAACTTGTTTCGCACTTCTTATGTATGTCAGTGTGGCACCTATCTGTAGGTCACTAGCGATGTTGAACCAGGAAGGGATACAAATCTGGGTGGGATAGGGGAGCACCCGGATGTATTAAGCTAGTGACCTAGTTTTATGTAAAGAACTTTCTTTATTTTCTATTAATTAGGGTTTGCGCTTTAACAAGTAAAAATTAAATTAAAAACTAGTCGAATGTGTCAATCCATCCCAAAACTTTTTTCTATCTCACACAGGTTTCGCATACACTAAAAAGAATCAGCACCAATTTATATCAAGGTCTAACTGAAACTCAAGTTTTATTAAATTCCGTGCATTATAGTTCTTGAGATATGACTATCGCTAAAATCGTGTAAATCCTGCAAAATGCTGCATAGCAGCGCCACCTGCTGGGAGATTTTTACCAAAAACTAATGAGCACCAATTTATATCAGAGACTAACTGAATATAAAGTTTTATTAAATTCCGAGCATTAGTTCTTGAGATAGAGCGCCCACAAAATTTTTGTCACATACAGACAGACAGACAGACAGACATTTTCTAAAAATAGCCAAATCGTGTTCAGGACCTTCTAAAACGTATAAATCCGTCGAAAACCGGAAGTCGAAAATTTTCATGAATCCAATACTTTCTTCTTGTAAAGATAGAAGAAAGTAAAAATCAAAAAACCCGACTGCGCAATAAATTAATTATTTCTCATCAATGTGAAACTATTTTTTATATTACTTACATATTTTTTTATTTACTTATACTGATGACTTTTAAGTTGTGTTTAATTGTTAGTTCCTATTTATAAACACTGTTTTGATGAGGCCTATAGATGCCTATGAAGGTTAGAGTTACAGTTAAGCTTAGAGATCCTACCTACACAACTTTCAGGTTGTGTAATATTTAAAGGAGCTTATGACTGTAAAATAGTCTAGGAAACATCGTCTTCATTTTGAAAGACCTATCCAATAATATGCCACTCAATATGGTGCATACATTTTTTTTTTCGTCTCTACCGCCATTTTGTATTTTACGGTCGCCATTTTGAATTTATGAAAACAAAACCTAGCCTATAACCATCGGACGATTAAGACGAATCGATACAGACCTCATTCATTAATATATATATATATATATTAATCTTATTAAGATATTTTCCAATTATTAACTAGTCAGATGTGCCAATACTGAAACTTTCTTCTATCTCATACAGGTTTCACATACACCAAAAACAAACCAGCAACAATCTATATCATGGTCTAACTAAATCTAAAGTTTTATTAAATTCCGTTCATGAGATAAGACTATCGCTAAAATCGTGTACATCCTGAAAAATGCAGCACAGCAACGCCACCTATTGGACGATTTACACCAAAATCTAATCAAAAACTTATGGCATCGTGTAATTGAATCTGAAGTTTGATGAAATTCTGTGCATTAGTTCTTGAGATATAGCTATCGTGAGAATCGTGAAAAAAGTAGCATAGCAGCGCCACCTGTTGGACTATTTACACCAAAACGTAATCAGCATCTATTTATGTCAAGGTCTAACAGAATCTGAAGTTTGATGAAATTCTGTGCATTAGTTCTTAAGATAGAGCTATCGTGAAAATCGTAAAATTTATGGCATAGCAGCGCCACCTGTTGGGCGATTTATACCAAGAACTAATCAGCACCAATTTATAGGTTTAACTGAATCTAAAGTTTTATTAAATTCCGTGCATTAGTTCTTGAGATAGAGCGCCCAAAAAATGTTTGTCAACAGACAGACAGACATTTTCTAGAAACAGTCGAATCGTGTTCAGGAACTTCTAAAACGAATAAATCCGTCGAAAACGGGTGGTCGAAAATTATCACGAATCCAAAACTTTCTTCTCGTAAAGACATTCTTTTAGATATGCGAGAAGAAAGTATTGGATTACTGAAAATTTTCAATTTCTGTTTTCGACTGATTTATACGTTGGAGCCGGATTCGCCTCCCCTCTCTATTCCATTATTTGTCTACATTTCTGTGCTTGAATATGTGTAACTTTAAACAATTTCATACATTTTTATTGTAATTGTCCTGAACACGATTTAACTGTTTTTAGAAAATGTATGTCCGTAAGTTTGTGGTGTCTGTCTGTATGTGACACAAATTTTGTGGGCGCTCTAACTCACGAACTACTGCGTAGAGAAGGAAGAAATTTCATTTGAAGATTTAATAAATTTGAAGTTTGGGACTAGTTTTGGGAGCGACATTTACAACTTTTTAAATTATTGAAATTTATTTATTTTTTCATTATTAATTTCTTCTATTTATAAATGAAGAAAGTATTGGATCCGTGAAAATTTTCGACTTCTGGTTTTCGACGGATTTATATGTTTTAGAAGGTGTTGAACACGATCTGACTGTATTTAGAAGATGTCTGTCTGTGAGTCTGTGTGAAGCCTGTCTGTATATGACACAAAGTCTGTGGGCACTCTAACTCACGAACGACTGCGTATAGTAGGAGGAAATTTCATTTGAAATTCTATCCTTATGGAAACTGATACCTATTAGTTTTTTTGGAAATCTTTATTAGAAATATGGGTATGAATTAATGCTTGGTGCGTGCAGGATTCCTAACTCAGAGCAAGGAATCTCGCTCTATACAGTTTATACAATCCTGACAGAACACCCTGTATATATGATTTAGTTTTATTGGTTATTGCGTTTGTAACTTTTTTTTAATCGTAAAAATGTTACGTATTTGCATATAATAAAAGTTTGTTAAATTATTGTAAAAACTTAAGAACCTTATCCTATCAATTCGTAACTCATAATTTTGCGTTTTGTTCGAAAGTTTAACAAAATGTTTTTCAAAATATTTGTTTTTAACAATCTCTTAAAATATTATGTATATCAGAAAATTATTTTATTTCTCTGAATTTAAAATGCATTGCCGAAAGTAAATAATTTCGTAGCTTAGAGAATGTTGAACACAAACTCGTGGATGAAGATTGGATTTCTCTGTTTAGTTTTTAATGTCTGGTAATGAGTAATTCGACTCCAAGGTTGTTACAAAATGCCCTCGAATTGCATTCATTTCACGGTATATGTTTTTACAATTTAAGCGAGGAAAGTTAAAAAGAACGGGAGAAATTGCGCGTTGCATCACCATTAAATTAAATGATTACAGTTTAAGTCTCAGTCGGGGATGTCCCAGAAGAAGATGGTAAACAAGGCTAATCTTATAATGATGCCTTGAGTACAAAATGACTTTTCCTTTTACAGGGTCATTTAACACGAAATTTTATGTTTGCAAGACGCTTATGATTTAATTTTTAATAAAAATCACCTTTCTCAGATTAGAACTTAGTCACAATTATTCCGCGATATTTGCATTGCAGGTTTTCATCACTTACAAGTAAAGACACTATAGTCTGTGGCGGTGAATTTTGATTTTTATAGCTCATTCGATTCGTCTCATCGAGCTAAGTAACCTCGCATATCGGCTATTGAGTTTTTATAATGACAGGGGGCCGGGTCAAAGTTCAAAATTTCGTTCAGTGAAAACCAGTTGCCGTCAAAGAAATAAGTACGATTTAAGTTTACTAATTGTTTCTACAGTGCCATACCTTGCCAATAACTACTATAAGGTTATATTATTGCTGTTATTATAAGAATTTGTAATTGCAGATAACATATTCGTATGCTACTTGACAGGCAGGCTTTCGCAAGTTATGATGTCCTCGTCTTGTTTTGTTCATCTTGTCAATACTTTTTCACGAATTACGAGCAAAAATCCTTGTAACCACACATTGTCGGTATATTTTTGTTTTACTCACTTCTTCGGAATGAACAATGTGTCAAAAATTTACTATCATCAGTGCATAATGTAAGAACCATAAATAAATTTAAATCTTACTTATTTCATTGACGGCAACTGGTTTTCGATGAATGAAATTTTAAACTTTGATCCGGCCCCCTGTCATTATCAAAATTCAATAGTCGATATGCGAGGTTACTTAGCTCGATGAGACGAATCGAATGAGCTATAAAAATCGAAATTCGCCGCCACAAACTATAGTACCTTTACTTGTTAGTGCAGTTTCAGTTAGTGCGATCGGCAGCTAATGTGATTTTCAGTTAGTACGGTAAACATTTTTTTTTAGATGCTCCCTCGATTAGTGCGGGGAAATTTTCGATTAGTGCGCTGAGCATCGTTAAATTAAACGATTACAGTTAAGTCTTGGTCGGGAATGTCCCAGAACAAGATGGTAAACAAGGCTAATCTCATAATGGCCTCTTGATTACAAAATGACTTTTCCCATTACAGGGTCATTTAACACATTTTATGTTTGCAAGACGTTTATGATTTAATTTAATAAAAACAACCTTTTCTCAGGTTAGAACTAGTCACAATTATTCCATCGCTTAGTGCGGCTTCAGTTAGTGTGATCTCCCGTTAGACGCAGAGTTCGGCAAATTTGTAATTGCAATTACAATTTAATTACATGTAATTAATTATAGTTACAATTACAGGCCGTAAAAAATTCTTTCCGTACTGTAGCCTGAATCGCCTCCCCTCTCTATTCCATTATTTGTCTACATTTCTGTGCTCGAATATGTGTAACTTTAAACAATTTCATACAATTTTATTGTAATTTCATTGGCGATAATTGCATTTACAAATTTATATGTTTCTTCTGTCACAGAGAAAAGTTTTTTAAAGATAGTGAATTTAAAAATTGGATAACTTAAATTTTTAGTTTTCACTCTTACAAATTTAGCCGGACAAGCAGGTTACATTACCGAAGCTTGAGAGAGATTCAATGAAAAATCCAATTATTGCGATAAACAATAGGTGGCTTTTATTTAAAGATAAGAGGTCAAACAGTATTGCCACGGGGGTGACCCCAGGACCAGCGAAACACAACGAGTGATCTATACAAGATGATCATAAGACAAAAATGATGAACAATTGTGATATTCGATTGCAAATGTACGAAGCCAAAAAATGGAACCCTGACCTGTAATAACACTAAAGGTTACTTTATTTAATAAAAATTTTGAATTTCAATCCAGCTAAGCAATTTATTAATTGGCGTAACTGAAATTTTAATGTATGCCAAGGCTGAACACTGGGAAATTTACATTTAGAAGTAAAAAGAGAGACATGTATTATGCATGCGAGGCACCTTTTTAGCATAAATAAAGTACATAGTTATGGTTGAAATAATTACGTGTTTAGGTTATAGTTGTGAGCAAAGAAACATTTATATTATTGCGGAAGGAAAAACATATGGCAAAGGATTTTCTTTATATTTATTCGTTAACGGCCAGAAAAGTATGCACTTGCGCTATTGATAAAAATATTTATACTTGTTTTACTTTTATTAACAGCTGTAAAGAACTTGTAAAGTGTAAAAGGAATGATATACAAGCCATTCTCCCATAAGTGTGATTTTTAGCTGCACATATATCTGATTTTTAAAAGTCCCATTGTATGCTCAATTTGAATTTTGAATAGCCTCTGATTTCTAGCATATTAATTTACAGAGTAATCACAAATATTGTTATTTTATAATTCAGTTTGTTGGTGGTCCCTTATTTGCGAATGTGACTAAATCTTCGTTGAAATATATTCGGTTCTTTACATCCCTGAAGTTCCAGAAGGTTTCGTCAAACATTTCTGTAGATATTGAACAAAACGTCTAAAATCGAAAGTGGTCGGTGACTTTTGGCATTATGGTGTATCTGTGCCATTCTCCTATAAGTGTGATTTTTGGCTGCACAGATGTCTCATTTTTAAAAAATCTCTGTCCTTTTTTGTAATTTTGCCACTTTATTTAAAAAAGAAAACTTTTGGATGTTGTATGTACTATTTTCAAAGGCATATCAAACTTACGATTAAATGGCTATATATTCGTTAATCTATAAATATCAATGTTTAAATTAACAACGGGGTCAGTGATGGTTAATAAAGGTACTCTTACCTTTTCCCCATTCCTTTCAATCCAGAAAACATTCTTTATGAACAAACAGCAAGCAACGACGACTTTTTAAGAGCAACACGTGCTCCTCTGCTGGAAACAATACTGAAAATGTGACCAAAAAAGTGAGGGACACAATTTTAAACCCAACAAAAACAAATATTACACATTTCACTCCTATAAAAATTATATTATTATGCTCCATGAGATTCATATTTATAATAAATGCATTGGTTTTTCATACTTTTTTAATAATTATTGTTGGTTGAGGGTTTTAATAATCAAGTTATGCGTTGGGGACAGGTGACAGTAGTGACTTTTGAGATATTTAAATCTCAATAAAAAAAAAAAACACAGGAGAAGTAACATAATATCGTAGAAGAATCAAAAAGAAACGTTTTGAAATCAAATGAGAATTTATTTTGCAAAGAAATGCGGAGAGATGTACTGTGGACTGAGAAATCATCCTTATGAGATATCGTCCCATTTATTAACCTCAAAAGAGATGAACAAATTGATATATTTTTAAAAGGGAAAGGAAGTTTTAATTGATTATATACAGGGGTCGGAAAACTACTTTTTTTATTGTAACGAACTGCAACTTCAACTACTTTATCGAAAATGTAGTTTACCACAACTACAACTACATGTTTTAAAAATTAGCGACTACTTTTCAAAAATAGTCACTACTTCGCTACTTTTAGATTTTGTCAAAGGGTTCCATTTACACTATTAAATTGAAGACACGGATTAAATAATAAAGCGATCCCTCGTTATATTGCTTCTGCCAAGATATAATTAAATAAATGAGACATAACCGAGGGCAGTAAAAACTTTAAAAAGATAGCATACAAGAAAATGTTTTGTGTTTGTCTCCAAAATGTTTTTATACACACATTAAAATTTCGTAGCAAAATTAAGAGAGATATTATAATCTAGAAAATTACAGACAACTTTAAAAGGAAACAATAAAAGGAAATCTGTAAATAAAGCAATTCCAAATAATAAGAAACCCGGCGTTAAAACATGAAGAGTTAATAATGAGTAAATAGGCAAGTGTTGCAGCAAGAAAATCAATTCATTTGCTGGGTTCGAACTTGATTTTAGCAGCAAGTGTCAATAGAAAAAATCTATGACTTCATGTGAAACATTGCTATACATGACAGCTCAGATTCTCAAATTGTTGCACAGAAAAAAAATTGCATAAAAGAAGCAAGTTTTGGCCATTTGATTTGCAAAATGTTAATTTTTTCCCCCTGAAATAGCGTTAAAAGTAGCGTCGGTTCTCGCTACAAACTATTGATTTTTGTATCGCGCTACTCGCTACATTACATTATTCAAAATGTAGTGCGCTACTCGCTACATTACATTATTTAAAATGTAGCGCGCTACGCTACAAACTACTGTAAAAAGTAGCGGCTACTGTAGTTTCGCACTTATGAGATGTCCCATCTATCGATTTTTCAAATGCCATCCTGAACTACCAGAAATAATTAAGGTTTTTCAAGCCACAACAAAATACAGCATATTATTAATAATACAGACAAAAATGGTTGCGACAATATACGTTAATAACTGGGAAAATTGTGTTTGGTCGCTACATTGTAGTAACACTTATTATCTAAAAAACTATACAATCGCTCATCATTACAACTTACGTTGAAGGCTAAGCCCATTGAAATTATTACCACTTATCTGCCGACATTATCGAGAAAAATATCATAAATGTCAAATTTCCCAAACAGAATTGTTTCACCGGTATCGTTTTAAGCATATAAATGTGAAAATAGCGTGTCGGTCAGCGCACGGGTCATCCAGGTTGTTTAGATAGTGACCGTTTGATCAGTTGTTTTCAATGAAATGAATGACTGTATTCGGTTTTTTTTTTTCGAGATCGTGGGAAATTTGTATTGCTTTGTTTTATTGCGAATCGATTTGACAAATGTTTCAGTATTGATTGTAATATACGATGTCGCCGCTTTTTCGCCAATGACTTATAATAACTGATGTGTAAAAACAGAGTAAGTTACATTTGTGATGTGGAAGTGGAAAGAATTACGATCTATACGGAGTATACTGTGGGATTTTTAAAAATGAATATAAAGTATCGTTGAGGTAAATGATATTTCTTATGTATAAGTCTTTTTAAAATGTAATATTTAATAATGAGGTTGTATTGATTTTGCGTATCATTATATAGTATTTAGTATATTATTATATAGTAATAATTTTTAGTATTATATATTCTGTAGCATTAAATAAATATAATTATATAATTTAGTATATTAATTATATGATTATTGTTATTAATTTATATATTTATTATTATTATTATTATTGTTATTAATTATATATTATTGTTATACGAATATTATATTAATATTATACATTATTCTTATTAATATTATATTATCATTATTATTATATTCAATATGTATTTAATATATTATTAATTAACTGTGTATTTTAATATTTTAGTATTTAAGCGCGTAGTTCGACATATGTGTTAAATTTCAGTTTTATTTATTTTAATTAATTTATTTATTGATGAAGTCTTGGTTTAGTTATAGAATATTAAACGGAAACAAATTGCGAACTATTTATATTATTTTAAGTTCAAACGGGTTAATTTTCCATTATCGGGCTGCGATATAGAGATAGATTTAAAAACAAATCATGCTTGAAAATTATTTTAAAAACCAGTAAATTGAGACACAGTTTTCAGACAAATTGCATTAGAAAGTATATGTTTTCCCCCCTATGCGACGGTGTGAAAATTGAAATTGTGCGATGTTTAGAAGTTAATAAACTTGTGGAAAAAGGGAAATAGGTGGATCAGGTCGTTGTTACCGTCGATATGACGTCACCGTTACTCACGGCTATTTTTTTTTTTTGTTTTGTATTATAGATTGTTAGTAAGTTTAATTCATGTATTTTTATAATATAATTTTTGAAATTGCATCCATTTAATATATTCTCAAGATGCAAATCAGAATATTCTCTTCCGCAAGCGTATAGTGATAGTTTTATATTGCACTTTGACTTCCTGAATTTTGGAGTTAATAAAATCTACCCCTTTTCCTGTACAAAAAATGTTTGTTGTAGCGTGCTTCACTGCTCTTTAGAATTTTTCCATTTTTTTTTTTAAAAAGGCTATATAAGAATTCTGCATTTAATGTTTTTTAAGCTTTCTATTCCCATCGTATTTTTAGAATAAAATGTGTGAAAACAACTGGAGAATTATAAGAAAAGTTGTATTTTTAACTCAGTTTTCGTAAGTGGTTTTATTAATTGTTTCAACCGAACGTTAATATAATAAAATTAATAATAATAATGATGATGATGATGCATCAAAAAGTTTCGTCGATTTTTATATTATAATTTTTGAAACTGCATTCATTTAATATATTCTCCAGATGTAATTCTGAATATTATCGTTTGCAATATTGCACTTTGACATGATGTATTTTTGAGTTAATAAATCGTCTGTTACCCTTGTTTTCTATACAAAAATTGTTTGTTTGTAGTGTGCTTCACTACACTTTAGAATTTTCCCATCTTTTTTAAAACACACTGTATAAGAATTCTGTATACAATGTATTTTAGCTCTCTTTCTTATCCTATTTTTAGAACAAAATGTGTGGAAACAACTCGAGAATTATAAGAAGAGAAAAGTTCTTTTTTTAACGCAATTTTCTTAAGTGGTCTTGTTAATTGTTTCAACCGAACTTTTGTATAATAATAATAATAAACAAAAAATGCATCAAAAAGTTTACTCTCTTCAAAAACATAATACAGGCGTCTTAAAAGCGTTCTTTTTCAGTTGGCCACTTTCCAAAGCTCTTAGCAGAGTCAAATGATGTGGTTGTTTATGTCTTTCCCCAGTTTGTTTTTCTTTAAATTTAAGAACGGTTTCAGATTACGCTTAATGCTTTTAATGTATATTTCGCAATTTTTATTCCTTAGAATGACAATTAAAAAGGGTAGAAAAAAAAAGAAGGGAAAGCATGTGATGAATCTGCTGTCTTTAGCATTAGACTTTTCACTTCTGACATTTCATTTTATATTGACTATATCCCTTTGTATAATAATAATTCATGTTTTGGAAATAATTTAATTAAATAGGAAATGATAATGTTAGTAATAATTCCTGTTTTGGAAATAATTTAATTAAATAGGAAATGATAATGTTAACCATAACGATAAGAAAAGATGCATTAAAAAAATATGGCCGAAATTAAATACGTATTTCTTTCATAAAATTTTGTACAAAAAAAAATTTATATATATACAAGAAGCTTCTAATTTCTCCATTTTTATTCGTTTTAATGACAATTCAAAGAAAAAAAAGAAGGAAAAGCATGTGATGAATTCACACTCTTTAATACGTATTAGACTTTTCCCTTCTGACATTTTATTTTATAGTAACTACATTTATTTGTATAGCAATGATTCGAGTTTGAGAAATAATTTCATTATAGTATTAGAAAAGATCATTTTAACCACAATAAAAAAAAATAAAGATGCATTAATAAAAATGTGACCGAAATGAAATATTTCTTGCATAAAATTTGGTACAAAATATATCTTCATACATACAAAGCGATTCTAAAATATATAGCAAAAATGTTTTAATGCATATTTCATAATTTTTATTCCTTAAAATGACAATTAAACAGGAAAAAAAGAAAGGGAAAGCATGTGATGAATTCGGTCTCTTTAACATTAGATTTTTCACTTATGACATTTTCCAGTTTAAGAAATAATTTAATTAAATACCGATAATTTTAATCATACTGAAAAACAAAGCTTTATATATAAAAATGTAATCAAAATTAAATATTTCTTACATAAAATTTAGTATAAAATATATCTTTATATACATATATATCGGTTCTAAGTTATACAGCAAAAAATTCTTTTAATGTATATTTCGTAAACTATTTCTTAGAATGGCAATTGGAAGAAAAGAGGAAGTTGAAAGCATGTGATGAATTCGCTTTCTTTGACATAGACTTTTCACTACTGATATTTCATTTTATATTGACAGTGTTCTTTTATGTTGCAACTCTAGTAGCAAACCAGTACTGGTTGCAACTGGTTCCAAAATTGATCCAATAGTATTAATCGGAAATAGTTACAATGAAACTACTAGTTACTATCGATAATGATACTACCAAGAAAGTGATGTAGTGGTTATTTATGTCTTTCTCCCGTTTGCTTCTCTTTAAATGTAAGAACAATTTCAAATTACGCTTGGTGCTTTTAATGCATAATTCGCGATATTTATTCCTTTGAAGGAGAATTAAAAAACAAAAAAAGAATGGGTGAAAGTATGCGATGAATTCGTTCTCTTTGACATTAGCATTTTCACTTACGACATCTTCCATAAACATGATTTAATTTATATTATCTTTTTTTAAGCTTTAAAAAAGCTTTTTTCAATTAAATCACGTTTCTGGAAGATTGTTATTGTTAAAACAGAATGACAATAGATTTCGTGATACATTTTTATTAGTTTCAAAGTTAAATTTTATGCGGAAATAGTTTATTTATTGTTTCCAGACCTTGAAAAAGTCACATTTAGAAAGTGTGCGGAGCTAATCGGTTTGTTGTAAAAGATTATAAAGACTTTTTTGTAAGTGCTGTAGTCCCTTTTACCATATAAATGTGTATTTTGTTTTAGTAAAAAAGGAGGTTATTATTATTTTTTTTTTAATCCAAATTTTATTAATTCGTGTAGGGAGTACTTGGTTTTGAGTATGTGATCCGTTAGCCTCCTTTTGATATAGGCAAAGGAAAAAAGAGATCGTGGAGCAAAAATGTTTAAAAACCCGTGAAATATTATTATTTTTAAATTATTAGATGTTCCGTGGGCGTGCACAAGGGGAGACAAGGGGTACCGGACCCTAAAGGTGAAAGGACTCCACGAGGGGTCGATTTCGCAGGATTGCCAATTTTTAGCCAGTCAAAAAAAAAAAAAAAAAAAAAAAAAGACCGGCTTTTTTTAAAATTAAAACCACTTTTAAAAAGTCGGCTTTTATTTTTTTTTAAATGATGATTTACTGTTATTTCACTTTAAACATTACATTAATTTATTTTTAATGGATTCATAAATATTTTCGAATAATAAAAAAAAGTTCCTATTAAATTTTATCAAACAAATAAGTCTTTATAACTGTTAGAAGGTAACCATAAATACAGCATGTTTAAAAGAAAAGAATATACATATACACTGAGGAGAATGTATTAGACTCCAAGTCGGTGTTTATGATACAGAATGTAATTTATTTCCATAAATGACAATATATATATATATATTATTTATTTATTTATTTTAATTAGACTTAACAAAAGAATTTATTTTGTTTACTAACGTAATTCTCATTAAATAATCTTTGCATTTCTGTTTCTAGGTGAGTAACTGTTTCTGTTTACTTCTGCATGTGAACATCACGAATTGTAAGTGATTGATTTTTATAATTCAAATAACATTATGCTTTTTTTTTACTGTGATAAGTTTAATATGTGAAAATATTTAATTTTCTTTCTGAAATAAAATGATGATTTTTCGTTAAATATTGAATAAATTATTTGTTAAATATGACTCGAACCACGAGTCGGGTAAAATTGGGTTACCCTGTCCGATGCAGCCACCTTGTAATAAGGTAAAGCTAGGATAGTCTGCGCATAATTCAAAAGAACAGCAATAAAAAATCTAAATATTATTTTTTTGCTAAACTATCCATGAATAATTTTTACTTCATTTGTTTTTTATGCATTTCCATTGCTATTTTGTTGTTATGTTGCAATTTAATAGAACAGTTGTAATAAAACCAAGAAAGTTATTTTGCGCAATCTCTCCTTACAGGGTTGGTGTGATTGCGCACATGGGTAGGAGAGATTGTTACTAATAATAACTACAATTAAATTGTTAACAATAATAATTACACTTAAATGACATTGCTGTAAGGTTTTTGTGAACAAATTTTATTGTATTGGGAGGGAATATTTCAACCTAATGTCTAGCCTACACTGTAAAAAAAAATTCGGAAAAGTTTCCGGTAGGAATAGGATTTCCAGTTGCCCGTATAGTACAGGAAACTTTTCCGAAACAACACGGAAAAAAAAAACGGAAAAAAACGAAAGTTTTTTCTTTCCGTCAGGAAACTTTTCCCGTTTGATTCAGAAACTAATCTTTAGACACAGAATAAATTCCTGGGTCTTACGGAAATCTTTCCATTCACATAAAGAAACGTTTTGGAAGAATGGAAGAATAGATAGAAAGTATTCCGTTTAAAAAAGGAAAACTTTCCATTCACATAAAGAAACGTTTTGGAAGAATGGAAGAATAGATAGAAAGTATTCCGTTTTAAAAAGGAAAACTTTCCATTCACATAAAGAAACGTTTTGGAAGAATGGGAGAATAGATAGAAAGTATTCCGTTTTAAAAAGGAAACTTTTCCGAATCAGTCAGTAAACTAATCTTGAAAAAATTAAAAATTCCTGTGTAGAATGGAAACTTTTTCTTTGCTTTACGGAATTTTTTTTCATTATGATCGGAAAATTTTCTGTATTATAAAGAAACTTTTGTTTTAAAGAGTAGGAACATTAAGAGATGAAAATATTGCTTTTGGACACTGTTTTGATTTCCTTTTATCTCAATTAAATATTATTAAGAACTTTTTTGAATACATACACACATTTTAAGTATTTGTTATCATAAAATGCATTACATGTAATGCATTTTATGATAACAAAATGCATTTTATGATACGAAATGTGTGTATGTATCAAAAAAGTTCTTAGTAAAATTGAGATAAAAGGAAATCAAAACAGTGTCCAAAAGCAATATTTTCATCTGTTATTGGTCCTACTCTTTATAACAAAAGTTTCTTTACAACACAGAATCAGCTTGAAATTTTATTTATTTGTTACAAGTATACTGATGCGCTCATGGGTATAATATAACTAAATATTCAGATGATGCTAAACCAGTGTTGAATTCAGAGCCTTTTCTGCGGCTCCGGCGGGGAGGGGGGGGGGGAGGAATTATGTATTTCCTTTTTGGAAATTGCACTTTTTAACCATTAAAAGCATAATATCTCAAATCTTCTGGGGGGGGGGGAATTTCAATGTTCCAGGGGGTCCCAGCGGGCCACCCCCTGAATTCAATACTGTGCCAAACAACTGTTCAATATTACTAAAAAAAAGGGACAAGCCTGTATCCTCAAAAAGCTCAAATTTATTCCACTGGGTGTAGCACAAGTATGAAACATGTTCTATGCATATGAGGTGTATGCAACTACTTTGAAGTTTATTGATGCTGGAAAGAATTTCTATAGCTATATTTCTAAAACAAAGGACATACAAAACCTATCTTTTTAAATCATAATATTGCCCACCCCTCCTTAAAAAACAGAAATAGCCATATTTGACTGAAAATTATCTTCTTCCAATAATAGGTTTTAAAAAAATAAGCTTAGGGGTTCGTCATCATTCTTAAATTGTACCAAACTCCAACTTTTCAATACATACACCTAATTTTGACGTTATACATTTTTTTTCTGTAAATTTCTCCCAAGGATACGAAACAAGAAATCACTTGGTCAAGTGGTTTAAGAAATATGAAGGTTTAAAATTTGGAAGTCTTAATGTGAAATTAATTTGCAATTGATGCAAAACAAATTGCAATGCGGGTAGCTTTGTAAGCGTAATTCAAAAACTACTTGACATAATAATTTTGGATTCGCTTATTTGAAGATTTTCAAAATCTATTTGTTAAAATTGTATAGATTATGTTTAGTTCTCTCCTATATAAAAAAAAAAAAAATGTATTTTTAAATTCATTTCAAAAAAGAAAAAAAATAACCTATGAATTTTTAATAGAGGTGGATTTCTGGAGGCTTCAAATATGCAAATCCAAAATCACAGATAGTTGGTAAGTAGTTTTTGAGTTATGCTTAAAACATAGAATTATATGAGACTTATTTCTCAATTTATCAATGTATTTATCAATGCTGTAACTATTTGAGTTTTCACGATAGTTCACTGGTCTTTTTATGAGTTGCCCTATAGTATTGCTATCAAATCATAACAAAAATGTTTGCTGTAGTTTGCGCATGCGCAGTTAAAATTAATTTCATAAAAATACCTATATCTCATCAAATATTCAATATATTAATATTTTAATCACAGTATACTATTTCTACGATTCTTTGTCAAGTTTTTGGAAAGTGGTGTTAAATTTGGCTGAAAACTCTGCATGTTATAAAAAAAAACTTTTGAATTTTTCACAGAAACGTTAATATATTCACGAATATACATGCTATACTTACAAAAAATGCACACAAATGTTGAACAGAACCTACATAGTCATTTACTACAGTGACAGACCATTTTTAGCATTTTTCGTTACTTGGGTGATCGAAAATATTATTTTATTATTAAAGTTATTATCCCCCCCCATAATTGTCCTCGCGATAAAATATTCACTGAAAAACATCAAGTCAAACATGTTCTTTACATCCTCAAAGCTTAAGGGCATTCCGGGCATTTCCTCACGAGTTTCAGTAAGATAATCGACGAAACGTCTGAAATCGGTCACTGCCCCTTAATTTCTGGACACCAGTGTAATATTAATAAAGTAAATCTAAAAACTTTTGAAGCCATGTAACTTATAAGAATATACAGAATTCAGCTAATCCTAATAAATAGCTTGATGATAAACAAATTTTAGAAGCCATGCAATTTGAAAATGTACAAGACTTTGAACTTGAAGCTCAACTGAAAATTATATAACAAACAGCCTTGCTAAATGAAAATCTTTTTTAAAAACAGGGTTCGTGATTTTACTTATTTATTTAATCAAAAAATCATATATATTTTTAATTATTTAAATCAGCTATTTTTTTAAATTCAAAATACAATTTTAAAATTATACATTTTACAGTAAAATAAACTTTACTAAATAATTAAAATTAACAATTAGAAGTGTCCATTTAAATATATTTGAAATTAAAAAAATATATAGAAACTCATTCACTTGGTTAAATTAAAATATTTTAATCATATAAATAGTTAAAAATATACAGTTTAAAAAAATGGAGCTACAGAAAAAGATTTAATTTAGAAATGTGAATTCTCTTTTACTTTTGAAAACATGAAATAAATAAAACAAATTGTCTTGAGTCATCACTTATTTACAAAAACTTCAATTTAACAGATATCCTATTCTGTATAAAATACATATACCACCTTGAATTACCCCTTTGATAAAATAAAAAGCATATGCACTCTGCATTACTAAAAGCTAAAGCTTTTTGTTCTGACCAAATTTCTTTATTCATTTAATGAATTTAGAGCATATATTAAACACACTTAAGATGGTTATGATTATATTTTATAAATTTCAATGGATATGAAAAAAATATTCTTTGTTATTAAAATGTTTGAAAAGAAACACCAATTTTCCAGCTTTATGAGTTCCTAGGCGATTACAGAGTTTACAGTGAATTAAAGTTTGATTTATTTGAATTTAAAATAAAAATAATTAAATCAGGCCTTTTTTTAAGATTTTAAAACTTTAGTTGTTTATGAGTTTACATTTGCAAGTAATTGAAATTGTATGAAAAAAATATATATAACATTTCAAAGTATATTACTTACCATGCAATCTTTATTTTCCGAATCTTTCCATAAATAAATTACGTTGGAATATTAAACCATTTGTTATTTACATGTGCACAATGAAGTCATGAGATATCTACATATATATCAATAAATATACTGTTGACTGGCCTATATTTATTTTACTATATTTATGAAGTCCAGTTGCCTGTAAAAATTTATGTAAAGTCAAAATTTTATCATCATTAATGACAAAGAAAGAAATGTTTGTGAGTCTTTTATTCTTCAATGACAGATCACTTAATAGAAGAATATTAAAAATTACAAATATTCAGGAAAAATATATAAAAAATAAGTGTCTATTTAATAAAAAATCTGACTTCGCAAATGTGTATGTGCTATTTTTTTTAAACTTAAACTTAGTAAAATAAATCAATCGCATTTAATCTGCACAAACATTAAATTGCACATACTAACAAAATACTATTTAAAAATATATATATATAAGTTACTCGATTTTTTTTTCTGGCTAACTACAAAAGACAGAAAAAATAAAACAAACATTTATACTGAAAAATAACATTTATTTGCAACAAAACTATAAATCAAAATGTTATAATGAATAAAAATTGCAGCAATACTGATATTACTTCCATTGACAGTTCTTGCCTCCGAATAGCTGCACTTAGTAAAAAAGTAGGCCTAGGTTCTTTAATTTCTTCCAGGCCTTAATTGATTACACAATATGATGCTATCAAAACAAAATTGTCCTAGGACATTTCTCTGAAAAAACTGTCAAACCATCAATATTATTCGAGAACAGCATGATTTCCTTTCTGACATCATCATTCGCTACTAAGCAAGGATGATATGTGCTCTAGCTGGAATGCGACACTGATCACTGCAGTATTATCCTACAATAATAACAATAATAATATTAATATATTTTTATTTTACTAATTTCTAGTGATCATGTATATTTAATGGGACAAAAACAGCACAACAGCAATGAATGATTAAGAGGACTCTTCGTCTTCAGCGATAAGTATTTTTAAGAGCATAAAATTTGAAAATTTTCCTTTAAGTAAAAATTTCAAATTTCATAAGTTTTAAAAATACTTAAAAATTAAGGAAAATTTTTAAAATGTACAATTTAAAAATGTTAATTTAAAGATGCACATTGGACATCTGCTTCCTGCTGGTGAAAGCTATATTTTGATAATTGTATAAGGGAATTTACTACCTCTTTAAAATTTACATAGGTTATCATGGGATTTCACGATCAGCATTAAATGAAAAAAAATGGTGCCACAGTAATATAATAGAACTAGTGGGTAAGTGTGATCGAACATCGCTCAAAGGGTTTCGTTTAATATTCCTTTCAAAACACTTTGTCCTTTCTTTAATAAATCCAAATAAATTTCATTTAGCATCAACAACAAAAAAAACTCATGTTTTTTATAAAGTAAAAATTTACCGGTTCTGCATGAAAACCCATTTCTTTAAATTAAGGGGTGGAGAATAGCCCCGTTCCCTCTCTTTATACTTCACCAATTAAACTTCAAAACTGATCAGGGAAGCACCTTATCAAACTGAACCTATATACAAAATTTGAAGCAAATCGGATAATTCTGTATGAAAAACCCATTTATCTAAATTAAGGAGGGGAGATTAGCCTCCCGATCCCCCCTTTATACTTTACCATTGAACCCCCAAAACTAATCAAGGAAGCGCCTTATAACAATGAACCTATATACAAAATGTGAATCAAATTGGATAATTCTGCATGAAAAACATATTTATCTAAATTAAGGGAGGGATTGGACCTTGTTCCCCCTTTCTATACTTAACCAATGAACCCCCAAAACTAAACAGAGAAGCAACTTGTCACATTGAACCTATATACAAAATTTGAAGCAAATCGGATAATTCTGCATGAAATACCCATTTATCTAATTTAAGGAGGGGGATTTGCCTCCCTTCCCTACCCTTTATACTTAACCAATGAACCCCCAAAACTGATCAGGGAAGCGCCTTATCAGAATGAACCTATATACAAAATTTGACACAAATCGGATAATTCTGCATTAAAAACCCATTTATCTAAATTAAGGGGGGATTGGACACAGTTCCCCCTTTATGCTTAATCAATGAACCGCCAAAACTGATAAGGAGAAGCGTCTTATCACAATTAACCTATATAAAAAATTTGAAGCAAATCGGATAATTCTGAATAAAAAAAACCATTTATTTAAATTAAGAGGGGGGATTGGCCCCCTGGTTTCCCCTTTATACTTAACCAATGAACCCCCAAAACTAATCAGGGAAGCGACTTATCACAATGAGCCTATGTACAAAATATGAAGCAAATTGGATAATTCTGCATTAAAAACCCATTTATCTAAATTAAGGGGGCGATTGGAAACCGTTCTGTTGTTTATACTTAATCAAGGACACCCAAAACTGATATAGGGAAGCGTCTTATCACAATTAACCTATATACAAAATTTGAAGCAAATCGGATAATTCTGCATAAAAACCCATTTATCTAAATTAAGGGGGAGGGGGGAATTAGCCACCGTTCCCCTCTTTACACTTAGCAAATGAACCCCAAAACTAATGAGGGAAGCGCCTTATCACAATGAAGCTTTATACAAAACTTGAAGCAAATTGGGTAATTTTGCATTAAAAACCCATTTATCTAAATTAGGGGTGATTAGCCCCTGTTCCCCCTTTATACTTAACCAATGAACCCCCAAAACTGATCAGGGAAGCGCCTTATCAGAATGAACCTATATACAAAATTTGAAACAAATCTGATAATTCTGCATAAAAAAAACCATTTATCTAAATTAAAGGGGTGATTGGACACCGTTTCCTCCTTTATACTTAATCAATCAACCTCCAAAATTGATATGGGGAAACGTCTTATCACAATTAACCTATATACAAAATTTGAAACAAATCAGATAATTGTGCATAAAAACACATTTATCTAGATTAAGGGGGGAGGGGGATTAGCCACCGTTCTCCTCTTTATACTTAACTAATGAACCCCCAAAACTGATCAGGGAAGCGCCTTATCAGAATGAACCTATATACAAAATTTGAAACAAATCGGATAATTCTGCATAAAAAACCCATTTATCTAAATTAAGGGGGTGATTGGACACCGTTTCCCCCTTTATACTTAATCAATCGACCTCCAAAATTGTGCATAAAAACACATTTATCTAAATTAAGGGGGAGGGGATTAGCCACCGTTCTCCTCTTTATACTTAACTAATGAACCCCAAAACTGATCAGGGAAGCGCCTTATCAGAATGAACGTATATACAAAATTTGAAACAAATCGGATAATTCTGCATGAAAAACCCATTAGCCCCCAGTTCCCCCTGTATCTTTAACCAAAGAACCCCCAAAACTAATCAGGGAAGCGACTTATCACAATGAGCCTATGTACAAAATATGAAGCAAATTGGATAATTCTGCATTAAAAACTCATTTATCTAAATTAAGGGGGCGATTGGAAACCGTTCTGTTGTTTATACTTAATCAAGGACGCCCAAAACTGATATAGGGAAGCGTCTTATCACAATTAACCTATATACAAAATTTGAAGCAAATCGGATAATTCTGCATAAAAACCCATTTATCTAAATTAAGGGGGAGGGGGGAATTAGCCACCGTTCACCTCTTTACACTTAGCAAATGAACCCCAAAACTAATGAGGGAAGCGCCTTATCACAATGAAGCTTTATACAAAACTTGAAGCAAATTGGGTAATTTTGCATTAAAAACCCATTTATCTAAATTAGGGGTGATTAGCCCCTGTTCCCCCTTTATACTTAACCAATGAACCCCAAAACTGATCAGGGAAGCGCCTTATCAGAATGAACCTATATACAAAATTTGAAACAAATCGGATAATTCTGCATAAAAAACCCATTTATCTAAATTAAAGGGGTGATTGGACACCGTTTCCTCCTTTATACTTAATCAATCAACCTCCAAAATTGATATGGGGAAACGTCTTATCACAATTAACCTATATACAAAATTTGAAACAAATCAGATAATTGTGCATAAAAACACATTTATCTAGATTAAGGGGGGGGGGATTAGCCACCGTTCTCCTCTTTATACTTAACTAATGAACCCCCAAAACTGATCAGGGAAGCGCCTTATCAGAATGAACCTATATACAAAATTTGAAACAAATCGGATAATTCTGCATAAAAAAAACCATTTATTTAAATTAAGGGGGTGATTGGACACCGTTTCCCCCTTTATACTTAATCAATCGACCTCCAAAATTGATATGGGGAAACGTCTTATCACAATTAACCTATATACAAAATTTGAAACAAATCAGATAATTGTGTATAAAAACACATTTATCTAAATTAAGGGGGAGGGGATTAGCCACCGTTCTCCTCTTTATACTTAACTAATGAACCCCAAAACTGATCAGGGAAGCGCCTTATCAGAATGAACGTATATACAAAATTTGAAACAAATCGGATAATTCTGCATGAAAAACCCATTAGCCCCCAGTTCCCCCTGTATCTTTAACCAAAGAACCCCCAAAACTAATCAGGGAAGCGACTTATTAGAAGGAACCTATATACAAAATTTTTAGCAAATACGATAATTCTGCATAAAAACCCCATTTATCTAAATTATGGGGGGATTAGCCCCCGTTCCCCTCTTTATGCTGAACGAAATAACTCCCAAAATTAATGAGGGACGCACCTTATCACAATGAAGCTATATACAAAATTTGAAGAAAATTGTGTAATTATGCATGAAAAACCCATTTACCTAAATTAGAGGGGATTAGTCCCTGTTCCCTCCTTTATGCTTAACCAATGAACCCCTAAAACTGAGCAGGGTACCGCCTTATCAGAATTAACCTATATGCAAAATTTGAAACAAATCAGATATTTCCGCATGGAAAACCCATTTACCTAAATTAAGGGGGTATCAGCTCCCCGTCCGCCCCTTTATACTTACCAATAAACCCCCAAAACTAATCAGGGAAGCGGCTTTTAACAATGAACCTATATACAAAATTTGAAGCAAATTGGATAATTGTGCATTAAAAACCCATTTATCTAAATTAAGGGGGGATTGGACACCGTCCCCCCCTTTATACTTAATCAATGAACAACCAAAATTGATAAGGGGAAGCGCCATTTTTTATTTTCAAAATAATGTAAGAAAAATAAAATTTAGCCAATTAAACTGGAATATCCAGGGCGAGGCAGTTGATCTCTGCTGCCCAAGATGTAAGCTTCTGCATGCAAGCTTTTACAGCATGAATATAGATAATATCAACCTCAAGATATTCAGCATATTCAACTTTACGTTTGTTACAACTAAAATTTTGTCTGATATGCAAAGAATACCGAAATTTTTTTTACCATATACCAATATAAATTTCATTATATCGTCCTAACATAAAGTTCTCAATTTATTAATTAACATTATAGAATTTAAAGGACTCCCCTTTTCAATTGAATTTTAATACACTAAAAATAATTAGGAATGTAAAGAATATTCGACCACTATTCGGTATTCGGCTTATTCGGCCCTTTTGCCGAATATTGAACAGATATTCTGCTGAATACCTGTAGCCGAATATATTTAGATATATTGTCGAATACTTGCTTATTTGGCCGAATATTCTAAGATATTTGGTTAAATAAGTTCCAGAAAAAAAAAAAAAAATGTGATTTTAAATATTTTTAACAAACAATATTAAAGAATGATATCTAAATACATTAATTATTATAAGAAAAATAAATCCTAATACTTACTCAATTTT
Organism: Maratus michaelseni; assembly: GCA_963931845.1. NCBI lineage: Eukaryota > Metazoa > Arthropoda > Arachnida > Araneae > Salticidae > Maratus > Maratus michaelseni. The sequence goes on along the minus strand of OZ007590.1, from coordinate 388,393,016 downwards.
AAAGCTTCATGACAACTTATAAATAACTGTATATAATGAAATTACATAAATAAAAAATATTTTTCTTGCTATGCATATTTAGGCATCATATGAATTTAAGTAAGTATTGCAACATTAATTTATTTTACATTAAAATGCAAAATATATACTGCATTTAAAGTTTAAATCTCTCTCTCTCTCTCATCAGTGAATTAAAAAAAATTAACTTTATATCTATTTTTTTAATCTGATTTATAATGATGATAAGTTTCTTAAACAATAAAATTCATAAATATTAAAAACAAATATTTTACTGTCTTGTAAAAATGCTTAATCTTTCACAAATTAAATAATTTTTCTAGCTTTTAGTTTTACTTTTAAATAATAAATATATGACTATATAATTACTTTACTAATTAAAAATTAAACATTAGATGTTGATTAAACGAACTAATGAGTTTGATACATTGAAAAGAAAAAAACTATTACCTATACTGAAAAAACATTTAATGAGTTACTTCAAAATAACATACAGGGGTAACAAAATTATTTATCACTGTAAAGCCTGAAATTGTGATGCAAAAATAACTTTTCAGCATTTTCAGGAAGAAGTCTGTTTCGTTTGGTTTCATATAATATTACCAGCTTCAGAAAACAAACGTTCACTATATACCGTGCTTACATACATTCAGCTGTTATGATTTTTGAACACTCAAACAAAAAGTTTATTTCAATTAGTCCTTAATTTAATTTTTGATTTTAAAATTGGAAAAAAAAATAAATAAACAAATAAAATAATTTTTTTTTAAGTCAGTATTCGGCCGCCGAATATTCGGTATTCGGCTAAAACTTGGCCGAATATTCGGTATTCGGCCAAATCACTATTCGTTACATCCCAACAAATAATAAAATGTAAAATTGATTCTATAATAATGCAGTACCTGAAAAAAGACAATATGATTCTGATATAGCATCGAACATATAAAAATATCATCAATTTATTTTAAGATCATAGGTATGTTATTGATGTCTTCAGTGTTGAATTCAGACATTTTTCTCCGGGAGGGATTTCTGTGGTTCCGGGGGGGGGGGATATTATAGAGTTCCGGGGGGGATTGCAGTTTTTGACTATTAAAAGCATAAAATGTGAAATCTTCCGGGGGGAGATTTCAATGCTCCGGGGGGGGACTGTCCCCCCACCCCCTGAATTCAACACTGGATGTTTTACAGAATTAAACAAATAAACAAGGAATTTAATTTAGAATAAGTTAAAAACTATTTAAAAAAACAGCCTACAAAAAATAAGTTTCATTAAGATAATATCTAAGTTAGAAATTTCTGGCACATCAAAATATTTTTTACTTCGGGGATATTTTTCTCATAAAAAATAAACTGAGCGAGAAATAAGATAACATGCATTTTATTTCAGGCTACGCAGCTCCTTAAACATGTTATTCGATTTGATAATCATGCACTATAAATATATGTACATATCAAATCGAAAATATTAAAAATCACATAAATTTTAGTACTTACCATTGCGAAGTTGTTGTTGTTGTTGGTTTGGCCTATGGGCCCGGTGAGGAGCTTTTTATTCCTATACAGCTGTCTTACTCCGCAAAAACCAGACTCCTACCAGAGGTAAAACTATTGCGAAGTTAGAAGTACGTAGAGCAGTTGTCCAATATTTAAAAACATGGCGTCCATCTTCATCCAAAAACTCGATTCTGTTCTGTTATCAATCACGTGACGCAACGCCTTTCATACGTCAGCAGAGAGCGAGACTGCGCAGTAAGTCCGGAGAAAGCTGTTTTCCATCCTTTCGGAAACTAATCCGATATAAATAGATTATTTTTATGACTGTAGAAAACCTTTCTGTTGTGATTCGGAATAATTATTTTATCGGTTGTTTTCCGTATCGTAAAGGAAATTTATCTTTTACGAAACGGAAAAGGGTTGGAAATTTTTTACAGTGTATAGAATCAGAAAAAGGAAATAATTTTAAAAACGATTAAAAAAATTTAATTAAAGGAAAAAAAAAATAAAGAATCAGAAAAAGCATGTCCTGTTAAGATTACAAAATAAAATTATGTAGCTTAATAACACGTTTAACTTAAAATTAGTCCATTTTCATTTTTCATTTTTTTATGCAAATTTACCAATAAGCTGCGCAATCTCTCCTAGCATGAAAACTAATGGGAACAATGCGCCATCTCTCCTAAGTAGCAGATGCACAAACTCTCCAATTTCGGTAGGAGAGATTGCATGGCCTTTTATTTAAACATGGCCGCTACTAAAACGAACCGTTGATGTTCACATTGTTAGTCTAGATTAGTAGCTTATGAGAAATCGTTTAAGTTTAAAATATTTTGTACTATTGACATTGTATAGAAATTCTGATGAATAGCTATGAAAATTCAAGCACTTACTTTGAGAAAACAAAACAAAATAGCAATACTTTATCTTTGACGCCAAAATCAATCAACGTGCACTTTCAAGTAGACACTCCACTACTATTGTTGCACAACTACCTGGAGTCGCTGCGCTCTCACTCTACTTCTTCCCCGCAAACCTCTATGTGCGCAATCTCTCCGACCGCGCCATCTCTCCTGGCTTTACCTTATATGGAATTCCTATTTATTTACGTTATATACGTATTTTTGGTGCCAATATTTAAAAAAAATTGATCTAAACATAACATTATAATTTCAACGATCATTCAATATTTATACTATAAATAAAAAACACATATTTGCGTAAAGCTGTCATGATATGGATAGTCGCAATGACCTGACCAATAATGTTTAAATTTACGGCAATTTTTTAAACTTCTAAATAGCACAATTTTATTTTTTATACCGTCAAATTAAAAAAAAAAAAAAAAAAAAAAAAGGAAAAACGTACTTTCAAATGCTATTTCTTTGAAACTATGTCTCGATTAACAGATTTTTTTATGGTTTCTAAAATAATTATCAAGCATGTTTTATATATATATATATATATATATATATATATATAAATCTGCGTTCAACCTAATTACGAGATTAACCCGTTTGCACACATAAAACAATGTAAATATTTCAGCATTTGTTTGTGTGCATGTAATGCTCCATAAACTAAATGGCCCAAACCAAATTAAAACTTCACAAATAAATGAGTAAATAAATAAAGCACGAATTTCACCGATATGTTATCGAACTACGTAACATAAATCATCAGAATCACAAAGGTTGTCAAGGGAAATGCTTTGTGATTGTTCGTTGGCATGCGGCTCCAAAATAAGGGGCTTCAGAGTACCAAAAATTCTTTTGGGTGTAGTTAGAAGGCAATCTAAGAAAATATACCAAATGTTAAAACCTCTATTAGAGTTTTTAATTAAAAAATATTTTTACTTACATTCTATAGACTGGGCAGTATATATCCGGCATTTTTAAACGGTATAGTTCGAGATGGATTGTCTGACAGTTACTAAAAACGTAAATGAAATTTTGGTTTAAAAACAAAATCTTGTCATTTCTTTTGAAATACGCTATTAATTTATGCGTGTTACACTAAGTTAATAAAATTTATAATTCTCGAAAATTTTATAAACATTTAATATTTAATGTTATAATTTTGTGCATTTTTTAAAATTCCGTTTTAGGATAATTATATTGTTGGGCGAGATGTACCGACGAGAAACTGAAACTTCTGCTTAAAGTCAACCCCCCCCCCCCCTCCCAAAAAAAATAAATAAATAAATAAATAAATTAAATAAATAAATAAATAAATAAAATAAAATAAAATACAAAATCGTCAACTCGAAACCCGACCCGACCCCGAAGTGAAAGAAAATTAATCCCTTTTTTAATACAATTATGGAAAAATAAGCTACAATTTTATCTTTTATGTTGAAAAAGGAACACATGTACACTCATTAATATCCAAATGTATAGTTTTTGTTTTCATTTGGAAAATATTCAGGACTTAATATTCAAGAGTTAAAACGTAACCCCGAATCCAACCCGAACCCCAAACATTTACAGTCAATCCGATCCAAACCCGACTGGGCGTCAATCCGACCCGACCTGACCCGGATCGCGGTTCGGGTTGGGTTCTAATAAAAAGGGTTACATGACCCGATGCAGAACTCTACCACAGGAGAACCAAAAACTTTTTTCTATTAAATATAATTAATACTTTTTTTGTTCACATTGCAAGTCAGAGAATCTGTCAGATAAAGAAAGTTTCAAGTAGTTTTACTTCTTCTTTCTTACATTTCAATGGGTCTTCTGTCAGACGTGCTTCATGACTCAAGAGCATTAGAACAATTGGAATAATGAAATAAGAGTGGGGGGGGGGGGTCAAGATGATTAGTTTCAGAATCAGCGATATTTTCAAAACCTTTTTCTCACACGTAATCTTTTGTAGCTTGTACTACGATTAAGTCGAAGAAACTTAATGAAGAACTACACTTTATTGTTCTTAGTATTACTCCTCCAAATTTTTGGTGACGTCGTCCAATCATGAATTCATCTTCTGGACAAAGCAACATAAATCAGTTAAATTAAGTATCGTAAATTTTGCCTTTTATAGGTAAATTTCGTAAGAAATACTACATTCTCCCCCTATGTTGGAATTTCTGATTAATTTTTGAAGATCTACGCCGATTATAACTCCCAGAACCCAAAACCACCCCCCAGTTCATAATCTATCTATCTATCTATCTCGGTCAAGTTCGTTAATGGGCAAATACGAACCAGGGGGGGGGGGGGGGGGATTGTGAAAACAGAAAAAAAACCATAACTTCTTAATTATGATGCGTATCGAATTCGTTTAAAGTTATTATTGCTTCTAGGAAAAAGGCTAAAAATTTATGTATGCCACATTTTTTATATAATTAAAAATGGCCTCCACGGGGGGAAAAATAGGGGTTTAAGAAGAAAAAAATTTATAACTTGGTCAATTCACAAGATATCAAATCCGGTTAAATTTATTATAAATCCTCTTAATATTATCTAAAATTTTTATTGTGACAAGTTTTTTATAGAACCAACCCTTACAGCCAAAAAAAAAATCTCCGCCGGCTCCGTCTATAACACATTTAGATTTCGAAGTGGACGGTCCCAACTGCAGCATCATGCTAAAAAGGTCATTTCTACAATTCTCAATAAACAGGCGTCCCACGGTCTGCGTCTTTGAAATCTACCTGTGCTTGTAGGCCGAGCCGTCAGGGGTTTTTTTTTTTTTTAATGTATACATATATTTGCAAAGATGTAATTTATATATATATACTAGCACAAAGGAATTCGAAGGTCATTTCAAAATTAAATACACACTGTTTAAGCCTAGCGTGAGAGACATGTTCATAGCGACCAACGACGCGTTAACAGTAAACACCATTTCAAATTTCTAGTATCACTAAAATCGCAATTTTAAAACCTTTTTTGCTCCTGTATGCTTTTACATTTCGAATTTTGTCTAGAAAATATTCTGTGCGAACAGTTACACCATAAAAGTAGCAGCCATGTCAAGTTTCTAGCTCTAACAATTTCAAATAAATCGCAATTTAGAACGTTTTTAGGCTCATTTCACCCTATAAAATTTCGAACTTTTTTGGAAAACAGCGAGCATTTACATCTTAAAAGTAACCACCATGCCAAATTTCAGGTTTCTATCCCTAACAGTATTGCGGAAATCGTAATTTTAGGATGTTTTTCACTCCTGCACTCCCTTGGGGGTAGAGATACCGACATAAAATATAGCCCGTGTTAGAGCAGAGACGGTCATCATCTTTTTGCCACAATGATTTTTGAAATCAGTTAGGTGGTTCCAGAGATTACTGTCTTACAAACAAACGTTTCTTCTTTATAATACTAGCATAAGATACATATGACTTAATGCCAGTGTAGCGCCAGTTAAACTAAGATACTTTTTGCAGTTTATTTTAGGGAAAAAATGACAATTTATTTTCAAACGGTTTTCCCCATCAGATTAGACAAGCTTTGGACAACAATTTCCATAAAAGGGAAAAATTAATCTGATCATCAGGAAGTTCAGACCAAGAAAATATTTCACAGTCTTCACCACCGGAGACCGGGCCCTTCTGATTGGTGAATACTGTTGCTTAGTAACGTTTTTTTTTTTTTTTTTTAAATTTTTTTAAAGAGAAATATGTTTTAATAAACACTTAAGATGAATGAATATAAAAGATACTTGCACTAAATCGCGAAATAAATTTCGGCGATTTTAATCAATGGGTTTTGACATGTCTTCGACATCAACGAACTATTCATGGTAATCTCTGTTATTGAAATCCTGTTAACCGAAATTACAGGTATATCGCAATGATACAATTTATACAAATGCAGACTTCTGATATAATTTAATTGAACAACTTTCATATTTGTCGGAGACCTTGGGAGGTTTCATAGCATGTTCATGTTGAGATAATGCAGCACCATCCTATAAGATAATGCCTCAGGATTGGCAACACTACATTCTATGACGTACATTTGGATCGGCCGACTTTTTAATATGTATATATACATTCGCGCTACTATACAACATTAGTTTTGATAATTCATTGCGAGAAACTTTATTTGTGATTTGAGTTTTAAAAAATGTACTTTTGGTAAGGGTAAATACAGGGTCCGTCAGAAAATTGTATACACACTTTGAATGATTGTAACTCCAGTTTGTATTCACATATAATCTATATATTTAAAACGAAAAGCGTATTCTGTCAAATTTTCCACACGAATATAGTCTCTTTGCGCATGCGCCAACGTTTTTTGAAGGCTTATCCCCTCAGAAAGGGGAAGCCTGATGGATTAGCCCTCATCTGTTTAACCTAGGAGGGTTGAAAAGCGTTGATTGAAAACGGATGGAGTCATCATTGCAAATTGAAAGCATAGACCTTCTAATACAGTTTTGCTCTGGGATTGAAAGCTTAAGCTTTTTTTTAAGAACTCATGTTTCCATTACTAAATATGCATATTTTTTCGCAAAATTTTAAAGAGAGCTTGGGTACAGTTATATATTTATAACGGATTGAAATGTCAACTATGTCAAAGGAGCCGACGCGAAAACAAACAAATAAGCGAGAAGAAAGCATTTCTTTTACAACTAGATAACACTATTTTTTTATATACTGGCTGTAAAACCGTTTTATTTGTCACCAATAAAGATTTCAAAGAGTTCGGACAAAAATAACTTTTTATTTTAAAACTATGAAATGACCAAACGTAAACAAGAAAATGAGCGTTTTTATCACTAATGTTACGGTTGGTTTCAACAAATTTTTTTTTTTTAATCTACATTAATTATTTAAATCACTTTCTCAACATTTATTTAAAAGCACTCTTTTTTTTTTGTTTCTAATAAAAATTTAAATAAATAAAAGTAATTGTAATAATTATAATAAAATCAGTTTTTATTTTTTCTTCTTTCTTTTTCTTTTTGCAAAGTAATTTCAACGTTTATAGTCTAACGTAGCTTCCTGTTTTTCAAATACGAAAAGCAGACAGCAAGGGAGGGATGTTTTGTCAGTAGACTGCACAGGTGGAAAATTTGGAGTCATCTAGTCTGACTTTGATATAAGAATGACCGACCGCCCTGTATAAGAATTACGTTATCTTATGAGTGTACTATACACGCAATTAGGCTTTGTAAGTTTACGTCAGGCTTCAATTGGCTCTGCTATCAGGCGGATAGCTGGCGCCCATGTAAACAGAGGCTAACAGGACCCCCCTTCAGCACACGCCATGGGGGTGATGCATGGTTTCCTTCCCCCATGAAGCGGCCGGCAGAGTGGAGCGGCAAGCTGTAGTCTTCACGATGAGTCCATTTTTCCTTTTGTTTCCATTCCCGTACCCCTGGCAGAGTGGATCGGTCCCGTTTTTCAAGCAGCGCGGGAGAATGAATGTTTACGACACTTGTTGCTTGGCCAAGAGACCTGTCGTTTGACTCGTAAAAAAAAAATTCGACTTATTACGGGGCTCGAAGATTGGCCTGTGGGCTGGATCGCGAAGTTGTTGAAGGCGGACAGGTTTCTGGAAGATTTTTTTTTTTTGAGAGTGGGGCATTGATGGCCCTACATTAACCATCCTAAATCATGATGTTATGATGAAAAGAGGCTATAAGGGCATTTTCGAATTGCGGATCTATAACTGTTAACGAGAAATTAAGAAGAAGATATGTGTAGCCTATTTTTTTTTTGGCGTAGTGGCGCTCCAAGATTATGACTTCTTAACCATCAGAAGTGATCATAGATATTGAACTAAACCGATCGTTAGAAGTCGTAGTGTTCTGAGTTACGGTGATGGCTATCTTCGAATAAAACACATGCTTCAGGAAGGTGAAATTACTGACTCCGACGGTGAAGTTCTGGACCGTAGAACGATTTTCCCCTCCGGACTAGATGATGGACCTAGTAGTTGATGGCAAGTGATGCAGTGAGATGAGAGGATTGATGAATGTTAGCTTGAAACCACGTCTGAATTTTTCCCCAGCCTGAATACTCCAGCTTAAGTGCTTCATCAGATTTTGAAAAAGGAGGAAATGCTCCTAAGTGCCCATTGACTAAAATTGTAGAACTCTCTACCTGTTGTAAGTACTATTTGCATAGTTTTTCTTTTTATTTATTTGTACCTCTTTAAAAAAAAAAAAAAAAAAAAAAAATATGTTTGCTATACCAGAGTTTAAAAGTGAAATGAATATCTTTGGATAATTTCAATAAGAATAAACATTATGAACAGAAATAGTCTGTAGGTTAATATATAATGTTTGTATGTTTCAACGACCATTAAATGGTAATATGATGGTAATTTTAAAAATATGATGTGTAATTTAAAAGTAACCAGTGAGTGGTTTCAACTTAAAAGATCAGCTGTTATATTGTTTTATTAAGATTATTTTTGATAACTTAGTTGCTTCATTATTTTAAATGTTCAAATAAATTGTGTTTTTTTTTTGTTTATTATCAAAGTTGGTATGTTTTTCTTTGTATAAATCTCTAAATAATTAATTTTTTATATTCACAGTAGACCTATAAGAATGGCCTAACCTTTCTGTGATTAATTAAAAAAAAAAAAAAAAGGGAGAGAAAATTCAACTTTATTAAATTAGGACTTTAAAATTTCTTAAGTTTAAATTCATAACTGACTGTTTTAATGAACATAAATTGAAGTTCACTCAATGTTATACAATCGTATTTTTGATCTTGATTTAAGGATGGATAGATTAATAAGTGAAACAGTAATATTAAATTTAATTTCATAAAATGTTAAATTAAGCTTTAACTCTCCTCTTTCAGAAACATTGTTTTTCTAGAATATACACCAAAATTGTTTTATTTTAAAAAGTAAAAAAAAAAAAAAAAAAAAAATATCCAGTCATTATACACCACTATACGATTCTTGGTTAACCGATCGGATCTTGTTCAGAATCTCTATGGTTGTTCTAAAATTTTAGTACATCATCATATCCCTATTCTATTAACGGATTTAACTCTTTCCCCTTTTGGTCCTCATATTGGAGGAATTTCAGGTTGTCTGCATTTTTCCAAATTATATGATGATTACACTTTTGTTAATTTAATGTGTATGGAGATTTGAGCTTGATCGGGTTGGAGTGGAGTTGGGTGTTCTTTATGCAATCCAGTATGCTACTTGATTTAGAAATCTGTTGCCCCTTACTACATTTAATATTGTCTTAAAATGATGAGTTCAAAATTATCATTGTTGTATTAACCTATTCGGATTCTTAAGTTTTGGTATTTTGATTAGTTTAATATAATTTGCTACCTTTTCCATGGCAACAGATTTCAGTGGAGCTAATCAGGGTATACTTATTTTTTTCTAAATATTTAATTGTCAAGTGAAGATTGAGTAATAAATGAGCTTTTTAAGTTTAAGTAAGTTGTGTTTTAGAAAGAACCCCAAAACTCCACAACAAATGGAGCCGTAACAATTCGGTCTCTGGGTTATTGATTTTTTTTTACTTGTATGTATTTATGTATCAAAGAGCAACTGGGTGTTTTTGCAATTAAAATTTTATTTATATGTTCAAGTGTAAAAAGAGGTCTAGGCTCTCTCTCTGTGCTAGTAAGCTACAATTCCCAGTCAAAATTATGCCTTGTGAGCATAGCCTTTTCTTATTTACAAAAAGCATAGTCCTGTACTTAAGTTTTATGTATTTATAAGGTTTTCCTTTCCCCTCTCTTTTTCTCATTTTTAAGTTGTCCCCCCCCCCCTTTTTTCATTTTCTTTTTGGTTTGTTTGTCATTTTCTAACTCTAACTATGGCTGATAAGCACTCGGAAGCAATTGCCACTATTCAGCGAAAAAATGCTTTAGTGGATAATTTGTCAAACATTCCCCCATTCAATGGAGAGGCCAGCTCAGTCTGCTTCTCAGATTTTTCTGAGAAATTTGAGAGTTTTGCCAAATTATTCGACTGGAATGAGGAGGAGAAAAAATTCGTTTTGTTAGCTAGATTATCAGGAGCTGCTTCTAGGCGAATAAAAATTCACAAAGCAAAAACATCTGATGAGCTATTAAAAATCTTAAAAGAGAGTTATACTTCACAGGCCACACCAGATGTTGCCCTCAGTCATTTTTTAAATTTTAAACAGCCACCCAATATGAGTGTTCAGGAGTTTTATGACAAGGCATATGATATGTCATTAAGAGCCCTTGTAATTGAAGGTATCCAGGGTGAAGTAGTCGATAAAAGCCGAACGGCTCTACTACACTCCATGCTGTTGAGCAATCTTACACCAGAAGTGCGAAAGGGGGTAATTGCGAGAAATCCACAATCCCCAGAAGAGGTCCTCAAAATTGCGCTTCTTGAGGAAAAGGCTTATAGGAGCATTAACCCTTTCTACAACCACCGCGAGGAAATTCTCAACCCTAATTTGACCCAAAACCTACCCTGTGCTGCAGTTTTTCAGCAAGATAGCTCACAAAAGAAGGAGATAGACCAACTAAAATCTCAAATTGATGTTTTAGCAGCTAAGATAGACAGTTTAGTTGATCTTAGGGCTAGGGATGTACAGGAGAAAAACCAAGAGGTAAGACCCGTAACCTGCTATAGGTGCTCCGTACAAGGCCACTATGCCAGAGATTGTCCACTAAATTTTGTCGACTATAATTTTAGAAGGGGAGGTGGTCAAAATTTCAGGAGCCGTGGGCAAAATTATAGAAACAGAGGTGAAAATCCTAGAGGGAACCACAATCAGCGAGGCGGATATAGGGGAAGAACAGGTGGTTATTACCAAAACAATAGGAGCACAGCTGCGAACAGAAATGAAGAGCAGGCGGTAAATAACACCCCAGTAGCTAACAATGAAAGTGAGGCTTTAAACTATTAGTGGCCGGATCAGATGTGGTCAAGTCGATCCCCAACAGGCCCCTGGACCCCCCAACTGTGTATAGTATGTTTCAGCCCCAATCATATACATTACCAACTGCAAGAATTTACATAAATAAAGTTTGCCTAAATGCATTATGTGACACGGGTTCTGCAATTAATCTCCTGAGTGGTACTGATTGTAACTGTTTAGAGAATTTTGAAATGGAGAATTGCAATATCCCCATTATGACTGTCACCGGTGAGAAAGTTCACCTAAATAAGAAAGTATTTTTAAAATTTGTTTTTGATAATGTTCAATGTCAAGCTGAATTCTATGTAGTGGAAGGTAAATTAGCAGAGGAATTTAATATGATTTTGGGAATGCCATTTTTGAAAGAGTACCGGGCAAGTATAAATTGTGATACAAATGCTGTCGCTCTTAAAGTGCCAGTTTCAGGCCAATGTAAACAAAGCGTAGAAACCCCAAGTAATACTTCAGGGTGTAATACTTGTCTTGCTACTAATTCTGTAAATATTTCTAACTCTGTATATAGTGTAAATTCTAATAATAATTGTATAAATAATGATTGTGTTAAAAATAATTCTGTAAATATAAAATGTGTCAACAAAGTAGGGGAGAATTCAAAAAGTAGTAATGCCAATAGCCCTCCTGAAAATTGTGCATGTGAGAAAGTTCATGACTCAGTTAATATTGAAAATGGGAATCATAGTAGTGAAAATATGGTAGTTCAGGACCCGCAGTTGAGTAATATGGGAAAAGATGTTGAGATAGTCATTCAAACTGAGTCAGATAAGGAAGTTGAAAGTGTTGCGCAGAACTTTTGCATGCAAACAACATCAGGCGGTAGCTCTGAGGGTAATAACACTGAAAATTTTTCAAGTATTCAAAGTGTCGACAACATTCTTTCAGCAGCGAGTCAGGTAACTCAGGGTAATTTAGCTGAAGAGACTACTGAAATTTGTAATATTGATGAAAGTGAAGATTTGGTAAGTATAGAGGATAAGGTACCTGAAGTCGAGGAGGAGAGCAATGAAGATAGCAGTAGTGATAAAACCAATAAAAATAAAAATATAAGTTTCGCTGTGTTATGTAGCAAAATTTCAATTCCCCCGCAGTCAAAAATGTTAGCCCAGGTTAAAAGTTATAAGGAAAATTTTATTAAGGAAAATGATATTGTTATGTTAGAACCTTTGGCGAAAAATTTAAATCAAGGTCTCCTTACCTCCAGAGCCATTTGCACTAAAGAACATGGCCTATATATATCTCATTTGCAAATTTTTCAGACAATAGTATTCATTTAAATAAAGGAACCTTTGTTGCCAAAATTCAAAAATGTGTAGACCAGTCAAATATACCCGTAACTGATAATAAATTAACCTATAATATAAATTTGGCCCCTCCAATTGGTGACTTTGATCACGCTGATCTCACTTGGAGCTCTGAAATTAATTTAGATCATTTAGAACCCCCATTAAAACTTAAAATGCAAAATTTTCTAGACAAAAACAAAGATGTATTTGCAGCATCGGTCTTAGATTTACCCGGCTGTGATACAATCCCGCATGAAATTAACTTAACTTCAAATAAACCAGTTAAAGGCAAAGCTTATAGAGTCCCCTACAAATTACGTCAAGAAATGGAAGACCAACTTAATACTTTGTTACAGGCGGACATAATTTCCCCTTCCATGTCTGAATTTGCTTCTCCGGTTATTCTGGTTCGGAAATCAGACGGTTCCTATCGACTTGCTGTTGACTACAGAAGATTAAATAAAAATCTTGTTAAAGATGCTTACCCAATACCTAACATTACCGACTCTGTTGATGCTTTAAGTGGGGCTAAATTTTTTTCAACGCTAGATTTAACTAGTGGGTTTTTTCAACAGGTTATTCGCCCAGAGGATAGGCATAAAACTGCTATAATCACCCACAAAGGACTTTTTGAGTGGACCCGTAACTGTTTTGGGCTCTCAAATTCAGGTAACAGTTTCCAAAGACTTATGAATGCTATTTTCGGTGATTTAGGCAATCTTGGAATTCTTGTTTATATCGACGACATTGTAATTGCCTCCAGTGATGTTAATTCTCATTTTGAGAAGCTTAGCATGGTCTTTGAAAGGTTAAGACTGCATAAACTTAAACTTAAGCCCAGTAAATGCACTTTCCTTTCGAATAAAATACAATATCTAGGTTTTGAGATTTGTAGTGGCCAAGTATCACCTATCAATAAAAATATTGCCGTAATAGAAAATTTTAAACCTCCAACTACCCGAAAGGCTGTTAGGTCATTTATTGGAACTCTATCTTTCTATAGGAGATTTATACCAGATTTTACTAAGAGAGCTAAAAATCTAATCAACTTAACGAAAGAGACAGGAAAATTTTCGTGGAATGAAGATGCACAGAAAGAATTTGAAGACCTTAAAATGGCTCTTATTTCAAAACCATGTCTTGCACTCCCTGATTTTGAGAAAGAATTCCATTTATATACTGATGCCAGTGGCGAAGCATTAGGGGCAGTGTTATCACAATTAGATGAAAATAACATGCTCCATCCTGTTGCCTTTGCCAGCAGAAAATTGAAAGATGCTGAGACCCGCTACTCCACCACTGAAAGGGAATTACTAGCTTTAGTTTGGGCTACTGCCCACTTCAAATGTTACATTGCTAATACCCATTTTTTCATCTATACAGACCATGCGCCTCTAACATTTATGTTAAAAATTCACGACCCTACATCTCGCATGGCTAAATGGATCTGCACTCTCTCAGACTTTAATTTTACAATCAAGTTTGTTAAAGGTAAGTGTAACAGTGTCGCAGATTTCCTTTCGAGGTATGTCAACAATGATAACTCCAATGATACTGTTAATTGTAATTTTTGTATACAAGTCGAAAAGGAAGTTACTTTTATGCCTCATTCTAATCTACTTGAAAAAATTGGTGAATTACAAAAATCAGACAAGAAATGCTGCGAGATTGCAAGAAAACTAGACCAAGGTGTAGAAATTGCTCCTAAATACATGAAATTTTTTTTTAGAGATGACATTTTAGTTTGTGAGGATACAAGGGAGTCAGCTATTTTGAATAAATCTGTAAAGTTAGTCGTGCCAAAAGAATTGGTTACTCAAGTTTTTGCACTAACACATGAGTCCCTAGCGGCTTGTCATCAAGCCTTTCAAAAGACCATTGATCGCATTCGTGAGCACTTCTATTGGCCAGGAATGTCGTCAGATGTCAAGCATCTAGTGGAGTCATGTATTAGTTGCCAGCAGAAGAGAGCTTATAGAGCGAACCAGCTCGCCCCTCTGCAACGTATGCCGACCCCCCAGTTTCCCATGAACAAGGTTCATTTGGATCTCATTGGACCCTTACCGCAAACTTTTTCGGGAAATAAGTATATTGTCGCATATATAGATTCATTTACTAAGTGGCCAGAAGCATATGCGGTTAGTTCAACCACTTCAGATGTCATTGCGGACACTTTAGCTGATTTCATATCACGCTACGGTGCGCCCTGTTTTATTACGACGGACAACGCGAAGAATCTAATTTCAGATGCGATAGAGCACGTATATAAAATGTTTGGTATTAATCATATTAAGACCTCATCTTATCACCCGGCTGGCAACTCGCAAGTGGAGAGACAGAATCGTACTCTTAAAAATGCACTTTGTCACATAGTCAACCAAAATCAATCTGACTGGGACACTAAACTCAAATTTGCACTACTAGCTATGCGTTCAGCTGTCCACTCTTCAACTAAACTTAGCCCAGCTGCAGTTATGTATGGCAGAAATATGAATCTACCATATAATCTCTTTTCTCAACCACCTTCTTTTAATTATAATGATGCACCCTCTTTTTGCGAACTCTTAATCCCAGCTCTTCAAAAAGTATACACTGAAGTACATAGTAATTTAATTAAAGTTTCTGAGCAGCAGGAAAAATACCGTGAAAAGACAGCTGTTGATAAAAATTTTAAAATAGGAGATCTTGTGTGGTTATTTACACCCACAGTCGCCCCTGGTAATACAAAAAAATTAAGCAAGCAAAATAATGGTCCTTTTACTATAATTGAGAAGCTAAATGAGGTTAATTTTAAAATAGCGCTAGTTGCTAATCCCAAAAATTGTCAGGTTGTCCATGTTGACAGGTTGTCTTCTTTCAAAGACAGACTCCCCATCTGGTCCAGTAAACCAAAACAAACAATTGGCCTGGGATCGACTGAAAACGTGACCATCGATTCACCACACCAACCGCGCGATTCTCCTCCTGTACGCAGGTGTAAGCGTAACCGATTCATTCCCTGGGCACCATATGATAGTAACCGCGCACCAGCAGTAGTGAACGTCAACAATAACGAAACTCCGGTAGCGCCGGAAGTGGAGGAAACAGACAGCGACGCGACTGAAATCATAAATCCCTCTCCCCCACCTCCCATTTCTCCGGAGATTGCAGCGGCAGAGAATAACGAGATGTGCGTAAATAAAAATTTAGCAACGGCAGAAGGCAGTGAAATGCGCGTAGGTAAAAATTCAGCCACGGCAGAAAGTAGTTCAACTGCTGAGCACAGCGATTCGCGCAGGTCTCGTTCATCGATTCGTCCAGCTGCTAAATCGAATAGAAGTAGTCGTTCAATATCGATTTCTAGAACCGACTATTCGCTACGGGATAGAAGAGACCGTCCGAGTTATAAATACTAACTACCTTTTTTCGTTATTCAAGCATTTTTATTCAATTTTACCTTGTTTATTTGTATTTATTTATAGTTTAGTTAATGTGTATGTATATTTAATTATTTTTTTTTGACATTTTTAAAACGGAACTTAGTTTTTCTAGCGTATTAAAGGTTTGTTTTGGTTGTGTGTTGATACTCTCATGTAGGCATTTTTAACCCTTTTTATGCCTATACTTAAGGTTTTTGTCTGTTTTATGGTAGATTATGTGGTATATACCCGTCCGCACCCCGTTTTCGTAGATTTTGGGTATATTTTTGCAAAAAAAAAAAAAAGAAACGAATGTAATTTTTGTTACTTTAAAATTTTTTTAGGATGTTGTGTTTTGTATGCCCTTTTGCCGAGGTAGATCTGTTTAGTTCAGTTTTTTTTAATGCATCAGTGTTTTGTATATAACTTTTTAAGTATGTGTTTACTTTAATTTCTACATTTTAACTAGATAGATTTATTATTTACTATACAGTTTGTGGTTTTATTTGAGCTTAAACTTTAAGGAGTGTGGGCCCTTTTTCTTTTTCTAGTACATACTGTCTCATGTACATGCCTGTATGTTGTTGTGTGTGGCTAAAAGTGCTAAAATTAACTATTTTATTTATTCTACTTCCTATTTTTGTGGAATGTGTGTTTTCCTTCCTGGTGATATATGTCACCACCCCTGTTTTTTATTTTATTTTGTGGAATGTTTTCCCTGTAGTGCCCAAAAGGCCCGAAACTGCTTTTTGCTATAAGTAGCACAGAGGCAGAGATACTCTTTCCCATGCACATTACTTGTACGTGCATTTGTAAAATCTACATAATATCCCGAATCATTAGACTGTGTTCGAAAACAAACATGTGTTCTCATATAAAATTGTTACAATTGTGTGCGTAATTCTCTAACATGGTCTGTGATACCATAATTTGTGTCTTACAGATGTATATGTATATATTTTTTTTTGTGTGTCACCAGTTGCTCTTGTGTATTTTTGTATAATAGAATTAATATGTGTTTTACAAATTTCATTGACATTTACAGTGTTGTAACTATGATATTACTAGTACTTATTTACATTAATAGATAGTGTTGTAATATACTGTGATGCCAATTATTGAAGTTATGTATATAAGCAGTATAGTGACAATTAATCAGTGGGCACTTCTCTTCTTTTTCGGCTAATTTTTTTTTTCAAAATTCAATTTATGTATTATTTACAGTTCTGTTGCCAGAAGTCTCAGGAAGGATGCAGTTATGCGTAGGAATGACAGTAGTAGGGAAGTGAGGTTTCACAATCAGGTGGAACATGTGTTCTTTTACAGGTGCAGAAAATATCTTGGTCATTTTAGTGGTAAAATCAGCCTTGTGGTCCCTCCTCTGGTAGTACTCTTTTATGGTCATGTTTCAGGTAATATTTTAGGTAATGGTTTCTACGGATGTGCGAGCTCTGGTTGTATATATCCGGAATATATTGTCAGGGTGGTATTTCAGCGGTGAACTCTCTGGATCCCGTCCCGGATCGATGTATGATCTGTGTTTGTGGGTCAGTTTTTTCAGTGTTGAGGTCCCAGCATGCCATGTGGTACCAAGTTACCTTTCAAAAAAATAATTTGTTTTCTCAAAAAAAATTTTTTTTTTTAATTAGCCGGGGGGAGCAATCTTGTTACGGTTGGTTTCAACAAATTTTTTTTTTTAATCTACATTAATTATTTAAATCACTTTCTCAACATTTATTTAAAAGCACTCTTTTTTTCTGTTTCTAATAAAAATTTAAATAAATAAAAGTAATTGTAATAATTATAATAAAATCAGTTTTTATTTTTTCTTCTTTCTTTTTCTTTTTGCAAAGTAATTTCAACGTTTATAGTCTAACGTAGCTTCCTGTTTTTCAAATACGAAAAGCAGACAGCAAGGGAGGGATGTTTTGTCAGTAGACTGCACAGGTGGAAAATTTGGAGTCATCTAGTCTGACTTTGATATAAGAATGACCGACCGCCCTGTATAAGAATTACGTTATCTTATGAGTGTACTATACACGCAATTAGGCTTTGTAAGTTTACGTCAGGCTTCAATTGGCTCTGCTATCAGGCGGATAGCTGGCGCCCATGTAAACAGAGGCTAACAGGACCCCCCTTCAGCACACGCCATGGGGGTGATGCATGGTTTCCTTCCCCCATGAAGCGGCCGGCAGAGTGGAGCGGCAAGCTGTAGTCTTCACGATGAGTCCATTTTTCCTTTTGTTTCCATTCCCGTACCCCTGGCAGAGTGGATCGGTCCCGTTTTTCAAGCAGCGCGGGAGAATGAATGTTTACGACACTTGTTGCTTGGCCAAGAGACCTGTCGTTTGACTCGTAAAAAAAAATTCGACTTATTACGGGGCTCGAAGATTGGCCTGTGGGCTGGATCGCGAAGTTGTTGAAGGCGGACAGGTTTCTGGAAGATTTTTTTTTTTTTGAGAGTGGGGCATTGATGGCCCTACATTAACCATCCTAAATCATGATGTTATGATGAAAAGAGGCTATAAGGGCATTTTCGAATTGCGGATCTATAACTGTTAACGAGAAATTAAGAAGAAGATATGTGTAGCCTATTTTTTTTTGGCGTAGTGGCGCTCCAAGATTATGACTTCTTAACCATCAGAAGTGATCATAGATATTGAACTAAACCGATCGTTAGAAGTCGTAGTGTTCTGAGTTACGGTGATGGCTATCTTCGAATAAAACACATGCTTCAGGAAGGTGAAATTACTGACTCCGACGGTGAAGTTCTGGACCGTAGAACGATTTTCCCCTCCGGACTAGATGATGGACCTAGTAGTTGATGGCAAGTGATGCAGTGAGATGAGAGGATTGATGAATGTTAGCTTGAAACCACGTCTGAATTTTTCCCCAGCCTGAATACTCCAGCTTAAGTGCTTCATCAGATTTTGAAAAAGGAGGAAATGCTCCTAAGTGCCCATTGACTAAAATTGTAGAACTCTCTACCTGTTGTAAGTACTATTTGCATAGTTTTTCTTTTTATTTATTTGTACCTCTTTAAAAAAAAAAAAAAAAAAAAAATATGTTTGCTATACCAGAGTTTAAAAGTGAAATGAATATCTTTGGATAATTTCAATAAGAATAAACATTATGAACAGAAATAGTCTGTAGGTTAATATATAATGTTTGTATGTTTCAACGACCATTAAATGGTAATATGATGGTAATTTTAAAAATATGATGTGTAATTTAAAAGTAACCAGTGAGTGGTTTCAACTTAAAAGATCAGCTGTTATATTGTTTTATTAAGATTATTTTTGATAACTTAGTTGCTTCATTATTTTAAATGTTCAAATAAATTGTGTTTTTTTTTTTTGTTTATTATCAAAGTTGGTATGTTTTTCTTTGTATAAATCTCTAAATAATTAATTTTTTATATTCACAGTAGACCTATAAGAATGGCCTAACCTTTCTGTGATTAATTAAAAAAAAAAAAAAAAAAGGGAGAGAAAATTCAACTTTATTAAATTAGGACTTTAAAATTTCTTAAGTTTAAATTCATAACTGACTGTTTTAATGAACATAAATTGAAGTTCACTCAATGTTATACAATCGTATTTTTGATCTTGATTTAAGGATGGATAGATTAATAAGTGAAACAGTAATATTAAATTTAATTTCATAAAATGTTAAATTAAGCTTTAACTCTCCTCTTTCAGAAACATTGTTTTTCTAGAATATACACCAAAATTGTTTTATTTTAAAAAGTAAAAAAAAAAAAAAAAAAAAAAAAAATATATCTAGTCATTATACACCACTATACGATTCTTGGTTAACCGATCGGATCTTGTTCAGAATCTCTATGGTTGTTCTAAAATTTTAGTACATCATCATATCCCTATTCTATTAACGGATTTAACTCTTTCCCCTTTTGGTCCTCATATTGGAGGAATTTCAGGTTGTCTGCATTTTTCCAAATTATATGATGATTACACTTTTGTTAATTTAATGTGTATGGAGATTTGAGCTTGATCGGGTTGGAGTGGAGTTGGGTGTTCTTTATGCAATCCAGTATGCTACTTGATTTAGAAATCTGTTGCCCCTTACTACATTTAATATTGTCTTAAAATGATCAGTTCAAAATTATCATTGTTGTATTAACCTATTCGGATTCTTAAGTTTTGATATTTTGATTAGTTTAATATAATTTGCTACCTTTTCCATGGCAACAGATTTCAGTGGAGCTAATCAGGGTATACTTATTTTTTTCTAAATATTTAATTGTCAAGTGAAGATTGAGTAATAAATGAGCTTTTTAAGTTTAAGTAAGTTGTGTTTTAGAAAGAACCCCAAAACCCACAACACTAAATACCAATATTTTTTCGAGATTTTTTCATTTTAAAGTATAATTTCATACAAAATCTGGTTAAAGATATAAAATAATAAAAAACGATGTTTCTTTTTAAATTTATTATCACGGGCCAGGGCAATGCCGGGCGGGGGTAAACTAGGTTCATAGTTAAATTGCAAAAGAATCTACATAAAATGTATAACTTTTCCTTTTGCCGCAGATAGTTCAAAATTATGACCGTTCTGGTCAATAAACACACTGCTTATAACGACCGGCTATGGATGCACAAACTTCAACAAACATTTCATTGGGTGTTGTGGCGTATTCTTTCTCTCAATTGCGATTCTGGAACGTTGTCTGTGAACATCCATTCGTTTCAGACTTATCTTTTATCCGGTGAATTGCAAGTCGCGTAGGTGGATTTGCCTGAAACTCCTGCGATATTCTTTTTGTACTTCTACCACATTTTCATACTAAGAATAGTACCAGGTGTCCGAAAAAAGTTGGACTGATTTGAAAGAATCATAACTCTAAAAATAATTGAGTAAATGCAATTATTTTCTTTTCAAAGTACTCGTCCAATATCCAAGATTTGTTAGATGTAGCTGTTTTAAAGTCGTAACATTCAGACGATGCGCAGAATCGATGATATGTAAATGCAAATCGCACCACACATTCGCAATTTCTTCGATGATTTCGGAGTGGAAAGCGAATAAATCTAAAACTATTGGAGTTATGGGAAAAATGTCAATTAGAAAGTTCTTCAGCATCTTCGATTTAGTAGGAAAGGATCCACTATGTACACAAATAACCTAAGCAAAAAGTTAAAATTGCGAATGTGTGGTGCGATTTGCATTTTCGATCATCGATTCTGGGCATCGTTTGAATGTCACAATTTTAAAACAGCTACATCTAACAAATCTTATATATTTGAGTACTTTGAAAAAAAAATTGCATTTACTCAATTATTTTTAGAGTTATGATTCTTTCAAATCAGTCCAACCTTTTTCGGACACCCGGTATTTCAAAATAAATTTTCTTTTTTCAAAAGTTAATCTCGGTCCATTCGTCACTCATTATTTCCAATTAATTACACCCTGAAAAGAAAGAAAAATCAGAAAGTTATGACCCAGTTATGTATACATTTTTTTGGATCACTCTATAATATATCAGGTATAAAACAAGATCCTAAAGCAGCCACTTTCGGCTTTCAAAAAGATGAAAATTTGAAAATGAACTGGATTCTTACTAGTCATTGGTAGAATTATGTTCCAAACGAACAATCTCGGGTTTCTTTTTATTGCTAATTTATGAGTTTTATATTTTAATTTTTTTAGTAACAAAAAGCGAAAGTGAAGGAATCCTAAAGAACAATATTCTGGGCTTTTTTTTTTTTTTTTGAAAAATCGGGTTAAACAGAGAACCCGATCCGCAAGTATCAAAACTCAATCCGAACACGACCTGCATCGAAAAAAATTAGTGCGATTGCGACCAAAGACACAATTTAGGCAAATGCAGAATTCTGACATCATTTAATTCACCATTGTTGCATTGAACAATCCGTGCCAGTTAAAAGTAAATCACTAAAAAGAATCAACTATTTGATATGCATTGATTCATTGATAGAACTGAAAAATAGCTAACAATATTCTGGACTTACTTTTCTTTTTTTTTTTTTCTACTCTGCACTTTCTTTTCTTTTCTTTTTTCTATTCTGGACTTTCCTTTTTTTTTGACTTTCTTTTCTTTTTCTATTTTGGACTTTCTTTTCTCGGGTTAACCAGAACCCGACCCGCGAGTATCAAAACTCAATCCAAACACGACCTGTAACGAAAAAAAATAGGGCGATTCGAACCCGGCCCGAGTCTTGTGCGATCTACCCGACCTGATGCAGGATTCCAATCTGTCTCCGTTATTGAAATTCGGCTAACCGAAATTACAGTTATCGTGCAAGGACACAATTTATGCAAATACAGAATTTGGATATCATTTAATTCATCATTGTTACATTGAACAATCCGTGCCAGTTAAACATAAATCCCTAAAATAATTAGCTATTTGATATGCATTTATTCATTGATAGAATAGAAAAATAGTGAACAATATTCTGGACTTTAAAAAAAAAAAAAAAAAATCGGGTTAACTAGAACCCGACCCGCAAGTATCAAAACTCAACCCGAGTACGACCTGCATCGAAAAAAAAAAATAGTGCGAATCTAACCCGACCCGAACCGCGAGCCAAGTCTTGTGCAAGCAACCCGACCTGATCCAGAACTCTGATCTGTCTCTGTTATTGAAATTTTGCTAACCGAAATTACAGTTATCGTGCAAGGACACAATTTATGCAAATGCAGAATTCTGATATCATTTAATTCATCATTGTGTCATTGAACAATCCGTGCCATTTAGAGGCAAACCTCTAAAAGAATCAACTATTTGATATGCATTCATTCAATGGTAGAGAGAGAACTAAAAAAAATAGGGAAGGAAAAAAGCCGCTCCAGCTTCTTCCGGAGATGTTTATTTATATTTTTATTCATGACCGTGACTACTTTGAACTACCACGTGGACCGTAAACAAAGCGACCTCCTCACCGTTGCCAACCGGTTATCAGAAAAAAGTCTGCCGGGGATAGAAAACCGTTTGCTAGGTTTGTTCGTATTTTGGTAACCTTCCTTCCCTTTGTAGCCTGGCGTTTTTTATTCGCCTGCATTATTGACACATTGGCCTTGCATAGTTAGGTGATTTGTTCTGCGTTCTTTTTGTTTGTTTGCGCGTAGTTTTCGTCGTTTTTTTAAGGGTGTGTGAGTGAAAGAGTGACTCCATGGCTCGCTTCCCAAGGATCGGCATGGAGTCCGTTAATGACGTAGCCAAGGTAAGTGATTTATGTGGAGACATCGTCTGGAGGCTCGTTTTTATCCGGCATATATCATCCGTTCTTTGTTGCGTATGCTAATAGGATCTGCAAAAAAGTAATTCAAAACACGTGCCTTTGATTTATCCCAGCTTCTTATCATATCATACAGCAAAAGAAACCTTGGTGTGCTATTATACTTTTTGTCGTAATTTTAGCAGGGATAAGTGTTTTACTGCCTGGTCAAACAAAGTACTCATGAAAGCGCGGTTTGTTTTCAAGTTCATTCATTGTTGAGTTTTGATTCATCCCACCGTTCCTTGAGTTGACCTTAATTAACCAAGAGTACATGCGCAGGCGAGGATGTAGTGGAAGATTTACGGTGATATACGCTGTATACCTTCTGGATAACTCCATATACCCTCTGTAGCTATACTATATACTCTCTGATGTATACCATCTGCATCTAGAAGCTGCTAAAAGAAACCTTGGTGTACTATTATACAATTTGTCGTAATTTCAGAAGGGATAAGTGTTTCACTGCCTGGTCAAACAAAGTACTCATGAAAGCGCGGTTTGTTTTCAAGTTCACTCATTGATGAGTTTTGATTCATCCCACCGTTCCTTGAATTGACCAGGGAGCACCTGCGCGGGCGGGGATGTAGTGGGGGATATACGGTGATATACGCCGTATACGTTCTGAATAATTCCGTATACCATCCGTAGCTATGGTATATACTCTCTGGTGTATACCTTTTGGATAACTCCGTATACCATCTGTAGCTATAGAATATTACTCTCTGGTGTATACTTTCTGCTTCTAGTGTGTATACCCTCAAATTTTTTACGACTACATCAGCGTGTATGACATAGTCAAGGTTCGCATGGGCGCCCATATGAGTGATTTTAGAGGGAGTGCTGAAAAAAAAACGATAACATATAGCAAAGCTATTAAATGTTTTAGTAAATGCACAAAATCCTAAAATGCGTTCGATCCATGCATGTATTCGATCCATGTATGAGTATACCTTCTGGATTTTCTTTAAGAACCTCCGTATACCATTTATTTTTCACGTAAAACTATAGTGTATACTTTCTATCATATACCCTCTGCCTGTAGCGTATACACTTCTAGTTAATTTACAATTACAGCACTGGCTAGATTCCTTGTTTATCGCAAAAACCTTTATGTCTGGAATTTTATGCATTTTCCTGCATTATCAATAGAAAATTTCTGCATTTTCAGTCGATGAAAGAAAGGATTTAGCTGATTTTAAAAACTTCCACTGAAACTTGGTGTTACGTGTGTTGTTATGGCATGTTACTAAAGTTTCACATGAATGAAAATTTGTAGCCCCTTCTTTTTTTTAAAGTAGGAGTTACAACTGAACTATCTAATTGAAATTACACTAACAATTTTGGACACACCATAATATTCATTCTCGACCACTGGTGTTTGTGTTGTGTGGTAGTAGCCTCGAGTCTCTTCCATCGTGCACTACTATGGTGGTTGCAGGTCAGTAGCTGTGGTTGAAAGTAGGTCGACCTATAGGACATTTTCATATTTCGTAGAGTTCTAAAAATGTTTGGTATCTTCTTCAACGGGAATTGGTTCATTCAACTTAACACGTGAACTCGTTAAGATATTTATAGATAACTAAGTAAGATTATTTCGCACCCCCTAGCGTGGGAAATTGAAACTAAACGATATTGCAGCTATACAATGCCGTAGGCAGCGGGGACAAATGCCGGAGTTTCGTTCGGAAAGATGTTTGATTGGAGCAGAATGCGCGCCGAAAATGACTAGTTTTATTGAAACCGCAAAAGAAAGTTACTGATTCCTGGGCAACACCGAACGGATCAGCTAGTTCTTAATAAGCACTAAATTAAAAGATGCTTTTGACTTATTGTGGTCCTCAACTATGTCTCCACTCGCTTGACTGAGAGTGCTAAAGGACTTTTTCGCAAGGCAGAATTGTCATATAATTCAGCAGAGAGGGCGAAAATGCAATTTTTGAGATTAGACCGCAGTTAGGTTAACTTTCTAACTACAATCCTTATTTGTCCCCAGTGGCAGCTCGTGACTTGCTTTATTTGGGGCACTAAATGTATGTCTGCCAAATTTACTCTTTTCTTACCACTATATTTTAAGAGAAATCTCAGCCTTATTTATTGGCAGAAAGTTCTGTCATTAAACAAATAGTGATTTTCTTTTTTTAAAAATAGTGGTACGTGAAGTATAAATCTTTCAAGTATGTATTTAGTGCCCTAAAAATATTCAGTCACGAGCAGCCACTGTTTGTCCATGAATCATACACTGTTCTAGCTTCTATATTCTCAGTGTTATAAAACTGAAATGGTTTCTTTATAGCTTTAACAAAAACATCTTTTTCATATTTTCATCATGTTTGGCTGACCTATAATCGCTTTGAATGGCGTCTCATTACGATCCGTAAATTTTGATTCAAGTGACACACACACACACACACAAAAGTAAAGAAATATAAAGATCTGGTTCGTAATAATAGGTAGATAGTTGTCGTAGAAATGCTCGAACAATAAGTTTAGACTTTCATGTCAATTTCAAATTAATTTCATGACAATTTCCAGAAAAACAACATGTATCTTACTTCCATGAAGATCTCAGCAAATTCTTCGGATTTCATTCTTTGAATGCGAGATACCTTATTTTCCTTCTCGGTGCGCTGATGTACGGAATGCTAGTTCATAATCTACAGACCGTAATTTGTCAACAACTGACTCTAGAATATTTAGATATCATTTTGAGACACTAGATAAACACTATACAGATAATCTTGCAGTATGTCACTGAAAGGCTTCTGTATAAGCGTGTTTCTGGATTCATCTGTTTACCATAGAAAAATAACTAAGGGCTTCTTAGGATGGTTACACAAGTAACAAGGCAGAGTTGAAATTGTCACCAAAAATTGAAAATATATTCATAGCAGATTCGGGCAAATCAGCTCGTTAAATATAAAGTTGAACAGTTGCAGTCAATCATTAATATCTTATTAGGTACGTGGTTATAACATTAACAAATTTAACAAATGGTATAGTAATAACATTATATTTAATTTTTCCCAGACATTATAATAGTTATTATTAGTTTGGAAGAAAAAAAACTGTTTCTTGCATTAGTCACTACTTCCCTTTATCACTTGGAGATGATATCTTTGAAAGTTAAACTGTTTCTTTTCCTTGTCTGAAGGCGTTGGTATTGGGCGTAACTCTTATCAGATCCATTAACAAAAGGTGCCTACACTATGACTGACTGAACAACCTCCAATCTTTTTTCCTCAGAAAAACCTCCAAAAGAGGCTTTTGACCATGAAATTGAGATTTTTTTTTCTCTCCTTTAGAAAAATGAGAAAAACAATTAAAATAATAACATTGGATCAGTTTGTCTAAATATTTCGCCTTCTTTCGTGTATATAGAATATTTAGATTTGCAGTTTCTTTTCAACTAAGGGGGCAACTACGGATATGACGAATAATGATTTGACCGAATAACCAAATACTGAATATTCGGCTACATGTTAGGCCGAATACCAATTGTCTTTCTCCGAAAAGAAAGTAACTTTTGATTATATACAGTAAAATCTCGCTACAACGAATTTCTGGAGACCACCTATTAAATTCGTTATACTGAAAAATTCGTTAATGTGAAACTCCAGTATAGCGTTTTTAGAATAAAAAGGAAATTTGCATCAACATTGAATAAAAGTATATATTAATATCCAAAAATAACAAAAAATAACAAATATACAGTTTTAATGAATTGTGAACTTACTAGTTAGAAATATTTTTTTTAATCGTAACTATTATAAAGGAATTATAATTTATCTTATATACCTGGCGAATAAAAAAAAAACACTGACTCTGCCGTTATTGTAACTTTATTTCTTTACAAAAAAATCAGAAGTTTTTTTGTTTTTTTTTCTGCACTGAAGTTGACTATACATTTTACAAAACAAATTGCATAAAATATTTTTGGAACATTATTTTGCTGGTATAATGACTTTTTAAGAGTTTCAATGTTCTATAGTGCACCTTTTGATAGGATGACACAATCTTCAGTTCTTAAAGGACAATCATAATCATTTTCACTGTCGTCTGCCTCCCCTATACACTGAATTTCCGAAGAAAGTTTTCTTCCAAAATTCTAGTTTTCAATAGAGATATTTTTTTTTTTTAATCAACCCAACATTCGTAAAAGTGAAATAACTATTCGTTTTGAGCTTTCAATATATTCGTTAATTTAAAAAAATTGTTAATATGAAATTCATTAAAGTGAATATTTTTATAACGTGAAAGCGTAGGACGTTTTTTAACAATTCACAAAATATTCGCAAAACTAAAAAATTCGTTAAAGTGACATTCGTTGTAACGAAATTCTACACAGTTTTGAAATTTCAAAATGGAAAAAGAATTAACAGAAATTGATGTTTTGTTATTTATGTGATTAAAATTTTTAATAGCTTGATGTATTTCTTGTAATATTTCAAACAACTTGATGCTAATAATAAAACAACTTTTACTACATCTAAATTATAATAGTATAATTTTATTTACAGAAAAGAAATTCATCAACATTTTATCTAAAATGAGAACTCATTAGTCATTACCACTGTTAATGTACTTTTTAAATAAAAAAAATAGCACAAAAAATTTATAAATTTCATTTTATCCTTTTATTTTTAGACATATCAAATTGATTTTCTGGAAGTCAGGATGGTACGTTACGTTACTTCCATTAAAATTTAAAGAATGTACTTAACTTTTTACTATATCCAATGATACTTTTATCCTTTCTTACATTCAAAATCAATGAAAATACTTACTCTCTCTCATAATTGATGATGAGATATTTCCTGAAATAATCTTTAGTCAAGTAAATTTTATTTGAGAAGAGTTTGTGTCCCTAGTGATGAACACATTTGTAAGAATGAGTTTATGTGTTCTGAAACCAGTCTCCAGTGTTAAATTACAATTTCAATTAAAAGCAAGAGGTATTGTTAAAGTATTAATATATATTTAACAGATTTTTTTTTTTTTTTACAATTGAACAAACATATACAATATACAACAACACAAAGTTCTACAACTTACTCAACATGCATTAACCACATGCACAGAAACTGATAACAACAATATGAATGAAGGAAGATCTAAATTAAAAAAATATATATAATAATGGCAACATCCGAATAATTGTACATTTTATGCAATCAAAAACGAAGATAACTTCATGAATGCGTCAGAAAGTAGACAGTTTCAGTTAGGGAAACAAAATTACAATATATATATATTTATCCTGACTTTATTCGGCGTGATATCTAACAATATTCGGCGAGATATCTACAATATTTGGCGAAATACCAGCAATATTTGGTGAGATATCAGCATTAGAGATGAGACGGGCTCAGCCCGAGCCAAAAAGCCCGAGTCCGAGCCCGGGCCCGACATGGGCTCGGGCTCGATTTTTATATCAGCCTTCGGGTCATATCATCGGGTTATATCAGCCTTCGGTGCTCGGGCTCATTCTTTCTGAAACAATAACTTTATTTATTCTCATATAGAAAAAATAAAAATAACTTTTTTCCCCCTAAAAAATTACATATTCCATTTCAAGTCATTTTAATGTTATTTTGATCACAATGAATGGAAGGGGAAACATAAATCTAATTTTTTTCTAAGTATTAGAATACTATTTTGAAAGAAAATTTACGATATTTGCGACGCGACTGATTGATAAGATTGAATGTAAATTTCCATAAAATTAATTATGTACACAGGATTAACAGTTATTTTCATGTACGAAGTTTTTAAAAAATGAGATATTACTTTTAAGACAATTTTGAAATATTATACAATTTTTTCGGTATCGGACTCGGACGGGCACGGGCTCTAAAAAGAGAGCCCGAACTCATCTCTAATCAGCATTATTCGGCGAGATACCTCGCAATATTCGGCCGAAGCATTCAACCAACTAGACTTCCGTATTCGGCTTAGAGGTCTGCACGGGCCGAAATTTCCAGGCCCGGGCCCGGCCCGACCCATACGAAAAAAAATTTGGCCCGGCCCGGCCCGATACAAAAATTAAAAGTTCGGCCCGAACCCGGCCCGGCCCGAACAAAAAAAATATTGGCCCGGCCCGGAAAAAAGTTAAAATCTCGGCCCGAGCCCGGCCCGGCCCGAGTGAATTTCTACAAAACATAATTTTTACGTCGATTTGGTTAAAAATTTGCCTCGTAGGAGGAGATCTAATCAAAAATTCCTATCTTAGCCTTTTTTTTTTTCATGTTTATAACTTCATTTTTATAGAGGTGCCGCAAGCTGGAATGTTTATTTTTTTTGATAAATCTCTATTTGTTGTATGTATGTGTTTAAGTTATCATCAATATTGTTAATCCATATTCCATTTATTGAAGTGTTAAAAATCAGAAAAATGCTATACAGTAAAATCTTCTAAGATGGAATTGCATAGGGAGGGGAATAAAATGAGTTATAGACAATTTGCCTTCTTATCAGGTGTAAATGTATTATATATTCTTTTCTTACGTTTTAGTATATTCATTTTTAATGGATCAACACATTTTTCAATTTAAAACAGGATTCCGTCATAAGCAGGTTCTTTTTCACACGTTTTACTATATTTTAATTTTAGCCATATTTTAATAAGTGTATAAATCTACTATTCTTTAAAAAGAATAAATTTTAATGTTTAATTATAAAATAATTTCGATTTAAATATGTATGCATGTTTTGCAAAGATTTTTATGCCAGATCTTATTTTACTGACCTTCGAACGGACCAGGCACGCCGAGACAATGATTTTCATACGGGTCAAAACCAGGACTAAAAATTTATAGGCGTGAAGACTAGGAAGAATGAAACCAGTCCCGGCGCTGTACGCGAAAAATAATTTAAGGCACGGCCTTATCCTTCAGGAAAAAAGTAAGGCCCGGCCCGTAAAGAGAAATCACTAGGCCCGGCCCGGCCCGAGCCTTCAGAAAAAAATATGGCCCGGGCCCGGCCCGGCCCGAGTGCCGTGAAGAAAAATAGGCCCGAGTACGGGCTTCGGGCCTTGGCCCGGCCCGTGCAGATCTCTAAATTCGGCTAACTGAATATTCGGAAAAAGTGCCGAATACGTAATAGTGCACCGAATATTCGTGCCATCCCTAGTAACAACAAATTCCATGCATCAATAACATAGTTGGGAAAGAATTGTGAATTTTTAGCAATGATCTTTTTCACAATTGAAGAGCTTGGCGGAAGAGGGCGTTATATTAACAAAAAGTAAATTTCGAGAAAATTGAAGTGAAAACTTTTTGTTGAAAAGGGTTTAATGATGTATTTTCTATTTTTTGTAGCAATATGGTTAATATGTTAAGGCTGTTGTTAGTTAGTCAGATCTCAAATTCCTTTCTCCAACCTTATATCTATTGACTTGGAATGCATTCGTGTTTTTAGGGTTTTCGTACCTAAAAAGTAACAAGAACGAAAAATCATGCGCCAAGCATAGATTATGTAGCACTTTCCAACGCTTCCAAAATAATTTTACAAAACATACCGTTTAATAAGCTAAAAGATAACATCTAAGTAAACAATTTGGAAAACGCATAACCTATTTAAAAACATAATTTCAGGAATTTCGAACAGATACAATATTCGGAAAAGTATCCGAGTACTTTTATTCAACCCTGTATATGATCTATAGATTTGTATATATACTATATAGGATGATAAATTTTAGTTTAGTTAGGAAACGCGTAGCGCAGTTTAAAATTCTCCTTCTGGAGTTTCTGTCAATAAACGGAAATGTGTTCTCGAACTTTTGTGCTACCCTGTATATGAAATACAGAATTTATACACACCCAGTAATAGACAAAAAGTGAGTTCAATTGAAAATCGCGTTCAGCAACTTAAAACGCCAGGAATTATTGTTAACAGACAGTAGAGAATTCTTTTGTATGTCCCTGTAAATGAACGATGACTGCTATACACACACTATTCTGTAGTAAGCCTCTTGTAATGCACCTTAGTAATATATATAAATTTCAATGCGTTTAAAATAGTGAAACATTATTTAAATAAACCGCAGACGATTTTTCTCCACAGACGTAATGTAACGGAATTCTTTTGACTGTCCCTGTATAGTAACTATAAGTGGTATGCACACCCTATTCCATATTAAGCTTCTTCTAATGCACCTTAGTGATATATATAAATTTCAATGCGTTTAAAATAGTGAAACATTATTTAAATAAACCGCAAATAATTTTTCCCCATAGACCGCAATGTAACGGAATTCTTTTGAGTGTCCCTGTAAAAAAACTATAAGTGCTACACACTTCCGTTGAAATAGGGAACATGCTATAGCTAACGACAATAACATATAAAAATTGCAGAGCAATCCGAGCATATTTACGGGAGTTAGAGCACGGACAGACGGCCATACGGCCAGACAAACCGAAGTCATAAGCACTTTTCAACTAGGTTGGAAAGTGCTAAAAACGGAACCATTATAAGATCACCCTATCCGTCTGTCTGTCAGAGCCCTTTTTCTCGTAAACTATGAGACGTGGAAAGTTCAAACTTGGGGAAGTTATAAAACCTTTTTACCCACATATTTTCAGATTATTGGCCATTCACAAATATGTTTAGGAAAAAATTAGGGGTTTAATTAAGTTACGTGAAAAAAAAAAAAAGTTTTATTTTTGTATATCGTGTGAAAAATCTCGTAATATTGAACTCAAAAATATATTTGTTTTAATTTTTGGTATGATATTTTCAAAGATATCGTCCAAATGGCACTGTGAAAATATGTCCCCTCCCCCCTTTATTTCCGAATCTACTGAAACTAAAATTATGAAACAATTAGGGGTAGTAGGAGTTTATTTAAACTTTGCAGGAAAACTATAGCGATTTTCCTATATAGTTTTAGAGAAAAACGTATTTTTCTGTTACACACAAACTTTGCATTTCGGGTGGTCAGCGAGGGAGTTGACGGGACGGGCACTCGAGGTATCTATCGATGCAGAATCATTCAAGAATACTTGATAATGATTTTCGAGAACAATTGTCGGTAATTAGCCGAGATATTAATCAAGTTACTTGAAAAAAAAAAACTTTCCTTTTATATATCGTGTAGGGTATCGTTCGAAAGATCTGACAACAGCGAACTCAAAAATATATTTGTTTTAATTTTAGGTATTCTATTTTCAGAGATATCGTCGAAAGTATATTGGAAAAATATATCCCCTCCACTCCTCCTATTTCTGAAAAAAAAATGAAAAAATTAGGGATAGTAGGAGTTTATTAATTAATAAATGGTAATTAATAAATGCAATGTACAGAACTCTTCGAGCGCTAGTTATACTGGTACTTGACCTATTTATTTAAATATCTCCTTGGAAAATATTTATTTTAAAATTATTTTGCGTTATACGCTTCTTTAAAAAATTGATAATATATTTTAAATATATTAAAATAATATATAATATACTTTCTTCTTTTAAAGATAAAAGAAAGTAAAAATGTTAGGATTGATCCGACACGACCCAAACTGCGGGCCCGGCCAGGTTCGGTTAAAATCCGGTTATTTGATCCGGTATAAGACTAACAAGAATTTCTAGTTTATAGATACTAAACTTCCTTTATTCTTGATCAGATATTGCATCATTTAAAAATAGCAGTATTCACTCAACTGTGCAACTCTCAATGATGTAGCATCAGTTTAAATTGGTGATTAAACAGAATGACGCAGATTTATCGCGGCTTTTGTGTCAGATGCATCCTAAAAAGCCACTGGGGTATCACTGACGGCTTACAAGAAAAATGAAAAAAAGGAAACACATCTTCAGAGAACTGAATTTCTATTTCTGTTTCGAAATCCTCATTAAGTAAAAAAAAAAATATCTACTGATTAATAATTTCCAAATAGCTTGTTAGCGTAAGTATGTCATTTGCCTTTTTGATAAACGACGGAGAAAAATCATGAATATGCATTTTTAACACTTTCCAACAAAGTTGAAAAGTAGAGATCGACCGAAATTTCGGTTTCGGTTTCGGCGCAAAATCGGAGTTTCGCCGAATATTCGTTTTCGGCGGAACTGCTGCCAAAATTTTGGTGCCAAAACCGAAACTATCTGTATTTCAAAATCTCGTTCCTTCTTTTGGAAATTTTCAACTTTACTCATTGATATAAGTTGTATCGGCTCAAATTAAATATTCATTATTGAATTTGTTTTACATTTTATAACTACATTGTAAATTAATTATTGATAAATTCCTATAATTATTGGTTGTTAGAAAATAATAAAATATAAAAGTTGTATTATTTATGTTTCATTTTTGTTTGAAACCTATACTCAGTGTTGAATTCAGACACTTTTTCCCGGGAGGGATTTCTGGGGCTCCGGGGGGAACTTGCACTTTTTGACCATTGAAAGTAATAAATCTCAAATCTTCTGGGGGGACATTTCAATGCTCCGGGGGAGGATTGTCCCCCCCCCCCCCGAGCCACCCCCTGAATTCAACACTGCGACAAACATATATAAATATATGTTTGTTTGTTAGAAATGTGGTTCAATACACGTATAATTAATGAAATAATTAGTAACGTAATTAGTTATTATTAAGTAACTATTAATTATTTGTTATTAATTAATTAATTAGTTAATTAATAATTATATGCAGTTATGTATATATTAATCAGTTTTTAAATTTTTTTAACAC
Source organism: Maratus michaelseni (assembly GCA_963931845.1). Taxonomy (NCBI): domain Eukaryota; kingdom Metazoa; phylum Arthropoda; class Arachnida; order Araneae; family Salticidae; genus Maratus; species Maratus michaelseni. The sequence continues at coordinate 388,359,026 of OZ007590.1, read as the reverse complement.
TTTCGGTTTCAGTTTCAGTCGAAAGTGGGAAGATCACCGAAATTCAGTTTCGGTTTCTGTTTCGGTCTTAAAAACCTATTTCGGTCAATTTCTATTGAAAAGTGTTTATGAATTCGGTTTGTTTGTTTGTCTGTCCGTCGTCTGTCCGTGCCTCAACTCCCGTAAATATACCCGGATTGCCTTGAAATTGATATATATTATTGGGGTTTAATATGGGATATATGGTATTGAAAATTAAGTGTGTAGCATTTATAGTTCATTTACAGGGCCACTCAAAACTCTTTTACATGGAGATAAATCGTTTGCAGTGTATTTCAATGATGTTACACTATTTTAAACATATTGAATTTTATACATATATCACTGAGGGGTATTGCAAGACGCTTAGCACTACAGATTATGGAGTACACAGCATTTATCTTTAATTTACAGGGGCACAAAAAAGAATTAGGTTACCGCACTCACTATGAACAATAATTGCTAGAAGTAGTTTTCAGTTGTTGCAAGTGCTTTTAAATGTAACTATTTTTTTTGCATATTGATTGGTGTGTATAAATTCTATAGATCATATACAGGACTGCACAAAAGATCCCGAGTACATTGCCGCTCATTGACGGAAATTGACGAATAGGAATTTTCAACTGTGTTATGTGTTTCTTAACTGAACTAAATTTTAACATATCATGTAGTAGATATACAAACCTATTGATCCTATACAGGGCTGCAGATAAACATTCTCTCTATTTCTCTCTCTCGCGCGAGCGCACGGCGCAGAATTTTTACTGGTATTCTACCAGTAACCGAAAGAAAAAAAAAAAATCTGAAATTACACACGAGTCTCTTTTAACTATATATTTTTTTTCTATTGCCACAAAACATACCAGTATTTTATGCCTTATATGCGGCAAATCGAATCGCACTTCAATACGACAATTTGTTATTATATATATATATATATATAGACATTTTTGAAATGTGTACAGACTTAAAGGGCATTATGTACTTGTAGAAAGGAAAAGAAAAACTTTTTTTAAATAATATTTTTTTTAACCGATAAATTATACAAATTATACATGTTTCATGCATGCATGTTTTGTATTACATTCCCAAAATATCCTAACAGCATGAATATCCCTCAAAATATTCTAACAGCAGCATGCATTCTGTATGCATCGGATTTTGGACACATTGAGCATACTAAACTTGGATTTTTTTTTTTTAAATATAAATTGTACCATGCTTATATGTCTTTAGTTTTATTTGTAAATTTGCGTCTGACCACCGCCCCCGAATACTAGGCCTTACGAGCTGACACAAAAATGGTGCCTTTCATAGGCGGAATCATTTCAGCGTTTATACGGTCCCTTGAATTTGAATATCAGTAATTTCTTAAGGCTGTTCTCAAATCGAAACTGGTTACTTTATGACACATTTTTTAATTCATTTTTGTTCGGAAATGTATCAAATTGGCAATATTCAGAAACTGTGTAATCGAAAGACTTTTTCCATTTCTGGGTAAAGACACAATATCTTTCAGAAAATACTGTCAAAGTTGGCGTTTTGAACCGAATTCCCGACGTGCCGGCTCAAAAAAAGGAAAAAACGTGTCATCACGTGACAGCAATCGCTTATATCTGGATAAGTTATTTATTATTCAAAATCATGGCAAACTCATTTCGATTCCAAATTGCTTCCATAGTCAGGGGTACCAATTTTATGACTTTGCGTTTAAAAATAAGTCAGAAAGTTTCGCGTTGTTGAGCAGGTTATTTGGGAACCACCTTAAAGCATTCTTCGACTTATTTAATCTCAGAAAAATAAGGCATAGAATATTAAAAAAAATATTGGTATTTAAATTCAAGGGACCGTACAAATGATGAAAAAGACCCCCCCCCCCCCCTACGGCAGCTGCCATTTTTGTGTCAGCGCATAGGCCTAGTATTCAGGGGGATCCGACTTATATTATGCCACGCTTCTGCATGTAATTTAACCCTTTGATTGAATATATTCCAATTATAAATTAATCCAATATTACACAAATATTGGTTTTACATTGGAAATATTTTCAACGAAATGCTAATATTCCACTAAAATTGGCTTCGCACTGGAAATATATCCAACGAAACTCCAATATTATTGAAATATTGGCTCTATCAATGAAAAAAATTTCAGTGAAACACCAATACTGTACAAATACTGGGTTTACAGTGGAAATATTTCCATTGAAACTCCAATATTGATTTTAATGCCTTTACATTGGCTAAATATGTCTTTCCAATATTGCAGCAATATCGGCAAAATGCTAACATTCCAATTATTGAAGACAATATTTCATGCTAATGAATGCAATATTGGATCAAGAAATATACAATATTGGCTTGTCACTAGGTTTGTATCTCGTAAAACCTCTTGTAAAAGTAATCACACGAGTTTTAGGAAATATATATTACAAAAATATCAATAAAGCGGAAAACGTTTCATGGAAAAATGATTCTAAAATTGTTTTCCTCCCTTTTGTATACCCAAGTCTTGCTTTCTGCTTAAACGTCTGCATGCTATATCTTCTTTTTAGTTTTTTTCCGGGGATAACGGCCGTAAATAAATTACCTGTTATTTGCTCTGTTCTTTGTTATTAAGAATCATCTGGTAAAAATGTGAATTCTTGTTTGTAAATGTAATGTCTTGTTTGTAAAAAGGGTTCGCGGAAAAATGGTTCTTTGTCATGTTTCTTTTCTCTCTTTTTTTTTTTTTTTTAAATTTTCCGCATTGCTGATAAAACTTTACGCTGAGTATTTATTTGTTCTGCGATAGAGTAGATGATAGTTCCATTGAATTTTGGGTATTTTCAAAAATATTTTTCTCCGCTCAACTACGCGAAACTTTCTGACGCATTCACGATCTCATTTTAAATGTAAAAGCATGAAATTGACATGTAATGGGTAATAAGAGTGATTGGAATCGAATAGCAATTTTATTTTTTTGATAAATGAATTACATCTTGAGTTATAAACGATTATATATAAACCATTTTTTCATCATTCGTGATATTTCTTTTTAATTCTCTTAATAGTCCAGGGGAAATGCACATGTTACCTTGCAAAAGGTCGCGTAGAAGATTTTATTTTTTTGACTTGTATATAATAAAGCCAGCATGGAAAAACCGAATTATCCAACAAAATTTCTTAAGGGAGAAATTTCTGTGGCCAAAAAACACCAAAATTTTGGGACTTTTATTGTTGTTTTTTAAATATCTAGAGATCCGTTGTCGTAGCGTATTATTTGTTAATTACAATGTTAAAGAAGACAAAATTATCTACAACTTTCATATTTACAACTTTTTTATACACTCAATAGCAAGCGCAGTACGACATTTCAAAAATAAGAGAATTTTTTCAATGTCCTTAAAAACCGTGAAAAACGTAGTTTTGTCCCGACGCGCGACGATTCAAATGTTCCCCACGGATGTAATGATGTATGCCAACTTCTACAGATTGACAGCAGAAAATTATCTATTATTTGCACACCCTCGTCTTCATTTTCATCACAACAGACATATTTTAAATTCAATAAATCTATATAATTTAGTAAGTAGGGGAGCGTGTGGATGACTAAGACAATTTTCATATTTAGACAATAACTTTAAGTATATACAATTGTTAATTTTAAAGTATTGTTTAAAATAATATTTCAGTATTTAGTAACTTATTGGCACGACAGTTTCAATAAAAAAAAAATCTTGTTTAATTTTAATAATTATTTTTATAATGCATGCATATGTTCATTTTATTCCATAAACATTTTATTCTATAGTACAATGGTATATTTTATTTACCGATTATTGATGACATATGTTTTAATGTTTTACTGTTTTAAGTATATCAAACATTGGATTGTAGTTCTATATAAAAGGAGGGACTCAAAAAATAAATATATCTTATGTAACAAATATTTTTACCTTATAAAATGTCTACAATAAAAATGACAACATATTATTTCATTAACTAATATTATGCATTTATATCTCTTGTAAAATTTAAAAATTCTATCAATAAAATATTTGAGATAACTATTTTCATAAATATTTTCAAAATATTAGTTTTAGTAAATATTGTCAATATTTTCCCACTTTTATTATATAATTATAACAAGAAATTATAACATTTTAGCGTGCAAAAATATATATAATTTTAAGATTTTATCTATTAAATGCTTTAAAGCTCAAACAGAAGAACTTGTTTTTGAAAAATACACTTTGTGGAATATTCTAATCTTCTGTAATATGTACTGTTTTGAAACTATATCTGTTGAATTATCTCAGTGCTACCATCTATCAAATAAAATACCGAGTTATTTATGATTGTAGACCATATAAACATTTTTGTTGTTATACATTCATTCCCTATCTCATTCAAGTCCACTTTCCCTACACAATAAAGTAAGGTACGCAATATGACTGCATAAGCTAAATGAAAAAATGTATTTTAATAACGATAATTTCTACGGGATATTTAACAATATTTTTGTCTCTTTGATGGGACTGCTGTAGGATTATTAGCGTTCAGTTTCCTCGATAGAAGATATATCATGTATCATGGTTCTTCTAGAGCAGGGGTTCCCACACTTTTAGATCGACGTACCACTAAATCGAAGTTCATACTTCCTCGTACCACCAGATAAAAAACGTAAAGCTAATATAGAAAAACCTATAAAAAGGAACCTGCCTAAAAAGAAATATATCTTCGGTCTTTCTTGTTTCCGTCATAGCAGGTTTTATTGTATTTAAAAATGAATAATTACATAACTAAATTGGTACTAAGATTGGCTGCTTTGTAATAACATTCAAGTAAAAAGTAGTATCACCATTAAATTTTAATAATGCATACAATATAAAGAAAAAAAAATGTTTTGGTATAGGAAAAAAGGCACAATACTTAATGACATATTGGCGCACACTGATTCATATACTATTACAGTAGGCTAATTTGCTTCTATCGCTAATGAAAAGGGTGGACTTGTTTTATCAAGCACAGCTTCCTCATGTCTGGCTCAATATTAGATAGTTTTAGTCATAAGTCACATTCGATGTTTACTTTATTCGTGTGTTTGTTTTTGATGTAACGAAGAGGGGGAGCACATTCACAGATATATGTTGTGCTAAACGCAAACAGACTTTGACGATATCAAACGGTACTCTCATATTCTCGCCAATAAAAAATCTGTGACGTTCATCTTTTTGAATGTGGACTCCAGTAATCCATCACAGGAGAGCTGAATAAGTTCACTTCTTTCCTCTATCGTGAGATAGGGTGTCTCATATGATATGCTGATTTCTGTATTTTATTCCACGTACCAGTATCGGATTTCTGCGTACCAGTAGCCAGAGCTTCCTGTACCAGTACTGGTACGCGTACGATAGTTTTTACCAATCCCTGCTCTAGATGTATCTTTTCTTTTTTCCTGGCAGTTATTTGTCACCCGCCCCCTCTTCCTCCTACCCACTCTGTATAATAGAGAGGGTATGTAAGTTGGAAAAATAGCCTCATTTTTGAAAAGCCGTACTGCACTTAAGAATAGGGAGGGGGTGCAAATAACAGATAATTTACTGCTATCAATATGTAGAAGATGACATACATCATTACATCCGTGGGGAACATTTGGATCGTCGCGCGTCGGGACAAAACTATGTTTTTCACGATTTTTAAGGACATTGAAAAAATTCTCTTATTTTTGAAATGTCGTACTGCGCTTGCTATTGAGTGTATAAAAAAGTTGTAAATATGAAAGTTCTAGAGAATTTTGTCCTCTTTAACATTGTAATTAACAAATAATACGCTACGACAACGGATCTCTAGATATTTAAAAAACAACAATAAAAGTCCCAAAATTTTGGTGTTTTTTGGCCCCAGAAATTTCTCCCTTAAGAAATTTTGTTGGATAATTCGGTTTTTCCATGCTGGCCTCATTATATACAAGTCAAAAAAATAAAATCTTCTACCCGACCTTTTGTAAGGTAACGCCTTTTTTTGGTACATTTCCCCTGGACTATAATGTTTTTGTCATTTTTTTTTTTCTAAAAATTAAAATAAATTTTTTTTTTTTTTTTTTTTTTTTGTAAGTTTATAATTGGAGTAGAAGGAATTTAAATTATATATTTCCTTTACTATAATTAGTGTCACTTGATTTTATGTCATTTCTTCATCATTCGCGATATTTCTGTTTCAGTTTCATCTCTTAATGTCTTATATCATTTTTTTCCTAAAAAACTAAAATAAAATGATTATTTTGAGGTTCACAATTGGAGTGACAGGAATTTAAGCTACGTTTTCCCGTACTAAAATCAGTGTGACTTGATTGTATGTTTCTTTTTTCATCATTCATGACATTTCTGTTTATCTTAGTAGTTTTCTCTTAATCTCTTTTGTCATTTTTTTTTTTAAAAACTAAAATAAATTGATTTTTACATACTTTATTTTAGCGTACATTTCTGTTATGTATGTGGCAATCAAATCTTGTGACTCATTTTTCACCCACTTCCTGTTGACGTAGAGCTTTGAAATTTGGATATATATGTATTCTTGAGGGCAATACATGAATTGGACATTATTTTTTAAAAATTCGATTTTAAGGGGGGGGGGGGTCAACGTCAGCCCAAAACTTGCATTTTCCGCATAGAAAGAACGTTACGATTGTTTAATTGAAAAAATAGCTCCATTGTTGCAACATTCATCCATTTTCACCTCATTGTGTCACGCATCATTGTGACGTCAGCATTGAGCGACGCACACATTTGTGTTTTATAAATATAAGTTGACTTTTTTGTGAATTTTAATGAAAACATGTATTTTCTTTTTAATTTTACATTTAAGTTTATAATTGAAGCAAAATGAATTTAAATTATACATTTCCCTTACTGAAATCAGTGTCACTTGATTTTATGTCATTTTTGCATCATTCGCGATATTTCTATTTAATTCTGTTAATGTCTTTTATCATTTTTTTTCCCTGAAAAACTAAAATAAAATGATTTTTTTAAGAATCATAATTGAACTAACAGTACTTTAAGTTATATATTTCCCTTACTAAAATCAGTGTCACTTGATTATATGTCATTTTTTTTATCATTCATGATATTTCTGTTTAATTCTCTTAATGTCTTTAATCCTTTTTTTCTAAAAAAATAAAAAATAAAATGATTTTTTTTAAGGTTCATATTTGGACAAACGGGAATTTAAATTATGTATTTCCCTTACTAAAATCAGTGTCACTTGATTTTATGTCATTTTTTTTTTTTTTTTTTTTTTTTTTTTTATCATTCGCGATATTTCTGTTTAATTCTCTTAATGTCTTTTATCATTTTGTTTTCTAAAAACCTAAAATAAAATGATTTGTTAAGGATCATAATTGGACCATCAGGACTTTTTAAGTTATGCATTTCCCTTACCAAAATCAGTGTCACTTGATTATATGTCATTTTTTTCATCATTCGTGATACTTCTGTTTAACTCCCTTAATGTCTTTTATCATTTTTTTTTTCTAAAAAAAAAAAAAAAAAAAGAAAGAAAGAAAAGAAAAGAAAAAAATTATAATAATAATTTTTGATTAAGGTTAATAATTGAAGTAAAAGGAATTTATATATTTACCTTACTAAAATTAATGTCACATGATTTTACGTCTTTTTTTTTTTTTTTTTTTTTTTTTCAAAATTCGTGATATTTCTATTTAATTCTGTGAATGCCTTATATATATTTTTTCTTGAATATGACCATTTATAAAGCAGATTCGTTTTGTTTAGTCATTTATTTTTCAGAATTATCGCTAAGAAATACATTTTATTTTCAAATTTGAATGTTTGCTTGCTTCAAAACTTCTTGGAAATTTTTCTTTGTTTTGTATTCCAGTTTCTCGCTTCGCTGATAAAATTCTGCACTATCTGTTTCTTCATTTGAAACGAGAGACATTGTTATAGCCTCAAGCACAACTGCTAATCTTTATCTAAATATGAGTGAATGATATGTTTTCTTAATATCTGATACACAGTTTGCTATTTTAAATTATAATTTATTGTTGGCCGATTATATTCAGTTGAATGTTTTTGAAGACCTTGTGATTGAAATAGATTAGAAAGTATTTCTGATCTGGATATTTGATAATTTCAGTTCAAGAATTCAAGCAAACGTTATTCTGACAAATTCTTGAAATATTAACAACTATGCGTATGTAAGAGCGACAAAGTTCTATTTCTTTCACTTCGGTCTTTTCTGCTGTCGTTAGAAATGTGTTGTCTACTTATGGACTACTGCCAAAAACCGGTTGTTATTTTTATCGTCCAGGCGTTACTTCTAAATATCGAATAATTTTAATTTTTACATCATTGAATAGGAAAAAAATGCACTTTCGAATAAAAACTGCAGTTCAATTTAGTGACTTTTAAATTTGTTCCGAAATAATTTTCGAATATAATTAAAAAAAAATAATAAATAAATAAATAAATAAATAAAAACTATCTCAACAATGAACATTTGTCTGCTACAATAATATAAAGCAACTGAATGATTTACCACAATTGGCAATTTATTTCCTTGAGCAAATTAAACTAGTCGTTCGGTGCCACCATAATACTTACCCATCATGGATATGCATAATTTAAAATATGAAAATAAAACATGTGTAAACTATTTATAAAATGCATTGCCATTCGAATAAAATCCTGGCTTGATGACGTTTTAAACTTTAAATGCTCTATTACTGAATTGCGTAAAAGAAACATCCTTATAACTCCAAAATTGACAATCCTATTAACTAACGGTTTACTGCGTCGGATTAAGCGTCTCCTTTCCAATTAAAATATATCTTTGAATTGAAATTTGAATGAAATATGGGGTCATGAAAAATCGAAGAGTGTAGAAAATAGGATTACAAATATCTCGGTAACTCATTATCCGATCGGCTTCATTCTTTATGCAAAATTTATGTCTTTTTATTGTATTTTATATTCATGCTTTAAAATAAACAATTTCGAAAATTTTTATATACCTTTTATCAGAACGAATGTTTCGAGAGTCCGAAAAAAATAGTTCCGGATATTCGAGATTACTGAAATTCAATAATCTTCTTCCCATTATTACATACTAAGTGCATACCAAATTTCAAGTCTCTATCTCAATTTGTTCGGGAGATAGAGTTTACAGACACACACACAGACAGACGGACGGCGATTTTTTTTTTTTCTAAAAATATGTTTTTTGGAATCTCCAGTGTCTGAAACGTGTAAATCCGTCATTTTTTTTTTTTTTTTTCGATTTTCAAAACGATTACAAGATGATGAGTAAGTAAAAGAAAAGAAAAAGCCGATAAACCCTAAGATACTACATTTTGGCACTAAACTTAAATCTGTCAACACAAAGACAGATTTTTATATTATGTTGAACTGTTGAACATAAAATTATTATCATATTAAGTTAAAAATATTTAAAATATATGTTGCATCAGAATTCAAAATTGTATTCTAATTTTTGGTATTTTATGCTTCCTACTGGCTAAATTAATTCTGTAGCATAAGTTTCTTACACAGGTTTTTTGCTGTGTTCAAGGACTTTTACTGAAGTTGAAATTGAATTAAGGGCAATTATTGGATATATTCTATGTATTCCATATAGTAGAATCTTTCTTTAAAAGAGTCCAAATCTTCTGCAATGTAGTAAACTTTACCTCATTTTTAAGTTTTCCCTATATTTGCTTTTATTTCTTTTATCCTACCAAATGTTTTATAAAATATAAATTCGATTTTGCTGCATTTAAATGAAAAAGTATCATAATCAAAATTTAAAGATTTTTTTCTGTGCCTTGACATCCAGTGGCACAGATAGGAGGGGTTGGGAGAAGGACTGGTGGAGAAAATCTTCGGGGCCCCTGATAAAAAGTTGCGGGACTCCTGCTGCTATAAGTTTGCTGCTACAGTTACAGTCAATTCCACAAGAGCGGTCGGCCTGTTTCTCTGAAAAAACACACAAACTGGTTAAAAATAAATTTACATACAGTAGTACATTCATAAAACTAAAATACTTTTGCTTTATAAGTTATCCATGAAGGAGGAGTTCGATCAATTCGAACAAGCGCTAAAATGTCTCGAGAATATTAAAGTACTTTTGACAAAAGAATAAGGTAAATTTTCTTACCTTTTCTGAAGGTGCTTACTTTGGCTTAATATCCAATTGGTAATTTAATCCATAGGTAATCCGAGATGACACTTATCTCACAGTCGTTGTTATTACACCGTCACTGGAAACTAAATAATTATATTAGTAGTTGGACACAAAATAAATTGGACTTCTTTCTCATATTGACGATTATATATTCTTGATTATATGAAGACTGATACATAGAAAACAATTACAATTAAACATTTATATTTAAACTTATATTATTATATATTTTATCTTATCTGAGCACGCAGGCTCACGTGTGCTCACGATTACATTTTGTTACAGACTGAGGAAGTTAAAGTCATAAAAAAAAAATGTTCATAGTTCATCATTACATCATTCGAAATGACGCATACGTCAGTGGAAAAATACACATTTCATAGCTTGAGCGTAAGAACGCAATCGGTATAATAATGTTTATAATTATTGTTCTTAAAGTCTTTAATCTATTTCGTATAATAACAGTTTATCAATTTTGAAGAGTTCCGGAACATTTATTTGAAGTTGAGTAGTCATAAATTTCACTCTGCAATTCATTATGCGTTGAAAGAAATGTTGAATGTCTTTCCTTCTTTCGAAGAGGAAGTGAAAGAGTGGTTTTTCTGAAAATAAATTACTCGATGAGGTTAATATTTCTAACAATCCAGTCTCCTTTGTTTCCGAGTATAGCTAGGCAACATGAACAGAAAAATATACGGTAATACCTCGGTTTTCGTTGACTTCGGTTATCGTCGGTTTCGGTTTTCGTCGATTTTTTCCGCGAAAAATTTGTTTCGGTTTTCGTCGGTTGCCTCGGATTTCGTTTATTTCCTGTGTATTTGTGTGCTTTTTTTATTGATTGCGAGTGCTCCATCATGGAACCAAAGAAGGTTTCTTGTAAGCAACTTGTTTTATAATAATGTTTTGCCCCATTTTAGGCAAATCTTAAAGAAACGGCAGAAACAGACCACTTAGGACAGCTTTTTTGAGTGACACAGGTCCTCTGACTCTAAAGCTATGCCGTACTGCCAAAAGACCAAAAAGGGAAGTGACCCCAGATACATTGGGTTGATACCCCATATGCTAAGAACTCTATATTAATTTCTTATTGTTTTAGGTATTAAACGCTATACTTATTCTCGATAAAATGTGTTTTTGATACGTATTTTGGAGTGTTTAGAACGAATTAATTGGATTTACATAGATTCATTTGAGTATATAATTGATTCAGTTTTCGTTGGTTTCGCATTTCGCCGATTGTTTTCGGACGGATTATCGACGAATACCGAGGTATCACTGTATAAGGACTTTCTAACGAATTAGCCTTTCAAAGAAGAAAACCATTTTTTGAAAAATGTTTCAAATTGGTGGCGCTTGTGTAGGACGGTTGCTCTATACGTCACCAGTTCGTCTGCTTCTTCAAATCGTCTGCTTGACAGCAATCAACTGGTGTCGGTCTACTATAATACAGGCTGGATAATCAAGAATTTTGTTGCCAACTTTCACACAAAAAAAAAAAAATGGATTCTCAAAATTGAGTAAAAAGTACTCAATTTTAAATACGTCACATACTCAAAATAGCTCCGATCCAAGAGAACATGTGTTCTCAAAATTGAGAAACACATGTACTCATTTTTGACTCCATGGATGTGTTCCAATATGAACCTTTATGGGCTCATTTTTTATCTCATGGATGTATTCAAATATGAATTGTGATGTACTCATTTTTGATACCATAGGTGTAAGTCAGATATGAACTCTGTGTGCTCTCTGTTAAACATTTAATAATTTTTTTCTTATTTTCTGTAATCAGCAGTACCTTCTGTAAATATTAAATTTATGTGAATATTAAATTATGCACAGTATTCTAAAATAATAAACAATCTCATCATCCCCCCCCCCCCCCGCTCGCTGTAGCTGTACCACCTCCCACCCTTTCCGTTGAGAACCACATAAAATTTAAATTCAAATTTTATCCTAATGCTTTAAGCACAAAGTTTTAATTTGAATAACACTTATAACAAAATTAAACTTCCGAAAACTGTGTACTTTTATGGCATGATTTCGTAAGAATTTCCTGAAAAATTCTCCCTAAATCAGTTTTAAAATATATTTTTTGCATTTATTTTATCTATACACGTACACACACAAACACGTGCGTATTATATATACTTCAGTCGTTCATGTTTTTATCTTTGAAGAACTATGCAGTGACTGTACACGTATTTCTAGAAGAAAAATTGCATCTACTACCGCCATTTTTGCTTATTGAAATCTGATAAGAAATACGTTGCATCTTCTTTAGGAATTCCTTACAGACTACGGAACTGAATTTCTAAAAGATGACTAAAGAAAAATGCTCCGCTCATGTCAGAGGACATAAGGGGAAACTTTGTTTATTCATTTTACTACCATATTTGGCGATTCTTAATAGAAAAAACAAGTTGGAAATTGTAAGTGAAACGTGACAAATGAGGGTGCGTTCGTACTATAACTTGTTTTATAAATATTCAGATCTTGGTGCAATAGCTGTTGTACTCTTTTGCAAAAATGCATGAATACGAAATTTATTTTATGGGTAGATTTTCATATTATATAGATATTCATTTTATTTTATGAAATTAAGTTTCAATACACTTTTACAAACAATTCATTACAATTAATTCTGTTACATTAAAATTATACTATGCGCAAATATCCGATACAAGACAATATTTTTAAAAAAAAATCATCGTTATTATTTCACTGAAAAAATGAATTATATCGTCTGCTATTATGATAGGATTCGTTTCCGTAATAAAATTAGTACATTTTAAGTTGGCAACATTTCATCTTTTGTTGACATTGACTGAAAATTCCAATGGGAAACTTAAGCATAGCTTTGAAAATTTCAGAACTTGAATCCTATATTTAGACTCGTTTTCAATTTAATATCTATTCCTCCGGAAACATCTATCTAAGAAACTGCCGGTAGATTATAGGATTGCTATCCTTAAACAATTTTAGTATACAAATTCGGTTTTTAAATTCAGTAATACGGAAATAATAGAACTCCATCTTAAAAAGGACGTAATCGCCATAGCAACCTAGACATTACCTATCATGAGATATCATTGAATTAATTACGTAGGATAGGATTTAATAGAATGAAGAAAACTTTTATGAATATATTTTTAAGTTTTGATTCGATTTTCATAAAATTTGAAATGATTCGATAAAATTCTGCTACGATTCTATATATTAAATTTCAAACCATTCGGTTGGGTAGTCTTTGCGCTGTTATATGCGGACAGACGGATGGACCAGACGTTGACTAGGTGCTACGTATTTATATAATTACGCACGCACCTAAACAGTAGTAGGTTGTGAATTAATTTATAAAACTAGTTATAGTACGAACGCACCTCATTTATCACGTTTGATATATACGATTTCCAATTTGTTATGCATAATATTTAATTTTATGATTGTTTAAAATTAATCGAATCTAGTGAGACACAAAAGGGGGGGGGGGGGGTGATTTTATTTAAGAATTTTAAATATAAAAAATCAGTTTCAAAAGAAAAATGAATAATGTTTTCCACCTACATAATTAATGTTATAGAACCTTAATTATATTATTTATCCAAAAGAGAATTTACTATGAGTATTTATACGATATAATTAACAGATAAATCTGTAAGAAAAACGAGAGGTTTTGAAAGAGAAAAAAATTACTATAATTTGCATAATATTAGTGTTTCGAAGAAATTGAATGCACCTTACCAGTAAATTTTGCAGCTATAAATTACTTTATACTTCATCCATTTTGCATTTATTCTTAGGGAAATGAACCATCTGGTCATTTAATTGCTGTGTATTAATTGTTGATAATGAGCCCTTGATGAATAATTGAATTAAAATACTTCAGACGTAATAGTTCTCCCATTATTGTTTTAAACAATGAAAAATTCATCTAGCGCAGCTGCATCCATAAATACCGTATTTTCTACAGTGTATAAGAAGAGCAGCTCTTTAGCCTTAAATTGCGCCTTTAAAATGGGATGCGTCTTATACAATGAAAGAACAGATTTTTTTGCACCTTAAAAGTATGATGTCTGTAATACAATGAAGGCAGGGGTGCAAAAATCTGGGCGCCAATGGGCAGATTCCCACCACTAAATTTTTAGTATTCTTCGCCTAATAAAAATAACTGATAAAATTTAGGCGAAGTATACTAATAAAATTTGACGAAGAATACTAATAAAATTTAGTGGTGGGAATCAGCCCATTGGCGCCTAGATTTTTGCACCCCTGAATGAAGGAGCTGATTTATTTGGGCCTTAAAAATGGGATGCGTCTTATACAATGAAGGAATAGTTATTTCATGTGCCTTAAAATGGGATGCGTCTTATACAATGAAGGAATAGTTATTTCATGTGCCTTAAAATAGGATGCGTCTTATATAATGAAGGAACAGTTTTTTATGCGCCTTAACATGGGATGCATCTTATATAATGAAGGAACAGATATTTTTTGCGCCTTAAAAATGGGATGCATCTTATACAATGAAGAAACAGATTTCAGATTTTTTTGTTTTTTGCGCTTTATAAATGGGGTGATGTGTCTTATACAATGAAGAAAGAGATGTTTTGTGCCTTAAAAGTGGGATGGGTCTTACACAATGAAAAGACAGATTTTTACGCCTTAAAAACGGGATGCGTCTTATACAGTGAAGGGAAAGATTTTGTTTTCCCACTCTTTTTACTATTTCTCATGTTTATATGATGTATACGCTTTTGTTAGTACTACTTTATTTCAAAATGAAAAAAAAAATGTACACACATACATATATAATTAGTTACATTGAGTAACGAAATTTTTATATGAAGAATTATACTTAATTTCAGGAAAGGAATAAGTGATATTCACATTCTTTTCGTGTTAAATTTTGGTGTGCGTCTTACGAAAAAGAGCGTCTTTATACACCGGAAAATACAGTAATTGCTACATATATATTGAGCATTTAATAAATAATTCAATAACAAAATACTTAGTATTTCGCCCCATTATTTTCTTAAACAATTAAAAATTCATCTAACGCAGCAATATCCATAAATAAATGTTACTGAACCGCCTTTAACGAATAAATATACCATTTAAACCCGTTTTTTTCATCGGGTTATATATGTGAACGGCTAACAAGCATTTCCTGCTGTAATTACTAATTAAATTCGAGGCCAGTGATTTGCATTTCTGTTATCTTTATCTGTCCGGTTTTTTCGTTATTTTTTTCTTTATTATGGAAAAAAAGAAGAAAAGTGCCTCTTAAAGGAAAACTTACGTTTTTACGTTAATTGGAAGTTCTTCATTTCTTCTTTCTTCTTTTTCTCAATCCTTTCTAGCCGGGTGACTTTGTTATCGGGTTTTGTAAACAGGACTCGGAGTATGAGTCTGCCGCTCTTTACTTCTTCCTTCAGTTGATCAGCTGCAGCCGCACGGAGAAGTGCTCTGTTTCTTCGTTTGCTTTTAATCAAATCAAATGCGCACGGAATTTTGTTAACCGTTTAGCGTTGTGGATGTTATTTCATCGTTGACCTCGGAGTATTTTATTCAGAGTGCATGGGAAAAAGTGATAAACTTGGTTAAAAAAATACACTGGTGATTATTATTTGTGCCGTGGAGTTTTTAATTTGGTTTTCTTATCGCATTCTGGAGCAACTATTAATCAATATGGTAAGTGCATTTAGTGCGAAATTTATTTTTATTAATAAAATACGTATAACAATCTGTGAACAATGTAGAAATTAATTAATGTTGATGAATGAAAGTTTATTACCTCTAAGCTTTCTGTTTAAAATTTTGTATTCAAAGAGTAGAAATCTCGCGAAATTAATTTGTTTTATATTCTCATTACATGTAGAGAAAATAATCGTAGGATATCGGCATAAAATTTTGCATTCAGTTGATCAGCTGGAAACGTATGAAAAAAATACCGCTCCTTGTTTTGCTTTTAACCAAACACACGTTTGGTATTTTGTTAACCGTTTAGGAGTTGTATAGATAAAGTACTCTCAGTGTTGTGGATGTTGTTTCCTTGTTGATGCGGGAATAAGTGATAAATTTGATTAAAACACGTTAGTGTTTATTTATTTTTTGTGCAGTGGAGTATGGGTTTCCTTGATCACGTGCTGAAAAAACTGTTAATCAGCATACTATGTAGAATAGGTGCGATATTTATTTTGCTTATGAACATTCCGTTAAAAGTAAAAATTCGGAAATTTGGTTAGTGGCTTGTAACCTCCAATTTTTTAGTGGTTAGTGGCCTGTAGCCTGCAATTTTTAGTGGTTACTTTTTAAAGTTATTAATCACTATCCGACGTAAAATAATTTTTTAACTTCATTTTTTTCTCTCCGAGCCTGCAAATCATCGAAAAATAAATGATTATTTATTTATATTTGTGAAAAATAACAAATAAAGATTCTGCTATGAGACTTGCAGCAGGTGGATATTTTTGTGGAATAAAAGGATAGAAAACTTATGAACACAAGTTTTTTTAAATGCAGTAAAGTCGCCACTATAGTGGCCATAAATTGCAATTTTTTTTTAATGTCCACTTTTTAACATTAAATCGTCATGTGACGAGTGTCAACCGCTAATTTTTGGCTTTACATTTCATATAGCTTTTCGTATATGCACAATATAGAGAATGAATTAGTTTGATTATTGGAAGTTTACAAGTAAGATGTTTATTTAAAATTTCATTTTTTTTTTAGTGAAAAACTTTTTTTTAAATTAATTTGTCTCATATTGTGTCATTATAACAGCATAAAATTTTACATTCCTACAAAAATCGAGGTTTTTTTTTTTTTTCGTATTGTCATTGCCTGTGCGGAAAACAACCGTAGGATGTCGACATAAAGTTTTGCATTGCTATATTTAAATTTTTATTTAAATTAAGTTGTTTTTCAGTCTTTAATTCTGTAGAGACTATGTCGAAATAATATCGAACTGTAAACACGACTCGGAGCGTGTGACTTTCGCTCTTTGCTTCTTCGTTCATTTGATCAGTTGCAGCCGTATGGAGAGGTACTTGCTTCTTGCTTTTAATCAAACACGTAAGGAATTTTGTTAACCATTCAGTAAGTTTTTTCGGTATCGTGATAAGGTACTCTCAGTTTTGGGAATGTTATCAAAGATCGATATTATGATTTCCTCATTGACCTCGAAGTATTTTATTCCTAGTGTGTTTGGAAAAAAGTGATAGACGTGATTAAAACACGCTCGTGTTTATTTATTATTTGTGCCGTAGAATTTTCTGGTTTGGTTTTCTTGATTACATCTTTCCCGAACACTTGTTAATCAATATGGCAACATTTTTCCTGAAAACTTGTTAAACAATATGGTAAGTACAATCCGTGCATTATTTTATTTTATTTATTTATTTATTTAAATTTGATTATTGAAAATCTAATTGCAAGACATCGGTATAAAGTTTCATTTTCCTTCAGCGGAAGTTCTTCTAAATTTAACTTGTCTTATATTTTCATTATAAGAGTTGATAAATATTTACGTAGACAACGGCGTAAAATTTTGCATTCTTACAATAATCGTTTCTCTAAATTATTTTGTTTCGTATATTCTTATTATTATTTGCATAAATTTATTGTAGAATATTTTGCACAAGTGTTGAATTCAGAGGGTGGCCTGGGGGGAACATTCCCTCCCGGAGCATTGAAATGCGCCCCCCCCCCGGAAGATTTGAGATTTTGCGCTTTTAATGGTTAAAAAAATACAATTCAACCCCTCCCGGAACTCTACAATGTCCCCCCCCCCCCGGAGAAAAGTGTCTGAATTCAACACTGTTTTGCACACCTGCAATTTGAATTTTCAGCTGCTCTGTGTCTGTGCTTTTTCCTTCAGTTGATCTGCAGCAGCTTTATGAAGAGGTACTGCTCTTTCGTTCGCTTTTAATGAAAAACGTATGATATTTTATTAACAGTTCAGTGTTGAGTTGTTGTCGTCAAGATAAGTACCCTGGATGTTATTTTCTGGTTGTCTTCGGAATATTTTGTGGCGTAAGTTTTGTGGCGTTCATAGTGGCGTAAGAAATGTGATTAACTTAATTAAAACAATATAGTGATTACTGTTTCTGCCGCGGAGTTTTTGGTTTTCCTGTTTATCAATATAGTACAATACAATCAGTGCTATATTCAAATTTATTATGAAAATTCCATGTAACAATATATATGCAATACAGGAATTAATTCATTTAATTATTGAAAGTTTACTAATAAGATGGGGATGTAACGTTTGTTTTCTTTCGGTGAAAGTTTTCCGAAATTAATTTGTCTCATATTCTGATTACACCAGTTGACGGACTTTTTCGTAAAATATCCATGTAAAGTTTTGATTCCTACAGAATCGTTTCTCTAAATTATTTTTTCTCATTACAAATGGAGAAAACAATCCTAGGATATCGGCATAAAGTTGTTGCATTTAGTTTACCAACTAGAGCTGTTCAAAAAGATCTACTGCTTCTTCATTTTCTGTTAATCATACGCGCACGAAATTTTGTTAACCGTTCAGCAAGAGTACTAGCTTATTTTATTTCCTAGTCGACGTCGGAGTATATTTTTTTTACAGTGCGTGGGGAAAGTGGTAATCTTGATTAAAACAGTGTAGTGATTATTATTTGTGTCGTGGAGTAGTTTTCTTGATTACTTGCTGGAACAATTGTTAATCAATATGGCATAACATAATCAGTGCTATATTTATTTTTATTATGAAAATTCCACATAAGAATGCATGTGCAATATAGGAATTGATTTAATTACTGAAAGTTTACTGGTAAGTTTTGGATATAAAGTTTTGTTTTCTTTCGGTGAAAGTTTCCTTAAATTAATTTGTCTCATATTCTGATTATATCGGTTGACGGACTTTTACGTAAGATATCGACATAAAGTTTTGTATTCCTAGAGTAATCGTTTCTCTAAATTATTTTTCCTCATTACATGGGAAGAAAGCAATCCTAGGATATCGGCATAAAGTTTTGCATTCAGTTGATCAGTTGGAGCTGTGCGAAGAGGTACTGCTTTTTCGTTTGCTGTTAATCAAATGTTTACAAAATTTTGCTAAGCGGTCAGAAAAGTAGTTAATCGAGATAAGCTACTCTCAGTGTTGTGGATGTTATTTCCTGGTTCTCTCCAGAATACTTTACTCATAATGCGTGAGAAAAGTGATTAACTTGTTTCCAACAATCTAGTAATTACTTTTTCAGCCGTAGGGTTTTTAAGTTTTCTTGATTACATGCTGGAACAACTGTTTGTTACTATGGTACAATACAATCAGTGCTATATTTATTTTTATCATGAAAATTCCATGTAACTATATATGTTCAATATAGGGATTAATTAATTTAAGTACTAAAAGTTAACTAATAAGATTTGTATGTAAAGTTTTGTTTTTGTTCGGTGAAAGTTTCCCTAAATTAATTTGTTGCAGATTCTGATTACATCAGTTGACGGACTTTTACGTAAGATGTCGACATAAAGTTTTGTATTCCTGCAGTAATCGTTTTTCTCTAAATTATTTTTTCTGATTACATGTAGAGAAAACAATCCTAGGAAATCGGCATAAAGTTTTTTATTCAGTTGATCAACTGGATCTATGCGATGACTGTCTCTTTATTTGCTTAAAATCAAACGCGTACGAAATTTTTTTAACCATTCAACAAGAGTAACGTATGTTATTTCCTATTCGTACGCCAGAGTATTTTATTTACAGTTCGTGGGAAAAGTAATAAATATGATTAAAACACTGTAGTAATTATTGTTTGTGCCGTGTTCTTTTTATTTTTCTTGATTACATTCTGGATTGGCACAACTTTTTATCAATATGGTACAATACAATCAGTGCTATATTTATTTTTATCATGAAAGTTCCATGTATATGTGTAATATAGAAATTAATTAATTTAATTACTAAAAATTTACTAATAAGATTTGGATGCACTGTTCTGTTTTCTTTCGGTGAAAGTTTCCCTAAAATAATTTGTCTCCTATTCTGATTACATCGATTGACGGACTTTTACGTAAGATATCGACGTAAAGTTTTGTATTCCTTATCTTAATCGTTTATCTAAATTATTTTTTTCTCATTACATGTGGAGAAAACGATTCTAAGATATCGGTATCGGTAAAAGTTTTTCATTCAGTTGATTAACTGGAGCTGTGGGATGACTGCTTCTTCATTTGCTTTTAATCAAACTCGTACGAAATGTTGTTAATCGTTCAGCAAGAGTAGCTTATCGTGATAAGCTATTCTTAGTATTGTGGATGTTATTTCCTAGTCGACGCCAGAGTATTTTATTTACAGAGCGAGTGAAAAGGTGATAAACTTGATTAAAACACTCTACACTGTAAAAAAAAAAGACAAATGTTTCTTAATTTCGTAAAGTATAATATTACTACGAAAGAAAATATACAATAACCTCTTGCGAGTTACCCACTATTTCGAAAAACGTTCATTATCTTCAGAAATCTCAGAAACCAATATCGTTTGAAGATTTAAACCAACTGTTATAAAAACAAAATTTCTTTTGCTGACTTTGATTTTCGGAAACGTTTCCGGGTTGTTTTTCTAGCGTATTAATGTTTTCTCAACCCAGAGTACAGGTTTCTCAAATGCTGTCAATTTTCAAGTAAACATTTTCATATTCAGCAAAATGTGTTTTACAAACATGATAAATTAACAGCATTAACATAAAAATTAATATCACTTTGTTATTCTTGCATGTATATAAATTTTGTTACGCAGTTGAAAATGTTTACTTGTGAATGGATAGCCTCCCAAAAAACGATATTCCGGGTTGAGAAAACTGATTAATGCACGATAAAAACTACTCGGAAATGTTTCCGAAAATCAGCGGCAGCAAATGAAACTTTGTTTGTATAAATGCTTCTGTAAATATCGAAAATATGTTGGTTTCCATGGTGTTTTATTTATGCTTCTGTAAGTATCGAAAATATGTTGGTTTCCATGGTGTTTTATTTATGCTTCTGTAAATATCGAAAATATGTTGGTTTTTATGGTGTTTTATAAATGTTTCTGTAAATATCGAAAATATGTTGATTTTTATGGTGTTTTATAAATGCTTCTGTAAATATCGAAAATGGTTTTTATTGTATTTTATAAATGTTTCTGTAAATATCGAAAATATGTTGGTTTTTATGGTGTTTTATAAATGTTTCTGTAAGTATCGAAAATATGTTAATTTTTATGGTGTTTTATAAATGCTTCTGTAAATATCGAAAACATGTTGGTTTTCATGGTATTTGAAGATAAAGAACACTTTTCAGAGTCAGAGGTAATTCGGAAGAGGTTATTATACATTTTCGTTCGTGGTTATATAATATTTTCGTAGATTAACAAAGATTTGTATTTTTTTTACAGTGTAGTGATTATTATCTGTGCCGTGGAATTTTTAGTTTTTCTTGATTACATGCTGTAGCAATTTTTAATTAATATGGTTACTACTACCAGTATGATATTTATTTTGCTTTTGAAAATTCTTTTTAACAATATATGCTTAATATAGGCAGGGATTAATAAATATGATTGTTGGAAGTTTATTCGTAAGATGTGGATATAGAAAGTTTCATTTTCTTTCAGTAGTGAAAGTTTTTCTAAATTAATCTATCCCATATTTTTATTTTATCGGTTGATTGACTCTTGTGGAAGATATCAGCGTAAAGTTTTGTATTCCGAGAGTTTCTCTTAGTTGTTTTGTCTTCTTATTATCACTGATTGTAAGGAAAACAATCGTACGATATCGGAATAAAGTTTTATATTTCTACAATTTCTTTAAATTATATTGTCTCGTATATTACATGTGCAAAGTGCAGAATATCGGCTCATAAAGTTTTGCATTCCTCCATTTTAAGGTGCGTTCGTAATTATATAAATACGTAGCACCTATTGTCGTCGTCTGGTCCGTCCGCCTGTCCTCATGTAACAACGCAAAAACTACCCAACCGAATGGTTTGAAATGTAAGATATACAAAGGTGCCAAGTCTCCGGCTTTTTGCACACCAGTAACATTTTAGAGAAAAATGTTGATTTTTTAAATCGCAGAATGCTCCGATTAAATAAAACAACATTTTCTGTACTAATAAATTACTGGTATCCAAAAAGCCGGGGACTTGGCAGGTCTGGATATATTATCTTTGCAGAATTTTGTCGAGACATTTCAAATTTTATGAAAATCGAATCAAAACTTTAGAAGATATTAATAAAAATATTTATTAAGAAATCTGAATTAGAAAGAAAAAAAAAAAAAAAAAAAAAAAATTCGCTGTTTCTTCTGATAAGAGCTTCCGAGGTTTAATCGTCAGGCGACCGAGATACTTCTTTTATTACAGAAATTAATCTACAGACGATATAATTCATTTCACAGAATTAAAAAACATCAAGATCTGAATATTTATATAAGTAGCTATAGTACGAACGCACCTCATTTGTCACGTTTGACGTACAATTTCCAACTTGTTAATTTTCATTTAATCAAGTTGGTTTACTTTCATTAAATCTGTAAACTTTATCGAGATATGTTATCCCATCAATAACAATTCAATTTTCTTTCAAACTGATTTTTAAAGAATTTTAAAACACTTTTAAGAAATTTAGACTCCCTTTTTGTTACTCAAATAATAGCTGTTTTGTTACACAAAGTTTTTTTTCTTTTTTGCTTTTTGGGAAAAAATAAAATAAAAATTTTAAGTTTTTTTTTTTTTTTTTTCTAACTTTGTTACTCAAAGATTTTTTTTCTTTTTTTCCAATTTGGGAAAAAATAAAATAAAAACTTTAAGCCCGAGGCGGAAGACTGATATAAAAATTGATCCCGAGCCAGTTTCGGTCCAGAGATCGGTCTGAGCCCGTCTCATCTCTACGCTCATCCCTTTTAAAAGTTAAGACATCAAATAAATTTTTAATCATTTGCTTTCTTCTTTTCAACCGGACGCTTTTTATGCATGACGGACAGACTACAATGAACTTTATTACAATAGTTATTAAAATTTATGTATAAAAAACTGAAAACAAAATCGGGTATGAAAATATTCAAACCACATCGTCGGTTCTTTAGCCGCAAACAATGTAATCATAAAGACATCAACTTATTTCTTTATTTCCCATGTAAACAGGCATTCATTTGCATTACAATTATCGTTCACCTTTCATGATCGATGAAAAATAGAGGATTAACTACTTCTCCCATTGTGGAGATGCCTTCGACCTGAGATGAACTGTATCAATAGAGTATTGCACTGTAAGACATATTACAGATATTTTCAAAATTGCAATAAAACTACCATTGCGAATTTTAAAAGATTTTTTTAGTTTTTAAAACTAATCGTTAGGGGCTGTGCATATATAACGTCATCACTTTAGGGGGGCGAAGAAGAGGTCTGGCATTTTTTATATTGTAAGATATCTCTAAGGGGGGGGGGGGGGGTTGTCTTTTGATGTCGTTATCACTTTTAATCCAACCAAAATTCTCTCTCTCTCTCTCTCTATTTTTATTTTTATTTTTTTACATTAAAATAATATTTTTAAGCCCTTTTTTTTTTTTTTTTTTTTTTTTTTTTTTTTTTTTTTTTACATCAAAATAATTTTTTTAAGCTTTTTTTTTTTTTGTATTTTTATGAAAATACAGAGTTAATATTAACCCTGTAATGTCCGTGGTATATGATACCACCACTGTTTCCAATTAAGTAGATTTTTTAAATTCAGATATCCCATATTCACTTCAGAAAATTTAAAATAGTAATACATTTACTTCATTTAGTAACAAACATTCTGTCATTAAATGAAGCTAAATTTATTATTGAAATTTTCTGGGGTACAAATTCAGATTTTCTGAATTACGGAATTACTAGAACGTATTCTACAATGGGAATTAAAGGGTTAAAATTGTTAAATGATTACAAAAAAAAATTTAATTCATTTTTCAGCACTGAATTACGCCTGTAACCATTGAATCATCCAGAAATCATCCAGTGAATTTTTATCCAGTTTTTCAAAGAGTAAACCGACATAGTGAAAAATGTCAAAGTCGGGGATACCATCCTCGTAGTTCACAGGATTAAAATTCACAGTGGTTGGAGCTCTATTCCAAGGGTCCGGGTTCGATCCCCGGCTTGGACATTTTTCACTTATGTCGGTTTACGCTTTGAAAAGCAGGATAAAAATCAATTTGCCCTTTGTGGCAGGCCCGGTATAAAAAGCAAACAGTGTGAGTCTAACCTGGCCCATCCAGGGCTCCAATGTGGATATCAATAAAGTGTTCTTTTTTTTTTTTTTTTTCTACATGAAGGATAAAGTTGATAGTAAAGATATAATTATTAGAGTATTTTTCTATAATTGCATTGAATTACGGATTAATTTTCTTTCATTTTGGGTTGGGTTCGGGTTTCTGATCGGGATTTAGGTTTACTTCATATAGGTTCAGGTCAGGTTTAACCCGGCCCATTCATGACTCCCAATAAAGATAACACTAAACAATAATAATAACAAAGAATAGAGAGTTCATTTTTTCAACATAAAGGATAAAGTTGATATTGGAGATATAATTATAGAGTATTGTTCTATAATTGCATTAAATTACAGATAAATTTTCTTTCATTTCGGGTCGGGTTTTAGGTTTACTTCATATAGGCTCAGGTCGAGTTTAACCCGTCCCATGCAGGATTTCAATATGGATAACAATAAAGTATTGCTGCATAAACACGAAGATAAGAAATAATCCATTGAAGTCGGGTTTTTTTTTTCCTTAAAAATTACTTGTAAATAATTTTATCTGTTATAAACGAAAGATTTAAGAACTTTTACTTTTCTTTTGCTTCAGTTTGAGTGCGCATTTGTAGTGCAAATACATTCGTGAATAGATAGCAAACACCATATTTTATCGAAAACAAATAGTTGCAATTGAGTAGCAGGATATTGTTGTATTTATCATCGTTCACGGGTTTTTTTTTTTCTTTTCATCGATGTTTGTTAAAGGAAATTTAACATTTTCTTCCTCTTATCGAGTCGGCAACTTTGTGAAGAGCTATTTTTACTCACGTGTAATTATTCCTTTTATGCTTGGCAAATTCCGGTTTTAAATTTAAAACTGAAATCCGATTTGTTACGTTTAGTGTTAGACAAAAAAAGACGTAACCTTGTTTTAAATAGGCAATCGTCAAAGTGTGTCGACTTTCAGATTAAAATAATAATAATAATAATGTACAATATTGAAATCTTAGTTTCTTATGGTAGTATGCGACACGAAATTTTATTTATTTATTTAAATTTATAACTTTTTTTTCCCCTCGATTTTTATTTTCCGAACACATTAGTTTAAGGAACGTATTTTAATCAGGATGATTTGTGTATGATTGTATGAATTAAAGGCTTGCACGGGGGTTTCTAAAGGTAAAGAACGCTTTTCGGAATCGCGGGTAACTCGGAAGAGGTTATTGTACATTTTCGTTCGTAGTTTTACAGTAGACTCTCCAAATTCACAAACGCCCAAAATCCATACATCGTTCCAGATGTAAACAATGTAATTTACAGTTAAGATGTAGGTGAAAACTTAAAGTTTTTTTTTAATTTTTACATCATTCTGTACACATTTTAATATGTAATTCTAATTAATAGGATTGAACTCATGTTTCCTCGTAAAAGAATTATTCAATTCATTTTTGAAAAAATTCAAGGTATCAGTGACCATCGCGATCTTTTCACCAAATACATTTTATGCATTAATTAAGTTTTTTTTTTTTTTTTTTTTTTGGTTGTTAAGTCTGGCTAAACATGAAATAAAACTTTGTTATTTTAAGATTTTGGTGTGAATTATTAGTGTTCCTTCATAAGGCGAGTTTCACTGAAAAATCCAACAAAAAAATCTCATTATCATACATATTTAGTTTAGCATTATTAATTATTTACTTGACCTTCACTTTTAATATTTTTAACTTTTTTTTTATTATTATTATTTTAGTAAGCATTCATTATAATTTCGAGTAACATTCAAATTACTGTCTAAAACATGTAAATAAAACAGTGGCCAGAAATCCGCAAAATTCTATCAGCAGTCTTAACTTTTTGATGATCGAAAGCAGATTTCGATAATCATATCAGGTGAAGAATAATCGCCAAATTAAATTTCCCCACAGTCTATCCTGTGGGACTTCGCAGCCTGAAAAGAGAAAATCTGTTTTGGCGAAGCGTCTCCTTAAAATGCTTACAGGTGCTTAATTTTAATTTTAATTAAATTAATAAAATTAAAATGCATCATGAGCATTTCTGTTTTGTGTAACTTCATATCATGTAAATATAACCTTAAAAAAATAGTTTTAATATATTGTTTTAAGAAACATTGCAGACGATATTAATTTATAATATAGTGCAAATGTATAGTTTTTGAACATATTATTTTTTATTTTGTGTGAATGCACGACAAATCGTTTTGTTAGCTGTGATTTCAAATACTAAATTAAATCTGGAAAGTAATTTAGTATTTAAAAGGATTTAAAATAAAGTTTATTTAAGGGGATGGATTAACCTTTACTTTGCGAAAAATGGCGAAAATATCTTCCATTTTTTTTTTTTTTTTTTTTTTGCTCAAAATGTATTTAGAGCCTAAGTATATTCTGGCGAAGTTGCGTGAAATCCGATGGTTATAAATATTTGAAAAAGCATTTTTTACTGTATCAGTTTCCTTATTAATGTATCGGAGTTGCAATCTTTTAATAATTTTTTTCCCGTTTGTGTTTTGTTTTTTCAATGTTTCATTTTTTTTTTAATGTCTAATATATCCTGGCGAAATTACATAAAGATCCGATGATTACAAATATATGAAAAACTCCTTTTAACTGCAGCAGTTTCCTTTTAAATGTATCAGCATTGCAATCTTTAAATTCATTTTTCCCCGTTTGTGTTTATTTTTAAATAATTTTTAATATTAATATGAATCAAATGTGTAAACTTCAACATATACTTTCCAATTGATATGCTTTTTCTTTCATTTTTTTGACGATTGATTCATTTCATAAAATTAGGGATAGAATTTTTTGTAATATAAATAGTTCATTTAAAAAAAAAATAGAAATGTTAAGTAAATAGTCATTTTTACTGATTTTTTTTTTTACATATGTCATGAAATTTTCTTTCTTTTTTTCTTAAACAAATTAACAGTTTGGAAATCTTACCCCTACCAATATCGAACAAACTTGTAAGAAAAGCATGCAAAAAAGAAAAAAAAAAGTTTCAAAAAGTTAAAATTTGTAGAAGAAAAGATAAGTTTTAATTTTTTTTAAATTAATTTTTTCAAATTTTACCAGAATTGAATTTTTCGTCCTGCATAAAACCATTCAATAATATGTCAAAAAAATATTATTAAAACATTGAAATAATAATTTAAAAAAATGTTCAAAAGGTAGTTTGTTCCTTTAAGAAGACTTACATAGATTTTACTTACATTTTAAAGTCTTATTCGTACTATTTAATCACCTTTATGTGAATCATTTACAAAAAATGTAATTTTTTATCGTTCGTCTTTTTTATTTAAAAATTTGTGTCATGTGATAGTCTAAAATTTAAGAGATAAATATAAACATCTTTCTTATTTTATTATTATCCTCGGATATAGTGTTTTTTTTCTTCTTTTTTTTTCTCCTCTCCCAGCATGCGCGATATAAACGAGTCCTGGACGGATAGGGTTATACTTGACCCGAACCCGAAAATTCTATTTCAAGTCAACCCGAAAATTCTATTTCAAGTCAACCCGAAACCAGAACGGAACCCGACACACTTTAATCCGAACCCGAACTGATACTGAAATGGAAGAAAATTAATCCATATTTTTAATAAAATTATGGAAAGTAGCATATATTCCCCATTTGAAAAAAATTTCTAGACTTTTTTGTAAAATCGGGTCAACCCGACCCCGACCCGCAAGAGTCAAATCCCGACCACAATTTGAATCTATTAAAGCCAACAATCCAAACCGAACAGTACTCGCGCTGTAACAACAACGAAAAAAATAAATAGCGTTAACCCATCCCTATCCAAACCACGAGTTGGGTAGGGTTCGGGTAAAATCGGATCGCCCAACCCAATGCAGGATTCTAATATGAAATGAGGATATATATCTCATTCTATTTTGTTTGCTGTGCTGTATGAAGCAGTATGTAAAATACATTAATATAACCTTGCATTTTCTTTGTTACGTTTTGTTATATAATGACACATGGATGAAGATATTCGTTTTAATACATGAAGTCATCCAATTGTTGATTGTGTAAGTAATAATATGCTGTAGGAATGTGGTTTGGAAATGTGTCCTCTTGCCATTAAATGGTTGGGAACCCACAGGGTCTTAAATAAGTTTAATCTTTTTCATTCCCACGCGATGGCAATGAAAACAAAACAAGTAAAATGAACGAAAAACGCTAGTGACATGCGGATATCGAATCCATGCTTACTGAAAGTTCATCGAACCTTTGACAATTTATATCGCCCACAAACACAAAGAACCCACGCTTTTCTGTGTGTGGCAGTGTCAATGTCTCTGGGGGTACTAAAAATTGCCGGATGGAGATAGTCCAAATTACTCGCTGCCTTGAAGAGAACAACTGGAAGAATCAGCACAGATAAAAGAAAGATGAACAAGGTCGATTCTTTTTTTATCCAGCGAGCTAAAACGGCAAATGTCTGTCATTAAATCAAATAAATCCTCTTGAATTTTTTTTTTTAAAGAAAGTTATGAGTGGTATGTTTCACAGGCTTGTTGGAAGTTTTACAAATGAGAGTAAAAGTAGCTTCTGTTCAGAAACATATTTTCACCTTGTGTTAATTTGCGCCCCTTCCGTATGAATGAAAAGTAGGATTCTGATTCAATATAACTATTTTATTATTACACAGTGGAACCAGAGTCCTACACGAGTCGGGTTGTCCAACCCAAACCCGAAATTTATGCTGAAACTCAACCCGAAACCCTACCCGAACACGATACACTTCAATCAGAAACCGAAATATTCAAACCCGACCCAAACCCAATCCCGGAGTGAAAGAAAATTAATCCGTATTTTAATACAATTATGGAAAAATAGCCTTTATATCTAATATCAATTTTATCTTTTTTGTATAAAAATAAACACATATATACTCATTAATATTCAAATATATTGTTTTTTCCCCCATATTTAAAGAAATATTTAGGTCTTTCTTTTGAAAAATCGGCTCAACCCGAATCCGACCATAACAGTGTTGAATTCAGACACTTTTCTCCGGGAGGGATTTCTGTTGCCCCAGGGGGGGACACTATAGAGTTCCGGGGGAAAATTTGCACTTTTTATCCATTAAAAGCATAAAATTTCAAATCTTCCGGCGGGTGACATTCCAATGCTGCGGGGGGAATGTCCCCCACGGGTCACCCCCTGAATTCAACACTGGACCACAAAGAGTCAAAAACAAAAGCCTACTCCGAAACCGACTCGAACCCGAAGCATTTAAACTCAACCGGAACCGAACTCGACCCACAAAGAAAAAAATTAGTGTCAACCCGACCCTTGGTTTAACCACGGGTTGAGTCGGGTTCGGTGAAAATCGGGTTACTTGATCCGATGCAGGTACTAAAAGTGGAACCCGGTTAAGACGTGTTTCAAGTGACCGGACAAAATTCGCGTATTAAGGGGGATCGATATAATTTACATTTATAATATTAACGTTTATTTTAGACAAAACACAAAGTGATCGCTAAATTTTATGTAATTGAAAAATCGTACCAGTCAAGATTGAAACTTGAATGGGTCCGATTTGGGTTGCGATTTGAGTAAATTAATGGAACATTTGGAATCTGTAGCATTAGTGAATACTTCATTCATAAATTATCTTTCGTATTTCTCATTGTTAAAGCATTGTTATTCAGAACACATTACCTGTCCTTATGACGAGACGTTTCTAGTTTTTGGTATCGTTCAAATCATCTCTTTTCTTAGCCTACCTGTTTCAGAGCATGTTTCTTAAAAGCAGAAGTCTTTTGTTTAATCAGTAATAGCACGTGAATAAATAACTCGTGTCGGCAAATTATCTTTTTTTTTTTTTTTCCTCTCTATCTCGTGCGTCTCTGTCTACCTGCTGCTTGCATAAATACATAAAAATGAACGGAAGCCAAAGAAAATTTACTTGTGCTTATTTCTGTTATCTTTTACCATTTTAGTTTCATTTATATGCTTTTCTTTTACAAAAAATGTGATTAGCTAAAATAAAAAACATAGTTCAATTGGGGTATTTTCCACAATTTTACTGATTTTTCTAATTATTTTATTTTAAGTCAAGACGAAAAACTATCAATATGGATAAAATTGTTAATTTTTACTTCGAAATTTTTGTGTTCGGGTCAGGACTTCCATACCGCTTATGCGAATCATTGGTTAATGGAATTAGTCACGTTTTGAATATTTGAATTACATGAAATTGAGGTCCAAAAAATTTCTTACATTAGGATGATCATGTGGTAACACATGATTGAATCAAATACTAAAGCAAAAACATGTTTCATATAGGCGGTAGCAATTGTCTTGTCAGGTCAGTTTCGAGTTGAACTGCATGGGGTTCGGATCGGGTTTCGGGTTGACGAAATTTTTTTTGTCGGGATGACTTTAACCAGAAAATTTAGGTTCGGGTTTGAGAATTTTTGGTTTAAAATAAAGGATTATATCCCTTGTAGCAAACAAGTGTCGGTTATATAAGAGTCCAAAATAGTGCGCCAATATTGTATTCACTGGGGATACTTCCAATTAAATAACATTGGTTAAATATTGGCTTCACATTGCAAATATTCGCAAAGAAAAGCCGATATTATAGAGATGTTGGCTTTAATTAAAATGCTGGCAATGGAATAATGAACTCTATTTTTTCCAATATTGGGAAAATGTAAGCAACTCAATGCTTGTGCAACATTTCATGCCGATATTGGCCAAGATATAATCAAGCAATATTCGCTCTATATTGTTTTGCTACTAGAAATGCTTCGCCAACTCTTTAGAAATACATGTAAATTGGTTCATAATACAGTAAAAACCGCGAAAACGGAACCTGTCTATAACGGAATACTACTTTGACCGGAAAATTTTCACGATCCCGGCGAAAAGAATACAATATGTAATCAATTAAAGGGATAATCTACTTCCAAAGACGGAAAACTGTGTACAACGGGATTTTCTCTTCTTCTTTGAGAATCCGTCTTGGCGAGTTACATTGTATTGTAGGAGTTATGAAGTCATAAACGGAAAAATTCTTTAAATGAATACTTCTAAATATTCCTTTTCAAATAACAGAGATTTATGTCATTTAAACAACAGAGAGTTGCGTCATTTCAAGAAGGCGATCAGCTAATAATATGCTTGAAACAGTCATTTGCATATTGTTTTTTTTAAATCTTAAATCAATCTTTACTTAAGGTTAGTATATTCCTTGTATCCATTTAATGGTTACATTAAATCTATTATACCATTTTCAGTGGATATTTTCCCTATGTATTTCCTTGTCCAGCTTAGCATTAAGAGAATGCTTTGGATTTCAATGCCATATTTTGAAGGATAGCTTGTTTTCCTGTTGTTTGTTTGTTTTTTTCTCCCCGCTGTTTTTATCTAATATAGTTACGGTGGTTATCTCATGCACGCACTGATACATTATAATTAACTTCTCTATGTTGAAAGAAATTGCATTTTTTATAAAACTAGTTTTGTTTATCGTTTGTTTGTTTTATTGAGAACATACATCTGACTTGTATGCTTGATACAAATATCCGGTTATAAATTATCGTCTTGAAGAGGACTGGATAGACACAAGGAAATAAATCACTGAAGAATTACAGCCCGGACCTCCAGAATGATGTGCACTGGAGGTGACGGGAGTTGAACCAGTCGCACTGACTCCTAAGCTCGCAAGCGATTAGCGGAGTGGTGCCTTAAGGGTGCTCGTCAGTAAACTTCCAGATTCCCCTCACTAATGTTAATCCTATGGGCGTAGGATGTTTTCGTATTTTTAAAATATCGCCTCAGGAAATTAATATTTTTAACTTCTGTTTTCTTTGTACTGTTCTTAAAGGATGTCTCTTTTTTTCTTAGTTGTCAAATGTTTTTTAAAATATATACTTAATTTTATGCAAAGTGTTAAAATCTTATTTAGTTTTTCTAAGATATTAACACATAAAATTATAAATTAAGCACATATTTTAGAAATATTTTGATAACTAAGAAAAAAGAGACATCCGTTAAGAACAGTACAAAGAAAACAAAGTTAAAAATATTAATTTCCTGAGGAGATATTTTAAAAATATGAATGCATCCTACGCCCATAGGAATAACATTAGCGAATGGAATCGGGAAGTTTAATGATGAGCAGCCTTAACCACTCGGCCTTGGAGGTCCCAGTTTTGTTTACTTGTCCCCTATTACACAAAAATCCAAATACAAACTATATGTCTCATCAGTGGTGCGTACTTTTTGTCTCTTTAACTCAGGGTGTTTACTTCAACCTTTTTTAACTCTAATTTTTTTTTTCATTCATATTCATCAATTTACATTCATTCATCAATTATAAATTATATTCATCAATTTATATTCATTCGTCAATTTATATTCATTCATCAATTTATGTTCATCGATGTATATCTTTCATATTCCTCAATTATTTCATTTTATTTCTAGAAAAAAAAATTAGAAAAAAAATTGTAGAGAACTAGAAAAAATCCCAATTCCCCGGATCTTTTGCAACTCTATTTAGCTGATAGCTTCATTTCTTCAGTATTGGATTTGCTTCATTATTTCAGGATGTTGTTGAACATTTTAGTGTAAAAAAATGTTATTTCGCCTGTATAAAATACTACATTTAAAAGAATTGATTTGGGAGGAAAAAAAAAAAAAAAAACGCGGTTTTATATGCTGCATAATGAGCCAAAAATTGCAGAGAATAGTGAATCGTGGTCTTGAATATTTTATAAAATATTTATAAATGAATGACGAATCTAGAACAATAAAGCATTTTTTTCGGTGTGCCACACGTGTTATTGCCTCACTCGTTGTGGTATGTCACACGTATTTGGGTGATTCACTCGTGTATGACCTTAAGTGATTCAGAAACCCGTAAAACTCAACATTATCGGAAGACACGCTTACAATAGAAGCAGGATTATAATTTAAACAGGATTCTATTAAGATGCAACAATGATTCCGTTTTTTCCTTTGTGTACGTTATGAAGATTATTAAATGCATTTTTATGTGATGTTGGCATATAATGCATTCTTGAATTACAGCGCATTCAAACTTAATGTAATGCACAGACAGTGTGACATTGGTACAAAAATGTTCCAACAGCATTCAGCACATTTTCTGGAGGATTGCATTTATTTTATCAGATAAATATTTATTATATAACTTTATTTTTTAAATTAACGCTTTCTTTATTCTGGTATTATACTTTAGGAACAATCGTAAATTATTGTTTCCTTTTCTATTTGCCCCACCAGTGGCTGAGAGGCTCTGCTCTCGAAGCTGGTAGACGGGAGGTGCTGGGTTCGATCCCAATCGCGCCCGTCGGCCTAATCGTTCGGAGTTTTCGTGGTTTTCTTCCAGCCGTGGATTTATCCATGCGAAATACGGGTTAGGTTCCTTTAGAAAGACCCCCACGAAGGGCACTCCCCCGGGTCTATATCCCAAGTGTAGATAATTGGCCGTCAATAATCAACTCAACCCTTTTCTATTATTTTCAGTTTATGGTTGAATGCAGAGCGTCCGAAGTACAATTTTTCATTTTTCAATTCTTTATATAAATAAATTAATCAATCTTTCTGAAATGTTAATAAAAAATATCCTTGATAAAAAAAATAAAATAAATGTATCTTTAAAAAAATAACTCATTCCTTTTAAATGGAACCAGCCTAGTATTTGGATATTACGTCTGGTTTAGTTTGTATAATATTATTAAAAGACTTGATTGATTTAAACAATTTTACTCATTTTCACGGCCTTGCTGTCTGTCAGTATATTAATGAAGTGTTTTCTGTTTGTTCCTTTTTTAAATGTCTTGCTTAACCTTGTATACCGAAAACATAACAGGCGTTCCAAAGTTTAAGTCGTTGTTTCTGCTGACAAATGAACTGTAAGTTTCGTTTTCATTGTCGCCGCTTTTTTTGGATATTGCCCAAAAAACGCGTGGACGAAATTTTTGTACTTTGTTTCCTCATGTGAATTTTTGTTTTTGTTTTTATGTTAAGAAGTATCAAGGCAACACTACCTGCAGAGCGGCCTATAGATATGGTGTTGCATGTAAACAATGAGCTGTTTTTAGATTCATTGATAAAATTAAAAACAAAATAAATTAGCGCAGATTGGAATATCTGTAATCCATTAACTTCGTTCTATAAATTATTTTGATACCGTCGTTTATTGACTTATTACCGGTTTAAATTATTAAATATTATTAAAATAACATTTGTACTAATTGTTGTACATTACAATTCTATTTTTATAAACTTTAAAAAAAAAAAAAAAATTTTTTTTGTTTGCTTTGTTTATTTTCCGAACTCCATGGTTGTATAGTTTATCCTTTTAAATTTTGATATTTCTAATTAAGATTTGGCAACACTGAGAGGTTTGTTGAAAGTTGAAAAGCATTTAATTCAAATGTGTTTTGCGGGAGTAAAATATGCTCTTTTATTTAAAGTACAAATGTTTAACGGGAAAACTGGTGCTTTTAAACTTTTTGGTGTAACATTAAGTTGATATTAATTAAAGCAATTAATTTAAGCGATTGGTAGTAGAAATGGCGCGAATAAATGGTTGTAAACAGCCTTGTTTTTATTTGTAGCTGTAAGCGATCCGTTGTTGTATTGTCCCATATCTCAATATCTTCAGTTCCTGTATCGGAGCTGTTTGTTTACTATAGGTTTGTTTCATTAGAAATTGGTATAGTTTAACTTTTTTAATGATATTATCATCTTTAATGAAGAATATTTTATGGTTCTCCCACTCATGAATTTTTGTGATAATTCGTAATTTGTGTATTTTTGAATAACGTTTTCATTATAACTGAATTATTGTTTAAAATTTTCTAAATTCATATACTTACCCGTTATTCTTTTTATTTCACGCTATTTTCTCTGCATTATATAATGTTTTAATAATGTACTGCTTGATTATTATGCCTTAACAAATTTTTCTCATTTTCACCTGTTGTTGAAATCAAGGTTCATAAATAATTATGATATTTTCGAAAATATAAAAAAAATATTTGATACTTTGATATATATCCGTTACTTTCAAAACAGTCAACTTATTGCTGATAATAAGCATTTTCAAACACTAAATCAAATTGCAGTTAACATGAAAAAATAATAAAACAATATCTTAAATGTCTTTTTTTCCTTTTTCACTTACAACATCAAAATTGAAAATCAACTATTTGAAATCAGATACAATTTGCTTTATACACTGATTAAAAAACAAACAAAGCGTATCAAGTATTAAAAGAAATATGCTTTATACAACAAAATAAAATTCTAAATACAAAATTGTTTTTTAACTGAAAAATTCAAACATGAATGTAGGTTTGTCTGCTTATTTAATTCCTATCATGTTATGTGATTTAAATTGAACTAAACCAAACACTGGGCCTGATTAACTCTATGTAGGACTCTGGGCACACAGGTCATGTAGGAGCTTCCTTTCTCAAGAAAATTGCGTTATGAACATGACCAACAACTTTATGTGCAGTTTAAAATATAAACCATAATTTTATGAAAAAAGAATATATTATAGACATAGATAAAAATGCATTAAAAAATTATGGAAAGTTAAAATTTTGTGTACTATATGCTGTTTAAAGGAAGTAAAACTCCAAACCTAGGGATTGATAATTAACATTACTTTTTTTTTCTTTTCTGATATTCAATTAGATTAAAAAAATATTTAATAAAAAAGTAAAATACATGAAAATATTAATTGTCTGTATAAAACCGATACTTTTCTATACAGGTTTAATGTACTATACTTAAAGAAATGTTATATCAAATCAGGGTTGGACGGTATTTACAATCTGATGGTTTTTACTGGTTTAATCCACGGTTTTTACCGTCTTTGGAAAAACATGTTTTTACCACGGTTTTTACCACCTTTTGAAAAAACTCATTAGTTTGACTGTTTAAGTCACTATTATGAAAATTTATCTACCAATTTTTCATTTTCCCAGGGGTGAAAGTTTTCCAGGTATTTAATACCACTATTTCCACATGACAACATACACCTAATTTAATTTCTGATTAGATAAATAAATTAATGCTACATGAAAATATTGGTTTTTAAGGAATATAAAAAGTCTGGAAAACTTTCATCCATGTTTTCCTCCAACAAGAATTCAAAATTTTAAAGATATAATTGTACAATTATCATTATTAAAACCTAAAACTCATTATAACTATTATTATGAGAATGCACACTACAATATTTATCTTGTTGGAGATTGGTTTACTAATTTTTACTAAAGGAATTATAAGTACACTTTTATCACACTTAAAAACCTTAATCATTTAAATAAAAACAAAATGCTTACAAATATTAATTATCACATAATGTAAGTTTGTGCAAATGATAATACAGTTTACCAATTTATGTCCTTGGACCCTCTTAGCTATAACAAAATACAAACTTTGCAGCTTTCTATACACCAAGTCTATTTCTTAATTTACTGTGGATATGTGAAAAGTTTGAAAAAATTTGCTCTATGGATAAAGAACTACAAGGTATGGAGTGAAGATTCACCATTAAATGTATGAATTTGGAATTCATTTCTTTTTTATTTAACGCTTTCCACCAAACTTTGGCTTTTACATCTTTGGTTTTAAAGAAGCTTCTTGGAAATGGTCCTCCTTCAGCTTCATATGCCAACAAGAGTGAAAGAGAATTTGGCATAAAATCTATGAGTCATTTCCTTTTGTGCTTTACTTAATAGATCTTTATTTTTGTGCATTAAATCTGTCATACATGGTAAAAAGTGAAAGGTTTCTAAAGCCAAATCCCTTTGCAGAGTTGCCAAGTCTCCGGCTTTTTGAACACCAGTAATTTGTTTGAGAAAATGTTGCTCTTTTAAATCGCAAAATGCTCCGATTCAATAAAAAACATTTTCTGTACTAAATTACTGGTATCCAAAAAGCCGGAGACTTGGCAAGTCTGCCTTTGTCACAAGTGGAATGGAAACCTGCTTTGTGAAACATATACTGAACATCTGTTGTTCTATTTATAGATGGGGAATAGAAAATATAGTAAAATCTCTATGATTAAAGTATTGTGTCAGCAGCTTTAGAGAATTGACTATTTTTTTTTTATTTTCCATCTTCTTTATATATATATGTAGGATTTTTATCTTACATCTACTTAGATTGAGATTCACTTGGCTTATAACTACAAATGGATATATCTATTAACTTTTTAATTTTATATCATATTTATTATTCACTCAAATAAATAATACGCTTAGTAGATCACGACAATTCAACTACAATGAGAATATACACTTGTGAACATAAATATTGGAATTCACCTAGAATTCTTTCCAAAATCCTTTTATTTGGCATTTAACGGAACTCCAACCTTGATGTTGAGATAAAAACTATTTAACACAACACAGTCAACCTCTCTCAGTACTTTAATTTAAATCTTTCTTACATGCGAAGATCACCTCATATCTTGCAATATCTCCATGTTTCTCGTGTTATACTTTTTCTTTCCATATGATATTGTATATTGATTAATTAAATTCTTAATTTTGTTAAGTTGCACTGTTGAGTATATTTTTATCCCATATATATATATATATATATATATATATATATAAATGAACCTTTGAAAATCAAGACATTTAACAAGTTCTCTCTCTATATAAAAATACATCAATTGCAAGAAAATACAGTTTAATGACTAGTAAAGTTTATTGTATCCTAAGGTTTCTACCACTTTTTCCCAGGTTTTTACCGGTAAAAAGCCAACCCTGTATCAAATGCTATTAAAGTTTTAAACTTTACCTGGGTACATTGGATACTTGATCAGTTTATAATAAAGTAATTTTCTTCCTTTTTTTTTTAAATTAATTTTTTTTTTCATATTTAATATGTAAAAGATAATCTCTTAATTGTAAATTGTTTTCAGTAATACAATTTTGATTATAAGTGTTTTTTCCATGCAATTTTAAATAAGTCTTTACTCGATTGATGTAACTAGCTTTTGGTTTTTTAAAATAACTTAGCAAAATTAGCTTTTAAGGATTATCAGTTTCATTCATGTGATTTTCATGTATTTTTTAAAATTGTATTTTCTTTTAAGTAACATTGTATTTTTTAAGTAATATCACCAATAGTTGATAGTATTTAACTCTCTAAATCAGTGTGCCATATTTTTCAGTTACCTTAAAACAACTTAAATCGGCTGTAGATAAAAATATTTTAAGCGTAATTGTATTTTGAAATACATGTAAAACAAAGTGATGGTGAAGTGTATTTTAGAAACAAACTGTGGAAGAAAATTTAAATAAACATTAGTTCTACAAGCATTTTTATAAAAATGCAGGAAAGCCCGCAGATGCTCAGGAGGTTAAAATTTAAAAGACATTGGCATCTGTAGTGTTTATTTATGTGTTTGCAGTGATCCGTCCAGACATTTCTCATGGGGCTCCTGTTGTGAAATTGTGAACAGTTAGTTATTAATTACATTTGTGAATATCTAAGTCATAATTTTGTAAAACTGAAATGATTGTTTTAAATTCAGATTCTTTTTTGTTTATACATTTATAACAAGATCCTTCATAATAAATACATATGTAAAAGCTTCAGCTGTTTTATGAGATGTTTAATTTCACTTTAAAATCATTAAATTTATGAAAGATCTATTTTGGAGATATAAAAGTTTTGTTAACCCCTTGAAGGACAGTGGTTCATTTTTGGACCACTTAATTTTTAATCTCAAAATTCACATTGGCACCAGAATTTTGGAATGAAAATTCTCTTTTTACTTAAGTACATGAAGAAAAGCTTTTACTTATTTTCAAATAAATTTGTTTGTAAATTCTGGTGTCATTTAATTCCTTTTAGCATTTTATGAATAGAAGTACTTGCCCCTGAAAGGGTTAAATGTTACGACAAAAAATTTTGTGAAGGGTCCTTTTTAAGGTGAAAAATTTTGTGAAAGATCCTGTTGTAAAATGAAAAGTTTTGTGAAGAATCCTTTAAAAGAATCTCTGCTCTCGAAGCTGGTAGACGGGAGGTGCTGTGTTCGATCCCAGTCGCGCCCGTCGGCCTAATCGTTCAGAGTTTTTGTGGTTTTCTTCGAGCTGTGGATTTATCCATGCGTAAATACAGGTTAGGTTCCCTTAGAAAGACTCCCACGAAGGGCACTTCCCCCAGGCCTATATCCCAAGTGTAGATAATTGGCCGTCAATAATAAACCCAACCCTTTAAAAGAATCGAATTAATAAACAGATTCCTGGTTTATGTTATTACAAACTGTCCATGTTACATTAATTCTAATTAAATTAGTCTTTTTTTTTTTTTAAATTAATTTGATTTTTACTGTTTTTATATTACTGGACCTTGCCTTAAACATCAATGTCATTAATAATTGTTATTTATGCTTTAAAATGACTTGGTGTATAGAGTACAGAGTTATAAGAATAAGCCACTTTTTTATGTTACTACAAACCACCTGTGTCTTTAAAGGTTAATAAGCATAATATTCTAAATCAGAAGAGGGGGTGGCGTGCATTTTTAATGCTGTTGGTTGTTGAAGGGATGCACCTCACCACTCCCCTTCCTGAATTCTTCAATGACTAAATAGTTAACTGCATATAATAATGATATCAAGTTACTAATTACACTTAATATGTTGTAATTAATTTTCCTTTAATTATTCTTTTACCCACAAGTTTAAATTGAAATGCATCTGGTGTGTTATTATTTATTTTTTTATTTCTGTCACGCTACAAAGTTTTCTTTGCAACTATGCTTAACAAAGTTTAATTCAGTATAACTTACAATTATTTTTCTCTTTTTATAGGTAGTGCATAGCATTCACTCATCTGTATGTTGGGTTGGGATGTGGGCTATGTATGGCCACTACTAGAAGGTGTAGTTGTTTCTCAAACACGTGATACATGGGACATGGGCAATCCCCATGAAGCCTCAACGCAGACAGCTGTAAGTGCAACGTCTTCCCAGAATGCACAGCAAGCCGTACAGCATCATCCACGTCCTCGTCCGACTGTTGTTCCAGATGTAGATCCACCTCCTTATGAAAGTGTTGCCGCCAACGAATCTTCTAATCTTACCGAGCAACAAACTGTTTCTAATCAGTCTGTGAATAACCACAGGAGTTCGAATAATGAGTCGTCAAATGGTAACAGACGTAACAGGACTAATGCACCTACTAGAAATCATAGTAGTAACACTTCAAATCAGAGGTACAGGCCTCCAAAATGGCCTCATAAAGCCTCGTCAGTGTTTGCCTGTTTAAGTTGTGTCATTGGATTAAGTAATGTGAGCAGGTTCTCCGTTCTTGTATATATTTATAAAGGTGAATATATTGTGATATTTTGTTATTCCATAAAAAGGGGTACTTCTTTGTTAAATGGGCCTTGGCAAGATAAAGAAAATGAGCTTCGTAAGAGAAGGTATTTTTTTACAAATGTTTTCTGCCAACTGTTTCATTTACACAAGAAATTTTTTTTCGGTATTTATACTATTTAATATAAAGAAGCCATGCCTTTATTTTTATGTACAAACAGAAGTAATTCATTCAATCCATGAAATTAGAGCCAATTTTTTAAATACATACATAAACAAGCACAATAGTTCATCAGGATTGTTTGCATGTCTGTTTGTATCATTTGGCGACAAGTCTCATTTTCTTAAGCCTGAACTGCAGCAAACTTTTTGAAAAAGTACCAAGGTTCCTTTAACAAAGTACCAAAAATTGTTTTGTATGTTAGAGCAATTTAGCATTATATATTACAGTTATGAAAACATTTATCCAGAATCATATTTCCAATGAACTGATTTTTTTAGAAAATCTTTTAAAAAACATCTATGATTTGAAATTGCAGCATTTAGATATATAGGGTACATTAGACATATTAGACATACAGCTGTTTGCTATTTTATATATTTTATTTATGCTATTTTTATGTTGATAATTTATTTTAATATACAGTGTTTTGATTTTTATGCAGAATTATTGTTTCTAAGGAATTCACATTAATTGTCCTCTTTCCTAATCTTGATTGAATCTGATTAATCTAATAATTTAATAGCAGGGTCATTCCATGTCAAATCAACACAGCTAAAAATTTGACCACCTCAGAATTTTATGATATTAAGCTCAGTTATTAAGACCATAGAGAAAT
Source organism: Maratus michaelseni (assembly GCA_963931845.1). Lineage (NCBI taxonomy): Eukaryota > Metazoa > Arthropoda > Arachnida > Araneae > Salticidae > Maratus > Maratus michaelseni. Next base: position 388,317,373 of record OZ007590.1, on the reverse strand, counting down.
GAATAAATGCTCCATGATAAGACTATCTCTCTTGGTTTTGAAAATAATTAACTTCAAAGATGGAAAAAAGAAGTAAATTTTTGCATTTCTTGCATTACAAATTTAGTCACGTTTGGTTCCCTAATTGTCACAAGGACTTACTTTTGGTGTCGTTAGAAAGTGTATGAATTGGGGGTTTCATATGACATGTCACATGCATATATTTTTTGAATTTTTAATTTCAAGGTCAAACATTTTGACCTTTCAAAATTGGGACATTTTAATTTTTTTCAAAAGAATATATGTTACTATTATACTTAGTTTCTAAAAAATATGAAAGTATCATTTTGGGACAATCATGGGATGCTGAGTTATAAATTAAAATGCAAACTGCTTATCCTAATTTCAACACCAAAATCGCTTATTTAGGTGACTTACCTACATACCATATCTTTACACAAATGGGTGTTACTTTGATGTTCGACCAACTATACTCTATGTAATTTCAATTGTCTTCTCAAGAACATCCTTCCTCCCCGCTTCACCCCTTTATTGTCTTGGGAAAAATGTAGCGTGGTCAGTCAGCCAAATGTAGTGTTATCATAGTTAATGACCTAAGATAAGGTCCAGGAAGAACCTTGAAAAGTCAATTGAAATTATAATAATATATATATGAACTTGACCATTCGGGATAAATGGTTCTATACTGTAGTATATTTTATCAAGCCACTAAAGGAATTATTCTCTTGAATATAGATCCTCAAACTGTTTGATCTGATTATTGGCTGTTTTACAAAACTCTGCAGTCCAGGGCATAAACATACAACATACCATACATACATGCATAGATGCCAACATCTATTAATTATTCCAGAGTCTGATCAAAGTATTTGAAACCGGAAAGTAAAGGTGTCTTCTTTTTATAAGTTACTTATTAAATTTCTTTTTAAAATTTTTGATTGAATAAAATTTCCGGTTGAAAACATGATCGTCTTGGATCAGACTCCTGAATAATTAAGAGATGTTGGCATCTATGATACATACCATAATTTTCAAATACAACGCATCATAATTTTTCTAAAATAAAAACTAAGCTAGTAAGTTTTTAAATTTTGAATCTTTCAGATCTTGTTGCAAATGATATCAAGATTTTTGTAAATTCTTTTTGCCACTGACACAGAAATCATTACAAAACTTCAAATGAAAATGCTTAATTAGTTGCATAGCATTTTTCCTTTTCTAATAAGTCTTTAAATGAAACAGCTTGAGGTACATAAAATTGCCCGTGGCTCTTTTTTTTTTTTTGTTAAGAATTACTTATCTGCATAAAAAATCTTTCTCTAAATAATTTACTAATTCAAATTAGCTGCTGGATATCTTGTCTTTTTGAAAATTAGCACTAGTAAACTTGATCTAATACCACAAACAAGTGACAGCCGGAGGAGAAAATAAGCCCACTAGCTACAAAATATCATTTCATTATTATTGCAACTACTTGTGGATTGGTCTTAGATATTGCAGGCCATAGTTTTGGGGACTTTTACTCTAAAAACAGTTTAAAGTCAGTTTTTCAAATTAATATTGCTTGCAAAGTTTTAATTCTTGAAGATTTTTTATGAAAATGTTCCTTAACTTGTAACTTTAATTTTATAACTTCAAAACAAAGTATGTCTGCTGCATTTTTTTTTTCTAAAATTGCAATGTATTGTATGTTATCTTGTATATAATCCTCTTTAAGCCTGTTCTCAAATCCAAAGAAGTTACTTTCTGCCTTATTTTTAAATTCATTTTTATTCGGAAACACATGAAATTGGCAGGTGTTATTAAAAAACTTTGTAATTGAAAGACGTTTTCTATTTTTTAGTAAAGGCAGATCATCTTTCAGAAAATACTGTCACAGTTAACATTTTGAACTGAATTTCCTATGTTATAGTGCAAGAAAGAGGAAAACTTGTCAAGAATTGCTTATAACTCTGTAAAAAGTAACATTTATAAAAAAAATGGAAAATGCTATTTGATTTCAAATCGTTTCAATTGTCAAACTTGCCAATTTTATGCCTTTACATTTTAAAATGTGTCAGAAAGTTTTGCATTGTTAAGCAAGGAATTTGAGAGCCAGCTTAAAGCATCATGTTAAGATGTTTTTCAAGACAGTGTTAAAATTTTGGAATATGGTAGAATCTAGTGTTAACCAAATCTGTTTAGTTTGAGGGGGTGACCCTTGTTTTGAATGGAATCAAGTTCACATCCAAATCCAATGAGAATTTAATGGAATAATCCTATACAGAATTTTAAAGTTTCTAAGGTAATTTAATTTGAATTATATATATGACCTCAGAAAATCTTTCATCTAAAATATAGTAATGAACAGAAAAATTGGCAAACATATATAAATATACACCACAATGTTAGGAAAACATTTGTTATAACACAGTTTACATTAATTTTGTTCAAGAAACTCTTTAATTTACAAAATATATAACCATGTATTTTTTAATCTTTTCACCATTTTGGGAACTACTCTTGTAATTTTCTTTTCGCACCAATGGGGTGGAAAAAACAAAGACTCCAAAAGTAATGAGTTTCTATTTCATAATATTGATTGAATCCTGTTTAGAAAGAGTTGTATTTCTTGATAGCTCGAAAATTTTTAAAATGACTGAAATCTGAAAAGTTCAGAGGTCCTTAAATTGTCAATTTTCATGATTCTCATGGAAGTTTACTGTTTAATAATACTTTTAGGATGACCTTTTTAAAATAGCAGCATATTTCAAAGTTCTACCAACAGTTCATTGAAAGACTAAAGCATTAAGCTTCCATTTTCAACTTTTAAAATAATTTTCAGGCTGTGTATTGGATGAAAAGCGATAAATTGCACCAGGTGATCTAGATCATTAGTGCAAAAGTGTTTTTTTTTTTTTAAATCGTGATTTAGCACTTAAAAAAAAACCTTCATCTTATTCAACATTTGATTATATGTTCCATGAGCCATCCTTATTTTTCTTGAAGCTAGCTTCTATTTTTTCCTCTCAGGCAAGCCTAATAACGTGTTTGCTTGGAAATAGGAGTGTTTAGATTTTCCATTTTCATAACATTTTGAATGTGATTATATCTTTATAAAAAAAAAAATCCTATCGTTACAAAAACAAAATTACTCTATGTTGTCATTAAGTTTGCTTATTTAGTGTGTTTCAATATTAAAAGCAAAGTGGTAATTGCTATATTTATATAAAAATTTTGTTTTTTCTAGGTAAAGAATTTTGGCCAATTTTTTGGCTCCTTGCTATGATTATCTCTAATAATTGCATTTAGAAATAAAAGGCATGTTTACGTTGCATGAAGCTTATGTTGTTATTTCTGCTCAAAATTGCATGATGGCTGATAAATACTAAAAGTTTTGGATTTTTTTTTTTTTTTTTTTCAAAAACTTGTTCTACCCTAAGCAAGATTAAAAAAAAAAAAATCTGGTAGAAGAATTAATTTGTAGTACTTTTTAAGCTTAAATGTGACTATGAAGTATGCAGAAATGCAGTGTCTGCAAGGATTTGCAGTCACATAAAAAGTTATCTAAATATGTTATTTATAGAATATGTAAAAGTTAATAACTTTATATTCAGTCATTGAACTTTGAGTTTTGCTAACATACACATATCATACATACATACATTATACCATAATTTTGAAATACAAAATACCATAATTTTTCTAAAATAAAAACTAAGCTAAATTTAAAATTATGAATCTTTCTTTCAGATCTTGTTGCAAATGATATCAAGATTTTTGTAAATTATATTATGCAAATATATGAAAAAATATCAAATAGATTATTTAGGGAATATGTAAAAGTTAAAAACAATCATTCATTGAGTTTTGAGTTTTTGCTAACATACATAAATTTATACAAATGTTTCTTAATGTTTTCAAAACTTCTGTCTTTATTTTATTTGAAAAAGGTTCTGAATCACAATTTAAAGTAAAATTCATTTTTGTGTATACCTACACTTAAAACATAAAAAATGATTACAGTAGTTTTATAATTTGTAGATATCAGTCAATTTATGATTCTCCTTCTACTGATCTTCCCATGTCAGGAATTAAATCCTTGCCATGACTAATTGTATGCAAAACAGCAGCAATCTATTTTGGCGTGGATTGCCATATCCATGTATATCTGATGGAAAGACTGTGGGTTTTGACCATGTAAAATAGGAAAAAAGTATATTAAAAACAAAATTATTCCTTAAGAACCTACCCTAGTAATGTGAAGACATTAATCTGTTTTTGCATCACTAGCATAGGTTCCTTAAGGCTGTAGTCAGTCAGCTTCAAAGTTCCCTCGCTAATGTTAAACCTATGGGCGTAGGGTGCATTCATATGTTTAAAATATCTCCTCAGGAAATTAATATTTTTGAATTCTCTTTTATGTGTATCCTTAAATGATGTCTCTTTTTTTCTTAATTGTCAAAATATTTCTAAAATATAGACATAATTTTATGTGAAGTCTAAAAATCTTACTTGTTGTTTGTCAGCTTTTAACACATAAAATATTAAATTAAGCATAGATTTTAGAAATATTTTGACAAAGAAAAAAAGCGACATCCTTTAAGAGTACACAGAAAGAAAAAGTTTAAAATATTAATTTCCTGAGGAGATATTTTAAATATATGAATGCCTTCTATGCCCATAGCTTTAACATTGAGAGGAATTCTGAAGTTGACTAACAGCCTTAAGGCATAATTTTGTTAAACCAGTGGCTGCATTCTTTTAAAATTTCTTGTTACATTTTAACATTTATAAATGATTTTTTTGTTTTGACATATGATATCTGAGATTGATGTCTAACTGGATACTTTGTACTTAAAAAAAAAAAAAAAAAAAAAAATTGCAGTTTTTTTTTTCTGAGACACTTTTTATTTTGAAATTGGTCTGAAATTGGAGAATGTTACCATTGGTTTAACATTAGCTTGCTACTGGGTTCACATTACTAGTGTATGCTCTTAAGGCACATTTGATAAAGTTTGACACCTACACATTGTACGCATGTGCAGTGTATATTGGTTATATTTAATGAAAAATATACGATGATTACAGTTTGTTGTTTTAGTACAATTACATTTTTTAAAATGTTAAATAATGATATTTAATTTAATTGCATCATTATAAGGAATGTAGTGGGTGAAACAGAAATTCGCTGACATTTGATGTATGCAGTCCCAGGTTAGGGCATATTTGGCCTTATATATAAGTGATAAATCTGTCTCTGATCCTATATATTAACTAATTTTCGTATGTGATGATGCCATCCTAGAAAATGCGATATAACAAGAATTACTTCTTTTTTTCTAATGTAGTTGTTATTGCTATTTAAGATGTGAGATTAAAATTCCTTTTTCTGATCTGTTCTTGTATTCTCACATGCATTTATTTTTCCAGGATTTTTCATATTTCAGTTCCTTTTCATGTCTCTCCTTATTGGAATTCCAATTTTATACATGCAGATGGCATTAGGCCAATACTTAGGAGCTGGCCTCTTAGATATGTGGTACATATCTCCAGCGTTTAAAGGTTTGTTTTTCTTTCTTTTAGTAATTTGCAAATAGGAGTATTTTATGCACTTATATTGAATAAAATTTTGATTTCATTAAAGTATTCATCACACATGTTGCCTGTTTTTTAATTACAGAAATGTTTTATTTGATAATGTTGCAGTAATTGTTTTAATTGGATCTAACAAGTAAAGGTACTATAGTCTGTGGCGGCGAATTTAGATTTTTATAGCTCATTCGATTCGTCTCATCGAGCTAAGTAATTTGCTACCTCGCATATCGGCTGTTGAGTTTTGATAATGACAGGGGGCCGGGTCAAAGTTTAAAATTTCGTTCATTGAAAACCAGTTGCCGTCAAAGAAATAAGTAAGATTTAAATTTATTTATGGTTCTTACACTGGCATGCATCGATGATAGTCAAATTTTGACACATTGTTCATTCTGAAGAAGTGAGTAAAACAAAAATATTTCTCACAGTGCGCACAACGAGCAAAGGCTTCTTCAGCTGACTCAACAACGTATTCAAAACAGCTCTGCTTTCTTTCTGGAATTTTAAAACAGTGGTCTGTAGGGTGACGTAGTTTTCGTCTTTACCAATGTATTCTCCTGTGGCAAATCCATACTTGAACATAGGAATGAACTTAACTGATACAATGTGTGGTTACAAAGTTTTTTGCTCATAATTCGGGAAAAAGTATTGACAGAATGAACAAAACTAGACGAGGACATCACAACTTGCGGAAACCTGCCTGTCAAGTAGCATACGAATATTTTATCTGCAATTGCAAATTCTTATAATAACAGCAATAATATAACCTTATAGTAGTTATTGGCAATGTATGGCACTGTAAAAACAATTAGTAAACTTAAATTGCACTTATTTCTTTGAAGGCATCTGCTTTTCACTGAACGAAATTTTGAACTTTGATCCGGCCCCCTGTCATTATAAAAACTCAATAGCCGACATGCGAGGTATAAAAATACTAAGCTCGATGAGATGAATCAAATGAGCTATAAAAATCTAAATTCGCCGCCACAGACTATAGTACTTTTACTTGTAAGGGTGAGATCCCAGGGTTCATGAACCTCTTTCTGAACAAAGAAAATTTCTATACAATAAATACTTTAACTTTACATATTAAAGGTGTTTTTAACATTTTTCTGCTAACAACGCAAATATTTTTCATGCTCACAAAGTCACTTTAAATGGAAATGCATGAAATTTGAAGACTTGATTTTTTGACATGTTTTATATTTTCTTTTATATGCATGGGTCCGTATGTTTTGGAAAAAATATTAAGTGTTTGAAAAATAGTTAATTTTCAAGTGCTTTAAAGTTTTTGAAAAATGGAAATAAGTCCTTGAATTTTCAAATTAGACTTGGTGGCTTTATCTACATTTTATGATACTAAATGAAGAAAAAAGGGTCGAAAGAAATTATTTAACTTTAACCTTTTGTGTTTTTAGTATTATCTTACTGTTTGTAGGTAGAAAATGTATTTATGATAAATGATAAGTAACAGCATTGTTTAAAAAGGATAACCTTACTTTTACTTATGAAGTTATGTTCTTTACAAGCAAATCTTAAAATAGTGATAAAAATGGAATAATCATAAAAAGAAACTTTATTTGAGACATTACACATACACTTCTAGTGATGTCTTTTTTTGCTCCTAAAGAAAAATTCTCCAATATGTTGTCTTGAAAATACCTATTAATAAAATTTTTTAAAGATCAGTTTTTTTGAAATAGACAGGCAATGTGGTGATTATTTCCCTTATGTATTGTACTTATTTTAGAGCCATTTTATTGCATGTAATGTTGTATATATCTAAGTCCTAGAAGATATTTTAATAAGTCCTTGAAGAATTTTGAAAAGTACTTTAATTTTATTTGTTCTCAAGTGTGTGAACCATTCTATGTGGTACACCTTTAATTAAAACTAATTGCTCGCACATGATTTCCAGGACTACCAAGTCTTGAAAATGGGTTTAAAATCCTAACTTTGGCCAACATATTCTGAAAGTATTTTACCTTTATAAGGAAATGGGAAACTGTTAGATTTTTGTTTTTGGTATCTAAATAGAACTTTCAAATTTTATGCACTTACAAATGAAAAGGACTTCATGAATGTCATAAAATAGACAGTTTGGAGTTGTGGGCAATGTTAAGATATAATAATTGCTCATGAAAGTATGTGACCTCCCACTTTTCTACTAGGGAAAAAAAAAAAAAAAACCTTTTAAATGAACGGCTGGATCCATCCCTGGTCAATCAAAGTTAGAATATCAGTTATTTGTAATTTAAAAAGTGTAGAATAAAACTTATAATATTTTATTGATTTTACATGTCTAATTTAAGCTATTAATATTAAAATTTCTTAAAACAGTGTATTAGTGTGTATGGATACTAATTTAGTTTATTTTACATTTTCAGGATTAGGTTTTGCCATGCTGTATTTGTACATTTTTTTAGGTGTTTACAATGCACTTCCTCTTTCATGGCTGTTCATTTATTTCAAAGACTCCTTCATCACTCTTAAAGATTCCTATAAATGGGGAAAATGTCATTACAACTTCGCCAGAAATGGTTGGTATATATATATATATCTTATTTTTCAATTTATTGTTCTATAAAATTTTGTTGCTTTGTTTTGTTTGATTTAATTTGTTAAAAATGAATTATTAAAGTTTCAGCTATTTTTATACTGAAACTTATGTTTAAAATTATTCAACAGATTTTGTCTAGTATTGTTTTAAAAAGCTTGATTTTTTTTTTTTTTTTTTTTTTTTTAATAAATGGTATAAACATTGATTTTCACCTTCCTTGATAAGAGTCAGTGTGGTGTTATTAAAATTGACATCTGAGGAAAATTAGAAAAGTTTGGTCATATCAAAAGCAGTGATGAATGATCGTTAAAAAAATTTAAAACTAGTGCTGAAATATTTTAGGAATTTATATTAATATTTAGGTATTGATATATAAATCATATAGTAACTTTATGTTATGGAAATAAATAGTTATGAGTAATGACCCATACAATTATTGCAGTTCTTTACTGTCAGGAGAAGGAGAAGAGAGACTATAATTTCCCTGCCATAGTTCTTGCGACATAAAAAAAAATAAGGCAACATTTTGTAAAATTAGAATTCTCTTTATCGTAACTTGAAAGAAGTGAACTTGTTCCCTTTTTAGCTACACATCTTAAAAAGAATGCTGAGTTACTTTGATGTCTCCCAGAGGGTTTTGGAAAACCTGCAAATCTTTGAAATTGTGTTAAAAGAGAGAGAAAAAAGGCTATTTTTTAAAATAAATATTCTTTTATCAATTAATAGTTGGATGTTAATTCAATTAAATAATTATACACTGGGAAAATAATTTAACAATACTGAATAGATAGTTTAAAAAATGCTTTTTTTCCCTATTGCCATATCTTAAAAGAAACAACAAAAATTATAATTTTTTAATAAATTCACTAGTTTGTACCATGCATCAACCAAAGGGGGGATTTTTCCTTAATCAGGACTCATGGCAAATTGAAGTATTGTAATAGAATAGATTTAAAAAAAAAAAAATGAATTGCAGTGATGAAACTGGGCATGATTTTATAAATATTGAATGCTTATAGAAGTGTTTTTGTATAAAAGAATATTTTTACTTTTATAGTTATTAAATATCAGTGAAAAAAAAAAATTGTGCCTTTTTCTTCTGCCAGTTTTTGAACCAAAATATTATAATTAAAAAAAAAAGTTGATGGGGCAGGATAGTGGAGGAAATACACTTGGCAGTTAAAATATTTTGGTCACCAGTAGGGATCTGATGACTGCATTTATTTGCGTCCATCTTGTGTGAAATTGTACAAATAAGAAATTGTTGCCTTGTCTTTATACTTAGCTTTTCTTTTGTGTGTGTGTGTCGGAGTGTTGATATTCTAAAACCTGTGAAAAGGGTACATGCATATAATGAAAACCTACCTTAAATAAAAAGTCTTATGAAATTATCGCCAAGCTTTGTTATACTTGAAGATCTGTCCTCAACTTTGGTCAAAAAAATAAGTTGACAAAAACAATATGAACTTCTTGTTAACTGGCCATTTTGATTCTGTAAAATATGTAAAGTTGCTCATTTTATCGCCCAAGTTTGATGAAAGCATCTTCTGGATTATTATAATAGAGAGAGTGTGTCTCTTTTTGGTGTTTAAACTTAACTTGATGTGAGAGCTATACTATGCAATTCCCCATGAAAAATACTTTTATTTTTTCAGTTTAATCATTTTAACAACAGTCAGGGCTTAATTTGCACTGGAGCTCAACTCTGGTACTTCACTGATTTTAGTAAATATTTAAATATTGGCCAGAATTCACTGGAGCTAAAAAATAATGTGCTCCACAGCCCAGTGCAACAACGCTTCCGAAAAACGAATCCTAAATTACCCATTCCTTTCCCTCCTATCTCCAATCTTGAGCCTTCTTTTGTATCAAAACACTTATAAGTGATGTAATGTGTCGCACACGTAAGAAATGAAGATGAAACTAGAACTCCTATATTATAGTTAATATTTAAATACTAGCCGAAGCTCACCAGGGTCTACCACAAAATGAGGTTCTTTCCCAGAAATTGCTGCTTGATTAAATAATAATAATAATAATTTTCATTGGCGTATAAGATTGTCTGAAAATTTTCCTTATGAATGTTTTTTGTAATTGTTCATTCGTTATTTATATTTATATGCATAGCTGCGAACTATTCCTTTTTTGTATTAACACTATTTCCGAATCACAATCCTGAGCTTATTGAATTGCAGAATTCTGCGATTAATTAACATTAAGATTAGGCAAAGGTTTCTATTTGGAAGTAGTAATAACTAAAAAGTGAAATAGTTGATAGCTAAGTATACGCAAATGGATGTATTTAAAATTTTATTTTGTTAAATAAAAAAACAATGTTTTAAAATTTGAAAATAATATATGAAATATAAATATGCAGATCAGAAGTGACAGCTGAGTTGGGGGGGGGGGGGGGGGGGGTTCGCTGGGTGTTAGTATTGCAGAATATTAGGGCTCCAGTACTTTTTTTTTTTTTTAGAAATTAAGCCCTGACTACAGTTCTTAAAGTCATCAAGTGGTTAACACCCTCATACATTTTAAATCATATCGTAAAATTATTTCAATATTCTTATCCTGTTGATATGACAGGCTGGGTGTTAGTATTGCAGAATATTAAGGCTCCAGTACTTTTTTTCCTTAGAAATTAAGCCCTGACTACAGTTCTTAAAGTCATCAAGTGGTTAACACCCTCATACATTTTAAATCATATCGTAAAATTATTTCAATATTCTTATCCTGTTGATATGAAAAGTTAAAAGCTGTAGAAATTTCAAATGTTAGACTAGTAATTTTGTTTGATAATAAGTTGTCATAATTTTTTTTATAATTGTTATTGCATACATCTATACAAATATTTAACATCTATTATATATATTATATCTGACTTTTACAGGCTGTGTACGAGCTTTAAATTCCTCATCTGCTGACTTTTACGGTTGGTCTGTGCCATCATATTTTCAGTGAGTAATTTTAGCATTCTCTAATGATAGTTGAAATATCTCAAAATCTAGTTAGTAACCGAAATTTTATGTGAGAACACACAATTTAAATTTAGTTTTGTAATAAACATCTTTTTTTTCTTTCAACTTTATGCAAATACTCATAGTCAGGAATTTGATAAAACCAGTAGATAAAAATTTAAACACAGCAAAGAAAAAGTAAATAATCTTTATTTTGTGTATAGAGCATTCTTTATATAATCAGGGATGGCTTTTTTTAGTAGCCTATGTGTTAAAATTGAGTTTTTTTTTTTCAGCACCCCTTACAGGTGGTATCATCTTCTAAATAAGCAATTAAGATTAAACTAAGAACTAGATGGAACCCGTCAAAATTTGACGGCAAACAACTTGATAGTACCATAAAAATAAAATTTATAGTTGCTTTAACTTGACAAATTTCATAGTGGGGAGCATAATATGATTAAGCGGTCACAGACCTTTCCATCGATATATCATATGAGGGGTGTATGCAAAATTTAGAAAAGTACCCCCTTGGGGTGTCAAAGTGGGGGGATGGACATGGGAGATGCATAAAATGATTAAGTGGTGACAGGCTTTTCCAATGATATATAACATGAGGTTGTGTGCAAAATTTAGAAAGTACCCCTTGGGGGGGAGGGGGGGGGCAAAGTGGGGAGATGGACACCGGAGATGTAAAATATGATTAAGCGGTCACAGACCTTTCTAACAATATATGACATGAGGGGTGTCAACAAAATTTAGAAAAGTATCCCTTGGAGGTTAGGGGGGGGCAAAGTGGGGAGATGGACATTGGAGATGCATAATATGATTAAGTGGTCACAGTCCTTTCCAATGATATATAACATAAGGGTAATCTGCAAAATTTAGAAAGTACCCTTTGGGGGGGGAGAGGGGGGCAAAGTGGGGAGATGGACATCAGAGATGCATAATATGATTAAGTGGTCAAAGACTTTTCCAGCGATATATCACATGAGGGGTGTGTGCAAAATTTAGAAAAGTGTTGGGGGGGGGGGGGGGGGGATGGACCCCAGAGATGCATAACATGAAAAAGAGGTTACAGGCGTTTCAACTTGCAGCTTTTTTCTCAAAGGCATTTGACAATATTTTTTTTTTTTTTTTACCCAAGGCAATTTAACAATATTCTTAATTGTTTTGTGTAATTCGTTAAACGTTCATGGAAAAAATCATGAAATTCACTAATCAATAGTTGATAAATTATAAAATTCAACAATCGGTAGCAGTAAAATTGGTCAATCGATAATGGAACAATCCCGAAATTCATCAAATGGTCTCCCGTAAAAAAATTGTCCTGCACACTGATGTGATGATCAAAAGGGTTTTGAAGTATAGGACAAAATTATTACTTGCCAAACAGCAATACTGAAAATTTGGCAATGGACTTTATTGCCACCACTGGTCAAACATAATAGTCACACTCACCAATTGCGATGATTGAATGGAAAAAGATTTTTTTCTCTGCTGTCGCTCGACAAATTTCGAAACCATTTGGCGAATTTCACGATTTTTTCCCCGAAATTGACGGATTGTGATTTTTTTTTCTCGAAGCCATTCGACGATATTCGAAAACTTTTTCCCCGAAACCAGTTGATGAATTTTGCGATTTTTCCACTGTCGATTAATGAATTGCACGATTTTTCCGCTATTGATTGACGAATTTCGCAATTTATCGACTATCGATTAACGAATTTCACGATTTTTTCCATAAACGAACAAATTGCGCACTTTCTTTCCGCTAATGTTTGACACATTTCGCCCTTTACAATTCAGCCAATGAGTTGAACGTTGTTTCTTTCCAGAAATGTCAGGAATGAAACAATGATTCTTTAGGATGAATTTCCTTCGTTCATTGTCCCATGGAAGAATGTGTGCGATGCAGCAACAGGCATCACAGACTTTTTAGGGCACCTGCAGACTAAAAACATCTAACCAATCTTCGCGGGGGAAAAAATCACAGATTTTGTCAAATGATTGAGGAAAAAGCACTAATTTCATCAAAGGATCATGGGGGAAACATGACTTTCGTTAAAAGACCACAGAAAAAACGTGATTTATGCAAAAGGATCATGAAAGATAAGCAAATTTTGTCAAAGAATCGCAAAAAAGGAAATTTCACCAAAAGATCATGCTTTTTTACTAAATATCGTCTAAAAATGGCAGAATAAAATGTATTTTATCAAAGAAACACTGGAAAATGCGAATTTTGTTAAGGATCGCGAGAAAAATGCGAATTTCTTCGAAGGATCACTGAAAAAACGCAAATTTCATCAAAGGATTGCTGAAAAAACATGAATCTCGTCAAAAGGCAGCAGAGAAAGTGCGAATATCGTCAAAGGATCACAAAAAAGCAAATTTCATTAAAGGATCACGGAAAAACGCAAATTTTGTCAAAGGATAGCGGAAAAAACATGAATTTCGTCAAAGGATTGCAGTTAAAACGTGAATTTCGTCAAATGATTGCTGAAAAAACAAATTACGTCGTAGGATCGCTGAAAAAATCATTAATTTCATCCATCGACACATAAATATCATAAATTTCGTCTATTGGGGGCATAAAAATCCTTAATTTCGTCAGTCGGGTGCAGAATTTTTTTTTTTTATCAATCAGGTGTGTAAAAATCATGAGTTTCATTTATCGGTCACCTAAAATTCACAAAATTCTTCAAACGGGCACATAAGAATCAAGAAATTAGTTGATCGGGCATGTAAAAATCATTAATTTCCTCTATCAGCACATAAAAATCATGAATTTTGTCTATCAGGTACATAAAAATACTTAATTTCGTCGGTCAAGTGCAGAAAAAAAATTGTCAATTGAGCGTGTAAAAATCATGAGTTTTGTTTATCAGGCATGTAAAAATCATGAATTTCATCAATCGTGTGCATAAAAATCATGAATTTTGAAGAACAGGCATGCAAAAATCACAAATTCATCAAGTGGGTGAGTGAAATCACGAATTAGTCAAGTGGGCACATAAAAATCATGAATTTCTTCAATTTAGTGCATAAAAATCGTAAATTTCATCCATCGGTGCGGAAAAATCATTAATTTCATCGATCTGGTGAGGAAAAATCATGAATTTTGTCAAACAGATTGCTGAAAAAACGCAAAGGAAAAAAAGAAAATCAGAAAATCCTGCATTTGGCCAGTTTTTTCCATATTTTTAATAGCTAGTTTTTCAAGTTTTATCGCTGAGTGCTTATTTTTACCTTTAGGTGGCAATAAAGTCAATCGCCAATTTTCAGTATTGCTCGCTGATAGGCAAGTGCTAATTTTGTCCTGACAAAATGGTTATCGTATCAATAAAGTGTGTAGTGTATGTAAATGAATTCTGCATCGACTGTCACCTGGTATAATGACAATTTATCACGTTTGATGGAGTTTTTAAGTTTCAAGTTTAGATTATTATATTTTTAGGTAGTTTTTCATTGTATCTTTATTTTATTTTATTGAATCATTGAAGATAGAAACATATCTATTTCTGTGTTCATGATAGAGTTCTTCAGATATGTTTTGATTCTTCGTATATTGTTTGCGAAATTATTTAGTGCACATAATATAATTGTAAAGCATGCTTTATATACATTCTGGTGTATTTTTTCTTCTTTTTATGCTGTATGTATTTTGCTACATTAAAATTTTTAAACCTAAAAATAACGGTCGAATTTTTAGTAGGATTTTTTTTTTAAGTAGTTTATTTTCTACTTGGTAAAGCTGAAATTTCATTTTTTTTAAATATAATATTTCAGATGTTTTAATAGTTACATTCGGCTGTAAAATATTGAAAAGTTTTGATTATATATAAAAGTTTGAAAATTAGTTGCCACTTTTTTGTTGTTGTTTATTGATAGTCTACTATATACACATATACTAAAATTATCTATCTAAATCCATTTGAATCATTGCAAGTTTTGTTAAGATTTGATCGTATTTCAATCTTTAGAAAGCTTTTCTATTAACCGACATAATACCAATAAATTGTCATACTAAAGTTCCAAAACCTTTAAAAAAATTGTCAACAAAACAAAAAATTCTATGCAAAACATATTCATACACACTATCATAACAAAATCATCAAAATGCACAGGTGGTAAAGCTATTTAAAAGCTCCTGTTATTAGTAGAATTTTGTTATATTTTCCCGAATGGTTGTTGAATTTTGGGATTTGTTTCCCGCAACCATTCAATAAATTTCACGATGTTTTATTGTGATTAAACTATGAATTATGTTATTTTTTTACATATAAACACAACTGCCGACGCAGCAATTTTCTGAATTTGTCCATGCTAATGAAAGTTCTTTTTTTTTTTTTTTTTTTTTTTTTTTTTTTTTTTTTTTTTTTTTCATGCAACTGCTGGTCAAATTTTTAATCAATTTTTTGTCAATTTTTACAGCCGAATGCAACTATTAAAACATCTGTAATATTATATTCAAAAAGGTAAATTTTAGCTTCATAACTCCTAATAAAAACTCGACCATTACTTTTTGGTTTAAGAAATTTAAAGTAGCAAAATATACATACAACATAAAAAGAAAAAAAAAAATACACGAAACCAAAACATATAAAATGGTTTGTATATTGTTTGCGAAATTATTTAGTGCACATAATATAATTGTAAAGCATGCTTTATATACATCCTGGTGTATTTTTTCTTCTTTTTATGCTGTATGTATTTTGCTACATTAAAATTTTTAAACCTAAAAGTAATGGTCGAATTTTTAGTAGGATTTTTTTTTTTTAAGTAGTTTATTTTCTACTTGGTAAAGCTGAAATTTCATTTTTTTTTTTAAATATAATATTTCAGATGTTTTAATAGTTACATTCGGCTGTAAAATATTGAAAAGTTTTGATTATATATAAAAGTTTGAAAATTAGTTGCCACTTTTTTGTTGTTGTTTATTGATAGTCTACTACATATATATACACATATACTAAAATTATCTATCTAAATCCATTTGAATCATTGCAAGTTTTGTTAAGATTTGATCGTATTTCAATCTTTAGAAAGCTTTTCTATTAACCGACATAATACCAATAAATTGTCATCGTCATACTAAAGTTCCAAAACCTTTAAAAAAACTGTCAACAAAACAAAAAATTCCATGCAAAACACATTCATACACACTATCATAACAAAATCATCAAAATGCACATGTGGTAAAGCTATTTAGAAGCTCCTGTTATTAGTAGAATTTTGTTATATTTTCCCGAATGGCTGTTGAATTTTGGGATTTGTTTCCCGCAACCATTCAATAAATTTCACGATGTTTTATTGTGATTAAACTATGAATTATGTTATTTTTTTACATATAAACACAACTGCCGACGCAGCAATTTTCTGAATTTGTCCATGCTAATGAAAGTTCTTTTTTTTTTTTTTTTTTTTTTTTTTCATGCAACTGCTGGTCAAATTTTTAATCAACTTTTTGCCAATTTTTACAGCCGAATGCAACTATTAAAACATCTGTAATATTATATTCAAAAAGGTCAATTTCAGCTTTATAAATCCTAATAAAAACTCGACCATTACTTTTTGGTTTAAGAAATTTAAAGTAGCAAAATATACATACGACATAAAAAGAAAAAAAAAATACAGGAAACCAAAACATATAAAAAGAATTCAATCATGAACACAGAAATACATATGTGAGGGATGTTTCTATGTTCATGTGCTCAATATAACAAAATAAATAAAGATAAAATGAATAAATACCTAATATTTATAGTAATCCAAATTTCAAAACTTTGAAAATTGTTAACGCTATAATCATCTTTCCTAAAGATCTCTAGACAGGAAATAGCCTTTCACCTCATTGGCTCCGAATCTGTCTCGGGACCTCGGGACAGTAACAACCTCTCACTTGATTGGCTGAATGCGTGTAGAACCCAATTCGACAGGAGTTTACAAAAAATGCCTTTACCTGATTGGCTGAATGCTCACGCATGCGTATAAAGGCGATATTTGCATGAAAAACTAAAAAGCAGGTTAGCTTTAAATAGATGGATTTTGCATCTGTTAAACTGTTAATATGTTGTGCCCCTTTATATATAAAGCTCTGGTTGGTAGCCTGGCACTGCTCTCTTTAAAGCTGACACTGCTTATAAGTGCTGTTTCTTGGTTTTCTTTCTGTTTTTTTTTTTTTTTTTTGTGATGCTAATCACATTTTTAGGTGAGCTCGTTATGTAAAATGGTCTTTATGAGAAGTATTCCCTCAAATCAACTCAACCAATTTTAATTTGTGTCCCGTGATTTATTTTTTGTCATTACAAAAACAGGTCTTGATTGGAAGTTGCCATATCTTGAACTCAAATTGAAAGTTGGATAATATTAAAAATATAAATGGTACAAACACGAACTCTCCACAAACATATCTGGTCACTATTGTGGTCATAAGGTTATTGATGCCACATAATAATAATCAAGCAATTCAACGCAAGCCACGCACAAGGGAACCACTTTTGGTGCAGCTCTCACCTAGTATTGAGACCTGGTGTATTTTAAAGCTCTATATTACGAAGTTTGAGAATCTATAAAAATTTTCTGTTAAAATAATATTTTTTGATTTTACAGCAGCATAACTTTCTAAAAATGCACTTTTCAAGACCACCTATCGGACCATTGACAGAATTTTTTTTAATAAAAAAGCAGTTAAAAATACAAATTAGTCAATAATAAGTATAAAATAATAAGTATAAAATATTGAACAAGTTTAAAAGTTCCTCCAAGAACATATGAATTTGATTTTGAAAAATACAGATTTATAATTGCACTTTTGGCGGTGCGAAACTGGCTTTATTTTTTACCGTAGTATTTTTCTCGCCAACTCTGGACAAATATAGTCATCTACTGTGTGCGAGTAGTTGCTTGGATTTGTAGCACGTTCTCTAACTTTTATGTATAGGGCTGCAAAATGCACCAGGTTTCGATGTTAGAATGCAAGCTGCACCAAAAGTGGTTCCTGTGTCAGATGAAATTTTACTAATATATTCACCAGTGTATAGAACTTTGATGAAAATAGTTTTTAATTGAAAACTCTTATAGATTTTTTACATTTAATATATTTTGTTAAATTGCCTACCAAATACACCAAAAAGCACTTCTGGTTCTTTTGTATTGTCTGGTTCTTTTGCCAGCGGTCAATTGTGAAACATTTCATTATCTATAACAGCCGTACTCAACCTTTTTTTCTCGCGGGCCGCAAACGCATGCTTACAGCGTTAGGTGGGCCGCAACACTCTTAACAGAAAGTAAAAAAAAAAAGGTAATTAAAATAATAGCTAACAAAAGTAGTATAACAAAGCAATATAACATCAGTAGGATTAAAGGTTTGTCGTAGAAGAAATGTTACCAAAAATTTTTCAACACCACAATTTCCAAAAAATAAACTTTGTGGTAGATTTCTATTACATATTTTATAGAAACAGGCCTCAAAATTCGTTGTTTGGAAATAGCAGTGCACAAAATGTTTGATGCCAATTTTTTATGAGACAAACGTTCTACACTAAAAGACAGTATTATCTGTATAATAAGTATAAAACGTAAGTATAAATATAAACGTAATATAACAAATGCAAAATGCAAAATCGTCAAGTTCTAACTAAAAAAAGAATAAGATTTTCTCTAATAAAACAATATTTTGCTCAATTCAAACGCTTTATTTTCTTTTAATTGTAGAAATATATAGTGCAAATCGAATTAAATTTGGGACAATGTTTCCTAAGTGTTGAAGATATAAAAATGTATACAACACCATATTGCAAATAATACTACATGTAAAAAGAAATTTTGACTAAAAACAGCATTTATGATGTTTTAACATAGTTTTAAATCAATTATAAATAACAGGACAGATTTTCCCACGAAAATATATAAAACAAGTTTTAAATACCTTTTATGCACTTCTCAAGTAATGTCATACATGGATTAATGATTATGTGTCTCAGGCCGCACATAAAAGGTCGCCGGGCCACATGCGGCCCGCGGGCCACAGGTTGAGTATGGTTGATCTATAATATCTTTTTGTGATTCTGATTATGTTTAAGTACATAGTGCGATTACATACCTGTTAAAAACTCTTGCTTTATTTACTCATTTATTTATTTGTAAAGTTCTAATTTTGACAATTTTGTTATGGAATATTACACAGAAAAAAATGAATGCTGAGTTATTTACATTGTTTTAAGTGCAAATCTTCCATAATTGGGTTACACACAGATCTAAAAATATTCATGCTTGAAAATTATTTTAAAACTACACAAAATCAGTAAATAGAGATACAGTTTCCAAACCAATTGTATTTGAAATCCCCCCTCACCTTTCCCCCCCCCCCCATTTGTTGGTGCAGCAATTGAAATTGTGCAATGTTCAATAATAAATATAATGGAATAAAAGCATATTTATTGGTCACAGGTCATTGCCACCGTCAGTATGGTGTGTGTGTGTGTTACTCACAGACATGTTTTTGCTGTATAATATAGATTTTTGAAGATTTTTTTTTTTCAAATTAAGCATATATTTATTTAAAAGACACACAAAAAAAAAATAATAAAGTGTTATAAAAAGTGTATTCTGTTCAGAAAGTTTAATTTATAGATCATTTCTTTTTCGGGGCAACAATAGTTTTGAAATCTTTTGTAAAACAGCTTATATTCACATACCTCTTTCTCTGTAACAACTAAAGTGATTTCAATATTTTAAAAAGTATTGCTTGATGGATTATAATTAGCTATATTTCAATAGTTTTGTTTTTCTTGAGAATCTGTTTCTTTCTAATAATGTTAATTAAGAAAATATCCTAAATTTTTAGGTTGAACAACTATTGGACAACATTTCTTCTTAATTCTTATTGAACAATTAATTTATAGCTTGGCTACTGCCAAACAATTGAAAGAAAAAAAATTGAAATTGCTTCCTTAGTTCCTGAAGAAGAAAAAAAAAAAAAAGTTTTTTTTCAATATTAGCAGTTTATCACAAAATCAGGACCACAGGTGAGGTGAGAGGGGAGGAGCCATTACAAATTACTGGGACCCGACTTGTATAAAGGGCCCTTCATGGGTATTGTTTTTAAGATAAAATAGTAAAATCATAGATCCTAAAGCATCCTTTTTTATGTAAAATTTTCAAATTAAAATAATTAACAAGAAATAAAATTAAAAGTCAGAACCTGAGTCCTATAGTTATGTAATTTTTAACACAGTGGTTTAAAAAAAAAAAAAAAACTGTGTCTTTTAATAAATTATCATTATTAACACAAATATAAAGTGGCTAAAATTACAAAACATCATGGTTCCTTGGCTTAGGAGATTTAATATAGTGATTTATTAATATAGTTACATTTAAAAAAAAATAACACATATTACTTTCTAAAAAATAGCTATTCAACAAATTCATTTACAAATATTAATACTATACTTAAAGGGACCTCATTCGAATCGCTACTGAGACTTGGCATAAGATTTCACAAGTGTTTATGTCCGTTTAAATTTTCATTTTCAGATATTCTTGAAAGTGTCTGTGCTGATTAATTTAATTCAGTGCAGGTTTTTATTTAATGTAAGATAAAACCTGTTTCTTGTTTGCTATTTTACTTGTATTAAAATGAATTTTTCAGATTTTTTTCTATGCATCTTTTGACGATTTTTTTTTTAATTATTTAGTGGTCGTGTATTAGGTCGTAAGCCAGGTGAATATCAACTGGGAGAATTGAAGTTTGAAGTGGCTTTCAATTTATGCCTTGTTTGGTTAATAGTCTTCGTCTGCTTAAGCCGTGGTCCCAAGACTTTTGGAAAAGTAAGCGATTCCTATAATAGTTCATTGAAAATTGAGAAAAATGGAAATAAATCAATTTATACCTTGGAGTTTGTTTTGCATTTACTTAGCTTATTTAGCAATTTTATAAAAAATTATAATTTTGTCTCCCTCCTCTCAAAAAGAAACATTTATTGGCAAATATTTATTATTTTTTTAATTTAGTTAATCAAATTAATGACTAATTAACTAGTTATTTAGAGTTTTTGATGAACTCTTTATTAAAACATCAACATATATTATTGCAGTTTCAGATTAAGTTGTAATACCATTTGATATTTAAAATAATTTTCTTCTCAGCTTTGCTTAAATTTGATCTTTCTTTTTCCTTTGTTTGGGATGATTTAAGTTTTTTTTTTCTTCTTTTGTTTATCTGCTTTGAAGAATATAAAAAAATATAGATAAAAAAAAAGCAAACAAACTATGTTTTATTTTATAGCAAAGCAATAATCACGATCAGTCGACACTGGGCTGGCATTGATTGTAGCCAATGCATTATAAAATCTGCCAGTAAGCCAAGTAGTTATATTTATTTTCCATCTCTCTTAATTTTGAAAAGTCTATAGTATTTTGTAAAATCTTTTAAAATAAAATTTTTTAATGAATAATTTTTTTCTTTTTCTATTTTCCACATTTTTTTATAGTTTATAAAATGTCTTTATATATATTTTTTAAGAAAACTTTTATTTGAATGTTTATTTTTTCTCATATATTTGTAGACATTTTTTACTAGGATATAAGCAAATGTTTATGCACATTGCATATATGTAAATATGCAGACACTTCATACTTATGCTACTGTTTTTCATAGCAAAAAGGCCATTCTAATTCATAAAATTGCATTTATAATATTCCAAAATTTGCATTAACCTGTAAACTAAGGTTCAGCAAATTTTTGTTACTTCAAAACTATGTTAAAAAATAACTTCTTGTGTTAAATGGCAATTCTACTAGTGATGGGAGTATTCGAATTCAAAATGTCTGAGGTCTCGATTCAGCCAAGTTCTCGAGTGATCTCGATTCGGACAAAAGTATTCGAATACAAGCCACCTGGCATTTGTGTCGCAGACGAAAACGAAATCTGCAGTTTTCGACTACATTCAGTTCTCATAGCTCGAGTTTTCTGTTTTCATAAACTGCGTCGGTGAATGTTTGTATTCAAATTAGTGATAGGAGTATTCGAATACAAAATGTCTGTGTTCTCAGGTGGTCTCGGCTTCAGACAGGAGTATTCGAATACAAGTCACCTGGCATCTGTATCGGTGACGAAATCTGCGGTTTTCGACTGTATTCAGTATTCAGTCCTCATATCAGGAGTTTCTTCGGTTTCATAAGGTGCGCCAGCGAATGTTAGTATTCAAATACTCGGCGCTGTTTGAGACTTTTTTTCTCCGGAATTTTGCGGTGGTTAACAGGATGATCAGCGCTCTTTTAGTTTTGATATTTAGTTTTATTTTTTCAAGCGTACACTCAATTCAACTAATATACATATATATTTTTAGTTAAATCAATCATATGGATTTTAATTTAAGAAAACGATTATAATGAATAACATTCTGTGAATTTGTATTTAAGAAACGTAAATATAATTTTTTTAATTCATTTTTTAAAAATTTTACGATTAAAATAATTACTTATAGTGGAAAATAAAATTGTACGTTCGTAAAAAAGAAAAAAATTCTTGATTTCGCTAATTAAAGACAAATTGCTTAATTTTATGGGCGTATGCAAGGGGAGGGCTGGTTCTTCGCCTTCTAAATCTTAGAAAATAATAAGATATAACTTGCAATACTGAGAGACATGGACGTTGGCAGAATTATATTTTGGGACGGGCAAGATTTTGGAACACGTGTGGCAATGGCCCACAGTCTAGTCTGCTTTTAAAATTGCAGAATATAAACAGGAAATAATCTAAACTAAGATTTTTTTTTTTGTCAGAGTTATCATGCAAAACAATTTTTAAACATATTAACATATAAAGCAATACAAGAATTTATCAATTAAGAAATACTAAATATAAATAAGTTTTTACCAACATGTTTTTAAAAAAGAAATTGAAGCAGTTTTTTTTCCGTCAAAGGGCTTTGCCACCCTCAATCCTTTTTTTTAAGATAAGTTTGAAACACATGAACATTAACAGGAAAACAAAATTAAGAAATCCCTGACGGCTCGGTCTACAGGCACAGGTAGATTTCGAAGACGCAGACCGTGGGGCGCCTGTTTGTCGGGAATTGCGGAAGAAATGACCTTTTTGCCATGATGCGGCATTTGCAAACGCCCACTTCGAAACCTAACTTGTTTGCAGCCGGCAGGGATTGTTTTTTTGCTATAAGGGTTGGTCCTATAAAAAACTTGTCAATATAAAAGTTTTAGATATTATTAAGAGGTTTTATAATAAATTTAAGCGGATTTGATATCTTCAGAATTGACGAAGTTATGAATTTTTTTTTTTCTAAACCCCCCCCCCCCCCTTGGGGCAATTTTTAATGATATCAAAATCTGTCATACATAAATTTTCGGCCCTTTTCCTAGAAGTAATAATAACTTTAAATGGATTCGATACGTATCATAATTAAGAAATTATGGTTTTTTTTCTGTTTTCACAAAAAGCCGATTTTGCCCATTAACGAACTTGACCGAGATTTTATGCCCTTGATTTTATGTATTAGTTTGGAAGAGATTTGTGCAGAATTATGGGAGTTATCGTGTTCATAAAAAAGTGACATAGATAGATAGATAGATAGATAGATAGATAGATAGATAAAGTTTTGAACTGGGGGTGATTTTGGGTTCTGGGAGTCATGATCGGCGTAGATTTGCAAAAAATTTTCAAAAACTCCAACTCAGGGGAGAATGTAATAGGTAGTATTTCTTCGAAATCTACCTAAAATTATCTTACCCTGGGAGGGGGTGGTGTAGGGTTCAATGGGATAGAGTCATCCAGACAAAAAATTCTTGTTTTTTTTTTCTCTAATAACAATCGTAATATTTATATCAAAACTCAAAAGCATTAAAAAGAAAAGAAATTGTTCTGTAGCTGTAAATTATAAAACGTTACCATAAACAAGAGTTGCGTTTGTACGAAAATAAAACATTTCATTTGCTGAAAGAGGCGCTACTCATACTTTTCTAATAGAATCTGACACCTGATCATAAAAAAAGGCAAACGATTTTACGTAGAATAAACATTCGAAGAGTGAAACAGGCGAAATGTCGTCCCTCATTTATTAGTTTGAAGGAAGTCTGGAGTAGTTTTTAGTGCTACTACATTTTAATACAAAGAATCAATTCTGATTTCGATTCTGAAAAGTTTTCGAAAACTAAGGTATCGATTCTTAAAAGATCTCGAATCGGCCCATCACTAAATTCTACTATATTTTTGTATACTTAGTTAGTACACTATATTTGAATTTGAATTGTAGTCTTTTTTACTGTTATATCACAAGTTGAAAGGTCTAAGATAATGTAAGAAAAGTTATTATGATTGATTCATAATAAATGACGAGTATGAAAACGAAGAAAAATTGAGTCTTCGTGCTACTGAAAATTCATCTGTTAGATTGCTGACCTCTGCTGTAAACAGTGCATCCATAATGTCGATCATGATTAATTATTGGTATATGTTGCAATTTTTATAAGGGCCATTTGAAATCTTACATGATCATTTTAAGATAAATCTGATGTTGTTGCTGTGCTTGAAGAATTCATTTCATATTTCATTAGATTCTACTATTCAGAACTTCTTGTGTGTATGTTAATAATATAAATTTGTTTTGATTCTTTTATGAGACAATAATAAAACTGTTTAAATATTGGACATTCAATGTTTTGCTGTTACTTTTTTTACTTTCCGCACACAAAGTTTAAGGAAAAGTATTGTAATCATGATAAAACCCGATTTTGAAAATATCCGTATATTTTTAAATTTTGAGGTTCTCTGAATCTTTTTTTATTATTTCTACAATAGTTTTTTATGTATGTATGTATGTATGTGTGTGTATGCATGTATGTTGGTATTTTGTTACGTTTTCAGGTCCCAAGAGTCTGTTTTTGATGTTTTTACGATGTATATATGTGCATGTGTGAGTGAACATGATAGTCCAAACTGTGATTTTGATTGAGCTATTTGGTGAATATGTTACAGGCCAAAGTTGCAAGAACTATATTCATTTTCGTACAAATTGTACAACGGGTTTGAAACATTTTTAAACCATTTGTGACCAAGGAAAACAGATAAGTATTTTCTTTTTTAACACAATAAATATTTCTATTGTTCACAATCATCCTATCTTGATACCAACTATCATGTTTCAGTTGAATATGACTTAATTTTGTAAAACATTTTTTTTTCTTCAAAAGCAAAAACAAAAACTAGTATGTTGTGGCTATCACAAAATTTTCTTTGACATAAATTGAATCGATTAAATGATTTAAGTAGTATAATAAATTTCCTAGTTCATAAACAGTTTCTCTGTTACATAAAAAAATAAAAAATAAAATAAAATAAAAAATATATATATATATTCTAGACTTCTCAAAATTATGCTTATTCTTGAAAAATCGCCAGCTCAACAGTTTCTCCTTGCACCATTTAACAAATCATGCCTTTCTCCAAGCACAGGATACAAGTACCTCCATGTTGATTGATAAAAGTCAAAATTGAATCAGCATCTATTTATGTTAAGGTCTACCAGAATATGAAGGTTGATGAAACCAAAAGCTGAAATGAAATATTGAAAACAGAATATGGTATGCAAAATGAAACATTTTATTATGTTATACCCGCTCAGATAAACTAGCTATTATTCCGTAACAGGATCCACAGAAGACAAGCTTAGTGCCAAACCAAAACGAAGCTAGCAATAATATTATTTTAACTGTATAAGAATTAGAAAAATTATATTAAATGTGCCAATTGGCTCTGTACCCGATAACTGAAAATTTCTTCAGGAAAACAACTGCAGGACTTTTCCCCCATTTGTCCCATGTGAAGTTTCGTCAACCAGGATTTTCTCATTAAGAATATTCTAACACTGAAATAAAACTACATGAAATTCTACTTTGTTACATTAAATTTCTTCACAAAGTAAATTGTAATTGTTTAAGTATGCTGCATTAAAAAGTTAATTCCTATTACTTCATATAATCTTGATAAATGTTATTTATATTTTCGCGGCGCAATTGATAACCTTTCATGGCATACATATTGAAAATCCCTGGTTTGGGCTATTTTGGAGGGGTGGTAAGGAAATGTTTCTCAGTTTGTCTGTCGCTTACTGTTGCACATTCGTCTGTCTGTCATAAAATTTTGACACTTATTTCCATACTGTAACACTCATGATCTGATTTCTATAGACTTCACCATTCTGAGGTTTAATTTCAGCTGACACATTCCTTTCATTAAAAACTGTATGACTAAGTTTGTGGTTACTTTCTTTTTTAATTTTTTAATTTTTTACATTATCTCAACCATATACAATGCAATTAAATGGCTGTCTTCTCTGATACTGGTTTGTCTGCTTTGCAAATGAATCCAGCTGTTTGCTGCATAAGCATACACTTATGATTCCACAGCAGCTGCGGCATAAGTTAAAGTGGAACATACTTTTTGCTGCCTGCCAGTGTATATTTGTATACTCTCTTGTGTTCTTATGTGTTTTCACTTAGGTTAAATAAAAAATGTTATATTTATGTTTATCAAATGACATGTTTGAAGTTCAATAAAGGTAACTTATAAAGACATTTGTTTCATTGTATTTTAGGTTGTTTATGTATTTGGCATGCTGCCAATTGCATTATTGATGATGGTGACCATGCGGATGGGTCAACAGTGGAGTGATGGAATTCTTGAATTGTTCACTGCTCCTTGGAAACCTGTTTATCTTGACATTACTGTAAGTAGTAGGATAGTTTTATCAAAATTACAAAAAGCAATTAAGTAAAGTGGCACTTGTGAGGTGACATTTAAATTCTATTTTGAGGAGCTATTAACTAAAAATGTCATTAACTTAAAAAGATTGGGTGTTGAAGAAAAATATATAACAGAGGAAAGTTTGTCTTTAAATCAAAGTGTGAAATTTGATTTTGAAACATTGCATGTATGATAAATCAAAATTTACAGGAAAATCACAGAGCTTTTTAGCTGCCATTGCAATTACACTAAAGAAAATATATTTGATATCAGTTAAAAACAGTGTGTGGCAAATAAGTTTCAAATGGAAGGTTCTTCAAATATAAAATATTCATTAGGGATTATATTCTTTGTCAAGGTATTCCATTGTTTGTTTTAACATTAATAGTTTGAATCTTTAAATGCATTAAACAGCCTACACAGTTCATAATTTTTAAATATAAGAAAATGGCATATTTCATTTTACTTTCTAAGAGCAAAATATAACATATAATTAAATTTAGTGCAGTGTTTACATCACAGCATGGAAAAACTAAAAGTATTGCCAATGAACATATATAAGTTTTGGCATATTTTCCAAAGTTTTTAAAAGAATGCCTAAAAATTCATTCACCTCATCGGAAGATTTAGTCACCAATGGTGAGTAGATTGGTGTAATTCCCCACCCCTGGCTACAACTGTATAAGAGTTGCAACAACAATGGTGTTAATGATTTCCCAAACCAGACTTGCTGAAATAAGGCAACTAGCTGTGAAATTGCAACAGTGAAATAAACACTAAAAAGTAGAAAGCAAAATATAAATAAAAAATAAAGAGTGTAATAATTTTTTATTGATGACTAGGAGACATGGTGCGGCTATTTTGTACCCAGCTGCATATGTATGTTTATATAGTAATTGATATACTCATGCAACCTTGAGTTAAAAAATATACTTCATTAGTCCTATATATTATTTTTTTTGTCAACATCCCTTTTACTAAGCAAATAAAAAATGAGCATGATACATCAGATATCATATGAAAGGCTTTTGAAGTGGCTTCTGACATAGTACACTCACATTTAATTAAAACATGTATTTTGATTAAAAATTGCAAGTAATTAAAAATTAAATCTGCATTGTTTTCATAAATGAAATGGAAAGTTTTTACTCAAATGAGTGTTGCTACAAAAATAAAATACTGCAACAATGATTATAAAAAAAAATGTTCAATAAAGATAAAGTGATACAAAGTTGCTGCACGGGATTATTTTATATTTATGATTAAAAAGCAACGATTTAATTCAAATGCTCAATTTATTTTTCTTTATCTCATGTTTTTTTTTTCCCGAAATAGATGTCACTCTCTAATGCAGTTGAAATACAATTGATAATTTTTATTTATTTATTTATTTATTTTTTTGCATTTGCTACCTTTGGTCAGTTTTTACTGTAACTTTGATGGAATAAATGAGATGATAATCTGGCTTGACTAATGTTGTTTTCAGATATTTTTAGTCTTTAGGTTTTTTTTTTAGAAGTTTAAACCTGCATCTAAAAAAATTAGATATTGCTAAAAAATATTAGACTTCAGTGCAAAATCTTCGCACTGCAGTCTAATATTTTTCAAGTGCCTAAGTCAAGTTTCAAGTCTTAATATTTATAAAAGTGCAAAATCTGTGCACAGGTCCACAAGAAATTTATATTTAAACAATTGATAAAACAAAATTTTCCTAATTGTTACAATTTTTATAATCTGTTTTTACACTATTTTCTTTAACTTGGTTCATGTATGTAAAGATGAAATTTTGTAATTTGACTTTTGACTTACTTTCTGATATATGCTAGAAATATAAAAATTATGTACAGATGTGTTTTTAATGATAATATAACATTTTAATACTTTAGAACTTAATTACTGTTTAGTTCTGTTTAGAAAAATTCTGGAACTGGTTTAGTCTCAGTCCTGTTAGGGCAATTGATTTCATTATGGGCAAGTCTGGCCACTTTTTTCCTTTTGAATTTTCTTCCATTCAACGAGTGAATCATAACTCCACTCTTACAAAAGAACTTGTTGACCCTACAAGTTTTTGAACCTTCTTTAGAAACATCTGTACCCAGACACTTTCTTATCAGAACTACACAGTATAGTCAATGGGGTGCTTAAGGAGTACAAACAGTGGGTCGCAAACCGCTGTTAAACCTCCATCAAAAATGAGAAAAACATTAAATTTTAATAAACAATGCACAGTCCTAAAGAATTATAGAATTTGGAGACTCTGGTGGTGCAATGATTATCTAATTGTAATTAGTTACGTTCTTCATTAAATATAGTCATCATTTTGTTCTTCATTGACAGACCAAATGGTCGATGGAAGGCAAGGCTTGTGCAGGAGGCCCAGAGAAAGTTCATTGGATGATTCTCTGAAAACCATAAAAACAAAGACCTATTTCTGTAATCTAGGGCCACATATAGAAAAAAGTGTGTAGAATAGTGTCTAGATTCAGATTTTTTTCCAGGCAAAAATACATTCACATGGAGATTTTAGAAAATATTTTGTCCTTTCTGTTTCGCTGTTCTGACCCCCCATAACGTTTCACGACAGCCGTCAAAACATAATCTTAGTTTTGGTTCTGAAAAGAACCGTGAGCTAGCAGTGATCAACGTATGAAGATGTTCACAGGTTGACAGTTGGGGGGAAAAATGACCTGGAAGCTGGCTAACTGCTCTATTTAAACGGTGGTGGTGGAGCATAAGTTCTACCTGACCAATTGGCATAGAGCAGTGACATAGAATGTTGGCAGTGTAAATTAATAAATTAAGTTTAAACCATTTTTCCATTAGCCAGGCACAAGTGGTAAAGTGTCAAATATTTTTTATCGTTACAACAACAACAGAGCTAATTATGTGCCAAACCTTTCTCACTGAAATACATTGTCTGTGAAACTGAAACAATGAAATATTTTAAACACTAAAAAGCAGAAAACAAAAAATAAAATAAAAAATAGTGCAATATATATATTTTTAAATATATGCTGCTGTTATATTATATTTGATTGAAATATTAATACACATTTACAAGACTGAATTTATGAGTTATACTTAGTGCTGCTTGATAAACATTTGACAAGGAAAAAGAACACTCAAGTGTTGTGAAAAACAGAAGTGAGTTATCCATGCTGTCCCTGCACACGTGTTTCATGAGTGGTTTGTATTGGTGCATCAGTTGGATTTACACACCAAATTGTGAAACAGTACCAGTATACAGTTTCTCAAACTTACTTAGGGGCTTAAATAACATAAATATTTATCATGAAATTCTCACTGTATATAGCATGCATGCATGCAGTATCTCGCCTTTCAATTGCCAAGTAGTGAAGCAATTTGAAAATGGATGTGTGGCTGACAAATATCTTAAAGATCGACCTAACCTTCACCACTCTTG
The DNA here is from genome assembly GCA_963931845.1 of Maratus michaelseni. Taxonomy (NCBI): domain Eukaryota; kingdom Metazoa; phylum Arthropoda; class Arachnida; order Araneae; family Salticidae; genus Maratus; species Maratus michaelseni. The sequence continues at coordinate 388,287,098 of OZ007590.1, read as the reverse complement.
AAAACATAATGATAATTGAGCAGTTGATTTATAGAAAATTCTTGAATAAATATAAAGAAATAGCCAATTTGCTTCACAAGTGAAAATAACGTTATTGAGCAGGTGTTTTAATGTTGGAGTTAATTGTTGTGTAGCTCTGATAAGAAAATCCCTGGAACCGGTTTATTCCTGGTCCTGTTGTCAGGATAACAGAGTTGTTGACTTCATTTTAGGGAAATCCAATCCTTTATTTTTCTTCCACATTTCCTCCCATTCATTGGGAGAATCATAACCCCATCCCTACAAAACAACTTGTTGACTCTATAAGTTTTTGAACCTTCTTAAGCAGCACTTTACCTAAAGACTTTCTTATTTGTCTTTTATTTCTATCTCATTACAATGGATAAACTTGTTGTGTTTAGCGATAGATATCTTATCGTATTTTTATGTTTATCTTTGTAGGCATGGACACTTGCTGCAAGAGAGGCATTCATTACATGGGCACTAATGGGAAGTGTTGCTTTGCATATCTGTAGCCATAATAAGATATCCACCAATATCACGAAGTATGTATAAATGTATTGCTTTTTATATCCAACAAACTTTTTGTACTCAGAGATGTATTTATTATATGTAACTTAACTTCATATAAATTGTTTTATATTAACTAATGCAATAATAGAAATAGTTATCTTACTAGCTGACACCTGCCCGGCATTGCTCAGGCCTGTGATAATAAATTAAAAAATATATATATATTATATCTTTAACTCGATTTTGTATGAAATTATATTTTTAAATCTAAAATTCCTGAAAAAATATTGATATTTAGTGATAAAAGCGCTCATTTTCTTGTTTTTTTACATAGGGCTGTTTCATAGTTTTAAAATAAAAAGTTCTTTTTATGCTTTTTTATTCTTTTTCTATTTATCCAAACTGCTTGAAATCTTTATTTGTGATAAATAAAACAGTTTTACAGCCTGTGTAAAAATTTGTGAAAAAAATATTATCTAGTTGTAAAATAAATGTTTTCTTCTCGCCTTTTTTGTTTGTTTTCGTGTCGGCTCCTTTAACAAAGCAATAAAAAAAAATAGTTCTCATCTTCTGAACTCTGACATTTCAATTGGTTATAAGTATAACTGTATCCAGGCTCTCTTTAAAATTTTTCTGTATCTGTATTGCTAGTAATAACTAATGAAGCACCTATCAGGCTAGGTGCCTGGTGTATTGACACCAATGTCCACCCTTGCTGCAGCTCTGAGTCTAATAGCATTTGCATTCTTTTTGAACATAACTTGCATGCAACTTTACCATATATTATGTTTTACTTGATTACACTTGCATTTGACTACAAAATGTTACTTGTTATGTGTGGTAGTTAATGAAACATGTCAGTATACTTTGTAGATTTATTGATATATCATAAAATACTTCCATATATTTCTATTTGTATTTTTCTATTAGATTAGGCAGCACAATGTTTTCTTTTTTACCCAAAATTTGCAGTTTACTATCTAACCTTGCCTAAATGATATGAAAGGTTATTCTCACGATTCTTATAAACTTCCTCACAATTAAATTGATTCTTCCTCTGAGAGCAGACATTGAGTCATTTCGTTTATGCCACCTAACAGAAAATATTTGACCACAAAAAATTTTGATAAATTAACTAATGAAATGTTTTTCTGGGTAGATTAAGGGGTATGCATACCCTTAAGCATCTTGTAAACTTAATGAAAGGAAAAATAAATAAAAAAGTATAAAACTACTACATTAACTTTAATGAGGATATTTATTCTATACTTTTTAAAATTCATGTGTACTTTGATGACAGCTAAGATTTTTATATTAAAATCAGTATGATCATTGTTTGTTTTTAAAAGAATGGAATGGTTTTTTAGTATTGAGCATGCTGCTGAGGTTGCTTACATAATGATTGTTTCAGTAGAGACAAGTGTGAATAAGCATACATTAAGCGATTTCAAATGTACTAGGTGTAAAGATTAAATGGGGATTTTCTAGACCCTAAAATGGTGATTTTCTAGAACAAAAACTGAGAGTATCCTTAAACATTTTGTTAGAAAAATTTACTTATTGTAAGTATAAATTTATGTAAATAAATAAATATATATAAAAACTTATTGCGAAAATTAACCATTGAAACCGAAGCAACTGACCATATGCAATGAATATATATATATATATATATATGTATATATAACCATTAATGAAACATTACCGTAACACCAACATAAACTATGAAATTATGAATTAGTTTGTAATAATTAATTGACAACGAAAATGTTCCCCAGCACTCTGAATAAAGATAATATATACTTATTTAAAAGAAGAAGAAATTAAATTAAAAATTGAATGAATGAAATACCACAACATAAACAAAAAATAAAACCTGTGAAAAAATCTTAAAGTTCAAAAAATAAAAACAATATTAAAAAGGAAAGAAACCTTACCCATAATAAAGAGATAATATATTTATTTATTTATGCAAATATGCTTTGTTAAAGAATATACTATTAGTGACAGTAATTTCAAACAAATTTCATTTTGAAGTCATTTGCCACAGGTTTCATACTATTAAAATTAGTAATTATAATGTGCAATTTCTTAATTTGTAATTTATATTTTGAAAGTGAGTTTTAAAATCTAAAATACCACTGAGCATTTTCTACTGAAACTGTATTCTATAAAACTATCAATATATTTCACTTAATGTATTTTATTTATTACTTGTGCATTACCTCTTTGCATTTGTGCATATTAGCTTTTGTATAAACAGCCAGATTACTTTGAGTGTCATTGATTGATAATTTACACACTTAACTAAGCTTTTATGAAATTACTAGGGCTTTTGCCTATACAATACAAGCTTGTTTTTGCTTCATATATTACATTACTTTTTTCATTGTTGGTTTTTACTTCTAGAATTGTTTTTTAATTTACAATTCTGTTATTTTGGTTAATTTGGAATTGCATATTGATGTGAATTACAAACTGATCGTTAAATACAGTTAGTCGGCTTTCTTATAAAAACAAACAATCCCTGCTGATATTTTTACACATTATTTTTAAAATATTGTTAGTTATTTCAAATTTTAGTGAATTATTTAGATGGACTTTAAAGATTCTTTGTATATTTTAATTACACCACAGTGGTAAATTAAGCAAAATCATAATTTGAAATGTTTCAATATATTCTGTCTATATATAGTACATCTTTATCTTGATATATTTGTTATCTTGAAAAATAAATATTCGATGTACATTCAGGATTAAATCAATCTACAGCTGAGTCTTCATATAATAAATTCTCAAAAAACCTGTAGTAAAAAAAAAAAGTGATAGTTTTTTTTTTTTTTTTTTTAAATAAAACTTTCTACAACAAAATGTGGAGTATTTCTTCTAGTGTAATTTAATTTTAGCTAATAAATCTAATAATACAGAACTTACTAAGGCAGGATCACAAAGAACTGGAAAAACAACTGTCGGATAAATTTCTGCCTTTACAGGCACACAATCTATTGTGAATATATCTTCAAAACAAGAGATTTCTGTTTAAAGTAGGATTTTTGTTCTATACAGGTTATATGGAGTTTGTTAAAATATTAAATGTTTAGAAATTAGACAATATTTTGTTTAGAATTTATTCATGAAAGTAATAAACACAACTTTGAAAAGTAGAAATGCCAATTATTGGTATATTGTAAGCATTATTGTTTTCTAAAGCTTGGTATATCTTCATTTAATCAGCAATTGTAATAAAATTAGAAAAACAAAACAAAATTATACCATATATTCCAGTGCATAACGTACACGTCTGAATCAAGAAAATTGATTGAACTTTGAGGAAGAAAAAAAAAATAAATGAGCATAAGAATTGAGGTTTTTACGGTTAGAGTATATTTATTTGCAAATAATTGTAAACAGATGAGTTTAATAATGTTGACTTTTGGATTACATGAAAAGTACTAGTTAATGCTTTTTGATGTTCTTTGTTGAATGTTTTGCTGCATATCTCATGAAAATTAGTTTGCAAAGAAAGAAGTGCGCATAATATGGTGATTGTACCTAAAATTGGAAAAATGTAGTCTTAGATTTTAGATGTACATTATACTCTGGAGTATGCGGCATATAAAGTGGATTTTTTTGCTAATTAAAGAGAACAAAATTTTTTTTTAAAATATCCCTCATCTGTGAACAAAATTTGTCATGGAGTTCCGGGGCAGAAAAAGTTCACAAAACAGAAAATACATTCGTTAACATGTTGACCCCCCACAGAAATGAAGTGGCTTTTTTGGCAGACATTTACAAAGCAGCTTTCAGTGCTTATAGAGTCTGTTCACAATTCCAAATCACAGCAGTGTTTGATAATTTTATACATTTTTAACTAAAAAATATAAAATTTTAGTTATTTTTACACAAACGCCAAATTGAAATCACTAAACATGATAAAGGGGACACGGGATGGATTTTTTAAATACATTGCAGTAAATCATTAATAGTCCCATTTCATAGCAATAGATTGTTTTCAATGAAAATATGGATGGCTCACGTCTTGTATGGCATTCTGGGAAATATTGTTAATACACATATTTGTGTGCCATGGCAGTCAGTGTGTAAAATGAAAATTTTATATAGGGTGTCCCTTCTTATCATCAACAGATAGCTAAATGAAACATTTGAAATGTTTTTGAAATTCTAACTATGCATCTAAAACTAATGGTTTAAAAATTAACTATAAAAAGTAGTAGTAAACTAATATCTCTTTTAAAAATTTTGTTGGCTAATATGTTTTGTTTTCTGTAGTTTTTGTTTCAGTATTTTATCATTAACACTTGGTTATTATTATATTTTTGTTTAGAAACTTAATAGCTGTGTGTGTTACTGCATTAGTAGTGTTGCTTACATCTGCATTTTTATTTGCTTGTGCTACCAATGTCTTTCATAAACAGAATCTGTCATTGGCCTTATCATCTTATGGTAAGACATTTATTCATCTTATAAAGTTTTCCGATTGATGTGTTTTAATATGATAGAAGAAACACTCGATTTTGTACTTGCTTGAAAAATTGACTTTTTTATATATCTTTTTATTATTATTGGTATTAAGCTGATTAAACTATGTTTAAAGTTTTTGAATGCGTTGAAAAAATGTTTTAATATATTAAATTTCCCATATCTAGAAAACACCTTTTTTTTCTCTAAAGTTATTTTTTTTTAAATGTATTGTTTCTTCTTTGATTTGTGGCTGATAAAATTTTGTAACTGGCTGGTAGAGTATCTTTACTTCTCTAAAACGTGACGCTGAGTTTGCAACCAAACTTCTCTTATAAAGAAATAAATTTTAACCTAGCTAATGTATCCATGTGTGTCTCAACATATTAACTGCATTGACAATGATTATCGGGAGTGTTTGTTGTATTTTCTCCTTTTAAGAAGTTTTGCTCCATTTCTTTTCTCTGATTTCTGGAATTTTTTGAATTATTTTTTAATGGCTGTTAAAGAAAAAATTTAAAAAGCATCTTTAATAATTAAATATTCCATTTAATATTTACAGGCACTTTCAACATTTGTTATTGGTAACAGTCAAGGAAAACTATAAAAATTTAATTGTATTCCGAACAGGGGTGCAAGACCTTTAGTCGCAGGACTGTTTTCAGTCTTGGAGATTTTTGACTGATAGTAAATTACACTTTATGTATTTAAAGAAAAGCCATTTTACAAGCAAAAACTTTTAATTGCTTTCTTTTATTGTAAAGATGATTTTTTTTGCCAAATAGAAATCTAGCTCATATTTATTTGGTTACAACTAATACTTAGAGAAGTTTTCAGTCTTGGCTTGGGTGGACTTCTTGCACCCATGGCTTCCCTCTTTTGTATAGCTTCAGGATTTTTTAAGTAGAATCACAAACAGCCGTGGATTATCTTCCTGTGGTTGCATACATGAACTGTAATTATTCCTGGATGCTTGAAAGGTTATGTTTTAATGAAATCTATGTAAAAACATTGTAATTCATTGATAAAGAAATAAAACCATCTTATATCAGGCTTCCCGCTGAAAAAATTTAAAAGCACATTAATTACTTCAAAATAAAATTGTTGAAATAGATTTTTTGCCTTGATATAGCTTTTGTTCCCAGGTGTAAATGAGTCTTTTATCATTCTATAAATTCCTTTTACTTGAATGTTATAGTGCACCAATTTCATCAATATATTTTATTTCCAATTTTGGTACTCTTCCCTACATGAGAGGTAATTAAAAAAAAAAATATATATATATATATATATATTTAAGAAAATACACAAGAATGAATGCTTCACGATTTAATTTTTTCTTTTGATTTAGAGTTAAAACTGAAATCTTTTATTATATAAAAAAATAGTAAGACCTTAATTCCATTAATGTTTTTGTATTATAGAGGAAGAATCATCTGTGAAAGTTTTGAAGCCTGGTGTTAGATTTCACAATAACATTTCTGTGACAAGTCTACTTCTGGGAGTCAGCATCATCCCCAAGGACAGCTTAGTCTATCAGAGTGGTTATCAGGTGCTGCGGTTAGCCACTGAAACTTTTCCTGCTGCTTTGGCTGTTGAAGGTGTTAGGAACATATCATCTTTTTGGTCTATTTGTTTCTACACATCTATGATCTTGTTTGGATTTGGGCAACTGGTAATTACTGTTTTGTTTTTGATATCGAAATTGTATTTTGCAAGTTTTCAGAGTTAGATAAAAAAATATTATTAGTTATCTTGTTATTGTGGGATTTATTAGATGGCTAAAATAACTTTATCACAAAAAGTTTGAATTGATTACACTGGATTCAAAACAATAAAAAATATTTAATTAAACACAATGTATTTGAAAAAATGAGCAGTAGATAGTTAAGACAAGCAGTTAACATAATTCAAAATTACCGTATTATGAATTTACAAGAATAGTACAATATGGAAGTATTTATACATTTCTGTATTCAAACATCTACCAGCCACTTATGTTAAGCTTTTTTCTAAAGAATACCATTCTTATGGCATCACCTACTTTCCAACTAACTCGTACCTTTTACTACAATAGAGTTGAAGTATTGCACATTCTTGTTCTCACATTTTAATAAAAAGAAACTTTGTGTTTAAGTGTTAGGGTTACCAGATCTATCTATTAAAACAAGAACATTTTTATTGGCACTAGTTTTCGTTGGTTTTATCATACTACTGTCATTTTTCATATCAAACTAAACTATGTTGAATGTGCTGGTGATTTCTTTAAGGAAGTTTCTTTAGAAACAGTTCTTTAGTAATAATTTTCTAACAATATTTCTATTGCAACGTGGTTTAACTGTCTTTGGAGTCATACTTCCCGTTATGAATCAAAAATTCATTATAGCAACAGAAACAAATAAAATCCTTAATGGTCATGAATATTTTAGTAATGGAAACTAAATTTGCATTTTTATTTAAATCAAGGTATTAAAATAAATAAAACATCAAAACTTAAGGTTAAGATTATGCTAAATTGAATTTTTTAGAATAAAGATGCTTTTAGCTTCAAATAATGTTTAGACAACAGCAAGACAAGTCAGTATTAGTTCATCTCATTATCTGAGGGAAGTACAATTATGGCACAAAAAGTCTTCATCATGAGGTTTTGAATTGTTTAAGATAAGTTTATAAAATATTTTTTAAAGATAAATGATATGATACTAAAAAAAGTATTCTTAAACTTTGAATGTTATTGAAATAATGGTGTATCTATTAATAAAATTTTATACTTCATAATGGGAACATATTTTTAAGTTATATATGCATTCTATTCTTAACAAAGTTACATAAATTATTTTGTATAATAGTAAATTATTTTTATAGAAAATCTACAATTTGGAAATTAAACTTACCACATAAAAAGTATTTAGATACCTTTAAAAAACTGCTAATTAATATTGTAATGTTTTGGTAGTTCAATACCCTCTAACTCACCTTGCCATTTTTTTCTAAAATATAATTTTTAATCAATTAAATTTAAACTATCTTTACAAATTTTGTATGAAATGCTATTTTTCTTAATTTGGTGTTCATAAGTAAGGACACTGGCCTATAATAAAGTTAATATGAAATAAAAGTTTAAGGGACTAAATTTCACTTTGAACTCAACATTTAATTTGTAAATATTTCAAGTCTGAGTGTTTTGAATACAGAAGTCATTTGCTTAATACACACAACCATTGAAAGAGACGTGCCATCATACTTTCCTCCCTTTGGTTGTCACATGATCAAGACAGGCTGGTTTCCACCAATTGTTGGAACTGCCATGTGGTCAAGGTAAGCTTAAAAGCAGCTGAGATTGGTTGACTACCATGGTCTGTCTCTCTTTTGACTGTGTTATTAATACGTCAAAATCCATAACTTATTTATTGATATTTTATTTTTTAGATTGTAATGTGGTACTGTGTTGTGGAATCCATTATTGCTGTCAACTACAAGGTGTTCAAAGCATGGCACACAACTCTTACATTCATCACATGCAATATAGCTTTTCTACTGGGTCTTCCGATCACATCTAATGTAAGGAGAAATAATTTTATATACTCAACATAAATAACAAATTGTACTTTAACCCTTTGACTACTAATGGGACGTATTAAGTCCCTCTAACCACCTGGAAGAGATTTGCCTTTAAAGAAAGTAAAATAAAAATAGTCTCATGCTTGCAAAGGTAAAGTTCAAGTGATTACAGCTAAGAAAAAAAAATTCTTTTTATTTGGTAAATGCCCTTTTTACTTTCAAAATTTATTTTAAAAATCAAGGTGGATATAATGCATGATGAGTATTTGGGATTTGACTGGCCTTTGTATAATGGACCATTGATCACTGCATAAAGTAGTTGGCTGGAAATTTTGTATTAAAATTTATGAAACCAGTAAGCAATACATTGTGAATACTGCACAATTTTAACACTAAGTATTAGATTTTTATAGAATAAAATCTGTTCTCTCTTATTTTTTCCTTTACAAATGAGGTATTAAAATTAAGATATTATGGCTAACATGGACAAATAGGGTTTAAGTCCTTTTGAATTCTTGAACTCCTTAGAAATTTTCTAGATTCCTTGAATATTTTCTTGTCAATTCTGTATTAACCCTGTTAGTAGCCAAAGGGTATTAACCTTTCAAAATGGTGGCTGTGCCATAATTCCAATCCTGATTTTTAGCTTAAAATGTCAAATTTTGTGATATAAGGTTTTATCAAAAAATTAGAATGTTTCTTTTTTCTGGGATAGTTTTCTAATCATGTGAAATTAATCTTCAAGTATATTAACTCTCTTAATCAACACTTAAAATATTTGAAACTATTGCAATATTTAATCATTTTTTACTTTTTAACTGCATTTATAATTTTATTAAAATGACAAAGTTACAGTATCACTCAATTCTTATTCTTTCTTTCTTTTTTTTTTTTTTTTTAGATGGGCATCTATATTGTGTATTACTTGGATTTTTGTATCAGCTCCTTATGGTGGATTGTTTTGATGTATTTTCTCATGCTATTTGCCATTTTATTTATCAGAGGTAATTAGATGTAACATTTTTAATGTAAGAAATCTTTAATACTAATTTTTTAAAATAGATCTTTAAGCTTCACTTTTTATATCTTTAATAAAATATATATTGGTATATTTAGTACTAAAATAATTTTTGTTTTGTTTTGTTTTAATTTTTTATGCATAAAATATAAAAGTTAACATACAGAAAAGCTACTTTAGAATAAGAATTTTAGAAAACATGTTTGAGATTAAAGCTTATCTTAAAGAGGGTTTTGACATATCTCAGAAATAATACATAATGTTATATGACAGAATACAATTTAAAATTTTTAATGGTCAGCAGATTTCAAAACATCACTTTTCTATTATTTCTGCAGTTCCATTTTAGTTTAAAGCTGTTTCACTCATTGTTCGACAATTTGGAAATTTCTTGCACAATGTTTAACTTTTTTTCCTTTGCTTTTTTTTTTTTTTTTTTTTTTTTAATCTCAAGCACACTTACCCCTTGTTAAATTTCTGCAGCACTCTAAAATTATGAATTCTAAAAAGCCTATGAAAGAAAATTGTCATTTTTAATTTATTTATTAACACAAACAAAATGCTTCACCAATCATCCTCCCAAAAACAAAACAATTTATTATAACTTGCGTAATAAAAATATTAACATTCTTAAAAAGATATTTTATTTTACTTTTTACTTACCCATCATACGTAGTATAGGGTAAGTCTTGTAATCGTTTTGAAAATTGAAAAAATTTTTTTTGACGGATTTACACGTTTCAGACACTGGAGATTGCGAAAAACATATTTTTAGAAAAAAAAAATTTGCCGTCCGTCTGTGTGTGTGTCTGTAAACGCTCTATCTCCCGAAAAAATTGAGATAGAGACTTGCTATTTGGTATGTACTTAGTATGTAATAATGGGAAGAAGCCTATTTCATTTCAATAACCTCGATTAACCGGAACAATTTTTTTCGGACTCTCGAAATATTCCTTCTGATGAAAGGTATATAAAAATTTTCGAAATTGTTTATTTTAAGAAATGAATATAAAAGACAATAAAAAAACACAAATTTTGCATAAAGCATGAAGTCGATTGGATAATTAGTTGCCGAGATATTTGGAATTCTATTTTCCACACTCTTCGATTTTTCATGACCTTGTATTTCATCCAAATTTCACTTCAAAGATATTTTAATTGGAAATTTGACGCTTAATCAGATGCAATAAACCGCTAGTTAATAGGATTATTATTTTTGGAGTTATAAGGATGTTTCTTTCAAGCAATTCAGTAATCGAGCCTTTAAAGTTTGTGACGTCATCAAGCCTTGATTTTATTTGAATTGCAATGCATTTTATAAGTAGTTTACTCATTTTTTATTTTAATATTTTACATTATGCATATCCATGATGGGTAAGTATTACGGTGGCCCCCAACGACTAGTTTCATTTGACATTTTCATAATTCATGATATTATCTCTGCTTGACTTTTTTAAGTCTTTTGAGGATCTAAGTTGAGGTCAGGTCCTCTTTCGAGGACTTGAGGTTTAATTTTTGCTTTTAATAATATTCAAAGCAGATAAACTTATTTCTCATAAATATTTTAAGATTTGTAAAATTTCAAATTGAGAGAATAGAAACTAATTGTACATACTGTGGAATTATTTTTATTGCGGCCATTTCTTATTTCTGTTTAACTCCTCTTCTGTAATGTGTAAATCTTATGTACATACACACAAGTTGTGTCATGCATTGGTGGAATGATGTATTCTTTAAAATTTGTTGGGTAAATCTAAAGTTTATAAAATTTGTTCAGTAATATTTTTATCCAGATTACACTGTATCATTATTACAATAATTTCTAATTCATTTTATATTGTAACCCTCTCTCTTTAATTTTTCTTTGAAAGTGTTAAGTTTATCTGAAGAGGCGACTATTTTCAGGATTTCTCTGTATATCCTTATAAAAAGAGTGTGCAAATGCTGAAATAAACTTCTAGGATATGAAACTTTGACCCTAAACTTCATTTCAAAGTAAATCATAAAACATGCAGTGTTGTATGTCAAAGTGATGATACTTCTTTAATTTTAAAATTTTGATAGAAATTGAATGAAAATTTTTGTTAGTGAATTGTTTTACACATTTTTTTCTGTACCAGTTATATATTAAATAATTTATTTGTTGAGTCTTACTGAGATTAGAGTTCTGTGCAAGTCTAGTTGTACCTAACCTGAAATTGAAAATTCTGCTTAATGCCAACCTGAAATTCAACCTGACAAAAATATTTTCATTGATCTTAAAACAGACTGGAATCCGGCAAAAAAATTGTCCACCCAAATCCAAAATACTTCCATACAAATCTGACCTGAAATCAATGAAAACTAATCTGTAATTTAATACAATTATGTAAAAATGGTATTCAATCATATCTCTAATGTAATATAAATTTTATCTTTTTATGTAGAAAAATAAGCATGGAAAGACCCATTCATAATCAAATAAATAGTTTTTAATCTGAAATAATATTCTAGATTTCTTTTTTTGCAAAATTTGGCTAAACCAACTTTAATACAAAAACAATAAAAGTCATTTTGATCTAAAATGGGGGAAAAAAAAAAAAAGCTTCAATTTAATACTGAACTGCAGTCGAGTGAAGTTTGGATAAAATTGAGGTACCAGACCCGATGCAGGATTCAAACTAAGATTACAAGGTTAATTTTTTAACACATTTTATATTAAATATGAATTGGAAAAATTATTTTTTTTCTAAATATAACAGGAATCTAAGATACTTATTTTCTAAATGAAATGTTTTCCAAAAACCCTATGTTTTAGATTTGTAGGTGATGATAGTGTCTTTTAAATGTATTCTTTTCTTTTTTTTTTGCAGGAAGGCCATATATTACAGAACAACTAGTCAACATTATTAGTCATAATCCCTTACGACGAGCAAAAGTTTTATCTTTTCTCAATTTTATGTGGAATATTGTTCTTCCTGTTGCTCTTCTTGTAAGTTATTTTTTATTTATTTAACCCTACTGACAAAAAATAACTGTACTTTTATGTTAGCCGGGTGGAAATCTCACCAGTACAATTTTTTTTCTCCCCATTAGCAGCTTTTTTATTTTTTGCGTAACTTAGAAACAATTGTTTGATGTTGAAATGTTGTGGTTTATAATACAGTCAAACCTCATTAACACGAACACTCTTAATGCGAATTACTTTTAGCACAAACTGTTTCCGATTGCCCTGTCCAGTTGTATGTAATGTATTTAAGTTCGGATAACACAAACAAAAAAAGTTTCCCCTTGAGTGTTCGCATTAACGAGGTTCAACTGTATTTCCTTTCTTGGTATTTTAAATAATGTAAGGTCTGAAATACATGTATGTTAAATGAAAGTTATGTATTTTAAATCAAACGAGTGAAAGGTTTATAGTTTAAATGAAACTTATGCATTACAAATGTTGGCTGTGGTAACAATATTTGGCATTATATCACATGCACGCAGCTAACATAAAAGTTGCACAATATCTTATCTGTTGTATTTGACAGTTTATTTTATTTCCCCAGGCATTTTCAAAATTAATATTACTCTCTAAAATCACTGCCTCCTTAATACTAAATGCCGGTCGTAATCGCGTTTTCCCCCATACAGAAATTGGAAGCCAATTTGGTCCCAGAGTACAGTGCCATCTATCGGCGACAACTGACATATTTCAATATGTATCAGTATATGCTACCTCTGTAATACATTAACGTATATATATTACGGAGGTAGTGATCAGTAAATAACGTAAACTAAGGCTGTATTGAGAATATTTATATGGAAAGTTAAAAAATATAGCTTAAAAATAAACTTTGTAATTAATTTCTAGAATTTCACAAATGTATTTATTATCTTTTCTTTTATAAATAACAATTTAAATTGCTGTAGTAACTGATATTTTTAATTTAAAATATTTGTTTTTAATATAAAAGTTCTTTTTTTAATTAATTATAATATATAAATTAATAACACTGATCTTTATAAATAAATATATTTCCATAAAAAATAAAACAAACAATGTTTATGGAGTGAAAATATTTATTAACACTATAAAATTTAATTAATAGATAAAAACTATGAGCAAGTTTTAAAAAGATTAATGCAAAATACCAAGTAGTGGATTAAATTAAAACCAGTGGATCCGTGCTAGGATTTCGCACTGCAGTCTAATATTTTTTAGATGAAAGTTTAAACTTATAAAAAATAATAATAAAAAAAAAATAAATTAAATAAGGATTAAAAATATCTACAAACAGCATTAGTTAAGCCGGAATATCATCTCATTTATTTCATCAAAGTTACTGATGAAAGATAGCAAAAGGCACGCGATAGGAAAAAAAATTAACAATTGTATTTTAATTGCATTAGAGGATGACGTCATCCGCTTCGAGAAAAACATGGGACAAAGAAAACCTATAAATTATAAAATACATATAAAATAAAATTTAATCTAATATAACAAATTATATCTTTTAGGCTACACGTGAGATACCACAGCTTTGATCAATCGATGGTGTCTTTTTCTTCTAAACATTTCAATTTCAATTTTCCTTTTCAATCATGAATATAAAATAAGCCCGTGCGGAGACATCACACTTTATCTTTTTTGTACTATTTAATTGTTTTAATATATAATCATTGCTCAGCATGATATAATGCGGTATTTTGTTTTTGTGGCAACATTGATTTGAGAAAACATTTAATTTGATTCATGAAAAAAAAAATTGAAATAGTTTTGAATTAACTGCAATTTTTAATAAAAAAAACATGTTTTAACGAAATGTGAGTGTACTATGTCAGAAGCTTGTTCAAAAACCTTTCGAGTGATACCTTACTCATTATTGTGCACTTTTTAAATGCATAGAAAAAGGAATGTTGACAACAGAAATAATATATACGATTACTTGTAGCAATTGATAATACAAATGTGAAAGAAATGAAACAGTGGCTTTTGAATATTTTAAATACTAAATTAAAAGGATTTTAAAATGAAATTGCAGAGTGACGTTTGAGGCCCCCGACCTGAAGACTTGCTAATTTCATTATTACAATAAATGAAATTAATATTTATAGTAATTATAGTTTAAAATCTTTAAAAATGATAAAGATTATGAGACGGATCATTATTAGCTTTTCTATTGCTTAAGAGGCTACTTCACTCACTGGAAAACATCCGCTCGCTAATGTTAATCCTATTTACCAATTATTTTACAATATCTCGTTTGTATTTCAATATTTTGAAATGATTTTTTTTTTTTTTTTTTTTTTTTTTTTACTAGATAGCTGAGGTGGATTTCTACATAGGCCGTTTTTTTACTTTTTCGATTTCGGTTGCGGGTTTTTTCATGAGGATACTGCTACTTTCGAAAATGTTGATTAACTTTAGAGAGAGGGTGTGTTCCCGTGAGTGAAGTAGCCTCTTAAAACACATTTAAAATCTTCAAAATAATCTACTATTTTAAAGCTTTAAAATTTTCCTAGATTTGATCTTTTCTTTACAATTATTATTATCTGTTGATTTCTGGCAAAAATTTGTCACATAGGGTCGTAGAATTTTTTTCAAGATATGGGTACACAATATTTTCCTATGACTTTCATCATTTATCAAAGGACATGAGAAAATGGGGTTTTTCATTATTGTAGGTATAAATATGGCCATTAAAACTTTAATTATGTCCTTTTCAAGTCTGTCAATACTAAATAAATATTTTAAGCTGATATCCAACAAAATTAAAATGTTAGTAAATTGAGGTTTGGGATATTTCAATCCCGCTCTATCTATTTGAGAAATCATGTAGTTAAGAGGAGAATCTGTTTGTTCACTAACTAATAGGTTACAACATCCACCACAGTCTATATTTTCTTGTACCGTTCTTGTGAGGTAGCCAGCAATTACAGAAAAAGTTGCCGTTTTTATACAATTTTGTGGTAAGGCTACCATTTTCTCCAACTTTTCTAAGTGATCAGCCAGTATGCTTTGGTAATAGGAAACGGCTTGATTGAAATCTGCTGGATCTTGCTTGTTTCTGAGATTTTCCGGAAGTGTTTTGGTGGTTTTAATTATTCCCACTTTTAAAATTTTTGCTATTGCGTCACTTGCTGCCTTAGCGTTTGTCAAATCATTGCATCCATTGAGTCTTCTGACATAGCCAAAAAAAAAGACTCAATATCATCACTGGAAAGTTTCCTTGTTAACACGTAATGAAACCCGTTATCCATAAGGTATGTGACAGTTTCGACTGTTGACTTGGTAGTAAGCACAATCGCTTCATATGTCTCCATGCTAAAAAAATTCTAGCTTCTTATTTGTGCAGCCTGCCTACCACTCTTCTAAATATGTAAGGAAATCATTTTTTAGCCAGTGTAACCTTTCATCACTGACTGAAAAAAATCCATACAGTCAGGCTGATTTTTGTGGATGTGCTGTGTAGTGTTATGAATGTTATGGATCGTGAACCATCTGTAAATTGTGTCCATGAAATTTATGGTAGGTCCAGCATCTTCAAATCCATCTATTTTATTTTCTTTCCCATGTTTTTGAAGATATTTTAGTGCAGCAGTAACCTCAGGCCGAAATATATCTATTGCTCGTTTTACGTTCATTTTCTCAAAGGAGGATGGATATAAATGTTTCCGTGTTAGGAAACGCACGAGTTTTAACTTTCGTTTCAAAGCTGTCATTTTTTTTTGTAACTGTACACTAGGCTGATCTTCATTTTGAAGTGGTTCTGTTATATCAGATGATTGAACTGGCGTATTTTCAGTTTCTATTTTAACTAAAGATCGTCTTGCTTTTTTGCTGGAGGTTGAAGATATGCTGGATAATTAGCAAAAATCGAAGGAACAGCATCATTCTTTAAAACCGACCTTTTAGGTCCTTGTCTGTAATCATCTTGTTTAAAATGTTTTTGGCACACCACATCATACTGATTAGGCACCCATGGAGAATCTTTAGATGGACCTGGGAAAAAAAAGAGAATCAATCAAACCAATCAGGAAACAGATAATATTGTTATTCATCTCTGTAAATAAAAGAATACTATAAATATAAATTGAATTTATTGCCAGGGATCTGTTTAGGAAATTTTTGGGTACTGAAAAGGGCCCTTCACAAAAATTTTCATCTTTAAACTGAGCCTTCACAAAATTTTGCATCCCAAAATTAAATCTTTCACAAAATCCTATGTCTTAAAGAAACAACAACAAAAAAAAAAAAAAAAAAAAAAAAAAAAAAAAATTCTTTTCACATTTTTTTTAGAAAAAATATATTAATTTCCCGCTTCCAACAAACTGAATCTTTCACAAATTTAATCAATTAAAAATAAATTTGACCTGTCACAAAATAACAACTTGTCAAACAACAGTTTTTTTATGCGTAAAAAAGTTCCTGTGTGAAGGATAGGTAGATACTCTGAAATCTGAATATAACGATAATTTCAAATTCACAAAGTTATGACTTAAATTTTCACAAATATTATTTTCTTTCACTATTTTACAAAAACAGGACATGTGAGAGACACATGGACAAATCCTGATTGTAGTAATGAAACTAGCAAATTTTCAGGTGAGGGGCTCAAACATCAATTCTGCAGTTTTGTTTTGAAATAATTTGATTTTTATTTAAAACATTCAAACCTTAGTTTTATTTCTTTCACATTTGTAATAACTATTATAAGTAATATATCAACAGTAGTCGAAACAGACCAAATTTGTAGACCTTCACAAAATTTCTTTTTTAATAAAACCGGCACCTTCACAAAATTCCTTTTAATAAAATAGGTCCCTTCACAAAATTCTATTCCGTAAAAGCATACACTTCATTAATTATTTTTATATTGTTAGGTTTTAAAATGTGTTATTTGCAAACAAAACAAGTTCACCAGAAAGGAAAACTTCAGCAAGACTTAAAGAAATTATTAATTATTAAATGTTTAGTTCGAATTTGAATAACTGGAATTTAGATTATAAATTTCACAAAAATAATGGTTGCTTTTTACATAATGGGCCCAAGAATAAAAACCTGCATCGATCCCTGAAGTACTTGATGAAATTTAATTAATGGGAAATACGATTCTATGCACAGTTGTTTCAAGAAATTTTTCCCCTTTTTTTACTGCCCCCCTCACCCCCATTGTTTCAATAATTTGATAACTGTATTTCTCTTAAATCCCGTATTTAAAATCTTCTATCTAGAATAATATATTATTGATCTTGTGATGATGGCAATAATTAATTTCGACAATTAATTATTCTCAGAATTTTTTGTTAATTGATATCCTAATTGCTTAATTTATCTGAAAATGACTATTTGCTTCATTAGTATTCTTTAATTAAGTTCTGATTCTAAATACAATCATAAAAACAATTATCTATTGCATTTTGTAAGGTGTCCAGTACAGGAATTTGGGGTGCTCTGAATTATTTCTGTTATTACAATTACATATTGATTCACTATGGGAACTGTAATTATGAGATTGGTGAAATATTATTGATACATTAAATAATGTTTAAAAGAAACTGGAATATAATAATTATAACTATATCATATTGATCTTTTACAAGGCTAATTTTTTAAAGCTTATTTTGCAAGTGCAATGGAAGACATTTAAATATATTTAATGTTACAGATTCAGTTTCATTTAGACAAGGATTTGGATAATTGTTTGATAAAAATAAATAATTTCACCGAATATTTCTGTCACGTTTTTAATATTAATATTATTTCAGAACTAGTTTTAGATCAAAGCATTCATTTACAGAATTGTAACCTAATAAAAATATATTAATAACAGATAGGGATTCATTTATTTTATTATTATTCAACAGACTGTTGCTAGAAAATTAAAATTTTAGTAAAAATGCCTATTTGTATTTTTAAAAATACAAAGATAAAAGGGTAAAATATAATAAACAAACATTTAAAAATTAAAAAAATACATTACCTTGCCTAGATATCGCTTTCAGCCATAGCATCCGACGATTGTCACCTGGAAATTGATGAAAAGAAATATTTTCCTTATTTTTACTCGATGAACGACAAAAAGGGACACAGCATGACGGCATTTTAAAAAGAAAACATTAATTTTCGTTTACATAAGAACTTTCAATTAAAAAAATCAAGTAGCACTGTAAAAAATAATAAAATTGTACATTATAAAGACACTTCTATGAAGCTAAGAATGTAAATATTAGAACGAGAGGTCCCATACGGTAGCGCCATCTAGCGGCTTCCACTTTTGAATCAAAAACGTAAGGCATTTAGTATTAAGGAGGCAGTGCTAAAATTCACACAGCTTCTTACCATGAGCTTTGCAGGTTTCCGAATTTTGCAGAGTTTTTATATTATTGTTTTCTTAACATTTTAAAACCCCAATAGAATTGTTATATCTTTATGAAATAACCAGTGGACTGGTGCAAAGATTTCACACTGCACTCTAATATTTTTTAGATGTAGATTTAAACTTCTAAAAGAATTGAGGACGAAAATATCTGCAAACAAAATTAGTCAAGCCAGAATACTATCTCAT
Organism: Maratus michaelseni; assembly: GCA_963931845.1. NCBI lineage: Eukaryota > Metazoa > Arthropoda > Arachnida > Araneae > Salticidae > Maratus > Maratus michaelseni. The sequence continues at coordinate 388,267,991 of OZ007590.1, read as the reverse complement.
TTATTCCATCAAAGTTACAGTAAAAACTGGTCGAAAATTAGCAAAGGCAAAAAAAAATTACCAGTAGTCTTTTAACTGCATTAGAGGATGACATCATCTGTTTCGGAAAAAACATGAGACAAAGAAAAATAAATTGAGCATTTGAATTTAAATTTTGCTTTTTAATCATAAATATAAAATAAACCTGTGCAGCAACATGAATTTATTAAACAATTTTGTTTTTAATAATCATTGTTGAATACAGTATAATGTGCTATTTAATTTTTCTGGCAACAATGATTTCAGAATTTTTTTTATTTCATTTACAACAACAAAGCTGATTTAATTTTTAATTAACAGCAATATTAATCAAAAAACATGTTTTAATGAAATGTGAGTGTACTATGTTAGAAGCCTGTTCAAAATCTCATTTATCGGTCTGCATTTTGTATTTTTTTAGAAAAAGATGTTAACAACAGAAATAATATATATTATTGTTATAAGTATTAAATGCTTAAAAAAATGTATCTAATGGAAATATAAATAAACCATTAAAATTCCATTTATTTTGAGACAGGGTTCGTACAGACTCCTTAGACTACCTAGAAACTCCTTAGAAATGAAAAAGTTTCTAAGCAGTGCTTAGAACTCCTTAGATATACAAAATACTCCTTATAAACTCCTTAGAATTATAGAGAAGCAAAATTGACTTCCTGCTCTTAATTGAAGTATACAAGATTAGAAAATAGAGACATGAGGATTAATATTGCCTGTATATAATGATCTCTCTTAGGTAGAGCATGAAGTAAAATAAAATAAAAATAAAATTTTATGTTTACAAAAGAAAAATTAAAGTGATTACAGGTGATTTTCTTGCCATTCTAAAAAGAAAGCAATATATTGTGAATACTGTGCAGTTGTAACACTGATACATTAGATTTTAATAGTATAAGATCTGTTTGAAAGTCTTTTCTGTTAATTTTCTTAATTAAAAATTGTGCATGTTACAGTGCAAGGTACAGTAACACTTAAAAAAAAAAAAAAGAGGAAAGTTCTTTAAAATTTTTGGACTCCTTAGATACTCCTTGGATTTTTTTCTTCTGAATTCTGTACGAACCCTGTGAGAATTAATTGGAGAATCGATTAACTCCATTGGCTAATTTTGGTAAATTATTTTCACTCTTTATTATTTGTTAATTTTTTTATCACTTGTTTAAGAACGTATATTTTATCTTTACAATTTTTTTTTTCCTTATTTGCAAATAATCAACAATCTCAAAAGTTTGTGCAACTGAAAAATTTAAATATTTTTTTTCTATGAGCGTCATCAAAATTGTTTTTTTTTCTCTTTTCTCTGATTCAGCATTTGATTAGTACTTTAATATTGTATTATATTTTTTATAATTTTGTCAGCTACACAATGCTGAGTAACTGGTGTTTCATTAGCATGTGTCAGTCAGCTTAAAATCAACCAACCAAATGTGGCTATCTTGATTTTATTTTTTTCCCGAATCTTAACTGAAACTTCTTTGTTTAGATTGTGATACAGATTTTAGAATTGCAGATTTTTTGGAGATGACTGTAATAGTCTGTTGTGCATATTGCTTACCCCCCCAAAGTGTCACAACTCTATGAAATTATTTTCTATATGTTTGCACTAATGGTCTGACTTAGGTGTCCCTTGCTGCCGGAAAAGTGTCATAAGTTTAGTTATCTGGAATACTGCTAAATTATGTTTTTTCTTTCCTGCCACAGAATGGAGGCAAAGGGTGAAGGGGATAAATTTACTCAGTCTTACCTATATTTTCTATGTATTTATTCTAAAGAGTTTTATGCTTTTATGTACACTTTTACAATTATATAAAGGGATAAGTGCTATAGTTTTATGTTACAGTAAAACAATGTCAATCTTCTTTTGTCTCTCCTGTGAAATGTTGTATTTGTGAGTTGTGTCAATTTTTTTGATGAGATAACAAGCATGTGTAATGCATTTGACGTCAAGTGAATGTGACTCCACAATCATGCATTTTTGGTGTTAAATCCTATAGTTTGGTGATCATTTTTTTTTTTTTTATGGAAAGTGGTCGACAGGATAATGGAGAAGTACCAAAATTCTTATAAATCGTCTGCTAAAATTTTAATAGTAAAAAACATTTACTTTTTTCTTTGGAGAATAAATAATTCTTATAGCATAAGTCTAAAGATTGTTTATTTTATGTTTTCTAAGAAGAAGAATTGTATCAAAATTTCAAAAGAATAATTTGTGATAATACTACATCAGTTAACAATATGCCTTTATATATATATATCAATAGTAAAAAAAAAATTTCAATACTGTTTGTAAGAGGCATATTTTTCAAAAACCATGTTTGTCTAAAATTTTTCATCAGCATACCCACTGAAAGGTTAATAAAGTGTTAAAGGGAGTAAGCACTCCACCTCTTAAGTGTACTGCAAGTGATAGTAATTTTTATTTTCACACTTTATGAATTTGATTTTTTTTTTATATAACTGCAGAAATCCTACTCTGAGAAAAATTTCAGAAATCAACACCGATTACCAATACATATCTAAGATTTTTGTCATAAGCCCGAGCAATGTCAGGCTGGTAAAATATTTATATAAAACGTTGTATTTCATATCAAATTGTTTGTTGTCAAATTGTTTTGACGGGTTCTGTCTAGTATTTTATTTCATTTGTACAATTTTAACTCTTTGTATGCTACTGTCTCGTCATGTTAGATAAGTCAGAATTTGTTTGAAGACATTCCACTGCACGTTTATAAAAGTTTTTACTTTTTATGTCAAAAGTATCTGTTAAAAGTATTTTGCAACAAAAAAAAGTATTTTGCATGTCAAAAGTGTTTTGCAACCTTTTTTGTTTCATGGTACACTCAAACCAAACTTTAAACTATTGCGACACACTAAACTTATGACGATTGAAAACACATGAAAGGAATGTCTTTTTTAAATTTATTCAATAAATAAACAAAATGTTCCATCATAAATAAACAGAGTAAAAATACTTTTGTTATTTGCGATGATAAGAATTCCCCCCCCCCCCCCCCTAAATATCTTTACAAGATAAGGTTTTTCGATAGGTGTACTAGTAAAACTTCTAAGAATCTAGTCAAAATTTATTTTATTTTGAACATTATTTGCTACAGAAAAGATTATTTCTCAAAAATATATGTCATTGAGAGAGGATGATCCAGAGAAATCCTTTTTTTTTTTTTTTTTTTTAAATTAGTAATTCTAAACACTGAACAATTTTATTTTTTCACCATCCAGTAGAGAAAAAAAATGTACTTTCTCATGCATTTTGTCTGAAAAATATTTTAATATACTGATTTTGTATATTTTTAAAAATCCTTTTCAATCATGAGTTTTTAAAAAATCTATAGTGTGTACAACTCCTTGATTATGGAAGATAAACAAGTTTACACTTAATTTCGTTATCAGAAACAAACATTGTTTTAACGCATCATAAATAAATAAATAAATAAATAATAAAAATACAACACAAATTTAACAGATAAGTAATCAAATATGCGCTTAAACGCTGAAATTATCACAATCAAAAGGGCTACTGTAAATAGCAAAATCATTGGCAATTTCTTCGACTATTAATCCCTGTCATGCAAAAAATACGAAAGCATCACTTTTACTAAATTTGAATACATAATTGATATTTTTCATATAAAAATGCTTTTTGGTGGTGTTAGTAGGGAATCTAAAAAAATATACAGGGTGTTTCTACAGTCATGGGACAAACTTGGAGGGGTGGTACAGGACACTGTAACAAACAATTTTTGTATAAGAAACCATGGTCGGAAATCCATTAATATATTAAAAAATACAGGATGTCTCACTCCAATCCGAAGTCACATTTTCGTTCATAACTTTAACAGTAGTGATTATATTTTAACGAAATTTGCAACAGACTCATCTTTGTATGAATTGTAAGCATATTGTAATGATTTCGTTAAAATATCTTCACTACTATTAAAATTATGAACAAAAACGTGACTTCGGATTGGAGTGAGACATCCTGTATTTTTTAATATATTAATGGATTTCCGACCATGGTTTCTTATACAAAAATTGTTTGTTACAGTGTCCTGCACCACCCCTCCAAGTTTGTTCCATGTTCGTAGAAACACCCTGTATAGTTATTGTAAAAAATCTATCAGTTTTCAATTAAAGAAATGTGTTTAATCTATGTTCTGTACATCAGGCAATATATTCTATAATCCAAGAAGAATCGTCTGGTATTTCAAAAAATTAAATATATATGTTGTACTTTTATTAATTTTATTTTTACCAATTCTTTTGTTCTCTCTTGTGGTGGCCTTCAAACATCAAACCCTTGTTTATTACACGCACTTCCGACTTTTTAAATTTTTGTATAAAAACCATGCAGCGTACATGAGTAGATTTTTTAAAAACTTTGTTAAGGAATGATTTTATGCTAAGGAATTCTTTCTTATCTTCTGTTTTTCTAGTTGTTGACCATAATTTTTCTCCGCTCGAGCTCCATTGACCCATCATCGCTGGTGGGTGAACTAATGGACAACTACCGCTATTGGCAGCAGTGGGCCAAAACCTTAAACTTGTGCATACAGATGTTTCCCCTTGTCCTCATAGTCACTGTCTGCGGCTATCAGACGTTCAAAGTGTTCATGGCTAAAGCTGATTTAACTTTGATGGAGGTAAGTTCAGTTAGATAATTGGTTGTCATGGAATATGTAACAAACTTTTTTTTATTTAACTTAAATTTAAACTTTAATAACCTGAATTTAATTTTAATAATAAATAATATACTTTGAACTTAAATTTATATGGTAAACTTAAATTATGATTTTAGGTGGTTCTCAAATTCGCTTCTCAACAACTCGAAACTTTCTGACTCTTTTTGAATCGCCAGGCCTGCCCAGTTTTAGCCTGTACTGTTGAATAGCATTTTCCATTTTTTGATAAATTACTTATCGAGTTATAAGCGTTTCTTGTCATGTAATGACAGGTTTGTCTCCTTTCTCGCAGTGTTTGTTGCATACAGAAATTTGGTTCAAAATGACAAATTTGACAGTATTTTCTTAAAGATCTTTTGTCTTTACCAAAAAAATGGAAAATGCCATTCGATTACATTGTTTCTAAATAAGAACACCTGCCAATTTCATGCATTTCTGAACAAAAATGTATTCAGAAATGTGTCAGAAAGTAGCTCTTTTGGATTTGAGAACAGCCTTAAATAAAAATGTAAAAAAAAAAAAAGAAAGCAACATTTTAGATTTATTAACTAGCTGCATGACAACTTAATATGTTGCATTTGCATTGCACGAGAACTTTTGATTTCTTGAGAAGAAAAAATGCACTATTATTGTACATTTAGAAAATCTTATAACATTAATTTTATTAAATACTAAATTTTATGTAAAAATCACATTTACAATGTAGGTTAAACAGAAGTTGCAAAAATTGCATTTTCAGATTGCATGATTTTTTATGTGAAATTTTATTTGTCAGACGTGTATTATTTTTGTAAGATTTGGTTTTTAATTTTGGGACTAAATGATGTCCTTTTTGAAAATAAAAAAATATTTTAGCTTTTTAAATTGAAATAACTGCTTTACAAGAAAAAAAAGGATGCAATTTTTACCCAATAAACCGCTTTGGTTTTATTTAGTGACTTGTGAAATGTTTTAACTGCCATCTTTTAAAAATAATTAATTGTATATGCTTTTTCTTTAAATTCAGATTTTGTCAATAGGAGCCAATAATTGAGGCGTTAACATGGGAAAAATGTAAATGCCAAAAATGAAACTACTTTTTGATTACTACCTTTTCCATGCCAAAAGCATTGGAGTTACTACTTGAGCCATCTTGCGGCCATCAGAAGAAATAAAATAAATGGGATATGTACTTACTCGCTTTCACATGTTATTGGCCTTGGAATTTACTTTTTTATCAACGGAAAAATGAATTTTTGGCACTTACTCCTCTTCCCATGTCAACACCTCAATTGTTCACATAAATGCAATCCCTCCTTGATTTCTTTTTTTCTTTAAATTCAGATTTTGTCAATAGGAGCCAATAATTGAGGCATTAACATGGGAAGGGGAGTAAATGCCAAAAATGAAACTACTAAGTTGCCAAGTAAAGCTTAATTAAAAAAAAAAAAAAAAAACTAAGATGTAATGAATTTTAAATGGCTGGAATAAATTGATTCATGTAGAACAAATTGATTCTGTAGAATAAATTGATTCATGAAGCTTGAATATGTGGAAATTTGTTTTGTTTATATTTCTATGAATTTTCAATGTTCATGTCAGATTTTTGATTTTCAAATTAACACGTTTCTGTCCAGAGACATAAAAATGTTTTAAAAATGTTTTTTTACTACTTGTGAAATGCCAGAGGCATATAAAAAAGGTTTTACACACTGTGCAGTAAATGCCGGGGACATATACATATGTGTTATGACATATATCATATAATAATGTGATATAAAGGAAAGTTTAGACAATACATCGTAAGTAATGAACAAGAATTCTAGTTAGATATCCTTGACTAAGAGCATGGCTTCTACTCTACTGTTGTTCCTATTTTTTTAGATTGTCAGATATTTTATATGACATCTGCACATTGAAATATATTTATTGAAACATAAATTTAAGAAACCTATCTAGGAAATCCATTTACGAAAGACTTTCAGAAGAGGGAAGAGCTTCTGCTGTTTTAAAATCCAGATTTCACACAAAATTGCCGGCTTACATGCAATAGTTTTTACACAAACAGCCTGGACCTTATTGTGTTAAATAATTTATAGCTGATTTGTGTTATTGTATTGTACTTATTTTCATTAGTTTGTATTTTTCAGTGCGAAATTCATTTATTTTTTTTACCCTATTTTTAGAAATTAAGATTGCTGTGTTGTCCTGCACTTCAGTTACCCTCTGCCAATTCTCGACAGTCATTAAATTCAACTTCATCATTGAGTCAAGGCTCCACTAATAGTGCTTTCTTGGACGATCCTCCACCCAAATATACACCGCCACCGTCATATTCCACTGCTACCTCTAGAATGCTTGCTAAGCAGTTGGACAGTCAAAGACAAAAGCTGAGTAACAGTTGCACGCTTGATTTCGATGATGAAAACTCGATGGATTGTGAAAATCCTCGCAATTCCCTTCCTAATTCAAGAGAAAATATTCTGCCTACAGTAACTCAATAGCTTTGCAATCTTAGAATTTGTATAATAATGTATTGAATTCAAATTTGAAATAATGAATTTAACATATCACTTACTGCGTATGTTTGACCTTAGCCAAACTTTGTTTTAACCTTGGTAAATATCGATTTTACCATTGTAGATCTTCTTGTGATAAGTATCAAGAGCTTTGTTTATCATAAAATATGAAAGAACTACAAAATTTTCAGACAGAAGAAAAACAGTTCCTCATCAAATAGACAAATTCTTGTAGATAGACAGCTGGAGAAGAAATTTACTTGATAAAGATTGTAAAAAATTATTCTTGCTTACTCGAAATATGTATGAATGACCTGGCAGGTTTGCAGCTATTAAAAATACACTTAGCAACATCACATGATCTGCTGCAAAGCAAATGTGAATGGTATCAGATTATGGATGACTGCCACCATAGTTGGAGTAACATCTGTAATTGGAATACCATTCATATCGCTATGCAGTAGGCTGTGTGATGTTGCTAAGTGTATTTTTAAACCAGTGGCAACCTGTTGCATCATCCATACTTATTTCAGATGAGCAAGGAAAGTCATCTTTTTAAAAAAATTCAACCTTCATCATACTTAAGTACCGAATTTGTTGTATAATGCACATCTAAACTTTCAGCCTTCATTTTTTCTATATTTAAGCATATTTACCATTTAGCCTACACCTTTGCAAAGAAAAGTTCAGCAGATAAATAGCAAAAAATAACATAAAGATTATTAAAAGTATAATAACTTCATGTAATCTGACAGCAGAAATTATTTTTTGTAAATAAATAGCATGTTTATTCAAATAAAAATCTTAGTTCTTATTATCATCTTTTTTTAATTTTTAGTCTTTCATTTTTATAACCGACGTGTAACACATCCCTGTAATTTTTTATAAATTTTCTTATATCAAAAGTGTGTGTTATACGATCAGAATATTCAATAAATTTCTCCACTAATTCTCGGGTCTATTGGTGCTTATTTACCCCACTCTACATGTCATGGATGATACGTGTCAACACATATATTTGACAATTTGATAAAAAACTGAGTTACGTTATGGTTTGAAACGCTTTATAGTTCTTTTATTTTTTATGACCTCAAAAAAAGCTCTTCATGCTTATTTAATGGGTGCCAGATTTGATTGGTGCTCTTTTGGTTTGGTTCTTCTAGCAATACTGGTGCTTTTTAATGGTGCTGTTACTAATCCCAGTATTATGTAAGCAAGGTAAAAATTGACTTCTAATTCGTAAAGTGCTTATAAAAATTCCTTCTAAGAAGTATTTTCTGATAACTGTTGATCTTTTTTTAAGTAGCTAAATAGTAATCAAATTTATGTCACCAAATCGAAGTAATCTGTAAAAATGTTTTTTTATATAAATATGCTGACATTATAACAAAGATATCTTGAAATATTAGATATTGAAGTACACTTTCTTATTTAATCTAAATAAACTTAAGAAAATTACAAAATTCTAAAACTGCAAATAAAGTGAAATTGCAAAATTCTACAGTATAAAAGATAGTGTGGTAAATTAATTTTAATAATCAGATGTGTTTTATTTGGAAAAAGAAAACTTATGTTTTATGAGTGAGAAATATGAAGATTTTAAGAAATTGGACTCAATATTTAATTTGAAATGTTTGTAAATTCGTGTTTTTTCAAAATAAATAATCGTACTTATGTATTATCCATGTCAGGAAGATGAACTGTTTCAAAAATTGCGTCAGTAACATTAATTCAAATAACCTCCGATTTTTTTTCCCTACATTGTAATTGTATTGTTAATATTGTATAATTTTCATATTAAATTCAATTGCAGAAGCATTTATATATAACTATATAATATGATATATTATAGATGTAAATATTAAATTCATTGAAATAATGTGTATAGGGTATGTAATGTTATAGGAGAGATTTATATATATGATGGTTATTCCAGTGGGATATTATGCTACAAAACTATTATTGTAAATATTTTTTATCATTAAAAGCCGACAACCTGATATTATGTATTTAATAAATGTGTATTAAATTATTTGTTTGAGTACAATTGGCAAGAGGCAATGATAAACACCATTGGTGATTTTATCCATTTTTTGCAATCTGTTTTTCTGACACAGATAGTACATAAGTACAAAAATAATAAATGTTTTGATTCCCAAAATTAAAAAAGAAATAGTAATTGGATGTTTGGTTAAAATTATCTAACACGAGGCCAGATTTTTTAATTTTTAAAATTTCAATCTATTATTTAATCTTCAATCAGTATTTTAATGAGTAATCAACTAATCAGTTTTTACATGCTTTTTACAGCAAGTTATTCTGGTATTGCCTTATCACTCTTTAAAATTCGTAAATGGTGTACAATAAGAAATGACTGTTGGAAGATTAATTATTTATTTGAAAATTTTAAGAAAGTATTGTAAAAATACTATGTTGAATCATTGTAAATGTCTTGCTTTTATAATGTAATACACAAACTTTGTATAATTCCTTCCATTTAACAGACATTCCTGTCAAACTTTCCTAGGAGTAGAAATTTTGTATTTAGTAATATTTCAATAATTTTATGAAATCTGAAATGCATTATCAAGTGTAAATATTTCATAATTGCCTATTGCTTCAAATCGACATTTTTTGGTGTAAAGTATGTCATAAGAATCTATCGTAATAGTATTATTTAAGCCTTCTAACATGTAGTATTTGATTTTTTTTTTTTAAACTTTTAATCGTAATGTTAATATTTAAAAAATTATGCTTGTGTAAATTGATGTTAACATGTGCTAAAATTTCAATATTTATAATAAAATATTCTGTTTTTGCCATGTTATAGTATTATAGTGGATCCTTTTCAAGTATGTTTGTCAAGCATTTAGTATTATTTTCAAATTAGAAATTGCTGACATCCCAGAGTTTTATACATTTTTTTCTTATTTTAAATTTGTTTATCAATTAAAATACATTTGAAATTTTCAGAAACATTTAAAAATAAATAAGTGGTAATTTTAATCTTTGTTTTTTAGAGGCAATAGTTTTTAAACGTAAATGATAAATAATCTGTGTGGCAGCATCAAATTTTTTAAACAATTTTAGCATCGATGATTTTGATATATATGGCAGATTAGGTGGTGCAGATAACGAAACTACCAGGCAGCTGGTACACCAACTGAGTGTTGCCATAGCAACAATGCACATCCCGCTGTAATTTGAAATGAATGGCAGCTTGATTACTGATGGTACTTCAACTTGGGGTCATCATCAGTAACCGAATTGCCATTTAACATTGCAGTGGAGTGTGCAGTGTTGCCATGGCAACAACTTCCACCATCAGCTGACTAGCAGTTTCGTTATCTGTACCATCTAATCTACCATATATGCTAAAATCCTTGAGGATAAAATTGCATGCAAAAATATGACACTGCTTCCGGACTAAAAGTGACAGATCCTTCTTTATGTGCAAAGTGAAAAATATATAATTATCAAGATAAGCATTATTATTAGAACTATAGATTTTATGTAATATTTCTACACATTCTCTTTGGACGTGGAATAATTTTTATCTATTGTGACTAGTCAAACATAAGCAAGCCTCTATTATTTATCCCTGTTTCTAAATTCTTTTGAACAATTAAAAATTGTTTTTATTAACAAAACAATGCTTTTAAATGAAATGGCTTTTAACTAATGTATTAGCAGTTCAATTAATTAATTAATAGCAATTCTTGTGCTGGTGTTAGTTTTCATAATGGAATAACTTTGATTTATGTAATTTTAACGAGTCATAATTGTTGATCATGTAATTATTTGCTGCCTATGCCAAACTGTTTTTAAAATATATTTGACCATTGACCAAGCTTTGGTTTTGTTGACATGTAAGTTAGACATTTATGCTTGTTCGTATTCATCTTCTATCTCAACTGCCAATTAAGTGTGAAAATCTCGTTTGAAGACTCAAATTCACTATTCACCTAATTGGACATGAACACAGCCAAACTCCAGTCAGGGGAGTGTTAAATATCATTTGAGTATTCTCCTGAGGTTTTCACACATAAGGGAATTTGTACCTTTCTGTTTGCGAAAAATGGATTTAGACATTCCTAGTGTATTCTAGAAAAGTTACATAACCTAATGATTATAAATATGTGAAAAGGGCTGTTTATTTTATCTATTTATCTTTAAATGTATCAGAGTTCCAATCTTTAAATTCATTTTTCTCAGTTATCGAGATTTTGTTACTTTTTAAAATGATTAAACTTCAACATATATGCAATAGAATTAGGGATAGATTTTGAAATGGAATGAATACAAAAAATAAATAAAAATAAAGTGTAAATATGAAGTCCATGTTTAATCAATTTTAGAATAAATAGGGACATTTATTCCCCCCCCCCCCCGATAAACTATTAGATTTATAGAAAAATCAACCCCCAAAATTATGAAGCATACTCTTGTGAATATATAAAAAAAAAAAAAAAAAATGCATAAAAATATTAAAAAGTTAAATGTTTAAAAATTTTCTTAAATATTTTTAATTTAAAATTTTTGTTATATCTTTTTGTCGTGAAAATTATTTTAACAGTTTTATGGTATGTAAAGGGACGTACAAAAAAAAAGGGGAGGCTTAAGTTTAAAAAAAATTTAAAGGGTTTGGAGTCTTTTTAACTGGCAGTTGAGATAGATGGTGAATATGCTCATTATTCATTCCTTCAACTTAAAATAAGTTATTTGTTGAAACCTCTTTAACAAACCTCTTCCATCAATAGTTTTTATCATGTAATGGCATTTTTCATAACCTATTTAATCATGGATGATTAAAATTAATCATTGTATGATATCAGCATGTGACTCTCTTAAAATCTTAATGTATTATATATTTTTTAAAGTTGGAACTGGTGAAATTTCCAACTTTATCTCAAGAGGACCATCTTGTGCATTTGTTGTAAAGTCCAATTATTTATATATTCTGCTTCATCAAGCAAGATTGAGATGCATGTTGAAATGCATGTTTGTATTATTTACTGCTGGTCAGTAATTTGTACATTGCCTTTGGCCGTTCTCATTTTTATGAAGTTTTGTAATAAAGTTTGTATGCGTGTGTATGTTTGAATTATATATTTATCAACTAATAACAAAGTGTGCATTCATCCATTTCATATTGAGCATTTTTTATATTTCATATTGTGAGAGTACTAAACCTATTTTTATTGGTTTAAAAATATTGAGCCATTTCTCTTTTTTTTTTTTTTTTTTTAATTGCAATTATCATGTTGAGAATAAAGTCATTTCTCATGCATTTTGTGTCTTTTTCTTTTATGTCTTCTCCACTTACTGATTTTTTTTTAAATGTATGTATTACAAAAATCAATGAAAAACAGCTAATATTTATGTTGCATTTTCTCTGCAACCACTGATAATATTTAAATATTTTGTTAGTGTTTTTGCAATTGTAATTAGTTATATTTGATTATAATATAATCAAAATTAATAGACAGAAAATAAAACCATGTGCTTATTCACAGCTGTTATAATGCATTGGCTACAATCAACATCAGCCAAGTATCATTGCTTTGCTATAAAAGAAAAATGTAACTTACTTCCTGTTATTTTCATCAGTATTTGTTTATATTGTTTAAAATAAATAAATAAGAACAAAAAAATCTTTGGGGGCATTCTAAAAAAGGTAAAACACTCTAAAAAGCTGAAATTATAACAAAACTGAGAAGAAAATTAGTTTAAATACCGTAATTTCAAGTAGATATGCTGCAGCTTATATGTCTTAAAAGTTCAATTTTACCTTTTGCGGCTTATCTACCGGTGTGGCGTATACGAAGCATTTGTGATTTTTTAGAGAAAAAAAAAACATCATTTAGTGCTGTTGAGTAAACAAACAAAAGCAATAGTATTTTAAATACTTTACTGTTTGGAAATAATATTTACTCAAAATTGTTCAATATGATGGGGATTTGGTGATCGTACATAAAATGCGATTGGTTACTTAAGCAATGACGTCAAACTTAGGAGCGACTGCCATGAACAGTGACAAACAGATGATTCGGCAATCACAGTTCTAGAATGTTGTTGAATCACGTATTTACTAAAAACTGGTATGAAAATACGGTGTCTTGACCTACTTTGCTGCAATATGTTGTATGTCATGTATAAAAAATGCGTTTAGAATTATTTTAACTTTGAAACTTTAATAAATATGACATAACAGTACTAGATTTATAAGGCTAATTTTTAAGGTGTTTAAAATAAAAGGACAAAAATATTTAATACTGGCATTTCAAGTACTCGAATATGCCATCTAGTGGATAAAAGATGTAATTTCTCGCTTCACGAAAATCCTGTGCAAGCCCATTAAATCACATGTAGTTTCCGTTTTCTCATAATGATAATTTTTTTGCACAATTTCAGATTTCATTTGATATTGGTGTTCTGTGTTTATATGACAAGGTAAAAATTATCTGAATTTGAATATCTGACACTTTCAAACGCATTTACAATAAATAATGATTTCTATAGCACTTTAGCATTAGTTGTAAAGACAATTTTCTTCTATGGACAGCTGCAATTAGCTCCTTCTTTAGACATTTTAAGTCCTAATGGTGTCCTACAGTAGTACTATATCGTTCTCAGATGTAGCGGCTTATCTACCCAAAATTACAGTACTTATAAAATGGTACTACAACTTAATCCTGAAATTATGATAAATGGATGCTGATGATGTTTTGATAAAAAGTTCATTAAAAACTTTAATTTGATTTGAATGATTTTTTTTTTGGAAAGGGGGGGGGGGGGGCAATTTATTTGAATGTTTATTTAAACTCTCTCATAATTCTGACTAAACTTTAGTAACGTCATTGCATTTCTAAATTATTAATAAGAATAAAATCCTGGTTGTGAAGGGGAGGGGGATATCTTTGCCAGGCTAAATTCAACACTGTTTATGCCCCACTGCCATGTGATCTTATAATTCTTTTGCGTATATGTCAGAATTGCTTTTCTCTGTAATGCACAGTATTTTTAAGTACATCAGGGGTGCTACTGGTAGCTATTTCTGTTTTACTGCTACCACTTTTTTAAAACAATTATTTTGGTAGATTTTTTCACTTTTCTTTTGAACATGCTGTAGAAATAACCCAAGAAAGTTAGTATTGCTTTGAAATAGTGATACAAATAAACTATAAATATTGTCGCCAGAGGCACTCCTGATACATTAGTATATATTGTGGATTATGGGAAATGGCGCCTCTGCTTGTTGCCACAACAACAACAAAAAATTATACATTATGAAGTCTGGTAACCATGACATCGTGAAAATATGCGGAAAAGAGTTTGGATGGGGTTGAAATGGGTGGAAAAATGAAGGATGTTTATATTGAGGATTTGTGAACAGTTTAGCAATTTGTGAAACAAATATAGTGAGTTACAAATGTTCACATCTATTTGAGATGCGGTGTTTAACATGTTAGTAATTATGTGTAGGAGAAAAAACATACAATGAATGGCATATTATACAATGTCAGGTTTCTGAGTGTCAACTGTATCTAGTAAATAATTAATATTCCCCTTGAAAATAATTTAACTGCAAAATAATTAAGTACATCAGCTGTCTAGAAATTAAATTTGTAGTTGATAATGAAATTTTATTAAAAGCTAACATCATATGCTGAAAACATACAAAAAACAGCTATGTATATTACATAACATATAATACAGACATATGTAAGGTCACATGTTTCACTTAACAATCATGCAGATGTTTACTTAACTGAATTTAGATTCAAAAATTTATAATGAAAAAGTCTGTGTTTTCTCAATTCTTGCTGTGTTGTGCAGATCAATCTAAATAAAAACAAAAAAATTATTAGTTAAAAGAAAAGAAAAAAAGGGTACTTCTTCATTATCCCGTTGACCACTTACCACAAAAAGAAAGATCGCTTAGCTATAGGATTTATGCCAAAAAAGCATGATCGTGGTGTCATTTACTTGACGTTATTACTTGTACCTCTATTTTTAATGATGTTTTGCTGAATTTTAGTTCTTTTGTTAATTAAAATAATAATTAAGTCCCTAAGCGGTGGCATCATGATATTAAAAGAGAAAAAGTATTGAAAAAATGTTGCGATGGATATAGTTACGTACAGTTAATTACATTATAGTTTGGCTAATAGTTTTGGTGATAGTTTTATTTATCGAAAGTGGTCGGCAGAATAATGGAGAAGTACCGAAAAAAGCACAAAGATGATGATATCAAATTATTTCAATATTTAGAAATGTATGATTTTCATGTACACTTCCTAATTTTTTTCTGGACTTTGTCCCGTATAACCTAAACCAATAAAACAACCATCCTATTTTTGTTGTTTTGTTTGTATGTTTATTAACATTTTTTTATGATCAGTGATGAATAATTGTTTAATATTCATAACTTCAATATACAGTAAATTCTCGTTAGTGCAGATTTCAAAGGCAAATCATTTTTTTATAGGCACTAACTGAAGTCTGCATTAAACAATGTAAACATTTGATTTGTGTACAGTCTCTTTTGTTGAATAAATTAAACTCAGTTCATAAATTAAATTGGTTACCAATTTTATGCTTTAAAAAAAAAATAATAGCAATTTTAGTTAAAATCAAGTTAGTGGCAATTTCTTAATACTAATGAATAAATTACCTAGGACAAACAAATTATGCAAATAAACTGCCATACTTACATAATTTAATTAAAGTAATCTCTCACTTTGCGTTACTTAAACAAACGATCTTTTTACAAAGTCATTTTCGACACACTTGCAAGTATGGGCTGTTATGTCACATTTTGTTTGGTAATATCGGAGAACAGCCATTAACAAATTTTGAACCTCTCACCTTTTTGATGATAGAAAGTTTTCTTTATGTTTATTTTTGTCACTGACAATTTCTTGCTCGTTTAATAATCAATTTACATGAAAGTTTTTTTAAATACTGTGTGTCCGAGAAAGGTCTTTATCATTCTAAACACTTATAAAAAAAAATACTAACAGGTAAAATGGAATGTAGTTTTCTGCAAAAGAATGAAAAAATCTAAGAGTTTTTTCTGGTATCAATTGCTTGAGGTATATGGCGCTAGTTGTTTGGCCGTTGTGATAAGAAAAGAAAATGGCGACTGCACAGGAGAAAGCAAAGTGTGTATTGTGGTTAGCCAAAACAAAATCGTCGATAACCGTGCAAAGAAATTTTCACCGTATGTACCATAAAGATCCACCAAGTATGCCTTCAATTTATGCATGGTTGCAGATATTTAAAGAGACAGGAAATGTTGAGCATACGAAAAATTACGGCTGAACATCAGAAGACAGCTCGACATTCTTCGTGCTACTAACGGAGCTGACGTACAGCTACATTGAAGGTACTGTAAAAAAAACTACATATTTCTTCATTCCTTTGCAGCAAACCACATTTCATTTCACCTGTTAGTATTTTTGTTATTAATGTTTAGAATGATAAAGACTTTTCTCTGACACGCTGTACAAAAGCAGTTTCGATTCTGCTCGTTCAGTTTGTGAAAATAATTGTCCAGATTATCTGAGGAATACGCTTTAAGCAATGTCTTTACCATTAATTGCAAATAAGAAATGATGGGGGAAGACGAAACTGTCCTCATTAACCAGGGATACGTCTTAAGCAGAGACGCACTAACGAGAGTCCACTACAACAAAACTTCCACTACATAGAAGTTTCTATGGATTCTCCAAAATAAAACACGTAGCGGCCCCACTTAGGTTTTAAGATGAATTTGTCAATCTAGCAAACAAAATAGTAAAAGATTTTAATGATTGGATCACAGAAAACAGCCTAACACTAAATTAGAACAAGATGGAAATACTGTACCTGAACAGCACACATACACGCAACTTACCAGCACCAGACTCATACAAAATAGAAGGAATAAAATTTAAGGATGGATGATTAGAAGGAAAAAAACAAATTAAATACCTAAAGGTAATCACAAAAATCTAAACTGGCTACCACACTGTCAAAACCAAACAGCAAATGTTGGAAAATTATTTAGGTTGATGGGACAAATGGTGTCAAAGGATTGGGGAATTCAACCGTATATTCTAAAAACCAGTTATAGAACAGTTGTGCAGAAAACACTAACCTACGCAGCTCATAATACAAATTTAATAAGCGCAGCAAGGAGGTGTTAACCATAGTAAAGGCATACTACAGAACCGCCCCAACAGTCGCCCTTCTAGTACTTGTAGGCATGATCCCAATTCATCTACATGCTAAATATGAAGCAGCATGTGGCACAATATCAAGACTAAGAGAAACAGTGAATATACACGATATAGCAGTACATTATACAGACTATGTAAAAAAAAAAAATAATAACATGGAAGACACAATCGAACCAAAATTAGGACACAACGTAAGGGACATAGTAATATATACATGGACTGCTCAAAATTAGAATCAGTGCTAGGGGATCGGCTTTACGTAGCATTAAAAAACGAGAAGAAAATAAAAACATGGTCAAAGCCACTCAGAAAGTGCAACGGCGTCTTTCAAGCTGAACTACTGGATACACTCAAGGCAACAACACAAGGATGGAATACAGGCACTTAATAAACCATTCAATATAACAGAACTGATAGACAGCATATAAAATAACAATAAAAAACTCAAACAATAAATTCAAGATCAGTTTGGTAAAAGCACACTTGTGCATCCAAGGAAACGAGGATGCCGACGAATTAGCCAAACAAGTAGCTCAAATTGCAGTTAAAGCAAAAAAAGACAGTTAAAGGCCATAATACTAAAGCAATGGCAGTTCGAGTGGGACTATGGGGACACGGTTATAGGACAACATAAATATTTCCCAAAGGCAGAAACACGAAAGTTAGTAAGCTGTAAACTTACTAACGCAAATATACACATGCCACGGAACGTTCCCAATATATTTGCATAGGTATGTTGAGAAAGTCGCACCGGAATGCAAATGCGGTTAGTCAGAACCCCCCAAACACTACTTAACAACCTGCCCACTAACACAAGTACTCCATCTGGTCGGCTTAACACAAAACAACGAACAGCTTTGGCACCACCAATTGGCAAACAACAAACATGTTCAAATAAAAGGAAAAGCAGTTAATCAGATGGTTAATAGACAACATTGACCTCATATATCACTCTAAGCAAATCATAACAACACAAAACACCAGCTTCCCCTAACTAATAATTACTTTATTTATAGGAAAAGGAAATATAAAAATTAGAAGAAAACTCTTTTCAAAGCACCAAATAATAATAATAAATAATAAAAACAGCACACATGTGCCCCAAACAACAACAAAAAAAATCGTCTAATTAGCAGTAATGCGGCTGGAAGTCTAAATGATGAACTGATTACCAAAGAGTAAAATCACAGAAGAAATGATGCAACTTAAAAGTGATAACAGCCATAAAACAGATATGGACTGGTAGATATTAAAGCTCAAACTCACAAATCTCTAAAAGACACAACGAAAGAAACCCACATTATCATAGTGAAGGCAGACAGACATTTAAAATAGGCTGAAAAATGGTCAAGGAACATGCCGCACCCCATAGTGTACCTAGCTTATCACCCAAAAGGAAGAACAACTCATGACTGTGACAAGAATATCGTAAAAAAGTATAATCTCCCAAGATTGTGACAAAATATTGAAAAAACTGATAATCACCCAATAATGTTTCAACCGCCACAGGCTAGGTTCAAATAGCTTAAAACCAGACAGCTACCGAAGAAAGTGACAAAACCCATAAAAAGATCTAGCAATAGAAAAAGAGACAGGCAGTGTTGAATTCAGACACGTTTCGCCGGGAGGGATTTCTGCTGCTCCGGGGGGGGGGGGAATTGTAGAGTTCTAGGGGGGGTGGCATTGTAGAGTTCCGGGGGGGGGGGGATTGCATTTTTTGACCATTAAAAGCATAAAATCTTCCGGAGGAATGTTCCCTCCGGGCCACCCCCTGAATTCAACACTGGGGTTTTCACGTATTTTCCACCAAGATATGACTTGGCAGACCGATTGCGTTTTAATATGCGAATCGAGTTTTAACTAATTCTGGAATTTCAGCCGTGAACTCGATGAGGTGATTGTTTGTGCTCCCGCCTCCCGGTCTATATTTTTCTTATAGCTGTAATTAGTCTCAGAATGTTTTGCGTATATGTATACGTTATATGTTGATGCCTGTATCATTGAACCTCTTAATTAACATGAACTACTCTTGCTCATCATTTAATTATATGGTTACTTTAATTAGTTAATATTCGAAATATAATAGCCACCATGCGGCGATCAGGCGATTTCGCCCCATTGCAAGTCATTCAAACCCGTTCAACTGAGCCATAGCCCGGTATGTAGGGGCCTGGTCAGTGGAAAGAAAGAAAGAAGGGGGACTAAATACTTTGAAACAGGCAAAAATCGATCAAAAGTATCAATTGTACTGTATACTTTTTAATAGAACGACCACTGATAAGTATTTTGGAGACATCAGCAATATAGAACTATATAGCCTGTGACATTCGGGCTGTGAAGACAAATATTTTAGTAGCACATTTCTTAAAATACCGGGTGGTTATAATATAAGTATCTCTATTTGTAGCTATTTGTAGCTTAAAGGAATAACCCGAATGAAACCGAAATCGGTACATTTACTATTCGAAAAGGGGGAAGAAGAATGGAACAATAAAAAAATAGTTGTAAAAATAGCCGACAGGTGGCGCTTTTGATTGTAAAATGTAATGTGTAATACAAGAACAAAGAATTAAGGCGTAAAACCGGATGGCATACCTAATTTATTGGAAAATGTCACAGTGAATGGGGTTACACTTTCGTATGGCGGTGCCAATCAAATTCAAGTACCATATGGCCATTGTGCTGGAGGACACAATCCAGGCGGTGCGCGACGTGTTCAACTGTGAAATGTAACGCACCAGGATTGATGTTTCGCACATGTTGTGCGATCTTTTAAGTCATTGAGGTTTGCGACACCTCCACGGTACATAATAGATTTTAAGGCCCGTAGCGCCATCTATTAGTGATTCTTACAACTATTTTTTTTATAGTTCCATTCTTCTCCCCGCTTCTCGAATAGTAAGTGCACCGATTTTGGTTTCATTCGGTTATCCCTTCAAGCTACAGACAGCGCCAAATAGAATTACTTATATTATAACCACCCGGTACATCAACTCATTTCCATTTTATGAGATAACTAAGAATTTTACATACACCACGGTCAAAAGTATTACCCTCCTTTTTTTGCGTGCAGTCGGGTCATCAAGCATCGTAAAAAATGCTGCAGGTATTTTATAAATAATAATCAAGGTATTTTATAAATAATAATCAAGGTATTTTATAAGTAACTTTAATGCCCTAAAATTTAAGGCGTTTTTTGGGACTTTTTAAAGAAATGTTAAGTGTTTGTTGAAATTCATTTAAATTAATCTTATTATAATTTGCTAGTCTTATTATAAAGAAGTACCGTTTTTTTTTTGTAGGGGGTAATCTCTGGAACTACCGAACCGATTTCAAAAATAATGGCGGCAAATAGAGGGTGACAGTCCCTGCTCCAACATAGACTAAATTTTACGTCGGTGCCACTTCTCCAAGGAAGTACATAGGAGAGAAAAACGTTCAAAAATTTCGATTTTCGTGATATTGAAGGAGTTAGAAACTTGAAATTTGGATAAGATGTAAATGCTCTCTAAGAACAGTTTCTAAATAATTCAAAATTTAAAAAGGTGAAATGAGAGAAAGGCGTTTTAAAAAAGTTCTAAATTACGATTTCTATGGAATTATTAAGGATAGAAACTTGAA
Source organism: Maratus michaelseni (assembly GCA_963931845.1). Taxonomy (NCBI): domain Eukaryota; kingdom Metazoa; phylum Arthropoda; class Arachnida; order Araneae; family Salticidae; genus Maratus; species Maratus michaelseni. The sequence goes on along the minus strand of OZ007590.1, from coordinate 388,246,916 downwards.
ATTTGACATGACTACTACTTTTAAGATGCAAATGCACACAAAAAACACTTTTTTGAAAAAAAAAAAAATCGAAAATTAAAAGGAGAAAAAAAATGTTCTAAATTACAATTTTTGTGAAACTGAAGGGACTAGAAACTTGAAATTTGGCATAGCGGTTACTTTAAAATACAAATGCTGTCAGTAGTAGAAGAACAAGAGTTAGGCCTCAGCAGGCGCTATGTGCGCGGAGCCGGAGCCGGAAGTCGCAGGTGTGGATAACAGACATGTTGAGACAGGAAGTTCTGCGAACGGTGAAGGTCACCGGAAGTCGCAGGTGTGGATAAAAAACAGGTTGAGACAGGAAGTGAACCGGAAGGAATTTGGAGATAAGGACAGGATGAGATGTATTTTTTCTAAAAAAGGGTTTTAATCAGATTCTTTCTTGTCAGGGAATTTTTTTTTTTTTAAATTGTGAGCCCACCATAACCACCCGCTATGAAAAACAATTCATAACGCCACAATTTTTTTTTTTTTTTTTAAATCTGTCAATCCTGCTTCATCAGTCATCTGCGAGAGACCTGTAACGAAATAAAAGAGTTTAAAAGCGAGAGTTGTGTGACGTCTGCTAAAGTTGTAGAGTGTCTATGAGGAAATTCAGCTTCACGGAACCTAGAAATAAAAAAAAACAAGTCTTGCTTGATGTATGTGATAGCTAAAGGCCCCCCCCAACCTATATAAAATTTTAAATAATTTTATATAGGTTGTATTATCTGACTGAGCAGGGGTCGCATGGCCGCCACACCACTCATTGTTACCTTCGATTCGCATACAACAAACAATACTTTTTGTATTTCGCGCTCGTCGATCTAACTGTTCAGAGTTTAACATGAAATTTACTTATAATTCACCTGTAAAAGAATTTTTTCCCTTCTTTAAACATTAACTTAAATGCGAATGAGATTAAAATAGATGTAATGGTTAAATTTATAAGGATTTAAAATGAAAATTGTGATAGTCATATAAATGAAATTAAAATAGATGTAATGGCTAAATTTATAAGGATTTAAAATGAAAGTAATGCGATTACTTTGCTTCATAAAAATCTAACACGAAAAAAGCTGGTAGACGTTTACCTTTCGCACTCGTCGACCTAACCGTTCGGAATTTTGTTTAAACTTCTCTCGAGTTCGTCGACATAACCGTTCAGAGTTTTCGGCGAAATCCGGATATATATTAACTTACAATAGCTAACTTTTTTAAGGGAAGTTTAAATAACATATTTCCCAAAGTGTCTTACAAACATTTAAGAATTTATACACACATAAGAACCTCGCCTACAGGTGCAAGGTTCTGACTTTAAAGCTACTAGATGTTGAAGTTTAAACTTCTTGCGCTCGGCGACCTAACCGTTCAGAGTTTTTTTTCAAACCTTGTGTCAATACGAGTTAGGATCCCTTAGAAAGACCTACATAGAGACACTTATCCCTAATGTAGATAATCAACCCTATATTTAACTAACCAGTTACAACATACAAGACATAATCGTTACAATCAGTTAATAAGTGATTTGACATGCAAAATATTAGATATAAAAACATACAATATGATATATACAAAACAATTTTAAAGATTTTTTTCCCTACAATTTTTAACAAGAATTTAGCAATAATTTAACTTGAGAGCAGGTATTTTGTTTAGAGTTATACGATTATAATAAATTTTAACCCTATTTTACTTATAATACAACTAACATTAAAAAAAAAAAAGAGAAAGACATCTAGTTTTTATAACGTCACATGTTTGAATTATTAACCTACTTTAGTTAAAAGTATGATACTTAAGTGATTTTATTTGAAAAATCAATTCAACATTTTAAAAGCAGTCGAAAGATTTTTACTTTTAAAAAATAACTAACAGAATTTTTTAAAGCAGTAAGGTAGATGACACTAACTTTAAATTAATTTTTAATAGGTCACTTTAAATAAAATACATATTTTTTATTATTATTAAAGAAATATAAACTACTCACACATTATTATGCTGCATTTTAACATAACAACATTCACAGTAATAGACATGCGATTAAGACCATTGGAATTCTACAACTTTTCTGTTGTCATGTGTTCACAGAGGAAATCTTTTCATATAGAAGGCAAAATAAGATAATGATAAACATGATTCGTTATGCATATGTTTAATCAGGAAATTATTTAAGACCATTTTACATGGTATTACAGAATAAATCTTTTCATAGGATGCAAGATAAGATAATATCACATAAGGTATTGATAAACGCGATTCGTTATGCATATGTTTAATCAGGAAATTATTTAAGACCATTTTACATGGTATTACAGAATAAATCTTTTCATAGGATGCAAGATAAGATAATATCACATAAGGTATTGATAAACGCGATTCGTTATGCATATGTTTAAACAGGAAATTTGTTTAAGAGATAACATTACTTTATTTATATAAAGTGTCCAATTATAAATTTTGCTGATTTAATTAATTTTATTTCGAATTTGAAAATAGTATTGACAGAACATTCAAATTTTACTTTTGCACAATATTTAAATAAGGGAAATTGTGTACAATATTTAAAAAAAAATAATTAGGAATGTTAGAAGCTTTAAGGAAAATACGTTACGATTTTAAAACTTTTTTTTAATACATTTCTAAGTTTTATAAACTTTATCGAAAAAAAGAAAAGAAACTTTTTGCATGTGACTTTTTTTAACCAATAAAATGCTAGTATTTTGAAACAAGCACCCCCTACATGAGAATGTTATTTTACGAACAAAGTGTTTAATGCTATACAATACTTTGTGATTGATGTAAAAGGTTGTGATTTTCGTCTAAGTATTAAAGTTGATATGGAACGCGCGATGCAATCTTGTATAGCGGATAAAGCCATGTCACATAAAGCAATTAAAAAGGTACCCTATTTCTGCAAGTCGTGTAACAAAACATTTTCTCGAAAAGTTCACTTAGTGTTTTTTATGAAAAATCATCTAAAGGTATAAGTGTTTTCGCTGTGAGGTGTGTGGTGAAGTTTTTTCGCAAAAGATTCACAAATCGCCCAAACAATTCAAGTGTAGTGATTGCAACGAATTGTTTTCAAGAAAGACAGACTTATTGAAAGATAAGAAAACTCACAACTTAGCAAAACAACATTCATGTACAAAGTGTTGTGAAATATTTAATTGTGAATCTGATTTTTTACAACATTGTGATACATTTCATAAAGCTTTACCTAACATTGCGAAATCACCCTGTTTGAAAGATTTGTTATTTGAACTGATAGTGAAGCTTATAGATTAGTTCGAACTTATAGTGAATTAAAAGACAAAATGATATGCGAAATATGTGAAGTGGAATTAACAGATCAAAACGTGCATGTATAGAATGCCTTTTTCAAATTGTTTAACTGATTTTAAGATTTCACTGAACGAGTAACTTATTGGACATTACAAAAATTTTGAAATTAGAATTGTATACATCTTAATATGACAGAATTATTTTAAATGATGAATAAAATAGTTTGATTGCGAAAAAAGTGTTTTCTTTAACCCACACTGTTAAAACTGATGTTGTGTATTTTGAATGACTTAGACAAAATGTTAATTTAAAAAAAGATTTTAACGTGAGATAAGAGTTTTATAATAAAAATTGACTCACCTAAAATTTTTTCAAGATAGTCTATCTACGTTTCCAATCTAAACTTGTTATCAGCTTGCTATATGCATGTTTGAGTGACTCATTTTTACCTGTGTCGAACTGTCTGTTGGGAAAATGATTGCCATTTTTAACACGTGTAGACGATTTTTACCCGGAAGCTGTTTGAACTATTAAATTTCAGATATCACCCATTTTTCTACAACATTTAAATATTTTAATGTATTTTCACTTGTATATTGGAAACTTGGGATTATCGCCTTTATATCGGAACATGGAAGATAGAAAAAATAATAACTTTACACTGAGACAATATTTTAATCTAACAAAAATAGACTTAACACATTGTTAGAGGTTTTGGAAAAATATATAGTTGGTTAAAAATTTTAGAAAATTTAACATAAAGTAACAAATTTTAAAAAATAAACATTTCGATAAATGAAAAAAATTAAATTTTGGTAAACTTTACACTTAGACAATACTTCAAACTAAGAAAAATAATAACTTTACACTTATACAATATTTTCAACTAAGGAAAATTAATAACTTATCACATTGTTAAAGTTTTTTTGAAAACAACACAACATTTTCAAAGCAGTGGAAATTGCATACCTGTAAAAAATTCAACTTAGTGGAATTTAATAGTGAAATTTTTAATCTCACTCAATTAAAAAATAAAACTTTATAAAATTTTCACCTTTTTTAAAATAAACAACTGTTAAACATTTTGAATGTCTTAGACAAAGTAGGAATAAATTTGTTAAAATTCTATAAAACATGAAAAATTTCATAACTTTTAAAGGAAATCTTATTTATGGTGAAATAAACTCGAGGTATTTATTATATGTTACTTAAACTACAAGAGAATTGATTGAAAATGTGTTACTTTTAATCACTCACAAGATAAGACATGATGTTAGGAATTATATATGGGGTTTTCTCCCACACATGACGTCACTGGTAACATATTTACTGATCAAGTCATAAAATTATAGTTTAAAGTAGGTTTTTGAGCACGAAGTTTAGATTTAAGATATTTGAGAAATATAAACTACAACTTTGACTACTTTTTGAAATTTCCCCCTACATAAGAAAAAGGACATAGGAAAATAAATTGAAAAGTCGTATTTGAATGGAATCGAATTATTATCCTTTCACTTAACAGCTGAATGCGTTGGCAATTACACCACAAAGGTACTGATTGAATATATTGTGTTTCTTTTTTAAGGCTAAATTGATTTAATATTCAAGTTATTTCTTAATGTTACACTTAAAAACAATAAATTTAATTAGCATTCAAAAAGCAAACGATCACATTATTGTATAAATCAAATGTTTTAAACGTCACGAGTTAAAATTTGAAATGACTTAGATTTTAATTAGAATTTAGATGTGAACCTTTTAAAATGAAATAATAGTTTTTTTTGTATCGCCCTCTATCGGTGGGTAATAGAATTAAGAGATAATTAAAAGTTTTAACTTGAATTCGAACCCACAACCAAAATTATTTTTCGGTTTTATAATTTAGGGTAGGTTTAACTGAGCAAGCCATGATATAACAGTATTTATAGACGATTTAAGATATTCGATAAAGGAAATCATCTAAATTTCTAATTTAATTGAAGGGTTTACTGCTTAAAGTACTACAAAATGAGTACAACACGATGCATAGTTTTTAATTAATTATATTTTTCGAAAGGTTAAATTGAATTATTGATAAACTTAGGATTTATGTTTAAAGTGAATAAATTTGATATGTTAGGTTCACTTAATAACAGAGGGTTGAATAAGTTATTTTTAATAAAAATAAAGTTTACTAAAAGTTTTTAAAGTTAAAAAAAATGTAAGTTACGTTAAAAAAGTTAACAAAAATATAGTTTTAAAAAATTTAAAGTTTACAAAAAGTTTAAAAATCTTTAAGTAAATCAAAATTAACTTTTTAATTTTAACTAATGAGAGACTATAATCTAACTGTTTATCCTTGTAACCAACTGGTGCATATCAACTATCTGCACATGTGCAGTAAAAACATACACTAACTTGAGTCCGATTTTAAATTATTTGCTAATTTTTATACAGCTCGATTACCTTTCAGAAACAAAACAGAATGAAATACTTACCAAAAAATACGTCAACGTCTTATACTTGCTTTCACTTAACTAATCTTTCTATATTAGCTTTGCTAGGGGGAGCTGCAATCGCCGCTAGAGGCGCTACTAGTTTCCGGTTTGTGACGTAGTTTCCGGTTTGCGATAAGAACAAGGTTAAAATAAAACCCACGTGCATTCAGTTGGTGTTGTTTACCTGTACCTTGTTATAAGCCGTTTGCCTTCTCTTGGTCACTCGCTTGTCCAGACTTGTTTATGTGCTGCACGCCTGTTTTGCTGACTCATCTCTTGCTTTAACTGTTTGGACTTGTCTGATGTCAACTATCTCAGGTCTTTTATCATAGCTTGAATGTACTTTATATCGATCACGTTAATATAAAAATTATGTCCCAACTTACTTAAACTTTGATAAAAATATTATTTATTTATAAATTATATCAAATTCTTATTTTTCTAACACATTTACTAAGTCACTTTCGTTCAAAAATATGGTAAAGACCAATTTTAAATTGAAGTTTAGGATAAATTCCCCAAATTTTGTAACATTTTAGCACTAATAAGAAATATTGTAAACACCCTGTACATAAAAAATAATATTAAATTCCCAAATTTTGTAACATTTTAGCACTAATAATAAATATTGTAAACACCCTGTACATACAAGTTTTGTAAAAATAATATTACTTATAGCTAACTCGTTTAGTCGCATGATAAGAACCTTCAATATCGCTAAAATCAGTGTTAAACGAAAATGCAACCATAGGTTTTACTGTCTAATTACATGTCTTTACATATTATTTTAAAATGTAAAGCATTATATCTGAACGAATGATATAATAAAAAGTTAGAATAGATCACATATTTTTGTTATTAAAAAAACTTATATGCAAACACACACTTACAAGGTTACAAGACTCGACAAACGATTCACCATGTTTTTTAAACTTAGTAAAATATTTTAAATTTATAAATTTAAATTAAAATACTTTAAAAATTCTTAAATATTCTTATTTAAAAATATTTTATTTTTAATTTAAATTTATAAATTTAAAATATTTTACTAAGTTTAAAAAACATGGTGAATCGTTTGTCGAGTGGTGAAACCGTTAGGATATGGTTGGGTTGACATGCCATCAATAAGCAATCCGTAATTTGGAGCGTATCTGAGCAGATAATGGTTGGAACACATAGTCCTTTGTTGCAAAATGGTTCGTTGACCAATGGTACAGCGAGGTGACTATTTCTTACTGTGGGGCAACACTGGCCGAACCCTTTTGTGCTACTTGGGTACCTGCATTAAAACTGAAAATTATATATTCCCGGCAACATCTTTGCTGTAAAAAGCTTCTCTAGGAGAGAGAGAGAGCTACGTCCAATTCTTATCTGAACGACTCATAAGCATTACCTATTTTTGGTCCCCGGAGGTTTGTATATATGCACTACTGAAGTTAAGCAGACCTGTATTGGCCTGAGAATTGCTTCAAGTACCTAAGAGATATTGCCTCCTTTATGTCTCTATAGTGTCACACTTGAGATTTTTATTGTCAGTTTTAGTTTCTTATACCGTCAGAGAAAACCATTAGCTGAAAATGGTGATCTCTTGAGAAGGCTTATGAGCTGAATCTGGAAATCTACATTCTTATTAAATTGAAAGAGAGGAATATTTAGGAGCCATTACATATTTCTTATTATGTTCCAATTAGTCGTAATTAATAAAGAATCTACGCACAAAACATTACAATGGTCAAGCGGTGGGGACTATAATTCGTATGCTTGACCTAAAACAATGAACAAAGAAATATTTTTTTGATCTAGTCCAAAAACTAGTGAAATATATGTAGCCCTTTAAAAAAAAAAAAAAAAAAAAAAAAAAAAAAAAAATAGTGGTTTTAGTGACATGTTAGCGATTCGAAATAAAATGTAACTTTTAAACGATAAATTTCGTTACTTAATATTTTACAGAAATGCGAAACGTCAATATTTTGAAAAAAAATCCTACCTATTTTACTAGAAAAATATGCGATTCATTTAAAAGCAAAAATCAAGTTGATTGGTTCAAAATTAGCGGAGCTACATGCATTGTCCACCGATTTTTAAAATGCTGTTCTGAGGAAAAAAAAAAACATTTAAAGTTTTCTTTACTATGTCGCGCTCTTTCTATCGCTCCAAAATTGTTCTTTAACTTTTAATATCGATTTCTAACTAATGAAATATTATTTTTGAATGTATAAAAAGTGCTTTAAGCGAAGAAAAATGTTCACTAACAATGAGGTTGTATTGAAAAACGATCTTCAGCGAACTGCGCGTAAGTTAATTTTTTTCTCCATCACATATGAACTTTAAAAGAACAATTTCTGATTATAACTCAAACACATGACCAAAAATGTTTATTTTTTATTTTCTATTTTGTCTTCAGGTGTCCAAACTTAAAGTTATCACAAATAAAAACTCTTTAATAACACTTGGTAATAATTTTTTAATGCTTGTCAACTTTATGTTAGGATCGTTTTGTAGTGAATAATAATGTAATGATTTTAAAAATAAAATCAGCATTATTTGTTCTTTATAATTCATTTTAAATTTACTTTAAGTGCAAAATATGTTTTTCATCCACTTAAAAATAATTCATATGTCAGAGAATGTATCACCCATACATTACAAAATGGTTGGACTAACGTTCGCTAATTGTTTGACTACAATAAGAAATGTCCACTTTCTGTACCATTGTCCAATAAAGGCCCAAAAGTGGTCCAACCGATAGGTGCTGCTAAGAATCATGCTCAGACATGCTCGAAATTAGAGAGGCCTGTGCACTGAACCATTTCTCAAGGGTTTCTACAAACTGCCAACAATATACGCCAACAATTTGTACTACTGGGGAAGATATAAAAAAATTCAAATTGTACACAGTTAAAATTAATAAATAGCTATCTTATTAGCTAACCAATGTTGGTTATATTGGAGTTTAATATTGCATTCATTGGTAATACTTTCAATGAAATAATAATATTGGCTTAACATTTGAAATGAAGCTTTCTTTCTAGCGGTTTCAGTTAAAGCGATTTTCAGTTAGTGAGGCAAATTTTTTTAGATACTAATCCGATTAATACGGGGAAAATGCAGCCACACAGCATCAAATTATTAAAAACGGAAAACACTGAAAAATAAATAACATTAAAAAAAGTCGAAGAACATTTTCCAAAAATTTGAATTCATCAAACGCCATTTGACAGACAGAGATCCAAACATCAGTAAAAGTATGCAACGGCACCGAGAATTAAAAAATAAATTTTCGTGTTACCTCAAGATTTATTCCAAAGGAAAGAAAATAACTAATGCAATTGATACTTGATAACAATATAATAAAATATAACACCTTGTAATAGTATATTACTTTTAAATGCTAAAGGTGTAAAATTAACAACTATAATATAAATTAAAATAACTTTTATTAGTTGTTTTACATGTTTCGACTCTTCTGAGTCATTTTCAAAAACAAAATGAGAATATTCTAAAGCTGCACGGGCTTTGAAGTTATTATTTACATGTACTTTTTAAAAAATTACGCACGTTATCTATTATTTTTTACTTGATTGTTTATTTTCATATCTTTGAGCATGGAGTAATTCTAGCCACAGTTTAGGTAAATTAAAAGATGTCGCATCGTTACATATTGTATTTTTGCGCGTGAGTATCTCTATGGTTTCTCTTTGTTTATTACTACATAGGCATGACCAGCAGGAAATTTAATTGCAGAAAAAAAGAGCATATAGCTGATATTAAATACAATAGAAAAACTACAGCCCTAGCAAGATTATATCAAGAAGAAACCATCCAAATAAATTTCAATGAAAGTAAAATAATATTTCCCTCCAGTCTACACTATCCATCCATAATAAGAGAAACCATAGAGATACTCACGCGCAAAAATACAATATGTAACGATGCGACATCTTTTAATTTACCTAAACTGTGGCTAGAATTACTCCATGCTCAAAGATATGAAAATAAACAATCAAGTAAAAAATAATAGATAACGTGCGTAATTTTTTAAAAAGTACATGTAAATAATAACTTCAAAGCCCGTGCAGCTTTAGAATATTCTCATTTTGTTTTTGAAAATGACTCAGAAGAGTCGAAACATGTAAAACAACTAATAAAAGTTATTTTAATTTATATTATAGTTGTTAATTTTACACCTTTAGCATTTAAAAGTAATATATGATACTTGATAAGTTTATGCTTCAATAACTTAAAACATATGTAAGTTTGAAGTCGTCAATTTGTATTACAATAAGTTTAAAATCAAATTAGGTAAATTTTTAATAATTAACATTATAGGAAATAAGCTAACATTCTTAACCTTAATAATTGTAGTAATCGAAGAATTAAAATCTACTTTTAAAAACTTATTGGTTGTTCACATATTAAATTTGCTCGCACGTTTATGTTAACAAAACTTCATGGAAATTAGATAAATTTAAGAAAAAAGTTTGGATAATCATTCATCATCTTGTAAGCCTTAAAAGAAAACATCACCTTAAAAGAAAATGTTCTATGTTTTTCGAACGAATGAATCAAATTTAACCAAAACTATACAGTTAATTCCGGGTACATCGTCAACATACTCACCAGAAATCAACCTAATCGGATGATTTTTGCGTCAGTTATCGCGGAACAGACAAACAAACAAACAGACAGACAGAAGGCAAAAACTTTTCGCGTCTTCTCAGTGAGCCTTCACTGGAGTTTCGGCAAATATGTTAAATGTTTGCAAACTCGATCCTTTTTTGGACTCCCGTCTCTTCGGCGACTTTCTTTTCTTTTCGTCAAAAGAAAAGAAAGAAAGAAAGAAAAAAGTGGGCAAGTTTGATCGAAGATCGCACAAAGGGTTTCGTTTATTATTCTTTTCAAAACACTTATTCTTTCTTTAATAAATCCAACTAAATTTCATAAAAAAAAAAAAAAAAAAAAAAAAAAAAAAAAGTCATGTTTTTTATAAAGTAAAAAATTACCGGTCTATTTGTCTCGTTTTTTCGAATATCTGAGCCGGCCCGCTATTATACTCTGTCATAATAATATCTGTCATGTGGATTAGATGCAATATTAAAAAAAATAAATTTCAAAATTAAACATGTTGTATAGAGACATTCAAAATGTTAAAATAGGCCAATATTTCCATAATCGGGTTTTTATCATGATATCATGAATCAATACGTTCCTCAAACTCATAAGACGTTATAATCACTTGCTGACGCCCTATCTACTTGCTTTCTCTATTACTCATATCGATACTCTCTTTGTATTAATCTCAAACATTTGAAAAAGACCGTTAAACTTCCAATAGGACGTCAGAATAATTTTATTTTTAATTCTCTAATGACGTCATATTAAGCTGCTTTCTGTATTTACACATAATCATAATTCTTGTATTACTGAGAAATGTTTGAAAATTTCCGTTTTATTACCAATATGACGTCCTATTAATATTTTTTTCAATTGGTGAAACTTTTTATTCCATTTTCATTTTTCACGTGGAAATCTTTCAATAGAAAATTAATTATTGTAGAAATAATTTTAGTGTGGATTTTTAATTGTTGGCAACTGCTATAACGAAAAATGTTTAAATTAATAGGAAAAAGGTGTTAGATTTTCGTTTTTTTAACTCTCTATATTAAAATAATACGATTTTTTCAAATTTGAATATTTTGAGCTTCATAGTAGGTATTCAGCTATAAATACACAAAATTTCATGACTGTAAGTTACATAGTTTCTGAGAACCGGCTCTGTGACGGACAGACAATGTAGCGGGAGTAATAGGGTTTCGTGAGATGAACGAAACCCTAAAATGTACACCTCATATTTTTTAATCGCCAAATTGTTCCAGAGAAAAACGAAAATAGCCATCTGATTAGGAATTATAACTTCTTATTTTATAGAAATAAACTTCGAGGGCTGTCTCTATATTGAAACTGCAACAAACTTTGAGAATTTCAAAACGAACACCCACTTTTGACAGCATACTTGGATTTTTCGATAAATTTTATTTTCGGATACCAAATAGGAAGTCATTTGGTGAAGTGATTTAGGAATTATCCAGATGAAAAGTTTGGAACTCCTAATGTTTAATTTATTTTTAATTTTTACAAAAAAAAAAAAAAAAAAAAAAAACTTCGATAAGGTGAATTTTTTAAAAGTACTTGTTGAAATGAGCTGTAATTTTAGATTCTCATATTTGAAGCTAGAGGTGTCCAAGTCAGATTTTTCTACCAAGTAAAAGGGGGAAAAAAAAAGAAAAGAGGAAGAAAGAAAGAAATCCCATTTCGGTGTTTCTCCGCCTCTTTCCCTCAATCTATCTAATCCTACCTTCCAGCCAACATCATTTACGCACTTTTTTCCGGTAACCGGAAAAAAAAGACAGAAAAAACAAGAGCGGAAAAAAAAGTGACCGGGGTTAAAAAGGGACCGTAAAAAAGCGACAAGGAATTAATAAATATTGATAAATATTGAACTTATTGATAAATAAATGTTAAAAGCTAACGAGGTAATAAATGTCTGATTTACATTATTCCCGTGGGCGAATATTTGCTGTAAATATTTATGAATGCTATTAGCAATAATGTAAACTAGTCGTTGGGGGCCACCGTAATACTTACCCATCATGGATATGCATAATGTAAAAAATTAAAATAAAAACGTGTAAACTACTTATAAAATGCATGGCAATTCAAATAAAATCGTGGCTTGATGATGTCATAAACTTTAAAGGCTCGATTACTGAATTGCTTGAAAGAGGTTTTTCCTTATAACTCCAAAAATAATAATCCTATTAACTAGCGGTTTATTGCATCTGATTAAGCGTCAAATTTTCTATTAAAATATATCTTTGAAGCGAAATTTGGATGAAATACAGGGTCATGAAAAATCGAAGTGTGTGGCAAATCGGATTCCAAATATCTCGGCAACTAATTATCCGATCGACTTCATGCTTTATGCAAAATTTACGTTTTTTTTATTGTCTTTTATATTCATTTATTAAAATAAACAATTTCGAAATTTTTTATATACCTTTTATCAGAACGAGTATTTCGAGAGTCCGAAAAAAATAGTTCCGGATAATCGAGGTTATTGAAATGAAATATGCTTCTTCCCATTATAACATACTAAGTACATACCAAATTGCAAGCCTCTATCTCAATTTTTTCGGGAGATAGAGCGTTTACAGACACACAGACACACAGACATACAGACACAAACACACACAGACGGACGGCAAATTTTTTTTTTCTAAAAATATGTTTTTCGGAATCTCCAGTGTCTAAAACGTGTAAATCCGTCAAAATTTTTTTTTCGATTTTCAAAACGATTACAAGACTTACCCTATACTACGTATGATGGGTAAGTAAAAAGTGAGAATATTCGCGTGCGAGAATGCTCGTATTAATCACTACTTGATTTTTGACATTTGCGAACGCGAATATTGAAAAGTAGTGTGAATATTCGCATACGAGAATACTCGTTTTAATCACTAATTGAGTTTTGACATTCGCGAACGCGAATATGAATATTTTTCGTCTATGTCTACGATTGCGAATGTTGAAAAATGGTGATGTATACGAACATTCTCGTACGTTAATATTCCCATTTTTTTTTTACACTATTGCTAATAGCATTCACTAATATTTACAGCAAATATTCGCCTACGGGAATGATATAAATCAGACATTTGTTATCTCGTTAATTTTTAATACTTATTTATCAAGAAGTTCAACATTTATCAATTCCTTGTCACTTTTTTTCCGCTGTTGTTTTTTCTGTCACTTTTTTTCTGGTTACTTTTTTTCTGGTTACTTTTTTTCTGGTCACTTTTTTCCCCCCAGATTCCTTTTTTCCCACACTTATTTCTTTAGGCACCCGATTCTCAATAGAATATTAGGTTATACTGGAATATTAGGCACTAGTTATTAAGTTAACGAACGCACCTGAAAAATGGGACCATCTACTTTTCCTAATTCATACGAGAGTTGTTTAACACTCAAGTGATGTTGTCGTGCTATTTAGCTCACCAGTTTTTCTGCTCGTGTAATTTCTTCCTATATCAGTAAGATTCAGATAATAATAATAGAGTATACAAGTGATATACTTACTGATATATTCAACTGACAGATACAGTCATGTAAAAACACCGTTTTTTTTTTTATATATAAAAATTCATTTTATTTATATACAGGGATCGATGCAGGTTTTTTTTTTTCTTGGGGCCCATTTTGGGAAAAATAAAGGTTATTTTTGTGAAATTTATTATATTTTTGTGAAAAATAACATTTTGCAACGAAAGTTGAAATCCAGTTAATCAAATTCGAACCAAACATTTATAAACAAAAACCTTTTAAAATGCTTTTGCTGAATTTTTCCTCTCTGGTGAACTTGTTTGTTTACAAATTACACATTTTAAAACATCACAAAATAATAAATAAATAATAAATAGTAAGTTTTTATGGAATAGAATTTTGTGAAGGGACCCATTTTATCAAATTGATTTTTGTGAAGGGGGCCATTTTATTAAATAGATTTTTGTGAAGGTGCTTTAAATAGGCCCCAAATTTTTCCTGGATAGACCCCTGATATACTTATTTATTTTTATAAGTTATATAACTAGTTGAAGAAATGACACCATGACATCCTAGTTGCAGACAAAAATTTCACGACGCCAGCAGGGTCCGTACGGCTCCTGGAATTTTGCGACCGGGAAATTCTTCGGTGCCAATATTTTCTTACAGAAAATTTCTCCTTAAAAGAAGGCGAAGTTTCGATAGTTTAACCTAGATTTCTTTTTCGATAAAAAAAAAAAAAAAAAATACTGGTAACACTTCTAGAAAATTCCCTGATCCGTACGAATCCTAGCCAGTTAAGGAGTGTTGTTGAAATCCAGTGTCCAGTTACACCATGTTAAAAAAAAATAAAATAAAATAAAGACACATCTCGAAACCACGTAAAAAAAAAAAAAAAGCCTTTTAGAAACCATGCCGAAAAAGCCATCTAGGAACCATCTCGAAATCATGTTTTTCAAACCGGGAGGTTATTCTTCTCGAGAACTATTCGACTGATTTTCTTCAGTATTTTTTTAAAAGAAAGATAATCGTTTTTGCTCGAGGTTAGACCAACGAAAAGTATAATTTTTATTTATTAATCTTTTTTTCAAATTCGCAAAAGGTAAAAAAAAAAAAAAAAAAAAAAAAAGGCGTAAAAACGACCTTTTTGTTTAATTGACTGTCATTATGTCAAAATTCAACGTTTTGATCTAAATATTGGTATAATCTCCAGAGAATTTAATGCTCTTTCATAATTTTGCGCCCAAATTTGTTTCGGATGTTTGTGACAGGAGAAAAACTGTCACCCGATTTTAATTTGGAAGGTCACGGCGCGCACCTACCGTCGCACAAAACTTTTTTTTTTTTTTTTGACACGCAAAAATTTAAATACATAAGTGAAATGTCAATATATATAATGCAAAAAGCTCGAAGGTAATATCTCTTTATGTAACCAAAAAGTAAAATCGTAAAATTCACGTGAATTTTAAACCAAAAAAGTAGACAGAAACACACACATAAATATATTCCAATATTAAAATGGAAAATTGAGCTTAAACTTTCTTGTTCATACAGTAAAAGCAAATTTTAGACACTTTATTTTGATTTTTTGTTTTGCACAAAATTTAATTCGAAAATAAATAAATAAATAAATAAATAAATAAATAAATAAAACTTCAGCATCGTTAAATAGCTAGCTCACATTTAGACGGAATAACTTGCACTAATTAAAAAGCTGATTTCTCTCCTAATTCCGGAAAACAGAGAGAAAGATCACGTGACTCCGCTAAGCATGCCGGGAATTCAGCATCCAAGATGGCCGACATGAATATGATCATCTTTCGCACCGGAATATCTAAAACCATGTGCGTGTTCTATCATCAGATTTTAAGATATATAATCGTGGAAAATATATTCTATATCATAAGAGTCTTTGAATCTTTGATAAAAAACTCAAAGATAAACATATGGTCTACTTTTTGACCAATAGCGTCAGAGTTTTCAGACGATATTTAACTCCTAAAAAAAGACCTGTGGAATATGCAAAATGGATAAAGCTAAAGGATAAAAGGTTTTGGAAATACTTTTTTAATTTTTAATTTATAGTTATTTGTTAATATATATTTTTTATAATTATTTGTTATTATAACTTACTGATTAATATTGATTCCTATGATACAAAAATATATTTTTATCCGGAAAATAAATGCATTTTAAAGTAAAACTAAAAGGCAAGATAAATTTTTAAAGAGTTTTTTCCCCCAATTGTAAAAGATTTTTATTTTTAAATTTATAAAATACTTCCCAATTTTAGTGTATTTTTTTCCTCGTAAATATTTTGTTTAGAATTTTTTTTCTTTTGCAAATTTTATGTTATTTTATATTTACGATTGGTAAATTTTCAAAAGTCTATCTCGTAGTATTGTAATTTAATAGTTGATTTTAAGTTACTGTATGTTCAGCAAATGTTACGTTTGCATCAAAAAGGAATCAATTTACAGAGGTTCCCGAAAATTGTAGAGACATACTCAATTTATCAACGCCGGTGAAACGAAATATTCTGAGAGTAGGGGAGGGGGAGGGAGGATGCAAGATTTTTAGAGGGAGTTTTGTGACAAGTTTTTACCCTTTCATTTATGTAGTAATATATAAAATTTGAGTGTCTGTCTGGATTTAAAAAAAAACCACCTGTTTCTAAATTCATTTGAATATTTAGAAGACGTATAGTAAAAAATAACATGAAAAAAATTGTCTGTTTGTTTGTCTGTCTGTTTGTCTATTTGTCCGGAATAAACACAGGAACGGTTGCATAACAAACCCTAAACTTATTAGGAGCAGATAGAGAATATTTCTGGCTTACAATCTGCAGTTTGCCGCATTTCGATATCAAAAATTGTTTTTGAGAAAGAAGGAAAACATCGGGAGAATCAATCTATCAACCAATCTTTCAATACTCAAAAACTCGTGAAGTAATTGGTCAATTTTCAGGAATCTTACGGTGATTGAGAGGTCTAATTAAGATTTATAAATGATAATAATTACATTTCTAGCTTATGTTTTATGCATCTTAATTTAAAACTGGATTGATATGCATTTCCCCCCAAAAACTCAAAAGATATTTTTAAAAGTGCAAACTGGTTTCTACGCAGATAATAAATAAAGTACTAACAATTTTTCCGCCTTCTGATTTAAATCATCTGAAAAATAAGTTTTTTCTTCTTTTTTTCTAAATTCGTAGAAAAAAAAAAAAAAAAAAAAAAAAAAATGGATGAATTCTAGATAATTTTAGATAAAATCCAAGGCAAAAAAAAAAAAAGATAGCTAATATATACATATTTTTCTCTTATTGTATTTTTTTTTTTTTTTTTTAGTTGTTTGTCGAAAGTAACTTTTTTCAAATCGATTAAAAACAAAGAAAATTTAGATGAACTTTTAAAATCTAGAAGAAAAAGGGATTACTAGTATTTTTTCTCTCTTATTGTTGTATTTTTTAAAAGTCGCTTATGGAAAGTAAGTTTTATTATTATTTTTTTCAATTCATCAAAAACAAAGAAAATTTAGATGTACTTTTAAAATCCAGAAGAAAAAGGGATTACTAATAATTTTATTGTTATTTTTTTAAAAAGTCGCTTATGGAAAGTAATTTTTTTTTTCAAATTCATTAAAAACAAAGAAAATTAACTTTTAAAATTCAGAAGAAAAAGAGATTACTAATAATTTTTCCTCTTATTGTTATTTTTTTTTAAAACTCGCTTATAGAAAGTAAGTTTTATTATTATTTATTTTCCAAATTCATTAAAAACAAAGAAAATTTATATGAACTTTTAAAATCCAGAAGAAAAAGGGATTACTAATAATTTTTCCTCTTATTTTTATTTATTTTTTAAACTTGCTTACAGAATGTAAGTTTTATTATTATTATTTTCAAATTAATTAAAAACAAAGAAAATTTAGATGAACTTTTAAAATCTAGAAGAAAAAAGGATTACTAATAATTTTTTCCTGTTATTGTTATTATTATTCTTTTAAGTGGTTTATAGAAAGTAATTTTTATATATTTTTTTCAAATTTATTAAAAACAAAAAATATTTAGATGAACTTTTAAAATTTAGAAGAAAAAGGGATTACTAATAATTTTTCTTCTTATTGTTATATATTTTTTAACTCGGTTATAGAAAATAAGTTTTATTATTATTATTTTTTCAAATTCCTTAAAAACAGAGAAAATTTAGATGAACTTTTAAAATCCAGAAGAAAAAAGGATTGCTAAAAATTTTATTGTTATTTTTTTAAAAAGTCGCTTATGGAATGTAAGTTTTTTTTTTTCAAATTCATTAAAAACAAAGACAATTTAGATGAACTTTTAAAATCCAGAAGAAAAAGAGATTACTAATAATTTTTCCTTTTATTGTTATTTTTTTAACTCGCTTATAGAAAGTAAGTTTTATTATTATTATTTTTCTTTTTCAAATTCATTAAAAACAAAGAAAATTTAGATGAACTTTTAAAATCCAGAAGAAAAAAGGGATTACTAATAATTTTTCCTCTTATTATTATTATTATTTTTAAAACTTGCTTATAGAATGTAAGTTTTATTATTATTATTTTCAAATTCATTAAAAACAAAGAAAATTTAGATGAACTTTTAAAATCTAGAACAAAAAGGGATTACTAATAATTTTATTGTTATTTTTTTTTAAAGTTGCTTATGGAAAGTAAGTTTTTTTTTTTTTTTTTTTCAAATTCATTAAAAACAAAGACAATTTAGATGAACTTTTAAAATTCAGAAGAAAAAGAGATTACTAATAATTTTTCCTCTTATTGTTATTATTTTTTTTAACTCGCTTATAGAAAGTAAGTATTATTATTATTTAATTTCTAAATTCATTAAAAACAAAGAAAAATTATATGAACTTTTAAAATCCAGAAGAAAAAGGGATTACTATTAATTTTTCCTCTTATTTTTTTTTTAAACTTGTTTATAGAATGTAAGTTTTATTATTATTATTTTCAAATCCATTAAAAACAAAGAAAATTTAGATGAACTTTTCAAATTTAGAAGAAAAAAGAATTACTATTAATTTTTCCTCTTATTGTTATTGTTATTTTTTTAAGTGGCTTATGAAAAGTAATTTTTATATATTTTTTTCAAATTTATTAAAAACAAAAAATATTTCGATGAACTTTTAAAATTCAGAAGAAAAAGGGATTACTAATAATTTTTCTTCTTATTGTTACATTTTTTAAAACTCGCTTGTAGAAAATAAGTTTTATTATTACTATTATATTTTCAAATTCCTTAAAAACAGAGAAAATTTAGATGAACTTTTAAAATCCAGAAGAAAAAAGGATTACTAATAATTTTATTGTTATTTTTTTAAAAAGTCGCTTATGGAAAGTAAGCTTTTTTTTCAAATTTATTAAAAACAAAGAAAATTTCGATGAACTTTTAAAATCCAGAAGAAAAAGAGATTACTAATAATTTTTCCTTTTATTGTTATTATTTTTTAAAAACTCGCTTAAAGAAAGTAAGTTTTATTATTATTATTTTTCATTTTCAAATTCATTAAAAACAAAGAAAATTTAGATGAACTGTTAAAATCCAGAAGAAAAAGGGATTACTAATAATTTTTCCTTTTATTTTTATTTTTTTTAAAACTTGCTTATAGAATGTAAGTTTTATTATTATTATTTTCAAATTCATTAAAAACAAAGAAAATTTAGATGAACTTTTAAAATCTGGAAGAAAATGGAATTACTAATAATTTTTCTTCTTATTGTTATTATTTTTTAAGTGACTTATAGAAAGTAATTTATATATATATTTTTCAAATTTATTAAAAACAAAAAATATTTAGATGAACTTTTAAAATCTAGAAGAAAAAGGGATTATTAATAATTTTTCCTCTTATTGTTATTATTATTTTTTTAAATGGCTTATGGAAATTAATTTTTATGTATTTATTTAAAATTCATTAAAAACAAAAAATATTTAGATGAACTTTTAAAATTCAGAAGAAAAAGGGATTACTAATAATTTTTCTTCTTATTGTTGTATTTTTTTCAACTCGCTTATAGAAAGTAAGTTTTTTTAAATTATTTTTTTTTAATTCATTTAAAACGAAGAAAATTTAGATGAACTTTTAAAATCCAGAAGAAAAAAGGATTATTAATAATTTTTTTCTCTCTCTATTTGTTTTTTACTTTACATCGTCGGCCAAAAATAAGTTTTACTATCTTTTTTCAAGATCATTAAAAACTAAAATTTGGATAATTTTTTAAAATACAGAGGAAAAAGAGATTACTAATACCTTTTTCCTCTTACTGTTTAATTTTTTTTTAAATCACCGGAAAATAAAAACTTTTAAATTCCAGGGGATAAGGAGAGTGTTAATAATTTTTCTTCTTACTGTTTAATTTTTAACGTCACACGGGAAAAATATTTTACTATCTTTTTTTTTTTTTTTTTTTTTTTTTTCCCAAATATTTAAAAATTAAGAAGATTGGAAAAACGTTTAAAATCCAGGAGATAAAGGAAAGGGGGTTATTAATATTTCTTTCCCCTAACTGTTATTTTTTAAAAGTCACGATCGGAAAGTTTTACTATGTTTTTTCGTAAAATCATTAAAACATAAGAAGATTAGGATAAACTTTTAAAATTCGTAGGAAAAAAGAGATTATTAAGGTTTTTTTTTTTGTCGCTTAATGTTTAATTTTTTAGGTCAAATGAAAAAAAAAACTTTTAAAATCCAGGTGAAAAAGTGATTACTAATAGTATATTTCTCTTATTTGTTTATTTTTTAGTTTCCTGAGGGAAAAAAGTTTAACTTTTTTTTTCATTATCATTAAAAATTTAGAAAATTTGGATAAGCTTTTAAGATCTAGGACAAAAGGGGATAATTAGTAATTTCTCTTCTGTTACTGTTTAATTTTTTAAATCACACGGGGGAAAAAGTTTGCCATATTTTTTATTCAAAATCGTTAAAAATTAAGAAAAATTGGATAAAACTTTAAAATCAAGGGGGAAAAGGGACTATTAATAAGTTTTTCCTCGTAATGTTTAAAGTCACCTTCGAAAAAAAATAGCTTCTTTTTTAAAAATCGCCAAAAAAATTGTATAAACTTTTAAAATCCAGAGGAAAAAGAGATTAATAATATTTTTTTCCTCTCATTGTTTATTTTTATAAGTCACCTGAAAAAAAGAAGAAACTTTGAAAATCCGGGGGAAAAGGAATCTATTGGTAAAATAAGTACTATATCTTTTAAAATCATAAAAAAAAAAAATAAAAAAAAAAAAAATCGGAAAAGCTGCTAAAAACTAGAGAAAAAGGGGTACTAATATTTTAATTCTCGTACTGTTTAATTTTTTAAGTTGCCTGGGAAAAATAAGTTATAATTTTTAAAAATTAAAAATTAAGAAAAGTTGTATAACATACTTCTTTTAATTTCTAAACGGCGTAAAATAAGTCTTATTTGACTGTTGACATGTTTCAGCTCAATCTGCGTCATTATCAAAACAAATAAGAATATTCTATAATTGCACGGTCTATGAAGTTATTTGAAACGCTATCATTTAATTTTTCACGTATTTTTTTTTAAATTATGCAAGTTATTTTTTATTTGGATGTTTATTTGCATATTTGTAACCATGCAGTAACTCGAGCCCCAATTTTGGTAAGTTAAATGATGCTGCATCATTACATATTGTATTTTGTGTGTTACAATCTCTATGGTTTCTCTTATAATGGATTGATAGAGTATAGATTGGAGGAGAAAATTATCTTACTATTGATTGAAATTTATTTGGATGGTTTCTTGGATTATTATTTGGATCTCATTTCTTAATATCATTTCAAATCTCGTTTATTAAAAGTCTTTTGAGATATTGAAATAAAATTTTGTCACAAGGTTCTTCTGCTCATCTATTGGTATGTTATGAAACAAAGTATGTATTTATTAATTGAAGACCTATTTTTATTGAAACATATATAATAATAAATAATAAATCATGTTGTGTATACAAAATTAGGTATATGTTAGTAAATTTAAGATGTATTGCAAATCTTTTTGCTTCATAGCACAGGTAAGTAATTTACTAACATATTGTTGAAAAAAAAAAGTGAAATATATATTGGTTAGATTTTGTTATAGCAGGTTTGGCATAAACGTTAATTTTTACTATAAATATTGCCTAAATCTGAAAACTTAATTAAAATTCCGTTGATAAATTTTTATTTTAATTCATAGTTTTATTCTTTGTTTTAAATAAAAACACATGTGTTTCATAAAAATGCAATATTTAAAAATATATATATAATAATAAAAAAAATAAATAAATAAATAAAAGGCCCATAAGGCCCATAAGCCCCACACATACATGCAAAAATAAAGAAGATAGACCTTTTAATTTTATAATGATAAACTTGAAAAATATGGATGGTAGGGAATTTGCAGCCTGTCTTAAATGCTGTTTTTCCGACCGAAAGAGTCAAACGACTCGAAAACTTGTTTTACAGGCGAAAATATAATCCATTCAAAAAACACTTCGAAATTAATACGTTAAGGCTGTTCTCAAATCCAAACTGGCTACTTTCTGGCACTTTTTAAAATTAATTTTTGTTTGCTTACACAATAAAGTAGCAGGTGCTTTTACTAATCCTTTCTAGACTAACGGAACTTAGTATCGGTCAATTAAAATTAATTTTCTTTTGTCTTAACAATTATTTTTTTTTGTTATCTGCATGTAAATGATACTATATGTCTGTACATAATTTATTATCACTTCGTTTGTGTTTCAGCATTTAGTCATAAAACAAAAATAAAACGTTTGCTTAAAAGTCTTTGCAGCGTTGGTGATTCTTTTATTTTAAACTTACGTTTCATTCTTTAAATTTAAAAGAGATGTTACTTTTCAGAATCAATAAGTCATGATAAAAAAAAATATTAAAAGACTGAAAAGTTTTTAAGTCTATTTAATATTGTTGTAATCGAACATCTTCAAAAACTCTTCCTTAACCTATTTTCATATTAACAGAACTCAAAATAACTATATTAGTTAAATTTCATAAAATGACATATTCGTTAAATTTCGGCAAACTTTGTGATTTCGGATATACTTTTAATTTTTTTAATCTAAAAGTAACTTTTCTCCAAAATTGGAAAAAAAAGTCCTTCAAGGGTTAAGAAACTATGTATAATTGAACTGTTTTTTTGCTTTCTGCTGAAGGCAGAAGATTTTTCAGAAAAGGTTGCCAAAATTGGCGTTTTGAACTGAATTTCCAGACGCAACAGCGAGGAAAGAAAAAAAAACTGCTGTCCTGAAACAACAATCACTTATAACTCAAGATGTAATTTATTTATCGTAAAATGGGAAAAAAAAAATTTCAATTACAAATCACTTCAATAATTATGTCTGCAAGTATTATTCTTTTATGTTTAAAAATGAGTCAGAATTTTTCACGTTGTTCAGCGGGGAAAAATATTTTTTTGAGAACCGCCTTAAATGCTGTTTTCCTGATCGAAAAAGTTTAATGACTCAAAAACCTGTTTTACAGGTGAAAATATAATCTATTCAAGGGACATGTCGAAATTAATTCATCAAGGTTGTTCTCAAATCTAAACTGGCTACTTTTTGACACATTTTTTTAAAAATTCAGTTTTGTTCGCAAACGTTTAAAACTGGAAAGTGCTCTTTTTCAGAAACTATATAATCGAATTTTTTTTTGGTAAAGAGAGGAGAATCTTTTTCAGAAAATGATATCATAATTGGCGCTTTGAACATAATTTCCGGGCGCGACAGTGCGGAAAGAAACAAACTGCTGTCCTATTCATTTATCGAAAAAAAAAAAAAAAAAAAAAAAAAAAAAAACTGTTCAATTACGAATTACTGCAATAATCATGTTTTACTTACCCATCATACGTAGTATAGGATAAGTCTTGTAATCGTTTTGAAAATCGAAATAAATTCTTTTGACGGATTTACACGTTTCAGACACTGGAGATTCCGAAAAACATGTTTTTAGAAAAAAATAAAATGCCGTCCGTCTGTCTGTGTGTGTGTCTGTAAACACTCTATCTCCCGAACAAACTGAGATAGCGACTTGAAATTTGGTATGTACTTAGTATGTAATAATGGGAAGAAGCTTATTGAATTTCAGTAACGTCGATTACCCGGAACTATTTTTTTCGAACTCTCGAAGTATTCGTTCTGATAAAATGTATATAAAAATTTTCGAAATTGTTTGTTTTAAAGAGTGAATATAAAAGAGAATAAAAAAACATAAATTTTGCATAAAGAATAAAGTCGATCGGATAATGAGTTGCCGAGATATTTGTAATCCTATTTTCCACACTTTTTGATTTTTCATGATCCTGTGTATTTCATTCAAATTTCAATTCAAAGATATGTTTTAATTAGAAATGAGACGTTTAATCCGACGCAATAAATCGTTAATTAATATGATTATCAATTTTGGAGTTATAAGGATGTTTCTTTTACGCAATTCAGTAATAGAGCATTTAAAGTTTATAACGTCAACAAGCTACGATTTTATTCGAATCGCAATGCATTTTATAAATAGTTTACACATGTTTTATTTTCATATTTTATATTATGCATATCCTGATGGGTAATTTTTACGGTGGCCCCCAACGACTGGTTTATGTTTAAAAATGAATCAAAAAATATGTCAGAAAGCTTCGCGTTGTTGAGCGCGGGAAAATATTTTTTTGAAAACCGCCTTAAATGCTGTTTTCCCGACCAACAACATCTAATGACTCGAAAACTTGTTTTACAGGTGAAAATATAATTCATTCAAAGACCGTGTCGAAATTAATGCGTCATATCAGAATGTGTGAATGAGCAACTTTTAGCCATTATGATTTCAGATGTTGCGAAATATCCGTAGCATGGTACTTTCTTAATCTTTAGCTATTGTGACATAGAAAAATCGGTCTCTGAGACCGCTAAGATCACTTATTGAAACATGAATAAATAGCTTGATTAACTTATCGGATACGGTTTCTGTACCAATATTGGGATACATAAGGATTATTAATTATTATAATCCTTATGTACAGGATTATTATAATTAGTATTCCGCTATTCACAAGCCTCTAATATTTACTCCCCCTTATATTCACTCTTTAAAATAAACAATTTCGAAAATTTTATATATCAGAACGAATATTTCGAGAGCCCGAAAAAAAAAGTTCCGGATAATCGAGGTTACTGAAATTCAATAAGCTTCTTCCCATTATTACATACTAAGTACATACCAAATTTCATGTCTCTATCTCAATTTGTTCGGGAGATAGAGCGTTTACAGACACACACACAGACAGACGGACGCCAATTTTTTTGAAAAAATATGTTTTTCGGAATTTCCAGTGTCTAAAACGTGTAAATCTGTCAATTTATTTATTCGATTTTCAAAACGATAACTTACTCTATACTACGTATGATGGGTATGTAAAAAAAAAAAAAAAAAAAAAAAAAAAAAAAAAAAAAAAAAAAAAAGAATAGTTGCAGCATTTCTACTATAACTGTTATGTTTCTTTCTTTCTCTCTCTCTTTATTTTAAATGCATTTAATTGCTTTCCCTTTTTTTTTTCTATATTTTTCTTCCTACTGTTTTTCCTTCTTCTAATTCTTTTTTCTTTTAGTGAATGTAAATCCTTTCAAAACAATTGCTGATAATGTAAATAATAAATGAATGCAAATAAATACTTTCATTGATTAAATTAAATCAATTGAATACAATTTATTTTTAAGTTAAAATACAAAATTTTTCCTTAAGACGTTCAACAGCTAATACTTCGTATCTGAAAATTCCATTATGTTTTATTAATGGAATCCATTCATGGAGGTATGAAAACTCCCGACTCCATTTCATTCATATAGCCAAGGAAATTTTCTCTCTCTATTCTCTCTTGCCTAATACTGCCATCTAGTGAACATTTTTATTTCCATTTTACGTAGCTAGTAGCAAAAGAAAATAATTTTAAGCTTCATATCAGACCAGGGACAGATACAGGCTTCCATTTAGGGAAAAGGGATACTCTCTCTCTTTATTTAAATGGGAATAGGGGGTGGGCGTGGGGGTGGGGATCACATCTCTTCATAAACAATTTTTGTATTTTAAATTTGTCTACAAATTCAAATTGACTGTTTTATGACGCATTCACGAAGTCTGTTTCATTCGTAAATGCATAAAATCTGCAGGTGCATTCAAAAAAATATAAAACGTGTATTTTTTATTTTTTTTCAAATATCAAGAAATTAAAATTTTTCCATTTCTTATAAAGGATAAGATTCTTTCGGAAAACGTTGCCGAAGATGGAATTTAACCCTTTCAGGGGCAAGCACTTGTACTCCTGTAACGTTGAATTCCCACCGGAATTTAGGAAATAATTTAGTTCAAAATAAGAATAAGCAATTTTTCAACTTTTTTCTCGTCAAAGCTAAAAAAGTAAAATTTAATTAAAAGTTTCTGGTTTGAATCGGAATAAAATTAGGTGGTATATAATATATACCACCGCTTCTCAAAGGGTTAAAGCCAAATTTTAGGACTCGAGTATCACGGAGCGATCATCATGAGCGAGCAGTTAGTTATAATGAAGATGTATAACACACACACACACATATCCTATATATATAAATGAAAAGTATTGTTATTGTTCGGTTTTCTAGTGCTTAAAAAATAACGTCAAATCAATCTTCTTCGGTTCACGAGGTTCAATCGGTTTCCCGCATTCCGTTTAAAATCATTTCTTAAGTATCAAAACTATTCGCATTGTTAACGGGAAATTCTTTTATTATTATTATACTAGCTGTTTAACTCGTTCTACGCACGGGAGTTCATGAATTTAATTCTAAAACGAAAATTAAAAATAAAAATCAGTACAACCAAACAAACAGCTTTAAAATATCTAAATAAGAAATAAGAATTCCCTTGTTAAAGTGTTGAGTTGTTCAACTATTCGATTTAGAAAAATATTTTTCTACTACTGTGCATTTTTTTAATGAAATTTAATTTATCATGTTGCTATGGCAGCAGACGATAAAACGATATCTTTGGAATAAGGGAATAAATAGAATAAAAAGTTTTGTTCATGTTTGTGATAAAATGTTTTTCTTATTTTTTTAAAAAATATAATAATTAAGCGCAATTAAATAATCTTTAATCATTTGCATGCAAGGTAAAAGAATTACCGTAATACCCGCTACAGCTTCTTAGTATTGCAGCGTGGCGTACGTAATATGTATATATCACATTGGAATAAACATTTAGAACTGGTTAGAACTCGTGCGATTACGGGTTGAACATAAAAAAAGGAAAAATTAGTCAAAAACTTAAAAAAAAAAAAAAAAAAAAAAAAAAAAGAAAAAGAAAAAGAAAAATAAAAGAAAAAAGAAAGAAAAAAAACTGCATTTAAAATTTCCGAATTTTTTGCTCTAATCGCTCATGGGTCCCCTACCAGCAACCTGTGTGAAAAATTTCGTAGCCCTGCGCCCTGTGGTTTTTCGAGTTTTTGAGGTTACATAGATATGCGCACGGATTTTAATAGGGTAGATTTAAAAACACGATTAACGTGTATTATAAAATGTATTGTTTAGAAACATTCTGTGTTCAGAGGGGTGTCATGACAACCGTTGCACCTACCCCCACACCCTTTCGCTGGATCTGCCATTGTTTCAGATTTCTGCGACCTCATAATTATAGGAGCAAAATATTAAAAATGCTAAAAAATAAAATAATTTTTATTTTATTGAAAATTGTCATTATGACATAGTTTCTCATTTTCATGCAATTTCTTAAACTAACTGATTAAATTCTTCATATACATTAATATATATATATATATATATATATATATATATATATATATATATAACACATTTTTCTTCAATTTATTGACATTTCATTTTCTCATTTGATAACATAATACTGGAAGCATTTTTTTGACATAATTACGAAATAGTACACATACCTTCATGTATGAAATTTTCAGATAGTATAATTCGCTTGCAAAAGCATGGTGTAACCATATCAATTTTCTCCCAAAGCGGCACTTCTTTTATTATAGTCTATTGCTAATTTATCATTGCGTTTTAGCGATTTCCATGTTTCAAAAATCTGTTTAAAACATAAATTTTTTATAGTATTTTCAGAAGATTGATTTGATTTTATAGCAAAACCGATACAAAAATTTCAAAATTTTGACTTCTAGATTGGTATGTATAGAAATTTTACGCTAGTAAACTGAAAAAAAAAAAAAATGATTTTACGGTATAACAGTAGCATCCCAGCTGCCAGTATTATACCGTAAAATTAACAGTAATAAATAGTAAAATAAGCACTAATACGCTGCCGCGCATGCGCGGTAAGAATGCACTTAAACACCTCTTTACATTCATTGAACTTATTTTGAATGAACGTTTGGTGAATCAATATTTCATTCATGATGAGCTTTCATAGCTGTCATAAAAACTGAAAATATAAATATCTAGATGATTTCACACGAAGTTCGCATTCAAAATGAATCAATATTTAAATTTAGAAAGTACACACTCATAAACACGCACGTACGTTTAAAAAAAAAACTATATCTTAAAAAAAAAAAATGTAATTGCAGATACTGAGAAAGTGAAAATGGATGAAACTTCATCATTGTAGAATTTTTTGTATTGGTATTTTTCTTTATCTTTTCTGTATTAGTTAACTTTTACGTAAGTCATATACAAAATAGTAGATTTATCTTTCCATAGAGCATCTGATGAAAATACTGCATCTTTTCGAAATTCTGACGTCAAAATAATGTAATAGAGTCATTCCTGAATTAATGATGTCAAAACGGTCTTATACAACCATTCACAGATGTGTATAAAAAATTGCAATTTCACGTCCGAAAAATTACGTTATAAAAATGAAAAGGTTTCTCTTTTAATAATATCTTCGTTAAACGTGTCTCATGAATGAATATACATTATTAAAAAATGTAACTTGTAAAAATATCATTTTCCTAAGGCTAATCATCAGCTCAACAGATGAATGAGTATGAGATAAGATATGAGTGATGTAACAGTGTAAGAATTAGTTATCTATGAAAAATTACTAAAAAAAGTTTGCAAAGTGACCTTTTCAGAAGTATAAGAGTATCTGCAACACTAAATGAGTTTCTTAGAAAATGAATAACCATTATTAAAAATTGTAGCTTATATATAAAAAAAAAATTCCGTTCTCCGAAACCAATTAGAATAATTTTTATTTTATTTACATCGACTCACTAAATATATGGACATGAGATGAAATATGATTGGTGAAAAGTGTATCAATGATTTATGATAAAATACTAAAATAATGTAAAAAGTGGCTTTTTTAGAAAAGTAAGTATCTATTAAACATAATTTCTAAACAATCACTTTATTATTATAACTATTGAAATACACTAGAAGATCTTTAAAACGCAATTCTATACAATGTAACTCTCTATATAACGTACAATTTCTCACAGTTAATTTTGCAGTTAAGAAACCCTGTAATTTACATTGTAGAAATATTACTACCCTCTAAAAAGGACTAAGTTTCAGACAATATATCATCTTTAGGCGTTTTTTATTGAAAAAAAAATGCTATTATTAAAATAAATAAAATTTGCAAATAAGTAATGTAATGATTTGGTCCAGGCATATTTGGATCATGTTTATAAGGTAATTTAACAAAACATGTGACATGATCTACATTATTAAAAAAAATTATAATCTGCACAACTTCTGATCCCAAAGGATACAATATAAATATATTCTACTGTATATATTGATATGTTCCAGCTATATTTGGCCGTGTTTACAAGGTAAGTTTAATGATAAAAATGAAAAATGTGGAATATGATCTATATAATGCAAAATTCTATAATTCAAGGTGTTTCAAATATTTCTACTGAATCAATATATCAATTTATTAATATTACAATTGATTGTTATTATTGGAAAAAATTAGATCCAGCTGTCCAATGGGAACATCACACAATTAGAATTATACGTAGAATCACGCCCTCTTGATTAAATTTTTATTGCCAGTTATGAATAATTGAATTGTTTACGTTCTTTTAACTTTAAAAGATTCCCATTCTATTTTGAATACATGTGTGAACTTGAGAGTATCTGGTACACAGAATTTCTAAAAATCATTTTATTATTATATCTATTGAAGTATTAAAAGACCAGTTTATTAATATTACAATTAATTGTTATTATTAGCAAAAATAAAAATAATAGACCAAAGGCGATAGGAACAGTACATGTATCCTATATACGTGAAGTTAATATATATATATATATATATATATATATATATATATATATATATATATATATATATATATATATATATATATATATATATATATATATATATATATATATATATATATATATATATATATATATATATATACGAACAATTTCGCTTAGTACTAATTAATTATATTTGGTACAATGTCTGTTTCTTACATTTTTATTGTCATTTATTTTTTAAATGAATTGTTTAAGGTTTTCTAGCTTTAAAAAACCTTCCTTTTTCAATTTTGAATATCACGTGTGAAGTATTTTGCAAATTTAGTTTGATATATACTGAATACTTTTTTTTTTCAATATAAGTGTGATTTCAATTACATATTTGCTTTTATATAAAAATCATTCTTTTAAATATCGACAATTTTCTTCAGTTAAGGTTGTGCGGAACACAAAATTTTATTATTATTTTGAAAGTATAAAATTGTTTTTTTTTTTTTTTTTTTTTTTTTTTTTTTTTTTTTTTTATTGATATGTATATTTATTGGTATGTTTCTTTTAAAATATAAATTATTTAAAAAAATTAATAATTAATTTTTAAAAAATATTATTAGTTTTTTAAAATTTTAGTCATGTTTATAATTTGATATATTATTTGACAGAATACCAATTTTTGTAAACTTTTTTCCATTTTTGAGAATCGAAAATAAAAATATTAATTTGTCTTCGAAATTTACAAAAATGTATATAAAAAAAAATTAATAATTAAAAAGAACATTTTTTACGAGTAATTTTGTGAGCTCGTTTTACGAATACCTTTTCCAAAAAATAAAAAAAATATATTAAATAAAAATAAAAATAAAATAAATAAAATAAAATAAATAAATAAAGAGTATTTTTTATTGAATACTTTTGCAAGTACTTTTTACTGAGTACATTTATGAGCAGTTTTTTATGAAATTAGACGAGAATTTTATTTTCAAAATTTTCTCACAAAACTAAAAATCATGGAGGCAAATTGAAGATTTTATAACCGGGAAACATTGTACATAAGTGCCGTAACTTTATCTTTCATAAAAATTTAGATATATCAGTTTAAATATAATAAATATTAAAAATATGTATGTTCTGAGATAAATGCATTTAAATTCTGGAAGAAGTCTCGGTAATTACAGACAGTACAACATAGTACGCGCTATATATCTTTTGATCCAATTATCTTTTTTTACATGCGATTTGCGCCATTACACTTTTTTACTTTCTTCTATCTTTACAAAAAGAAAGTATTGGATTCGTGAAAATTTTCGACTTCTGATTTGCAACGGATTTATACGTTTTAGAAGGTCCTGAACACGATTTGACTATTTTAAAAAAATGTCTGTCTGTCTATAATGTGAGTCTGCCTGTATGTGACAAAATTTTTGTGGGCGCTCTATCTCAAGAACTAAAGGACAGAATATAATAAAACTTTAGATTCAGTTAGCCATTGATATAAATTGGTGCTGATTAGTTTTTGGTGTAAATCGCCCAACAGGTGGCGTTGCTATGTTCATTTTTCACGATAGCTGTATCTCAAGAACTAATGCAAAAAATTTCATCAAATTTCAGATTCTGTTAGACCTTGACATAGCGGCTGATTACGTTTTGATGTAAATAGTCCAACAGGTGGCACTGCTATGCTACTTTTTTCCTGATTTTCATCATAGCTATATCTCAAGACCTAATGCACAGAATTTCATAAAACTTCAGATTCAGTTAGACGTTGACTAGGTTTTGATGCAAATCTGTCAAAAGTTGGCGCTGCTATGCTGCACTTTTCAGGATTTACACGATTTTAGCGATAGTCATATCTCAAGAACTAATGCACGGAATTTAACAAAAATTTAGATTCAGTTTGACTTTGATATATTAGTGCTGATTCGTTTTTGGTGTATGTGAAACCTGTATGAGATAGAAGAAAGTTTTACTATTGGCACATTCGACTAGTTATTTAACGTAACTTGGTTGATGTATTTAAAGATGGAATTTTGTAATTGATTTTTCTCTCCCTTCTGGATAGGCTAGAATTATAAAAATTATATAAAAAGATGCGTTACCGATGGCAACACACAATTTAGTAATTTTAGAACTGAATTATAAATTAATAAATTAATTTTGAGGCATTTTTCTCTTAGATGAGTATACAGGTGGTAAATCGGCAAATATTTTTTGTGGTTACAGCTGCTTACGAGTTACAACAAATGACTTAATGATACTCCAAACAATGCTCGCTGAAGTAGGCCAACTTTCTGTGAAACTGTAACAATGGAATATTTCAAAATTTCGTTCGGAAAGAGTTCTGTGTAGCACAGTGTGCTATTAAATATCCCATTTATTGTACTTCACCGCGCGCCTCCTCGCGGTGAAAATTGAAATTGAAACACATGGAAGCTCGTGCGCAGCACTCCTGCTATACAGTGCCATAGAAAGCGGACACGAGTGTCAGAGTTTCGTTCGACAAGAGATTTGTTTAGAACAGAATGCGGCCCCTGGAGGTGGATCTGGAACTAAAAGATTTTGCATCACGCCTTCTATGCGGTGCCGTAGGCAGCGGGGACACGTTTCGGAATTTTGTTTTGAACTGAATGCACCCCCTGGCGGTAGAACTAAAACATCGTCCTGCGCGTGGGCCGAAATGCATATTTGTTTCGAAACCGGAAAAGAACAACGAAATAGTCTCATTTTCACTCATCCTCGAGTATTAAGAAAAGTATTGGAGAAATCGATTCGAAACTCCCAGTATATACATACTTTATTTTTCGGATTCAGAAAATGCAAGTTTTGTGAAAATCTGACGGTAACTTTTTTAAATTTTGGTTAAAAACTTACCCGCTTTGAATCAAATGATCCAGGCATTTGAAGAGGTGGTATTCAATTTATTTCTGCTCCGTGATCTGTTTTTCTATTTAATTTACGAAAGACGAAAGGGTTACCAGAGGAACGGTTTCGTGCAGCAATTTTTAGACTGATTTTGCGTTTCGTATTACTTTTTGACGGGACCGGGCAACACCGGGGGGGGGGGGGGGGTCAACTAGTAAAAAATAAAGAGTGTGATATTTTTTTATTGAAGCGCTTTTACAATTAATAGTTTAATATTAATTAAAATCTGATCATACGTCGTGAAAACAATTTAGAAATCCTGAATAAATAAATTAAATAATGTTTTTTCGTGTTGCCATATCTTAAAAAAGAAACGGAGGAAAAATTATGTATTTTTAAAAATAAATTCACTAATTTGCGTTTTCTATAAAGCGTAAATCAAAACGGTGAATTTTTCGTAATCGGGGCCAATGCCAAATTAATGTATTGTAACGGACATTTTATGAAAGAACATGAATTGCGGCCATGAAAAATTAAGCGGGATTTTTAAAGATAAATATTAAATACTTTTTTGTTCTTTAAAAAAAAAAATCTATTTTGACTTTTATACTTATTTTCATCAGAAGAGAGCTTGAAGTTATACCAATATTAAATAAAATAGGAAATTATAGAAGAAAATGGAGGGACCACATCGAAAGAATGGATAATGATCGTATACCAAGAGCAGCCTTTAATTATAGGCCAAGGGGGAAAAGAGACAGAGGAAGGCCGCGAAAAAGGTGGATTGAGGCCGGAACAGGCTTATAGCCTGAAACCATGTTTTGGGATGATGATGATGAAAATAAAAATGGGACTTTTTTTAATGATTTTTGAGTTCTAGATCATTTTAAAACAATAAATATTTCTCCTAAAATATAGAATAGTCGGTTCGATACTTTTGACTTCAAAAATCGATAGTTTTGAATGAGAATGACATAATAACATTTTGAAACCCAATAAAATGTCCTACTAGCACGATCACTCTGGCAGATTTTCAATTATAAACAAGAACGAAATATCATGCGTTAAGCATAGATTATGAAACACTTTCCAACACATCCAGAATACTTTAACAAAACTTCATACGGGGAAACATGATATCAAGGATGATATATAAGTAAACAAGGTCAAAGTCAAACCTTGCGGGGAGGCCTACCTTTCGGCTTAGACTCAACTAGCACTGCTCAATCTAAATAAACAAGGGATGACTGCCCCGGAACCAATCTAAGTAAACAATTTGAAAAACGTATAGCACATTAAAAAACCCAATTTCAGTAACTACAACTACTAATCAGAAAAAATATCTGAATTTTTTTTTCCAGCCCTGATTGATAGATTTGTACATATACTACATAGTATGCTAAAAATTAGTTCAGTTAGGAAACGCATAATACAGTTGAAAATTCTCACTCGGCAATTTCCGTCAATAAACAGTAATGTACTCGAGACCTTTTGTGCAGCCCTGTATATGATCTATAGAATTTACACACACCAAGCAATATGCAAAAAAAATAGTTAAATTGAAAAACACGTGACACAACTGAAAATGTATTTCCATCAATTATTGTTCATAGACAGTACTGTAACAGAATTCTTTTGTATGTTCCCGTAAATGAACGATGAATGCTATGCATTCCATAACTGATATTAAGCATCATGTAAATAATACGTCGATATGTTTGTATCCTAACCCGCACCTTAGTGATATATATCAATTTCGATATGTTTGAAATACAGTAGCATCATTAAAATACAGAGCAGAAACGATTTTTCCCCGTAGGTCGTAATGTAACGGAATTCTTTTGAGTGTCCGTGTATTGTACTGTCCTCTAAAAATGCACACCGTTTTTTTTTTTTTAATTTTCTCTATATTATGTCTAATTAAGAATGCAAAAAAATTAAACTTGGCTAAATTTTTACAGCTTGTTCTGACTAAGATGTTGAGCATTTTTCATTTTATCAATTTAGTACAAAGTGGCAGCAAATTAGGCGAGAATTTGAAAAAAACCCTACTTTTCCAAAAAATAATCAATGTTACCTTAAAAAAAACAACACCATACATAAGCAGTTGAAAATGAAGTATTTTATTACATATTAATAGTTTAACATAAAAACAATAAAAAAAATTATAACAAGAAGATCTATAAAAATGAAGCTCATGTTTTACTACAATTTTGCAACTGTTTCGTTTAAATTCTTTTAAAACTAAATAAGCACTCCTTAGGTATTTAAAAATAATTTTATTATTTTAAATGGCGCATAAAAACAGGACGAAACGAAAAGAATTCACTTCAGTGAAATATTTGATGAAGTACTAAAGGATTTTTTTTTTTTTGGAAATATTTCACTCTAGGTTTTTTTAGAGGAAAACACAATAAATGAACTATAAATACTGTAGTAAACCTCTATAACATATAAAAATATCATAGCAATCCTAGAATATTTACGCGAGTTAGAGTACGAACAGACATATAGACAAACCAAATTCATAAACACTTTTCAACTTTGTTGGAAAGTGCTAAAAAATAGTGATACTAATCTGGCGTTTGTTTTTTTGTTAATTTTATTTACTTCTTTACCGCCATCCGAAAATAAAAAAACTGGAAGATTACGACCTTGTAAATACTGTATTTTTTCGTATGTAACGCCGCAGTTTTTTGCTTTTTAAAAGCTCATATATATATTTTTACTTTAAAAATCGATGGGCGCGTGATACATTTGGGGGTTTGGTATGTGACTACCCTTCGCCGTAAGCTGCATTTGGAACGAAAGGACAATGTATGACATCGCTGGGTGGGAATTTTTGCATTTAAATTTACGAAATTACCAAACAATACTATGTGAAAACAATTAGAGTTGTTTCATCAATAGCATCATAAATAAATCAATTTTAATGTAATAAAATCTGTTTCTTATTTATCATAAGAATTTTCTTTTTCATTCCCCTTCCACCTAAATGAGGTATTAAAAAACAAGCTGAGCGTGTTGCTTAAGAAATGACATTCACATAAAAATATGGCAATGCATAATCTGTATTATAAAGCGAAAACTTCGAAATATCGCATATTTGTAATTTTTACACGATCGAAAAGGGTTAAAAATGTGCATTCAAATGCAATTTGTTTGAAACCTGTATATCAGTTTACTGATTTCTTATGGTTTTTAAAATAATTTTCAAGCATCCTTTTTTTAAAAATCTATATATAACGCGCAGCTCGAACAACCCGTTTGTACTTAAGTCATATAAAGTATAGAAATAGTTCAGTGCTTGTTTCCGGCTAATATTCCATAACAGAATTTACATTCTATCAATAAATAAATAAATAAATAAATAAAATAATACAAATAAAACACAAATTTAACAGATGTGGAACAGAACTACGCACCTTAATACTGAAATAATCAGAATAAAAAATGCTGCTGTAAGTAGCGAAATCCTTGGCGATTTCTCCGACTTTTAACCTCTAGCATACGGCTTATAAGTAAGTATCGTTTTTAAAGGATTTTAAAATTTTATTTGAATACATAACTGATTTTTTTTCATTTAACAATGCTTTTTAGTATTAGTGGATCATCTAAAAAATATATATGAAATGTAAAAAATATATATATATGAGGTGCGTTCGTACTATAACTAGTTTTACAATGTAAAAAAAAAAAAAAAAAAAAAAAAAAAAAAAAAAAAAAAAATCATCGTTATTATTTCTACGAAATGAATTATATCGTCTGCTGTGAGCAAAATGAGCATGCCTTTTCTCTGTTTACGTATGCCACGTTCACAGATGCGATTTTTTTTCGACACTTAGATATCGCTGCAGAATTCATCATGGAGATCTTGCTTTGCGAATTATTACCTCCATGGTTTAATATTTTTATGACTCACGATGAATGAATCTTTTGTGTTTATTTACTTTATTGGATTGAGATATTGGGCTGTCAACCTAATTTCAACTGAAGTCTATACATATTTGAATGTAACTCATCTATCAAACAAACAAATTTTTTGAACGATCTTTCTAAAAAAGTAAATTTTATATCAATTTTATTCGAAAAAATAATTTTGAATAAAAATTGGCCGCTTGGCTTATGAAAAAAGAAGTGGTCAGCCCGTATTTGTTTTCTTCGGTGACATGACTAGCGTTTATATTATATAGATTACGTATGATAGGTTGGTTGGTTTACGCAAGGGATATAGGCCCTGGGGGTCATTCTAAGGGATCCTAACCCGTATTTACACTGTAAAAAAAATTTCCTGAAAAAAAAAAAAAACGGAAATTGTACTGGCAATCGAGACGCCAGTACTATTTCCATTTTTTTACGGAAAAAAAATCCGTAAATTCCAGGAAATTTTTCGTGATTTCTGAAATATCCGTTTTTAAATTTCCGTTTTATAACAGATATCTTCCATATTTTTTAGAAATTTTTATAATGTTAAAATAAACATTATAGGACAAAAAAAGTTTCTTCTCAAGAACAACCTTATAAAGTACAGATATACTGTTTTTTTTTTTAATCATTTCTGAGTGAGTTTTGTGTAAACAACGAACCCTTCCCTCGATGAGAATCGAACCCGCAATCTTTCGCTTACTGAACCGGAGGTCCCAACCTCTACGCTAAGATTAGACATTCAACTTTTTCAAGCATTGCTACTTATTTCAGCCGCTTTTTATGATGCAAAAACATGAAGATTCCACGGATTTTTTTTTTTTTTTCAGTTCCAATGTTTTTAATATTTTCTTTTCATATTTTTCAATATTTTCTTTTCATATTTTTCAATATTTTGCTTTATTTGATGCTTTATAACAGATAAATTTTAATTTATTATGTATTATATGCGTAAAACATTGTATTAAGAGACATTGTATTAAGAGTCATTGTATGATTGCATCCTTTTGTAATAGTACAACATTTTCTTTTTTTGAACATATACTATTTTAAATTATTTGTTTGATGGTCTATTTATCAATTCCAATAAAAATAATAATTATCTGAAGGAGACGTATTTATTACATGCTATTAAAATAACTTTTCGTTATCTCTTATTTAAAAAAAAAAAAAAACTTACGTAAATAAACAATTTTATAATAAATTAAATTATTATATTTGAGCTATGCTGAGGACTTTTGAGCACGGTTCTGTCAAACTGAATAATTTTAATAATATTAAAACAAAAAATTGATTCTTAAAGACAATTTCGAAATTAATGATCTTGTGATAGGTAATATTTAAATTTGGACTTATTGATTTAGTTTAAATTAATTTAGTTTAATTTATAAAATTATAAACTGGAGAAATAAATTATAAAGTTAATAAATTATAAACTTAATTTTTATAAAAGTAAAGAAAAAATATTAACTATTTTTTATATATTTATGGAAAAAATTATAAACGTTGTAAAATTATAATTTATAAAATAATAAATTTTAGTTTAATTCTTAAATTTATAAGCCAAATCAGTTTAGTTTAATACAATTTACCTAGCGGTAACTTGCAGAGATATTATGTTATGAAACCTTTAAATAACCCAATATTGCCTCAAGTTAGAAAAGTTAAAATAAAATTTTAAAAAATTAGTGAAAAAAAAAAGTTTTACACTATTAAAAAAAAAAAAAAAAAAAAAAAAGTATAACAAAAAAAAAAAAAAAAAAAAAAAAAAAAAAAAAAAAAAAAAAAAAAATAACAAAAAAAAAAGTTCTGTAACTTATAAAAACAAAATCAATTTCTAAATATTTCATTAAAAAAATATAAATATTACTAATTATTTTCACAAAAAATTACTGTCCAGACACGGTTAGAATGGGCTAGCATGTCGAGCCGGGTCAGGCCTGGATCCTTGAAGAACTCTAGTAAATAAAACAATCTTAATTCGCATTTCAAACAAGGCGATTTCTGTACGCAAACCTCTGAAAGTTAGTTACGGAAATTGCATTGTTTTGGAAGAAATACGGACATTGTACTGTTTTGAAAGAAATACGGACAAAATCCATTGAATTCACGGAAAACTTTCTGCATATTTACGGATTTGAAATCTCCTTTACGGAACTAATGTCATTTACGGAAATTATACTGTTATTTTGGAAAAATGAAACTTCTCCGTGAAATTTTACGGAAAATCTCTTGTATTTTCACGGATTTTTTATAGAGTGTACAGCAAGGTTCGAAGAAAACCACGGAAAACTCCGAGCGGTTAAGTCGGCGAGCGCGACAGGGGTTTGAACCCAACAACTCCCGTCCACCAGCTTTGAAGCAGAACATCTCAGCCACTGGTGGAGCTTACGTATATGATAGGATTTAATAGAATGAAGAAAACTTTTATTAATATCTTTTAAAGTTTTGATTCAATTTTCATAAAATTTGAAAAGACTCAACAAAACTCTGCAACGATTATATATATTAAATTTCAAACCATTCGGTTGGTATGTGGACGGACGGGCCAGGCGACCTCTATAGATGCTACGTATTTATATAATTACAAACGCACCTAAAAATGGTTTTCAACTATTTTCTGTATACCGGTTAGTGCAGGGCATGAAATTTCAGTTGAAAAGATACTAGCCAGACTAAAATTTTTGCTCGCCACTATTTTACATTCATTCAGACAGTAACGTCGGCCACCACGCCTGCCCAGAAAATGAACTATTTATGACAAACTGAATTTAAATTGACCATTGTTAGAAGGAGCTCTCTGTTAAATCCAGAATATTTTACATTCTTGAAAAATATGAAATTTTTTTTAAATGTTAAAAATTTGAGAAAAAGCGAATAATTTTCGTGTTTCAAGCAACTGAGCTTAGGTGGCGAAACCTGATTCACTTCGCGCAGGAGTCAAGAGCGATCAAATTCGGCCTCGGAATCGAAAAAAGCAGCCTTGGCGTTTGCGCGGTGCGAAAGCGGAAAAACGAATGCAGACGGAGGAAGTTCGTTCCTCCATAGGAGAGAAATGGAAGTGGGTGACGCCGCATTTTTTCTTCTTTTGGAAGATAAATGCCGTCGCTTGATTTTAAAACACTTCCGCGTGTCGCTAGATTGGGGCACGATATTCTGAGCGTATACAATTTGATTTTAGCACAGCATTTCAAAAGACGAAACTTACTCGCCAACCTTAAATATTTGCTCGCCAATGGTGAGCTGGCGAGCGGAAATTTCGTGCCCTGGTGTAGTATGTTCTGTGTATCGGGAAATCCAGGTTTTATCACCTGGTTGATTATTAAGGGACTCCTACCTTCTGAAATCTTTTCACAGCCAATGTGGTGTAGTTTTGAGTTATCAAAGATTTTTAAATACTTATTTTAATCGCACAAACCTCTGCAATACATTTAAATCATGTTTCAGGTTTTATAAAATATAAAAATAAACACTAATAATAGAATAGATTAGAAAATACTGTTCAGTTATTATTGGAAAAATTTCAGAATTTTTTTCACATGGTATGTCACGATCCGTAAGACAACTTAATTTAAAGTACATACATAAATATAAAACTTGTGTTAAAGTTCATGTTACTTTAAACTTAATGTTCTATAAAGTATATTTAATAGGATGAATTAATTATATATAAATTCTTTGACCGAAACTATTTAAAAAGTCCGATTAAACTTGAATAATATAAAAATAATGTAATATGTCATTAAAAAATAAAGACAATATTTAAGTATCTCAGTAATATTAACTCATTCTATGGATTGATTCTATGGATTGATTCTATTGATATAGCCACACGTAAACTTTTAGGCTTATTCCTAGAATTTTTTTTTTTTTTGTAAATTGTACGGTTTGAAAATTCTGAAAATTTTACAATATTAACTGAACTGTATTTTATAAAGACTGAAATATGGTGCTTAAATATGTTACAGAAGATCGCGTAGTTTCAATAAGAATTAAAAAATTTATGAGAACTCGAAACCACATCACTTTTTACTGGCGGTGAAAAGGTTTCAAAAGGTATGAGCAACAGTTATCTTACAAATTAATTTTCAGATGTTTACGTTTTGATTTTAGAGTTATTTAGGCCATCCAACCTGGGCTTTCCGGATAGAGAATATATGTGAAAACCATTTATTTTTTTATTAAAAATCTCTAATAAATATTTTACATTTAATAATTTTTTTAGATTGACCCCTAGCAATACCAAAGAACTTATGTGAAATATGTCAATTATATATTCAAATAAAATTGTGAAATTTATTAAAAGCGGCAATTTCGTATTGGCCTCATGCCAGAAGTTAATAGACGAAGAAATCGCTAAAAAATTTGTTATTTATAGATTTTTTTTTTAATTCTGTTAATTTCAGCGGTTTTATAGCAGTTATTTAAATTACATGTCTAATTAAATTTGTGCTTATACTATTTTATTTATTGTAATGAAGTTTTAATTTCGCTATGGAATATTAGCTGGAAACAAATTCTGGATTTTTTATATTGTTTAAAGTGCAAACGGATTAATATTTTGTAATCGTCTGCAAGCGATAGTGATAGATTTTTTTTTTTTTTTTTTTTTTTTTTTTTTAAATCGTGCTTGAAAATTATTACTTACCCATCATACGTAGTATAGGGTAAGTCTTGTAATCGTTTTGAAAATCGAAAAAATTTTTTTGACGGATTTACACGTTTCAGACACTGGAGATTCCGAAAAACATATTTTTAGAAAAAAAATTTTGCCGTCCGTCTGTGTGTCTGTGTGTGTGTCTGTAAACGCTCTATCTCCCGAACAAATTGAGATAGA
Organism: Maratus michaelseni; assembly: GCA_963931845.1. Lineage (NCBI taxonomy): Eukaryota > Metazoa > Arthropoda > Arachnida > Araneae > Salticidae > Maratus > Maratus michaelseni. The sequence continues at coordinate 388,205,143 of OZ007590.1, read as the reverse complement.
GACTTGCAATTTGGTATGTACTTAGTATGTAATAATGGGAAGAAGCCTATTTCATTTCAATAACCTCGATTAACCGGAACATTTTTTTTCGGACTGCTCTCGAAATATTCGTTCTGATGAAAGGTATATAAAAATTTTCGAAATTGTTTATTTTAAGGAGTAAATATAAAAGACAATAAAAAAACATAAATTTTGCATAAAACATGAAGTCGATCGGATAATGAGTTGCCGAGATATTTGGAATCCTATTTTCCACACTCTTCGATTTTTCATGACCCTGCATTTCATCCAAATTTCACTTCAAATATATATTTTAATTGGAAATTTGACGCTTAATCAGATGCAATAAACCGCTAGTTAATAGGAGTATTATTTTTGGAGTTATAAGGAAAAACCTCTTTCAAGCAATTCAGTAATCGAGCCTTTTTATGACGTCATCAAGCCACGATTTTATTTGAATATCAATGCATTTTATAAGTAGTTTGCACATTTTTATTTTAATATTTTACATTATACATATGCATGATGGGTAAGTATTACGGTGGCCCCCAACGACTAGTTTTATAAAGCCATAATAAATCAGTCAATTAAGATACAGTTTGAAAAAAAAAAATACATTTGAAAATAGATTTTTTTCCCTATATAACAGTGTAAAAATTAAAAATGTGGAATGTTTAGAAATTAAAAAAATTGCAGTGGAATCGCAAAACCGAAATTTCATCGTCAAGTGTTGCCATTCGCAAAATGACGTCAGCGTTACGCGCAGACACGTTTGTCTTTTATAATAGAGATTAATACTTTAAAGGACTTCACTAAATTTATTGAACTTACTTATGCTCAATTTAGTATCGTGTTTTTTTGCAAAATGTAAATAAATGTTTTTAATTATATTATTTTATTTAAAGTAATTATTTTTACTCTTCTTTCAGGTATCTATCATCGACTTGATACGGAACAGATGAAAGTTTTGAACTTATTTCACTGGAGTCTGCTTAAAAATTAATAATTCTTTTATCATTCAGAAATATTTTACTTTTTATGTCTTATAAATAAATATTGGATTATTTAAAGATAGATGAAATTAATCAACAGTTATCATTCCTTTTGTGATATTTTACATTTATGACAAAGATAAAAAATTATAGACATCTAAAGGAATTTCACGCGCTCAACATCTGAATGTCTCAGGTATTTCAATATGTGGTTTGTCTGAGAAATAAATTTAAAATTCTAATTTTTATAAATATATACGTATTAATTATGAGATTTCCAGATTAAAATGTTCTTCAAAGTGATGCTAGAATTATTATTAAAAGTATTGTTTCTGTGAATGTTTTTTAAAAAACTCTTATAAAATGTTTTATTTCTTTTTGAAGATTCAATCATTTTAAAAGAGATTTGTGGTTAAATGTAGTGTTTGTACATTATTAAATATATGTTGAGAAATTTCAAGATGAAGAATGTTTCTCTAAAGTAACATTAGAATTACTATCGAAAATATGTGTTCCATGAAAGTTTTTAAAAAACGCTTATGAAATAGGGTTATAATGACTTATTTATGTTAAGAGAGATACATTTCAGAATTTAATGTTTGCACACAGAAACAATTATACCTTCACAAATTTCCAGATGAAGAAAACACTGTTTAAAGTGACTAAATGTGCTTTATCCACAAAATTTGCCAGAAAACTTTCTTATAATATGTTTTACTTTTTTTAAAATACTCCTTTGTTTTAAAAGAGATATATGTTTAAATGTAGTATTCGCACAAAGTAACAATTATTATAAATTGAGAAATGTCCTAATGAAGAAGGTGTCCTGAAAAAGGACGTTAGAATTATTGTTAAAAGTGTTTTTTTCATGAAAATTAAAAAGAATATCTGATGAAATGTTTTACTTTTTTTAAAAAGACTCGTTCATTTTAAGATAAATGTTTGTTTAAATATAGGTATTTGCATGCTTGAATTATTACATGTTGAGAAATTTACAGATGAAGAAAGTGTTTTCTGACTAGATATTACAATTATTGTTAAAAGCATTTTTTCCGTGGAATTTTGTATAAATCTCTAATGAAATATTTTACATCTTTTTCATGACTCATGTGTGTTAAAAGAAATATATGTTTAAATGTAGTGTTTTCACAAAGAAATGAACAGATGAAAAAAGTATTATCCAAAGCGATACTAAGTATTTTTTCCATGGAATTTTATAAAAATATCTAATGAAATATTTTACACATTTTTTTAATGACTCATTTCCGTGAAGAGAAATAAGTATATGTCTAAATGTAGTGTTTTCACAAAAAACCATTATATGTTGAGAAATGCCCAGATGAAGAAAGTGTTATCCAATGTGACAGTAGAATTGTTTTTAAAAGTATTTTTTCCATAAAATGTTTTAAAAAATGTCTTATAAAATGCTTTACTTGTCTTTTAAAGACTCATTAATTTTAAGACAGATATATGTTTAAATGTAATGTTTACATACAGAACCAGATATTTACGTTTATCTATGGTGCATGTTCGTATTTCAATAACTGTAGAGTTCGTTTTTTCATAAATTAAAATTATGGAGAAATTTCAAAGAGACAGATGTGTTCTAGTAGAATTCAAACTGTCCAGTGAAAATATTTATTTTTATTTTCACTGGCAGAAATATTAGATACTTGCTTCAACATTTGTCGGATATTTCATATTTAAATATTGTTATACCGTTTAACATATCAGCATGATATTTTTATTGTGATGACATTAATGTGATATTTTATTAAATTTAAATTTTATAAGCATTTTTTTCTAATAAGCCAACATCATATAATTCAACATAACTTGAAAGAATATTGAATTTATGCTCAAGTATTCCAGAACATAAATCAATTTGAGAGAGTTGATGAAGAAAAACTCACTTGTGATTTTACAGCAGCTTCCACAAACTATTACCATTCAAATAAACAAAATCATTCTTTTTATTTTGCTACGTATATTTTCCAAAATATTTGTAAAAATATTTTCCTGAAGCACCAACTTATTGTTTTTGAAAATTCTAAGAAGATAAGAAAATAATCTTCTAAGGTTTATAAACTGCATAGTAAAGTAGCTGAGAACAGTATTAAATAAATAAATAAATATACATTTAGAGAAAGATTGTTTGGTATAAACGTAATTAACAAAGTGAAACTAATGTATCCACTACAACAATCTTTTTAATCAGTGAAAAAAGCATTTGTTCAAGTTTAATTATTATATAAATCGATAAATTAATAAATTTCACTGCTAAAACTTTTAGACAAATTAAAAATTTTTCTTTCTTAAAAATTTGTGTCATTCGTTTAAATATTTTCATAAAGTATGATTATATTACGTGAAAATATTTAAAGTAAATCGAAGAAAAAGAAGATTTGTCAATTTTAGTTATCACAGCTTGTTAATAAATTTTAGATAATGTGAATAAGTTAACGATAATTAAACAACAGTGTTTGATATTTATATAAATAAAGAAGTGGGAAATCCGCTACTACAATACTGCCCAATAAATGCAAAGAATTTGTTCGAGTTTACACAATTTATAATTTGTGTCAAAAAATGGATGGGAAAATATTATCAGACTGGAATTTGGTAGAAATCTAAAAGGCAAATTTATGCAAAAGTAATTATCGTAAAAAAATTAATAATAAATAGAGCAATGAACAAGTGAAAAAAAATTACGGAACAGTGTTTGGTATTTATGTGTAAATAAAAAAGTGAAACTAATATATGTGATACTGCAAACTCCAACATCAGTGCAAAAGATCTGTTATAAGTATTCTATAACAAATTAAGTATTCTTATAAGTATTTGTTATAAGTATTATAGCAATTACTCAAATTTTGGTTACATTTCGAAAAAAAAAAACCATTAAAGTAAATCACAGAAAAAGAAGATTTGTCAATTCAAACTGCAACAGTGTTTGGTATTGTGTGTAAATAAAAAAGTGGAACTGGTATATTTACTACTGCAATCAATCTGCACAATCAGTGTACATCATTTGTTTAATTTAAGTATTCTGTGATTGAATATTGTAATAAAATCAGCTGTAAAGTTTTTAGGAAAATGCTGCAATTTTCATAATCAGTGAAAACATTTCAAGTTAATTATTCTGAAAATAAATACTTTAATAAATTTCACTGATAAAAATTTTCTTTGTAAAAATTCGTCTTATTCGTTTAAATAAATAAATATACATTTAAAAGTTTGGTTATATTCTGTGAAAATGTTTAAAGTAAAATCGAAGAAAATAAAACTCTTGTCAATGAATGGTTAGAAAAAGTGAACAAATGAAAAAACACTAAGCAACTTTTCATATGTTTGAAAATAAAAAAAAAGTTCTAAACAAAGAATACGTCAGTACAATCTTTCCAATCAATATTTCTTTAATTGTTCTGGAAACTATTACTTTAATAAAAACAACTACTACAATTTTTAGAAAAATTAAAAAATTTTCTTAGTATTATTCTTTAAAATATTCTTGTAAACTTTGGTTAGATCCCGTGAATCAAAAGAAAAAGAAGATTTGTGAACTCAAACATACAAATTATATAACGGAAAAGAAAATTTGTCAATTTATGATGTCAAAACTTGTCAATAAATGTTTAGTGAATTTGAACAAGTGAAAAGGAATTAAATAACAGTGATAAATAATAATAATAAAAAAGTGAAAGTGACATATCAGTAACCGAAGTCTTCACATACTGCAAAACATTTCTTCAATTATTCCGAAAATTATTACTTTACTCTTTCTATTACTTTAAAATTCACTTCTAAACTTTTTAGATAAATTAATTTTCTTAAATCCGTATTATTCTTTTGCATATTATCTTAAAGTTTGATTATATCGCGTGAAAACATCTAAAGTGAATCAAAGAAAAAGAAGATTTGTCAATTCAAACAAACAAATAATGCTTCTAAAAATGATCAATACCTCTTTCGTTCCGTGATTTTTCCAAACATGAGTGCTACGATCTTCTCACATGGACGAACACTGCCGGACTGGTCCACTCCACCAGGTCGGACTCAACTCTGGAATCCTTACCGGACCCCTAAGGACCACTACCTCTGACAGCGGGCCCCTATTGGACTTCCAGAGTGGAAGCCCGCTTTACGATTGGAGCAAAGACACGCATGCTCAGAGCGATGTTTCGCAGCTGATTCAGATATCCAGCAGGGTACCTGCCGGATTTGCTTTCCGTGGTATGGGGGCTGTAGACCCCCAAGACGACCGGTTACTGATAAAGAATTCGATATATTCGATGGAGTATCGGATAAAAGAGTCCGGGAATATCGTGTGATTAAATCGGAACCTAGGAGTATTCATCGGCAAGGAGGAGGTGAAGAAGGATTTTTGGGATCGAGAAGTCGGCATGCTCTACAGGTGGGTGAAAAGTTTATTTTTAACTGTGAGAAAGAAAACTTAACAAAGTACCCTCTGACTATCAAGCCCGAGATAACTCGTTCACTGAGATACAGTTTTTATTTCAATGCATGTATTATTTAAATTCATATAATTTTACAGATTTACATCTGTTTTAAAATATTGAGTAATGGTTAATGATATTAAGATTCATCTTTATGTAAATGATTAAGTTTTTTTTTAATATCATGTTGGAATAATATTATTATTATTTTCTTTTTTTTAGCACTTTAAGAAATATACAGTGAATACAACACTAGAAATTTCCCCTTTTTCTGAACAGTCAGAGGGTTAATATTAACCGTGAGAAAGAAAACTTAACAAAGTACCCTCTGACTGTCAAGACGAGATAACTCGTTCAGCGGTATACATTTTTCATATCAATGCATGTATTATTTAAATTCATATAATTTTACAGATTTACCATTGTTTTAAAATATTGAGTAATAGTAATATTAAGCTTTATCGTCATATATATAATTAAGTTTTTTATACCATGTTGGAATAATAATCTTTTTTTAGCAATAAAAAAAATTCAGTGGAAACAATATTAAAAATTTTCTCTTTTCTGAACAGTCAGAGAGTTAATGTTAACCGTGAGAAAGAAAATTTAAAAAAGTATATTTTGTTTTGTATACTGCATAATTTGAATCCATATTAAAAACTACATAATATTACAATATAGTAAATAAGCGATTAATATTTTGTATTGCATAGCAATGTTATGTATACATCAATGCTAATACAGTATATTCGCTTTAAATACAGTTTTTAAATCCACAATTCTTAAAATTATAAAAGAATTATTTATTTGATCCTTATTTGATCCTTCTTTGATATGCATGCACCATAGGTGTTTAAAAGTTTACTTTTACGCGTGCGAAAGAAAAATAAAAAAAAGTATATCTTGTTTTATAATCTGCATAATTTGAATAAATATTAAAAATTACGTGATTTTAAAATATACTCTAATGGAAGAACATAAAAGAACTTTTTTTACAGTGTTTGTTTGATTGTTATATACGGCTTTACCTTTAAGGATCAATAAATAATGGCAGAAATATATAATGCGATATGCATAAACAGTAAATACATTTCATATTTTTTTCGTTTCATAAGTAAAATTTATGTAAAATAATAATTAAAAATTGTATTTTTTTAATTAGCAGAGAAAGTTATCAAGCGTTTCGCTTAATAGTCTGAAAAATAACATTTACACTAAAGGATATATATTTTTAAATATTTACCTTTTGTTACCTTTTTCTAACAACGTGATATTACGATAATTATTACGATATACGTAAAGTATTTGAATATTTCATCTTAAACCGTGATATTAAATTATTTTTAAAAAGTATATTTATTCTAAAGAATAGACTGATTAAATATTTATGTAATTCCATAGAAATGCGACACATTCTATTTTTTTAATTATTGTTTGTATGTGGAAACCTATATAAAAAAAAAAGTTAAAAGTTAAAGTTTGTGAACATTTTTTTATGTTATAAATCTTTTTAATTAGAGATGGTCAAAAACTGCGATTTTAAACGTTTTTACAAAATTCAAAAGTTTATAAAATTTTGCATATTTTTTCATTGTCGCGGCAAAGGAGGGGGAGGGGGTGATTTCGGGGTTAAAACCCTTCCCAGAACATTTGAAAAGTGATAATATGCTTACAAAACTCCTTGTGTTAAGATTAAATAAGATAGTTTTACCACTGAACTGTTTCAAGGCTTCATAATAGGGCCTCTATTACAACACAAAAATAATGAAAGAAAAAGTTAGCAGCAATAGCTGCAAAGTAGTACTTAACTGTTACTGCTACTGGTCTTTCTCCCTCTCTCCCCTCTTCCCCACCCCCCTGAAGATTGAAGGAAATGCTCCTTTGTGAAACCTTTAAACATACAAAGGATACATAGATCATGGGTTGTTTGTGCTTTTCCATTATGTTAATTTTTATGTGTCCTGTATTTACTAAAAAACACTACCTTCTGGACAAGTAGCACAACGGAATTGTTCATTTTATGAGTAAAAATCGTTCAAAACCCCACTCAGATGAGGATCCTGTCTCCGCGACTGCTTTTAATTAAAACAGAGATAAATAAAAAGTTAAAAAAGATCTGAAACCTAGACACCTTTTCGATTGGATCATGAAATGGTGAATTTATTTGTACTTAAAAAAAAAAAAAAAAAAAAAAGAGAGAAAAAAAAAAAGAGTATACTTTCCATACCCCATTTTGTCACTGCGAGAGGGGTTTGTGACTATCTTTGTAGATTTTCACTTCCCTTTAGCTATGGTAAAGCAAGTACGGGTCGGGGAAACCTGAATTCGTAATGTTAAACCTATGGGCAGGTTGTTTTCGAATTTCTCGTTTAAATTTGAATTTTTTTTTTTTTTTTTTTTTTTTTTTTTTGCATAGGATAGTATCGATCTTTAATATGGCTATTTTTTACTTTTTCCAATTTCGGCTGCAGATTTTTTTTTTTTTTTTTTTTTTTTTTTTTTTTTTTTTTTTTTTTTTTTTTTTTTTTAAATAAAGGTACTTTCACTTTCAGAACCGGTTTCGAAGCTGAAAATACCTTTATTAAAAAAATCTGCAACCGAAATTGAAAAAGGAAAAATAGTCATATTAAAGATCGATCTCATCTATCCTGTAATTTAAAAAAAAATCGTTTAAAAATATTCAAATTTAATCGATAAATTTGAAAACAATCTGCCTCATAGGTTTAACATTAGTGGGTGATTTTAACTGAGTGAAGAGTCCCCTTAAGACTTAGTGTCCGGCTCCCGAAGCTGTTGGGGGACTCCGGGTCGTCCCCGTGTGAAAGTGGTGGTTTCCCAAGAGAATAGGATCCACCGCAAGTCGCAGCGACTTATGTCGTCAATCTCTTGGGAGAATGGAGGGGGGGGGGGGGGTCAGCAGGCTGCCGCGCCACCCCGTAGAGCACACATCACTACCCCGGTCGTGCTCGTAAAAATTTCTCTAGAACTTAGCAACGTCGTTGACGTGCCTGACGGGCCCCTGTAGGCGACTAGTGGCGCATCTCAGTTTTTATACTCTACTTTGTCACATTTCCTAAATTCCCATTTAAATTTATTTTTTGCAGAAATACTATTATATTCTGCATATTGAAGATATGTCAAGCATAAAATAAATAGATATCATGTTTTTAGCTGCAGAATCATTCATGTTATATGAGTTTTTATATTCAGTTTTTCCCGTCAGTGTAGCAACAAAGTGATTGATATTTGTATTGCTTAGAATTGTTATTTATTGACCATGAGCGATAAATATTTTCAAAATGCTGCATTTTTTTCTAACATACCTTAAAATTACGAAAATAAATAACTATTTCAACAGTTATTATTACCCATAAAAGTTTCTTTTTGTTTTGATTAGAAGAACTAAAGGATTGCTTTATTATTATTATTATAACTAGGGGATTTAACCGGTGTTACAGAATATAGGTGAAAAAAAAAATATTTTTTAAAGATTGACCACTAACAACAGAGAAAAGCCTTCTTATATGTCAAGATTTAATATCCGGAGAAATTTCCAAATATTTCTCTATTTACAGCAGCCTTTTGAATTTTGAAAATTTCAGTGGTTTGCGCGTAGTTCGATTACATGTCTATTAAGCTTGTGTTTTATTTATGTTATTACTGTATTTATTATTTATTAAATTTTTATTTCGCTATGGAATATTAACTGGAAACAAATACTGAACTATTTATATTGTTTTTAAGTGCAAACGGGTTAATCTTTCGTAACCAGGCTGCACGCAATAGAGATAAACAACAAAAAAATATTTAAAAAACCATAGAAAAAACCCCAGCAAATTTAGGTATAGTTTTCAAACAAATTGCTTTTGAAAGAACTTTTTTTTTTCAATTCAAAGTTGCAAAAACTGAAACTGGAGTGATGTTTAGAATTTAAAAAAAATTGTAATAACAGCAAAATTTATGGGTGAGCTGTTCTCACTATCAATACGAACGATAGCAGTGTTATACATGGAGATATTTTTGTTTTATAATAGAGATTATTTTTCAAAGAACAAATAAAAATTTTGCCGAATAGACATTTCAGATTATTAATAAAGTCCGATTTATTTCGGCCCCACCAGTGGCTGAGAGGTGTTGCTCTCAAAACTGGTAGACGCGAGGTGCTGGGTTCAAACCCCTCTCAGGCTCGTTGACCTAATCGTTCGGAGTTTTCCGTGGTTTTCTTCAAACCCTGCCGCAAATACGTGTTAGGATCCCTTAGAAAGACCCCCACGGAGGGCACTCCCCCCTAGGGCCTGTAAACTAAGAGTAGGTAATTGGCCGTCATAAATCAACCAACTAACCGATTTATTTAGTTTAAAAAATGTTTTTATTTATTTATTTTATAATTTAAAAATAAATTTTTTCAGTTATACATGTATCAGGGTTAAAATTTTGAGATGTCAAAACTAATTTGATCAGGACACTGGTCCAATGCTGGTTTTAACTGTCTAAAACTGGTAAAAATTGGTTTTAACCACTGAAAAGTGATCAAAACTCTATTAAATAACTTTAGCTTATATAAATTGATCAAACTTTATATTATAGTTAGGCGAATATTAATGTCATATTATATATAATTATTAATAATTAATATAATTAACATTTTCATTTTAATAATAATTAAATATACATGGATTGTTTTTTTCCCTGCGTAATATTAGTATTTCAAACAGATACATACATTTCATAATTTTTTTTTAAAGTTAATTAATACATTAGGACATTTGGTGTACAGTGATAAAAAATTTTAAAATATTGATTTGGAATTTGTAGATTTCACAATGCACTGGATGAATGGTTGTGCACATTCTCATCACTCGAAAAATTATTTTCCAAATTTGATCTGATTGAGGATATAAACTATGAAATTGTCTTAGCTTAATACAGCAACATTTGTTACTTATAATCGTTTTTGGAGTTATAAATAAAAAAATTAAAATGTTTCTTTTCTTTAGCGTGATTTAGTTTCCTTCATTTTTTTAATGTAAAATTAGATATGTAAATAATCAAATTATTAAAAACTGAATAAATGAATTTTTCCTGCAGAGTTATCCGATTTTCTTCCAATTTTGTTTATAGGTTCCTTGTGATAAGGCGCTTCCCTGATTAGTTTTGGGGATTGATTGGTTAACTATAAAGGGGGGGGGGACGGGGGGCTAACCCCCCTTAATTAAGATAAATGGTTTTTTCATGCAGAATTATCCAATTTTCTTCAAATTTTGTATATAGGTTCATTGTGATAAGGTTCTTTCCTGATTAGTTTTTGGGGTTCATAGGTTAAGTATAAAGGGGGTAACGGGGGGGGTTAATCCTCCCCCCTTATTTTAGATAAATTATTTTTTTCATGCAGAGTTATCCGATTTTCTTCAAATTTTGTATATAGGTTCATTGTGATAAGGTTCTTTCCTGATTAGTTTTGGGGGTTCATAGGTTAAGTATAAAGGGGGTAACGGGGGGGTTAATCCTCCCCCCTTATTTTAGATAAATGATTTTTTTTCATGCAGAGTTATCCGATTTTCTTCAAACTTTCTATATGGGCTCATTGTGGTAAGGGGCTTCCCTGATTAGTTTTGGGGGTTCATTGGTGAAGTGTAAAGGAGGGAAACGGGAGGGGGGACTAACCCCCCTTAATATAGATAAATGGTTTTTTTAAGCAGAATTATCCGATTTTCTTCAAATTTTATATATATGTTCATTGTGATAAGGCGCTTCTCTGATTAGTTTTGGGGGTTCTTTGGTTAAGTATAAAGGGGGGACGGGGGGCTAACCCCCCCCCTTAATTTAGATATATGGATTTTTCATGCAGAATTATCCGATTTTTTCAAATTTTGTATATAGGTTCATTGTGGTAAGGCGCTTCTCTGATTAGTTTTATGGGTTCATTGGTTAATTATAAGAAGGAGAAACGGGGGATGGTTCCCCCCTCTTAATATATTGTCGATTTCTTCATTTTTCGAGGGCTTATTTCAAATTCTTTGAAATAAGAATATAATTTACAGTTAGTGTGAATAGCCGGTGAGCTCAATGCCGTCAGTGTAACTGGGCAGTTTGCTTTTATTATAAATTTCTGACACGTTCAACGGAACAGAAGAATTTAACCCTCTAACCGCGAGCGATGTTTCCATTTTCTTATATAAAACCGCGGTCTATTTTTATTCGTCACTTATAATAGTTATAAGGATTGACGGTCACCGGATTTTACAAACAAATTTATTTCCAAATAAGTAAAATCAGTTTCTTCAAGTAAATTATAAAAACAAAGTTTCATTTTAAAATTCCGGTGGGAATGTGGCATTTATAGATTTAAAATATTTAAAAACCAAAGAACTTTCCGAATGACCTAATATATGAAATGTATTACAAATAATATATTATAATACATGAATGCATTATAAATTCGTAAACGAATCTCTCTATTTCGAAATTAAAGAAAATAGATTCAACGAAAAATTAGAGCCTTCCGATGCTTAAGTACTATAAAATTTGTAGACAACGCCAAAATAGCGTACCCCGCGGAATTGTATGGAATACGTCAAACGCGATAAGAGCATTTCCCGCGGCTGGAGGGTTAACTGCGAGCCACAAACAAGTGCAAAAAACATCTGAAAACGAAGATCCCCCGACCAAAACTTCGTCTGGCTCTGCCAAAGACGGAAACAGTGGGAGACCCACCCAACTCTCGATGACATTAGTTTTGACAATTTAACATTACACTGACATTATTTTACAGAAAAAATACATAGACAGAGCACAAAACAGAATAATGTAACGATAATAACAATATTCCATATCATACTTGTTACTGAATATTAATATAGTTTGCTTAAACTTAATAACACAAATAACATTCAAAATGTTATATCACAATTAAACCAACATTTACGAAACTTTTACCAAATGTTAACAAATTTTTAGGTGCGTTCTTAATTATATAAATACGTAGCACCTATAGTCATCGTCTGGTCCGTCCGTCCGTCCGCATATAACAGCGTAAAAACTACCCAAACGAATGGTTTGAAATTTAAGATATAGAATCGTTGCAGAATTTTGTCGAGTCATTTCAAATTTTATGAAAATCGAATCAAAACTTAAAAAGATATTAATAAAAGTTTTATTCAGGCTATTAACTCCTATCGTACGTAATCTATATAATAAAAGAGCAAGTCATGTGACCGAGGAAAACAAATACGGGCAAACCACTTCTTTTTTCATATGCCAGGCGGCCATTTTTATTCAAAATTATTTTTCGAATAAAATTGCATAAAAGTTACATTTTTAGAAAGATCGTCCAAAAAAATAGTTTGCTTGAGAGAGGAGTTGCATTAAAAAATGTATAGATTCTGAAATAACTTCAGTAGAAATTAGATTAACAGTGTCGAATATGTCAAACCATTATAGTAAATTAACACAGGAGATTCGTTCATTATGAGTCATAAAAATATTAAACCATGGAGGTAATCATTCGCAAAGCAAGATCGCCATGGTGAATTTTACAGCGTTGTCTGGTGTCGAACAAAAATCGCGTTTGCAAACGTGGCATACGTAATAAAAAGAAAAAAAAAAAGAATGTTCATTTCGCTCATAGGAGAAGATATAATTCATGTCACTGAAATGATAAGGATGATTCTTTTACATTGTGAAACTAGTTATTAAACAAACGCACCTCATATGTCACGTTTAACGTACAATTTCCAACTTGTTTTTCAAAGATTATTCAACTTATCACACTGTGCGTACACTTTTCAAATTCAAATTATTTACAATAACTATGACCATTGTTTCCTCTTTCCTTAACTGTAGATACATTTTGTCGGATTCTTTAACCTTAATTTCTACTGATTTTAAAGTCATTAGATAGTTAATATAGATAACAAAATTTTAAACTATGAACTAAATTGACACTTATGAATGTAATGGGTAATATAAAAGGCAATATTATAATGACAAGTTGAAATATATAAGACAATACAATATAAACAACTGGAAAAGGGAATCGGCTGGATTCGAACACTGGACCTCACGTTTTGAAACTGGACACGTCACTTCTGCGGCGCTACTAATGATGCTTGATTACAGTGCCGCAATACACGCACTTATTTACTATGTCGCATTTCATTGGTGATATTCCCTATGAAATCGGGCGCAAAATCGTTTAACTCGTCCCGGTCGAGTTAAATAATTTTATTAATAAATTATTCATCTTTTTTGACTTATTTATTCTCAAATAATTAATATCAACAAAGTTGAGGAATCTGTTTTGAGGTCAACTTCTCTTTGTATACTACGGTCTGGTTTTTTAATCATAGTTAATATAATTATAATAATGATAGTTAATATAATGATAGTTTATTTAATTTTTACTATAATCTTTGCTAAACTTTCAGAAAGCTAATATACCATCTAACCTTTATAATTACATTTTAACTAATTTAGAATTCGTTTAGATTACTCCGTCATAGATCATCAGTGTTGCCGTTTATTTCTAAGGTTTCTCTATAATCATGCACGAATTACGTTAATTGATTTGTCAGATGCTTATAGCTAATACCTGTAATTCTAAAAATTTAATTAAAGGTAGCAAACGAATAAAGAGATTTTATTCGCTCATTTGCGCATGATAAGCAGATTTTTGAAGAACACAAGAGCGTTTCAATTTATAAAGTTCCTTTTCCTTTTATTGATTTGATTAGACTTTTAAAATACAGTTAATTTATTTCTCGTGTTTTCGAAATTTGTATTAGTCAAATCACAAAAATAATACGAACTTGAGTATTTCTCTAAATACATCTCTTTAAATTAATTTACAACGAATATAATCTGTAACAGATATGTGGTAATATAAAATAAAATATGTAAAATATATTTTTAAGAGATTATGGTAGCATGCTATGCAACTTTCATGTTTCAATTTTGACGTAAATATACTTATTACTTACCCATCATACGTAGTATAGGGTAAGTCTTGTAATCGTTTTGAAAATCGAAAATTTTTTTTGGCGAATTTACACGTTTTAGACACTGGAGATTCCGAAAAACATATTTTTAGAAAAAAAATTTGCCGTCCGTCTGTGTGTCTGTGTGTCTGTAAACGCTCTATCTCCCGAAAAAATTGAGATAGGGACTTGCAATTTGGTATGTACTTAGTATGTAATAATGGGAAGAAGCCTATTTCATTTCAATAACCTTGATTAACCGGAACTATTTTTCTCGGACTCTCGAAATATTCGTTCTGATAAAAGGTATACAAAAATTTCCGAAAATGTTTATTTTAAGAAATGAATATAAAAGACAATAAAAAAACATAAATTTTGCATAAAGCATGAAGTCGATCGGATAATGAGTTGCCGAGATATTTGTAATCCAATTTCCACACTCTTCGATGTTTCATGACCCTGTATTTCATCCAAATTTCACTTCAAAGATATATTTTAATTGGAAATTTGACGCTTAATCAGATGCAATAAACCGCTAGTTAATAGGATTATTATTTTTGGAGTTATAAAGAGGTTTCTTTCGAGCAATTCAGTAATCGAGCCCTTAAAGTTTATGGCATCATCAAGCCACGATTTTATTTGAATTGCAATGCATTTTATAAGTAGTTTACACATTTTTATTTTAATATTTTACATTATGCATATCAATGGTGGGTAAGTATTACGGCGGCCCCCAACGACTAGTTTTAATACTGTATTTTACTGTATGATTTCTCTATTTTAAAACTGTATTTTAATACTTGAATGAACTAAAAACATTTTTGCTAAAAACAAGCAAAACTAAGCTCAATATTATTAAGAAATTAGGTTTTAGTTAATTTCTATGTTATTCTATATTGTGTTATTCTGTTATTCTGTAAGCATTTATTAGTTATCTTTCGTATAGTTCGGTTCGGTGTTTTCGCAGCATCTTCCTTTCACCGTTTGCCACAGGATTTTTTTTATTTACGCCTGCTTCCGAAACTATTTCTAAGCAGGGAAATAAGTAGGAGGACAGTATGGCGTACTTATCGCTTTCTTGGCACCTTTTTCCCTCGATATTTTCTTATTTATTTAAATGTTTGATAAGATTGTTTTGATTTTTGCTTCGTCTGTTGATGTAAAGGATATGTTATCTAAGGAGTGTAAACATAATGCAATCTATTTAAAGCTTTGTTTTTAAAGTTACGTATATATTTTCTTTTTGTTATGGGGTGGAAGGGGGAGAGGGTATGTTTTTCCTAAATACCAATAAAATAATAATTAAAAAACAATAATTGGTTCCTTTTATAACTAATATTTAATTCGATATTTTCAATTTCTATTCCAATATTTGATATCTTTATTTTTATGACAATAAAGAACTCCGGTCAAATTTCTTTAATAAGTCATAAAAAAAGAACTTTGTTCAAGAATCAGTTTAAATTCGATATATTTTAAAACTTTCTTACGCTTTCTTACGTAATGCAGCTACTTACAGTGC
Source organism: Maratus michaelseni (assembly GCA_963931845.1). NCBI lineage: Eukaryota > Metazoa > Arthropoda > Arachnida > Araneae > Salticidae > Maratus > Maratus michaelseni. The sequence continues at coordinate 388,189,197 of OZ007590.1, read as the reverse complement.
TTGATTAATGGCAGGGCATTCGGGGCATGGGCCCAGGGCCCCCGATTCCCCCCCCCAAATGCTACAGAAGATTTTTAAATTATTGGCCAAAATCTGATGAAGTTTTAACTATTAAAAAACAAAATTAGTATGGAAAGTTTTTTAAATAATTTTGTTCATGTAAAAATAACTTTTTAAGGGCTACACCACTCAGGCGAAAACACCTGCTCACTAATGTTAAACCCTAATGAATTTTTTAAAAATATCTCATTTGCATTTCAATATTTAAAAAAAAAATTACCATTGGATATTTAAAATCGATTTCTACAAAGGCCGTTTTTTACTTTTTCGATTTTGTTGACAGGTTTTTTTTTTATTAGGATACGTTCACTTTCGGAACCGATTTCGAAAGATTGAAAAATCGTCAGCGAGATAGAACACTTAAGATTATGAGGATGTTACAAAAACTTTTACTGATAAAAAATTAAGAAGAAAATTTATAAAAACATCATTAAATTTCACAAAATTATTAAAGTCAGTAGTGGTTTTCTTAATAAGTACCGCTTTCAATAATATATTTCTTAACTCAAGGCCACTGTAAGCATAGCTGCAAGGGGGCCCCCCCATGAGCATCTGTGCTCAGGGCCCCCAAATTTGTAAATCGGTCGCTGGATACTTATAAAATAAACACATACATTTACCCTCCTTCCCTCCCCCCCCCCCTTCACCTCCGTAATATCAACTAAGAATTGATTGTATTCGCCTGATTTTAAAATTTAAAACCAAACCCTTATTTAAATTTAACTAAAATCCCTTTTCTTCTGATGATTTTGATGAAAAAAAAGTAAAATTTATTCTTCATAAAGGACTAATAATTAAACAGTAGGATAAAAAATATTTTTTTTAGTTAAAAGAATTTAAAGTGATTGTTTCATTTTATGAAATTAGGAAATACTAATAAAATGTATCATATGTATTATTTCTGTTGCCAACATCCCTTTTTCTAAGCAAATAAAAAACGCAAAACGATAAATGAGATAAAATAAGAAAAAATTTTGAACAGGTTTCTGATATATTACACTTACATTTCGTTAAAACATGTTTGATGAAAATTACATTTAATTAAAAATTAAATCAGCATTGTTTTCATAAATGAAATGAAAGGTTTTTCTCAAAATCAGCGTTGCCAAAAAAATAAAATATCGCATCAATGATTATTAAAATAAAAAATATATGTCCCAATAAAGATAAAGTGGGACAAAGTTGTTGCACACTTTTATATTATTTATGATTAAAAAGCAAAATTTAAATTCAAATGCTCAATATATTTTCCTTTCTGCCATGTTTTTTCCAAAAAAGATAATGTCACCCTCTAATGCAGCTAAAATACAATTCATTTTTCTTCTTATTTATTTATTTATTTATTTTTTTTTTTTGAAGTTTAAACCTGCCTTTAAAAAAATATTAGACTGCAGTGTGAAATATTCGCACGGGTTCACTGGTGTTTATATATTTACAAATAACGAAACTAAATACTTTAAAATACTTTATTGTATAAATATTTAATAAAACATTCATATAAAAGAAATGCCACACTGTGCAGAAAAAATCCCTTTTACAATTTCACAGCAACAATCAAATAAAACAAATTATGAGATGATTTCAAATATTTTAATGTACAGAAAATAAGTCTTTGAACTAAGCTAATCAACTTTAGTTCCTTTTCTATATTTACAAAAAATTCATATAAAAGAAATGAACAAACATTGTGCTGAAAAATTCAGTTTCACAATTTCACAGCAATAATAACAATAATAATAATAATAAAAGATGAGATGATTTCATATATTTTTATATAAATGAAATAAGCTAATCAACTTTAGTTCTTCTTCCATATTTAGAAATAATTCATATAAAATAAATTCAACATTGTGCAGAAAAATTCAGTTTTGCTATTTCACAGTAACAATTACTTAAAACAAATTATTAGATTTTTTTTCAAATATTTTCAAATAAAAACAAATATTTCCAAATAAGCAAATCAACTTTATTTCCTTTTCTAACTATGGATGCAGAGGAAAATTTAATATCATTTGATAAAAATAGAATTTGACAGAAAAAGAAAGTAGTTTGCAATTCTTAAATCCAGCCATTAAAGGGGGAAAAAAAAGGAAAAAAGATGTGAAACTCAGTAGCAGTTAAAATTAACCATTTCACCACTGTTGATACATATTTTTTTTTTCGAAGATTATTCAGATTTTTCTCAGAAAAGCTAATTTTTAATATCAATAATTCAATTCTCAAATTATATAATTGCAATGTTTCTAATTTTTTTTTTTTAATCAGTATGTTTATTGAGTTACATATAGTTAAAAAAATAATCTCTAGAAAAAAGATATACTTAATTAATGTTTAATTTTTTTAAAGTTAAGTTTTATAGGGAAAATTTACATCCGTTGGTTTACGTAACACATATTCGTCTAAGTCTAAATAAACAAAAACAAAAATTAGAATTCAGAATTTTTTTTAAAATTTTTTTTGTACGCACGGTTTTGTATTCTATAACATAGTAAGTTGTAGTCTGAACTAAGAACATTTTTAAAATCTAATTTGTCTTGTAATTAAAAAAAAAAGAATTATATATATATATTTTTTTGTTCAGTATGTTGTTCTAGCAGGGCCATTGCTAAAAGTTCTGAAGTCCAGGAGGACCCAATCAAGCCAAATAGGGAGCCCATGACCTGTTATTAATTGCCATCCCCTTTCTATAAGGCCACAAATTATATACATTTTCTATGCTTTAAAATATAAATATGAATATATAAATAATATTTATATAAGTATATTTTGTATTTTTAATGTTATCTGACTATAAAAGTACAAAGTACGGAATTTTCAATTTTCAATAGAAGGTCAAAACAGGTTAAAAATATCAGCTATACCATATTTACATACCAAATTTGCCTCTCGCCGCCAATAATAATAATAATAATAATAATAATAAAATAAATCAAATAAATAAATATAATCAAGTGATTCCGGACCCCGTCGTAGTTGGCCCATGCTTTAATCAAGCCCTGAAATCCAGTACAAATTATACCTATCCCTCCCTAACTTACATGTTATAAGTTATAATCAATATATATAGTGTATAAAAATATTCAAGTCAATCTGGCTACTTTCTGACACATTTTTAAACAAACGCGTGAAATTGACCGTTGCTCATAGTCACAAATTATGTAATCGAACAGTTTATCAATATTTCAGTAAGGACAGAAAATATTTTAGAAAATGATGTCAAAGTTGGTGTTTTGAACCGAATTTTTGAATGCGACATAGCAGGAAAGGAAAAACTGTTGTCAGGAGACAACAACCGCTTACAATTCAAGATGCAATTAATTTATCGAAACATGAAAAAAAAAACTGTTCTATTCTAAATCACTTTAATAGTTACGCCTGCAAGTGTCATGCTTTATCGTTTCGTAAATTTGTCGGAAAATTTTGCATTGGTGAGCGCGGGGGAAATATTTTTTCAATAACCGCCTTAAGGTAGTTCTTAAAAAAATATTTTTCTCCGTTCAACAACGCAAAACTTTCTGGGACATTTTCTGACTCATTTTGAAGCATAAAAGCATAATATACTTTCAGGAAAGATTGTTGAAGTGATATGGAATCGAACAATTTTTTTCATTTTTCGATAAATGAATTATATCGTGAGTTAAAAGCGATTGTTGTCTCTAGATGCAATTTTTTTCCTTTCCTTGCGCTGTCCCATCCGGAAATTTTGTTCAAAGCGCATCTTTGGCAGAATTTTCTAAAAAAAAGTTTGCCTTTAATGAAAAAAAAAAAAAAACTTTCCGATTACATAGTTTTTGAATAAGAGCACCCGCCAATTTGATACCCGCCAATTTGGTGAACAAAAATAAATTAACAAAATGTTTCAGCAAGTAGCCAACCGTTCGGAATAACCTCGCACAAATCAAGGTACATTTATTGAAAATTTCATAAAAATACCTTCATTATTATTTTAAAGTTCTGAACAAAACACCGGGTTCGGACAGTGTTTTCATTTTTGACTGAATGATCGAAAATTCCCTTTATTTATTTTTCAATAAATACACACTGCAAATTCCCAGCACACATTGGGAAAGCATTTGAAACACTTTGATTAGAAAAAAAGTGTTCCAGTTTCCTTAATGTGTACTGAATTGTGTTCCGAATATGCTCTGCTATAAAGAAAGTCTTCCGAAAGTGTTCTGATCAGGATATTTGTTAAATCTAAACTTGGGAACACATTTGAGAACAGGTTGGGAACACATTTGGGTACACTTGTTAAATAATCGCTTTCAAAAAGTGCGCTAGAAAGTGTGCTGAACAAAAGAAGTGTTCTTAGAAGTATTCTAAAAACTGTTCCGAAAAGTGCTCTTCAAAGTGTACTAAAAAAGTTAAGTAAGTGTTCTGAAAAAAAGTAAGTGTTCTGAAAAGTGTATAAATATTTGCAGTGCTAGAGAATCGCGATCCAGGTTTCCTGTATAAAAATTGTGATTGTATACCTACCACATTTAAAAGCTTGTATCACATTTTTTGAAAAATTCTCTGTAAAGCATATAGTTTATGTAATTAGCATAATAGAGTACATATTTAATTTTATTTTTAATTTGAACATCGCCTTTCTCTGCGATCGATAGAAAGAAAGAGAAAGAAAGAAAAGCTTGCTCGAGAACGTGACTTTTATTTATAAATCGAATAGCTCAGATTACCAATTAGATGATGCATTTCTGCTTTTTTCCCCCCTTTACGTTTGAATCCCTGTAACAAAAACTGAGAGTCGATTTTCTCTCTCTCTCTCTTTTATTATTATTTTTTTTTATTTACCCATAAAGAGCGAGTTTTACATCTTTTATTTATTACATTCTTTTATTTATCTCAACCAGGTTTTTGCATGTAAATATGGAATTTTGTAATCGATTTTAACCCACTTCCTGATAGGCTAGAATTATAAAAATTATGTTCAAAAGTGCGTTTTGGATGACAGTACAACGTTTCATATTTCTAGAACTTATTTATAAATTAATAACTCAATTTGAAGCATTTTTACGTTTTGATCAATTACTCAATATTATTCATGGTTGCAATTGTATAGGAGTTACATCAAACGAGTTACGCAATCGAAAATGACATTCTAAGCAAGCATTTTCATTCACAAAACTTAAAACAATTGCTATAATCGCGTAGAAATGGCAAACATTTTTAGCGATTTTTCATTTCACCAGCCCTAAGACCTCAAATTCAGTAACAGAGGAATGAAAAAAATTTGAATATCAGTATTAAAATTTAACAGATTTATGAAAGAAAATGCATGTGTTCCCTTAAGGCTGCTCGTCAGTAAACTTCCCGATTCCCCTCGCTAATGTCATTCCTATGGGCGTAGGATGCATTCGTATTTTTAAAATATCTCCTCGGAAAGTTAATATTTTTAACTTCTGTTTTCTTTGTATTGTTCTTAAAGAATGTCTCTTTTTTTTCTTAGTTGTCAATTTTTTTCTAAAATATATACTTAATTTTATACGAAATGTTAAAATCGTATTCAGTTTCGCTAAGATTTTAACACATAAAAATATAAATTAAGCACATAGTTTAGAAATATTTTGATAACTAACAAAAAAAAAAAGAGACATTCTTTACGAACAGTACACAAGAAACAGAAGTTAAAAATATTAATTTCCCGAGGAGATATTTTAAAAATACGAATGCATCCTACGCCCATAGGATTAACATTAGCGAGGGGAATCGGGAAGTTTACTGACGAGCAGCCTTAAACGTGACGTCATTTTTGCTGACAGAAGCACACTGTCTCTCTCCGATTACCACTCTTTGTAGTGTTAAGGGGAACGTTTGAGCACAAATTACTTACTAAGTATGAAATCCGTGCGTTTAAGATCCCTTTGTGCCAAACCTTCGTATAGGAGGAATTAAAGCCAATGTAATTTAGTGCATTTAGACTCAATCATTGGGAAAAGTTCAAGTTTTCTGAATGAAAATGTACTTTTCAGTCTAATGTCTTTCAAAAATGTCCTTTTTCCAGGTGAAGTGTAATTTTTTCCTGCTGAAAATTTGTCTTCTATTTGGCTCTAAAAAGCGTGTAATACATGGTTTCAGTCGTGATGTCATTCATGATGTTTTGATTGAAAAGAGAAAAAACGGACTCTAAACGAACGAGGTTGATATGTTTTATTTCCTATTTAATATAAATCATAGAAAATGTTAACGCATCTAAAATAGTAAGACACTTACCTATAAGATATAACTATAGTATGCACACGAAATAGGAAATAAAACATAGGAACTGTTGGTTTCGTGTCAGTTTGACGTCACATTGAAAGTGTTCATGATCGATTTTCATATGAAGATCAGCCATGGAAAGTGTTAGAGCTGGTGGAATGAAAATTTCTGAAAATGACGTCATTTTGACGCAGTTATAGGAAAATGTTGCAGTTTTTAAATAGATTTTATTTTCTAGATGATGTCATTTCACTTTTAAGGTCTTCGAGTCTCTCGACTTTTTAAAACACAATCTATTCAAATTAAAAATAAATTTTACTTTAATTGTAAATGAGAAAATGTCATTAATAAAAACATAATCAATAAATATATAATAACCCCATTATTTCCCTTATCTTTGCAACGACGGAAGTAACCAGATTGCTACCATTTTGAAGAAATTTCAATAATAATTTCTAAAAGAAAATACCAGAATGAAAATATTTCGAAAAATAATTAGTTGCATTCTCATCTACAAATAAACAGCTTTCAGCTAAAAAAAATTATTTTAAAAATTCGTTCAATAGAAAGCTTAGATCAGATGACGACAGAAACAAACTTGTATTTTAAATACGTAAGATTTTTAGTTTTTTTCCCCTAAAATTTCAGATTCTTCACCGAAAACTAAATATTTTACCTGTTAAACAAATATTTAATTGCTTTGTTACAAAATGCGAAACTCTTTGTAAAATCTTTGTAAATTTTTGTTTAGATAAAAGCGATAATATTTTCCCGTATTTTGAAATAATGCATAAATGAATAGGCGCTGAAAGACATAAATAATAAAAACCGTTTTGTAAAATATAACTGATATATATTTTTTTGTTCTTAGATGAAAGATATTTTTTTTTTCTGTATTTTAAATTAATAGCTTTAAGAATAAACAGTCTTTGAAAATTATCGTTGCATCAAATGAGTAAAATTTTTAATGTCGGATAAATTCAGTGGCAATATAAATTTTTCCAAGTACTTTATATGCAAAATTACTTTGCTTTTTCTAGTTAGTTGTTAATGTGAAGTAATGGCGAAAATGTTTTCCTTTTTCTATGTCTGAAATGTGAAGTTTATAGAGATGTTTGAAGTCAAATTTAACAAGTAAATATACTAAAAAAAATTGTTTATTGGAAATAATTTATGAATTAGATTTGCAGTTTATTATGAAATAAAACACGCTTTTCAAAATATAACTAATAATATTTTTAATTTTTAGATGAAAGATTAGTTTAGTATATATTTTAAATCAAATAGCTTTTAAAAATAAATAGTCTTTGATAGTTAATAGATGTTTCAAACTAGTAATTTGTTTTTAACGCCAGTTAAATTCAGTGCCGTTATAGAAATTGCCAAGCATATTCTAAGAAGATTGCTTAGCTTTTTTTGGATTAATCAGAAATGTGAAATAACGACGAACATAATTTTTTTGTTTGCCTGTGTCTGAATTTTAAATTTAAAAGAAATGTTTGAAATCACACAGTGTGTATAACGTGTTGACGGAGGATGCTGTCTATGAAAATAACTTATTTTATGATTGAGTTTTTCTAGAACAGAACCCAAACCGAACCCGAAATGGATGAAAATGAATCCATATTTCAATACAATTATGGAAAAGTACAGTCTACAATTATATCTCTAATATAAACTTTGCATTTAATGTTGAAAATGAACATATATATGTTACGGTCAATATGGTTAATCCGGTCATTATTAACAATAACTGGACATAAAGGCCGGTTATTATTTATAATAACCGCGGTCATTATTAATAATAACCGGTTATTATTAATAATGACCGGATTAATCATATTGACCGTAACGTATACATATTAATTAATGCTCAAATATATAGTTTTTTTCATCCGAAAAATATATTCTAGTGTTTTTTTTTTTTTTTTTGTGAAAAATTGGGTGAACTTGAAACATACCTACAAGATTCCAAGACGACTCGACCCCGAAACAATTAGGTTCCCGTCTTCGGTCGGGTTGCGGACAAACAGGCCGGAGTCACTGAGGGAGTTCTACAAACTCACTCAGTCAGTGAGTTCGAACTTTCTATTGCTAGATACATCCACTACAGCTCACTTTGTTGGCCCTGGAGGCTAGCTTTAACTGACTGGCTATTTTGAGGCTGGCTTTAACTTATGCGCATGCGCACATTCTATGTTTGTTCAGATCTCAGACACGGTACTGTTCAGTAAGTTATCTTAGATGAGTTTTGTGGTGTGAACAGGTATTCAATTCCGAGAGGGTACCACCTAAAAAATGGCAGTCTAACATGTCTTAAATATCCAGTGCGAACAGAGTATTAAGAAGAAATCACCTTAAAAATATGGAACCTGGACTGTCTGTAAAATCGTGGCAAAACTAATTTTTGCAAGATTAATTTTGTTGTAAAATATTAGACCTTTTTTTTTTTTTTGCAACAAATATTTTTTATTTCTATCAAACATAAATAAGTAAATGCAAAAACTAGTCGCTGGGGGCCACCGTAATATTTACCCATCATGGATATGCGTAATATAAAATATGAAAATAAAACATGCGTAAACTATTTATAAAATGCATTGCAATTCGAATAAAATCCTAGCTTGAGGACGTCATAAACTTTAAATCGAGGCTAACGAACAGAAAAGGCTACCGCGGTGCTTTACGGGTATCTTTTTTACAGACCGCCGGAATCACGTGATGCTCGAATGCACCAATGAAGGTGTACGAAAAGAGCATCACGTCACTCTGGCGGTCTGTAAAAAAAGATAAGTGGAATGCACCGCGCTAGCCAGTCTTTTTCGTTAGCCTCGCTTTAAATTGCATAAAAGAAACATCCTTATAACTCCAAAAATGATAATCATATTAACTAATAGTTTATTGCGTCGGATTAAGTGTCTCATTTCCAATTAAAATATATCTTTGAATTCAAATTTGAATGAAATACAGGGTCATAAAAAATCGAAGAGTGTGGTAAATAGGATTACAAATATCTCGGCAACTCATTATCCGATCGACTTCATTCTTTATGCAAAATTTATGTTTTTTGTTGTCTTTTATATTCAATCCTTAAAATAAACAATTTCAAAAAATTTTATGTACCTTTTATCAGAACGAACATTTCAAGAATCCGAAAAAAATAGTTCCGGATAATCGAGGTTACTGAAATTCAATAGACTTCTTCTCATTATTACATACTAAGTACGTACCAAATTTTAAGTCTCTAGTCAATTTGTTCGGGAGACAGAGCGTTTACAGACACACAGACAGACAGACGGCATTTTTTTTTTTCTAAAAGTATGTTTTTCGGAATTTCCAGTGTCTGAAACGTGTAAATCCGTCAAATTTTTTTTTCAATTTTTCAAACGATCATATAACTTACGCTATACTACATATGATGAGTAAGTAATAAATAATAGTCTAAATGAATTGCAAGCTGTTGTTTGTTCTCCTTGTCGGGTTCGGCTTTATTTTAAGAAGAGTTTTCGGGTTCAGGTCGGGTACAGCCCGAACAATCTAAGACTCTGTACTGAAGATGGTTTCATTGTGTCATGCATAATTGAAACTAAATGTAAACTCCACTTTTAAAGCTAAATATGTTCTTGAATTTTACATATATGCATACGTTTATAAACTGTGCATCTCACACAGGAATTAACTCTATGAAACGATACCAATGCATAGTAATGCAGAGATTTATATTATAAACTATTCTACAGCTCTGATATTTTCACTAATGGATAAACCTTTAACGATGACTGTGTTTATACTGCATTCGAGTACTTCATATTCTATTTTCAGATGTATCCTAGCTTCCTGTTAAAATGTAAAGTGGCTAAGATAAAATATTTTGCCAGCAACTATTTACAAAAGTGTAAATTTAAAAACTAAATCCTTTTCAACTTTGTCGTTTTAATAAAAATAACAAATTTCTAAATGAACTTAGGCTTGGATCTTTAAAAAAATATTTCTGACATTAATGCAGCTCAATTCGGATGTTAGTTTTAATGGTCTGCCCTTGGGGAGTTAGTTTGAAAATCTTCGCAGATTTTGAATTCTATGTTGTGCTTAATGGTATTTAATTTGACCAAAGTTCGTCAAACTCCATAAATTCAATGATACGACAACTTTTCTGATAAATTCATTTCTATCTATATGCAAATAAAGAGGTATTTTTTGTAAAAGCCATCGAAACGGCTTTTCTTGAACCATCCAGAACAAAACTATAAAATATTAAATCTTACAACAAAAATTATTTCAATTATATTAGCAGACAATTGTTAAAAGCATTTTCATTTACTTTTGACACATCCAATATACAATGCATTTCATTTTTAACACTTTCCAATATAGTTGAAAAGTGTTTGTGATTTCGATTTGTCTAAACGTCTGTCTGTGTGTTTGTTTCGTCTGTATGTCTGGCCATTCTCTAACTTCACGTAAACATACCCGGATTGCCATGTAATTGATATATGTTATTGAGGTTTGCCATGGCATGTTTGCTATCGAAAATGAAGTGAGTAGCATTTATAGTTGGTTTACGGGGACATTCAAACGAATTCCGTTACATTAAGATCAATGAAGAAAAATCGTTTGCGGTGTATTTTAATGGTGTTATACTATTTCGAACATATTGAAATTAATATATATCACTGAGGTGCACTACAAGAGGCTTACTATGGAATATGTTGCGCATAGCATCCATTGTTTATTTACAGGGATACACAAAAGAATTCCGTTACAGTACTGTCTATTAAAAATAATTGCTGATTGTGCGTTTACATTTGTGGTGTGCGTTTTTAAATTTAACTAATTTTCTGTCTATTACTTGGGGTGTATAAATTCTAATAATTATATACAGGGCAGCACAAAATATCTCAAGAGGGACACTCAAACGGATTCCGTTACATTATGGTTAATGAAGAAAAATAGTTTGCAATGTAATTTTAATTATGTTATACTATTTCAAACATATTGATACATCACTGAGGTGCACTACAAAATGCTTACTGTAGATGTTATGCTGTGCATAACATCATTTATTGTTCATTTACAGGGACATACAAAATAATTATGTTACAGTACTGTCTATGAGTGGTAATTGCTGGAAGTGTGTTTAGAACTGTGATCTGTGTTTTTAAATGTAACTAATTTTTTGCGTGCTACTTTATGTGTATAAATTCTATATATCATTTACAGGGGTGCATTCTGGAGTTCATTTCTGTTTATTGACGGAAATTTCTGAAGTAGAATTTTGAACTGTGGTATGCTTTTCCTAATTCAACTAAATTTTAGCATACTATGTAGCATATATACAAACATATAGATCATATACAGCGCTGCACAAAAAAAATTTGGATACTTTTGTGACTATAGATGGTAATTACTTAAATTGGGTTTTCAAATGTGTTATGCGTTTTCCACATACATCACTCTAAATGTGTTGGAAAGTGTTTCGCAATCTATGCTTGACGCATAATTTTTCTTTCTTGTTGTAATTATAACAGGATATTTTCCTGAAAGTTTCAAAAGTGTCCGTTTACTATTGGGGCATAATTTTCTACCCTTTTAAAATGAAATTAATAACAATATAATAAATTATAACACCTTGTAATAATACATTTATTTAAATGCTAAAAAGTGTAAATTAACAAACATAATAAATACATAGTAAAATAACTTTTATTAGGTTGTTTGACATGTTTCAACTCACTCCGAGCCCTTTTCAAAAACAAACGAGAATATTCCATAATTGAACGATCTTTGATGATAATAAGTATAATTATAAGTATAACAGTAAAACCACAGCCCTGGCAAGATTATATCAAGAAGAAACCATCCAAGTAAATTTCAATGAAAGCAAAATAATTTTTCCCTCCAGTCTATACTATCCATCCGTAATAAGAGAAACCATAGAGATACTAACACGCAAAAATACAATAGGTAACGATGCAGCATCTTTTAAATTACCGAAATTGTGGCTCGAATGACTCCATGGTTACAAATATGGAAATAAACAGCCAAATAAAAATAAAAGTTAACTTGCCTAATTTTTAAAAAAGTACATGAAAATGAAATAATAGCATTTTAAATAATAACTTCAAAGCCCGTGCAATTATGGAATATTCTCATTTGTTTTTGAAAATGGCTCGGAGTGAGCCAAAACATGTCAAACAACCTAATAAAATTTATTTTACTGTGTATTTATTATGTTGTTAACTTACACCTTTTAGCATTTAAAGAAATATGAAATTAATAATTTTAAAAATCAAATATCTTATAAATAAATTTTCACTTTGAAATACTACGATACTGCTTCATAATAATGGCGAGATTTATTAGCGTTTTGCATGTGTTTTGGAATGTAAAAAATATTACAAACTATTCGGCAGCTCTGACATTTTCACGAATGGATAAGCCTTTGACGGTGACTCTGTGCTGCTGCACAGCATTCGCGTACTTTATATTCTATTTTTAGATTTCTCCTAGCTCCCTGTTAAAATGTGCAGTGGCCAGAAAAAAGGTTTTGCCAGCACTATTTGCAGATTTGTAAATTAAAAAAGAAAATCTTTTTATACTTTAATTCATTTTAATAAAATAAGAATTCTGAAGCTAAAAAAAAATCATTTTCTTTTACTTGTTTTGTAAAATAAATTCTTTCAGTTATCTGCTTTTTTGGTGCTAGTTTGAAGAAGAGAGCCAGCAGTTGTTCGATTTCTTAATTTCATTTTAATCATATTAAAATATCTTTTGAAACATTTACCTGTGTTATTAAAATTTAAAAGGGAAAATGAAAAGAAAAACTGAAAATTCACCAATATGAAGCGTTTATATAAATTTCCATTTAAACAATATATTTTAAATGCGCAGGTTCAGTTATATCTCTGAAAGAAAGATCTAACATAAACTTTACCATGTTAAATCTTTTTTCTTATTTTTTCAAAGCGATATTTATTAAGTTCGTTGTTTATAACAATTACTTTATGATAGCAGAATTTGTCACATGGCATACATTGTTTTTTCATTAATAGTATAGTGTTAAGGCATTAAATATGTATGTAGCATCTAAGGTTTTTTTTCTTTATTTGCTCACAGGCTATCAAAGCCTGGAGAGCTAATGAGCTCGTAGGTTCTGTATGTACGTATGTATGCACATAACGCAATAACTCTTGATAGAAATATCCGATTTGCTTCAAATTTTGTATATAGGTTCATTCTGATAAGGCGCTTCCCTGATTAGTTTTGGGGGTATATTGGTTAAGTATATAATTTGGGGAAACGGGGGACTAATCCCCCTTTAATTTATTCATGCAGAATTATCCAATTTGCTTCAAATTTTGAATATAGGTTCATTCTGATAATGCGCTTCCCTGATTAGTTTTAGGGGTTCATTTGCTAAGTATAAAGAGGGGAAACGGGGGGCTAATCCCCCCTTAATTTATTCAGGCAGAATTATCTGATTTGCTTCAAATTTGGTATACAAGTTTTTCTGATAAGGCGCTTCCCTGATTAGATTTGGAGGTTCATTCCCTGTATAAAGGGGGAAACGAGGGGGGTAATCTTCCCCTTAATTTAGCTAAATGGGTATTTTATGCAGAATTACCCGATTTGATTCAAATTTGGTATACAGTTTTATTGTCGATTTCTTTATTCGCAATTTCCGCAATAGCTCTATCTCAAGAACTAATGCTTGGAACTTAATAAAATTTTATATTCAGTTAGTCCCTGAGATAAATGGGTGCTGATTAGTTTTTGGTAAAAATCGCCCGACAGGTGGCGCTGCTATGCAGCATTTTTTGCGAATTCTGCAATAGCTCTATCTCAAGCACTAATGCTCAGAATTTAATAAAACTTTATTTTCAGTTAGTCCCTGATATAAATTGGTGCTGATTAGCTTTTGGTAAAAATCGCCCAGCAGGTGGCGCTGCTATGCAGCATTTTTCACGATTTTCGCAATAGCTCTATCTCAAGAACTAATGATCAGATTTTAATCAAACTTTATATTCAATTAGTCTCTGATATAAATTGATGTTGATTAGTTTTTGGTAAAAATCACCCAGCAGGTGGCGCTGCTATGCAGCATTTTGCAGGATTTACACGATTTTAGCGATAGTCATATTTCAAGAACTAATGCACGGAATTTAATAAAACTCGAGTTTCAGTTAGACCTGGATATAAATGGGTGCTGATTCTTTTTAGTGTATTCGAAACCTGAGTGATGAGATAGAAGAAAGTTTTGGGATTGACACATCCGACTAGTTTTTCGAGGGGCATTATTCTTTGAAATGAGAGTATAATATACAATTAGTGTGAATAGCCTGTGAGCTGAATGCCATCAGTTTAACTGGGCACTGTTCTTTTTATTTATTCTTGTTTTGTTTTTGTTTTAGGGATAACATGAACAAGGTGCCAGATATTCGTATCCCTATATATTATTTATTAAATTCGGACGATCTTAGTCAATTTTTATTTTTTTAAGTATAATTGGTTACACTATTTACATAATATTATTTTATTTCATGTTTCCATTTTGTATAAAAATGGAGGATAATCCAATTTACACTTACAAGCTGTTACTTTATGCATTATTAAATTGATGAAAAATGTAAACTCTAAAGAATTTTTAAACAGCAAAAAATACAATCAACCTCATATCTTATTCCATATGATGTAACGAATAAATGACTAAAACGACACTTTTGAGAAAGATATCCAATACATAAAATATTAATCCCTATAAGTTTTCGAAATATCATTATCTTTACAATAAAAAATAATCCCCGCAGATTTTTGTGCGGAAGATAAAAGAAAACGGATTCGAAATTAAATTTTCCTCCCTTTGTTCAAAAAAGCAAGAAATTTAGTTTTCTCGTCGGCGGCATCTTATTTTTCCAGTTTTGCTGTCGAAATATATTTTAACATTTAAAAAGTTTTGAATTTTCTTGCCGCCTACACACTTTTATCTTTTTGTGATTGAACATCTTTTTCTCGCTTGCTTCATTGCTGTAAGAAAGTACAGCGGGGATTATGGAAATGATATTTTGAAATATACAGGGTGTCCAGCTACTAGATCCCCAAAATTCTGTTTAAAGTCAAACAAAAATCTGAAATGAAAAGAAATCAGTCTATATTAATGCAATTAAGTGAAAATAATCTACAGCATACCTCTAAAATATCACGTACTTACTATCATACTTTTAATGATAAAAATATAAAATAAATAATAAACGGGGCTTTACAAATTTGATAAAATCTGGTAGCCAGCAAGAAATTCCAGTCGCCAGTAAAAATACTTACCCCCCGCCGTCAGTGATTTTGAAAAACACCACATTTATTTTTATGAGTTAATTGAGAAAATATAATAACACGCATAGTTTAGAATTACTAGTTACATTGTTTGGAATAGTATACAATTTAGAAAGATAATATTAACTAAGTTTCGTATTGAAAATGATCAATTATCAAAATTATATATCTTTAAAAAATATACTGTAAAGGCTTAATTAACCGAGGAAAATGCTTATTGCCGAATACGTCAAATGTCCTGGTAGTTGAGCGCTGCAAAAAAAATATATATATATATATATATATATATATATATAAGCAATAACCATCACAACACAAACAAAACAGCTAAATATCCGTGTGAACAGCGCCAGAAGCTGCTGCATATTAGAAGCTGCATATTATATGCATTATTATTCTGTGCATTAGCTGCACACAAATTCAATATAATCCAGCAAAAACATGACTTTGGCCTGAACTAGCACCACCCCCCTCACCAGAAACAAGACAACACAAGAAAACACAATTAGAAAATATATGTAAAAATAAACAGAAACAAGCTGCGGCCTCATCAGCAGTGGGTAAATCAGCAGTGGGTATGTTTCGTAGATACATAATATTTTTTAACTTTCAATCAATTATCATAATTTCTAATGACGTTGTTTAACAACATATATCGCTTAGAAAGCACTCGTTTCAGCTTTTTATTCGGTTATTTTTTTGTTATCTATAAATACATCAATAATAATTGGCGTATTTCATTAAAATGAATTCAGTTATTAAGATGATACTGAAGTTTTAATATAATATTCAGTAATTAGGGAAGCAATAAAAAGTAAGATGTTTCTTGTTGCTGTACAAAGACATTTTTTGTTGTCTTCATGTAAAAGCGCTATCTTTATATACATATGTATATAAAGCCCAAAAATGAAAATGATTTAATTAACCTTCTTAAGTGTAGTTAATTATCTAGCTTTTTGAATTTGTGTAATGTAATTAGTACAGGATGTCTCTCTTCTCTCTCTCGCAAAAAAAAAAAAGAAAGAAAACGGCAGTGTAATTTAAACAATCCATACACTGTAAAAAAAAATAAAAATCCTCAGGCTACTAAACATTTTTTAGTATATTTGTATTCCACAGATTTTTTTAATAACCGGTACTATAAACCGTAATCGTTGCTAGCTGTTTTCTCAGTAATGTTGCTAGCTGTTTTCTAGCAATGTTACTAGCTGTTTTCTAGTAATTCTTACAGATTTTCTTGTAACTAAGAATACAAAAAAATAATAATAATAATAATAATAATTGCAAAGATCAATGAGAAAAACTAAAATTTTTTTAGTAGATTGACCCCCTTTTTTTTTTTACAGTGTAATGTAAAGTTAACAAAGCGCGAAAGACTTTCGAGTACCACTTGGGATACAACAATGGAGTGTGTAATATGAGACGAGCTCAGGCCGTGCCCGGGCACGACGTAGGCTCGGACTCAATTTTTATATCAGTCTTCGGGCTGGGGCGGACTTAAAGTGAAAATTCGTTTATTCACAAATTGAAAAAAGAAACAAAAAACTTGCTATTTGAGAAACAAGAATGTAGTTTAAGTTTTTAAAAATGTTTCACAATCTTTTAAAAATCAATTTTCAAATGGAATTTAATTGTTATTGATGGGATATAAGGGGGGGGGGGGTTCTCGCTGACTTTCGGCCAACGTTAACAATTTGGCTAATTAGAAATAAAAAACGTTAGCTAAGTGAAAAATTTGTTAGCAAAATAGATTCGTCATGAAACACTGAAAAATCGATCTTTAACATCTTAATGTACCATTCTTTTTTTTTTTTTTCAGTATGTTCTAAAATAACCCAAGTTTTTGTAACTACTTACAGATCAGTTATCCATCTAAATTCAACTATCTGCTACAAAAACTATTAAACACATGTACATTTTGAATACCTTGAGCAATCAAGAAAAAAATAACCCAATTTAATTCATTAAAATGTTATGAAATAAAACTTCCAACCCATGATAACTAAGGATCTTAAGATATATTTAATGAATTCTGAAAATTGAAAATATAAACAACAAAATATATGTTACATTAAAATAAAACTTTATTTTTCTAGAATTCTTCGACTTTTCATTGAAGCCCATATTTCAAAGGCAGTTTCAAAATTGTACTGTTGCCTATTAGGCCCGTTAACGCATACTGAAATGACATTATTCACACTTTTTATATTCATTCGATTTCTCATTTTAGTTTTTGTTGAGTTCATCACACTGAACCCTCTCTCACAGTCCACTGAATGTAGTGGCAAGTGGCACGATTTCAGAAAAATACAGCATATTACTTGTTATGGAATAAATCTGCTGCAGATCGTTTCTTCGAATGAAATCTGTGGAATCTCCTAAATTTCATGGTTCTGTAACGAGAACTCAAGAAACTTTTAAATAAATGCCATTCTGACGATAACTCAGAAAAGGAACTGCGTGTATCATCCAAATGCATAAGGTTAAAAATTGATTCAATTTCTTTTATACACCCAGAAAAAAGTTTTGTTGAATCAACAAAAATTTGGTTGACCCAACAAAACTTTTTGTTTAAATATAGGTCAATTGAAATTTTGCTTGAATCAACGAAAAAAATTTTTTTTTTGCAATTCCAAAAAAAATTTTGTATCGTCAGCAAAAAAATGTTTTGTTAATTCAAGTAAAATGGTTCAATTTTACTTGAATTTTGCTGAAACAACCAAAATGTACTCAACAAAACATGTTTTGTAGTTTTAATCAATTCCTTTTTCTGGGTGTACCATAGTTTTTAAAAGCGTCCTTTAGTAACGAGTAACGCGAATAAGAGTATCACCTGTACTGACACACACACACACACACACACACAAAAGAAATTGAACACTTGCAATTTGGCGAGTTTAATCGTTCGTTTACTCGCCAAATGCAGCATTTTGTCGCGATTTGGCGCAATGGCGAGCGGCAGTGAGAACCCTGGATATAAGGAGAAATAGTCTATTTGATACTGAAGTATCTACACGGTCAGTGTTAGTAACATAAAGAAGCTGTGGGATATCCTTTGTCTATCCTCGCTTTCTGTTTGAAGTCCTTTTACAGAAAAACTGTAAAACATAACTCATGGCTTTCTGCCATAGTTGCACAATGATATTTTAAAAGAATAACTTTTGTAGATTTGTGCTAGTAATTGGGTATAAATAATCAATTCTCTATTTTAAATCGATTTTCAGGGACATGAAAAATCACGAAACGTTGCCATGAGGGAGTATTTAGTAATAATAGTTATTTTTATGACACAAAATTTTTCCGGGCTCTGATGACACAAATTTTTTCTTGCTCGGTCTTCAGAAAAAGATCTCGAATCCATCTCTAAATGAGTAATAGATAAATAGATAGAGCGAATGGAGTTTAGTAGTAATTGTCCAGAAACTTGCGCACGAGTATATGTCAGTCTGATGTTTTCCCCGGAACAGCATTGTTACAATTCGAGTATTGTTACAGTGTTTTCCAAACACGAAATCATTTTAGTCTGTTCTCAAATCCAAATTGACTACTTTCTGACTCCTTCCTGAATTCATATTTGTTCGCAAACGCAGTGGTAGGTGTTCTTATTCAGAGACTATTTAATCGAACTGTTTTGTTTTCCATTTTTCGAAGAGCAGGAAAATTAAAATTATCTGTCGTCATGAGGCAACAATCGCTTATAACACCCAAGATGCAATTTTTTTTAACGAGAAATGAAAAAAAAAATATATATAATTCGATCACAAATCACTTCAATAATCATTATCAAATCATTATCAATATTTAAGATTGTTCACATTAGACATTTTGTTGCAGTATAAAGAATTAATAAAATACCTCATGTCTAATGAATAATTGTGCAAATAAAACTTAATCGATAATTTGAGCATTTTTATCGATTCTGTGAATGCATACGAGCATAGCATACGGACATATAAACGATAATAACTTATTAAGGCTGTTCTAAAATTTAAACGGACAACTTTCTGAGACATGAAAGAAGTGAGTTTTAATCTTAGACTCATAAAAATAGCATGTTCTCTTTTTCAGAAATTATGAAAATAGCGTGTACCATTTTTTGATCGAAGAGAATGTTTCAGAAAATTTCGTGTTGAGCGGGGAAAAATTAACTTTTGAGAACCGCTTTAAAAGATTTCGGCAATGTTTAAGAGAATCATAATAGCTTTTATAGTTCATATCACCATGTAATTAATTCGACTAAATTGTAAATATTTGCTTTATTTGAAATCCTTTTGAAGAATAAATTCCAGAAATTATTTAGATTAGGAGAAAGGACTTGCAAGAGTTTTGATTCAGAAAATAAATATACCAGCGATAATTAAACTTTAATGTAAAGGTATTTCAAAAATTGTTGCAGCTATTACCTTTATTTTATCACACACACACGCATATATATATGTACATTAATGGAATCACATGGAGAGATGAATCTTTGCTATTCACAGAGCCATGTTTGCACTCGGAGAAGGAAAATGATCTGAATGCATTTGTTTGCGGAGGACATGTTTTCTCGGTTTAAAGTACAACACCTGTAGCTTTTGAAAAGCGGTCTGTGTTTATTTTAAAATGTATTTTATAGCATCTAATAAAAATAAAAAATAAACGAGCCAGGTAAGTAGTTATATTTTGAGCTTTTATGTTTCGTTGCATAAAAATCAAATTGTTTTTTAGGAAGCAGGCAGTTTTTACGAGAAATCTGATGTTAGTATCATTTGTAAATTACAAGATCATCAGATATTAACTTAAAAAGTCAAAATATTTTTTTTCTGAATAAACGTAAGTTAAAATATTATCCATACTTGTTGTTTTTGAACCTAATGAAATAAAGATGCTTTATAACGTTTATTTTTATTTTCATTTATTTATTTATTTTTTACACGAACTGCATATGAATTAGTAAACTTTTGAATCTAAATACTGCCTGCAAGTAACTTCTGACCTCGCTGCACATCAGATTTCCAAACACAATTTGCGAGTAATATTGAGTTTGAAATATCTCATGAAAAGATAAATTTCAAATGAATACATTCATATATCGCTGAAGAAAAGTGACACAACTCAAAAATACTATATCTCCCAGGAAAGTAAAAAGAAAACTGGTATTTTTTTACCGCAACCTGAAACTATAGCACTCCGTCGTAGACAATATTCCGTTTCAGCTAAAGTTTACTCTATGTCTATGGATTCGTCGGGACCTGAAAGTCCTTCCACGTTAGAGAGATTTCATTCTTACACAGAGTTTGCTTTAGACGGAGTTTACTGTGTACACACCAGACAAAACTTTGCGTTCTCTTTCCGATTAGTTGTGTTTTGAATGATTTCGTTGCATGTTTTTCATTTTGTTTCTACTGCATGCGTGTCGGTAGAAAGGTTATGTTTGTTTGTTTAATAATAACAGGATTAATTAAAGAAAATAATTAATCAACATCATTATCTGATAAAATCTGTGTTAATAATAAGATATAGCATGGTATATTAATGAAGAATTAATAAAATACCCCCCTCCCGTCAGTCAGATGAAAAATTCTGTAAATAAAAATTCATCGATAATTTGAGCAATTTGGACCGAATTTCTAGATGCTAGCAGTCCAAAAAAGCTCTCTATGAAACAAACATTCTCTTATAACTCAAAATGTAAAAATTTTACTGAAAAATAAAAAACTCTATTGGATTAAAAATAGGTGTTCACCCGTTAATGTCTGTACTTATACTTATTTATACATTTTACCAATTTTTTTCAGACATTACTTATAAAGAAGCATGGTCAAAAATTTCCATTAAAAACGTCCTTCATTTAAAAAAATTAAAAACCGAGGTGAAAGCGCTTTTGTTAGGTGGTGGAAGTTTTTATTGGAGACTGTTTTTAATTTTTTTAAATGAAGCACGTTTTTAATGGAAATTTTTGACCATGCTTCTTTATGTATGCTCAAGTAATGTCTGAAAAAAATTGGTAAAATGTATAAATAAACTCTATTGGATTCTAAATTACTTTAATAGTCAGTCCTGCCAACTTACCGTTCTTACATTTAAAAATCAGTTGTTGAATGATTCAGAAAGTTTCGGGTTGTTATCAAGGAGAAATATTCTCTTGAAAGCCACTTTAAAATATTTCAGCTATATGATTAAGAAATAATAGATTTTATAGTCCATATCACAATGTAATTAATTCGATTAAACTGTAAATATTTGCTTTGTTTGAAAGCCTTTTGATGAAAAAATTGCAGAAATTATTGAGATGTTGGAAGTATTTGTAAGATCTTTCAACCAGAAAAAATATATAGGAGCTATAATTAAACTTTAATGTAAACAGATGTCAAAATTGTTTTAGCTAGTGTCTTTACTTTATCATCTCTATCTCTATAAAACAGTAGGTGTCTGTCTGCCTGCCCGCGGATTTCTTCGTAATTATAACACCTAGGACTCTAAAATTTTTGTCATGTGTAGATGTTGTCACCGGAAACTATACCTCGGCTCCGGATTTTTAAATTTTAATTTAGATTTTTTTAAAAATTAAAACGTGTATATGGAATTTTGGGTTCGAGGCTATTTCAAGCTCTCCGCATGGAATAGCTTCGTCAACGCCATCCGTGGCAACGAAGCAGCCAGCCAATGAGAGCAGGTGTGATTATGGCATGGTCCAGGATCTAGCGACGACACACGACAGTTTAGTTCGTAGCTTACGCGGCTGTTTAGGTACAAATTCCATTGTTTTTTTGCTTTTTTTTTAGATTTATTTTAAAGAAAAGGAATATATTTTTGACTGATTAATATTAAAGTAGGTTAGTTTTGATTGTATTCATTCTTTGTAAGTTTAGTTGCCCCCATATATTATGTTTTAGGTTAGAATATAACTTGCATTTTACTGAATGGTTTCATAGTGTTCATATATCTGCTCATGTTCTAAAATGAAACAAACTGTTTTCAATAACAAATCTTAATGAATTAAATTAATCTTACACTTTACTATAAAAGGTACAGTTCTACAATTTATCGCATGTTACAACGTTCTCGGGAACTAAAAATGTAGTAAAAAACTCTTAACAGAAAGATTGTAAATTAACAAACTCGTATACAGGGTGATTCATAAAAGATGGGCAGAACTTTAAGGGGTTATAGTACACTTAAAGACAAATAATATTAAATAGGAGACTAAGGGTCCCAGACGTATTCCCAAGGAGATAGGGGGCATTAAAGTTTAGGGTCCGAAATTTCAAATGATTATAAAACATGGAAAAATTGGTCGATTCGTTTGCGGTTTTTGCAAAAAATTTTCTTTATGCCAGTATTTTCTTGAAATAAAATTTTAAAGTTCAATTTCAAAAAATGCCGATAGGGGGCGCTTTAGACTTTGGAGTAACAAACAACTATTTTTTAACGTTATTTTTTGTATTTCTTTAAATGATTTCGAAAGCTTAGACTTAAACTTAAATTTTGATCTAAAAATCTGAGTCCTAACGAGTAGTTAAGTAGCGTAAACTGAAATTTGAAATTTGAAACCCTTCTCCCCCCAGAACAAAAATCAGTTATTCCCGATCTTTGTGTCGTAGATTAGGCTCTAACTACTGCCGCGTTTTGCTAAAATTATTCTTTATGTCAGTATTTTCTTGAAAATAAATTTTAAAGAAAATTTTCAAAAAATTCCGATAGAGGGCGCTTTAGACTTTGGAGTAACGAACAACTATTTTATACCGTTATTTTTTGTGTCTCATTAAATGCTTTCTAAAGCTTAGACTTAAATTTTCAGCCCAAAATCTGAATCGTTAGACGTGGTTAAGTTTCTGGGGAGGGGGGTTTGAAATTTCTACTCCTGAGCACAGTTCAGTTTACCATGTCCACACATTGTGTGCTGTGATACGAGGTAAAAAGACACAAATTAGGATTATGTTACCAAAGCATATTTATTAACATGTAATCACAATAAATGTTCAAAATTGTGACCACCAGAGGTTATGCACGCAGAACAACGGCGACGAATGGAACGGCGAACATTCGCGAAAACATCAGGCTTTTCGAGCACTTCCCCTACAGCGGCGGAAAGTCTGGCGAACAGTTCCTCGGGGGATTCAATGGGTGTCTCATACATAAGAGCCTTCAATCGTCCCCAAAAAAAGAAATCGAGGGGTGAAAGATCTGGCGAGCGAGCAGGCCAAGCAACAGGACCACCTCGACCAATCCATCTGTTCGGAAATGTGATGTCCAGATAGTTGCGGACGTCTCGTACGTAATGGGCTGGCGCTCCATCGTGCTGGAACCACATGACCCGCCGGATGCGTGGAGGAACAACGTTTAACAGGTCTGGCAGCACATGTTGCAGAAATGTGAGGTATGTTTTACCGTTGAGGCGTTCAGGAAGAAGGTACGGTCCGATTAGGTGGTCTCCGAGGATTCCTGCCCAAACATTGATGGAAAAGCGTCTCTGATGAGCATGTGGATACGTAGCATGTGGATTGACATCCGCCCATACATGTGCATTGTGTGTGTTAAATGTACCTTCACGTGTGAAGGTACATTCATCGGTGAAAAGCACAGTTCGTCCAAAATGTGGATTTAGCGCTTTCTGCTGCAGAAACCAGCGGGCGAATTCAATACGATTTGGATAATCCCCTGGAGACAGTTTCTGGACTCGTTGCACATGAAACGGGAGCAAATGTTCATCCTTCAGTACCCTCCAAGTCGTGGACTGTGAGGTATCCACCTGGCTAGCCACTGTTCGTGTACTTGTACTTGGCTGCGCCGCTACTACATCCAGAATGGCTTCTGCAACAACTACTGATTCGTCCTTTTTTGCACGACCTGCATGCGACCGGGAAGCGAGAAATGATCCCGTCTCACACAACTGTCTGTGCAAGCGCTCGAAAGTTTTGCGGTTAGGCAACCGCCTGTTAGGAAATCGCTCTCCGTACATTCGTTGTGCCTCTGCACCATTTCCATCTGCCGCTCCGTAAATTAAATGCATCTCAGCCTTTTCCTTATTCGTGAAGGGCACCATCTTCCGATTCATTACTACAGCGACTTACACTTGACTCACCGTTCAGTGGTTTTTATGCCTGAATCGTGTCGAAATTTTGCATACGTGTTCTTCTTCTTCCCCATTTGACATTTGCATACTTTCTGTTTCCTTCTTCACCCGGTGACTAGCGTCAGGAATGGAGCTTTAACGTTTGCATGAGCGACGTTTCCAACTGTGCCAGTGCCTTTATGAGTGAATTCCGACTATGCAGTCCTTGACGAAAGTTGTATTTTTGCCTCGTATCACAGCACAGAATCGTTGGGCATGGTTAAGTAGTGCAAACTGAACTATGTTCAGAAGTTGAAATTTGAACCCCCTCCCCTCGCTACTGAACCACGCTCAGCGATTCAGATTTTGAGCTGAAAATTTAAGTTTAAGTCTAAGCTTTAGAAAGCATTTAATGAGACACAAAAAATAACGGTATAAAATAGTTGTTCGTTACTCCAAAGTCTAAAGCGCCCTCTATCGGAATTTTTTGAAAATTTTCTTTAAAATTTATTTTCAAGAAAATACTGACATAAAGAATAATTTTAGCAAAACGCGGCAGTAGTTAGAGCCTAATCTACGACACAAAGATCGGGAATAACTGATTTTTGTTCTGGGAGGAGAAGGGTTTCAAATTTCAAATTTCAGTTTACGCTACTTAACTACTCGTTAGGACTCAGATTTTTAGATCAAAATTTAAGTTTAAGTCTAAGCTTTCGAAATCATTTAAAGAAATACAAAAAATAACGTTAAAAAATAGTTGTTTGTTACTCCAAAGTCTAAAGCGCCCCCTATCGGCATTTTTTGAAATTGAACTTTAAAATTTTATTTCAAGAAAATACTGGCATAAAGAAAATTTTTTGCAAAAACCGCAAACGAATCGACCAATTTTTCCATGTTTTATAATCATTTGAAATTTCGACCCTAAACTTTAATGCCCCCTATCTCCTTGGGAATACGTCTGGGACCCTTAGTCTCCTATTTAATATTATTTGTCTTTAAGTGTACTATAACCCCTTAAAGTTCTGCCCATCTTTTATGAATCACCCTGTATATAAGATATAACTTTAAACTGATATGCCTCATCAACTGTTGTCGAAATCAATGTAATGTAAATATTTCTTAAATATTATGATTTGGTTTAAGAATTGGAAACATTCAGTGAAGTGTAGATTGTATTTTTTCATCAAAACAATTTGATTTGTAAGTATGAGGTAAAAAAAAAAAATCACCGTTTTCTCACATGATGTGTTTCATCAGAAAGTAAAACAATAAATAAATATGAATGATTTGCGGAGCTGTTTCAAAATAATTATAAAGAATAAGTTTTTAAAAATGTAAAATGAATGTTATTTCTGGTCGAGTTTTTAAAAAAATAATTATAAACCATTTTAATTTGTAAGCATGTTGTAAAAAAATCACCATTTAGTGACAAATTTTGTGTTTTATAAGAATCGCCAAAGAACGGACATGCAATGTGATATAAAATTTATGTTGTCATCGCACTCTTTATAATTATTTTTGTTGAGGGTTTCTGGGTGATGTTATTGAATTAGTGATAGAAACAGCTCCGCAAATCATTCATATTGACTTATTGTTTAACTTGCTGATAAAACTCATAATATGTGAGAAAACGGTGATTTTTTTTTTTTTTTTCATATTTACAAATTAAATTGTTTTGCGGATTCTAAGTATGAGGTAAAAAAAAATAACCGTTTTCTCACATAATGAGTGTCATCAGAAAGTAAAACAATAAATAAATATGAATGATTTGCGGAGCTGTTTCAATATAATTAAAAAGAATAAGTCTTTAAAAATGTAAAATCAATGTTATTTCTGGCCGAGTTTTTTAAAAAATAATTATAAACCATTTTAATTTGTAAGAATGTTTTAAAAAAATCACCATTTTGTGTCAAATTTTGAGTTTTATAAGAATCGCCCAAGAACGGACATGCAATGTGTTATAAAATTTATGTTGTTATCGCACTCGTTATAATTATTTTTTTTGAGGGTTTTTGGGCGATGTTATTGAATTTTTGATAGAAACAGCTCCACAAATCATTCATATTTACTTAATGTTTTAACTTGCTGATAAAACTCATAATATGTGAGAAAACGGTGATTTTTTTTTTTTTACTTCATATTTACAAATTAAATTGTTTTGAGGAAAAAATACATCCTACACTGCACTGAATGTTTTAATTTCTTAGCAAACTCATAATGTTTAAGAATTATTTACATTATATTGATTTCGACAACAGTTGATGAGGCATATCAGTTTAAAGTTGTATCTTATATATGAGTTTGTTAATTCAATGATGTGAAATTTATGATTATTTATTTATTGTTATTTACAATTTTTCTTTCTGTTACTGTTATTGGACTACATTTTTAGTTCCTAAGAACGTTGTAATATGCGATAAATTGTAGAACTGTACATTTTATAGCAAAGTGTAAGATTAATTTGATTCATTAAGATTTGTTATTGAAAACAGTTTGTTTCATTTAAGAACATGAGCTGATATGTCTAGCGCTATGAAAACATTCAGTAAAGTGCAAAATATATTCTTACCAAACCCATAATATATGGGGGCAACTACGCATACAAATAATGAATACAATTGAAACTAACTTATGTGAACCTCAATTAGCCAAAAATATATACCTTTTCTTTAAAATAAAACTCAAACATAAACAAAACAATGAAATCTGTGGCTAGCCGCTTTCAGCTGTGAACATGAACTGCCGTCGCTGGATCCTGGATCATCCCATATTCACACTTGCTCTCATTGTCTGTCTACTTTGTTGCTGTGGATTGGCGGAGAGCATGGAATAGCCTCGAATCCAGAATTTCGTATGCATGTTTTAATTTAAAAAAAAATCTAAATTGAAATTAAAAAATCAGGCCTAGGTGTTATAATTACGGTGCTTTCCTCAGGCAGGAAGACAGAATAGATTTGTTTGTATAGAGGATTGTGTGTGTGCTGTTTTTAATAAAGACAGTTGCATTTTTTCTGCAACCCTTTCACGAAAGTTTTTTCTGCGAACCTTTCACTAAATCAGCATTTTTTTCCACAATCCTTTGACGAATTTCGTATTTTTTCAGCGATCCTTTAATGAAATTAAAGTTTTTCCTGCAATCATTTGACAAAATTTGCTTTTTTTTTGTGATCCTTTAACGAAATTCGTGTTTTTTTTTCATCCTTTTGTCGATATTCATGTTTTTTCAGTGATCCTACGACGTAATTAGTGGTATTTTCAGCGCTCCTTTGACGAAATTCACGTTTTTCCTCTGATCCTTGGGTGAAATTTGCGTCTTTCCCCGCAATCCTTTGATGACATTCACATTTTTCTGTGATCCTTTGATGAAATTTGCTTTTTTAATAATCCTTTGGTTGGTTGGTTGGTTGATTATTGACGGCCAATTATCTACACTTGGGATATAGGCCCGGGGAGAGTGCCCTTCGTGGGGGTCTTTCTAAAAACCCAACCCTTATTTACGCATGGATAAATCCATGGCTCGAAGAAAACCACGAAAACTCCGAACGATTAGGCCGACGGGCGCGATTGGGATCGAACCCAGCACTTCCCGTCTACCAGCTTCGAGAGCAGAACATCTCAGCCACTGGTGGGGCTTAATAATCCTTTGACAATATTCGTGTTTTCTCTGTTGCCTTTTGACGAGATTCATGTTTTTTGGCGATCCTTTGACAAAAATCGTGTTTTTTCAGCGATTATTTGATGAAATTCGTGTTTTTCTCGCGAACCTTTGACAAAATTCGCGTTTACCAGCGATTCTTTGATAAAATATGCTTTTTTCTATTGTGATAGGGAAAAGCG
Organism: Maratus michaelseni; assembly: GCA_963931845.1. Classification (NCBI taxonomy): domain Eukaryota; kingdom Metazoa; phylum Arthropoda; class Arachnida; order Araneae; family Salticidae; genus Maratus; species Maratus michaelseni. The sequence goes on along the minus strand of OZ007590.1, from coordinate 388,160,735 downwards.
GATTAGGATAGGTAGATAGGGAAACCTCGTTATCGGATCGGGACATTAGATGTAATTAAGAAACATTAGTATATTTGTAATAATTAGCGGGAATGGGATGTTTGTGTGTGTGCTGTTTTTAATAAAGACAGTTGCATTTTTTCTGCGACCCTTTCACGAAAGTTTTTCTGCGAACCTTTCACAAAATCAGTATTTTTTCCACAATCCTTTGACGAATTTCGTACTTTTTCTGCGATCCTTTGACTAAATTCAAGTTTTTCCTGCAATCATTTGACGAAATTTGCTTTTTTTGTGATCCTTTAACGAAATTCGTGTTTTTTCCACATATTTTTTGTCGAGATTCATGTTTTTTCAGTGATCCTACGACGTAATTCGTGTTTTTTTCAGCGATCCTTTGACAAAATTCACATTTTTCCTGTGATCCTTTGATGAAATTCTCATTTTTCCGTGATCCTTTGATGAAATTTGCTTTTATAATGATCCTTTGACAATATTTGTGTTTTCTCTGCTGCCTTTTGACGAGATTCATGTTTTTTTAGCGATCCTTTGACAAAATTCGTGTTTTTTCAGCGATTATTTGATGAAGTTCGTGTTTTTCTCGCGAACCTTTGACAAAATTCACGTTTACCAGCGATTCTTTGATAAAATATGCTTTTTTCTATTATGATAGGGAAAAGCGGATTAGGATTAGGTAGATAGGGAAACCCCATTATCGGATCGGGACATTAGATGTAATTAAGAAACATTTGTATATTTGTAATAATTAGCGAAAATGGCGAGATAAAGGGGGTGGGGGGGGGAACGACTTTTTATTAAATATCGCATTTATTCTACATCAACTTCCTCTCACACCAGGGGGTGCTTTGCTATCTCTGTTTCTATGGGCTGGATCACGACGGGGTATGGCTCTTTCCACTCGACATCAATAGAGCTTAATGATTTTAGTTCGGATTTTCACCACAGGGGGCGCTTTCGTATCTCTGGTTCTATGGGCTGGATCATGACGGGGTATGCCTCATTCGACTCGACATCGATAACTTTAATGATTTCAGTTATGTTCGTATAGAGCATATTGTGCCCCCTGGTGGTGGAAGGTGTAACTAAAGGATTTTGCAGCTAACTCTGGTTCTATGGGTCACATCACGACACGGTTTGGCTCATTGGACACAACATCAATAGAGCTTACCTATTTTAGTTCTGAATTTCACCACCAAGGGGTGCTTTCCTATCTCTGTTTCTATGGGCTGGATCACAATGGGGTATGGCTCTTTCCACTTGACATCGATAGAGCTGACTGATTTTAGTTCGGATTTTCACCACCAGGCGTGCTTTCCTATATCTGGTTCTATGGGCTGGATCACGACGGGGTATGGCTCATTCGACTCTACATAGATAGAGCTTATCGATTTTCACCACCAGGGGCGCTTTTCTATCTCTGGTTCTATGGGCTGGATCATGAAGGGGTATGGCTCTTTCGACTCGACTTACGGTAATATATGGGAGTGTGTATGGCACGCCCAGTGTTTGCTGTCTAAGGTAGTGGAGCCCCAACATTAGATTTGTTTTAAAATAAAAAAATATTCAACACTGATTTCAGGTACATTTAAGGTTGTTGGCACGGGCAACGCCGGGCGGGTAAGCTAGTATATATATATGTTCAGAAAAATTTACTGAGTTTGTTTGATTATTCTCCATTAATGGAATCACATGGAGATATGAGTCTTTGGTGTTCGCCGAGCCATGTTTGCTCTCGAAGCAGGAAAATGTATTTTGTTTGCGGAGGACATGTTTTCTTCGTTTAAAATACAAAACCTATTAATGCTTGTAAAAAACGGTTTATGTTTACTTTAAAATGTTGTTTCACAACAGGTAATAATAATAATAATAATAATAATAAAAACGCCCTTGATAAATAGTTTTAATATTCTGAGCTTTTATGTTTTGTTGCATAAAAATTAGAAAGTTCTTTGAATTTGTTTTGGGAAGTAGGGAGAAGAGCTTTCTAACTTGACAGTCTTTCTGCGTTAGACAAATTTCTGTCTTTCTCAGGGTCCACCTTAGACAGAATTTACTCTATTGAAAATCGTTCTGCGACACGTTTTCCATCTTACATTAGAGGCCGCCTTAGATGGAGTTTTCTGTATATACTTCAGTCAAATTTTACGTTCTCTTTCAGATTCACTGAGTATTGAATGTTTTTATTGAATGATCGGTATAAAGGTTATGTTTGTTTATTTACTAATAACATGATCAATTTAGGAAAATAATTAATCAACATCATTAGCTGATAAAATCTATGTTAATAATAAGATATTGTGTGGTATATTTATGAAAAATTAGTAAAATGGCAGACGCGACTGTTAAAGTGATTTAGAATCCAACAGCGTTTTTCATTTTCAGTGAAAGTTTTAAAGTTTAATCGAATTTACTTTTATTTACAGTCGAATTTATTTTTATTTACAGTTTAATCGAATTAATTACATAGTGATATGACCTATAAAATCTATTATTTCTTAATCATATAGCTGAAAATTTTTAAGGGGGCTCTCAAAAGATAATTTTTCCTTGATAGCAACCCGAAACTTTATACAACGACAGATTTTTAAATGTAAGAACGGTATATTGGCCGGCACGACTATTAAAGCGATTAAGAATCCAACAGCGTTTTTCATTATCAGTGACAGATTTAAATATTGAGTTGTAATGGATTGCTGTTTCATAGAGAGCTTTTTTGAATTGTAGCATCTAGAAAATGGGTCCAAATTTCTCAAATTATCCATTTGGCATTGCTCAAAAAGTTCAACATTTACTTGTAAAAAATTCTTTTTACATGTAATCTGATGTCAGTTTCATAAAAATATAACTATCGTAAATAACAGAATTAGTAGAAAATAATAATAATAAAAAAATACAAAATATTATATTTTTTCATGATAAACGTCAATTAGAATAAAACCCATATTTGTTTCAAAACATAGTTTAATGAAGGAGTTTTTAAGTTTTTTTTTTTTTTTTTTTTTTTTTTACGGGAACCACATATGAATTAATAAACTTTTTAAATCTAATAACTGCCTTCAATTAACTATTAATCACATTCCATGATCATATTTCCAAACAATATTTGCCAGTGATATTGATTTGGAAATATCTCATGAAAAGATAACTTTCATATCCCAGCCACTCTTCATTCATTCATATTTCGCTCACCCACAAGAAAAGTAAAACAACATTTCACAGAAAATGAAAAGAAGACTCGTATTATTACATATATTTCCGTCTTACAGGGAGTCCGCTTTATATGGAGTCTATTGTATATACATGAGACAAAAATTTGCGTTCTCTTCCAGATTCACTGAGTTTTGAATGATTTCGTTGAATGTTTTTAATTTTGTTTGTAATACATGCGAGACGGCAGAAAGATTATGTTTTTTTTTAAATAATAACACAATTAATTAAAGAAAATTAATCAACATCATTAGCTGATAAAATCTATGTTAATAATAAGATATTGCGTGGTATATTTATGAACAATTAATAAAATACCACACACTCCCAACAGACGAAAAATTCAAAAATTCTGTAAATAAAAATTCATGGATAATTTGAGCAATTTGTACCAAATTTCTAGATTCTACAATTCAAAAAGAGCTCTCTGTGAAATAGCAGTCGCTTATAACTCAAGATGTAATTTTTTTTACTGAGAAATAAAAAACGCCATTTTATTCTAAATTACTTTAATAGTCAGTCCCGTCAACTTACCGTTCTTACATTTAAAAATCAGTCGATTAAGAAAGATTCGCGTTGTTAGCAAGGAAAAATAATCCTTTAAGAGCCGCCATGAAAGATTTCAGCTGCATGATTAAGAAATAATATAGATTTTATAGTTCATGTCACTGTGTAATTAATTCGATTAAGCTGTAAATATTTGCTTTGTTTGAAATCCTTTTGAAGAAAAAATTGCAGAAATTCTTGAGATGGGGACGGTGTAAGAGCTTTCAACCAGAAAATAAATATAGACGTGATAATTAAACTTTAATGTAAACAGATTTCAAAAATGTTTCAGCTATTATCTTTACTTTATCACACACACACATATATATATATATATATATATATATATATATGCCCAGAAAAATTTATTGAGTTTGTTTGATTATTCACCATTAATGGAATCACATGGAGAGATGAGTCTTTGGTATTCGCCGAGCCATGTTTGCTTTCGGAGCAGGAAAATGTATTTTGTTTGCGGAGGACATGTTTTCTTCGTTTAAAGTACAAAACCTATTAATGTTTTTGAAAAGCGGTCTATGTTTACTTTAAAATGTTGTTTCACAGCAGATGATAATAATAATAATAATAATAATAATAAACGACCTTGATAAATAGTTATAATATTCTGAGCTTTTATGTTTCGTTGCATAAAAACCAGATAGTTTTTTGAATGTGTTTTAGGAAGTAGGCAGTATCTACAAGTAATCTGATGTCAGTTTCACAAAAAATATAACTATCGTAATTAACAAGATAAGCAGAAACTAATTAAAAAAGCCAATAATTTTGTTCTTAATAAACGTAAATTAAAATATAACTCATACAAATTTAAATTTAAACTGTCTACTTTAATCTTTTTAAAACCTAGATTCATGAAAATAGCATGTGGTCTTATTCAGAAATTATGAAATCAAATAGCGTTTACCATTTTTTGATAAAACAAAGTTATTTTCACAAAATTTCAAAGTTCGCAATTTGAGTAAATTTTTGAATGATACAGACCAAGAAAGCTAGCTATCAAACAGCAATAGCTTAGAACAGAAGATGTAATACTTTTACGGAAAAAAGAAAAACGCTATTGGATTCTAAATCACTTTAATATTCGTGCCGGTTAATTTCCTGTTGTTGCTTTTATAAATGAGACTATGAATCTGCCAGAAAATTTCGCACTGTTTTCAGCGAGGAAAAATTATCTGTTGAGAGCCACATTAAAAGATTGCCGGTATGTTTAAGATAATCATAATATATTTTATAGTTCATATCACCATGTAATTAATTTGATTAAACTGTAAATATTGGCTTTGTTTGAAATCCTTTTGAAGACGAAATTTCAAAAATTATTTAGATAGCAGAAAGCATTTGTAAGAACTTTCGCCCAGAAAATAAATATAGGAGCGATAATTAAACTTTAATGTAAACGTATTTGAAAAATGTTTCAGCTATTATCTTTACTTTATCCACACACACATATATATATATATAGAGGTGTGTGTATGTGTGTGTGTGTGTGTGTGTGTGTGTGTGTGTGTGTGTGTGTGTGTGTGTGTGTGTGTGTGTGTGTGTGTGTGTGTATTAATGGAATCACATGGAGAGATGAATCTTTGGTATTCGCCGAGCCATGTTTGCTCTCGGAGCAGGAGAATGATCTGAATGTCTTTTGTTTGCGGAGGACATTTTTTCTACGTTTAAAGTACAACATCTATTAATGCTTTTGAAAAGCAGTCTATGTTTACTTTATAATGTATTTTATAGCAGGCAATAATAATATTAAAAGAAGAAAACGAATTTGATATAAATAGTTTTAACACTCTGAGCTTTTATGTTTCATTGCATAAAAATCAGATTGTTTTTTTAATGTTTTTTAAGAAGTAGGTAATCTCCAGAAACAGGGCCCGACTTACAAGGAGAGGACCAAGCTTGGTAATCATAGATTTTGATTATTTTTATATATGTTGTAGGGTAAAGCATTGCCACCTAGAGCTATCTGGGTGGCAATGGTAGAAGCCCCTTAGTCTCTTGTTCAACGGATTTTATACAATGCTCCTTAGTTCTCGAGAAATCGGGGGTCTAATATTTTAAAACAACTTAAATACTTACTTAACGAAATCACTGCGTTGGTCGTAGCTCAGTTGTTATGGCGTCTGCTCGTTAATCCTCGAGACCGGGACGAGATACGTTTGTTTTTCTCATTTTTTGTTATATAAATATACTTGTAATTACAATTTAATAATCTCATTTAAAAATTTTAATATCGTACATTAATTATAATGTTAACGTATTTAAATTTAAATTTAATTTATTTGATTTTTAAGCCATTATTAAACATTTCTCATCATTTAAAGAGATTTTTTTTTAAATGAATCCGTTATTGACTAGTAAAAATTCTAAAATCGTTACAAAATCATACTTTATTTTATTAATTATAAATTAATTCAAAGCGCAAGCATACGTATTACAAATTTAAAAATCTTTAATATGCAAAAAATATGTTGTAATTTAATTCTTATGCTAAATTTTAATATAATTATGCTTCTGACTTTAAAAAATAGAGTAGTATTATTATCGCATTGACTCTCCTTTTTAAGGCAATATATCAATGATGTTTCTTTAAAATCACGAATCGACACAATTGTTCAACATCATTGTATCGATAAAGCATATATGCAATATATTTAAAAAGTGGATAAAAAATATAACTGTTTAATGATGTTTTATACCACGATTTAGTTAAAAATAAATAATAAGTAGGTTAACATAATTAATGAACAATATTATAATTTTTAATTAGGATTATTAAATAATGATTATAAGTATATTTAAAAAAAGAGAAATGAGACAAACAAACGTAGCTCGTACCGGTCTCGAACCCCGGCCCGCGGATTAACGAGCAGACGCCATAACAACTGAGCTACGACCAACGAAGTAATTGCGTTACAAAGTAAGTATTTAAGTTGTGTTAAAATATTAGACCCCCGATTTCTCGAGAACTAACAAGTGTTGTATGAAATCCGTTGAACCTAAGACTAAGGGGCTTCTACCCTTACAACATATATAAAAATAATCAAACTCTGTGATTACCAAGCTTGGTCCTCTCCTTGTTAGACTATTAGGGCCCCGGAGCATGCATCATTCTGGGATCCCCTTCTATCGATCCATGGAAATTGTTCATGAATTATGGTAAGTGAGAAGCATTAAATTTGGTACCTATTGTATGTGCGTACATAAATTTCGTACAAGGTACTATACACATTTGTATACAGGATATCGCATGAAAGACCAGGTAGCTGCCACGCATGCCACTGCATTAGTCTGGCCCTGTCTACGAGTAATCTGATGTCAGTTTCATAAAAATATAACTGTCGCAAGTGACAAGATTAGCAGAAACTAATTAAAAAAATCAATACATTTTTCTTCTTGTTAAACATAAATAAAATATAATCCATATTTGTTGTGTAAATGATGTGTGATATATTTGTTAAAATATATCACCAAAGTGACACAATTTAAAAATACTACATTTCAGAGAAGACGCAAAAGAAGATTGATATTTTTTTAGTGTTACATAAAACTATAGTACTTTCCTCTCATTGTAGCTGCATAAGCCGCACATAAAACCATAAAACCCATAATAGTCAAGACGTAGAAGAAATAGGGAGGATTGAGAACATTTATCCCCCCCCGCTCCTTGCCCCCCTTCTGTAGTGGCAAAGTAACACACAGCGGTTTACGGGTAACTACACTTGTGACACTTTTCTTGTAGCAAGACGCACCTAAGTTAAACCTATTAGTTGAATAATACGCAAAATTAATTTTTTGGGGTCGTGTCACTTTTCTTGTGGGTGAGTGGTATCATAATGCAGTAAGTTATAATTGAACTCTATTATATCATCACAAAAGAGAATACAGAAATTATGCTTCAAAATAAATAAATAAATAAATATAAGAAAAAATAATTAACCCTTGAATGGAAGGAGTCATTTTGACTCTTTATCAAATTAGTTAGACTCCTCATTTTGACTGAGGTGACCTTCCAAGCAAAAAGCAGGTGGCGTTCCCACCTTCCCCCATCTTGACGCGCCCCACCCTTTTTAGCGCGGCAAGGAGTCAAAATGGCTCATTTTTCCATTCCCGGGTTAAAAAATAAAACATTTATTAAACACCATAAAAATACAAATATTTTGAAACATATAGTTATAACATGTAATGCGTTATTAATTGTAAGATAAGTTTAAAACAACTGCCGAAATTCTTGCCGCAAACCTTCTGGATGTTTCAAAGAACAAACATATTTAATATCGGTTTGTGAAGCATAAATTATACAAACAAGTAATAAAAGCTTTTTCAACTCCAAATTTATGCATAAATACACATTGAGAAGAATTTACGGAATAAAAGTTAGACTCCTGTTTTTGAAAACCTGTTAGCAAAACACCACAACCTTCATAAACTTTGACGATGGGAGCTTTTATATCTGATATGCACCGAATATCTTTAAATTAAAGTTTTGTAAGCAATTTCTCAAAAAAAAAATGGAGCAAAATGTCAAAAGTTATGCACGAACATACATAAAAAAATATATCGCCAAATTATAAAATATCCATTCTTTGAACCGGCTGAAGAGATTTTATGAAAACATTTGTATATAGGAGAACATGCCCGTCAAATTTATAATATGTATATGTTTTATATTTCAATATTACCTTTCAATATTACCTTTAGATAATAAAAATGTATTATGCACATGGGTGTACACAGGGGTGGGAGATTCAGGGGAGAGCAGGAGTGTCATCTGGGGAAGGCTTAAGAGGGGGCAGCCTTCTCGCCCCGAGGAATTTGATATCAGAGTGTGTCAGACACAGAAAAATTCCAGAAATACACAAAAGCCAAAATAACTTGGCGGATTTTATTAAAGTAGAAAAATTATCAACATTAAAGAAACTTTGTAAGCAGAGAAATTAATAATGATCAATAATATTTCTTACTTACTGCAAAATTGTCAAAATGAAGCACACTCATCATTAACGAGAACTTCGGCTAATTTAAACTGGTATGTTGTGACCATTAGAAAATTTTCTTTTATATAAATCAAATCGTCTCCAACCAAAATTAAACGGCAATCTATTTGCTCTTGAGATATATCTCTGGAAATTCAAAGCATAACAACGACACCTATTGGGCGATATATACCCAAATCTAATAAAGATCTACACTCATGTCCAAATTTATTTTACATAAACAAAAATAATGATATTTCATGAAATATCCAATCGATGTAAGCCATTTTTGTAGGGAATGTGTGAAATACAAGCCTAATTAGCATTATCCAATCAAAAGGTTTCTGATATACAAATGAGGGCGTTAGGTCACGCGACGGTAAGGAAGCGCGTTGCGAAAAGTGAATATCGGAGGGAATTTCTGCAATATAGCGTTTAGTTTCAGTGTGTAAGGACTGAAAACGATTTGTTATGACTTCGCAATATCATTTGGAAGAATCTATGAAGTGGCGAATTATCGGCTGTTTTGAAGCAGGCCAGACAATCACAGAAGTAGCGAGATGCGTGAATATTTCAAGGCAGACAGTCTCTACGTTATGGAAACGATTTCAGAACTCTGGCACTGTTCTCAGGCGGCTTGGACAAGGTTGTAAACGAAAAACAACTGCTTCGGAAGACTGATATTTGGCAGTAACTGCCCGTCGTAACAGACAGTCTACTGCTTGACAATTAAGTTCAGAGCTTACAGCCAGTACTGGAACAGTCGTATCCCGGCAAACTGTGTACTGAAGGTTTAATAAAGAAGGCCTTTATGCCAGAAAGAAAGACAATGAAGATTGTCTGTCATTGTCTGCACAGCTCAAGAGGGATTGCTTGAATTGGTGCAAAGATCATCAGAACTGTAGTGAACGCCAATGGAGTCATGTTCTTTTTACTGATGAATCGAGATTTAGTTTAACATCGGATTCTAAATGTGTTTACATCTGGAGGGAACGGTTGTTCGGCATTCGATCATCGGAGGGAACGGTTGTTCGGCATTCGATCATCGGAGGGAGCGATTGAGCGGCATTTTACATCTGAAGGACGATTTAGTGTTCCTGACAACACGAAATCGTCCTTCGAACATGATTGAACGTGACCGTTTCAGAAGTGCAGGTGTGATGATATGGGGCGGAATAATGATCGATGGACGTACGCCCTACACATTTTCAACAGCAGATCTGTGACCGGCCAGCGATATCGGGATGAGGTCTTAGAACCTTATATCTGGCTTTTCAGAGGTGCTTATGGATCTGACTTTTTATTTACGGACGATAACGCTCGTCCGCATCGAGCACACTTCATTGACGACTATCTTGAAAGGGAAGCCATTGAGCGAATACCGTGGCCAGCAAAATCTCCTGATCTCAACCAAATAGAGAATTTATGGGACTACCTTGGGAAAGCAATTGCACGGAGACTTCCTCCTCCTAGAGACGGAAATGAACTGAAGACCGCATTGCTGGAAGAGTGGAACTTAATTCCCCAAACTGTGGTTACCAACGTTATTGCCCCGTTGTGAAAACCCGTTGTGATATATGTGTTCACGTTAGAGGAGATCACATTTCGTATTAAAATCACAAGCCTCCATTTTTTCCTGAGTTATTCCTGTTTTTCTGTCACCAATTTTTGTCATTGTTATTGTTTCATGCTACAGTTTTATATCATAAGGTGATAATAAAATTTTTCCTTTGTATTCTTCTGTTATCATGTTATGTAAAATTCCACAGAGATTCCTAAAATCATTGTTCACCATTTCTGCGAAATCCGTGATTGTATGCATGTAAAGATAATTTTGGACATGGGTGTATTTATGTCAAGGTCTAACAGAATGGGCAGTTAGGTAAAGTTCCGTGCATTAGTTTTTGGTATATATATTGTGGAAATCGTGAAAAATGTAACTTAACAGCGCCGCTTATTGTGAGATTTATACCACAACCTAATCAGCGTCTATTTATGTCAAGGTCTAACAGAATATGAAATTTAATGAAATTCGCATGAAATTTAATGAAAAAACAGTAAAATTGTGTTCAGGACCTTCTAAAACGTATAAATCCGTCGAAAACCGAAAGGTGAATTTTTTTTCACGAATCCGATACTTTCTTCTTGTAAAGATAGTATAAAGTTAAAATGTATGGCAAAAAACAACTGTATCAATTGCTTCTTAACTGTGAACTACAAGATCAAAATACATCCCACCCCTCCAAGAAATCCTTCCCCCTCCCAAGAATATTTTGAAATGGCGCTGCTGGGAGGGTGGGTGGGGTGGGGGGGGGGGGGGGTAACCTTCTCTAAATATTTGCAAACAGTAAGATATTAAAAGTACTAATTATTTTTCAATTTTTCATCCACCTTTGAACAACGAAAATCTTACGTGCGCCTATGTCTATGCAAATTTAAAATATTGCTTATAAAGATAGTATGCTGAATATGTGTTTTGAGAATATATTGATTTTTCACTCTGTTTGCACCGTTTATAAACGTCTGGATTTGTCATGAGCTATCAGACTGTTGATAGAGGTATATTGGAAATCACTCTACTGCCAAACACTTAATTGATTTTATTGTTGATTTTAGATTGCGGAAGCTTTAAAAAAAAATCTACTTTGGAATATTGATGAAGGAGATAATTGCATTTTTTTTAGTATATGAAGATGAAAATTTGAAAGGAATCGAATTAAAGTTTTTAATCTCTTTAATTTGAAATAAATGCGTTTGCCTAAACTTATTTCTAAATGGATATTCGTTCTTTTTAACCAACTTCCAAAACAGAGGGATTCATTTGTGTATATATATTTATACACACGAGGAAAAGTCATTAAGTAAGTCACAAAAGATAATTAAATAATAACTTACAATGATATTCACTTCAAAACTATTTTTATTTCTCAAGATATTCTCCACCAATATTTATGCACTAATATCGCCGTTTTTTCAGTGCCCCAACACCAGCTGCATCAAATTCTTTGGGTTGTTGTCTCAGCCACATTAAGACTTCAAGTTGAACCTTTTCATCATCTGTGAACATCATCTTGCTTCCAAGATGGTTTTTTAGTGGGCTAAACAGATGAAAATCGCTTGGGGCTAAGTCGAAGCTGTTGAGTGGATGTTGAAGAAGTTGCCAACCAAACTTTTGAATTGTCTCATGTGTTCAACTTAAAGTCCAAATGTGGCTGAGACAGCAACCCAAAGAATCTTATGCAGCTGGTGTTGGGGTACTGATAAAACGGTGATATAATTGCATAAATATTGGTGAAGAATACGTTGAGAAATAAAAATAGTTTTGAAGTTATCATTGTAAGTTATTATTTAATTATCTTTCGTGACTTACTTAATGACTTTCCCTCGCACACACACACACACACACACACACACACATATCCATATTGGTTATGTAAAATGTAAGTACAATTTTCGATTTTCTATGGTTTTCTTGTGCTTTGTTTTGTTTTTTTCTTTCAATGCATTATATAATTTTGCCAGTCTGTTATATGAAATAATGCATTTTTTTGCGACATGTGGTGTTCTGCCGATTAACGATTAGACATCCATATGTTGCTTTGTTTTTTTTAAATTTCTATCTTTATTTGATATCCACATTCTATTTGTTATTCCGATTTATATTTCGTTAATATTATATTCAAGTTAACTTGCTTGAAATGTCATTAAATATGTTTCTGTTACCTATTATATTGAAATTTCATAATGGGTTTTATTCGTTATGTTGTTTTGCAATTTTTCTGTGATTACTGTATGAAAATTTATTATATGAGTCTCTAAATTGAAGTTTAGTTCATTTATTGCTCAAATGTTAGCTTTTGATTTCAAGTTAGTTATTCCAGATATTAATAAATTACATGCATCTTTAAATTGAAGATTTGGTCAGATTTAATAAAAGAACTTTTTCGTTGTCTTTTGAATTCAAAGGTATTATATATATATATACGTTACAACCACCAACAAAAACTATGAAATTATGAATAAAAGTAAAATAACTAATTGACAAAAATACAGATCCCCCCGACAAACTGAAAAAAGATACCAAAAACATAGTATTAAAAAAAAAAAAAAAGGGGGCAGAAATTGAAAAACAGAAATTAAATAATGGAAATTTGTGGAATATAGACAGAATCTTCTGGTTCCAAATGTTTAAATTTCCACAAATAAAATGTGTAGTTTCATCTTCATATTAGTCATAAAATAGCATTTTGGGACAGGCTTCTTTTATCAAGTCAAATAAACATATTCTGAACCAGAAATTTTTACTTAACATATGGAACCAAAAAAAGTAACAGATAAAAACAAGACATATTTTATTAAATATTCGGGTTCAGAATCTATATCACTTGTAAAATGAAATAGCAAGAGTTGGAAGGTAGTAATATACTTTTATGCTTAACAATAATAAAATAAAATAAAAAATAATAATAAAAAAACGCAGAAAGCCTCAAAATATAAAAAATGCATTTAAAACAAAAATATAAAAATCATCATCATTGGGAACTCTATAACCATATTATTTACACGTACTTCTGGATTAATTTTTATGTGAATTTAAATTTTAATTAAAAGAGCTAGAACATGTCTTTAAAATCTCCTTTTTTACTTTTAGCTTCAAATGTTGTCTTAAATTAGCAAGACCATCCTAATTTATTAAAACCTTTATAGACAACACATAACTTGTAATTTTTAAAATTTCTTCCGAAAATATGAAACTGCCAAATAAATTTTTCTTTTAATTATTTTTAGAAAAAATAATTTTTAATCTCGCCTATTCTTTTTAAAATCAGTTACACCTCGCAGCATTTTAATAATAGATTTTTAAACAAATTTGCATGAAATACGTTCTTTGGTGAAATATTAAAAAAAAAAAAAAATGCTGATATAAAAATATTTTATTTTCTTTCATAAAATTATTAGAAAGTGCGTGCTATGGTATTATCAAAGATCTTCTACAAAGATTACTTTTGCAAAACTGTAATTATTGAGACATTGTTTTATATAATTCATTTATATGTTTTGAAAATGATGAAAGACAAAATAACAGTTTTTTTTCTATGTTCTTTTAAAATACTGTTTATTTCTTTCAGAAATTAAATAGATTTTAGCATATTTATTGACTATCTAAAAATTTATGTTATGTATATTTTATTGTGTGTGTGGTATTGTTTATTAAAATATGTACAATTTGTAAAATTAACTATAAGATATTGTTACTAGTACTTAAAACGGAATTTCCTAGTAGCAGTTTTAAGTAGGAGCATGAAATTCAGGATAACAAATCTATTAAAAAAATAGTTAAACATGTATTTCATCGATTTTAGAAATTCACCTACTAAGGGGGTTAAATGAAGGTCGAAAGTTTTAGGTCATTTCGCCTTATCTCAGCAGCAGTTGTAGGTAAGAGTATGAACTTCAAGATGACAAATCTACTAAAGAATAGTTAAACATGTATTTCAGGCGATTTTAGAAATTCAACCACTAAGAGGGTTAAAAGGGGGGGGGGTCGAATGTTTTAGGTCATTTCACCTTATCTCAGCAGCATTTTTACGTAGGAGCGTGAAATTCAGGATAACAAATCTACTAAAAAATAGTTAAACATGTATTTCAGCGATTTTAGAAATCCAGCCACTAAATGGGGTTAATTGGGGGTCGAATGTTTTAGGTCATTTCGCTTTATCTCAGTAGAAGTTATAGGTAGGAGCATGAAATTCAGGATAACAAATGTACTAAAAATAGTTAAATAGGTATTTGATTGACGGTCAGGTTGACTTTCATTGTTTCGGGTTCAGGTCGGTTTCGGGTTGGGTTTTAACTCTTGCGGGTCGGGTTCGGATTGAACCGCTTTTTCAAAAGAATGTTCACAATATTTTTTTAGATTAAATATATATATACAATAAGACCTCCATAATGGACACTCCCGAAAACCGGACACCTCTATTTAGCGGACACTTTTTCAATTCCTGACACTTATATATTTGTACACTTATACCTTGGAATAGTGGGCATCTCCAAATCTACGCACACATAGCATGTGTATGTGTGCATAAACTATCACAAATACGATACATGTGTTTTTGCGTGTATCATAAACGAAATGTTGGTAATGTTTTTCTCATATTCTGAGAAAAGAAAAAGTGGTTCTTAATTGCACCATAAAGAAAAAGATAATAAATGATTACATTTCTTATACACATTTTTTTTTCATGAAGTAAATTGAATATATACTCATCCATATTCAAATACGAACGTTACTTTCATCTAAAACATGGTTCTGTTCAAAGTTCTTCCGAAAATACCAACAATCCGACTTGCAAAAAACCTAAATATGACCCAGAAGAATAATTCTAGGGTGAACACGACACGCAGAAAGAAAATTAGTCATCCCGACCCGAAATAAAAGTTAGAAACAACCCGACCCGATGGACTCTATTCAACGATCTCGAGGTGTCCGATATACACAGGTTTCACAATATTGAATTTTAAAGAATATATTACACTTGTCCATTTTTCTATATAAAATATAAAATTGGTATTAGAGATATAATTGTGCATTACTTTTCATAATAGAACTGTTCTTTGATTGCGGGTTGAAATATTTCGGGTTCGGGTCGGGTTGTGGGTCGAGGAACTTTTTTTGGCAGGTTCGGGTGGGGTACAACCGGACCCGTGCAGGACTCTACTGTGGAGCACTAACAACATTACAAGAACAATGGATTTAATTATGCGCCAAACTACGCTCGCCAAAAAAGGCCAACCGTCTGTGAAGAACCAAAAACGAAATATTTTAAGCACTATAAAGTAGAAATATAAATAAAAAATGAAGAGTGTCGTATATATTTCAAAAAAAGTTTTAATCAATTAATTGTTTCATATTAATTAAATTATGATTGTATGTTGAGAAATCAATTTAGAAACACTGAAAAGATAGTTTAAATAATGCTTAATTTTTTCTTTTCCGTTTACGTATCTTTAAAAAGGAAACAGAGCAATAATAATAATAATTTTTAAAAAATAAATTCACTGCCTCGCGCGTTCTTTCAAGCTTAAAGAAGGCAAATTTTCCATATTCGGGTTCTGTGCCATTGCCAAATTAATGTAAACGGAAAATTTTGAAAAAATCGCGAATTTCAGTCAGGAAATGAGGCAATATTTTCAACATAAACATTGATGCTTTGTGAAAGAGTGTATTAAAAAAAAGAAATAAACTATTTTTATGTTTATAACTATTTAAAATTTTAACACAAAAAAGAAAATTAGCATGTTCGGTCGTGTTTTGTTCATTTCAAAGTCTACCGTCCACTTCTGTTAAACTAGTTGGATTTTCCAATCCCAAAATTTTATTCTATCTCATACATGTTAATACTTTAAAATTCGCTATCACAGCATCAGCGTCAATAAAATCAATATATTTGTCATTCTGCTGTATGTCAGCTGCTTGCGAATCGTCGGGTTACTTGTATGCGAAGCATTCATCGCTGCACGAGCAGCCGATGTACAAAACAATTGCGAAAAATCGACAAAATCGCACAAAAATCGCTATCACAGCGCCACCTTCCGGCGGAATATTTCAAAATTCAACTGGGACCTGAAGGTCATAGTCAAAAACATATAATTGAAATTTGGTTTAATTCTATTCATAACTTCATATACTTTTCGATGATACAATAATGGAAATGGAACACAAATCTCTACCACAGCGCCCCCTTCTGGCGGAATAACACAAAATTCAAGCGGGAAATGCTAGTCATAGCCTATACAAATATAATTTTGTTCAATTCTATGCCTAACTTCATACACTTTTGGATGATATAAAGAGGACGGACACACGGACACGGACAGACAGACATTTTGTAAAAACATGTTTTTCGTGATCTCTGATCCCTAAAACGTGTAAATTCATCGAAAACAGGAAGACGAAAAAAATTTCGATTATCATACTTTCTTCTATTATAAATTGAAGAAAGTAAAAATGAATTTTAAATTCGTGTGCAGCTGCAACTAATTGGAATAAATCGGGCTTGAAGAAAGTAAAAATGAGTTTTAAATTCGTGTGCAGCTGAAATTAATGGGAACAAATCGGGCATTGGTCTTGTTATTTAAAACGCTTTTCAGCATATTTCTGCTTAAATCATTCCAGTTTGCGGAATTGCGCTTGAAAATTGATTATAGCGATTAGAGGCGTCCACTAAAAATTGATAAAGTTCAGCACTTTTGTATTTTATTATTTTCCAAAAAGTTAAATATTTCTAATTAAGTTATTTATGTATTAATTATTAATTATATTACTAAATTAAGGCATTTTACGGATTTTAAATTTGCAATTTAATATTAAAAATGTTAAATCCAGAAACTATTAGAATAAATCAATTAAATGCATTTTTGTTTCAAAATTGACATCCTTTATGAAATACAAGAAAATAAAGTTCTCTCTAATTTATTAAATCACCTAATAAATCTGATCATTTTAAATAATGATCTGAAATTTTTAGAAATGTTCATCATTAAAGAAATTAAATTGTAAAATATGTATTTTATGTGTCGGAAGAAATTTGCTTACAGTTTTATAGAAGAGAAAATAATTTTGGAATAAAAATATAAGGCAAGAAGACGTAAAGGATAAATGGGATGTAATTTGTTTTCGATAAGTAAAAACGCTTTTTACAGCTATTTTAACAGCCATAGTTTCAAGAAAATACAAAATATAAATTTGAACATTATTCGAATATGTGTCATTACATCGAATCTTTTTGCTATTACCCCATTTTGTATTTAATCTTTTTATTTTTTTCATAAAATTATTATTACTTGTGTTTAGTAAGACATTTATGATAAACAAATATATTCTCTTAAAATATACCCGATCACTTTTACGTTTGATGCCATTGTATATATACAGGGTGATTCATAAAAGATGGGCAGAACTTTAAGGGGTTATAGTACACTTAAAGACAAATAATATTAAATAGGAGACTAAGGGTCCCAGACGTATTCCCAAGGAGATAGGGGGCATTAAAGTTTAGGGTCCGAAATTTCAAATGATTATAAAACATGGAAAAATTGGTCGATTCGTTTGCGGTTTTTGCAAAAAATTTTCTTTATGCCAGTATTTTCTTGAAATAAAATTTTAAAGTTCAATTTCAAAAAATGCCGATAGGGGGCGCTTTAGACTTTGGAGTAACAAACAACTATTTTTTAACGTTATTTTTTGTATTTCTTTAAATGATTTCGAAAGCTTAGACTTAAACTTAAATTTTGATCTAAAAATCTGAGTCCTAACGAGTAGTTAAGTAGCGTAAACTGAAATTTGAAATTTGAAACCCTTCTCCCCCCAGAACAAAAATCAGTTATTCCCGATCTTTGTGTCGTAGATTAGGCTCTAACTACTGCCGCGTTTTGCTAAAATTATTCTTTATGTCAGTATTTTCTTGAAAATAAATTTTAAAGAAAATTTTCAAAAAATTCCGATAGAGGGCGCTTTAGACTTTGGAGTAACGAACAACTATTTTATACCGTTATTTTTTGTGTCTCATTAAATGCTTTCTAAAGCTTAGACTTAAACTTAAATTTTCAGCTCAAAATCTGAATCGCTGAGCGTGGTTCAGTAGCGAGGGGAGGGGGTTCAAATTTCAACTTCTGAACATAGTTCAGTTTGCACTACTTAACCATGCCCAACGATTCTGTGCTGTGATACGAGGCAAAAATACAACTTTCGTCAAGGACTGCATAGTCGGAATTCACTCATAAAGGCACTGGCACAGTTGGAAACGTCGCTCATGCAAACGTTAAAGCTCCATTCCTGACGCTAGTCACCGGGTGAAGAAGGAAACAGAAAGTATGCAAATGTCAAATGGGGAAGAAGAAGAACACGTATGCAAAATTTCGACACGATTCAGGCATAAAAACCACTGAACGGTGAGTCAAGTGTAAGTCGCTGTAGTAATGAATCGGAAGATGGTGCCCTTCACGAATAAGGAAAAGGCTGAGATGCATTTAATTTACGGAGCGGCAGATGGAAATGGTGCAGAGGCACAACGAATGTACGGAGAGCGATTTCCTAACAGGCGGTTGCCTAACCGCAAAACTTTCGAGCGCTTGCACAGACAGTTGTGTGAGACGGGATCATTTCTCGCTTCCCGGTCGAATGCAGGTCGTGCAAAAAAGGACGAATCAGTAGTTGTTGCAGAAGCCATTCTGGATGTAGTAGCGGCGCAGCCAAGTACAAGTACACGAACAGTGGCTAGCCAGGTGGATACCTCACAGTCCACGACTTGGAGGGTACTGAAGGATGAACATTTGCTCCCGTTTCATGTGCAACGAGTCCAGAAACTGTCTCCAGGGGATTATCCAAATCGTATTGAATTCGCCCGCTGGTTTCTGCAGCAGAACGCGCTAAATCCACATTTTGGACGAACTGTGCTTTTCACCGATGAATGTACCTTCACACGTGAAGGTACATTTAACACACACAATGCACATGTATGGGCGGATGTCAATCCACATGCTACGTATCCACATGCTCATCAGAGACGCTTTTCCATCAATGTTTGGGCAGGAATCCTCGGAGACCACCTAATCGGACCGTACCTTCTTCCTGAACGCCTCAACGGTAAAACATACCTCACATTTCTGCAACATGTGCTGCCAGACCTGTTAAACGTTGTTCCTCCACGCATCCGGCGGGTCATGTGGTTCCAGCACGATGGAGCGCCAGCCCATTACGTACGAGACGTCCGCAACTATCTGGACATCACATTTCCGAACAGATGGATTGGTCGAGGTGGTCCTGTTGCTTGGCCTGCTCGCTCGCCAGATCTTTCACCCCTCGATTTCTTTTTTTGGGGACGATTGAAGGCTCTTATGTATGAGACACCCATTGAATCCCCCGAGGAACTGGTCGCCAGACTTTCCGCCGCTGTAGGGGAAGTGCTCGAAAAGCCTGATGTTTTCGCGAATGTTCGCCGTTGTTCTGCGTGCATAACCTCTGGTGGTCACCATTTTGAACATTTATTGTGATTACATGTTAATAAATATGCTTTGGTAACATAATCCTAATTTGTGTCTTTTTACCTCGTATCACAGCACACAATGTGTGGACATGGTAAACTGAACTGTGCTCAGGAGTAGAAATTTCAAACCCCTCTCCCCAGAAACTTAACCACGTCTAACGATTCAGATTTTGGGCTGAAAATTTAAGTCTAAGCTTTAGAAAGCATTTAATGAGACACAAAAAATAACGGTATAAAATAGTTGTTCGTTACTCCAAAGTCTAAAGCGCCCTCTATCGGAATTTTTTGAAAATTTTCTTTAAAATTTATTTTCAAGAAAATACTGACATAAAGAATAATTTTAGCAAAACGCGGCAGTAGTTAGAGCCTAATCTACGACACAAAGATCGGGAATAACTGATTTTTGTTCTGGGGGGAGAAGGGTTTCAAATTTCAAATTTCAGTTTACGCTACTTAACTACTCGTTAGGACTCAGATTTTTAGATCAAAATTTAAGTTTAAGTCTAAGCTTTCGAAATCATTTAAAGAAATACAAAAAATAACGTTAAAAAATAGTTGTTTGTTACTCCAAAGTCTAAAGCGCCCCCTATCGGCATTTTTTGAAATTGAACTTTAAAATTTTATTTCAAGAAAATACTGGCATAAAGAAAATTTTTTGCAAAAACCGCAAACGAATCGACCAATTTTTCCATGTTTTATAATCATTTGAAATTTCGGACCCTAAACTTTAATGCCCCCTATCTCCTTGGGAATACGTCTGGGACCCTTAGTCTCCTATTTAATATTATTTGTCTTTAAGTGTACTATAACCCCTTAAAGTTCTGCCCATCTTTTATGAATCACCCTGTATATATATATATATATATATATTGCTTGAAAAAGTACTTTAACAACATAACAATAACAACATAAATAAAATAGAATCAAAAGCATGCATATATATTTAAAATATTACACTCATAACTTTTTATTTATATTTTTATTTATATTTTAATTTCTATGCCTTTCAGTATTTAAAATATTCGTTGTTGCAGTTTCACATGCAGTTGGCATATGTAAGCGAGCGCGGTTTGGCACAAAATGAATTCCATTGTTATTGTTAACTCCATATACAGTTGAAACCATAAAGAATATTTAGCGATTGATCACCTGCTACAGGAAAATGCATTAAAACTATTCATTAAATTATAATTAAGTCCTAAAAATATTAAAATGTTGCATTGTTATCGGAAAATTTTTTTAGGTGCGTTCGTAATTATATAAATACGTAGCACCTATAGTCGTCGTCTGGTCCGTCCGTCTGTCCGCCTCTCTGTCCGTCTGTCCGCATATAACAGCGCATAAACATACCCAACCGAATGGTTTGAAATTTAATATATATTATCGTTACAGAATTTTGTAAAGTCATTTCAAATTTTATGAAAATCGGATCAAAACTTAAAAATATATTAATAAAAGTTTTCTTTATTCTATTAATTCCTATCGTACGTAATCTGTATAATGAAAGCGCAAGTCATGTGACTGAGGAAAACAAATACGGGCAAACCACTTCTTTTTTCATTTGACAAGCGGCCATTTTTATTCAAAATTATTTTTTCGAATAAAATTGCATAAAAGTTACACTTTTAGAAAGATCGTTCAAAAAAATGGTTTGCTTGAGAGATGCGTTACATTAAAAAAACGTATAGATTCCGAGATAATTTCAGTGGAAATTAGGTTAACGGCCCAATATCTCAATCCATTAGAGTAAATAAACACAGGAGATTCGTTCATTATGAGACATAAAAATATTAAACCATGGAGGTAATCTTTTGCAAAGCAAGATCTCCATCATGGTGAATTTTGCAGCGCTGTCTGATGTAGAAAAAAAATTCGCATTTGTAAACGTGGCATACGTAATAAGAAAAAAAGGCATGTTCATTTCGCTCGTAGCAGACGATATAATTCATTTCACTGAAATAATAAGGACGATTTTTTTACATTGTGAAACTTGTTATAAAACGAATGCACCTCATTTGTCATGTTTAACATACAATTTACAATCAGAAAGTGAATGAAAAATTCGATTACAAAATTCCGCCTTTACATACATTAACCAAGTTACGTTAAATAAAAAAAGTGTAAAATAACGTTGCTTAAAACTTATAAACATATTTTACTATTTTTTTAAAAACTTATATAATGAAGATTATATAGTTATAACTGTTACTTAATGAAATGAGTATACAGATTTTATAGTCGGTTTTAGTTACAATTGACTGTTTTTTGTGATATATTATCAGAATATTGTTCAATATCACTGAGTTCTTACGTTCTTTAGACAGACGGCCAGACAAACAAATCATGAGTTGAAAAGTGTTAAAAACGTCTGCGGTTTTTTTTTTTTTTTTTTTTTTTTTTTTTTTTTTCAGAGCCAAAGGAGCTATCTTGTTTTGCAATGCATTAAACACTCTTGTTATATATTTTAATATGCGTTCAAAACTTTCTGAAACGTTGTCTATTTCTAAAACACTTTAAGCCACTGATTTTGTAAAGTAAAGTGCACCTTTGCCTGTCGAAACATTGTTAACGATGAGCGTGGGTTGTTTCCCTGCGCTCGTCGTTCCCATGACAACGGATGTGCTAAGTCATCTTCGGAGTTCACTCAGCAGGAAATAACGGTATAGGCGAACTTTTGTATTTTTGAAATGTCATGGGGGGGCTTAAAATTTTTATGAATACTTAACAAAACCATTATAAACAGCACTATTTTGTGCAAGGTGAATATATTATCAACGCAACGCTTGGAGGTTTACCATTGTGGTGAAATTTTAATCATATCTATGTAGACATTTTTTTAAGTATTCAGCAATTTCCACCAGATTTTCGAACAGGGTTACCAATTACAGCACCGAAACTAGGGGGTAGAGAGAGGGGCATATGCTCCGGATGCCAGAGTGAAAAAGGGCGCCAAAAGAAGATTTGGTTTGTCTTTCCAGGACAAAAAGCAAAATAACAAAATTTAGGCAATGATCTCATGGAATCGGACAACCTAAATTGAGATGTATTCGTTAATTTTTTCTTTGAACAAGGCCAATTTTCCCACTAGGTGACCGCCAGGGGCACCAGAATATTACTTGATTAACGAATCCTTCAAGAAACTTGCAAGATGTGTACCAAGGCATTGTCCCAATTAGGTTCGAATTGGTTCAATTTTTCAAACATTATCGTGATGACAAGTTTTGCATGTTTTGCTTTTGTCTGTCTCTGTAAACAAATTAAAAGATTTACACATAAAGAATCAATCAAAGATGTTTGCAAGATCAATACACTGTCCCAATTAGATTCGATTTGATTCAGTATTTCGGACATTATCGTGATGATAAGTTTTGCATGTTTTTCTTTTGTCTGTCCCTGTAAACAAACTGCAAGATCTACATACTTGATTAACGAGCTCATTCAAGATATTTGTAAGGTCATTGTGGATCATAGATTTTTGAAATTGGGTTCGAATTGGTTCAGTATTTCGGACTTTATCGTGATGACAAGATTTGTATTATATATATAGATAGATATATAGGAATCGATTTCTAAAGAAATCAACCTCAAAATCTTGAGTTTAATATACTTAATATTTCAAATTTTAATTGCTTAAAAGGCGTCTAGCCAACATTATGAATGATTGAAATATTATGAATGCTTGGCGTGAAAATTTTCTATGGAAAAATTTCCAAGTATTAAATATAGATTTTAGAGCCTACATCAGTCACGCGAAAAAACGCGCAAGCTAATGTTAAGTCTATGGGAAGGTTCTTGCGTGATTTCTCGCTCACATTTTAATATTTTTAAATAATTTTTTGCATAGGATAGCTGAGGTCGATCTCTAACATTGTTACACTCAGAAAAAGGAATTGATTAAAACTACAAAACATTTTTGTTGAGTACATTTTGGTTGTTTTAGCAAAATTGGAGTAAAATTGAACCATTTTACTTCAATTAACAAAACATTTTGCTGACGATACAAATTTTTTTTTTTTTTTTTTTTTGGAATTGCAAAAAAAAATGGTTTTCAACAAAAAAAAATTTTTTTTGTTGATTCAAACAAAATTTCCATTGACCTATATTTAAACAAAATTTTTGTTTAAATATGGGTCAGTAAAAATTTTGTTTGAATCAACAAAAAAAATTTTTTTTTGCAATTCCAAAAAAAAAAAAAAAAAAAAAAAAAAAAAATTGTATCGTCAGCAAAAATGTTTTGTTAATTGAAGTAAAATGGTTCAATTTTACCGTTAGAGATCGACCTCAACTATCCTATGCAAAAAAAAAAAAAAAAAAATTAAAAATATTAAAATGCGAGCGAGAAATCGCGCAAGAACCTTCCCATAGACTTAACATTAGCTTGAGCGTTTCTTTGCGTGACTAGTGTAGGCTCTTAATATACTTCCCAACAATTATTTTCGAGTTAAAATAAAAATTAAGAGAATGGATTGAAAATTTCATTTTAAAAATTTATTTTGGAAAAGAGGGGGAGGGGTAGGAGCCAACATTCATGCTTGACACAGGTGAAACATCCATAGTTTCTACGGCCGATCTTTATTACCGGCCTAAATGCTCCCACCCTTTCTGAAAGTCACGTGACTTTAGCGGTCTTCTGTGGGAAACCGAACTTTCATTCACCGCGATCCATGGAAGTTTAAAGCAGTAATATTGTGAAAATTATCTGCGCTGTTTTAAACTACTGTTTTAAACTGTAACTAAACGTCGGTATTTTGACACTATCTTTCTGCAACTTCTGAGCTGAGCACACTGGATTTACATCACCTATAAAAATTTCGAAGAGTTCGGGCGAATATTTAAAAAATAATAAAATCTGCGAAATTTTCAATCGAAACTCTAAAACGCACGACGGTTTCGGCTCATGTTTTCGTGACTAAATATGCATATTTTTTCTCTAAATTTTTACCATGGCTTTGAAACAGTTATATTTACAACCGATTAAAATTTCGAAGCGTTCGGACGATAAGAACTGTTTCTTTTGTTGTTGTTGTTGTTGTTAAAGAAGCCAACACGAAAAAAAAAATACGAAAAGAAAATATTTATTTTACAACTAGATAACAATATTTTTTTCACGAATTTTGTTATCACAAGTTACGAAAACATTGTTTTTAACTTTTAAATTGAACTATTCGACTTTTTTTTTTTTTTTTTTTTTTTTTTTTTTTTAATTCTTAACGTACAAAACGATCATAAGAAATTTACCTTGAAGTTGAAGTTTACTCGGGTGCTTTGTAATTTCAAATGAAAACTCCAAGTACTTTGTCTAGTGGTGGACTTTTAATAATCCACATTCGTAATTTGTCAACTTAAAATGAAAATTGTAACATTTTTTAACAGTTCGAAAATAACATTTAAAACTTTATAATGGAAAGCCATCAAATTCCGTATAAGAACTGTTTATCTTCATACCCATATTTCCAAGATATTTTAACCAAGGCAAATGAGGTAACATCGAAAGAATGGATGGGAGGGGGGGGGGGAGATTACGGCCGGCTGCGCGCACAAATTAATTATGAAGTTATAGGTAAGTGTTTAAAATTTTGATTATGGATAGTTAAAGATAAAATCGATTATGAACTCGGCCGTGCATAGTTTCTGTCCTAAGTCAGATTAAAAAAATCAGAAATTAGACAAAAGGGTTCGAATTCCGACACAGGCATAGATGTTTGCAGTGGGTCGGATTTCATTTTAAACGAAAGTCCTGAACTGTTTACTTCTTGTGGGGAAAAGTTAACCGTAGCGCCTCAAAAAACGAAACCATCATGAGCAATTTAAGAAATAATCGCCATAACCCATATTTTGAATAACCTCTTTTTTTTATAGTCTGTTAAACCAGTCGTTGGGGGCCACAGTAATACTTATCCATCATGGATATGCATAATATAAAATATGAAAATAAAACCTGTGTAAACTATTTATAAAATGCATTGCAATTCGAATAAAATGGTGGCTTGATGACGTCCTAAACTTTAAATGCTCTATTACTGAATTGCGTAAAAGAAACACCCTTATAACTCTAAAATTGATAATCCTATTAACTAGCGGTTTATTGCATCTGATTAAGCGTCTCATTTCCAATTAAAATATATCTTTGAATTAAAATTTGAATGAAATATAGGGTCACAAAAAATCGAAGAGTGTAGAAAACAGGATTACAAATATCTCGGCAATTCATTATCCAATTGACTTCATTCTTTATGCAAAATTTGTTTTTTTAATTGTCTTTTATAGTCACTCCTTAAAATAAACAATTTCGAAAAATTTTATATACCTTTTATCAGAACGACTATTTCGAGAATCCGAAAAAAAGAGTTCCGGATAATCGAGGTTACTGAAATTCAATAGACTTCTTCTCATTATTACATACTAAGTACATACCAAATTTCAAGTCGATATCTTAATTTGTTCGGGAGATAGAGCGTTTACAGACACACACACAGACAGACGGACTGCACTTTTTTTTTCTCTAAAAATATATTTTTCGGAATCTCCAGTGTCTGAAACGTGTAAATTCGTCAATTTTTTTTCGATTTTCAAAACGATTAGAAGACTTTCCCTATACTACGTATGATGGGTAAGTAAAAGGAGAAAAAATACCACAACTAAACAAAGTATTTGCAAAGAAAAGAGGTGAATCTACACTGGAAGAATCTTATAGTATGTGATTGAGAAATTGTAATTGTTACGTTGAAGGTGTAAAGATTTATTACTTGCCCATCATACGTAGCATAGGGTAAATCTTGTAATCGTTTCGAAAATCGAAATTTTTTTTTTGACGTATTTACACATTTCAGACACTGCAGATTCCGAAAAACATATTTTTTGAAGAAAAAAAAAAATTGCCGTTCCTGTGTCTGTGTGTCTGTAAATGCTCTATCTCCCGAACAAATTGAGATAGAGACTTGAAATTTTGTATGTACTTAGTATGTAGTAATAGGAAGAAGCTTATTGAATTTCAGAAAACTCGATTACCCGGAACTATTTTTTTCGGACTCTCGAAATATTCGCTCTGATAAAAGGTATATAAAAAATTTCGAAATTGTTTATTTGAAGGAGTGAATATAAAAGACAATAAAAAAACATAAATTTTGCATAAAGAATGAAGTCGATCGGATAATGAGTTACTGATATATTTGTAATTATATTTTCCACACTCTTCGATTTTTTATGACCCTGTATTTAATCTAAATTTCAATTCAAAGATATATTTTATTTGGAAATTAGAAGCTTAATCCGATGCAATAAACCGTCAGTTAATAGGATTATCAATTTTGGAGTTATAAGGATGTTTCTTTTACGCAATTCAGTAATAGAGCCTTTTAAGTTTAGAACGCCATCAAGCCAGGATTTTATTCGAATTTCAATGCATATTATAAATTGTTTACACATGTTTTATTTTCATATTTATGTTATGCGTATCCATAATGGGTAAGTATTACGGTGGACTAATTTATAAGTCTGTTAAAAATGAGAAAAAATAACACAACTAAAGAAAGTATTTGCCAAGAAAAGAGGTGAATTTACACTGGAAGAATCTTATAGTATGTGATTGAGAAATTGTAATAGTGACGTAGAGTATGAAAAGATTTATTTTCATTATTGATGATTATATTAAGCTAATTATATTTGACGAACTTACTTAGAAATATTTCCTTTTAACTGAACTTTAGAAATTCACTCATGAAAATTCGTTTAAATTTGAATTAAGAGAGCTTTTAATACCAGAAAATCCCGAGTTCTAATTAAAGATGTAAGCATAGTTAGCATAGTTAGTGCATAACGAAAACATATTGAATTCACAGAGGGAGATAAATGGGGTTATTAAAGGAGGAAATCTGCTTAAAACTTTGAAAAGAAATACATTATTCAGTAGTAAGCATTGATTCGATGTATTTCACTTCATTTTCTGGTCTGAAAGTTTTAAGATGTGTTCAACATATACTGACGTAATACAGTGTGTCTATAAGTCCGTTTACATTATAAACAAGTTGGGAAAACGTGACAAATGAGGTGCGTTCGTTTCGTGCTATAACTAGTCTTAGAATGTAAACAAATCATCGTTATTATTTCAGTGAAATAAATTATATCGTCTGCTATGAACGAAATGAGCCCCCCCCCTTTTTTTTCTTATTACGTATGCCATGTTTACAGATGCGATTTCTTTTTCGACACCAGACAGCGCTGTAAAATTTACCATGGAGATCTTACTTTGCGAATGATTACCCCTGGTTTAATATTTCTATGACTCACGATGAATGAATCTTTTGTTTATTTACTTTAATGAATTGAGATATTCGGCTGTTAACCTAATTTTCACTGAAGTTATCTCAGAATCTAAACATTTTTTAATGCAATCCTCTCTCAAGCAAACAATTTTTTTGAACGATCTTTCTAAAAATGTAACTTTTATGCAAGTTTGTTCGAAAAAATAATTTTTAATAAAAATGACCGCTTGGTATATGGAAAAAGATGTGGTTAGCCCGTATTTGTTTTCCTCAGTCAGATGACTTGCGCTTTTACTATATAGATTACTTATGATAAGATTTAATAAAATAAAGAACTTTTATTAATATATTTTTAAGTTTTGATTCGATTTTCATAAAATGTGAATGACTCGACAAAATTCTGCAACAGTTATATATATTAAATTTTAAATTATTCGGCTGGGTAGTTTTTGCGCTGTTATATGCGGAGAGACAGATGGACAGACCAGACGACGACCATAGGGGCTACGTATTTATATAATTACAAATGTACTTAAAAATAATGAAAAATGAAGAAAATGTCGCATCGGAAGAGTGCGGTTTGTAGGTACAAACCGCACTCTGTACCATAGGTGCAAACCAACTTGTCAGAGTGTCGGGCTTTTGTTACAGAAAAAGAATAATAACGAAAAATCATGCCTAAAGCATAGATTATGAAACACTTTCCACCATATTCAGAATACTGTAACAAAACTTTACCGTTTGATAAGGTGAAGCCTGATGTATAAGTAACCAGTTTGGAAAACGAATAACACATTTCTAAATCTAATTTCAGCAATTACCATATACAGTCGGAATAATATCCGAATTTCTTTCTCCATATCTGTGTATAATCTATAGATTTGTATATATATTACATAGTTTGCAAAATTTTCGTTCAGTTAGGAAACGCAAAACACAGTTGTAAAATTCCCATCAATAAACGGAAACGTACTCGAGAGCTTTAATGCACCTCTGTATAGAATATATGGCATTTATGCACAGCAAGTAATGTACAAAAACTTAGTTAAATTTAAAAACGCGTACCGCAACTGAAAACACACTTCAGAAATTATTGTTCATATAGAGTACTCTAACCGAATTCTTTTATGCGTCCCTGTAAATGCACCCTATTCTATTATAGTGAGCACCGTCTAGTACACCCCAGTGATATACAGTAAAACATCTGAATAGCGGCCACTATTGGGAGCATGAAAATTTGACCGTACTTCGGAGGTTGCCGTTATTCAGAGGTTCCACATTTTAAAAGCTCAAAATTACATTACATGAAAATCAAACTAACTGACCAAAATTATTTTATTTTTACAGTTAAAAAATACGTACTATTATTTTACGATAAGAGATCACTTATTTGTAATTGTTTTGTTTTTAAAAGCATATCTTTCTCAAATGCATAATCATTTCCACAGATTTGTTGTACAATTCGTTATCTTTTTGGTTTGGGTGCAAAATTTTTAATTTCTTTGAAGCTAGAAAGAACATCTGAATATGATTTTATGCTGCAATTTTGTGATAATTCCATGTTATCTTCTGCTTCATTTTCATCATCATTTTTATTCTCATTGACCTTGCTTTCTATCAGTTCTTCTACGGTATTAAAAGTAAGAAAAACTGCCAAATCATTATCTACATTCATGTACTTGCTACTTTTCATGGTTATTCCGGCTCTATTTAAAATATTATTTAACTCAGCATCATCTATTACTATTAACTAAATAAACTAGAGCATCCAGCCCGGGCTTCTCGGGATTGAGAATATGTGTGAAAATATTTTTTTTTTTTTTTTTTTTTTTTTTTATAAAAAACTCTGATAGATTTTTAAATTTGATATTTTTTAGATCGAGAACTAACAACACCAAAGAGCATTTTTATATGAAATATGTCAATTATATATTCAAATAAAATTTTAAATTTCTTAAAATTGGTAATTTCGTATTGGTCTCGAGCCAGAAGTTAATAGCGGAACAAATCGCTAAAAATTTTGCTATCTACGGCAGTGTTTGTTTATTATTATTCCGATAATTTCAACGGTTTAAGCGCTTATTTCAATTACATGTCTGTTAAATTTGTGTTTTATTTATACTAATTTATTTAATGAAGTTTTAATTTCGTTAGTGAATATTAGCTGGAAACAAATGCTGAAATTTTTATATTGTTTAAAGTGAAAATGGATTTATATTTTGTAATCGTCTGCAAGCCATATAGATTTTTTAAAATCATGCTTGAAATTTAACTTAATTGCTATAATAAATGATTAAATTGCGATATAGTTTTCAAACGAATTCCATTTGAAAGTAGATTTTCCCCCCTACATAATGGTGTAAAAATTAAAAATGTGCGATGTTTAGAAATTAAAAAAATTGCAGTAGCAAAAATCGCAAAACCGAAATTTCCCCCTCAAGCGTTGCCATTCGCAAAATGACGTCAGCGTTACGTACGGACATGATTGTCCTTTATAATATAGATAAGCAAATTCTCCTCTACATTCTTTGCAGTCTAAGTTGTAGTTGAAACATAACGTTAAAAAGTGTTATGGGGTGGCCGTTGTTCGGAGGTTTAGTGTAATGTTATTTCTATGAAAGACATTCGGTACCACTAAAACATGACCGGTATTCGGAGGTTACCGTTGTTCGAAGTGACCGTTGTAGGAGGTTTCACTTACCAATTTCAATATGTTTGAAATAGTGTAACATCAATAATAAACATTATAAACGATTTTTCTAATATAAAAAATCATGTAGACGTCGTTTAAAATACACAACTTCTTTCCTAACTGGATAAGTCAGTTTTAAAAACAGTCTGTTGATGTTAAAAATCCATATCATGTTGTAAAACATTCGTAGAATTCTTGAAAATGTTTAAAAAATATTTTCACCACCTTCTCTCTGGAAAATTCCCAGTTTACTGTTATCTTCATGTCACTATTTTTTTTTCCTTAGAAGTTGTTTATATTTTAAGTTTAGAAGTTAATAAGTGTCAGTGTCACATATGGAAGGTTGTTTTAGTTTTATGTCTATGGTTTTTTTTTTTTTAACAAGGAATGGTTTTAAGGTCCGTTGAGGACCACACAGACAGCCTTCATGTCTGTCGCAATCTCTGATGGGGTGAAGCGGTCCCTTTCATATTTTATGACTTTCTTAGCATATCTAAAGTATAGAGGTCAAGCACGGGAGGACTCTGACAGGTAGTTAACGCCTCTTTCTTTTATCGAGGACCACAAAAGGATTTGGGAAGAATGGGAAGTTGTATGAATTATGGATATCTCAGCCTGACTTGTTCAGGATGCGAATAAACGCAGCTAATGTTCGCCCAGTCTGTCAGACTTACCGCGGTTTCTTCTATTTTGGTATATCGGACTTTTTTATGCTTTATGACTTTCTTAGCATGTCTAAAGTTCAGATGCCCAGCAGGGAACGGGGATAATAGACTGTCAGCGCCTCTTTGTTTTGCTGAAACTTCCCTTTCTATTGTCAATGACCACAAAATAATTCGAGAAGAATGGGAAGACTTCTGATTATGCCCATCTTAGCATGACTGGCTCAATATGTCACTAAACGCAGCTCTCTTAGCAAGTCTGAGAGACCCATATTTCATACAACTTCCCATTCAACTCGAATGGTTTTGTAGTCATCGACAAAAGAAAGGGGCCTCTCAACAAAAGAAAGAGCGTTGACCACATATCAGCGTTCTCCCTGCTTGACCTCTGAACGTTAGACATGCTAAGAAAGTCATAAAAGATGAAAAGTACAGCTTCACCACATAAAACAGGTTGCGACAGACAAGAACACTGTCTGTTTAGTCCTTTAATCATGTAAAAAAAAAGTCTTGGTTAAAATATGTTTTGACCACCAGTGGTCAAAAGTCATTTTGACTGAGAAAATAAATTAATATTCATTTTGTTTAATGATAAATTTAGTACACAACGTATGGAAGGATTCGTCAAAATCACACTTAACAATATTTAATACAACAGTTGAAAGCATTTGTAAATAGTGCTATACTTTAATATTTAACAGTACACAAATTTATAAAGATAAGCGATTATCGTAAATATTGAAACACCAGTGGACCCTTGCAAGGATTTCTCACTGCAGTCTAATATTTTTTAGATGCAAGTTTAAATTTCTAAAGAAAAATTAAAGATAAAAATATCTGCGAACAACATTAGTCACACCAGAATACCATCTCATTTATTCCACTAAAGTTACAGTGAAAAAAGCATACATATATAACAATGTATATAAAAAATATATATATAACAATTTTATTTTAACTGCATTAGAAAATGACGTCTTCCTCTTTGAGAAAAAAAACGGTACAAAGAAAAATAACTTGAATACATATAAAATACCATTTAATTTAATATGAGAAAGCAAGCCTTTTATTCTACATGTGAAATAACACTGCTGCTTTCGATAGCTGGTATCTTTTGCTTCTAAACATTTCTCAATTTCAGTTTTCCTTTTTAACCATAAATATAAAATAAACTCGTGCGGAGAAATCGTTATCTTTTTTGTACCATTTTTTTTTTTTTTATAATCATTGTTGAGCATCCTATAATGCGATATTTTATTTTTGTGGCAACACTAATTTAAGGAAAACCCTTCCTTTCATTTATGAAAACAATGCCGATTTAATTTTTAATTAACGGCAATTTTCAATCAAAAACATGTTTTAACGAGATGTGAGTGTGCTATGTCAGAAGCCACTTCCAAAAACCTTTCGAAAAATACATCATTCGTTGTTATGCGTGCGTTTCGTAAATCTATAGAAAAAGGGATGTTGACAGCAGAAATAATATATATGATTTTTAATAATTTTAATTACATTTCTAACTTTATATATGAAGTGAAAGAAACTTCGAAATCACATTAAACAGAAGAAACATTTTAAAAATTTTGTTTGGAACGAAAAAAAAAAAAAAAAAAAAAAACGAAAAGAAATGATTGCATGTATATAGCAAATTTTTCTGAATTGAAGCAAGACAATTTCCCATCTTATTCTGAATAAAATCAAACTTGGAAAATAATCTTTCTACAGACGAAGGGTTTGGCACAACCCTTCATCACGTGCATCAGGAAATCTACAAATTTCAGATCAACATTTTCTAATTTTTCCTTAGTTACACCAAATGTTGCAATGTTTTAGTTACATTAAAAAAAAATTAAGATTTATCTGTTTGAAATACTATATTACATAAGATACATACTATATTACATAAGCTTAAGTTATTTAAAAGTGTTTCGACCACTTTTGAGTTGTTAAAACCAATTTTGATCAGTTTTATACATTTAAAATCAGTTTTGACTGCTGTCTTCATTAAAATTAATTTTGACCGGTCAATATTATAACCATATAGACATCAATTTCATTTCTCACGAACCCCCCTCCCCCCTCCCTCGAACATAATTATTTTATGGCTGGGCATTTTAACATCACATGATATTTTGTTTCTATCTATATTCTGCTAAATATATGTCATTTTCGAACTTATAAGCGATTATTTATAAGGATTTTCTTGGTTAAAAATATCACATACCTGACGCAAATTGCCCATTTCTGTCTCTTTTGTAATCTTTCCCCTCATTAATTTTTTCTAATATAGGGTATGCTTATTAGAATTGCCATTCTGCCACGATAAAATATCTTAATAAGCCAGAGAGTGCATTACAGGGTATTGTAATAACAGTGTTATATATACATATTTTTTCTAGCAATTATTAACATGATCTTTTTTGCATAGGCTTTGCTTGAAAAAAGTACGCTAAGATATAATCTATACGAATAT
The DNA here is from genome assembly GCA_963931845.1 of Maratus michaelseni. Lineage (NCBI taxonomy): Eukaryota > Metazoa > Arthropoda > Arachnida > Araneae > Salticidae > Maratus > Maratus michaelseni. The sequence goes on along the minus strand of OZ007590.1, from coordinate 388,126,837 downwards.
TTTTATAGCTTTTTCGTTATCTTTATGATCATAAAATCGCAATGTCATAAAACTACGGGAAAAAAAGGAACAATCAAAATAATATATTATATAAGAAAAATAGAGATTTTTTGTGGATCTGAAGTTTTTATTCAGATAAATTACTAAACATGATAGATAAATGAAGAAAAGTTATTTTTATAATAGCATGCTAATTAGTTTAAAAGTTAGGAGTTTTTTGTTATCTATAAATTTTTTTGTAATTGTAATTTTGTGCTGTGTAATTTTAATGCACAAATGTAATTGTTTGCACTGTAAATAATACGTTTTTTAAGGCAATAGTAAATTCCTGCATCGGATTGCGTAACCAATTTTTTTTCGTTGCGGGTTGGGTTCCGGTGCGGTTGACATTCAATGTTTTAGGTTCGGGTTGGTTTCGGGTTTGAGTTTGATCCTTTCGGGTCGGTTTCGGGTTTGAGTTTGATCCTTTCAGGTTAGGTTCGAGTTTACCGGATTTTTCAAAAAAAAGTCATAAATATTTAAAAAACAACAACAACTATATATTTGCATATTAATGAGTGTTTAGTTTATGTGTTCACTTTTATACAAAAAATATAAAGTTGATATTACAGATATAATCGTAGACTACCTTTCCATAATTGTATTAAAATTTGGATTAATTTTCTCCCGGTTCGGTTCAGATTTGAGTTTGGGTATTTTAGGTTCGGGTTGAAACGTATCTGGTTCGGCTCGTGTTTCAGGCTGACGAATTGTTTTTTTTTGTCAATTTCGGAGGTCGGGTAGAAACCGACTCGCGCAGTACTCTAAGGTATAGTAGACCATCAAAATTAATATTTGTAGTTATCAAAAAAAATTTTTTGATTACAGCCAATTGCGGTTAAAACAGTTTTAATAATTGTTCTTGAGATAATCAAAATTCGTCATTTATTTTTAAATCTCGAATAATTAGCATTGAACAAATTTCTCCATGCGCATTCCATTTTTACATGCAAGATAAAAAAATTTCCAGAATCATAATTTTGCTCATAATATTGAAGTAATAAAATTTTGTGTTTATTTCATAAAAAAAGCTTTTAAAAATAAACTTAATTTGAATTATATAAACTTTAATTAAAACATTACCTAAATTTTTATTTCGTCTAATTCTTAAAAAATTTTAATACTTTTAAATGACATTTTTTTAGCAGCCTATGTTTGTATATGTATTACATAAAAATTTTACTTCGCGATATTCCCTTAAATTATTCTAAATTCCGTCATATTCATTACCTATTTCTTAATAATATCTATTTCTATTTAATTTCCCTTTAAATTCAAAACGCGTATATTATAATAATTATCTTATTCGAAATCTTAATCTAAAGCTTTAAATCAATTCATAAACTTTTATAAACTATTCAATCTATAATATTCTGAGAGAAGTTAGTTTTTAGTTTTGAATGTTTTTAAAAGCCATTTTGTTATTTCTATTCCTCGAATCTGCTTTCGCGCGCTGGAATTTTTTACATCGAAAACACTGCGTTACTAGATCTGAGATTCTTTCTTCTTAAAATCTCTCCCTCTCGCGTCATTCGCTTAGCCGCCCAGCTCTTAATTTATGCTTCTCACCGATTGGTTCGTGTCCGTATTACATCAATATCTGTCGCCCTCCGCGCGTCTGACAAAAAGCAAAGGCAGTTACTTCGGAACGCAGAATTTTGTCTTGTTTCAAGTGCTTAAAACCCTCTAAGCGTGTGGAACGTAATATTCCGTTCACTAAGCTCCAGGTTTCACGGCAATATATGCAATGTTTAAGATAATATAATTCAATAAATTTAATGAATTTTCAAAACATTGAAGAATGATTAATACTCTCAAGGGTTACATTCATATTTGTAATTAAGTTTTATTTATAATGCTGAAAGAATCATATGTTTTTAGCATTTAAAACAAAATTCAGAGAAAACAACATTACAATTTTACCCTTTTTCAAAACGCTCAGAGGGTTAATCACCTGTTATCTAGTGTCTACAAATTCGTAGTTTTCTAAATCTGCTGTTTAAGATCGATTAGTATGATGTAATGATTTATATTCAAGAATGAGGGCTTTATGAACATCTTCATCATGTGAGAGTTGTTTTTCGTTTTTCATGTGGATAAATAAACGCCTTATTTGGAAAACTGGCTTGTTCTTTCTGGAGAAATTACCGGATGGGTAAATTCATTGCCTTATTACATTTACGCAATGATTAGATTTGTTGACTGCAAATTGTCACCACTGTTCACAAGCTCCCCTTTTACCATGAATTTTTAGTATATCCATATAAAACCTTTCATATATATTGCGAGAATCTGTGAGAAAAGTCAATACAATTGGAAAAAATGAAATGCGCAAGGAGCATTTTAAAACCATAAAAATGATATAGATATCTTCAATATGTAAATATAAAAAAATGCGTTAAAAAATTAAAAATATTCAATATATTTTTTAAAACCATTCTAGCTACAAGTAAGGGTTTTTTAAAACCATTTTAACTACGAGCAAAGGTTTTTATATTATTTATGACCTATTTCTTAGATTTTTATGCATTTATGATAAATATGCCTAGTTTATAGTTTCTTAATAAATCTTTCTGTAATATTTGAAGTATTAAGATTTTGACGTATAACATGTTCTTACCAATATTACTATAAAATATGTTTTTATTATATGCAGACACATCAATTTTCTTTTTAGTAATCTAAAATTACATATAGTATATAAATTATAATAAATGGAATTTAATGAAATAATCTGAAATTAGGAAATTTAAAAATTTCTATAAATTTATTTACTATTATTATTCAGTATCTGAAGTTATTTCTAATGACATAATAAAGTTTTAACAATACCTGACAGTTTTTTTTTTTTTTTTTTTTTTTTTTTTTTTTTAAAGAGGTATAAAATCTGCAACTATTACAAAATATTTTCTAAATTTCGCTTTGTCGTTGGAAAAGATAATAAAAAAGAAACTCCTCTTTATAAGTGTAGTATCCAGTTGCATTACTGAAATAAAATTTTGATGAGCATTTTGTACATTTTTTAATAATGGCGAGAGAATATTTATTCCCACGAGAGAATAAATATTCAGAATAAAATAAGACATTGAGTCTGCAAAAATAACTTCTCGCACAGGGAATAAATCAGCACTGTTCTGTCAAATGCATCATGCCAACCTTTACTTTTTTTTTTCTTGTTACCACTTAAATTTGATAGAAAAATTTTCCTTATTTAATCGCAAATTTCGGCAACTAAATTAGACAAAATTAAAGGCATATGAAATTTTAGTGGAAAGATAGAAAGCGTAAAAGTTGGCAGCGACGCAAAGAATTTTCAAATGGGTGTGACTGAAACAGCTGTTGCCGAGTATGTAAATACCGATCCTGCCACCGTATAAAAATGGAAAAAGTGAAAATTTTTGAACATTAATGGTAAATCTATTCCACCAATATAGTTAGTTCATATACCTTATTTTGAACACTTTTGCAATTTACATTGCCTACGTATCTCAAACAAAAGGAAAAAAAAATTAAAGCGCGTTTCAACTGTTTCGGGGCATGCTGTATAATGTATAAAAGTTTATGATCAATATACAACCTATGACTGTGATTGTTAGGCAAAGCATATTACACCACATAATGATCGATTTTTAGGGTTTCGTTCATCTCACGAAATCCTATTACTCCCGCTTCGTTGTCTAGCCGTCACAGAGCCGGTTGTCAGAAACTATGTAACTTACAGTCATAAAATTTTGTGTACTTATAGCTAAATACCTATTATGAAGCTCAAAATAATAAAATTTGAAAAAAAAAAATCGTATTATTTTAATATATAGAGATAAAAAACCCAAAATCCAACAGCCTTTTCCAAACAAATTTAAACATTTTTCGTTATAGCAGTTGCCAACAATTAAAAATCCACAGTAAAATTTTTTCTACAATAATTAATTTTCTATTGAAAGATTTCCACGTGAAAAATGAAAATGAAATAAAAAGTTTCATCAATTGAAAAAAAGATTAATAGGACGTCATATTGGTAATAAAATGGAAATTTTCAAACATTTCTCAATAATACAAGGAGTATGAGTATGTGTAATTAGAGAAAACAGCTTAATAGGACGTCATTAGAGAATTAAAAAGAAAATTAATCTGACGTCTAACATTTTGAAGGTCTCTATACAACATGTTTAATTTTGAAATTGATTTTTTTTAAATATCGCATTTAGTCCACATGACAGATATTATTATGACAGAGTATAATAGCGGGCTTCGCACGCTATCGGACAGGTTCAGATTTTCGAAAAAACGAGAAAAATACACCGGAAATTTTTACTTCATAAGAAACATGACATTTTTTTTTTTTTTTTAAATGAAATTTATTTGGATTTATTAAAGGAAGGATAAAGTGTTTTGAATAGAATATTAAACGAAACCCTTTGTGCGATCTTCGATCACACTTACCCACTTGTTATATGTTCTTCTAAATATTTTTCGAACTTTCACGTTCGAAAATATCGTATACAATCCATGCCCGTTGCCCATATCTGTCTCTTTTATAATCTTTTCCCTCATTAATTGTTCCTAATATAGTTCAGTCTCCTATTAGAATTGCCATGCTGCCGAGATAAAGTATCTTAATAAGCAAGATAGTACATTATGTGGTATTATGATGACAATGTCATATTTTTTCTAGCAATTATTATAATGACCTATTTTGCATATTCCTCGCCTGGAAAAAAAAGCGGTTACATATGCTTTATACGAATATTTTTATGGCTTTTCCGTTATTTTCGTGACCATAAAATCCTAATTAAACAGAAAAAAAAATCTGAATTTATTATAATGTTTTTAATAAAGATCATATATGGATTTAAAGTTTATATTCAGATAAATTACTAAGCTTTATATATATATACATAAAGAAGAATCAATTATCTTTTAACGGGAGTGGGGGGTGGGGAATAAATGCTTTTTTATGTGTATGGTTAATCATTCTTTATTTAAATATTTTTTATATGTATGTGGATCTGTACCTCAAATTTTGCTGTCAAATGGATATTATTACGATGCTTATTTATGAACAACAGGATAAGTCATATTTAATTTTACGCTTTTATGCCTATGGATTACGTATCTTGTGAATATGAGCCATTTAATTCATATTATATGTTTATATGTCATATAGGAAAATACTTAGTCTGGTGTTTACTTTTTTTTTGTAAAAAGTTCACGATGTTTTTCAAATTTATATATGATTGTTATCTATCAAAAAATTTTCAAGTTTATTTTTTTCATGAAATAAGGAAAAAATAGAAAATAGAAAAGAAAGAAGGAAATAAAAACAGAAAATTCATACAGAAATGAACAGAATGACTGCATATATACTATTCTTCACTGTTTGGAAAACATTTTGAATATAACGTGAATTCTAAACTAATTAAAGCTTAATTTATCGTTTAAAATATTCAATCTGATATTGCATAAGTAAGTATAAACTTATTTAAAATGAATGTTTTAATATTATTCAATCTTGAAAATATAAAAAAATAAACAAAATATCGCAGAAAAATGTATACATACAATTAAAAAAATGCACATACTAATTAAAAAAACCTACTGAAAGTAATAATTAATATTTTTAATTATACTATTAAACAACAATAGAAACTACAATAGATGAATAAAATGTTTCAGCGTTATTAAATTTAACATTTTTTCAATAATCTTACGATATAAATAAGAAATTAATATCAATTTCAGAAATTTGGCAAACGTTAAACAAATCTAAAGCATTGTGTATGACGACTTAGGTTTTAACTAATAATTTACAATATCAATAAAATATAAAAACACATCTTTATAAAGTTTTTAGATTAAATACTGTTATACGTAAAAAAAAAATAAATAATAATCACAGTATAATGTTCAGCATATACACAAGATTAATCTTTTTTCCATAAAACATGTATAAAAACTATTAAGCTCATATTCACAAGATACAAAATCTACAATAATAAAAGATTAAAATTAAAAATAATTTATCGTGCCATTCCATAAATAATCGTAATAATCCCCTTGCCAACAAGTTCGGAGATGAAATTTTTGTTTCCTTTCTCTTCTGCTTATCTCATAAAGGCGCTGTAGAGATGCGCAGAAATCAGCGTTTCTGATTCGCTGTTAGTTTGCACCACTTCTTGGTGCCAATAAAGCAATTTTGGAGGTTTCACCATGAAATCGGTACATTCAAACGGTACTCCATTTCAATTCGCGTGATAGCTAGTATTGATTGCATAAGAGGCTAGATTATGAAGATGCATCCATTCTCGTATGTGGTTGTGAATTGCACAATGCAATTACACCGTAACCGTTTGAGATAAAATACATGCTCTGTAACTGCTTGGGTTTGTGTTTATAATGCTTAATTTTTCACTTTCTTGGGTTTAGCGCAATCTATCAGGAGCATTTAGAACTAATTTTTTAATTTTCTTAAACAGAATATTTCATCATGGAAAAAATTTTACTTTTAACCACAAACTCTTACATCAACCCAATTTTATATTAAAGTTTAAAATGCGTTAGTTAGTTATTGACCCCTTTGTAGACAGAACATAATCACGAAATCCAATCTTACTTCAATTTAATGCACAAGATAGACAGATTTCTGTCTTCTGCTACTTCTTAAAGTTCAAAGTCTTCGTCTAAAATTCAATATGTCGATGTGATTTAGATCAAAGTGATGCTTTGATGCAGCATCAGATGTGCTAATTAATGAAAGAGATTTTATATTCGACGCCGTAATTACGAATGCTATATTTTCTGATGGAGGTATTGAGGAAAGAGGTTATTATGTATTTTCTAAGAGGCTTTGGAGATTCGATCTCTTTTGCATTTGTTTCATTAACGAATAAATAAGGTAGGAATTCATTAGCGGTATGTACTGAGAAACAAATATGTTTCGTTGAATTTGTGTAGATGAATCATAATGTATTGATTTGTTTAGTTTTTTTGCTAGTTTTTAGGTGCGTTCGTAATTATATAAATACATAGCACCTATAGTCGTCGTCTGGTCTGTCCGTCTATCTGTCTGTCTGTCTGTTCGTCCGTCCGTCTGTCCGCATATAACAGTGCAAAACTACCCAACCGAATGGTTTGAAATTTAATTTATATTATCGTTGTAGAATTTTGTCGTGTCATTTCAATTTTTATGAAAATCGAATGAAAACTTAAAAAGATATTAATAATAGTTTCCTTCATTCTATTAAATCCTATCGTACGTAATCTGTATAGTAAAAGTGCAAGTCATGTGACTGAGGAAAACAAATAAGGCTAACCACATATTTTCCATATGCCAAGCGGCCATTTTCATTAAAAATTATTCTTTCGAAGAAACTTGCATAAAAGTTACAAATTTAGAAAGATCGTTCAAAAAATCGTTTGCTTGAGAGAGGAGTTACATTAAAAAATGTATAAATTACGTTAACAGCCGAATATCTCAATCCATTAGAGTCAATAAACACAGTAGATTCGTTCATTATGAGTTATAAAAATATTAAATCATTGAGGCAATCTTTCGCAAAGCAAGATCTCCATGGTGAATTTTACAGTGCTGTCTGGTGTAAGAAAAGAAAATGCGCATTTGTAAACGTGGCATACGTAATAAGAAAAAGAAAATGCATATTCACTTCGCTCATAGCAGACGATATAGTTCATTTCACTGAAATAATAAAGGTGATTTTTTTTTTTTTTTACATTGTGAAACTAGTTATAAAACGAACGCACCGCACCTCCTATATTACGTTTAACGTACAATTTCCAACTTGTTAACACTTTCCAACATTGTTGAAAATAATTTATGACTTCGGTTCGTCTGTCTGTCTGCACTTTAATTTTAGTAAATATGCATGAATTACCACAAAGTTGATATATGCTATTGAGTTTTACTATAGCATGCTTTGTAATTGGAAATGAAGTGTATATCATTTATATTTCGTTTATACCAGTAATTTTCATCATTTTTTTGAACATGCCGCACCTTCTTACTTCATGATGAACTCCCTTCCCGTTCCCGTGTAACATGTGATTCTTATTATTAAAAAAAAAAATTAACCTTTATTCACGTCGTAGAAACCTAATATAACATTACCAATGACAAGTGCATTACTCCCTGTACATTTTAAACCTATAAAACAGGAAAAATTTCAGAGTAAAATATCATTGTTGCATTTTATAATTGATTTCAGTATCTCATTAATCATAAGTAGAACTTTTTGGACAATCAGATCTCTTTGTAAAAAGCACAATGTGCATTTCTTCATTAACTTCTTTATCAATTTTAAGTACCCATTTTTCTTTCTCATTATAACTTTATTCCCTGTTAGCGTTCCCCCTTATTGCCAGTTGCTCGCAATGATATTTCTACTTTAAATTACAAAATATGTATGTCGTAATATGTATTTATAAGGTTTGTATAGGGCTAGCTGCAAAAACATAAGCAATTTACTATTAACTGATATCTTTCTGGGGATCTGCATTTGAGGATTTCTTAATTTCTAAGGCCAGCACAAAGTTTAGAAATTTCAAAAATATTTTTTTCGATTAAATGTGTGGAAAGTCAGTTTTAGATAATACCTTGAAATGACTTCTTCTTTTGAGATACTGCAGAGGAAATAGAAACACGGCTCCTTCAAAAAATAACCGAAAAAGCTATGCAATATTCTAAAATACAATAATAACCAGAAAATGTATATAAAACATTTAAATATTATAAAAAAAGTATATATATATATATAAAACTTTAAGTAAAATTTAACCATTGAAACATAAGAAACTGACCACATACACTGAAATCCCGATACCAAAGAGCCCTGTCAATTTACAAATTAAAATTGTAGTTATATATATGTAATTATAATATCTATGAATTTCAAAAAAACATATCAAGTTCTTGTATCATTCTACTTAAATCTCCAAAGAGATAATTAATGATAATGTGTAGACAGAATACCACATAGCTAATAGATTAACAAGTGCAATCATAATATTACCATAGTTTGTGCTTCAATGGTAATTGGCCAAAAATACTGAAAACATGAAGAAAATTTAAAAAGAGAGAGAGAAAAAAAAATAATAATTTGGAGTTGCTATCAAGTGAATACAAATGGATTAAGAAATGAAATATGAACCATATACAATGGAAAATTGGACAACAAGAGAATTAAATCAGAATTGGATATGAAAAAACACATGTAGATATAATCATCAGCCTGGATGTACCCACATATATTTTAAAAAATAATTCAGTATTTCATAATTCTTATATATATATATATATATATATATATTTTTTTTTAAATGACAAAAATGTTATCAGAATATGAATTAATGAATATTCTTGAACCTCCCCCCCCCCCCTGCCTCTTTAAACGTCAAATTGCTCTCCTGTAGAGCGCAGGGCCTGATTACCGACGAAGCACACTTCCACCAGTAAATTTTAATAGAAATTTTGATCTTATTAAAACGCCCTATTCATGCCAAATTATTGCCAAGAATAAGGAAAATTTTCATTAATTACCGAAAGTGTGTTTTCAATTGCTTTAAGCGTTTTCAAGCTGTACTGCATTTTAGCATATTTTATAGTACTCATAAATTCTATATAGGTTATATCTAATTGGATTGTGAAACATGTCAAGTAAAACTCAATAATTTATAGTAATGACAAATGTAACTGCAAATGACATAGTTGCAATTTACTAAATAATTTTGTTTTAATGGTTACAATAAATCGAAATTGCTGCTGACAAAACTCTTTTCAATTGGAAAATGTTTTGCAACATTTTACCAGCAACAAGTCACATTTTTTGACACATTGGATATCTAACTGAAAAGAGTGATATTTAAAATCCGCAACCTATTGTAAACGTCAGACGTCTGAGGTGTAGACGTTAATGATTTATTTCTATTTTGTTAAATATGAAATAAAAATATGGCTAATGGATTTTTCTTTGTATTGGTTGAAAGAACAATATATTTTTTTTATAGTAAAGATACCATTTCCAAAAAATTTTTAAGTTAAAACATATATATTATTATAAAATAAATAAATGCTATCCAATTTACAAATTTTAAGATCACAAATAAGTTTTTAAAGAATCTAGCATTTACGTGCAGTACAGTTTTTATTGATAGCTGAAATCTTTTTTGAATCTGCGACTTAAAGAGTTTTTGAAATCACTGATTCAATTTCACTTTCCGTAGAATCACGTTTTACCGTTCTCACTCCGATTCTTTCAAATTCCACTAAAAAACTTTATTTTAACAAAGAAGGAAAATACTCATCGCTTTAGATTTTTTTTCCCTTTCTTTTCTTGGCATTTAACAAATAAATTTTCTATCACATATTTTCTTTTTTTGTATCATATAAAAGTGTGGTATTTAGATTACACATAATGCGTATATTCTGAAATACAACTTAAACTGGATTGACTTTGAAAGTAAGGGATCACAAACTAAACATAAAGGTGTTTTATTGAATTGTTTGCATTCAGCTAATCGAGATATGTTTTGTTGCAGGGCAGTGTGGAAGTCTTTGTTTGCTTTAATGCTTTAGTCAGTAATTTTACATAGGTAGTTGACTATATGAATTCCTTGCTATCAATTGAAACGTATCATATTCCTAGGAAAGTACGAAGTTCCGGAACACTCCTGTAACTTAACGAAAAAGCAGCTTTAGGTTGGAGGATTTCAGATAATATTTACGTTAGATTAGGGAATTTAATGTATTTTGGGAGAAAATGGGGATACCAAAGCGGAAATTTTTGTGTTTTAACGAAATATAAGTAAGTCGAACATCGTAACATGTGTGTTTAAGTATTGTATCCAGAGTGCTGTGGGTGCCACCTTTTGAAGTTAGAACATCGAGACAATTACGACAGCATATCTCAGTAACTGGTACTGAGCAATTGTCAGCTTTGTAATTACCGATGCAGTAAGCACATGCAAGGCTAAATTTACACTGATGCCCTAAATGGCCAAGATGCTGTCAGTGGAAGCATCTAGTAATGGTGATGTATTTTCTAATCCGGCAGCGATTAACGCCGAAACATAAACTTCGTGATATGAGGTTTGATGTGTCAACAGCCGACAGCTGGATGACCAAATGGGAATTATACTCAGCGTTGCGATCCACCAGGACCTTAATAACCTTATAATTAGTGGGTTAGCTAATTGCCCCTTCAAATCTGCGATAACGATCTTGTCAAGATATGCTTGCAGAGCAACATCATTGCCATCAACATGCGAATAGGGTACTTTTGGGACACCAATGATTATGATCCGAGAATTTTTTGGTTGTTCTTCAGCTATCGTTATCAATTGGATGAGCGCATCAGAATAATGCAGATTACTCTTAAAGATTATCAAGTCTTTTCTGTCTTTGACGCAAAGTCGAAACTCACTACAAAAAGGCACTATTGGAGGGTCTAAGTTCTGGTAATTTTTCCTGTTGTGAAAATAAGGAAGCTTTTTCTCTATTTTAACAGTCAATTAATCTAATCTCTCTCATATCACGAAACGTAAACTTCGTGATATGAGATTTGTTGCGTCAACAGCTGGCAAAAAGGCACCGTTGGATGGTCTAAGTTTTGGTAATTTATCCTGTTGTGAAAATAAGGAAGTCTTTTCTCTATTTTAACAGTAAAATAATCTAATCTCTCTCATATCACGAAACATAAACTTCGTGATATGAGATTTGTTGCGTCAACAGCTGGCAAAAAGGCACTGTTGGAGGGTCTAAGTTTTGGTAATTTATCCTGTTGTGAATAAGAAAACTTTTTCTCTATTTTAACAGTCAAATAATCTAATCTCTCTCATATCATGAAACATAAACTTCGTGATATGAGATTTGATGCGTCAACAGCTGGCAAAATTGCACTGTTGGAGGGTCTAAGTTTTGGTAATTTATCCTGTTGTAAAAATAAGGAAGCTTTTTCTCTATTTTAACAGTCAAATAATCTAATCTCTCTCATACCACGAAACATAAACTTCGTGATATGAGATTTGATGCGTCAACAAGCTGGCAAAAAGGCACTGTTGGAGGGTCTAAGTTTTGATAATTTTTCCTGTTTTGAATAAGGAAACTTTTTCTAACCTAATAACTTTTTCTAATTTTATTAGTCAAATAATCTAATTTCCTGTCCAGAAAGGACTGAACCGCAGAAATAGGGACCCCCGTTTCATTCAGTGATTGCTGTATGTGCTTAAACCTGTCCTATGTAGGCAACAAGTGTTCTTGGTTCTTATAAAAGTTTTCTTGCAGTAATGAATAATTTACTAACTTCTGATTAAGGGAATGGATTTCTGTAATATGAATTACTTGAATTGAGTCAAGTTTCCAAGCAGAGCGCTATGCGTGTCATTATTGAGTTCAGCTAGGTCATTTTCTAATTGAATCTTTTCATTTGACAGTCTTGAAACTCCAGTTGAGATTCTGAGTTAAGTAATTTTTGAGATTCCAATTCGTCTTGATGTTCACTGAAACTTTTCTCCAGTGATTTATATTCTGCTGTGATGTTACCAAATTTTTGTCTGAGTTTCGTCATTGCTTTTTTCTTTTTGATTATTTTCCGTATAATTTGACTATCCTGACTTCTGCTGCTGTAAGAGAATCTTGGAATAAAGCTCCGCTTTAGTAGATGAATTTCTGACTTTTGTATTTTTTGTTCTGATTTCAGATTTTTTATATTCTGTTTGAGATCTTTGATTTTCTTTACATTTGTGGTGTTTTCTTCTATGAAATTATCAAGTTTTAATTTTAGTGTTTGAATCTCTGCACATAGAGCTAATTCCTCTGATTTGGTGTTCTCATGCGTCTGTAGCTTTTGTTTTAGCAAAATGTTTTCTGATTCTTTATCCTTCTGTTAAAACATTTTTAATTAACATGAAATTAAGATTAGCACTATTTTATTGGTAATCCATTAAATGATTCATTCCTGCGACAAATGCATACACGTAATTGTTAATATAATAATATTTTAAATGTCTTATGTAAACATTAGGCACATTTTACTATCGAGTTTTATAATAGGTTAGAAATTTTACTTTTTTAGCTCACAGGCTATCAAAGCTTGAGAGCTAATGTGCCCGCCAGTTTGTGTATGTATGTACGTAACGCGACAACTCTTGATAGAAATATCCGATTTGCTTCAAATTTTGCATATAGGTTCATTGTGATAAGGCGCTTCGCTGATTAGTTTTGGGGGTTCATTAGTTAAGTATAAAGGGGGGAACGGGGGACTAATCCCCATTAATTTATTTTCGATTTCTTTATTTTTTGAGAGGTGTTATTCTTTGAAATAAGAGTATAATATACAACTAGTGTGAATAGCCTGTGAGTTCAATGCCATCAATTTAACTGGGTACTTTTCTTTTTCTTTTATGATTTTAATTAAATATAATTTAAATAACAATAGTTTTTGCAATCGCTATAAGATGATTATATAATAATTTCACGCATATTAATTTTAAATTGTCTAATATTACCAATAAGGGAATTTTATTTAATTCTTCTTTAACTTGTCTGGTAAAAATTCCCTAGAAAAAATAATTGTAGCTTCCATGCAAACGTTTTTGACAGGTTCTTTTTTCTTTACTTTTAAATATTTTGCAGAAAAATTGATAGCGAATCAAACAACGCGTAACATATCGCCATTTCACTCACTTCCCAATTTTTTTAGATGCTCGTAGAAAAAAAGGGCAAAACAATTTTCTCGATCTTCTAGGAAATTATTTGACGCATAGTAAAAAACAAGTATTATATACAGTAAATTCTGTGTAAGCCGGAATTTTGTCTAACGCGGAAAATTTTTCAAGTCCCGGCAAACACATAGGAAATAACATGAATTCATGCCCCATAAGCCGGAATTTGTCTAACGCGGAAACGGAAAGGCTTTTAAAGTCCTATCAAAATCAAAATTTTGCATAAGACGGAAAAAAAATAAAAAATGAAAGGCATATGGTTTATGAAACTTCAAAACTGATATACATACAACAAATGCTCAACATTTTAATTAAATTTCGTAATAGATTAATAAAGTTGATTCATCAGAACGGAAAATGTTTAAATATTTAAGGAATAATTTTTTATTCCATTATTTCTCATATATAAGCAAAATGTGTTTCCTCTTAAAAAAAGAAAGAAAAAATATCATACCAAGTACATTTTTTACATTTATCTCAATTATTAAAAAAAAAAAGAAATTGATAAAAAAATTCCCTATACATTAACATTTCTGTCTTTTTCATTGCATTAGCGAAAGAATATCAATTTTTTTGCTTGCTTCGGATTTTGAGTTCTGATCATTGTTTATGGCAATCAGTCATTTGGTCAACATAACTTTTTGTCTAATGTGAGAGGGAGAGGGGGGAAAACTACAATCATTAACATTCTGTATGAGGCGCTGGTTGTGGTTTCAGGAGGGGAAGGGGATGGAAGATGAATTCGAAGTGACGTATGTTTTATTTCAGTAAATCACATGGTCAGAAAACGAGGTCGTTGCACGTGTTATTTGTTCTTCCTCATTTTATATTGTCTATTGATATTACTAAGTGATAGTAAAAAATGGCTTCAAAATCTAAACTCAATACGCTGTCTCTGCGGGATAACATAGAAGTTATTAAATTAAAAGAAAAATATTATTCTGTAAACGATCTTTCTATTAAATTTAAATGCGGTAAAACACAAATTTATGATGCCATAAAAAGAAGAACAGAGTTAGAAAAGGAATTGGAAAGCAAATCATCCGACAGAAAGCGGAAAGGTGCTGTGAAAAATGAAGACATTGATGCATTAACACTTGAATGGTTTTCTAACACTAGAGCTAAAATTTTGGCCATACCTGGAACACTATTGCGTGAAAAGGCGAAAGAGATAGCCGAAAAATTAGGTAAAACAGATTTCAAGGCTTCTACTAGATGGTTAATGAGTTTCCTTAATCGACACAATATTGCTATAAAGCAAGTTTGCGGAGAGTCGAATGACGTCCCAGACCAAGAAATGCAGGAATGGAAAATAAATTTTCCTCTACTGATTGAAGGATATCAAGCTAAGGACATATACAATTGCGATGAAACGGGACTATGTTACCATGCGTTGCTCACTAAGTCCCTTGCCAAAAGAGGAAGTGAATGCCACGGTGGTAAAAACTCCAAAGAGCGTGTCACTGTTTTGCTTTGCCCGAATATGGAGGGCAGTTTAGAAAAGCCCTTAGAGATAGGAAAATCGCAAAATCCGCGATGTTTTAAGAATGTGAACATTGATAAACTGCCTGTGATTTGGCGATCTAAAAAAATCGTGGATGTCGACTGCCATAATGGAGGAATGGCTGACTGAATTCAATAACCATATGATCAAAGAAAATCGAAATATTTTGTTATTTCTCGACAATGCACCTTGTCATGCCAATTTCGAACTATCGAATATAAAATTACAATTTCTTCCCGCAAATACTACTGCAGTAATACAACCTATGGATCAAGGAGTTATAAAAATGATGAAAACCCATTACAAAAAATATCTTTTGCGGTCCATTATTGCGTCTTTACATAATTGCTCTTCTGCGATCGAAATGGCAAAAAAATATGTTTTAGATGCTGTTAAATGGATTTCCAAATTCTGCTCAGAAATGTCGCCTGAAAAAATTGTTCATTGTTTTAAAAAAGCTGGTTTTGTTTCAGAAAATGGCCATGAATCAGTTGACCAGTTCGAGGAAAATTAGTTACAAAATCTAATAGATGACTTAAAATGTGTTCACAGCAATGAAAAAATTAATGAAGAAGACGTATCAACTGACAATATAGTGTGTACTGCTGTAGCTAACACTTCTGTGGACATTTTGATTCAGCGATATCAAGATTTGGAAAGTGCTAGTAGCTAGTGAAAATGAAGATGAGCACGATTATGAAAACCATGATCACAATGGAGGAATTCAAACGTATCAAGACGCTTTGAGAAGCATTAGGTATCTCGAAAAAAAATTTCTTTTGATACCCGTAATAACGGACTTGCAATGTGTTACTGAAAAATGCTTGGTAAAAAGAAAGACAAAACAAGCATCGATAAAAGATTATTTTTCGACTGTTTAAAAACTACTGTGTCTCTATGTGAAATATGAAGTAGTTGTTAAGGTAAATCATTTTCATTAACTTTTAAAATGGAAGAAATTTATCATTGGTACTACTATTTAGTTTATTATTCATATAATGTTTTTGAGATTAATAATAAATTTAATAAGACGTATAATTTCATTTAAAAAACTGTACTATAGATTACGAACGTAAAAATATGACTTGCTCATATGTATTTTATTTATTTATTTTGGCTGTTTTGCGTAAGGCGGAATATTGTCTACGGCGGAAAATTTTCTCGGTCCCGATTGATTCCGCCTTAGACAGAGTTTACTGTATTCTTAATTCACGTTTCGGTTAATCTTTTATGATTTATAAAAAGAAAAAGCATGTTTATTATTTTTTTCGGTTATATATATATATATATGTATATATATATATATATATATATATATATATATATATATATATATATATATATATATATATATATATATACCTATATATATATTCTCTAGAGATTTTTTTTCACAATATTTGTTACTTTTGCTTTCTTTTTTTTTCGTGCAAAGTTTATCATTATTTTGTAACAATAAGAATGTCCGGGGAATTTGCATCTGCATTTTGTGCATTTGAGTGTGGATATTTTATATTTTCTTTTCAGGTTTACAGGGGTTCTTTTTCTGTAATTATTCTTCCGTATATTCGTCAAATAAAAAATTAGAATATGACATAAAGTTGCATAAAACTGAGTATATCAGCTTCAGACGCTTTTGAGAAGTTCTGTTTTTTTTTTCTAATAAATATTTGCAAAAAAAAAAATAAAATAAAATAAAATAAAAAAATAAATAAAAAATTAAAAGAGAGTTAAACAGTGTGTAGTGTATTTCATCCATTTTCCAATTTTTTACATGCTTGTACAAACAGAGCAAAACAATTAACTTGATCTTTTGTGAAATTGTGCGAAGCAACGTAAAAGACGAACGAGTATTATATTTTTAATGCACGCTTCGGTTGATCATTTATTAATAATAAAAAATGGAAAAATTGTTTATTCTTAATTATTTCTGTTAATGTAGATATAGATATATATTCGCTAGGGATTTTTTTCTTTCACAATATTTAATACTTTTTTTTTTCGTAAAGTTTTTCATTCTTTTCTAGTAATAAGATGTCGGAAAATTTGAATCTGCATTTTGTTTAGTTAAATGGGAATATTTAATAATTTCTATTTAGGTTCATTAGGAATTTTTTTTCTTTTTCTTCTTTTTTTAAATTTTTTGTTTCAATTTCATCAAATAAAAAAATTAGAATAACACTTAGACATGTATGAAATAAGGTATATCAGCGACTGAAACAGTGTAAAACGAATTTCACCCGTTTTCCAATTTTTCAGTTTCTCGTAAAAAAGACAAATAATTAAGGTAAATGTACCAATAGTGGGTAGCTTTATGACATTTATCTAATTATCATTAAAGTATTAGTGAACTGCCATATATATAAAAAATATTACCTTCCTCTCTGCTCCAGTGGTGGGATAGTACATTTCTGATGCACAAGTAGTAGCCTCCTCCCTTCCAGAAATGAGCCACTCAAGTATTGAGTTTAGTTTGTACCATAAAGAAACAAGTTTTAATTTAAAAAATAATATAATAAAATCACTTGTTAACAATAAACTAATGATGTAATTAATGTTTAAAGTGATAAAAACATTACATAAAAAGGCTTAAAATACCTTTTAATATAAAGATGACATATTTAATACACTCATTCTTTTTTTTTATATTAAAAAACAAGTATTATATTCTTTCATAATTAGAAAAAATATATATATTATATTTATACTTAATTATTTCGGGTTAGTGTAGATATATATATTCTTTAGAGATTTTTCTTTCACAATATTTAATACTTTCATTTTTCCTTTTCCTTAAAGTTTTTAATTCTTTTCTAGCAGTAAAATGTCGGAAAATTTGCATCTGCATTTTGTTTGATTGTGAATATTTAATATTTTCCTCTCAGTCTTATAGGGTTCTTTTTTGTAATTATTTTTCTTTAATTTCATCGAATAAAAAAATTAAGTAAGATATAAACATATATGAAACGGAGTATATCAGTTTCAGACGTTTTAGAAAAGTTCTAATTTCTTGGTCTCTAAATATTTTGCAGAAAAATTAAGAGTGAATCAAACAGTGTGTAATGTATTGTACCCATTTATCAATTTTTTACATGCTCGTAAAAAAAGGCAAATAAAATTATGCGAAGATTTATATATATATATATATATATATATATATATATATATAACCATTAATTAAACATTACCGTAACACCAACAAAAACTATGAAATTATGAATTAGCATGTAATAATTAATTGACAACGATAGTGTTCCCCAACACTCTGAATATAGATACCATATACTTATTTATAAGAAGAAGAAATTAAGTTAAAAATTGAATGAATGAAATTTGTGGAATTTAGATAGAATTATCAAGTCCCAAATGCCTATATACCACAAACAAAATGTGTGTTTTCATCATCATATTAGCCATAAGATTGCTAAAAAATATGATTTTGGGACTACCACATCATGACAAAGAAAAAAACTGTGAAAAAAATCATAAAGTTAAAAATATAAAAACAATATTAAAAAGGAAAGAAACCTTACCCATTATATACCGGGTGATCCAAAAGTCAGGACGGACTTTAAAAATGAATAATTCGAAAACGAATCAAGATACAAAGATACGGTTTGCACCAAACGGATGGAAAAGAAACCGGGTTTTGTGTGGCAACGAAAAAAACAGTTCTGTTGGCGACCAACAGATGGCGCTATAGTGTTTTATTGCACCAAAAGATGATTTACAAATGAAAAAATGTTGACAACTTACAAGTCAGCTTAGTTACAGTTAATTAGTACTTCAGTAAATGTTCAATGTGCTGTCCATCATTCAGAAGTACAGCTGTGAGACGAGGCACCACACCATTCACAGCATTTAGTAGCATTTCTTGCGTTATGGCAGACACATTTTGGCGGATGGCATCTTTCAGTGCTGCTAGTGATGCCGACTGGTCGCGGTTCACTTTTGACTTCAAGAATACCCACAGCCAAAAGTCACAGGGTGTCAGATCGGGAGATCTTAGAGGCCATGTGTGATTAAAGTAGCGACTGATAATGCGATCCTCCCCAAATGTTGAGCGTAGCAGGAGTTGCACAGGCAGAGAAATATGAGGTGGTGCTCCATCTTGCATAAAGGTGATTGTTTGGAGTGCCTGTCGCGCTTGCAGTTCAGGAATAATGTTGTTCTGTAACAGTGCTACTTATCGCTGACCAGTGACAAAAACTGTTCTGAAACCCGTCTGTGCGACTTCGTCGAAAAAAAATGGACCAATTAGGAAATCAGCAGTGAAGCCACATCAGACTGTCACTTTAGGCTGTTGCAAGGGTACCTCAACAAATGCATGTAGATTTTCTGTAGTCCACACTCGACAATTGTGGGTGTTAACATCGCCAAAGAGTGTGAAATGCGCTTCATCTGTCCAAAGCACAGTGTGAAGCCAGCTGCAGTTGCTCCTTTTTATATCGTTTGTTGCTTTGCATAATCCTACATCAGAAATCCGACAGCGCCATCTGTTGGTCACCAACAGAACTATTTTTATTTCGTTGCCACACAAAACCCGGTTTCTTTTCCATCCGTTTGATGCAAACCGTATCTTTGTATCTTGATTCGTTTTCGAATTATTCATTTTTAAAGTTCGTCCTGACTTTTGGATCACCCGGTATATATATATATATATACAAGGTGTAACTGAAATGCTTCAACAAACTTTGAGGGATGATAGTACTCATGAAGATGAACAAAAAATGCAATGGAACATGGGGTCGCAAATGACGTTTAACCCCTTCAGGGGCAGTGGTATGTTTATGAAAGCGCTTAATTTTAATTCCAAAACGCCATAATGGCACCAGAATTTTGCTAAAATCTTTTCCATGTAATATGTATGTGAAATATAGCCTTTTTCTTATTTACAAACAAATTTTTTTATAAATTCCGGTGCCAGTCATTTATTTCAACATTTTAGTACTAAAAGTAGTTTGCCCCTAAAAGGCTTAAATGATAAAAATAGAGAAAATGCGTCTGAAAATGGACTGGCACCGGAATTTACAAAAAAAATTGTTTGTAAATAAGAAAAAGGCTATATTTCACATAAATATTAAATGGAAAAGATTTTAGCAAAATTTTGGTGCCATTGTGGCGTTTTGGAATTAAAATTAAGTGGTTTTTTAGACATACCACTGTCCCTGAAAGGGTTAAATGTCATTTGCGACCCCGTGTTCTATTGCATTTTTTGTTCATCTTCATGAGTACTATCATCCCTCAAAGTTTGTTGAAGCATTTCAGTTACACCCTGTATATATATATATATATATATATATATATATATATATATAGAACATTATATTCTTTGTGAACGTTTCGATTATTCTTTAAGGATTGAAAAAATGAAAAAGTATGTTTATTCTTAATTACTTCGGTTAATATAAATAAGTATTCACTCGAGATTTTTCTTTCACAATACATTCTTTTTTCCTTTCCTGTAAAGTTTTTCATTCTTTTCCAGCAAGACGCTGTCGGAAAATTTGCGTCTACATTTTTCTTTAATAAAGCGGCAATATATTATATTTTCTTTTAAGGTTTACGGGGTTCTTTTTATGCAATTATTTTTTCTTAATTTCATCAAATTAAAATAAGACATCAGAGTATACCAGCTTCAGACGCTTTTCACAAATTCTGGTGTCTTTGCTTCTAAATATGAGCAGAAAAATTGCAGCAAATAAAATAATGCGTATAACTATTTCAATCGTAGCGCAATTTTTTAAATCTAATAAAAGACAAAACAACTTGATATATTATGAATTATACGAAGTATAATAGAAAAAACAAGTATTGTACTCTTATTTACGCTACGATTATTACTTTATGATTAAAAAAAAATGAAAAAAAAATGTTTATTCTTAATTATTTCGTTTAGTATAAATAAAAATTATCTAGAAATTTTTATTTCACTATATTTAATACTTTTATTTTTCTTTCGTGTAAAGTTTTTTTTATTGTTTATTAGCAATAAAATGTCGGAAGATTTGCATTTACATTTTGTTTAATTAAATGTGAATATTTAATAGTTTCTTTTCAGGTTTACAAGGATTCCTGTTATTTGCAATTATTATTATTATTTTTTATTATTATTTTCGTCATATAAAAAATTGAAATCCATAGACATGCATTAAATCTATATTTCATTTAATTAAAATCTACAACGTATTAGAAAATTCTTAATTTTTAACAAAATTTATTAATGTTGAATTAAGGCATGCATAATTTTAATAATCAATTCATTAAATTAATTTTTTATACTATAAATGACTATTTCATGTAACTCAACACGATCCAAACCCGATCGGCACCCAAAAATAAAATTAACAAATGACCTGAGTAGGTCGGTCTGGTCCAGTTCGGTTAAAATCGAATTACCGATGCGATTTATAAGCCGATGCGGTTATACGTTTCTGCAGACACTTTTGCCAAATTTTGTTTTATTTAATTCTAAAATTTTTGGATCAAAATTAAGAGCGATTTAAACAATAAGCAACTCTTTTAAGAGTTTCTCAGTTTTTTAGATGCTCGTAATAGAATCAAATAAAATAAAACGGCATAACAATTAACTTGACCTTTTATGAATTTATGCGAAGCATTAAAAAAGGTATTATATTCTTAATTCACGATTCGATTAGTCATTTATGATTAATAAAAAATAAAAACGGTATGTTTATTCTTAATTATTTCCGTTAGTACAGAATATATATATTTTTGGAGATTTTTCTTTTCAAAATATTTATTACTTTTGTTTTTCCTGCTTTTATAATAATAAAAATATCGGAAGAATTTGCATCGTCATTTTGTTTAATTAAACGTGTGTATTTAATATCTTCCTTTCAGGTTTACGTTTTTTTTTTTGTTTAATTTCCCTAAATTAAAAAAACAAACAAACAAACAAAAAAAAAAACATGTATGAAAGGTTCAAGTATATCAACTTCAGATGCTTTAGTCAAGTTTTCCCTACTTCTAAATGTTTTTCAGAAAAATTAATAGTGAATCAATTAACATGTAACGTATTTCACCCATAAACTAACTGTTTAGATGCTCGTAAAAAAAAAAAAAAAAAAAAAGCAATACAATTAACTTGATATTTTATGAATTTATGCGTAGCAACGTAAAAAAATGGGTATTATATTTTTGATTCACGGTTCGATTAATCTTTTATGATTAATATAAAGTGAAAACGGTATGTTTATTCATAATTATTTCCGTTAGTATAGATATATATTTTCCTTCTGAAGATTTTTCTTTCACAATATTTATTACTTTTGTTTTTTTCTTCCTTTTAAAGTTTTTCATTCTGTTATAGTAATAAGAATATCTGGAAAATTTGCATTTATAATTAGTTTAATTAAACGTGTATAATTAATACATATCTTTCAGGTTACAGAAGTTGTTTTTGCAATTATTTTTCTTTAATTTCATCAGTTTAAAAATTTGCACAATTATACATCGCATAATTTAAATTTTTACTATAAAAATATATGAAAATGTACTTTCAAATGTAATTTCTTTGAAAATTGTATCACAATTTACTGATTTTTTTTATGGCTTTTACAATATTTTTCAAGCATCATATTTAAATTTATCTCAAAAATGAATGTGCAACACAATTTTGAAGATTAACTGTTCGCACTTAATACAATGTAAATAATTCAACATTTGTCTGTTTTCGTTATAAGAGCAGATTCCCAAAATCTGGAAGCCAAAAAATCCAGTGGCCACTTTGTGAAACAAACATATAAAAACAGTATTTTTTCTCCATTAAATTTGGGAGACACAATTTTATAGAATCTTTCCACCATAATTGTATACAGTTTGTAAGAATAAATGCTTGTAATATAAGGCCTGAACATTTTATGAATAAACGATTCTCTAAAGTTTTTTGCTCTGTAGATAAACTTTTTCCTCCCACTGTAATTTTGATAGCTGAAAATGAACATTCAACATGGAGATTTGCATTAAAAAATATGCCTATAAAATACAAAATTCAAAATATATGTGAAAAAAATATGGAAAAGATGCGTTTTCTTTTTGATTTTAGATAAAAAAAAAAAAAAAAAAAAATCAATTCAACAATTTTTGACATTTAGGGATGATGGAGAAAGATCGAACACTTGTTAAAAATTTTGCTGGCAAGAGGATTTTTTAAAGGATATATAAAGGATTTTTTTAATAGCCTATGGAGGCAATAAATTGCAATTTTCGTAGCCGATCACCAATTTCCATATTTTATTATTGCAACTCCTTGACGAAATTAGCTATTTTTTTTCTTCGACTAATTGACGAAATTCGTGATTTTTTTTTTTTTTTGCAAGTGATTGATGAAATTCACGTTTCTTCGGCGAATAATTGACGAAATTCAGTATTTTATCTCGACTGATTAACGAAATTCGCGATTTTTTTCCGCGATCGATTGACGAAATTCACAATTTTTTCTGCGATTGGTCAAATTCGTGTTTTTGTTTTCGCAACCGCTTGATGAGATTCGCGGCTTTAATCCACGAGCAATTGACGAAATTCGCGCTTTTATTTCGTGATCGTTTGACAAAACTCTCGATTTTTTTTCGTGACTGATTGGCGACATTCACAATTTTTTCTGCAGTCGATTGATGTGCTTCGCCGCCGGATGAAATTTACGTTTTTTTTTCTTCTCGACCGATTGACGAAATTAGCGGTTTTATTTGTCGAATGATCGACGAAATTTTCGGGATTTTTCCGTGACCGTTTTCACGAAGTTCGCGACAGATTGAGGAAATTCACGATTTCTTTTCATGACCAACTGGCAAATTAATTTTACTGAAATCTAATAATAATAATAATAATAATAATAGTAATAATAATGATAATATGAGGAGTTCCGCTAATTCATGCCGATATCTATGTTTACCTGTAAGAACATATCTGAAAAATCCCAGAACTACAAATTTAATAAATTGGACCCAAAATTATTCGGCATTTATTAAATTTGTCGGTAAATATCCCTCGGTACGGATTACTGCGTCGTGGGTTAATTGCGGTATGCTGCCGTCGCAGAGTTCATTCGCGGCGCATATCAACGTGATTTTTTTCCGAGGCTAACGAAAAAGACAGGCTACCGCGGTGCGTTCCACTTATCTTTTTTTACAGACCGCTAGAGTGACGTGATGCTCTTTTCGTACACCTGCATTGGTGCATTCGAGCATCACGTGACTCTCGCGGTCTGTAAAAAAAGATACGCGCAAAGCACCGCGGTAGCCTTTCTTTTTCGCTAGCCTCGTTTTTTCTTAATTCCGCGAACATCGCAGCTTTTTTCTTTTAATAGAAACCGGGAAATTTGTGGATCAGCGGGAATGTGGCATCTATGTTCAATTATATGTTTAAATTATGGACAACACAAAAGAGAAAAAAGGCGCTGAAATATCATGGAATTATGGAGAATAGTCAATGGATTTGATATAGAAAAAAAGCGGAAATCTGCCGTTCGGTGGAAAAGGGGCATCCCTGTAAAACACATGGCGACTTAGACATCGAAAGTTAGTGGCCAAAGCAAAAAATTTAGTCGCCACATGGCGACTGGCGACCATGAATCTGTACCTAATAGTTTCCGTGTAATATTCCGTAACTAAAATGCTGAACGAAATGAAATAAATAAAACACGAATTTAATAGACATGTAAACATGTAATAGACATAGAACTACCCGCTTAAGCACTGAAATAATCAGAATCACAAGGTTGCTACAAATAGTGAAATGTTTCGCTATTGACTGCAGGCATGAAGCTAATACGAAAGTATCAAAACATGCTCTTTGGTGTAGTTGATGGGCAACCTAAGAAAATACACTAAAATATAAAAAAAGAAATCTATTAGAGTTTTCAGTGAAAAGTTATTTCTCCCTACATTCTGTATACCGGACAGTGTATCGGGCATCTTTAACATGTATAGCCGACGCTGGATCGGATGGTTTAACTAACATAGAATTAAAATACATGGTATTTTAATGGTAAGTTTATTAAATTTGACTTTTTTGTCAGGAATACAGAGTGTTTCATGTAGGATTCCCTGGTTTTAAAATCCAAATATTCATTTAAATAAAAATATGAATTAAGTGACATGTTTATCAGGTAGTTTATGAATTTTGAATAGAGTAATTTAAGAATTTTTTTTATCAATTAATGGCGTTGTGCTGTCTCATATCGTAAACACGCTCAAATTAACTTCAAATTTTCAAAGTACAAACTTTTTTTTCGTGTTTTAATAGTTAAGTAGAATATAAAATAAAAACGGGCATGGAAGGTCTCCTTAAAGGTCATACTTAGAATAATATTTAAAAAAAATGCAGATGGATTGTCCATATGTACCTAATATATAAGATCAATGAAATTTAGTTGCGAAATCTCAATTAAAAATATGTAAAAAAAAAAAAAAAAAAAAATTCTTGAGTTTGTAACTCAAAAGCGTCATGGTGAAAAAAGATTGGTACATCGCCAAATGTACTTGATTAAATTTAAATTTAAATTTAAATTTAAATAATTAAAAAAGTTTACTTAGTAAACATGTACGAGGTTATGCTGCGTGTATTTTAGCTATCATTTAATTTCATAAATTAAAAAATGTTTTTAATATATTTCATTTTGTAAGTTGCAAACAATTATTTTAACGTGTAATCAACATTTTTTACCTTATTTTTCAAACTGGATATTTATCGTTATCTGGATTTTGTTTTTTAATAATGGCTATCTATTTGAGAATCAATGTGTACAATATCGTGTTGGATTTAAATTAGTGCTCGCGAATATACGTATAATACGTATAAAACGTATTGCAACCGGTAACGATATTGGATAGGTATAATATGGAATAAAGGCTTACCTACGTATACGTTTAAACGTATATAAACGTATATTCGCGAGTACTAATTTAAATTAAAGAATAGCTAAAAAATATATATGGGAGGAACAAATGTTACGGAAGAGGAAACTGAATTAAAAAAATTGCTTTCCCGCAATTTTAAAACGATAGGAATGTGGAAGCCATGTTAATGTGCATGAAGAATATGGAGAAGTATTTACTCAAATGTGCTTTATTACCTAATTTCATGTGCTTCATTACTTAAAAAAATGATAAAATTGTAATGAGGATGTTAAACTACATTAATATTAATTAATGTCAATTACTCCAAGCACTTTTAGCTATACACATAACCTCATCAGGGATAAAATACAAACTGTGAGTGAGAGATGCGAGACTGGTATCATCCTCGTAACTCAAGGACAGAGCATTGGAGTGTTATTCCAAAAATCCGGGTTTGATTCCCGTCCTGGACATTTTTTCACTCTGTCAGTTTTACACTTTGTTAGCAATCTGAAAAATAAATTGACATGTTTAATATTCAATAATCGCGTAACTTCACTGCTAAGAATTAATTAAAAAATTAATTAAATTATAGACAAACTGTCATTACCAACGGCTTACTTTCAAAATCTCCGCTTCTTCATCCGGGAGGCTTTTTCGGAAAGACTCACGTTTTCAGCATCTTGGCGCGAGAGCTACGGTTGGCGTGGTGATGAATCCAACACTACGTAGAGAATATGCACCCCTTCCTGTTTTTGACGTCAAACATATAGCAAACAGCAATCCAAAAATGTTATTAAGGGGAGAAGATAGTATGAGAAAATGTTATTTTACCGTGGTTTATATTTAATACATTGCTTTAAAACAAACAGTTCTTTGATATTTAAATGCTTTTAATTTCACAATACATATAATTCAAACTTGGTTTTTTTTTTTCAGTTAATAATTGCTCTAGTTATCTTATTTTTTACTTGCAAGTAACAATAGCTAGTCATTTTAAATTTCTCCTTCCGCCCCCCCCCTCCTTCTGCACACACACACACACACAGACAGAGAGAGGCTATTTGGTCCGCATCCATTTCTCATTCAAGTTCAGATCAAAACAAAAGGCATGGACGACGATTGGCGATAGAGCTGCCTGCCCTTTCTCTCTTTCGCCAAACTGGTGCTGAAAACGTGAGGCTTTCTGAAAAGCATCCGGGAGCTAGGGAGAGTCCACTTTTGCAACCAGGTTTGTTGGGCGATTCCAATTATTCTTGATGTATGGGTGACAGAAGAAAAAGGATGAGGGGGGGGGGGATGTTATAGAATATTATTCATTTCGCAACTCTTTAAGCAAGCGTAACCATATATTGGGTATGTTGTATGACAAAAAGTAATTGAAAACTCTATTTTCTTTAGTGATAATTTCAATTGATTCACGGGTAGTTAACTCACGTATTTACTTATGCATATTCTTTATTTAACGAAGTTATTGGTTCAGAAAAACTATTCTGTAATACCAATTAAAAAGGTAAAGATGGTGTCACATCTCTTAATGAAACATTTTTTCTATACGCTGTACGCCGAAATCATTGTGTACGGCGTCACGTGAATTACAGATGCCAAAAGGGTATCGTGATACCAGAGGACACACTGGAGCTTTTTCCTGATTTGAGAACGTTTCCGGTTTTCTCGGCACTGACACTGTTACACTCTAACTACGTTACTGAAACCGGCAACAACAACAACAAAAAACTTGGTTAGTTTTCCAAAATTTTGGCACCAGTTTCACGTGTCTATCTTATATATATATAGCGGATATGAATAAATGTTGTAATCAGGAAAATACTTTTCGGACACCTTGTATATCTAACAAATTGTAACAAAAGATGCTTTTCGAGTGCGGAATCGAATTTAGTTTATTTTATTAAGTAAATTTAAAAATGCATCCATTATTTTCAAATGTTTTTCATCTTAATAAGTTTAGTGCGCCGCGGAAGTCCAATCAAGGGTACAAATGTACCTACCGTGAAATAATAACAAAAAAAAAGTTGAGAAATACTGTACTAATGTATTTGAAACGTGCCCATTTTTACTTTTTTTTATTAGAAAAATGGCTGTTAAACATAATTGGATATACTTTAAATTGTTCAAAAATAATATTTTTATTTTAATGAATCTATTCAAAAGGTATTTCACGTTTTATCTCGTCAAAGGCTATCTTGGTCTTGCATATAATGGATTCATTATAGCTTTGTTTAAGAGAAAAATAGATTGGTTTATTTTTCATAATTTTGAAAAAAATTGTAAAGATCACGTACGCGTTTAATGAAACAAAATCATTAATATTCAGTGAACTTGGTTTTCCGTTTAACCACATAATAAATGCATGAATGCATGTCGAAAGATTCCAATATCTTTATGGGATAAATATTTTCCCCTGATTTCGAACATCCATAAAAATATTTAATTAAAAGTATTTTCTTTTTTTAAAACAGACGATGAAAATATTTTGAAATATTTAAAGTTTATTGAATTTGTTTTTACTTTGAGATGATTTGTAATTTAAATTTCAGATCTAAATATGCAAATCAGAAAGGATAGCACCCTTGAGTTGTTAGTATATAAGAAATACTGCTTGAAAGAAAGGAAACATTTATAAAAACATGTACATTCTTTAGTGCTTAATGCATTTTTTCACATTTTGGAGTTCGATAAAATAAGTAGTAACGGTGCTTGGGAAATGGGGATTCTGTGTTACAACTTGACTGTGACAATTGATATATATGTTATGGCTAAAGCAAGAATTAAAGGTAAACCTAGGTTTAACTGATTAAAGTGGGGATTACTAAGGCTTTGTGGCTAAAGTCCGAAAAGTTCCCAACGCTTTCACCTTTAACCGGATAAAACTTGATCTAATCAATCGTAGTCAGTTAAAGCCGGACGCTTCCCCAAACGCTTCCACTTTTAGCCGGCTAAAACCGGATCTAGCTGGTTCGTGAGCAAATACAGATCGTGTTAGCTACGCAGTTGGTCAGTATTGTATCATCCCTTGCCTGTGCGTGCTTGTTTTGTAACGAACTGTTTGTTTGTTTTTGAGGAATTTATCTAAAAAATGAAGATAGAAAATGTGTTCAAATAAAGTTTCTATGACATAAGTTAATGACCGCTGCTTGAATGAATTTCGTGCATTTTAGAGATTGCTGTACAGCGAGTTTTATGTGTCCAGTGACTTTTTCAGGTTAATGTGCGCGAAGCGCTCATACATATGTTACTTACCATAACTTGAATGAATTTTGTGCATTCTAGAGATGCTGCAGAGCGAGTTCCGAGTGTCCAGTGATGTTTTTTTTTTGTGATGATGATTTTATGTATGTGTTTGAAATTTATAAATAAAAATGATAAAAATTTTAAATGAATATGTATTCGAGATTTTAAAATGTATTCGAAATATCTCTACGTGAGTAATTTGAACTAAAATTGTAATATTTTGTCATTTACAAAATATCATTATTAATTGTTAAACTTATTTTTGCATATATGCAAACAACACCTCTCGACACTTTTCACATACGCAAGTTATTTTATTCCCCAATCCCTCTAGGGTTAGAACCGAAGCATAGAATAAAATTTTGTAGAAGTATCTGTAGAATAAACCTAGCTCATGTGGGGAAAAAACACCTTATTTTTATATTAACTATAATTGGACTAGTGGAGAAATATTTTTCAAATTCATGAGTTCAGATTTAAGAGGTAAATGTAACAGGTGGAAAAAAAATTACAGGTTTTCACTTTGGCTTACCTGTTTTCTTTTTTCGTTCAAATAAGAAAACCTAATCAATTTTAATAACCTAAAAAAATAAACATGGGAAAAAATATTAGAGTAGAAATTCGGAGCTAGTCGTCTCTTTCAACAGGCTATAATTTTATGCTCAAAGTATAAAGAAATGCCGTAAAGTTATATGCAAAGATACAGATATTTTTTGTAATAATCATAGGAATGGCAAATATTCTTACAAGTATAAAAATATATTTGTAAAACTAATAAAACTTTTTAAAATTTATATAATGATACAAACATATACTTTTTTGTGTATAGATTCGTATTTCTCTTAAGGCCCATTTATAAATTACAATATGTAAATCATTTAAAAACTAATAACTCACCGCGTTTCATCTACTATAAAAACTGGCATATGGTCCGCATTCGTGTGGGGACCGCATTATCTTAATTTTGGCCTATATAGAAAAATAAGTTTTGATGGACTGCTGCACTACAAAAAAATATACCCAAAACCAAAATATCGAAAAACTGACTTTTCAAAATGAATATAAACATCGTTTTCCCCCTTTAATGCAATGCATATTACAAGATTAAAATACAAAAATACAATGATGAAAAGCAGAAATTACGTTAAAACATAGATAGTAGGCAGCTGTTTCATAATTTCTAAAACTTCATCATCAATGTAACATTAAAAGACATTAAAAACATCAAAAACAAATGCATGTGAATATAACGAGGTATATGCATTTCTTTTTATAGTTTTTAAAGTTTTTAATCTTGTATTGATGTTGGAGTTTTAGAAATTCCAAAACAGGTGTCTGTTATTTATATTTTATAATAATTTGTGCATTTCATCACGCTGTTTATTTGGGTTTTAATATATTCGCCCAAAATTAGATCCAATTATTTTAATCATATTACATAACATGCATAAAAACTATCCTTTTCCAGAAATAAATTGCCAACGAATATGAGCTATATCTATGGAAGATGATACATTGGTATGATATAAAGTGACTTAGTAGGCCTCTAGGCCTAAGCCACTTTATACGATGCCACTATATCATCTCATGTCCCATAGATGTAGCTTATCTTCGTTTGCAATTTATTTATGGAAAAGGATAATTTTGTGCATCGTATGTAATTTGATCAAAATATGATGTAAACTATAGCATTACACCTACACTGCGAAAAAAAGTTGAATGTTTCTTAATGTACGAAAATATAATATAACCACGAACAAAAATACAGGGTGTCCGAAATTTATTGGATACCATTTCTAAATGATGTAAAACAAAAACTAGATAATATAGAAACAAAATGGGTTTACTAATTTACAATAGAAGTACAAATGTTAATACATCTCGATGTAAGATCCCTTGGTTATGTGTAGCAGCTCTGTCCAAGTGATTCTCGACTTCATTCCGTGTATTTGAAAGCATCTGAGGAGTTATGTATGGAACAACAGCTGTGATACGCTGCTTCAGTTCCTGCAAATTAGTACAAGGCGTCTGATACACAGAATCCTTCACATAATCCCACGTAAAAAAATCCAACGGAGTTAAATCTGGAGATCAAGGAGGCCAAAGAATCGGACCGCCACGACCAATCTATCTTTTGGGGAAAATTCTAAGAATAACAATGCTGCGAAAAGAACCCTTTCGGAAACATGTTAGTAATACGTGACATCGAAAAACCATCCCTGTTCTTAGCTTTGTTTTTCATAATTTCGTAAATGTGTCCAATAATTCTCGGACACCCTATATATAAGAACCTCTTCAGAGTTATCTCCACGATTCCGAAAAGTGCTCTTTATTTTTAGAAACCTCGCATAAACCAATATATTTTCGAGATTTATTGAACCATTTAAACCATACTGAACCATAAAGTTTCTTTTGCTACCACTGATCTCCAGAAATTTTTACAAGTAATTTTTATATTGTATTAATCAGTTTTATCAACCAAGGATAACAGGTTTTTCAGATGCTATTGATTCTCAAGTAAACATTTTCATGCTCAACAAACATGTTTTTTTATAGACGAAAATGATAAATTAACAGCATCAACATTAACATTAAAATCACTATTATTTTGCTATCGTTGCATGTATAAATTCAATTGCTCAGTTGTAAATGTTTAATTGTGAATGGATAACATCTAAAAAACCTACATTCCCGTTTGAGAAAACTGATTAATACATTGTAAAAACTACTCTGAAAAGTTACCGAAAATCAGTGGCAACAAAGGAAACTGTTTTTAAATCTCGAAAATATATTGGTTTCTGAGGTTTCTAAAGACTAAGCACGCTTTTTAGAATCACGGGTTATTCGGAAGAGGTTATTGTATATTTTCGTTCGTGATTACATTATATTTACGTAGATTAAGAAAAATTTGGTTCTTTATTATTGTGTAATACAAAATTTTTTATATACTGTTTGAAAATGTAAATAGCAGGCGTTAGGTAAAATTTGCCTGTTACAAAGAGATGGAAGCATCAGTTACTGCATTTTCCGATGTGTAAAACGCACTTTTTGCACTTAAAATGAGCCTCAAAAATTGGGTTATGTCTTATACAAATTATGTACGGATTTATTTTGCACATCCCCTTTGGTATTACCCATGTTTGTAAGATGTATATTACGCTTTTGTTAGTGCTTTGTTACATTTTTTTATGATGCTTTTGAAAGTTTGTAAAAGCTTAATGTACTGTTCGAAAGCTATTACAGTAGTTTGCTATAAATATTTTAATTTTTAAATTAGGTATTGCTATTTCTTTTTACTTTCATGTTTCATTTTTTCCCCTATAAAAATGTGTTAAGTTTTAGACACAGGTAAATAACCGTCAACACCGTTAAACACGGAAAATAATACAATATTACATTTTGTTCCACGCAGTCACCTATATACCCTAAAATATTCGTAATCAGACTCTGTGCTTATCATTTTTTTTTTGTAAATCTGACGCAGAAACCTTTTATATGCAGTTAATTAATCTCCACGTGCAGCGAACGATTGAAAAACATGTTAAAAACCAGACCCCAATTAACTATAAGTACTTTAAGTGACAACCGCAGATGCAAAACAGTGAATAAAACCAGAGACTGTCGAAACTAACTAACTTGGAGAAATACTGCAGATGTTCCTCCTTCAAAACTACAGCTGTTTGTCCCGCGCGTGTGCACAGAACTCAAATAACAATCTCCCTTCAGTCTCCAAAATGTTTCCGAGCAGTTAAGACGCTCTTGTATATATATGATGTAAATATATTTAATATAATGTAAAATTGGAGCACTTATACGCAGCCTCCAAAATGCGATTTTAAACATGTACATCTAGCCAAGAATTATATTATATTCAAAGGAAAATGAATCTTCTGTTTATTTCACACAATTGTTATTTTCTACTAATACTATTTATTATTACTCCAATATAAGTGAATCAATGGATAATATAAATATCGCTACAACATTATGGATTACTGTGGATATCACTTGGCGCAAAAAGGAAAATTTCAGGTAAGCTGAGCAAACTTCTTTAACATATCAAAAGATGAAAATGTATATTAAATTTGAAGACTGATTTAACTATTTATAAAAATAAGAAAATTTATTACGCTACCGACGGTTCCCCAACAAAGATTATGAAAGACTGATCCTGAAAAAAGAATATTATCCCAGTATAAAAAACGATAATTTAACAAATTTCTAAAAATATGATAATAAATAAAAGAACACTAAAGAAAAAAAAGAAAAAAATGAATGCGATAAAAGAAAATACTCAATTTATTGAAAAACTCAATTCTACGAATTATAGTACATGGAAGTTCAAGATGCAGATGTTCCTGATTAAAGAGGAACTCGACGATATTATAGTACAAGATCCACCAGCTCCACCCGACCCCGCATGGCACAAAAGAGACCGCAAGACTAGAGCTTTAATTAACTTAAGCATTGATGATTCTCAAATCGTAAATGTAAAAAACTTAGAAACTGCAAAATTAACATGGGAAGCTCTGAAAAATATACATGAGAGAAGCAATTTATCTAGTAAGCTTTACCTGTTACGAAAATTATACAGTACTAAATTAGCGGAGGGCGGAAACATGATCTCACATATCACTAATATCTTGCAAATTATAGATAAACTTAATGCCATTGGAGAAAATATTAGCGATTCACATATTTCCGCGCTATTTCTGTGTTCTCTTCCCTCCAGTTACAATACTTTGATAACTGCGTTGGAGGCGAGACCGGAAAATGAGCTCACCCCTGATTTTATCAAAAACAAATTAACAGATGAATATAATCGTAGACATGAAATGTCAGAACAATCACATAGCGGATATAATAACAGTGAGAGAGCATTTAAAACAAATAGGAGATATACACACACTGAAAATAGAAGAGAACAAAAATATTGCAACAACTGCAAAATGAAAAATCATTCGACTTACGAATGCTGGCACTACAAGAGCAGAAACACGGTACAATCCGGAAATCCTCGTAACAATCAATTCAAAAATAAAAAGAATTTCTCATCTTCATTATGTTATGAAAAAAACGAAACTCGTAGAGAAAATAAAATTCCAAACGAAAGAAAATACGCAAATGATCAAACGCAAAATAAAGCATTAATCACTCAAAAAGTAGGCAAAAATAACTGGATTCTGGATTCAGGATCTACCTCGCACATTTGTAACGATAAAAGCCTATTTAGTAAATTTATTGATTATAATAAAACTTCAGTAACGATCGCGAATGGTAACAAACTGACAGCGTTAGGTTCAGGAGAAGTTTTTATAAAAACATTAACCCCCGAAGGAAAAGAAAAACTAACGAAATTACGCGAAGTGCTTTATGTCCCAGACTTAGAGTCAAACCTAATTTCGGTTAGTAAAGCCGCTAAAAACGGGTGTAAACTAATCTTCGACGATAATAAATGCGATTTGATCTTTGATGAAGAAATATATATTAGGGCGAAAAATGAGAAAAATTTATACATTATTGAGGAAATGGACGATGTGGAAGAACCACAAAATTATGTAAACATAACGTATAACTGTGACAGCAAACAATGCATAGATCTCTGGCATCGCAGACTCGGTCACAGAGATTATGACGCGATTAAATCAATGATAACAAATCAAATTGCGGACGGGATAAAGATAGGAAAATGTAAACATCAAAATAAAACATGCGTAACTTGTATCGAAACTAAATTAACTAACATGCCGTATCCTAAATCAGCAACAAATCGAGCTACTAATATTGCGGATTTGATCCACAGTGACGTGTGTGGACCTCTAGATACACCGACCTTAGGCGGAAAAATATATTTTATGACTCTTATTGATGACTATTCCCGATATACTACTATATATTTATTATCTAAAAAGAGCGAAGTTGCTGAAAAGATAAAAGAGTATATAACGATGATATACAATCAGTTCGGTAAAAAACCTAAGGAAATTAGATCGGATAACGGTCGTGAATATGTAAATCAAGAGATAGATGAATACTTAAAACAGAACGGAATTTTACACCAATTGACTGTCCCGCATAATCCGAGCCAGAATGGAGTTGCGGAGAGAAAAAATAAAAGTTTATTAGATATGACTAGAAGTATGCTATCACAAGCAAAATTAAGCAAACATTTTTGGGGTGAAGCCATAAACACTGCAACATATTTACAAAACCGACTCCCAACCAAAGCAAACAACAACAGAACACCTTACGAATTATGGAAAGGAGTTAAACCGAATTTAAAACACTTAAGAACATTCGGTTGTAAAGCGCTATTTTACGTCGATAAAGTAAATAGAGGAAAACTCGATAACAGGGCTCAAACCGGAACGTTTGTAGGTTATGATACACGATCGACTGGTTATAGAATTCACACACAAGGAAAACAAATTATAATAGCGAGAACGGTAAAATTTCTTGAGAATGAAAATGTACACTCAGATAACATTGAGGAGATACAAATCACCACAAAAACATCAGATGACAATACACAATTACCGGATAGACATGAAAATCACTTAGAAATAAAACTTGACAGCGAAGAGACACCATCCGTGCCCAAACAGCAACCAATTGAACCAAGAAGGTCTAATAGGACAAATAGAGGCGTTCCTCCTGACAGATATGTTTGTCTCATAAATAGTTCATCTGAAAACATTCCCGAAAATTGGGAAGATATCGAAAAAATGAAAAATCCTAATGATAAACAAAATTGGATAAAAGCAACACAAAATGAAATCCAATGCCTAAGAAAAAATAACACTTGGACTTTAACAGATCCACCACCCGGAACAAAAATTATCGGTTCAAAATGGACCTTTAAACTAAAAAAGGACAATTTAGGATATATTCAAAGCTATAAAGCGCGTCTAGTAGCACAAGGATATAGTCAAAGATTCGGGATTGACTATGATCAAACTTTCGCACCTGTAGTTTCGCACGCTACAATACGTGCATTTCTCATCTCTGCATTGCACAAAAATTTGAACGTGAAACATGTTGACATAACCACAGCATTTTTGCATGGTGAATTAACTGAAACTGTTTATATGAGTCAACCAGACGGGTATATTAAACCCGGCGATGAAAGAAAAGTTTGTAAACTTCAAAAAGCCATCTACGGTCTTAAGCAAGCAGCAAAGGCCTGGTACACCAAAATATCGGAAACACTCAAAAACAATAATTTCATACAGAGCAAAAATGATCCATGTCTGTACTTTAAATCAAATCAAGAAAATCCGATATACATCATCATTTATGTAGATGATATCCTGATAGCAGGAAAGGACAGTGATATCGAAGAAACAATAAACCAACTTAAGAAAGAATATGAACTAAAAAACTTAGGAGAAGTGAATAATTACCTAGGCATAAACATTAATAAAATCAACGATACATATTACCTAAATCAAAA
Organism: Maratus michaelseni; assembly: GCA_963931845.1. Lineage (NCBI taxonomy): Eukaryota > Metazoa > Arthropoda > Arachnida > Araneae > Salticidae > Maratus > Maratus michaelseni. The sequence continues at coordinate 388,089,999 of OZ007590.1, read as the reverse complement.
CAATAAAATACAGGAACTAGTGAAAAAACTGAATTTAAACGACATGAAACCTCATTACACACCAATGATTGCAGGATTCAACAGACTTGAGGACGATGATAATATTTTACCTAATAACACGAAATATCGACAAGCCACAGGCACATTACTTTACATATCAACAATCACGCGTCCTGACATATCTGCAGCAGTCAACATATTATGTCGTAGAAATGAAACACCACGCCAAAAGGACTGGACAGCAGTGAAAAGAATCATTTCATACCTTAAAACTACAGAAAATTTGAATTTAACTCTTAGCGCAAACAGCAAGCCCATCCTAACAGCATACGCCGATGCAGACTGGGCAGGTGACTTGAAAACACGTAAATCAACATCAGGAAATCTATTCATGCTAGGAAAATCGCCGATTTACTGGATTACAAAAAGGCAAAATTGTATTGCACTTTCGTCAGCCGAAGCTGAATACGTTTCAGCTTGCAACGCAGCACAAGAATTAAGTTGGATAACAAACTTGCTAAGCGATCTCAACATTCCACAAAAATTACCCATCACGATTTTTGAGGATAAAATGTCCTGTATAAAAATGACTGAAAACGATAAAGATACTAAGCGATCCAAACACATCGACATACGTTTCCACAACATCAAACTTATGAAAGAAGAAGGAAAAATCGATCTACAATACTGCCCCAGTGAAGAAATGACAGCCGACACTCTCACGAAGCCCACTCCCAAGCCTGTGTACGAGAAACACCGTAAGAAACTGAACCTTCAACCATTCCCCACACAGGAGATTACGGGGGAGTGACGGAGAAACCTTTTATATGCAGTTAATTAATCTCCACGTGCAGCGAACGATTGAAAAACATGTTAAAAACCAGACCCCAATTAACTATAAGTACTTTAAGTGACAACCGCAGATGCAAAACAGTTAATAAAACCAGAGACTGTCGAAACTAACTAACTTGGAGAAATACTGCAGATGTCCCTCCTTCAAAACTACAGCTGTTTGTCCCGCGCGTGTGCACAGAACTCAAATAACAATCTCCCTTCAGTTTCCAAAATGTATCTGAGCAGTTAAGACGCTCTTGTATATATATGATGTAAATATATTTAATATAATGTAAAATTGGAGCACTTATACGCAGCCTCCAAAATGCGATTTTAAACATGTACATCTAGCCAAGAATTATATTATATTCAAAGGAAAATGAATCTTCTGTTTATTTCACACAATTGTTATTTTCTACTAATACTATTTATTATTACTCCAATATAAGTGAATCAATGGATAATATAAATATCGCTACAACATTATGGATTACTGTGGATATCACTTGGCGCAAAAAGGAAAATTTCAGGTAAGCTGAGCAAACTTCTTTAACATATCAAAAGATGAAAATGTATATTAAATTTGAAGACTGATTTAACTATTTATAAAAATAAAAAAATTTATTACGCTACCGACGGTTCCCCAACAAAATCTTTGAGGTAAAAATATCTAGTCATTAGCAAATGCCTATTGTTTATTGAGTAAATATGTACTTATCTCAATAGCATTAAAATTACACAAAAAAGAATGTACCAGGCAAACTGGTTCGCACAATTTAATGTCGAAAAATACTTCAAAAACTCTTCATTAGTTTTCCGTTAGTCGCGTCCGATCTGTCAGATGCCTACTTTTAGGTAGATTTCGTAAGAAATACTACCTATTACATTCTCCCCTATGTTGGAATTTCTGGAAAATTTTTGCAGATCTACACGGATCATGACTCCCAGATCCCAAAACGACCCCCAATTCAAAACTTTATGCATCTATCTATCTATCTATTTATGTCACTTTTTTATGGACACGATAACTTGAAAAATTCTGCACAAATCTCTTCCAAACTGATACACAAAATCAAGGGGCATAAAATCTCGTTCAAGTTCGTTAATGGGCAAAATCGGAACGAGGGTGGGGGAAATGGGGGGGGGGGTTGTGAAAACAGAAAAAATCCCATAACTTTTTTATTATGATACGTATCGAATCCGTTTAAAGTTATTATTACTTCTAGGAAAAAGGCCAAAAATTTATGTATGACAGATTTTTGATATAATTTAAAAATGACCTCAAGGGGGTGGGGGGGGGGGGGATAGAGGTTTAAGAAGAAAAAAATTCATAACTTTGTTAATTCACAAGATTGCCTAAATTTATCTTCTCTTTCAGAAAAAAAATTATATATATATATATGTGTGTGTGTGTATGTATGTACGTATATATGCATGTATAACAAAAATAGCAGTGTAAAGGACACCTCTTTCCTGCGACAAAAAAATCGATCTTTCAGCGTCTAAGAGGGTGGAAGTTAATGAACTAATTAACGGGCTAATGGCCAAGGAACATGCCCCACCCCACAGCGCACCAAGTCTTCAAATAGCTTCATCGAGTTCATAATAACAGCCATAAGGTATATACGGACTGATCGCCATTAGAGCGCATTCATGGCAACAAATTCAAAAGTCATATAATTTAAAGTATCATAACTCAAGAAGTAAAGGTTGGACAAAAATATATATTTACTGTTTTCTTTAATAAAGCACCCCCCCCCCCCAAAAAAAAAAAAAAAAAAAAAAAAAAAAACTTAAAAAATCTATTTTGAGGTGATTTTTATGTGATGAATAACAACATTTTAAATATTTTTTTCATTTAGAACTGTAGCTCTAAAATTAGCGGTTAAAATATTAGCTTGGTCAAAGATAAAAAGGGACACCCTGTATATGAATTTTCTGAAATCATCTCACAAATCGAGTATATGCAATAAACAATTTTTTTAAAACAATTTTTTAAAAAGATGATATTCTTGAAAATAACAAGATTAAATTCAATGGATGCAGCAATATGTATCGATTCTTTTTTGTGGAGAGCCAGCCATTCATAAAAAGGACAAACAACTGTTGCATGTTCTTCGCTGTGTGGATCCAGTTACCATAGCGACGTTAACAGAGTTAAAAAGAATCATATTGGCTGAGATAGCTTTCGCTTGTAAAGCTCTATTGGAATAACGGAAGTTGACATAATAATAAAATAAAATATTATCTTGATATACAAAATATAGTAAAACTCCCGCTGTCCAAACTCCAGTGAACAAATACTCGTATGTAGCCATTTGAGTTTGTTCAATATTTATCTTTTTTAATTTAATTCTCCTGCGTAACCTGTATAACACTTTCCAACGTATCTAGCTGAACCAAAGGTGGCCACAGTTAAGCTTTGAGGATTTTTTTTATAATTTTATGGTTGGGTGTGGTGTGGCTGAATTTTTGTTTGTGAAATTTTACACTTATCTCTAACACATATCAAGTATACTTTTCTCTGTAAAATAAAATTTAATTACTTTTATAATGCAATTTCAAAATTGTAGCTTGTGGGCCATCTTTGGCGCATTGTGTCGCAAAGGTGGCCCATGTATTGAAATGACTTTTAAAATGTGAAAAAATACGTGGCTAACTATTTTGCTTACTATTATGCTCTGATGATCCCCTCTTTCTTTTGATAGCTTTTGAGTTTTTCTTCTAAATCTTCTTATCTTATAACACGAAAAGGCTTTGAAGCACTTTTTGTGCACGGTAGATCAGGGATTTTCTTCTGGCAGTTACTGACTTCTTTTGAGTGATCTCTGGTGTTAACAATAAATAGTAATAAGGGTTTTCCGATATTTATGTAGATATTTTGAAAATCACCCTTACGACACTGATTTCCACATTTGTTTTCCTGGTATCTGGTAATTTTTTTAGAACTGAAGTAAATGTGGTTAAAGAAAAATAAATAAGCTTTCAAAAACGTATCATAACTCAAAGTTTTAAGAATTTAAACACGTGTAAATAAAAATATCTTCTTACCAGGAAATTAGAACGACTACTTCTCAAAAGTGAAATCACTGCATAAAATGTCGGAGGGTCATCTCTTTAAAAGGAGCCACGTGCACTGCAGATACATGATTGACAATGCAGTAGCATCGTTTCTTAGGAACAATGGTTGCGTTCACAATACATCAATCCGGATAATTCAAGTTTCACTGTACATATCAATTATGATTGCAGTTGTAGGTAATTATTTGGGAAAAATGAGAGCGATTAAACATCTGAATTTTTTTTTATTAACTTTTCGGGTGTGGCGTCCTATTAATAGGACATGTCTTTTGATTGACTATTATTTTATCTTAACAATGTTGCGGTTAAAGAATGGAAACCACTTTGTTTTTGAACGTATCAAATGTCTAATTCACGTAAAACCAAAACAAGTTTGAAATTGTACGTCAAATGTAACAAATAAGGTGCGTTAGCACTATAACTAGCTTTATAAATATTCAGATCTTCGTGCAATAACTGTTGCACTCTTATGCAAAAATGCATGAATACAAATTTTATTTTATGTGCAGATTTTCATATTATAGATATTAACTTTATTTTATGAAATTAAGCTTCAATACATTTTTACAAACAATTAATTACAATTCTGTTACATTAAAATTATACTATGCGCAAATATCCAATACAAGACAATGTAGAAAAAATCATCGTTATTATTTCACTGAAAAAATGAATTATGTCGTCTGTTATTATGAAAGACTTCATTTCCTTAATAAAATAAGTACATTTTAAGTTGGCAACATTGTATCTTTTGTTGACATTGACTGAAAATTCCAATGGGAAACTAGCTTTGAAAATATCAGAACTTAAAATCCATATTTAGGCTCTTGTTCAATTTAATATCAATTTCTCGTCTACCCCAAAAACTAACGGTAGATTATAGGATTGCTATAATTAAACAATTTTAGTATAGTAAAAATTCGGTTTTTGAATTCAGTAATACGGAAATAATAGGACTCCATCTTAAATAGGACGTCATCACCATAGCAACCTAGAATCATTACCTATTATGGAATATCATTGAATTAATTACGTATGATAGGATTTAATAAAACTTTTATTAATATATTTTTTAAGTTTTGATTCTATTTTCATAAAATTTGAAATGACTCGACAAAATTTTGCAACGATTATACATAGTAAATTTCAAACCATTCGGTTGGGTAGTTTTTGAGCTGTTATATGCGGACGGATGGACAGACAGACGGACGGACCAGCCGACGACTATAGGTGCTACGTATTTATATAATTACGAAAGAACCTAAAAATAAATAAATAAACAAATAATTAATTGCATATGTGAGTTATAAACCAAACAAAATAAATAAATTAAAGTAAATAATGTAGCAATTTACCAAATAAAATTGCACTGAATAAAAAGAGAAACTAATGCGTTTTTGTTGCATGTATTATTAAATCCAATGTAGTATGAAATGTTTTTACGTGGGTGTTCCAACATAATCCGTAGTAAGAGTCTTGTTTCTTTATAATATCTTTTTTTTTTTTTTTTTTTTTTTTTACTTTAAACAAATCTTTGCTAATGTCTTAATTAATGATACAAGCACAGAATTCTTTTTCCAATTTTATAACAATGGGATTAAAAAAGACCTCTCGAAACATAATTGGATTTCTGAGTTTTTCCCAGGAAGTTTGTCTTATGCTATTAAACTAATAAATACAAGAAATATCAGAATATGCTTTTCGTTGTTTAGTAACTATAGCAAACTTAATCCTCGAGGAATTGGTTTCGCTTTTAAACGTAAACTAGTTTTTTGGAATATCATTTAATTTTTCTTCGATAACTCAAGACATTAATTTTTAATACTTTGAAAGATTTTTGTAAACAAAAAAAAAAAAAAAAAAAAAAATAATGAGTTTTTTTTTTTTTTTTTTTTGAGAAATAAAAGGGTTGAATAAATTTTAAATTTTATATTCTAGATTCTACTCAACATTCAATAGGCCAGAGATAAAAATTGCATTAGAGTCGAAAAATTAAGAAACGAAAGCATGAATAAACAAGAACGAAAAATCAAGCATCAAGCATAGATTATGAAACACTTTCCAACACTTCCACAATACTTTGACAATACATCTCCGTTAAGTAAGGTGAAAGATGATGACTAAATAAACAATTTGAAAAGCGGATGACACCTTTGAAAAGCCAATGTCAGCAATTACGGTCAACACTGAGAAAAATGACACTTTCAAATTGAGAAAATAGATGTTTTCATTTTGTTATGAAACTTTTTGTTTCAAATAGCACGACTCAATGCTTTCAATTCTGAAATACCAGCAATACTCAGAATATTGAAACATGGACGTACTCGAAACTGAGCACATAAAGGTCAGTTCATACTCATTTTTGAAACATGGACATACTCAAAAATGATTAGAATCAGTTCAAACTCATTTTTGAAACATGGACATACTCCAAAATGAGCACATAGAAATCAGTTCATACTCATTTTTGAAACATGGACATACTCAAATAGGAGCACATGATGTTTTATTCTTGAGTGTGTGCCTGTTTTCAGAAATGAGTCTATACATGTTTCAAACTTGAGTCATTTTGATTCGGAGTCTTTTTAACTCTGCGACATACGCAGATTTGAGTATTTTTTGCTCGGTTTTGAAAATGTCGTTTTTAGAGTGAATAGTCGGAAAATCAATCTAATTCTCTTCTGAAGTCCTGTATACGATTTATATATTTGTATGTGTATTATATAGTCTTCTACAATTTACTTCTGTTAAGAAACGTATAGCACATTTGAAAATTCCCCTCAGCAAATCCCGCCAATAAACGGAATTATACTTGGGATCTTTTGTGCAGCCCTGTATATAGGATCGATAGAATTTATGTACGCTCAGTAATATACAAAAAGTTAGTTAGATTCAAAAATGCATACCGCAACTGAAAACGCACTTTTAGCAATTATTATTGATAGACAGTAATTAAGCGAACTCTTTTGTGTGTCCCTGTAAAGGAACGATTAATGCTATATGTACACTTTATTCTAAAGTAAGCATCTTGTTGTGCCCCTCAGTTATATATATCAGTTTCAATATGCTTCAGATAGTTTAACATCATTAAAATAAACCTCAACCGAATTTTCCCCATATACTGTAATGTAACGGAATTCTTTAGAGTGGCCCTGTAAATGATCTATAAATGCTACAAACTTCTTTTTCAGTACTGAACAAGCCATAGTAAATCTCAATAACATATATCATAATTGAATGGCCATCCGAGTAAATTTACGCTAGTTAGAACACGGATAGACGACAAACAGACAAACCGAATTCATAAACACTTTTCAACTATGTTGGAAAGAATTAAGAACGTGTAAACCATAAAGTCATATTCTTGATGTATAAGGAACATACGGACACACAGGAAACTAGTGTTCAGAAAGTATTTGCACATACCAGAAAATTTTTAATGAGAAAATGTTTTCCCTATAAAGGTTACAATTTTTGTGTGTTTTCTATTTCTGTGTCTCAAGTTTTTCAAGTAGCCAAAATTTAAAAATGTGTATACGAAGTCAGTCTATAGAAAAAATGACTCCATGGAGTCCAATGACTGTCGGATAATGCTAAGATACAGTCCCCTAAATGCTAGGCATACGCGCTGACATAAAAATGGAGGCAGTCGTAAGCCTATTTTTTTCAGCGTTTGTGCGGTTAAATTTGAATAACAATACGAAACCAAAACTTTAAACACAATTATCTGGAAACATTGTTTCTCAGCGGTTTTCCAACGATAGCTTTTAAAGAAATTAAAGGATTTTCATGTTCCTTATTTTTAAAATAAAGGAAATTAAATTCTCTACAAACTATACCTATATATATATATAAATGTGTGGGTGTGTATTGCGTTATAACAAAAAATATTATAAATTTTTATGGGTTTTGATACTTTTATTATAGTTTTTAAAAATGTTTAAAAATGTTTGTTTGTTGTTCAGGTATAATTTTAAAAAATCAGTGTAATAAGCTGTATAAAAGAGAAATGACGACCCAAAAGTATGGAACCGGTACTTAAAACTCGTGGCAAAACTAATTTCGAAAGATTAATTTTGTTGTACAATATTAAAACTTTTGTTATTTTTTTTTAACTGTTTAACAACTATTTTTTATTTGTATAAAATTTGAAGAAATGCAGAAAGTAGCACTAGTCTAAATGAAGCTTCTGTCAATTTTCCTCTTTGAAAACTTTGCTAGTCCCTACAAAATTTTAATGACCTTTCTTTTAATTGTTTTCTCGTTAGGATCTGAACCATTATTTATTACTTAAAAAAATTTTTTTTGACGTAGATGGATTTTTATATCATGAAAAACCGCATTTTAAATATTTTTTCCCACTGAAACTATTTTATATTGGAACTATTTCCATTGAAACATTTTAAATATTGTTTCCATTAAAGCTTCTAAATCAAACGGTTAAGGAATTAGCCATTGGTTAAAGATAAAAGGAACACCCTGTATATTAAAGTTCAGAAACCATCTAATAATTCTGATATATGTACCGGAATAAACAAGTTTTTTTTAACAATTTTTAAAAAATACATGCTTAAAAATAACAAGATTAAATTCAATGGATGCAGCAATATGTATCGATTCTTTTTTGTGGAGAGCCAGCCATTCATAAAAAGGACAAACAACTGTTGCATGTTCTTCGCTGTGTGGGGATCCAGTTACCATAGCGACGTTTAACAGAGTTAAAAAGAATCCTGTTGGCTGAGATAGCTTTCGCTTGAAAAGCTCCATTCGAATAGCAGACGTTGATATAAATATATATAAATATATTATCTTGATAAATAAAATGTTATCTTGATATTTTGTAATTCATTTAAACAGTATATGATAAAACTTAGTTCTGAAAACATACTTTTAAGAAACTGAAAGTACTACCAGGTCTAATAAAGGCACAATGGTAAATTGCAGTAAATAATACCGATAAATTATATTGGTAACTATTTAAAAATTATTTCTTGAAAAAATATAAACAAAGGCTAAATGTATATGTGTAGAAAAATAATAATGAAGGAGTATTTTTTAAATACTATACTTTTTTTTTATTTAAATTTATTTTCTTCTTTTTATTGTTTAAAATATTTAATTGTTGCCGTTTCACAGCCAAGGGTCTATTTTAATGAGCGTGGTTTGGCTCATCATTAACTCCTTTGCTGTTGTAATTCGTGTACAGTAACCCTAGAGAATATTTGGCGATTTATCATTTGCGTCCAACTAACTGAGAAATGCCTTAAAATTAATTTATGAATTTATAATTAGGTTCCAAAAATATTAAAATGTTGTGTTGTCATCAGAAATGCACTTGACTACATATTATCTTTATAATTCTAGCCTATCAAGATGTGTGTGGAAAACCTTCGACAAAATTCCATTTTTAGATACATGAATCAAGATAAGTTAAATAAAAGAGTATAATTAGAGTGGTTAACTTAAAATCAACATTGAGATGATAAGATTACTGAATAATGATGGGGGGAAATGTTGAACGCATTGAAACATTCTTTATGTTGAAGACATTCTTTAACAAACTAAAAATATCGCCCTTAAAAAAATAAATAAAGCCTGCCATCGAGCAAAAGTTTTGCCTACTAGCGGTCATGATAGAATTTCATTAAAAAAGCGTGTTCCCCTTTGTAGTGACAAAAAACGCTGAAATTTTATAAAATTCATCGTTTCACAACTCGGCAAATTTTTGTTGTAAAAGAATGCAGGTTTCTTTTTATTTTGTCCAGCGGGGGCACATGCACGCTTTTAATGCAAAAGTAATATTTCTTAAAGCTTTCTCAAATATGATACTGAAACTAACTGAAAGTCATTGTTATTCCTCAATTGAACTTTCGCTACCGCATTAAAATCCGATTTCCACTGCAGTTTTGTGCATCTTTGATAAATTTGCTTCGTGTGGACGTGGTAGCATGTAGATATATTAATTAATTATTTCACGTTCTAAAGATTTATTTCTGTAATAATATAATTAATGTGTCTTGCGCTGCATTATAATTTTGTTTTACAGAGTCAAACAAAAACTATTTAGAAGAAGCTTTATCATTATGAAATCAAAACTAGAAGCATGGGAAGATATTCGGTATATATCTGACAACTATCCAGAAGAACCAATTGAAGACAATTGTCACATGGCTTTGTCTTAAAATTTCCTTGATAGCCTGTATGTGGTGGTCAGTGTCCTGTGACTGTATGATTTTGGAAGTAAAACGAGCATGAATAAACGTGCATACTGGATTTATCATCAACATGGCGCATACGAATATCTACTCTATTCTCGATTGTGCAGTTATAATCAGCTAACATGAAAGCCCATCGAACTACCTTCGTGCAGAGATCCTTTTTTATCATAGTAAAAACAGATGCTTGCAATCAATGACCATTTTAAAGTGAATGCCAGGTATGTAAACGCCATTTTTTTCAAAGCTTATGTAACTGCAAAAATTTCCAACTTATAACTTGAAAGGCACAAAATAATTCGGATAATTTTCCAATTATAGGTGGTAATTGCTGAAATTACGGTGATGTTTTGTTACCAGTGTTCTGGATGTATTGGAAATTGTTTCATAATCTATGCTTGGCACACGATTCTCCTTTCTTGTTAACTGCGATGGCATTTTACCAAAAATAAAATACTGTTAAAAGTCAACAAAGAAATTTAAGGGAAAAATTTTCAAACATGGTGTCTACAGAATTACATAAGAATAAATCACTTATTACCATTAAAATAAAAATATATGTGATAAAAACGATTACAATAAACATAAACGCTTAAAAAACCGTTTACTAAATACAGCTACTAGTTCCATACACATAAACGGTAACATTCTCTAGATCAATAATGATAAAATAAACTGTTTTCGCAAAAAAATTTGAAATATGAACTTGATAAAAAAAAATCACGAGATATAAGGCATCACAAAAGCAGGTGTTTTAATAAAAATGATCATCTCTAATGATCATCATAAATCACGTTTACAGATGATCATTTTCGTTAAAGCACCTACTTCATAATACCTGATAGCTCTTGTTTGCTTATCAAGTTCATATTTCTTTCTTACTTTTTTTTTTGCGAAAATAATTTATGTTATCATTACTAATCTCGAAAATGTCACCGGTTGTGAGCACGAAACTGGTAGATCTGTTTATTAAAAAGTGTTTTAAGCCTCTATTCTGTAGTCACTTTTAACATATATATTTTTATTTTAATGGTGTCTACTTCATCAAAAATCTCATTGGACTTAGTCGACACAGTAAGGTCTCCGCATCTCCCTTGTTACGGTTTAACCCTTTCCGGCACAGACAAATTCTGTTTGTAAAATGAGAAGTTACTGACTGACACCGGAATTTACAAGCGACTTTTTTAGAAAATAATAACTCCTTATTTTAAGCTTACATTGTAGAAACAAAATTTTATTAAAATATTCTTGGTGCCGTATGCAAGTTTGGAATTAAAATTAGGTGTGCCCGGAGTGGGACCACTCTGCCGGAAAGGGTTAAGAACAGACTCAAATTCTTATATTTAATCCCACTACCTACTACTTTCAATTAGGTAATTTTCTACATGAAGAAAAGTTAATATTATTTTTAAAAGTTTAAATTTAACATTTTTTTAAGCAAAAAATGCAACAACTTTTTACTTTGCAACAGCTAAAATCTTCTCATTAAATTTTTTTCCTACCGTAGGAGCAATTTTTGTGATATTCTCAGCATCTTCAATTTTAAGTCTTTTGGTTTAAGAAAGTGTTCTTCGGGTAGCCGAAACATTGTTAATAACTTCGCGTTTCGGTTAAGCCGAGCTTACATTGTGATGTTCGTTTCCATGGCAACGTATGTTAAGTCTTTCTGTCATGTTGATTAATGACAGAAAAGACGTTATGAGTGGAATATTGTTGTTTTAAAACGTATCGGAAGAGAGTGCATGTATAAGAATATTTAGTGAAATACCGTATATACACGTGTATAAGTCGAAGAATTTTAGACAAAATTTGGGAGTTTAAAAGGGGGGGTCGACTTATATACGAGTTAGTAAAAACAAAAAATAAATAAAGAATATTTCTCACTCTGAAAGAAGTGTGAAATAGCGGAGTGAAAACCGGAGTCACCTGATCTAGGTTGGAGAGAGAGATAAAAGCGGACAATGGTCATTTCCTCGGAATTGACAAAAAAAAAACAAAAACAATAATGTCCCTGTAAATGTTTTGCAACAATTTTCTCTTGGGATAGAATTCCCTTCAATGCAGGGACATTCCTTTCACCATTTTAATCCCCTTTTTAAAAGAGTTCAACTTGAGAATGTTTCTAGATTTATCTCCTAAAAAACCTACATCACAAAAAGTACTATATTTTAGCAGTTAAGAAGTTGTTTACCCTTGTAAATAAGGCTTGAATCGATTTTTCAAAGAATGTTTTATTTTTAAGTATCATTAAATTGATGTGAATACGCTTCAAAATAGTTTAAACTTCTTCAGTTTTGCATAATTATGCAGTTTTAAAACGTTGAATTAAAAAAAAAAGTCTGATTAGAAACGTTAAAAAAAATGTTTACTAATGGAAATTTATGAATTTTTTTATCCTCGATTACAAATTATTTTTCAGCATACTTACCAGAAATGTGGTTCGACTTATACACGAAAATTCATTTTTTTTTTCAAAATTTTGCGTAAGAATTGGGGGCTTGGCCTATACACGAGTCGACTTATACACGAGCATATACGGTACTTTATTTTCTTTTCTTTTTTGAGTGCCACCCAATCACATAACCAGTATTTCTAAACTTTTTAACACTTTCTAACATAGTTGAAAAGTATTTACCAATTAGGATTGTCTGTCCATCTGTCCACGCTGTAACTCGCGTAAATATTCTGGGATTGCCATGTAATTTATATATGTTATTGTAGTTTACTATGGAATGTTAATTTTTTCAGTATAAACGTTACTTGTCATTTTAACACTTTCCAACATAGTTGAGAAGTATTTATGATTTCGGTTTTTCTGGCCGTCTGTCTGTCTGTGCGCTAACTCACTTAAATATTCTCGGATTGCCATATAATTGAAATATATGTTATTGTGGTTTGCTATGGCAGGTTCGGTATCGAAAATGAGGCGTGTAGCATTAATATTTAGTTTACAGGTGCACTCAAAAGAATTCCGTTATATTATGGTAGATGGAGAAAAATCGTTTGCGGTGTATTTTAATGATGTTGCGCTAATCCCAATATATTGAAATGGATATATATCATAGAGGTGCACTATAACAAGCCTACCGTAGAATATGGTTTTCATAGCGTTTAACGTTCATTTACAGGGACACAGAAAATAGTTCGTTTACAGTACTGTATTTGTGATATAATTACTGAAAGTGAGTTTTCAATTTTGGTCTGAGTTTTCAAATTTAACTAATTTAAAAATTAATTATATCATAGAGGTGCACTATAACAAGCCTACCGTAGAGGTACCGTAGGACCCCGTACTATCCTGAGCAAAAAATACTCAAATCTTAATATGTCGGTAGTCAAAATGGCTCCAAATGACTTAAGTTTGAAAGATGTATATACTCATTTCGGAAAACATGCGCACACTCAAGAATAAAACATCATGTGCTCCTATTTGAATATGTCTATGTTTCAAAAAGGAATATAAACTGACTTCTATGTGCTCCTTTTTGAGTATGTCCATTTTTCAAAAATGAGTTTGAACTGATCCTAATTATTTTTGAGTATGTCCATGTTTCAGAAATGAGTATGAACTGACTTCTATGCGCTCATTTTTGTGTATTTTCATGTTTCAAAAAAAAGTTTGAACTGATCCCAGTCATTTTTGAGTATGTCCATGTTTCAAAAAGGAGTATGAACTGACCTTTATGTGCTCAGTTTTGAGTATGTCCGTGTTTCAATATTCTGAGTATTTCTGGTATTTCAGAATTGAAAGCATTGGATCATAATATTTGAAACAAATAAGTTTCATAACAAAATGAATGCATCGATTTACTCAAATTTGAAAGTGTCATTTCTCTCAGCGTTCTTTCAAATACTAAAACAAATTGACAAGAAATAGAATTTTATAACACTAAACCTCATTACATAATAATCTTGGTTGAGCTTAGTTTAAATTTTCCCTGCACACCTGAGGTCCTCTAACGGCGGATAACCCGATTTTACACTGGGTTGATGATAATTTTGTCGTTGCTGGTCGGTTTCGATTCGGGTTTATTTTCATTGTTACGCGTTTGGGTTGGGCTCGGTTTTGGATTAACCCATTTTTTCAAAAAAGTCTAAAATATATTTTCAGATGAAAAAAAAACTTTTTATTTGAACTGTAATGATATATATATATATATATATATATATATATATATATATATATATGTACATATTTCAACATAAAAGATAAAATTGATATTAAAGATATAATCGTAGACTATTTTTCTATAATTGTACTAAGATATGTGTTCATTTTCTTTAATTTCAGGTTCAGTTCGGATATAGGGTTGATGAATTTTCTTGGGGGTTCGGGTCTTGTTTCGGGTTGACTTTAAATAAAATTTTAGTGTTCGGGACTAATATAACTCAACCCACGCAGAACTCTAGTGGAAACCACATTCTACAATTTTTTGAGTATTAAATATTAACATCCATAAAATTTATACTAGGTTTAGTTAAATTGGTAGTACTAAGTGCTAGATTAGAACAATAAGGTCTACAGGAAGAGACATAGATTAATTATCACTGAGAGAAAATAAAGTTATATCATCGATATATCTATACAGTAAAATATTATTGGTAATGAAATTTCTTTCATAAAAATGCAGATGTAAGCCAGATAACATGCTGGAAGCGATGTCTCCCTGTGGGATTCCTTGGTCCTGAATAAAAAGACATTATTTTAGAAAATATATTTATGATATAGTAAAAATCAGTTAAAGATTTGAAGTAATCATTGTCAATAGTATCAGGTAAATGTTAAGATGAGATATATGTATATATTTAAGATGGGATATGCATATATATATATTGTCGGAAAGGGATGAAACTTCTTCTTCTTCTTTTTAGCTCATTATCCTTATTTTTTTGTCATTTGTAAAAACACGCACTGTTTTATATATATATAAAAAAAAGCTAATCTCCTTAACTGGAAGTTTAAGTAGATATTTTTTAAAATAAAAAAATACAGTT
Organism: Maratus michaelseni; assembly: GCA_963931845.1. Taxonomy (NCBI): domain Eukaryota; kingdom Metazoa; phylum Arthropoda; class Arachnida; order Araneae; family Salticidae; genus Maratus; species Maratus michaelseni. Next base: position 388,074,874 of record OZ007590.1, on the reverse strand, counting down.
TTTACAATTCAAAATTTACAAATTCTGAAGTTCTGTTGTACACTTTTTAGTGAGAACAAGATAATTATTTTGCTAAAAGTTTAAGTATCTATACATCTTATTAAAAATGTATCAATTGTTATCATCATTATTATTTTTCGAAAACTGAAATTATCTTGTTATGCTGTAATACCCGTTGAAAGAAAAATTTCGAAACTTTTTGCCCCTTTAAACTTAAGTTCACTGATTTTGTAAAGTGTTCCCTCGCTTGTAGTTGAAACATTGTTAATGATTTAGCGTGGGTTCCGTTAAGCTGAACTTATTATGATATCTGTTTCAATGACAACGCATGTCAGATCTTCTTCCATATTAGCTAATGACGTAAAATAAATACCATTCAAATATTATTCTTTAAAAATACAGGAAGATAATTGCGGGCGTACAGTAATTAGTGGAATCTTTCTCATAAACGTCATTTTGAAAGATTGAAAATTTCATTTAGCGAGGGGTTTCAATTACTTCATCGTATAATAAAGGGATGATTAAAGCACAAATGGGCATGTGATAATTTGTGAAATTTTTTATACAGGGTGGTTCAAAAGGTCATCTCCAAATGGCACGTGTGTGTGTGTGAGGTCATGAGGAGCAAGAATTACATAGGAACTGCTGGTCGGAAACGCAATCGTGACCGTGCTATTACACGTGACCGTGACACAAAAAAAGATAACAAACGGTGTAAAACGACCTTTGTTTTACAAAAAATTTAATCGAAGTACAAAATCGACTAGGGTTGTAACATTTTTCATTTGTATTTTGTACTTTAATTAAGTTTTTTGTAAAATAAACGTCGTTTTACACCGTTTGTTATCTTTTTTTGTGTCACGGTCACGATGCAATAGCACCGTCACCATTGCGTTTAAGACCCCCAGTTCCTATGTAATTCTTGCTCCTCATGACCTGACACACCCACACGTGCCATTTGAACAGGACCTTTTGAACCACCCTGTATTTATATTTTTTCACCTCATAACCATTCTTCTGTTCTTTGTAAAAATAGATACTTTTTGTACATGTAAAAAAAGTTGATTCCCTCACTAAAAGTTGCAGTATCTGTATGTTTTAGAAAAAAAAGTATCAGATACCTTTATTATTTTTTTCATTTACAAAGCCTGAAATACTCTAGTTATGCTGCAATTCCCGTTGAAACAAATTTTGCGAAACTTTCTGCTTCTTTAAACTTAAGAGCTTACACTAATCCCGCGAAGACACTCGCAAGATAATCTTAAACCAATGGCAGCGCTCTTTTCAAATTTCTTGTTTGCATTTTAATATTTGTTATTTTTTTCTTTTTGCAAAGGATAGCAGAGGTCTCTAACCGGGTCCTTTGAAATTTTTGGGGTTTTACGTGTAGATTTTGTTTTATGATTTCACTCTCTATTTCGGTTCAATTCGCTTTATATCACGCGTGTAAGTATCGTCGCGTGTATATTCGCGTGTATATTCGCGTGTAAGTATCGTCATAAAAAAAACTGTAACCTGTAAAGTGAAACTGTAAAGCGAAATTTTAACCGGTTGGAGATCACTCTCAGATATCCCATGCAATTTAGAATTTTACATGTTAAAATCCTAGCGAAACAGAGTTAGATTTTAACACTTCAGCTAAAATTAAGCATATATTTAAAAAATAGTTTGACAACTAAAAACAAAGGAGACATCCTTCAAAAAAAGTACACAGAAAATAGGAGTTATAAATATTAGTTTCCTAAGGCGATATTTTAAAAATACAAATGCATCACAAGTCCGTTGGTTTAACATTAGCGATGTTAATTTGAGATTTTACTGATGAAGAGCCTTAAGATTTAAACAGAAAATATTAAATACAATACTAATAATAAAGGTAATATTTTATTGTCAGTATTTAATATTTATTAGTAAATGATGATAATCCAATAAATTTTATCTTCATTCTTATTTAAAAGTGTGGTTATACTAGCCAAAACACGGAATATTCGCTTTATAATGCCAGCTTTAGAATACTACTTTAAATTTGTATAAAAAATTAATGTGCAAGTACTTTTTGGTGAAATTTGCGTTTTTTAGTTAATAAGTACTGTATAATTGTAATATGCAAAATTTCTTAGTTGCCGGAGTTGGCAAACGAAAACTGGTTTTTAGCCACTTTTTGATTCTTCGTCCCACGGCCTATATTGGTGATAAATTAATCTGAATGGTTGATAATGACCGATTGAATTGAGCTAGAGTCGTTGATAAATATCTAAAGGATCAAGGTTTGGAGCGAATGAAATGGCCAGCACAATCTTCGGACTTTGATCCTATAGAGCATCTTTGGGCATATTTCAGCAGACAGGTGCTGCCGTAAGTCCTTCTCCAAAGTCATTAAAAGAGCTGGAACAAACGTTTCTCCATGTCTTATGCATTACAAGTAGAGCCGGACACATGCTTTATTAAAATCCGTTTATTTATTTATTAATTTTTTCACAAAAAAACTGCTATTTATTTTTTTTATCAAACAGTGGACTTTTGCAAAAAATGCAATTTTTTATTTATAAATCATGCTTGATGTTAAAATTAAGTAAAATTCGATAAATAACTGTTTAAAGCACAATTCTTCTAAATTTCATGTTTTTATCTTCATTTATTTTCAAATTAGACACAAAAGACTGGTTGTACCTTAACTTTTGGAGACCACTGTATATTCATTTCTGAGGTTTCTGAAAATAAAAAAAACTCTTCTCGGAACCGTGGCTCGAAGGAGGTTATTGTATATTTTCGTTCGTGGTCATATTATATTGTACTAGATTAGGATGTATTTGTCTTTTTTCAATATGCGGAAAAATATTTTTTATGCTGAAATTCCCGTTGAAACAATTTTTGCGAAACGTCTTGCTTCTTTAAACTTAAGTCCTCTGATTTTGAAAAATGCTTCTTCACTAGTCGAAACATTGTTAATGATTTAGCGTGGGTTGTGTTAAGCTGAGCTTATTACGATTTCTGTTTCCATGACAACGGATGTTAAATCCTCTTCCATGTTCACTAATGACGTAAAAGAAGTATCAGTGGAATATTTATTGTTCTTTAAAAATATCGGAAGAGAACTGCGCGCGTACAGTATTTAGTGGAATCTTTCACCTATGTTATTTTGAGAGATGTAATACTCATATTACTGATTGTAGAAAGATGATATTCATCAGAAACTTATACAAACTTTAAGAATATGTTATAGGTATCCTCTAAAGAGCGAATTTTCATTTTTTTCTTGTGTGATATGTATACAGGATGTAACATGTATGTATACCTTATAATAACAAGTTGGAAATTGTACGTCAAACGTTACAAACGAGGTGCGTGCGTACGCACGTTTTAGAATTAAATTCATGATATCCCGTGCGTAGAACGGGTTAAACAGCTAGTTAAGTATATATTTTATGACACTGTTCATACAAATATCTTAACTAGTTATATAAATATTCAGATATATATGTATCAGCTAGTTATATAAATATCCAGATCTTGATGATTTTTAATTCTGTGAAATGAATTCTATCGTCTGCAGATTAATTTCTGTAATAAAATAAGTATCTCGGTCGCTTGACGATTTAACATCCATCGGAAGCTCCTATAACAAAAAAGCACCGATTAAAAAAAAAAAAAATCAAATTTCTTAATAAATATTTTTATTAATATCTCCTAAAGTTTTGATTCGATTTTAATAAAATTTGAAATGTCTCGACAAAATTCTGCAAAGATAATATATTTTTAATTGCAAACCATTTGGTTGGGTAGTTTTTGCGTTGTTATATGCGGACAGACAGACAGACAGACAGACGGACGGACAGACGGACGGACGGACGGACCAAGCGACGACTATAGGTGCTACGTATTTATATAATTACGAACGCACCTAAAAAGATTAATTTTATAGCATAATATTACCAAGCAGGGGCGTGACGAACTATTGTGTATTGTATGCGGTTTGCAGCCAAGCGTTTTAAGCGAGGAAGAGATATTTAAAAAATACATATTTTTTAATTTTATTAAAATTAATTATTCTTGAAATTTGAATTTAGTTTTATAGATTTATCTCGAATGAGTTACTTATATAATCATTTATATACGTTATTATTATGTCAAATGAATATGATAGGTTAATCAATTTTCAATTAAGACCATAAAAATGTGACTTGAAACTTGCAAAAATAACTTAAGCATTGTTTAGCATTGTATCTAATTTAAGATGCCACAAAGACTGGATTGGCAGTATTTCTTAACTGTTTTATTGAAAATAAATTCAATTTAGACATAAATACAAAAGGTTAGCGTTATGATAATGGATCTAATAAGCGTGGCAAAAACATAATTTAAAAAAAAAGCAGAGTTTTAGATTCCAATTACTTTGAATTCTTCAAATATTTAATAATTTTGTTTTTAATAAAACTATTAATACAAAAATATTTAATATTTTAGATGGGGTGCATATCAATAAAGTTGGGGAGTTCTCTAAATTAAAATTCTCATGTATATTTTCCCTATCTTTCTGAACTGAAACATCTTGAAGTAAACAAGTTGGAAATTGAACGTCAAACGTGACAAATGAGGTACGTTGGTACTATAACTAGTTTTATAAATATTCAGATTTTGGTGCAATAGCTGTTGCACTCTTATGCAAAAATCCATGAACACAATATTTATTTTATGTGCGAATTTTCATATTATACATATTAATTTTATTTTATGAAATTAAGTTTCAATACACTTTTACAAACAATTAATTACAATTCTGTTACATCAAACTTATATCACGTAGTCCAATGGAATTAACCACTTGAAAAATATGTAATTTTTTGAGCCCATTCTTTCGGCACGTGTATAAAGGAGTGGTTGTGGGTGATTTGAAGTCTACTTTCAAGGATTGTACGTGCAGCTGGATAAAATTTTCGCTTGTAGTAGGTGTCGTCCAGAAGTCACTTGACCGATTGTGAGAAATGGCTTGCGATAGGGAGAACGGAAGCAGGACAGACACTGACAGTGGTGTGTAATAACTTAAAAATAGTCAAAAGCGTCTTGTCAAGTATCTGGAAACGATTTAAAGACATTGGTAATGTGCACAGAGAACCAGGTCAAGGTCGAAAACGTACCACAACACACTCTCAGGACCGTTATTTGGCGACGATTGCTAAAAGAAACAGGCAACTGACGTTAGTTCAGATTGCAAGGGAGTTTGTTGCAGCAACAGGATTTCGACTATCCAGATATATTGTGAATGACCGCCGGAATAAAATAGGGCTGTATGCAGGGAAACCAATGACTGGTATTCCACTATCTCCGTCAGCAAAATGCGCCTCGTTAAAGTGGTGCCGAGATAATCGTTATTGGAGTACCACGAACTGGAGCCGCGTTCTCTTTACCAATGAACACTTATTTTGTTTGGAGAGTAATTCCAGACGCGTTAGCATATAATGAGAGAAAAACACACGCAATAATGCACAAAAATGCTGCAAACATCCGTGAAAGGCATCAATACAAAGGTCCTGGAATCATGGTATGGGCGAGCATTATTTTAAATGGCCGCACTGACCTGCACATTTTTACCAGTGCAACTGTGAATGCTGAAATATACAGAGATAAGGTTCTTGATCCTCATGTCAAGTTGTTTAGGGGTGCAATCGGTAATAACTTCCTCTTAATGGATGATAATGCGCGTCCCCATCAGGCTGCACTAGTGACTGATTATCTTGAGGGCGAAGGAATCCAACGAATGGTGTCGCCTCTTAATTTAAATCTGATAGAACATGTGTGATGCACTAGGACGCCGCCTTGCATCTCGGCAACTCCCATGTAACATTCTCCAGCTTCGAAGCGCTGTTCATCTTGAATACACTTTGTTACCGCAGTCACTTCTAATCTACAGTATGGAAAATAGCTGTAAAGCTTGCATTTCGGTCAGAGGTGACAACATACCTTATTGATTTTCCCTGTGTGTCTGTAAAATATTGTAACAGTACAATTTCCTTATCCCTTCTAATATCACACATTCCTATGTTTTTATGTAAATTTATTTTTTGCAGAAATAGGCAGTTCTGCATTTTGAATATATGTGAGGCATGACAAAATAAAGATCTTGTACAAGTTTCATGTTCTTATCTGCAAAATTATTCAAAATCGATGAGTTTTTATAGTTGTTCTTTTAATTTTTCTCGCCAGTTTAGAATCTTCCGATTTGGCGAAGGATTAAGCAGGTAACTTAAATCAATATATATAATAAATGTAAGTATGGTTTCCCCGTTCGTGCCGCTATAATTCCGCAACCCACCCCCCGTAGCCCCAGGGGGGTTTATATGGTATGGTAGCCCTCCATCTCTCATCCTTGACGAATGTTGCGGTTTGGAAGTGCAGGGGTTGGGTTTGGAGATATGGGTGTCAAAATAGGGCATCGAAGCAATAGACTTCTTATGGGAAGTCAGTGAAGCAGCTGGGAATCGAGAGCCGAAGTGGCCAAAATTTTTCAAATTGTTATAGAATTTTCCAGAAGAATCGAGGATGCTCTAGAATGTTCTAGAATGTTTCAGAAAGTTATGGACCCTCGAAGAGACTCCCGATTCAGGAATGTTCTAAAATGTTCTAGAAGGTTCTGGACCATCGAAGGGGCTTCCTGTTCCGGAAGACTTGAGAATGTTCTAGAAACAGGAAACGGAAGTTCGTGAAAGACAACGACCACAAGGACAGATTTATAGACGGCAATGCAAATAAATTCTGTATTGACTTCTATCACTTTCACTCAGAATAAACGAATTTCTTGATCAGATTCAAACCACAGGTTCGTTTGTAAATCTCTGTTCAGGCATGTGTCGCCATCTTTCTGATATTTTTCGAAAAACAGTTTAATAAAAAAAGGAATTCGGTTTCAAACTTTTAGCCAGCCTAATATAGCAAATTTTGAACTCCACGATTTAAAAATTTTTAAAAATTTTTAATGCGATTCATAGCGATTATTCGCGTTTCGCAGCGATTTTTTGACATTTATGAAAGAATTGCGGTTAGAATGTTTTAGCTCGCTATAATAAAATTTTGTCTTCGCGAGTTTTAGCGTTTATTCATGTTCCACCGCGATTTTTTGGCATTAGTAACAGAAATTCAATTTGGGGCCTCCCTCTCTAGGTTCGTTTGTATAGATTTTCATTTAAAGGTATATTTAAGGTTTTTATTACGGACCCGGGCAACGCCGGGGGGGGGGGCGGAGTCAGCTAGTAACGAATAAAAGTAACATGTTGCAATGCTTTGCATAGCATTTAAGGGGGTAGGATACCTTTGAACACGTCGAAAAAGCAAAAAAAAATATCACTAAGTTCCAAGCTTCAAAACTTGTGTAATAAGTCAAAAATAAAAATCAAACTTCTTTTAAATATAAATCTCGCATTTATATTTATATTAAAAAAAAATATATATACTTGTAAATTCATAAATAAATATTGAAATGATAAGTTAAAAAATATATAGGATAATAAGAGAAAAAAAAACATAACACGTCTTGCGCGCATGATAAAATCTGAAAATATGCATATAAAGAGTAAATTTTGGTGAAAATAAATACATAATATAGTTTTACCTTTATACTAAAACCAGAATATTTATAAAAAATATTGACTAAATTAAAATATTAACTTATAAATTAAAAAAATTAAAAATTTTCAATTTTTTAAAAACATTTTCAAAGTACAAAAACAAAAAAAAATTAAATCTTACTTTTTTCTGGTTTTAAGTTGTAGATAATACAGAAATGAATATGTGATGAAAATTTCTTTCAATTGCCATGCATAGTTTTTTAGTAACACTGCGCACAAGACGTGTTATGTTTTTTTTTCTTATTATCATACATATTTTTAAACTTATCATTTCAATATTTATTTATGAATTTACAAGTATATATATATATTTTAAATATAAATATAAATACGAACTTTATATTTAAATGAAGTTTGATTTCAATTTTTGAGTTATTACACAAGTTTTGAAGCTTGGAACGTAGAGATATTTTTTTGCTTTTTCGACGTGTTCAAAGGTATCCTACCCCCTTAAGGGAGACCAAACTGGTTGCTCGAGACGGCTAGTAATAATAATAATGAAAGTAGTAGAAGTAGTAATAGCAGTAATAATGGAAACAATAATAATAATCATAATAACAGAATAATAATGACAACAACAGCAGTAATAATAAAAATAGTAATAACAACGTTCGAACATTATTTATATCGCTGTTGTTTGAAAATATAATTGCTTTAACAACATAAGCTGTTTGTGTCTGTCGCTGAAAATAAATATTCCAGACATATATATTCAATAAACTCAGAAAATAACTAAATATATAATAATAATTTGAATTTTGAAAATTTTTTAAGCATGCAATTATTTAAATTAGATCTAAAATTACATTAGAACTAAAAATAATTATATCATGATAGCTTTAGTCAAAACTTAACGATAATAAGTTTGGAAAATAAACATTTGATTGTATAATTTAGTACGATAGTATATTGTATAATCATAATAGAAGAGAACATAATGGTGGTTCTGAGAATTAAATTAGCATGCTTAAGTATACTTTTTAATGATGAAAAGCTTTTTTCTTATTTATGATTTCCAGAGTTTATATTGAGCACCCATTTTCATATGACGATTTTACAGCTATTATGGCGTTCTCGTAGAAATAATATCTGTATTATTAAATATTCTCATTTGTTAAATAATCTTGCTAGCAGTTATGCTAACATTTAGTTCAATTTGGAAACGCTTAACACAGTTGAAAAGTTTCCTTCAGTAATTTCTAACAATAAGCGGCAATGTACTCGAATTTTTTGTGCAGCCCTGTATATGATCTATAGAATTTATACATACCAAGTAATATGCGAAAAATTAGTTACATTTAAAAACACATACCGCAATTGAAAACGCACTTATAGCAATTATTGCTCTAAGAGAGTACTGTAACCGAATTCTTCTGTGCGTCCCTGTATATAAACGATACATACTATGCATATACTATTCTGTACTAAGCATCTTTTAGTGGACCTCAGTGATGTACAGGGTGGACTGAATTACGGAAAGCACGCCAACTCCGATCTTTATTTATATATTGAAGTACTCAGTGTATAAACTTTAAATTTTGTGCACGTACTATTTAAGACATGAGAAAACGGATTACGCGAAAAAAAAGTTCAAGAACCACCGATAGATGGCGCTATACAACAGAAAATTGAAATAAAGACAAAAAAAATAATAAAAAAAACCTGGGAATGTGTGGATTCACAGCCACATTAATTCTTGGACCTCTCTGTTTCGAAGAGGCTACTCGCAACGGCTCTGTGACATGCACCGTGGCGGCTAAGAGGTACAAAAGGATGCTCTAAATTTTTGTTGTACCCCATTTGCAACAACGGGAATGTCTTGACTCAATTACCTTTATGCAAGATGGAGAGCCTCCGCACATTATACTCTGTGTACATCAGTTTCTTCGGCAATGTTTCACTAATGACAGAGTAATCTGTCATGCATTTTAGACAACCTGGCCATCTCGTCCTGAGGATTTTAATTCGGGTGAATTTTGGCTGTAGGGACATTTAAAAAACCTTGTTTATCGGGGACGTCTGGTAACGTTTGCAGATTTGAAAGAAGGTATCACTCTTTAAAGCACGTGATCTCTAAGGTATGTGATAAGCATCTCTGTCAATCAGTTACAACCTGCAATTGAACAAGCTCTCTACAGACAGCAGATTTTACATCTTCAAGAAAGGAACCATATCGAGCAGCATTCCCTGCGTTGACAAGGTCCTTGTCACATGCATTTTTGGTACAAATAAAATTTGTTCAAATAAAATGTGTTTACAATGTGTTTTTGTGTTATTTCAGAGTATATCCGGTTGTACAGCGCCATCTATCGGCGATTTCTGAAACTATTCTTTTCTCGGAATCCATTGCCCTATGTCTTGAATAGTATGTGCATAAAATTTGAAGCTTATACACTCAGTAGTTCCATATATAGAAATGTCGGAGTAGGGATTGTTTTAATTCTGGCAACCCAGTACATTAATTTCATTATTCTTTAAATAATATAACATCATTAAGATATGTTTATTAAAAAAAAAGTATTACCACGCAATTGAAAAGAAACCTTATGCAAACGATTTTTCCCCATAGACTATAATGTAATAGAATTATTTTGAGTGTCCGTGTAAACGAACTGTATAAATGCTACAAATTTCATTTTCAATACATGAACATGCCATGATAAACCTTAATAACATAGTATGTGAATTATATGGCAATCCGAGTATATTTAGGCGAGTTAGAGAACGGACAAACAGACAGACAAACCATATTCATAAACACTCATCAACTATATGTTGGAAAGTGTTAAAAATAGGTTACGCGTATTATTACGAGTGCGCAACACGCGACATACACGAAAAACTCAGACATGATTACCATTATTGTATGCATGTAATCTTTCAGGCTGTACATATTCAATTCATATTTGATTAAATTTTATTTTTTTAATTGTAATCTCAAAGAATGCATTTGTTTTAATGATTTCTTTTCATACATTCGGCCATTATGCTAATACCTCATTGTCTACGCACTGTATTTAAATTAAATTTGCATTTTTTTAATCTAAAATTTAAATTCCGAATTATGGCGGAGAAAATAAGTTTTTCAATAAATTTCAATGGCCTAATGCGTTTTCTATTTTTCACGTAAATGGAAAACACTTTTATTAAAATTCTTCTATTAGGGATTTTGGAAAAATATTTGTTCGTTATTGTATATTATAATCTTTAGATATGCATATGTGTATATTCATTATGCGTCTAAACAGAAAATAGAAAACATGAATATTAATAAGTTCGTTCCTAAAACGCCTGCAGCTTTTCATATTAAATACACAAATAGGGAAAAGGAACCGAGCTGTTATCTTTAGTATAAAGAAAAATAAAGGCATCTATTGAATATGTTTATTAACATAAATATTTTCATTTTTAAGCAATTTTTAAGGCTTAATATTAATAATATAATATAGAGTATAGCTAATACACATAAATTACTGTCTGTTTCCTTACCTCATAACTTTTGATTTAAGAATATGACGAAGAATATTATTACATCTCAAAAAGTTTTTTTTTAATAACACAAACAAAGTTACAACTCAAAATGTTATTAATCAAATAACGATTATAATCAAATAATAATCAATAGTTCATTCTTTCAAGACCGCAGGACATTTCTTTTCATTTTTTTGGGTGTATGTGTATGGGAAGAGAGGGTATCCTTATAGAAATTCTGTCTGGTGCAAGTAATAAATTACTACATTTTAACAGACAGTTGTAATGTAGAAATTATATCAATGATAGAGAACAGTGTTAGATAAGAAAAGGATTTATTTCCTAATTGTACTCTACTTTTGGCCGAAAATCACATTGAAATTAACTGATGTTTTGCCCGTATTAGCCGAGATCCTGATGCTTTTGTAGCTCGTTAAAAGTGTTAAAATTATAGTTTTAAATGATGAACCATTCTCAATGTGAAAATTGTTCTTTTTAACCATGCTCGTATTAAGTGAGTTCAACTGTAATTAATTAAAATGAAAAATATTAAAATTATTGTTATTATTTTTTTATTATTACTATTATTTGGGAGAAAAAGGTTATTCGCAGAAATATAGCATGCGATTTGAAAACATTTGAAAACTAAAACTTTATGTATGATGGAAGTTGACTATCCTCCTATTATGTAGTAAATTTTTATGTAAAACTGCAGCAATATTTTTTTAAAGGTATACGTACAAAAATAATTTTCTTCGAGTTTTCTACTAAAATTTTTTATTTTGTTTTAATGAATCTACGGCGGTAATTCAAACAAAAACCTTAGCAAATAAAATTCCAAAATGCTGTGTGTTAGAGTTATTTGCTGGTAGAAGCTATCTTTGTATTTAAGAGAATAGGAATATTTAATTTTCATACGTAATATACGTTATATATATATATATTTCTCGCAATGTTTAGAAAAAAGTTGGCCTGCGTCTAAGGACGTTAAAGGCAAATCGCATCCTTTTACTACCAAAACGTACCGTGTTACTTTACAATTTAAGAATTTTTAGTGTTCTCTAGCACTAAAAACAGATTTAATGCCAGAAAACTCCGAAAATCCATAAAATTCAAAGTATCGTAACTCTGTATATTTGGGTCGTAAAGGAATGGGATTTTGTTAAATGTTTTTCTTAGATGCAGAGAAAGGTTTTAGAAATTAAACTTATAGGACCTAGGGACCTTAAAAAATAAAATTTCGTATTTTAATACGTATGCAGTCTCTTTTAAAACAAATGCCATATCTAATCAGTATTCTGTGTGCGTTGAAAATTGTTGTATAATCAATGCTTGACGCATTTTTCTTTTTTGTTAAATAGAATTATGGAAAACATAACCTACAAATTTACCTGTAATAATATTATTTTTTTAATGTTGAAAAATAAAAATATATACTATACTCATTGATATTCAAATATTTGTTTTTAATATGAAAAGTATTTTAGACTTTCTCTTAGAAAATCGAGTTCAACAAAACCTGACCCACAAGAGCCAAAACCCAAGCCAAAAGATCCGTAAGAGCTCTTTTCACTTACCGATACGACACCACTATAAATCGTACACACTTCTCGTTACCCGACATCGGTGTACGCAAAATGCATTCATATACACTACCACCTTTTCCATTTACCGATTCGACGACGATTTTGTCATCATAATGTATATGAATGTATTTTGCGTGAAATCGATGTCGGATAACGACAATCGTGTATGATTTATCGCTGTCGTGTCGGTAAATGGCGAAACTCTGGTCGAATTCCGTTAAATTTGTGTTACCAGACCCAATGCAGGACGCTACCAAGTGGAAGTAAAAATTCGGTATTTCTGAACTCAGACTATATTAAAACATTCGAATTCCGTACAGTCGGCCAAAATGAAAATAAAAAGCCATTCGACTGTCTTTTTTCAATTTATGTTAACAAAAATAAACTTAGGGGTAATCTTTATAGTGAAATTGTACCAAACTCTGAAATTATTTATATACGAACACTTACTTTTGACTCGTATTTGACTTGTTTGATAAATTCCCCCTTAGGTACCAAGCGGCAAGAAGTGTCAAGTAGTTAGAAATTATATACATTTAAGGTCTGGAACATTTAAATTTTAAATTCATCTGCAATCGTTGCAAAACAGATAACAATTCGTTATAATTAAACATAACTCAACAACTACTTGGCGGAATAAGCTGCAATTTTGAATTTGCATATTCGAAGCTTCTAGAAATCGATTTCTGTTTAAAATAAATTTATTGGTTAAAATTGTTATTTGTTTCGAAAATTTATTTCTAAAAAATATGTTATTTGAAGTTAATTTTCGAAAAAACATGAATTCAATGATTTTTTTTTTTTAAACAACAATTTTTGAGTGTGAGATATTTCATTATTATTCAATTAATTATTTTATCTCTCTGCTGGCATGTTTATTTATGTCTTGCAGCCAAGGAAAATAGCCAATACGTTCAACAAAGGGAAGAAAATATTAACATATTTACACAGAAATAGTAATTTTAAATTCTGAAAAATATTTAAGTAATATGCATGTAGTTGAATTACATCAGAGAATGTTGTATAACTAAAGGATTAGTATATTATCATGGCAGTTTTAATTAAAATTCAACGACAATAATGGTTGCAAATTAAATTTCTCCTGAATCATTTTCTAACTCAGCGCGGCTTTTCTTTCCGCAATTGCAAAATAATAGAACTTCTCCTCAAAAAGTCCAAGATTATAAATTTTAAAATTTGCTATTGTTTAAAATTCATTTTTCCTATTTTTGAGTTTTAGAATTTTTACCGAGATTTTTTACGGTGATTTCAAAGTAATTATAACGCTGCAGCGGAAATATTATCCGCTTTTCAAGTGCTCCTCTTAAATTTTGTAAAAATTATCTTTCATTGAATTCGAACATCATTAAATTAACAAGCATTCAGTTGTGAATTCGAGATTCTGTGGAGTCATTTAAATAATTTTGTTAAGATTTCAATATAGTTGTTGTGAAGTTATATCAGTGTTAAGGATTTTTAAAGGGAAAATATTAAAAATTCAGGAACTTATATATACAGTCAGTTCCACAAAGGCGTTCTTTTCATAATTTCGTTAATAGATGACACACAGAAGTCGTTTTGGTTTCTCGTATTCCTTGAAATGTCGGCAAGAATGCTTTGATGTCATACTATATTCATTTCGACTTGTTTTGATGCAATTGAAGCAACATATTCAAAATGAGTGCTGCATATGAGAGTCGTTTTGAGGCAATGTTTCTTGGCACACATTCAAAAAGACTAAAAATTTCTTATGCTGCTGCAGACCGTTACTTGTAAAAGTCAGAGGAGTTCGTCAGGATGTGGTTAAAATGGTATAACGACACCAAAAGTTTGTGAAAGCATGCGTGGTACACCCAAAATAATTTCATTGTTCAGCGTAATACCATGTTCGCATCGGGTATTTAAGATAGATCGCCATTTTTGATGTGGTACCCTCCCGGAATTGAATACCTGTTCACACTGCGTAACTCATCTAAGATAACTCACTGAACCTCACTTTGTCTGATATCTGAACAAACATAGAATGTACGCATGCGCATAAGTTAAAGCCAGCCTCAACAACCAATCAGTTAAAGCTAGCCTCCAGAGCCAATTAAAGTGAGTGGTTGGGGCTGTGTCTAGCAATAGAAAGTTCGAACTCACTGAGTGAGTTTGTGGAACTCAATCAGTGAGCTCGGCTGTCTAAATCCGATCTGAACAGAGTTTTACAGCGAAACACCCAGTAAAGGTCCACGTATGGAGGTACTTTTGTTCAAATGATTTTGGTGTTTTACACTTTTTTACAAGCAATTTAATCCTCCAAAAATGATTAAAATGTACCAAAAGTGTTTACGGAAGTATTCCCAAAAACGGTTTGGCTCAGCTAATCAAGTGCATGGGTGATTCAAGAAGACAACGACCCCGGAACACCGAAGTCGTGATGACACCATGATGAATTGGCCCTCCCATTCGTGTGATGCCAGTTCAATTGAAAACGTGTGGTCAAACATGAAGATGAAACTCAGGGTTTTCCCTGAGTTTAACCATTTGTACAATAATGTGTACAATTTGAAACATATTAGTCGCCGTATACGGGTAGTTTGGGGGTATCTTCCTTTGGAATTAGCTAAAAATCTCATCGAAAGTATGCCTCGACTCTGTAAAGCTATTCTCGAAAACAAAGGAGATTGGACAGCTTATTAAGTAAAAGCATTTTAGTTTAATGAATGTCAATGTACTACTGTATGCAAATTTATTTTTAACCAGTTTGTGTTTTTTCAGAGAAACATATCGACTGCTCTTGTGGAACTGACTTTATATATAACAATTAGTTTGTTAGTTTAAAGGACTGATTAATTTTACATTTTCTGAATAAACAATCCTGAGATCATTTTCTTTAGTCGGTAAATGCGAATGAAAAATGGACTGCACATATATCGATTTTCTTTACGTTACATTTTACGGGTCACGTATTCTTCACAAGACAAAGTGTATAGCAGGTGCCTAGCTATTCTCTGAGTGTATTCTAGTCTTTGTTGTGAACATGTTGTCCGATTTCTAACAATTGTGCGTGAAAGTGCCATCTATCTGTCATTTCTCTTATTTTCACAAAGTGTGCATCAACTTCCCTGGATCTGATTGTTACGGTTATATATGCTAATCAGGTCGCTGTGGTCGATTATTCAGTATAAATACGAGTGTAGAAAGTTGATTCAGTGGACTTGGGACTCTTCTAGCCATTGTATGTAATCTGAGACCAGCGCTTCAATTTCGCCCGTATTTCGAGGTTGTAACTTACACGTACTATTAGCCTGACCCTGTTTTGAGCTGTTTTTTCTATTGAACCTTGGACGAAGTGCTTCGACGTCATTATAAAACGCTAATTGTTTAAAGGCTGTTTATATGTTCTTGCTAAAAAATTCGTTAATCATTTGACTGGGTCCTTCTGTTCTACAGCTTCTGTGACCATCAACAAAAGAAGGGGGAGTGTCAACAAAAGAAAGAAGCGGTAATAAACCTGTCAGAGATGTCCTCTGGTGAACCCTGACCTTTATATAAGCTAGGAAGGCTGAACATATGAAACAGATCGCCTTACCGCAATAAAGGAACCGCTTAGCAAAACGTAGTATGATTTAAGGACCGATCAGACTGCAGACTTACTCACGGCATCTTTTTATGTGATGAAGTGCTCCCTTTTATCTTTCATGACTTTCTTAGCATGTCTAAAGGTCAGAAGTCATGAGCGTGAGCCGTTGACCCATTTCTTTTGTTGAAACTCTCCTTTCTTTTGTCGATGACCACAAAATGATTCGAGAAGAATGGGAATACACACGATTGATGTCCATCGTATATTGACTTCTCATGAACGCACTGAACGATGCTTTAACCTTTAGTGCTTAGAATAAAAAGAAAATGGAATCCACAGGATTCTCTTGATTTTATATTGCATTATTATTGCAAGTGACATTATAATATTGTGTTTTCTGCTTTTCTAACTATCTGAGGGTAACTTTTCTGTGAGTTACTAGAGTAGCCATCTTTTATGTTAGTTGAGTTTGAATTTAGTGCATTTCTTTCAGTTTATTATTCGGGGTTTATTCGACCGGCGTTAACTAAATGTTCCTAGTTACCAATGCATTTACCTTTTTTATCATTGACTTCAAATGAATTTTATCTTAATTTTGTCTCTATGGCTACTTCTTTAAGTAGCGTGCCAGTAGCGTACACTATAAGGTTGCCATTCCACGCTGCTTGGAAATGTAAAGTAATAAAATAATAATAATAATAATAATAATAATAATAACATAATGTTTAATCGCAACGAAAAAAATCTTAGCCATTTTTATGTACTTTCGTGTTATAGCGCCCCCCCCCCAGATGATAAAACGCCAATCGACCAAGATTTATCACCAAATTATAAAGCATATATGACATTATAATAATATTTTATGTATATAACATTTCGTGACGAATATGGCTAACTTATAGTCATACATGACGTATATATATGATATGTGATAAGATGTATATGATGTATATATGGCACATAAGATGTAAATAATATGTATATAATGACGTGTATGGCACATATATGAGCATTAGAAGCATATACAGGGTGTCCATAATTAAACGACCCTACTTTAAAATTGTCTACAGACGAAACTATTGGTCAGAAAGTTGTGAAATTTTGTGAAGGACATGATGAAGGAATGGGAATTTGTTTACGCGAAAAAAATTTTAGTTCAAAATTTCGCCACCAGGGGGCGTTTTTTTAATGAATTACAGATTTAGCATAGATTTACGATAGGTTACAAATTTTATTTCAACGAAACATGTTGAACAAAATTTTTTTCGCGACATGTTTTTAGCATTTCCCAGAAAACACTGCTGTCAACTGTGGAAGACGCTATCTTACGATTCCAGATGTTAGCTGAAAATGACAGCTGTCATGAGGAACATGTTTTGTTGCCATAAAGTATGTAAACTATCGTAAATGTATGCTAAATGTGTTATTTATTATAAAACGCCCTCTGACGGTGAAATTTTGAACTAAAATTTTTTTTCGCTTAAACAAATTCCCATTCCTTCATTATGTCCTTCACAAAATTTCACAACATTCTGACCAATAGTTTTGTCTGTAGACAAGTTTAAAGTAGGGTCGTTTAATTATGGACACCCTGTATATGTGTATATATGAGGCCTATATAAGCTTTTCTATGATCGTGGCGAAATCGTAACTGCAATCTTGGCATAATCATAATTGTGGAGACCTTTGTAAAACGAAAGTACCCATTATTATAAAATAACCGTCTGAATATAAATTATTTCCTCGTTATTAGATTATTTTATTTGTCTAATGGCATGCCTGTTAATGTCTGTAACCAAGAGAAATGGTCCATATTTTCAATAAGCTGAGGAAATATTCAAATATCTACATACAAATGATAAATTTTAATTTCTGAAAAATACTTAAATATCCATGTAATTGTGTATCTGAAACTGTGGTATAGTTGAAGGATAGTTTTAAATAATGGCATCTTTAATCAAAATTTAACGACAGTACATTTAGGAATAAGTTTAGAAGTAGTTTAAATTCTCTCGAACCGTTTTCATGCTCAGTGCGATATTTCTTTCTCGAATCATAAAAGAATAGAGAATCTCCTTGAGTTTCCAAGAATTCAAGTTTAAAATTTCCTTTCAGCGTTAAAAATTCATTTTAATGTTTATGAGTTACAGAGATTTTATTGAGCACTCTTTTATATATGATGATTCAAAAGTAATTATAGCGCTACAACGGAAATATTATCCGTTTTTCAAGTGTTCTTGTTATGTTTTGTAAAAATTATCTTTCGTTGAATTCGAACGTCATTAAACTAACAAGTATTTAGTTGTGAATTTAACCGTAGATGACTAGTGAAAAAGACGTAAAAATTAACAACTTTGTAAATTTTACCTTTTTGTGTGGTGTAAATAATTACTTTCATTTACTAATTAACGAACAGTTACTGCAGTTCCTAAAAGATCCCCAAGTCTCCCCCAGCCCCAGTCTAAGAAAATCCGCAACTCACAAAAATTTATAACACAAGTTCTCAGACTAGCCATCAATTCTACTTCAGACCACTACATTTGACGTTATAAAAGTCGTAACTTTGGCCGAGTACTTATGTTTGACACTATTTCAGACAGATACGAACCTATAAATGCTGGAGTACTGCAAGGGCCATGAAAACTACTCCAGACCACTCAAAAAGGCCTGCATATAAATACAAATTAAAAGAGGCTGTCTTGGGATTTAACATTCGGCCTTGTGGAAGAGCAGTTCTTTTTTCTTCGCTGCTAAAAGAGTTGGTTTGTCCGATAAATTTGTACAGGAGTACGCCAGAATGGATTCTCTAGCAGATGTCTTTTTTGAAAGAGAGTACGGCGTTGTGCTCTACTATCCCACGAAAAAGAACCCACGGGAAGAGTAAACTTCCTGCTGACAAGACTTTTCACTTTATCTAAAACATCCCTGTTTTTGCATACATGTTTTTATGTTTTTTTCTTGTTGTGGGTGTTGTGAGAAAAGTAATATCGTTAACTTACAATTGCCATCCTGAACTTATTTCTTGCCACGTCAAAGCGGAAAAATATGTTCAAAAATGTTATAATGTACTCCTCCAACCTTGTATTCAATTCACCTTGAAAACAAATATTCTTATTTTTGTAATTATACTCCTCAATCAGTTGTCGCCTCGTCAATTAAACATAGTCGTAATTATTACGACTGTCTAGTCTTCCAGGGTTAAGATGTTAAGATGTTGTGAAAAGGTTTAAAGCATTTTGCTAAGTTATTGAGTCGTTAGATTAATATATTATTGGTTTTCGAGTAAAAAATATAAAAAAAATTACGAGCATTAAAACTGACAGCATTAAAATTTACACGATCTATGCAATTATATACTTGGCCAAAAGTATTGAGGCTGTATTGAAGGTTCACACTTGTTGCATACACTGTAAAAAAATATCCGTTGATTTTATAGAAAAAAAACTGTCAGACAAGACGCGAGTAAAAAAAAAATTATTTTACGGAAATAATCTGTATTAATTGCGAACCTACAAGCAAAATCTATTAAAATAACAGAGATTTCGTAGTAAATACAGATTATTTCTGTAAAATAAGCAGAATGTTTTTACTCAGAGATTTTTTTTTCTATAGTGTAAGGTAAATAGCTAGGAGAGTCTGCGCACAATTTAAAAGAATAACAATAAAAAATCTAAATATTATGTTTTTGCTAAACTATTCATGAATAATTTTTACTTCATTTGTTTTTTATGCATTTCCATTGCTATTTTGTTGTTATGTTGTAATTTAATAGAACAGTTGTAATAAAATCAAGAAAGTTATTTTGCGCAATCTGTCCTTACAGGGTTGGTGTGATTGCGCACATGGGTAGGAGAGATTGTTACAAATAATAACTACAATTAAATTGTTACCAATAATAATTACGCTTAAATAGCATTGTTGTAAGGTTTCTGCGAACAAATATTATTGTATTAGGAGTGAATATTTCAACCTAATGATTAAAGAATCACAAAAAAGAAATAATTTTAAAAGCGCTTACAAAATTTTAATTAAAGGGAAAAAAATTAAAGAATCAGAAAAAGCAAGTCCAGATAAGATTACAAAATAACATTAAATTACTTGAAAACACGTTTAACTTAAAATTAGTCCATTTTCATTTTTCATTTTTTATGCAAATTTACCAATAAGCTGCGTAATCTCTCTTAGCATGGAAACTAATGGGAACAATGCGACATCTCTCCTACGTAGAAGATGCGCAAACTCTCTAATTTCGGTAGGAGAGATTGTGCGGCCTTTTATTAAAACATGCCCGCTACTAAAACGAACCGTTGATGTTCACATTGTTAGTCTAGATTAGTAGCTTATGAGAAATCGTTTTAGTTAAAAATATTTTGTACTACTGACATTGTATAGAAATTCTGATGAATAACTATGAAAATTCAAGCACTTACTTTGGGAAAACAAAACAAAATAGCAATGCTATATCTTAGACGCTCAAAACAATCAACGTGCACTTTCAAGTAGACACTCCACTACTACTGTTGTACAACTACCTGGAGTCGCTGCGCGCTCACTCTACTCCTTCCCCCCTAATCTCTATGTGCGCAATCTTTCCGACCGCGCCATCTCTCCTGGCTTTACCTTATCTTTAACTCCTTTGCAACGGTGTTACGTAGACGTACAAGGTACCCAGAATCTTTTATTATTCCTACCAATAAATTTAATGAATAAATTTTGCCTTTTTCAATCACAGCACTTCTGCGATTGAATTAGTCAAAAATTTGTATTTTGAATTACCGATGATGAATTAAAAATTTGAATTACCGAATGTTATATGCATATATATTCAGGAATTTTCAATATCATCCCTTTAAAAAACAATAACACTTATATAACTTAAAAAAAAAAAAACTACTGCATAGAAATCTTGACAAAATTATTTAAACTACTCCATGGAATCTCGAATTCACAACTGAATACTTGTTTATTTAATGATGTTTGAATTCAACGGAAGATAATTTTTACAAAATATAACAAGAACATTTGAAAAGCGGATAATATTTCCGCTGCAGCGTTCTAATTACTCTGAAATTATCGTTTGTAAAATGGTGCTCGGTAAAAATTCTGAAATTCATAAATAGGGAATTTTAAATGCTAAAATCAAATTCTAAAATTAATGTCTTGGAACTTTTAAGGAGAAGCTTTATTGTGTTATTATTATGGAAAGAAATGTCGCGCTGAGTTAGAAAATGATTCAGGAGAATTTTAATTTCCAACCTTTATTGTCGTTGAATTTTAATTAAAACTTCCATGACACGTAATAATCTTTTAGCTATACACTATTTACGGATGTAAGTCAACTACATGCATAATACTTAAATATTTTTCAGAATTTAAAATTACCATTTCTGTGTAAATATTTTCTCCCTTTGTTGAATGTATTGGCTGTTTCCCTTGGCTGCAGACATAAATACACATACCATTAGAGAGATAATTGAATAATAATGAAATAAATTACATTCAAAATTTATTGCATGACAATGATTATGCCAGTCTGCTAAATATATTTAATTTTTTTGTTAATCTTTTGCATAAAGTAAATCAGCTATAAAAAAGAGAGAACACTGATAAATTTTAATTTCTGAATTGTCACATACAATAAACTGAAATAGTCATTTGACAAAAAAATTTCTTCTTTCAATTTAAGTAAAAAAAAACAACACATTTACATTACGTTTACATAAAAATAATTATATATGTATAAAACAAGATATAACTTCACCATCAGATATGAGATCGTCAATGTTTTCTTTTATCCACGTTGGAATAAAACGATTTTTAACCGATGTTAATTTCGACATAATTTATATCACACAATTTGTTATTTGAGAAAAAAAAATGTTCCAAAAGATAAGAGATACACTTCTGATCAAAGCAAGGCAAGTTGGAAATTGTACGTCAAACGTGACAAATGAGGTACGTTCGTACAACAACTAGTTTTATAAAAATTCAGATCTTGGTGCAATAGCTGTTGCACACTTATGCAAAAATGCAACGAATACAAATTTTTTTGTATGTGCAGATTTTCATATTATAGATATTAATTTTAGTTTATGAAATTAAGTTTCAATACACTTTTACAAAGAATTATAATTACAATTGTTTTACATTAAAATTAAACTATGCGCAAATTTCCAATACAAGACAATGCAAAACAAAAGGGTAAGTGTGATCGAAGATCGCTCAAAGGGTTTCGTTTAATATTCCTTTCAAAACACTTTATCCTATCTTTAATAAATTCAAATAAATTTCGTTTAGCAAAAAAAAGAAATGTTTTTTATAAAGTTTACCGGTCTATTTTTTCGTTTTTTTCGAATAGCTAAACCAGCCAGCCCGATGCCGGGGGAAGCCCGCTATTATATTCTGGCATAATAATATCCGTCATGCGGACTAAATGCGATATTTAAAAAAAATAATTTCAAAACTAAACAAATTGTACACCTTCAAAATGTTAAAATATGCGAATATTTCCATAATCGGATTTTTATCACGATTCAATATGTTTCTCAAACTCATATATTTACTATTCTCTACTACTGATATTGATACTCGCTTTGTATTATTTTCACAAACATCTGAAAAATTCGTTAAAAACGTCATATTTTCTTTTAAATTCTCTAATGACGTGATATTAATCTGCTTTGTGTACATAAACATACTCATACTCCTTGTATTATTAAGAATTCTTAGACATTTTCCGTTTTATTACCACTATGACGTCAATCAATTTTATTTCATATATATCTTTTTTTCAATTGGTGAAACTTTTTATTTCATTTTCATTTTTCACGTGGAAATCGTCTGATAGATCGTCTTTTTGGCATCTGCTATAACGAAAAATGTTTAAATTTAATAGGAAAAGGCTGTTAGAATTTTGATTTTTTATCTCTATTTATTAAAATAATACGAATTTTTCAAATTTTAATATTTTGAGCTCTTTATAGCTGGTATTCATTTATATACACAAAGTTTCATCTCTGTAAGTTATATAGTTTTCGAGAATGGCTCTGTGACAGACAGACAACGCAGCGGGAGTAATAGGGTTTCGTGAGATGAACGAAACCCTAAAAATCATCGTTATCACTTCCATGAAATGAACTATATCGTCTATTATTAGGATATGATTAATTTCTGTAATAAAATAAGAACATTTTATCTCTTGTTGACATTTGCTGAAAGTTCCAATGGAAAACGTTATTTTCAGTCCAAGCTTTGAGAATTTCAGAACTTGAAATCCATATTTAGACTCTTTTTCTATTTAATATCTATTTCTCCGGAAACATCTATCGAAAAAACTGTCGGTAGATTATAGGATTGCTATAATTAAACAATTTTAGTATATAAATTCGGTTTTTAAATTAAGTAATACGGAAATAATACGACTCTATCTTAAATCGGACGTAATCACTATGGCAACCTAGAATCATGACCTATCATGGGATATCATTGAATTAATTACGTATGATAGAATTATATAGAATGAAGAAAACATTTATTATTACCTTTATAAGTTTTAACTCGATTTTCACAACATTTGAAAGGACTCGACAAAATTATGCAACGACTATATATATTAAATTTCAAACCATTTCGGTTGGGTAGATTTTGCGCTGTTATATGGGGACAGACGGCTGGACCAGGCGACGACTATAGGTGCTACGTATTTATATAATTGCGAACGAACCTAAAAATGTTTCGATAGATAAGACACTACTGATCAAAGCAAGGTAATGAAAGAACGTCTTTCAAACATGAAATAAATACCCCTACTTCTTGCATCCTCAACTTTTCAAAATGAAATTCAAAATCGATCAAAAGTGCATATTTCGCATATTTTTCATGCAGCAAAATCCGAAAAAATTATAAATTTTCGAATTTGCAAATCTTTATCAGTTCCTAGTTGTGGAACTGCCGATTAAGAGATAATTACTACAGCGGAAGATATTTTGTGCTATTCTCTCACACGTTTAAAAACGTTTATTCTTTTATATGCACTTATATGTATTTATAGAAAATATAGCCAAAATATGCAAATGAATATACACATATGCAATTGCATATAATCTGGACTCTAATTAATCAGTATAGAATATGTAGTCATCTGATGTTGATAATAATAATGATAATAAGAATGAGAAAATAGATGCCTCTCTGAGAGATTTCTATTAATCACCGCAGTTAAGATAAATAATTTTTTTTTCAAATTACATTTATTTAAAAGTATTCATCAAACCCTTCCTTTGTTGTGAATACCTGCATTACAAAATGTACTTATGCTCAAAATATGATTTTAGAGTCATTGTTTGA
The DNA here is from genome assembly GCA_963931845.1 of Maratus michaelseni. Classification (NCBI taxonomy): domain Eukaryota; kingdom Metazoa; phylum Arthropoda; class Arachnida; order Araneae; family Salticidae; genus Maratus; species Maratus michaelseni. The sequence continues at coordinate 388,050,287 of OZ007590.1, read as the reverse complement.
GCAGTGTTGAATTCAGACACTTTTCTCCGGGAGGGATTTCTGTGTCTACGGGGGAGATATTACAAAGTGCCGGGGGGGGGGGATTACATTTTTTAACCATTAAAAGCATAAAATCTGAAATCTTTCGGGGAGGGAGACATTTCAATGCTACGGGGATGATGTCCCCCCGGGCCACCCCCTGAATTCAACACTGTTGTTTGAGGCTGGGCGTTAATTACGTCTATCATTGTTAGTTGTTTACGAATCATCTATGTAATTTTTCAATGATATGCCACACAAATATCGCTTGAAGTCGATTACCGAACACTCTTCAAATATGTTTTACAAACTCGAACTTTCAAGCACAAATTCGTAACACACTCTCCAAGTACCTTTGTGATCTGTTCAGTAGAAGTTAATTTATAGATTATGTCCCTTTTCATCATCGGATTGAATCTCTACTACAAATATAACGAATCTTTTTTTTTTCTTTTCTTTAAACAAACGACAATAATAGTGTCTTAAGGTAGGGACATTCTGTAATTTTAATACATAACACGGCAATCACTACAACATTGTTTTTTCCATAATTGAGGTGATGTTGTTTTTTTTTCACAAATGGCAATAATAGTGTCTTAAGGTAGGGACATTCTGTCATTTTAATGCATAACACAGCATACAACAATGTTTTTTCCATAATTGAGGTATTTTTCTTTACAAATGACAATAATGCTGTCTTAAGGTAGGGGACATTCTATAATTTTAATCATTTTAATTCACAACACAGCAATCACTACAACATTGTTTTTTCCCCAGTTGAGGTGTTTTTTTTACAAATGACAATAATCGTGTCTTGAAATAGGGACATTCTGTAATTTTAATTATTTTAATCCACAACACAACAATCACTACAACATTGTTTTTCAGATAATTGAGTTTTTTTTTCACAAATGAAAACGATTCGTTTGGAAATTGAAAGCCAATGAGCGATTATGGCTCTTAATATTAATAGCATTGAGTTTCAAACGTAAATTATTTCACTATTAGACGACTATTTCATTTTTATTAATAGTTGAAGATCTATTACTAAAGGAAAGAATTTCAGGCGTTCATACCTTAGAGTAAGAAAATATTTAAATATATGTAAATGGTAATTTAAAAGCCTGCTTGAAGTATTCAAACATCCATATGTTTGATTTAAATCCGAAACTATAGTGTATAACTACTGCATTGTTATAAATGGTGATACATCTAGTGAAAACATAACGGTAGTGAGATTAGCAAATTATGTCTCGTTTCAATCATATCACACTCGGTGTTCTATTCTGCTCGATATTCTATAGAGGAAATGAATAAAGCATTCACAAATGCATTACTTGTATTTATAAATTTCTCGAATTTGTTGTATACACCGTTTTTCAAATGATGATTTCACAGCCACTGTAGCGTTCTTTCAGAAATATTCGCGTCTCATTTTTAAAGAGCTTTTAAGCTCTGCACAACTGCGTTCCGATTAATTTTCAAACTCATAGATAAACAAGCGTTCAGCTGTAAATGTGAAACGCCCTTCAACCATTTAAATTATTTGTTAAGACATTTAATGCCATAGATGTTTCGTTGTGCTCATTGTTGTAGATGTTTAAAATAATAATGGAAACTATATTTTTGTAAGGGGGCAAAAAAGAAAGAAAGACAAATTGAAGAATTAAAACAAGTAATTTAAAAAAATCCACTTCGATTATGTTCTACTTTTTTGTTTTTGTGGCAATCTTGTATTCTTATCCAGTTAGTGTCCTACACGGGACAGGCCATACCGAGGCCATACGGGCCATAAACCAGAACATGCGGGACATATACCAGGCCATACCCTCAACCCGAACCCGAAATTTCTATTTGAAGTCGACCTGAAACTAGACCTGCACCTGACACATTTAAACCCCATCTTTTAATGCATTAATCCGTATTTTAATGCAATTATGACAAAATACTGTGGAAATGTTTTTCTAAAGTAAATTTTATCTTTTATGTAGAAAAGTAAATAGATATATGCACACACACATATATATAAATAATATATACTCATTTATGTTAAAAAATATATTTTTTTTTTGTCTTGAAAAATGTTGTGGCGAAAAAATGAGTCACAAAACCCGACCCGCAAGAGTCAAAACCAAACCCGAAGCAATTAAAGTCAACTCGACTCGCATTGAAAAAGATTATGCAATCCGACACAAACCACGGGTCAGGTCTGGTTATCCGATCTGATGCAGGGTAGTAAGTAATCCAGATTCATTTTAAATTTCATTGTTTTCAATATCACTTATTTTGACGCGCAGTACACGATTATATATTAAAATTTTAGGTGTCCCTGTAAAAGAATTCTACACATTACAACAACTAATGTAAAAAACGTAAAATGGTGATGTTTATCTTAACACCATATAAAAATATCGTGACAATTGGTCAATTTTAACGAAAATGATTAAGGCCTCCAAAGCAAAAAATATATGAAAACAGACAGACTGACAAACATATAATTTTAAATTCCTGATGATATTGATAGTCGGGCGATCTGCGAGACCTTTCCAACAACAACAAAGGAACAGAGTATGAAAATCGGACAATCTGTTCAAAAGTTATGCGTAGAGAAAAAAACACACACAAATTGTGTAACATCCGATGTTAAAAGTCGATTAATTAATTAAAATCCGAACTGATTATTATTCTTTTTTAACTTTTGTGTGAGTGTGTGTTACTGTTAGTTAGTTTGTTAGTAGTCTGTGTTATTGTGTGTACATTGATAAAATCAGAGAAAATGAAACAATAATTTAAAAAAAAATTATTAAAATTAATTAAGATCAGAACAGATTTTTTTAAAAATATAAATATAAATATAAATATATATATTTGTGATTGATAGCACTGATAAAATCATCAAAATTAAAACAATAGTGTCAAAACGAAATTTTAATTAAAACCAGAAGTGATATTTAAAAGAAAAATACATATTTTTTGTGTGATTGTTAACTTTGATAAAATCAACGAAGTTGAAACAATAATTTTAAAACGAAATTTTAGTCAAAATTAATTAAAATTGGAACTGATTTTTATAAAACACGCATTTTTGTGTAATTATTAGCACTGATAAAATCATCAAAATTAAAACAATAGTGTTAAATCGAAATTTTAATTCAAATTAATTAAAAGCAGAACTTATATATATACTAATATATACATATGTTTATTTAAAAAGCATATTTTTGTGTGATGGTGAAAACCGATAAAATTAGCAAAATTAAAACAATAATTTTACAACGAAATATTAATTAAAATCGGACCTGATTTTTTCTAAAACATATTTTTGTGTGACTGTTAGCACCGATAAAATCATCAAAATTGTAACAATAATTTTAAAACGAATTTTTAATTAAAATTATTTAAGTTCAGAACTGATTAAAAAATATAGATATGCATTCGAACGTTTTAATTTAGTTAGCACAGAGGTTTTATACTTTGTTACAAAAAGTCCCGTAGTAGACAATTACAATAGTGTTAATTTGTTTTGTGTATATAGTTAATTATTTATTTTATAAACTAACATGTACGTAATTATAGAATTAACATTATTTGGAATTTTAATTTAAAGAGATTAATAATAATAATAATAATAATAAAAAGTTACGGGACTCGGGATTATAGTGAAAGGAATGCAATAATATATTTTCCAATTTTGAGTGGATTTGTAAAGCATGCGTAGTATATAAAGCCACCTCATTCCTTTAACCCAGCCATACTCAACCTGTGGCCTGCGGGCCGCATGTGGCCCGGCGACCTTTTATGTGTGACCCGAGACACATAATCATTAATCCCTATTTATGAAATTAATTGAGATGTGCTTTCAAAGTTTTTAATATTTTCACTGCTTTTTTATATATTTTCATGGGAAGAAAATTTCCTGTTATTTATAATTACTAATTTAAAATTATCTTAAAATATCTTAAATGATGCTTCCTTAGTCAAAGTTCTTTTTTTTACATGTAGTTTTACTTGTGCTATAGTAGTGTATACATTTCTTAATCCTGAACACTAAACAAGCATTATTCCAAATTAATTTAATTTGCACTATATATTTCTACATTTAAACAACAAAAAGTTTTTGTATTGAGAAAAAAACTGATTTATTAAAAAGAATCAAATAATTTATTATTATTATTATTATTTTCGAATTTGGAATTGCTGCATTGTTATATTGTTGCGTTTTATACATATTTAGCTAATAAGGCTTATTAGGGTTAAATATTGGTCGCAGAAAAAAATGGCAGCAAAAAGTTTTATACCACTACTTCAAAACAAAAATCTTCGCGAAATTTGCAATAGAAATCTATATTTTTTTTACATTATTATACAAGTGTGTTGAGGCCCGCCTAACGTCGCAAATATATGTTTGCGGCCCGCAAGAAAAAAAGGTTGAGTACGGCTGCTTTAACCTCTTAAACTGGCAAATTTTGTGTATAAAAGTTCAATGTAAAGGCGCCACCTAGCGCTTAAATTTATGAACTGTACTCGTGATTTCAAATCAAATGATATAATTTAAAAACTCTAACTGGGAAATTGCGGCAGAAGAATAATTTATCAAATTAGCTAGAATATTTTAAATTTTGTAAGCTATTTTTATTCTAATTTTATTTTAGATTTTTATAAAATGAATAACGAATGAATGACATATGAATGAATAATGAATAACATCTTACAATAAAAGAGTCTCATAATTTCATTATTTTGTTGATTACGTTGATTGTAACATTTTAAAATTATTTAAAAAATGTGAATTCTGCTAATAAATAATTCCCAAAACTGTTTTGTGAATGATACATGAAATGTTTGATTTTCTTTTATCATTTCCAATACATACTTCGTAAGAATATAAATACGTTTGTTCGTTATTTTATACTTTTTAGCACTTTCCAACCTAGTTGAAAAGTGCTTATGACTTCGGTTTGTCTGGCCGTCTGGCCGTCTGCCGTCTGCCGTCTGTCCGTGCTCTAACTCCCGTAAATATGCTCGGATTGCTCTGCAATTTTTATATGTTATTGCCGTTATCTATAGCATGTTCCCTATTTCAACGGAAGTGTGTAGCACTTATAGTTTTTTTACAGGGACACTCAAAAGAATTCCGTTACATTGCGGTCTATGGGGAAAAATCATTTGCGGTTTATTTAAATAATGTTTCACTAATTTAAACGCATTGTAATTTATATATATTACTAAGGTGCATTAGAAGAAGCTTAATATGGAACAGGGTGTGCATAGCACTTATAGTTACTTTACAGGGACAGTAAAAATAATTCCGTTACATTACGTCTATGGAGAAAAATCGTCTGCGGTTTATTTAAATAATGTTTCACTATTTTAAACGCATTGAAATTTATATAGATCACAAAGGTGCATTACAAGAGACTTACTACGGAATATTGTGTGTATAGCAGTCATCGTTCATTTACAGGGACACGCAAAAGAATTCTCTACTGTCTGTTAACAATAATTCCTGGAAGTACGTTTTAAGTTATTGAACGCGATTTTAATTTTTACTTGATTTTTGTCTATTACGTGGTGTGTATAAATTCTGTAGATCCTATACAGGGCAGCACAAAAGTTCGCGAACACATTTCTGTTTATTGACAAACTCCAGACGGAGAATTTTAAACTGTGCTACGCGTTTCCTAACTGAACTAAAATTAGCATCCTATGTAGTATATATACAAATCTATAGATCCTATACAGGGCTGAATAAAAGTATTCGGATATTTTTCCGAATATTGTATATGTTGGAAATTCCTGAAATTATGTTTTTAAATATGTTATGCGTTTTCTAAATTGTTTACTTAGATGTTAGCTTTTAGCTTATTAAACGGTATGATTTGTAAAATTATTTTGGAAGCGTTGGAAAGTGCTATATAATCTATGCTTGACGCATGATTTTTCGTTCTTGTTTTAATTACGTAAGGAACGCGTGTCCTACTTTTAAAAATATCTAAATTTATTTATATCCGAGTAAAGCTTTCTAATAACTTGTACAGTTAAAAAGGAAACATTTAATGAATTTTTGAGAATTGTGAAAGTTTTCAAGAATAAACTAATAATATTAACACGCCGCGCCGTATGACACTCAAACTTTTGAAAACAAATGAATTGCAAATGATTAAAAATGAGCTCGAAGAAGTGAATTATTCCGAATCTGTGATAAAAATTAAATGGCTGCACAATTTATAAATAATTGCAAACAATTTTACATAAAACTAATTCGAAAGTAAGAGAAAACAAATATTACAGACAATAGAAATAAATTAGTTCCATAAGAAAATCCAAAAGGAAATGGAAACTTTGACGTCAGTTAGTTTCCTCTAGAGAATCGAATAAAAATCCAATATTTGTTTAAAAGTGTTGCCAAATATCTCTTTATAAAGTTTAAAAAAAATGAAAAATCGAAAGCAGTGAGAAAAATGATGACAGCTCTCTTTTTCTTATTGGATATGCCCAGAATACAAGTGGTATAAGTCCATCGCTATCCAAATTTAAAATTCTTAGATGTAAAAGATAATGGAACTAACTGTACGACAACAATTATAATTACATCAGGCTTGTTAAATTGTTATTTTAACAAATCGGAACTGTGCCAAAGGCGTACGCACAATATGATACAACACCGGTTCCTATCAGAACACAGACGTTTAAGCAGCATCGTGCTTTGGAGGGTGACTCCAGTGTACTGATAACACTGTCTTGGCACCGTGTTGATACTAAATCGCCACAAGATGCCACAAGACCACCACCTAAAATCAGTGGTGTGGAATGACCTCTCCCTGGGAGGTCGGTATACGAGAGACGAGGGCCGAGCTGGTAGTGTCCTCCTTTTCTTTTAAGATCAAGCTTGTGAGGACGGATTTCAGAAGTCCAACTTCTCTTGAGGCCTCTGGCGCCCTTCTTATAAGATAGCGCCAGGGTATTTTTCTGGACACGATAACAACAACTGGAAATTCAACAAGTGAGCTACAAAAAATATGATTTGGGCGCATACAGCATGTAAAAACTGAAAGAACATTTAAGTATTTCTATGAAATAATTAATTATAAATCATTTTGTGGTGTAAAAACTCTTTAGTTAGAATTCTTTAGTACTAGAAAAACTCTTTAGTTATCAAATTAATAATTCTAAACTTGTAAGAAAATACCTGTTCAGAGAAACAATTGGAAGAAGGTCGGAGATGGTTACGGGGTGTCCCCGCTTCTGGTTAGGATCAAGATTGTATGGGTAAATTTGGGAAGTCCATTTTCTCTTGAGGATGTGGCGTCCTTCTTCGAGGATAGTACCCTGTTACTTTCCTGGACACGGCAACAACACCAAATTGGGAAATTTAGCAAATGAGGTAAAAACGTGAATTTGGACACAAAAAAGAAGGACCAAATTGGAAGAACATTCAAACTGTTCATATCAAAATGTTTCATATCATGAACACATCAAAATGTTTATTTCAATGACGTTAATAATTATAAATCATTTTGGGTGCTGGTAAAATATAAACTCGAAATATCTTTGATTATCAAATTAATATTATTAAACTAGTGAGAAAATACCTGTTCAACGCAACAGTTGAAAGAAGCCATTATTCCTAAATGTGCATGCCTAACTTCTGCTTTAGGTGTTTCAAACGACATCGTGTGATGCGAAAAGACATAGACGATTTAAATGATCAATCCTGAATGTTGTGTCCCGTGTGAGACCTTTTACTTTAGCTAAAAATTCGGCATGTCTCGGAAAAATTCAGACGTCTGACAATCCTTGACTTACTTGCCATTTCGGTAGCAAAAATTCAAGATAGGAGTCTTATGTCATGTATTTTCACATTCACATGTCTTTATTAAGAGAACAGAGTTGCTAGTTGCTTAGAATCACCAGAAAAAGCTCGCTTCATCTTTCATAAAATCACCCCGTTTATAGCAAATAAAAGTTATTATAGTGATTGTTGTGTAGTATATTAAGAATATGATATATTCTGCATAAGATTCTGCATTATTCAATACTCACTACTAAGTCATCTGTTCAAAAAAAGACCAGGGGTCGGAAAAACTACACTTTTTTATTGTAGCGAACTACAACTGCAACTACTTTATCGAAAATGTAGTTAACTACAACTACAACTACATGTTTTAAAAAGTAGCAACTACAAACTACTTCTCAAAAGTAGCCACTACTTCACTACTTCTCAAAAGTAGCCACTATTTAGCTACTTCTCAAAAGTAGACCCTACTTCACTACTTCTCAAAAGTAGCCACTATTTAGCTACTTCTCAAAAGTAGCCCCTACTTCACAACTTCTCAAAAGTAGCCCCCTACTTCACTACTTCTCAAAAGTAGCCCCTACATCGCTACTTCTCAAAAGTAGCCCCTACTTCACAACTTCTCAAAAGTAGCCACTACATCGCTACTTCTCAAAAGTAGCTTCTACATCGCTACTTCTCAAAAGTAGCCACTACATCGCTACTTCTCAAAAGTAGCCACTACATCGCTACTTCTCAAAAGTAGCCACTACATCTCTACTTCTCGAAAGTAGCCACTACATCACTACTTCTCAAAAGTAGCCACTACTTTTCTATTTTCAGATTTTATCAAATGGTCCAATTTATACTATAAATTGTAGATACGGGTTAAATAATAAAGTGACCCCTTGTTTTATCGTGTTCTATCGCGATACAATTAACTAAATGCAACATAACCGAGGGTATTAAAATTTAAGAAAGATAACATACAAGAAAAGTTTTGCATTTGTCTCCAAAATGTTAGTTTATACACACCTTACAAATTTTATAGTAAAATTAAGAGAGATATTATAATCTAGAAAATTGCAGAAAAACAGTTATAAATGCAAACGATAAATAAATCTGTAAATAAAGCAAATCCAAATAATAGGAAATTCGGCGTTAAAACATGAAGACTTAATAACGTGTAAATAGACAATTGTTGCCAGCAAGAAAATTAATTCCTTTGGTGGGTTAGTACTTGATTTTAACAGCAAGTGTCAATGGAAAAAAAAATATGATTTCATTTCGATGCATTCCTATATACTGCAGCTGAGATTTACAGCTGAGATTCGCAAATTGTTTAGCAGAACAAATATGACACAAAAGAATCAAGTTTTGACCGCGTGATTTGCAGAATGGCTAGCGTTAAAAGTAGCGTCGGTTCTCGCTACAAACTACTGATTTTTGAATCGCGATACTCGCTACACTATATTGTTTAAAGTATAGCCTGCTACACTACAAGCTACTGTAAAAAGTAGCGACTACTGTAGTTTCACTACTTCCGACCCCTGAAAAATACTTTATATTTATTGTATGTAAATAGTCTCCTGTAATAAAATTAAATATCGTAGGGTTGCTTAAATATTCCTTTGAGGACCTTCTGGGCAATTTTTTTTGAAAAATATCAAACTTTTATAAGACACATTTTTTTTAAAGTTAAAATAGGAAATAATACTATGAATTCAAATAAAATTTTTATGGAATTTTAATTAACGTTTTAAATTTTGGCAATATTTAATAAAATCTTAGTAAAAATTAACGCTTATGCCTAACCTTTTATAACAAAATCTAATCAATATATTCAACTTTTTACTTCTACAGTATATTAGTAAATTACTTATCTGTGTTCTGAAGCAAAATATTTGTAATACCTCTTAAATTTACTAACATATACCAAATTTTGTATACACAACATGATTTTTTTAAAAATTTATATATGATGCTTCAATAAAAATAGCTCTTAAATTAATAAATACTTCAACAAAATAGCTCTTAAATTAATAAATACTTCAATAAAAATAGCTCTTAAATTAATAAATACTTCAATAAAAATAGCTCTTAAATTAATAAATACTTCAACAAAAATAGCTCTTAAATTAATAAATACTTCAATAAAAATAGCTCTTAAATTAATAAATACTTCAATAAAAATAGCTCTTAAATTAATAAATACTTCAATAAAAATAGCTCTTAAATTAATAAATACTTCAACAAAAATAGCTCTTAAATTAATAAATACTTCAACAAAAATAGCTCTTAAATTAATAAATACTTCAACAAAAATAGCTCTTAAATTAATAAATACTTCAACAAAAATAGCTCTTAAATTAATAAATACTTCAACAAAAATAGCTCTTAAATTAATAAATACTTCAACAAAATTAGCTCTTAAATTAATAAATATATATAGTTACAAGCTATATTTTGCTTTATAACATACCAATAGATGAGCAGAACTTTGTGAAAAAAATTTCTTTTCTTAAAACCTTAAAAACCTTTTTAGATATGAGATTTTTGTGATTTTTTTTAGGTCAGTTCCAGTTTATAATTTGGGCTAGAACAACATTGTTTCGAATTCACTGGACAACAAATTTGAACTTTTGCTCTGCTCCAAATCCAAAATTAATTGTTCCTTATTCAGTTTTTTACGCAGATTCTAAACCTAGTTTTAGATTTTTTACAGCAAGTCCAATTTTTGAGATATTTGCATATTTTGATTTATGCAATTTTTGTACAATTATATGCAAATTTAAGGAATAAAGCATTATCAGATTGGATTTTTAGTTTTATCTTATGATTACTGGCCAGTTTACTGTACAAAAATAGTGTGTCCGAGATTATACTGACATGTGACCGTGAAATATTGTCCCTAATTTACGTATTTTTAACTTTTTTCTAATAACTTTTCTTGACGTCCAAATATTTCAGCCACATGAGTACGTTAATATGTTTCTAAACACTGGTATCCGTTTTCTTCTATCATGTCCAATTTTAAAAAAAAGTAAAATTTTATTTTTTTTGGCAAAAAAAAAACCCTTCTAGAAAATGTTTTTTATGCTATTTGTGATGTATGATGATGGATCAATTCTAGTACTTTTATTAATTGTTTTTCGACTATACCCCTTGGTGATTATGTCCCTGATAGGAATCTGACACTGTGTACCCTTTTCACAATGAGGTACACACCAAAAGCAGTTTATATTAAAAGTGTGCCTATATAATACAAACGTAGAAATTCATTTTACTCAAAATCTAGACGTGATATAAGCAAACGGATTGCAGATTCGAAATCAACATAAAAATCTAGTCTGGAAAAACATTATGTCAATTCTGTGGTAACTACTTTAAAGTTGAAAGTAATGTAAACTACACTATTGAAGAACCACATTTTGCTGCATGTGATGCCGAGATATATAAACATTTCGCTACCGGTGTGATAAAGATATATCACAGTTTTATCTTTTTTAAGTATTTTATTTTTCAGCTCAACGTATTTCTGTATTTTTATAGCCTTTCCAGTTTAATTTGCCATTCCTTAAAAGCTATTTATCAGCAGTCGCGCGCCTTGTACGTTGCTTTCTTGGCAAGGCCTTTCCTCCCCTCATTGTGCTTCGCGTTCGTTGAATCGACGATGTTGTTTTCTCTGGAGGCATCTTCGCGCTTTGAGTTAGTTCAATCGGCGCTGAGCTGTGACGTCGTCGTCATTTGGCGGCTCGCCGCTCCTGCGTTGTGCGCATGCGTCACCGCCGCTCTGGTTCGGTGTGTTTTCGGGAGCTGTTTTTGTCTTGGCGCTGCATGCGAAAGGGGCGTGTCTTTCAAATACAAATTAGAATGGTTCTTTTAATTATTAAATGTTAATTTATTTCTGATTTGCTCTTTTGATTTTTCACGTAATTCCTAATCAACAAATTAGTTTAAATTAATCTTGCTGTCACATTTGTGCACCCCTTTTCTGGGTATAAATACTAATGTTGCACATTTTTCCAACAGAATTTTAATAAAAATGATGCTGTAAATTTATGCAAAACGTCGTCTGATCTGAGGCCAGGCCTGTGCCGGCGCTCGTATCCTAGAATCGCCATGCGCAGATTCTTTGGAGATCAATTTCGCGTTTTCAGTTTTTAATTATTCTATAAATATGCTGTTGTAAATTTTAAGTTTAATATTTTAAAAGTTTAAATCAACTGGTAATTTAATTAATTCGGCCAGAAGGAATATTTCAAAGATTCTTCGAATTTTACGAAATTTGAGCCAGAACCTTTATAAAGCCAAGATGTGCAGCTATCATCTCCTCATCCTTCCTTTTCCATGAGAAGATAATAAAAAATGTTGGATCCAATACTATAGGAGCATTTTCTTTATGAGTTTGAGTCTCTTATTTTTCAACAAAGAACAAGTAAGAATGTTTAATTTATTTTATATTTTTGATTCTCTTCTCAAAGAATATTGACCTAAAGAACAGATGCACAAATTGTGCAGGGTTAATTGCATATTTAAATCACAACTGCAATAATTTAAAATATTTAAAAGTTCACTATACGATCCCTATTCTTCCATCCATTAAAATAATAATATTATAACGGCACTTAAAATAATTTTTTCATGTCACAACCGGCAGAGTACATCTATATAAACAAGTTGGAAATTGTACGTTAAACGTGACATATGAGATGCATTTGTTCTATAATTAGTTTCACAATGTAAAAAAATCATCCTTATTATTTCAGTGAAATGAATTATATCATCTGCTAGGAGCAAAATGAGCATGCCTTGGTTTTTTTTTCTTATTGCGTATGCTACATTTACAAATGCGATATTTTTTTCTACTCCAGGCAACGCTGCAAAATTCACCATTGCTTTGCGAATGGTTACCTCCATGGTTTTATATTTTTATGACTCATAATGAACGAATCTCCTGTGTTTATTTAGTCTAATGGATTGAGATATTCGTCTGTTAACCTAATTTCCACTGAAGTTATCTCAGAATCTATACATTTTAGAATGTAACTCATCTCCCAAGCAAAAAAAAAATTGAACGATCTTTCTAAAAATGTAACTTTTATGCAATTTTATTCGAAAAAATAATTTTGAATAAAAATGACCGCCTGGAATATGAAAAAAAAGTGGTTTGTCCGTATTTGTTTTCCTCAGTCACATGACTTACGCTTTTGTTACATAGATTACGTACGATAGGATTTAATAGAATAAAGAAAACTTTTATTAATATATCTTTTTAAGTTTTGATTCAATTTTCATAAAATTTGAAATGACTCGACAAATCACTGAAGCGATAATACATATTAAATTTCAAACCATTTGGTTGGGTAGTTTTTGCGCTGTTATATGCGGACGGATGGACAGACGGACGCACCAGACGACGACTATAGGTGCTACGTATTTATATAATTACGAATGCATCTAAAAATATGCACATTAGGCTTAGTAACTGACAGGTAAATGTTAAGAATATGCAGATTGCGACATTTATCTGAAGCAAATGGTCCAGTAATCATAATCTAAGAAAGGCAATTCAATCTGACATTGGTTGCACCTAAAATGTCCATAAAATGGCACAAAAAAGCTTAAATCTGCATAAACTTAAATACGCAAATTTCTAAAAAACTAGACGACCTAGATGAAAGAGGAAAGTATATTCGAAATCAGTGCAAGAAACTGATTTAGAATCAACTAATTTCAATTCTAGGACAGAACAATTGTTGTCCCCAGTATCGTTAAAGCATTTTTGGAATCCTAAATGTTTGATCTTCAGTTAAAAAAAATTAAAACAAATTCGAAAACAAATCGCAAAAACAGCGATTTTGGGGGTGGTACGTTAAAGTTTTGCACTTTGTAAAACTAATCATTTTTAAGATAACAAGGTTTGAAATGTAAGCTTTAAACACGTATAAATTTAAAATGACTTTCGAAGACTTTCGACATTTTATAGCTACCTGACTTCTTAACATTTAGAATTGGATTCCGTTTATCATTGTCGTATATCCATAAAAACTTTATCCGTAACATAAAGATATATACGCTGCTTACTTTTCAATAAATTCTATTAAAGTCATTTCTCAAAGTATATTTATTGGCATAAATATTACTAATGTAATCATTTAAACGAATAAGAAATTCGTAGGGTGCGATAATATCATTCCACAACGTAATATATATCTTTGTTCCCTAGAGGAGAAACTTCGATTTATCAAGTGACGTAAAAAAAGCTGAAATATTAACCGATGACATACCTTATCTCGCTGCTGTTCAAACGAACTTGTGGTATGATATAATAAACCAACTTCATGTCTGGTACAAACAGCTTTGAAAAATCGAGAAATGTATTTTGAGTATTTTGAAAGTACAGAATACATGGAAAAATCATTTTAAAATACATTACCAAAATACTTTTTTTTTATTTGTTTAAAATACAAAATACAAATATATTTGGAAAATTTATTTCAAATACATGTAACTCTGCCTCACTCTTGCATTTATAAGTGGATTTCGTTTATTAATGTCGTACATCCATAAAAACTGCACTTTGAACTTTATATAAAACATATATACCGATATATAACGCTGTGTACTTTTCAATAAATTCTATTAAAATCATTTCTCAAAGTATATTTATTGGCATAAATATTACTAATGTAAACATTTAAACGAAAAAGAAATTTGTGGGATGCGATAATATAATTCCACAACGTAATATATATCTTTGTTCCCTTGAGGAGAAATTTCGATTTATCAAGTGACGTAAAAAAAACTGAAATATTAACCGACGACATATCTTATCTCACCGCAGTTCAAACGAACTTGTAAAGTACATCCATTTTCGTTTATCCAGTGTTGCCTTGACAACCCAGGTGAGTTTTATGACAAGTCTTTACCTCCCCTTATTCTAAAATTAGATCGTATATATCTCTGTCTCTCTTCAAAATCTTTTCCGATTCCATTTTCTAACTTTCGACTTTAGAACAGGAGAGAGTATTCTGTTAAAATAAAACTTCTCAACTTAACTTTATAAGTATTCGCTTAAGAGAAGATAAGAGGGTATAAAAGCTCAATATATGAGGAAAGAGAATTTAATTCAGTCCGTAATATTTATTCTAACGTACATTTTCTCAATATATGATAAATGAGTGTTGAGAATAAGTGATCTAAGTCCAAAAAATTAAACATTTATCATATAAAGAGTTAACGCATATGGCAATATAGTACTTTAAGGATACAGAGTTAGTAGTTGTTTCAATCATTGTATCGTTTGGGAGTTACCGTGTTCACTCTGTCTCACATCCGCAGGGGTTGAAAGTAGCACGCTACAAGTGGGGGAAACTACAGTAGTCGCTACTTTTTACAGTAGTTTGTAGTGTAGCGCTTTTTTTTTAACAATGTAGTGTAGCGAGGAGCTCCATACAAAAAAAAAAATCGTTGGGGGCCACCGTAATTTTTACCCATCATGGATATGCATAATATAAAATATGAAAATTAAACATGTGTAAACTATTTAGAAAAGGCATCGCAATTCGAATAAAATCCTGGCTTGATGACGTCATAAACTTTAAGTGCACTATTACTGAATTACGTAAAAGAAACATCCTTATAACTCCAAAAATGATAATCATATTAACTAAACGTTTATTGCATCGGATTAAGCGTCTCATTTCAAATTAAAATATATATTTGAATTGAAATTTGGATGAAATACAGTGTCCTGAAAAATCGAAGAGTGTAGAAAATGATACAAATATCTCGGCAACTCATTATCCGATCGACTTCATTCTTTAGACAAAATTTATGTTTTTGTATTGTCTTTTATATTCACTCCTTAAAATAAACAATTTCGAAAATTTTTATATACCTTTTATCAGAAAGAATATTTCGAGAGTCCGAAAAAAATAGTTCCGGATAATCGAGGTTACTTGAAATTCAATAAGCTTCTTCCCATTATTACATACTAAGTACATACCAAATTTGAAGTCTCTATCTCAATTTGTTCGGGAGATAGAGCGTTTACAGACACACACACAGACAGACGGACGGCAATTTTTTTTTTCTAAAAATATGTTTTTTGGAATCTCCAGTGTCTGAAACGTGTAAATCCGTCATTTTTTTTTTCAATTTTTAAAACGATTACAAGATTTACCCTATACTACGTATGATCGGTAAGTAAAATCAATGGTTTGTAGCGAGAACCGACACTACTTTTAATGCTACTTCAAGGAAAACACGTGCCATTCTACAAAACACGTGGCCCGAACTTGCTTCTTTTGTGTAAAATTTGTTCTGCCCAACAATTTGCGAATATCAGTGGCAAATCTCAGCTTCAGTGTATAGGAACGCATCGCATGAAGTCATAGATTTTTTCCATTGACACTTGCTGCTAAAATCAAGTATACTAATCTACCAAAGGAATTAATTTTCTTGTTTATTTACTTTTTATTAGGTATTCACGTTTTAATGCTGGGTTTCTTGTTATTTGAAATTCTTTTATTTACAGATTTACTTATTTGCATTTACAGTTGTTCTTCTGTAATCTTCTAAAAAACAAAACATTTTCTTGTACATTATCTTTCTTAATTTTTTAATGCTCTCGCTTATATTCCACTTATTTAGTTGTATACCGGCAGATAAGGTTAGCTGTATTATTTAATCCGTGTTTTCAATTTTGAATGTAAATTCAGTCCGTTGGCCAAATTTGAAAGTAGCGAAGTAGTGGCTACTTTTCAAAAGTAGTTTGTAGTCGCTATTTTTAAAAGTCGTTGTAGCTGTGGTTAACTACATTTCGACAAAGTAATTGTAGTTCGCTACAATAAAAAATTAGTTTTTCCGAACCCTGCACAAACACATACAAATTATGATTGCAATACTTTCCTTACACACTGTTTCTTATCTTTCTTAAGGTGTAAGAAAATATAATACAGTCTATATAACAAAATCTATTGTTCTAGACAAAAAATTCGTTATATAGAAATATTTGTTATATAGAGAATAACGAAAAATTCCTATTTAATGTGTAAATTAAAACAAAAAATTGTTTTTGATGTGTTTAAATAAGATTTTGAAATGTTTAACTCCAAGTATTAACTTAACACTAGCTGACCCGCCAGGCGTTGCCCGGGTCCGTGATAATAAATTTTTTAAAACATCAAGTTTTTATTATTTGATATCTTTAACCCGATTTTGAATGAAATTATATTTTAAAATGAAAAATTCGCGAAAAAAATATTGATGTTTAGTGATAAAAGCGTTCATTTTCGTGTTCTTTTTGTCCGAACTCTTTGAAATCTTTATTGGTTATAAATAAAAAGGTTTTACAGCCCATGTAAAAATATCGTGAAAAAATATTGTTATCTAGTTGTAAAAGAAATGTTTTCTTCCTGCTTTTTTGTTTGTTTTCGCGTCGGCTCCCTTAACATGGCAATAAAAAAATAGTTATCATCTGTCGAACTCTTTGAAATTTCAATCAGTTATAAATATAACTGTATCCAAGCTCTCTTTAAAATTTTACGAAAAAAATATGCACATTGAGTCGTGAAAACATGAGTTCTTAAAAAAAGGGGGCTTTCAAGGCAACGGCCATATTACGCCATCCGTTTTCAATCAACCCTTTTCAATCTCCCTAGGTTAAACTGGTAAGGGCTAAACATGTTCAACATTTATGAGGGTAAAAGGCTTTAAAAAAGTTGAAGCATGCGTAAAGAGACGATTTTCGTGTTGCAAAGAGAGTGTGAATTTGACAGAATGCGCTTTTCTCATTAAATATATAGATTGTATTTTTTAATTATTTAAATCGCTTCAAAACGCAAAATAAACATTTATTTGAAAGTATAGTAAAAAAAAACGCATAAGGAAAACTTACATTTGTTTCAAACGAAGAAAGCTGTGAATTTTGGTTGTTTTGATTTCAAAACTGTTATACACCATCGTAAAAAAATTCACAGTTTAACACTGGAATGCACAATTATCTAAGAAAATCACTTATTATCATTAAAGTGAAAATGTATATGCTGAAAGTAATAACAGTATACTGTAAAAAATGAACAATGTTTCTTATTTTATGAAAATATACTATAAACACGAACGAAAATATAGTATAATCTTCTGAATTATCCGAAATTCTGAAAAGCGTGTTCCATTGTCTTTTGAATACCCAGAAACCAATACATTTCTAAAATTTAAAGAATTATTTATAAAAAGTATTTTTCGCTGCCCGTATTTTTCAGAAACGTTTCCGAAGGGTTTTAAGAGTGTATTAATTAATGTCCTCAGCCTGGAATACCTGTTTTTCGAATGCTATCCATTCTCAAGTAAACATTTTCATGCTCAAAAAATACGTTTAACAGAGAAACATGCAAAATTAACAGCGTTAACTATAACATTAAAATTAAGATTATTTCTTTACTCTTTCATGTATAAATTAACTTATGCGGCTGAAAACGCTTACTTGAGAATGGATGACATTCGAAAAACAGGTATTCCAGGCTGAGGACACTCATTAATACACTCTTAAAACCCTTCGGAAACGTTTCTGAAAAATACGGGCAGCGAAAAATACTTTGTTTTTATAAATTATTCTTTACATTTTTGAAATGTATTAGTTTCTGGGCATTCAAAAGACAATGGAACACGCTTTTCGGAATTTCGGATAACTCAGAAGATTATATTATATTTTCGTTCGTGATTATAGTATATTTTCATAAAATAAGAAACATCGGTCATTTTTTACAGTGTACGCACAAAGGCTTATAAATGCCTTTTAATAAAATAGATCAACAAATATCGTACACTCAATTCGACATTTACAAAATCAATAATGTTAAATAAACTAATTTCGCAAAATTTTTGTCAAAATGAACTTGATAAACGAAATAAAGAATAAGATAGAGGAGGCACTTAGCTTTGAAAGATAAACTGGGAAAGTGATCGTTCCTGCTAAAAATTCGTTATATAGAGAGATTCGTTATATGGAAGTTCGTTATAGAGAGACTAGACTGTATATCTTCTTCCAACTTACCGAAGGTTTTGAAAAGCGCTCCTTTATCTTTGGAAATGTCTGAAATCGATAAATATCAGAGATTTAAAAACACATTTCTGAAACAAAAGTTTCTTTTTCTGTTGTAACTTTCGGAAACGTTTCCGAGTAGCTTTTACAGCGCATTAATCAGTTTTCTCTACCCGGAATTTTGGTATTTCGGATGCCATTATTTCTCAAGTAAACATTTTCAGCTGCGTAACAAAACTTATACATGCAAGAATAACAAAATAATGATAGTTTTAATGGTAACATTAATACCATTAATTTTAATGTTACTGTTAATGCTGTTAATTTATCATGTTTGTTGAGCATGAAAATTTTTACTTGTGAATTGATAGCAACCAATTTCGTATTGAGAAAACGGATTAATATACTGTAAAATGAACTCGGAAACATTTTCGAAAATTACGGAGAAAGAAACTCTTTTGTTTCAGAAAACAAATGTCTCGCGACACACATCACGTGGTCATACTTAGATTCCCGCCCTTTTACATCCTTAAACAATATGCTTTGCTTGAAAAGAAAAAAAAAAAGTATTTGCTAATATTGCACTGAAATAAGACTGTAAATATTGAAAAGCGCTTTAATGTAAAAATTTTAAGCACATATTATCGTATTTTAAATAAGTATTTTATTTTATTAATGAAAATAAATCTAATTGTTATTAATATCAAAATTAACTTTTATTAAAATATTCCATGCATAACGTTTTAAATAATCAAAAACTAGAAAAAAAAATCTGAAATAGAATATTTAAGTAAGTATTTTGTTTTTAAAAATAAAAATCTTTAATTGTTATTAACATCAAAATTTACTTTTATTAAAAATATTTCCACTTATCATGAAACATATAAAGCAACCGATAAAATATTTTTAAATAAAAAAGTTGTAAATAAGACTGAAATAGAATATTTCACCGATAAAACGTTTATAAATAAAAAAAAGTTTACCCCCCCACCCCTGTAATAAAATATTTTAACTGATTAAACATTTTTAAATAAAGATCTAGAAGAAAAGTTGGGAATAAAAAGAAGACGTGGGATTTGAACACATACTATCTAGACTCAAATGCAACGCTCTAACCATTCAACCATTAAGCTACAGGGCCGAAACTAAGGGGGGGCAGAGGGGGCATGTGCCCCGGGCGCCACCCGAAGGGGGCGCCAAAATGGATTTCGTTTGTCGTTTAATACAAAAATGTATATATGTGTGAAATTTGGATACAAATGTTTCGTAGGCGAAAAAAAAAAAAAACTGAACCAAATGCCTTAAATTTGACAAATAGATAAAAAGATTTGCCTAAAGTACTAGATAGCAAATGAATAAGAAGGAAGAACTGTTCTCTTAGTTTATTTTTATCCCATTCCAAATACACCATGTCCTATGTCTTCTATCTATCGGGGAAATCACTTTCCGTGTAGTAAGAATCCCTAACATTTTTCTAGGTCAGTCTCATGTCTTTGTGTCACTGTCCAGTGTCCAACAAAGATAATTGCTCAGCGATTCCCTGTGAAAAAATTCTAAGAAGGGTATTCTATTTTTTCTTTCTTTCTCACTGAGCAGCGTGAAGCTTTCTTTTCCCCCGTTTTGCTATGGGTGAGGTCGAGCGACTGCCCAGGACTCCAGGACAATAAAAATAAAAGGAAACGCATGAAGTAAATCATTATCTAAAAAGAGTATAGCATTTGTTAGAGGTACAGTAAACAATCTCACACAGGGCGCCATGGCTTAAAGCCTTTATGCTCCAAAATTATGTTTTCTCCTCTTTTTACCATTTCTATGTGTTTTGCCGCCCTAGGCGACAAATGGAAAATTTCGTCCCCATTACTTTTGCTGGAAATATTTTTTTGCATCCAGATCCAGCCTTGGTGCTTAGAAGGGGTGAGATCAGGCGACTTCTCGGGATACTAAAAACAGAGGTGTAGAAAATATACGCAAAATAAAATACTTAGTAAAACCTTTTATTTATTTTATTTTTTAATATATCATTTGTGGGGGGTACGCAAAAAAAGCCCGCGCAGCGTGCCATGGCTAGTAAGCTGCCCCTGCCTTTATACTCCCAATTTTTTTTAATCCTTTTGCCATTTCTAGCAGGTAACAACTAAAAAATGCCGCCCATGTATTTTACTACAATTACTTTTTACATACAGATTCGGTCTGAAAGGGCACGACACTAAAAACTAGGAAGTGAAATAAATGTAAAATAAATAATAAAACCGTTTTTTTTTTAAGAATATACCATTTGTAGAGATTAAGAAAAGAAGCTCGCACAGGGCGCTATAGCTTGTCCCTACCTTTATCTCCAAAATTATTTTTTCTCGTCTTTTTTTATCATTTCTGTGTTTTGGCCGTCCTAGGCGACAACTAAAAAATGACACCCCATTCCTTTTGCTGCTATTATTTTTTGCAACCAGATCCAGGTTTAGACAGGAAGAAGTCGGACGACTATTCGGGATACTAAAAACAAAAAGGTGAAAAATATATGCAAAATAAAATACTTAGTAAAACATTTTTTTTTTTTTCGGATACATCAATTGGATACATCATAGGGATGCAGAAAAAAAATCTCACGCAGGTTGCCATGGCTAGTAAAGCCGCCCCTGAATTTAATCTGTCAATTTATTTTTTCGTCCTTTTCCTATTTCTAGGTAGGCGACAACTGAAAAATCCACTCATGCTTTTTACTACAATTATTTTTTTACAGACAGATCTGGCCTTAATGGGAGCCAACGATACTAAAAACTAAGGGGTGAATTATATGCAAGATAAAATAGTAAAAGGCTTTTTTATTTTTATTATTTTTAAGAATTATTTCTAGGAGTTCAGAAAAAAATCTCTCCCGGTACGCTATGGCTAGTAAAGAAGCCTATCTGCCTCTAAAATATGTCATTTTCAGCCCTAGATGTCCGCGTAGTTTTGCCTAATGGTAGAAACGGCCATCCATTTTGAATTGTAATAGATTGTTGATTGATTATTCACGATCTGTCGCGTTCTGCGTCTCTATTATTGTCTTATAACAACATTTTCTAAAATGAAAAACGCTATTAAATTTTTTGGTATTTAAAATAGAATGTCACATTTTTGAATGAAAATTACATCTTCGATGTATCCGAAAGTAATCATTTATGATTTCGTGAATAGTTTTAAGTTAAAGGGTGTCGGAACTTAAAATATAAAAAATATCATAATTTTAATTTATTGAATTTTTAAACTTTTTAACTTTGGATAATTGTCTTTCTAAAAATAGGCTATTTTCATATCTACCATAACTTAGAATCATCAAAATTTTATTTTAACACCATAAAAAACCCTAATCCTGACAATTCAATCTTTCATGCTTGAGAGACACATTTATAAATTCTTAAATTTCCCCGAGTCATTATTCATTTAAATACCTTAGGTAAGAAATGAATACACGCCTAGATTTCAAAACCAGGGCCAGGTTGTATATAGGCACTGCGGAACTAAAGAATTCTTACTTTCTTCTTGATTCACAAAAAAACATTTTATTTATTTATATTTGCCGCAATATTTAATTTTAACACGAGAAATTGTATACATAATTTCCAATTTAGTAACAATAGTAGTAAATAATCTATTGGTTAGCACTTAAGAAAGTAATTGATCAATATTTGACAAAGCTGATTACGTAGTTCAGTATTACGTATTTTGTGATTACATATTTTAAGTTTAGAATAAGTTGGCTATTAGAAACTTAGTAAAATTCTTTTTGTAAATTTACTTGAGGGGGGGGGGGGGGGGGCGCCAAAATCCATGTTTGCCCCGGGCGCAAAAAAGGCTAGTTTCGGCACTTAAGCACACAGCCGTTCAGCAACAAAACAGTAGTTTTCATAAATGCTTCTTTAAATCTCGAAAATATATTTGTTTCTGAGGTTTTTGATGATAAGTGAACGCATTTTAAGATCGTTGGTAACTCGGAAGACGTTAAGTATATTTTCGTAAAACTTAAGAACCACAAGAGCTAGATTAAGAAACATTTATTTTTTTAGGTATGTTCGTAATTATGTAAATACTTAGCACCTATAGTCCACCCGTCTGTCTGCATATAAAAACTACCCAACCGAATTTAATATATATAATCGTTTCAGAATTTTGTCGTGTCATTTCAAATTTTTTGAAAATCGAATCGAAATTTAAAAAGATATTAATAAAAGTTTTCTTCATTCTATTAAATTCTACCATACGTAATTAATTCAATGATATCCTGTGATAGGTAATGATTCTAGGTTGCCACGATGATTACGTGCTATTTAAGATGGAGTCCTATTATTTCCGCATTACTGAATTTAAAAATCGAATTTGTATACCAAAATTGTTTAATTATAGCAATCCTATCATCTACCGACAGTTTTTTGGATAGATGTTTCCGGAGAAATAGATATTAAATGGAAAAAGAGTCTAAATATGGATTTCAAGTTATTAAAATTTTCAAAGCTAGGCTTAAGTTTCCCATTGGAATTTTCAGTCAATTTCAACAAAAGATAAAATGTTGACAACTTAAAATATACTTATTTTATTATGGAATCATATCATAATAAGAGACGATTTTTTTTTTCAGTGAAATAATAACGATGATTTTTTTACATTGTCTTGTATTGGATATTGGCACATAGTATAATTTTAATGTAACATAATTGTAATAAATTGTTTGTAAAAGTGCATTGAAACCTTATTTCATAAAATAAAATTGATATCTATAACATGAAAATCTGTACATATAATATATTTTGTATTCATGCATTTTTTCATAAGAGTGCAACAGCTATTACACTGAGATCTTCATATTTAAAAAAACTATTTGTAGTACGAACGCACCTCATTTGTCACGGTTGACGTACAATTTCCAATTTGTTTTTATGATGCATTATGTGTTAAGAAGAATATTTTTTCTAAAATACACAACAATGTATTGAATAACATCTATCATTACTGTATAATTTATACTTAATAGTCAAGATTGTACTTCTGGTATACGGGTGTGAAACGTTATAAGAAAAGTATGTATACTGAACTCTCCCTTTAAATTCTTAATTTTTAAATTCTTCAGACTTTTTACCAGTTATAACAAAATACTTGATTGTCATTGCTAAAATAAATATTTTTGTGTATAGAAATTTAACATGTAAGTTAAGTAAGTAATCGAGAAAACAAAATATGTGCGAACATTTCATACAATGTAAATCAATTTTACATTCATAGAAAAATAACATTACAAATATCTATTTGTAAAGACTCAGTTGCCATAGTAACCAAATCGAATTGGAAAAATAAAATAACTTTAAACGTCATGGAATGTTTCAGATTTGACGTTTTAAAACACTTCACACATTTTTAAATATATCGGGAAGTACCAGTTGGAATTAAAATAAAATAGATAAGTGTCACGTTTATTTTTAATCACTGAAAATATAATTGAAATATTTTAGTTTATGCATCTATAATTATTAAATATTTAAAATAAAAGACACTTTTTTTTTCTGTTTAAAATAAATTTAGTGAGATAGCTGTTCAAAATAAATTTTAATTCCACTTTTATTCTGTGCTGAGTTTATGCTTGTCAAATGGAGATTATTCTGTCCTTAGGCCTGTTATCAATAAAATATATTTAAACAATTTTTTTGCTCTATGCTAAAATTTAATATAAAATAATTTACATGAAAAACAAGAATAATAGAAATCCCGGAGTCATAGGATGGGTAGTGAAAAATGTGTTATATTTATGAATTTCAAACAATTTTTTAATGAAACGATTTGTTACAATTATCCTACAGATATGACAAATTATAACACTTTGTAATAATATACTTCTATCAATTTCTAATATGCGTAAAATAAAAACTTTATAAACAGTAAAATAAGTTTTATTACATTGTTAACATGTTTCGGTTCCATCTGCGCCATTATCAAAACAAATAAGTATATTCCATTATTGCACCGTCTATGAAGATATTATTAAGCATCGTTTAACTTACCAAAATTGTGCCTCATGTTACTCCATGGTTGCAAATATGGAAATAAAAATCCAAGTAAAAATAAAAATTAACTTGAGTAATTTAAAAAAGTACGTAAAAAATTAAATGATGGCGTTTCAAATAATAACTTCATAGACCATGTAATTGTAGACTAGTCTTATTTGTTTTGATAATGGCTCCGATGAAGCCGAGACATGTCAACAGTCTAATAAAACTTATTTTACTGTTTATAATGATTTTATTTTACGCATCTTAGTAATTAAAATAAGCATATCCTAGAGATTTTCAGAAACATACATTAATACAAAATGAATTAAAGAATTTAATTGGTATAATAAATTCTAAGCCATGTCTTGTTTAATTCTTACAGTAGATTGTGTTATTCTCACTTATTTTTACCCTCCTCAAACCTATATTATAAAAAAACTATATCTGTGGACGTATCTGTATAATGCTGACGTCATATCGATGGTTGTAACGACTAGAGCTTCTAGTAACAACCTGACCAAACTATTGCGCCTTTTTCGGAACGTTATTAACTTCTAACCATCGGAAAATTTCAATTTTTACATCATCGAATAGGGAAAATTTGTACTTTCAAATGAAATGCAGATCAGAAACTTCGAGCCATGAGTATTCAACTTTGCAGAGGATCTTTATACAGGGCCGAACTTACCCTACTTACCACTTACTGTAGTTTGCGTTCTAATTACACGCATTAGAACCCAAACTACAGTAAGTGGTACCTTCCGGCTGCTGGATCGCTAACTGCGGTTTCCCGTCCAGGTCATCTTAGGTCGTTCCACATAAGGTGCGTCTCAAAATTATATGGACAGGCGATTTTTCGAAATAACAGCTAAGAAAATAAAGCAATAATCACGAAAAAAAAATTTGCATATGGAATCATAACATAAGTTTATTAAGATAGAGAAATGTTATGTTTATATCAAAGATTGTTTGTAAAAAAATAAAATTTAAAATAAGCTGTCTCAAAAATATATGGACAAAAAAAAAAAAAAAAAAAAAAAAAAAAAAAAGAATTGCTTTTATTACCACCGTATCAGAAAAATTTGCATTTTCTGCGTTCTGTACTTGTGACGTAACCACTTCGAAATATAAAACCACTGCTCTTTTTTTCAATTGTCGAATAGTTGGAAAATGCCTCGCAACGTTGAATTCTCTGCTGCTGATATTGCTAAAATTTGGCGTTTAAAGGCTCAAAATGTTAAAGTTTCTGATATTGCAAAACAAATGAAGCGTAGCAGATCTGGAATTTATGCAATTTTATCAAAAAGTGACAATACGATTGCAAAAAAGCGTTCAGGTCGACCAATAAAAATATCACTAAGACAAGATAGAGAAATTTTGCGAGCAGTTTCAACCCAAAAGAAGTCTGTTCGTGAAATTGCGAGGACATTGGCGTTTCCTATTTCCAGATCTACTGTTCACCGTCGCGTACAGGTAAGCGAAAATCATAAATATCGCAGAATGTGTCGGACACCTATGCTGAAAGTGCACCATAGAAAGGCTCGAGTTCTTTGGGCTAAAAATCACATGCATTGGACGGATGAATGGTTAAGTGTTTTCTTCAGTGACGAAAAAAAATTCAATTTGGATGGCCCTGATGGCTGGGCATACTATTGGCATGATTTACGAAAAGAACCTCGCGAGTTCTTTAGTCGACAAAAAGGAGGGGGTTCACTAATGGTGTGCGGCGCATTCTGTTTCAACGGAACAACGGATATTGCTTTTCTTAATGGTCGACAGTGCTCTGAGGATGATCAAAATGTCTTAAAAAGCAATCCACTTCCAATAGGAAACATCTTAGGGGGGGGGGGGACTGGAAATTTCAACAGGACAATGCGTCAATTCACACCTCCCACTCAACAACAGCTTGGTTTAAACAGAATCAAGTGACTGTTATAGACTGGCCAGCCATCAGCCCAGACTTGAATCCAATTGAAAACCTTTGGGGAGTACTTGCACGAGATGTGTATGCCCATGGTCGGCAGTTTTCGACTATTCAGGAATTACAGCAACAAGTAGAGCAGAGTTGGTTCTCTTTACAGCCGCACATACTCCTAACACTAGTTGGAAGCGTGCCTGATAGGGTTTTCAAGATAATTAAAAGAAATGGATACAAAATTTTAATTTAAATACAAAATATTCAAAAAGTCCATATACTTTTGGGACAGCCTATTTTTAGTTTTATTTTTTTACAAAAAATCTGCAAAACTTATACTTTATTTCTTTGATGTAATAAATTTATGTTATGATACTATGTGCATATTATTTTTTTCGTGATTATTGCTTCAGTTTTTGAACTGTTATTTCAAAAAATCGCCTGTCCATATACTTTTGAGACGCACTATATTATGCTTGTCGAGATGATGAGAAAGTATGGTGTGTTTGTGAGGATGTGATGTAATGGATGTTGTCTGTGAAGTTGTAAACGTGTGGTGATATCTGTGGTAAAAGTAATGTGTTGAATGGTACGACGTTTCATGTTTGTTGTTATAAATGTTGATTTATGTAGTAGTGAAGTGATCTAATGAGTATTAGATGTCTAAAATAAGTAGAGATGTTTGATGTTAAATATGCAAGGCAATGTGTTATACAAAGTGCCAATTTTTCCTACAAGCATAATAAAGTCCGCGGACCTGGCTGCAGGAGAGACGAGGGGGCAAATTTGCCTGGCAGAGGATATCTCTTGGTTCATCGGCATCGGTTGAATCAATTCAGTGGTTGCATAGGCTTGTTTGGTTCCAAGTGTCAGGGGGTAGCACGACAGACATCAGATTCACATGGAATGTCCACATTTGGATGTACGCATTAACGAGTTGTCTACTCTACGATTTTCCATGCTTAGGGTTATCGTAGTGTATCCATTTTTATCACCAGTCACGATAAGAGGAAAAAAACTTTCCTTTTCTGCTGTTGAAACAACTATTGAGGAGTGAAAAGACGCCGTTCGACGTCTCTCGGCTTCAGCTTGCTCAAAAGTTTCAAAACCGTTGCGTGATCAACTTCTAATGTTATTCTGCAAGTTCGAATAGCGTCTGAACATGAGTCTTCATGAAGTAATCCCTTGAATTCTTCATCTTCAAACTTCTTTGATGCGCCAGAGCGTATCTTTATCCTGAACATCAAAATCATTATTTTTTAAGCGACTAAACCAATCTCTGCATGTTGATGACATGTTTTTCGACAGATCATGGTCGCCTTAAATCTCAATAAGAATTCTGTGTGCTTCATCTGCAGATTGTTTTTGAATAAAACAGTGCAGTAAAATTCTCCGCAAATCAGATCTATATCATCGATGAAATAGTGAAGCAGGAAAATAATTTTTTTCTTATTTTGCAGTCGGAGTCAGTCAAATAATTCTGATTTTATTATTTTAAAATTTGCATTTTATTAACATATTTTTGCCAAATTATAAATAAAAGTAAAAAAGATTTTTTTTTTTTTTTAAGATAAAAAACTTGGTCGCTAGTGACGATCTGGCTGCCGCATTTGTTAAGCTGTTCTGCGGATGTCATTTTTTGGACAATTATCGGAAAAAGAAAGCCGAAAATAAAAACAAGTAAGAGGTCTATTGCGCACGTGCATCAGATAACAGAATCCATAGACTTTTCTAGGTAGTACAGAATCCGAAAATTCAATTTCTATATCCTCTGGATATCTTGTGGATACAGTTGGTGACAACTACAAGATGTATTGTATCAGGGCAAGACGTACAGAAGATTCTTGTGGTTGTATGTGTTTATAAAGCTATAACATTGGTTGAGTCTCCTTTAAGGCATGTTATAACTTTAAAAATATATAAATACCTAAGATTTCTCCATTTTTTAGTGATTTTTTTAATGCAATAATACAATAATAATAATGGAGTTCTTTGCAAATGAAAGAGCATATCTTGAAGTTTCAAAAACAATTTTTTATTTGGGAATCGGTTTGAAAAATGGCCCTCTGACGACCTTTGATACAGGAGTGTGCAAAAATTGCAGCGTTACACGGTGCCAGATAAATCGCGGAATCTGCTTATCTGTAACAAAAAATCAAAAAACTACCTTAAAACTTACGATATTTTGTAGTTTTCTCGGATGGGTCTATTAATTTTTCGATCTTGAATACAACGGTGGCCTTTCAAATTTCAAGTTGTCGATTTTAGACAAAAAGTTTCGTATTTAAATTGCGAAAAAAAAAATTACAATTCTAATATTGTAAAACACATCCTTGAGGGACTACAAAATAGTATATATTAGAAAAGAATGAAAATTTCAACCAAATCGGTCGATCCAATCTCGAGTTCTACCTGGTACCGATTTGTAAAACGGAGTTTCGAGAAAAACAGGTTTAAAGTTTTACAACGTTTTTAAACAAACATAGATAACAGTGACAATTTTAAACTTAACATAAAATCATCTATACCAGGCCCATATAATGAACCCTCTTGGGCTTCCTCTTTCTCAATTCTTTTGTTTCACACAGTACGCTAAACATGAGCCTGTTCATTGCAACACCGAAAGGCGGATATAACTTTTGAGCCAATATGAACTGGTCTATGGTGTTGTCTATATTTTTGCAACTAATTATTTTACAATGGTTAAAATAAAATGTCAATTAAAAAAAAATGGTTAAAAATCAGAAAAAATTATGTAGTTAAACTTAAAAAATGCATAACTGATGATTGAAATAAGTTTTTACTCTAACTTTGCCACTAACAAATATTCTTCAAAATCTTAGCTAGAAAATATTCATTTCTTTAAGAATTTATTTAATTAGCAGAAAAAAAGACTTTCTATATTATGCGTTTCTAATATATTTCTGAAAGCAGTATCATTGGGTGATTCTTCTTGAAGAATTTAGAAGGAGGAGGGGGGGGGGGGTAATAGAGACGCCGGAGATAGGGAAATATTTATAAAAATGTGAACGTCTTCGACTGTGTTAATGATAATTTTTCGGGAACAGATTTCGCGAAAGTTAGGGCAGAAAATTCTTGTTAACTCTAATGATTTAATTAAAGTCAAAGTAAAAGTATTTGAGTGAGAAGAATAATAATGATCTAGGATTGGAATATTAAATTAATCAGGGGACATTCTTTTCGGGTGCAGAAATATATATTTTAAATCTTAAAAAAATACTTTATGCAAATCAAGAGAAATTTTTTTTTTTCAGTAATAAAAAAAATAAAAAATAAAAATGCATTCCATTAAAGAACAATTTTGCTTTGAAGAAAAGTTGTTTTTTGTTGGAAATCTTTTAGCATTGAAATAATAAATTAACATTTGAACTCAATATTTTCATTATACTACTTTAGTAAATATAGTACATATGAAATACAGTAAAATCTGTGAAAACGAAACTTGCCTATAGCCAAAAACTATCTTAAACGGGAAAATGTCATGGTCCTAGCAGAAGAAATACAATTCTATTGTACCTGTTAAGAAGAAAACCTATTTAAAATGAACTAGTTTTTGATCCGGGACCAAAAAGTAGTTCCGTTTTAAATACGTTTCTCTTTGTCTAAATTCCTAGCGATTCCCGAAGAATTTAGGGATAAGGATTCTAGAGAAGGTGAAAGGGAGAAAGGAGCAAGACATATTTATAAAAATGTAAACATCATCGACTGTGTTAATGATAATTTTTAGGGAACAAT
Organism: Maratus michaelseni; assembly: GCA_963931845.1. NCBI lineage: Eukaryota > Metazoa > Arthropoda > Arachnida > Araneae > Salticidae > Maratus > Maratus michaelseni. The sequence continues at coordinate 388,019,763 of OZ007590.1, read as the reverse complement.
TTTCGCGAAAGTTAGGGTAGTAAATTCTTGTTAATTCTAACGATTTAATTAAAGTAAAAGTATCTGAATGGGAAGAATAATAATGATTCTGGGAATGAAATATGAAATTAATCAAGAGATATTCTTTTCGGATGCAGAAATATTCATGTCAGTGTTTAAAACTTAAAAAAATTACCTTATACAAGTAGGAAGAAAAAAAATTGTTCAGCAATAGAAGAATTAAAAATACATTCCAGTAAAGAATAATTTAGCTTTGAAGAAAGTTTGGTTTTTATAAATATTTTAGCATTTGGTTTTGATAAATGCAGTCAAACCTCGTTAGTAAGTCACCTGGATAAAACGTCATTCCGCATATCCCGTCATGTTTCAGAAGTCCCGACCCTTCTGATACGCCTTTTCACATATTGTGCTCCGCTTATTGCATTGCAACTTTTTCAACCAGTCCGTCACTTTTAAGAGTACAATAGGCATACTCGGTCCTATTTATTTGTCAAGATTATCTCCAGAAACACTTATTTTTTTCTTTTAAATGCTAAAAGGTGTAAATGAACAACAGAATATATTGTAAAATAACTTTTATTAGGTTGTTGACATGTTTCGGCTCATACTACGAGCCATTTCAAAAACAAATGAGAATATTCCATAATTGCACGGTCTTTGAAGTTATTATTTGAAATGCTATCATTTAATTTTATGTACTTTTTAAAATATGATTATTATGATAGTTTATTATTAGTATATAAATAGTTTATTGTTAAATATTTTATTAGTAGTATTACAATAAACTTATACAATATATATAAGTTTCATATTGCTGCAGATATTTAATTTCACGTGGTGTCACCGGCTGGAGAAGTTTTAAATGTATTTTAAAAGTAACAGCCTGATTAACCCCTTCGGGACCGGCGGCTTTTACACAAATTTTATTCGGTTGGCACCACTTTTAAAAAAAAAAGTTACCTTTACTTAAACTATCACAAAAATGCTCTGTGCTCACCATAATACACATTTACTCATATTCTGGGAGTTGTAGTTGTCACCAACTAGGTATCCCATTGAAGCTATAATTTGTTTGCTGTTCGCTGTTCTAATTAGAGAAAGCAAATATTACATTTATTTTTTACTGGTGCCTAAAACAAATTCTGTATGCTCTTTTTGAGGGTGCAAATATGCACCCATGGTCCCGAATGGGTTAAGAATTCTGTATTTCTAAATTTTGATATTGAATAAGTCGTTGTTCTTATGCCAACAATACCTTTCTCTTGTCTACTATGCTAACAAGCCGAATTGACAATTATTTAGACTCGACCTTAATTTTGAGCTTGAAACAATTTTAATCAATCTGAATTTTGTTCTAAACTGAATAATGCGATGGTTAAATTTCATTATATATACGTATAAATGCATATAGCAAAACCGTAGTAATAAAAGTGCATTTATTCAAGCTAAAATTACTTAAAATAGTTAAATATGAAGAGTAGAATAATTTGTTCTAATGATCAGATTTTGACGAAATTTAAATGGGACCACTTGGGGGCCCTTGCTCTGTCAAACAAAAGAAAAATTACCAAAATCGATGCACATTTACGAGAGTTATGCGTGAACAATATAAAACATACATACATACGGGTCGAATTGATAACCTCCTCTTTTTTTTAAGTCGGTTAAAAAGGTGTTCCTCAAAGTGTATTTATAATAAAAGCGTATTTTTGGAAATTCCATTATGTCCCCAACCGACGATTAATCGCTAAAAAAATAATTTTTTGTCCTTTTTTTTCGAATGCTATCTCGAGGTTCCGTAGGAAACTTTTATGAAGATATATATGTATATATATATATACCCATAATAAGTATATTCTGTAAATTTTTTCAAATTTTTCTCAGTATGCGCTTATGGAGACATTCCTTGTAAGTAATTATATTTCGTTTTCAATAACAATACAGATAGAGAATATAATATGCTATATTCTTTAAAGAATAAAAAATTATATCAGAAAACTGCCATCAAACAAAACTGGATATTTTTTCTTGTAAGCCAGTAACAAAAGGGTACGTATGGAATTGTACAATTAAATACTACGTAACATACTTAGATACTATGCTTTTCTTAACTTGTCATCCATTTCATGAATTCTATTTCTTATTTTGCTGACTTATATAATTTATAATGTTATTTAGTTATAGGTATATATTTATTATATAAACATTAGGAATTTCATTTTACATTTAATATAAACTCAGCTTACTAGCGAAGGTCCCCGACGGCCAGATCGGGATTTTGTCGAGAGTGGTGTCGTTGGAAAGTTCTTACCATGTTGATCAAGGAAATGTATACAACTACCCGTCCGAATGCAACTGGTGAAGAGTTATAGGCCGATGTATTTCTGTCATTTATTGATTTCTCCAGGTCGCTAGCTAGGCAGGAAAGACACTCTGTGTGGTAGAAAAGAGAGTTGACGGATTACAGAGATTACATAGAAGATAGTTTATGCTTTGTGGAAAATTTAACTTCACGATCGTAGTGCATTTCTGAATAGAAATGGCTGAAGCACGAGTGTTTCCAACACCAGGTACACACAATGAAAGAGGGTGCTTCGCAGTTGTTACAGGTGTTATTAGTTAATTAAAGCATGCCTGTTTAACTGATCAAAAGACGGGATCAGTGTCTCTAATTAAAGTCTTTTGAAAGCCATACCGACGCATGTCATCGAAGGTGGGCAAGAAGAACTGGTTATAGGCCAACTTATGCAATTTTATTATGCTTTCTCTAATGGTCATGACGACATCTCCATAAACACTCTGACGAGTTTTTGAATTTTTCCACTATTCTCTTTATTAAGTACTTGTATTGGTGAAAGAAATAAACGTCTAACGTCTGAAGAAACTTTGTCGTGCCCGGTGGGAGAAAAACAGGCTCCACATTGAATGCAAATTTCTCAATGCATAAACGTAGATCCGTTTGGCCACTCCAACTATACAGCACCATGATTGTTTCCTGATCACCAATCGATTCTTTTAGTTTATCGAAGTATGCCGCAGTTATTTGTTTTGTGCTCTTTCCTGACTTGGAGCATGTAATGAGCAAATTTGACGATGATATTCGTTGCGCATTTTCCATAATTTTGGGACCAAAGTCCCCCTGACATTCCTGTGTTACAAGTAGTAAAGGTCCCATAAATTTTCCAGCGGCGTTAATGCACTTTTGTACGGTAGAGGAACGAGTCGTTTCGTTCTTACTGATTACCGATGTACACACGTCTTTAGATCCCTTCATATCGAGAGTTCTGTTAGATACAATTTCGTATTGGAAGCCAATTTGATCGGTGTTCAGGACGTTACACAATGGACACTTTCGCTACTCAATCATTTTTTCACGTTTTCCCGGAATTCGTCGATCACAGGTTGCAAAGACACTTCCGGAAACAAATTTCTTTTTGTTACGATTTGTGTCATCTTTCGACTTGTTATTTTATGCGCCTGTTTGAAATTATTGATAAAGTGTGAACTTGCTGTGAATCCGGGAATTCCAAGCCCCAATGATTTGTCAATGGCACACATTTTGAGGTTCCTGTCATGAACGGTGGCTTTTAACTGTCTGCGATGATGATAAAATTGCGACCACACGTTTTTGGAAATTAATTTAATTTTGTTTTGCATGTTCCCACCTTTCCCTACGTATTGTGCACACCTTTGAACCATCTTGTGGTCTTTTACCTCCCTACATATATGTTGCACAGCCTTTACTTTATTTTTCTTTGCCTTCTTATATGTTTCTACTGCTTTCGCCATTATTTCTATGGATACTCCTTCACTTCCTGTCCGCCTTTTTTTTCGTAGTTTCTTCATATTCGAAAGTGGGGTCCGTATTTATTTCCAAATTACTTGTTAGTTCAGTTTCGTCGATGCTGCTCTCATACAGAATATCGAGTAACCGAAAAAAATCGTTGTCGATCATCCCCTTCACTGTCTTGACTAGTTGCTGACTAATGGTTTTCTCTTCAGTCGTTGGCTCCTTTTCCACGGATTCCCCAAAATATTCTCGTAGTTGCAAACTAAGTAGTTTTGCAATCTTTACTTTGTCGACGATAGTATTACAGCCTGAAGACTCACCGACGGCATCTTCAGAACTGGGCCCGACTTCGCATGTCACAGGGGTGCGTGCCACCTCCCCTGAACCAGCGCGCCTGGAACGCGAGCCACAGGTACTGCTAAAATTCTCCATGGTTGAGCGCCTGGGCAACTGGCTACATAGGTGCTGCCCATGCGTTTTTTTATACCTTAGGATCAAGCGAGTAGTTAGTTCCTGATGTTCTTTAAAGCATACTACAAGTCAGTGCAGTCAAATTAGTTATATAAGATTGTGAAAATGTGGTCACAATCTTCTGTTTCTTACTAGAGGGAACATGTAACTTTCATCAACTCTACCCTGGCAACAACAGGTTACATAATTGTTCTGTAAGCTGTCAATTTTCGACCACACAGAGTGTCTTTCCTGCATAGCTAGTGACCTGCAGAAATCAATAAATGACAGAAATACATCGGCCTATAACTCTTCACCATTTGCGATCAGATGGGTAGTTGTATACATTTCCTTGATCTCCATGGTAAGAGCTTTCCAACGACACCACTCTCGAAAAAATCCCGATCTGGCAGTTGGGGACCTTCCCTAAATTAGTATGTCATTTTAAAATGGACCTGAGAGTGACGTACTAACGAGGTTTGACTGTATTTTATAAATATTTTAGCATCGAAATAATAAATAAAGGCTGCTGCTCATTGAGATCACAAAATTTCCTCATTAATATTAAACTATGGGTGAGGAATGCATTCTTATTCTTAAAATAACGCCTCAGGAAATTAATATTTTTAACTTCTGCTTTCTGTGTGTATTGTTTTGAAAGGATGTTTGCTGTTTTTTTAGCTGTCAAAATGTTTCTAAAACGGATACTTAATTTATAATTTTACATGTTAAAATCTTAGTCAAACTCAGTAAGGTTTTAATACTTCACATAAAATTAAGTACATGATCCCGAATTTATGGTGGTACAAATTTTAAGGGTTGATACGGGACACTGTAACCATCATTTATTGCATAGGAAACCAAGGTGAGAAAACCATTAATTTATAGTCAAACGTAATCTTTTTTGTCCCCTAGTGATTCCTGAAAAAATTAGGGGTAAGGATGCCATAGTAGAAGGAGTAGAGGAAGAGGCCAGACATATTTATGAAAAAGTGAACGTTTTCGATTATGTTAAGTGTAATTTTTCAGAAACAAATTTCGAAAAATTTCGCGGTCGAATATAGTAAATTCTTGTTAATTCTAACAACTAAATTAAAATAAAAGTGAAAGTACTTGTGAGCAGAGAAAAATAATGAGCTATAAATGGAATATTGAAATAATCAAGAAATATACTTTTTTTTTCCAATTCTGTTGAAGAAATATTCATATCAGTGTTTAAAGCCTAAAACGTACTTTATGCAAATCAGAGAGAAAAAGAATGGAAAATGAAATCCAGAAAAGAATATTATTACTTTTAAGAAAGGCTGCATTAAAAAATGTTTTCGCATTAAAATAATAAATTAACATTTCAGCTGAATATTTTTGTTGTACTACTTTATTTATTGTACTACTTTAGGAAATATGATACATAGGGAAACACAGTAAAACATGCGAAAATGGAATTTGGCCAGTAGCAAAAACCTATCTTAAATGGAAAATTTTCATAGTTCCAAGAAAAATAATACCATTCATGTATGCCTACTAAGACAAGAGCCTGTCTAAAACGGAACTTTTTTATTGTTTCTAGCAATTTCTGAAGACTTTAAGGTAGGGGTGCTTGAAAAGACGATGGGGGTATGAGGGGGGGGGGATATTTATGAAATGTGAACGTCATAGACAGTGTTATTTATAATTTGTGTAAGTTGAAATTTTATAACAAATAATGTTAGTAAATTTTAATAAATTTTAAAGCTTATTTTTTTAAATAAATTTTAATAAATCTCTTTTGTTTCACTGTTAAGGAATTAAATATAAAAGAAGCATTGAAGAACTGAAGATTGATATTATTTTTACGTTAAATTTGCCTCCAACAATTGTGCTGTGAAATATTAGCCAGAAAATATTCTTTAGGAATTTAATTAATTAGCATAGGAAAGAAGAACTTTCACATTATACGTAATATTTATGAAAGCGATATCATTGGCTGATTCTCCTTGAAGAGTTTAGTGGGGAGGGGTTCTAAAAAAACCAGGGGGTAAGAAATATTTATAAAAATGTGCACGTCTTCTACTGTATTAATTATAATTTTTCGGAATCAAATTTCGCAGAAATTCGAAGTGATAGTAGGGTAGTAAATTCATGTTAACTCTAGCGACTTAATTAAATTAGAAATGAAAGTATTTGAATGAAGAGAATAACAATGAGCTAGGAATGGAATATTAAATATTCAGGAAACATTTTTTCCCCTTTTGATTAGAGAAGTATTCATATCAGTGGTTAAAACTTAAAGAAATTTCATTATGCAAAGAGAAACAATTGTTTAGTAATGTAAAAATTAAAAAATAAACCCAGAAAAGAATATTATTACATTAAAGACATATTTTATTTGGGAGTGGGTACGTGTAATATCGCGAATCTATATTGTAAAGGACAAACGTGTCTGTGACGGTGGCGTCATTTTGACGTTGGCAACGTTTGGAGATTAAACTTATTTTTTACCGCCATTATTTAATCTCCTAAAAATCGCAAATTTTCGTATATTACACCATCGAATAGGAAAAAAAAAACGTTCTCTGAAATGCCAGTTGTTTAATAAACGGTATCAAAATTTACAGTTTTTTTATGGTTTTAAAAATACTTTTCAAGCAAGATTTAAAAAAAAAAAAAATTCTAAAATCTATATTACGCGCAGACGATTACGAAAAATTAAAAGGCTACTTTCACTCGCGCGAAAATACTAATGTAAGTCCTACACTGTTAAAAATTTGCAGCAAACTGTCCAGTCATTCGACCGTTTTTATAGAAAATGGTTATATAACCGTAATTTAACTCTGTGCTGGCCATAATGTGGGCAATAACATGGTCAATGTAATGTTAAATTACGGTTATGTAGCTGTTTTCTATAAAAACGGTCGAATGACTGGACAGTTTGCTGCAAATTTTTAACAGTATACAGTTTAATTTTAAGATATCTTGTTCGCATTTCAATATTTTTTAAAGTGATTTATTTTATTTTATTTTTATTTTTTAATTGGATAGTTGTTGTCGATCTCTGTGCAAGCCTATTTTTACTTTTTAAATTTTGATTAAAAGTTTTTTTCATTAAGGTGGTTCTCACATGATCTGCTCAACAACGCGAAACTTTCTAACACAATTTCAGACTCATTTTTAAACGCAAAGGCGTAAAATTGACAGGTCTGACTATGGAAGCGATTTGGAATCTAAATGAGTTTTCCATTTTGTGACAAATTAATTACTTATCGAGTTATTACGCAATTCGTGTCACGTGACAGCTCATTTTTCCCCTTGCTCTTTTCGACGCGGCGAGAATTCGGTTCAAAACGTCGAATTTAACAGTATTTTCTGAAAGAGTTTCGGCCTTTTCCAAAAAATAGAAAACGTGTTTCGATTACAAGGTTTCTGAATAAGAACACCTGCTCATTTCATGCGTTTCCGAATAAAAATGAATTTAAAAATATGTCACAAAGTAGCCAGTTTGGATTTGAAAACAGCCTTAAGATACTTTCACTTTTGGAAAGTGAAAGCATCCTCAATAAAAAAACACTGCAACCGAAATCGAAAAACTACAAAAGGGCCCGCATAGAGATTGACCTCAGTTATCCAATGCAAAAGAGGAAAAAAAAATCATTTAAAAATATTGAAATGCGAACGAGATATTAGAAAATTACTGTCACATAGGAATAACATTAACGAGTGGGTGTTTTCGCGTGAGTGAAAGTAGCCTCTTAACCCATGTGCATTTAAAACAACATAAATAGTTCAGCATTTGTTTTCGACTAATATCCCATAATAAAATTAATATTCATCAATTAATAAGTAAAACAATATAAATTAAATTTAGACACGTAATCGGACAACGTGCTTAAACACCGAAATAATTGAAATAAAAAAAGCTGCTGTAGGTGGCGAAATAATTGGCGATTTCTTCGGCTACACTCTCAGAAAAAACTGTAAATTTATGAGCGTTTGCCCTTCCATTTTCACGGGCAACAGCCTTATTTGATGAAAGATGGTCTGATCCACTAAATAAGCGGCCTTATCCCTTAGATACTTAGAAAATTAAGAGCAATCCACATATTCTTACAGTTCTATCCCATATGTTAGCAAAAATACGGTACGACTCCATACATTGTCCTCCGCTAGGGTGTAATCTTTCATTTTACTCGTGTTTCAAAAATTTTAACCCGCCAAAATAGCGATTCTGTGATGATTATCTAACGTGCTACGAGCTGCAGAACAGTAAGCAAAGTGTTATAGTGTTTTAAAGTTCATTATATCCTGTGCATTATAATGCTATATTACTTTGCTCCGTAAAATTACGGCCTGCACAAAATGATGGGCATGTTTTTTTTTTTATTTTTTTTTTTACGGGGTATGACTGGAATCTCTGCTACCGGCCTCTGCTCGTAATTTTACTGCAATTTTTTTTTTACAGTGTATGAACTCCTGGCATGCGGCGAATGAGAAATTATAGCTTTTAACAAATTAAAAAACTTTTTTCTAAATACATTATTGATATTTTTTCATGTAAAAATGATTTTTGGTGTTGTTAGTGGGAAAATTGAAAAAAAAAAAAAAAAATATATATACATATATATATATTAAATGTAAAGCAGTAAGCGATACTGTATAGCTTGAAAAAAGAAACAAAGAAAAAAATCAATAAGTTACACATATCTAGCATGTTTTTAAAGTTGCCTATTTATTTAACAAGTCCTTTATCAAACGCCAGATTATAGATCTTACGTAATTCAAAACATGAAGGTTTCTAATAATTAGAAAGTATGCCCTTTTAATGAAAGATTCCAATTATACACATATATTATAAATGCAAATCACGAAATTCTAGCATTCTAGGGAGAAAAAATGCCTTTAGCTTTTCAGAGAATAAGAAGAAAATAATTTCTTGAATTAATGTACTTTAATTTAGTTTTTTTTTGAAGCAGTTTGCGATTCTTCGTTGCAGTTTGTCATTTCTTTTTTGAATTATTAGTAATTAACAATACATCCAATAATTAGTAAAAATTAATGAAGAAGGAATAATGAAATATATAGAATTCCCTATATGTAACAATCAGAAATGATGATGGAATATGAATTGAAAGTATATACATGAATGCTATACCTCGAAAACATTATTAATTTTTCTGAAGTGTAATTCCCCCCCCCCCCCCCCGAGGTTTGGCGCATGATGGACTCTATTGCTGTTGTAACTCGTACACAGTTGTAACCATAAAGAATATATTTGGCGATTTATCACCTGCGCTCAGCTAAGAGAAAAGTGCCTTAAAATTAATTTAGAAATTTATAATTAAGTTCTAAAAATATTAAAATTCTGTATTGTCATCGGAAACACACCTGTGTAGATAATTTTTGTAATTCTAGCATATCGAGAAGTGAATGAAAAATCGATTATAAAAATGCATCTTTACATACAAAAAGAAGTTGAGTTAATTAAAAAATTTTAAAAACAAAAAGAAATAATACCATAAACTAAAATATTTTATTTCTACCTCAATGCATTTGTTTGTAATTTACACAAGCAAAAGAAACAAAAATCTAATATTAGCGAGAAAAAAAATTATACAGGTTCGATTTGTGCTCGGATAATATGAGAATACCAAAATAATAAGTGATATAAGGTTTTATTTGATATACTTATAAGTATGTTCATAAAATTCATAAATGCCGAAAACATGAATCTATCTTTTACAGTGAAGAGGTTTAATAAAGAAAATTTATTTGTCATTAAAGATATATGCATAGGTCTGTTTGGTAAAAATTCCAAAGGGAAAATATGGAAAAGAAAAAAGATTTGTGATTAATGCAATTTCTAAAATCGTGCACGTTTACTACAAAGAGAGAAAATATTATCCCGAACGAAATAGAAAACCATCGCTGATGAGGAATATTTTAATATATATTGGTGAATATATTTCTCACTATTTTAAAACAGAGAACATATCTGATTGAAAATGAGACCGATTTTCTTGTCTATCTTTGTATTATCGCATTGTTGTTGGCTACAGTCTATTGATATTCATATTACGTTTGTATTAATGTGTGCATAAATCTGCTTCTTCAAAACAGATGTAAGGATTATGATTGATTAAGTTTGCATAATATACATATGCCGTATATGTTGTCGCATTGTGTAAGCATTTTATATGAGATTACCAGTGACACAGATCTTTATAATGTATTTCTAAATTCATGGGGTAAAAATAGCAGTAAAGCACACCAAAACATATGGTACTAGAAAGATTTGAAATGACAAAAATGTAATGAAGCTTGATTGTGGATAATGAAGCCTGTAATTAAGTTAGACTATTTGTGTTTATTTATTTATGTTTTATAGAAATCAAACATATTTGTTAAATTGTAAAAAACAACAATACAAGTTTTACTGTTGTACGACGAAATGAATCGTGAAAAGTTTTCAATTTACGAGTCTTGCAAAACTAGTTTCGTCACGATTTTGAAGTCTAGATCAATATTTTTGAGTAGTAATGTCTTCATTATACTGATTATTATACTGTCTCTCGAGTATACCTGTAACAAATAAATAAATAAATAAATAAATAAGTAAATAAAAATATGTATAATAAAAAATTCAAAATCTGTAAAAACATATTTGCCCGATAACTTGAAAATAAACAGATTTTTTGTTTGTTTTACAGGTATAATTTACAAATAATTTAATTTCCTTTATTTGAAAAAAAAAAATAAACATTTAAATTCTTTAACTTTTTCAAAAGTTATCGTAGCAAAGCCCTTGAAAAATAATATTTAGAGACAATGGAGTTTAAGGTTTGCCTTCGCCAGGCAAGTTAAGTTAAATAAAAGATTATAAAAACAAAAAGGAATAATACCATAAAACATTTTATTTCTACATCAATGCATTTGTTTATAATTTACACAAGCGAAAAAAAAGTTGATATTAGCGAGAAAAAAAAATTATAATGGTCCGAATTGCGCCCGACTAACATAAAAGTACCAAAATAATAAATGATATAAGGTTTTATTTAACATACTTTATAAGCAGCTTCGTAAAATAAAATTCCGAAAACGTGAATCTAACTCTCCAGTGAAGAGATTTAATAAACAAAACTTATTTGTCATTAAAGATATATACACAGATCTGTTTGGTAGAAATTCCAAAGGGAAAAATATGGAAAGGAAAAATGATTTGCGATTAATGCAATTTCTAAAATCGTTCATGTTTACTACAAAGAGAGAAAATATTATCTCGAATGAAATAGAAACCATCACTAAAGAGAAATATTTTCATAGATATTGGTGAATATATTTATTACTTTCTTAAGCACAGGAAACATATCCGATTCAAGATGAGATCGATTTTCCTGGTTATTTTTGTATCATCTCATTGTTGTTGGCTACAGTTTATTGATATTCATGTTACGTTTATTGAATCTGCGCATAAATCTGCTTCTTCAAAACTGATGTAAGAAAGCGTAATATACATTTCGAGCATTGAAATATGCATTTTATAAGTGAATATCAATGGCAGAGATATCTCTGCAATATATTTATAAACTTATAAGGCAAAAATAGTGGTAAAGTATATTCTTTCATCGTGTCACGTAACCAGATTTTACAAGAACACGACACAACCCGCAATTTGGTTCCGGTTGGGCTGATACTAATTTTTTTCGTTGCTGGTCGTGCTCGGGACGGGTTGACATTAAACTTTTCGGGTTCTGTTCGTTTTCGGGTTAGATTTTGACTCTTTCAAGTTGTGTTCCGGTTGATCCGATGTTTCAAAAAGAAAGTCCTATATATTTTTTAAATGGAAAAACTGTGTATTTGATATGAATTGTATATACTGTAAGTTGTAAACCTCCAACTGGACGAAAAATGTCCGGGCCAGGATTCGAACCTGGGATCGCTTGGCTGAAGCCGCCACGCTCTACCACTGAGCTATCCCGGTCGAATCTGGAGGGCATAATTCATCCAGTTAACCTTATTGATCAAAGCATCTGGTCTGATATTTTAATCAGTGTATTCACGTATCCAGCGTTTACTGGAGTTCCATTACCTGCGATCTTTTCTGTTGAGCTGATTAAAATATCAGACCAGATGCTTTGATCAATAAGGTTAACTGGATGAATTATGCCCTCCAGATTCGACCGGGATAGCTCAGTGGTAGAGCGTGTCGGCTTCAGCCAAGCGATCCCAGGTTCGAATCCTGGCCCGGACATTTTTCGTCCAGTTGGAGGTTTACAACTTGTATGATTACTTTACCAATTTTGAAATAATTGTGTTAAAAAATTATCCAGTGTATACACTGTAGTTAATACCAGGGTTCGTACGCTTTTACCACAATTTTTAATAGAATTTTTCTATTTAATATTTAAATAGCAGAAATTGTAGACGCCTCGTTTAATTGCAGGATTTGCAATATTTTTTTGTATTTAAATAAGGCGAAAAATTATATTAAAGATTTGTGGTAAAAGCGTACAAAACCTGAATACTAAATAAATAAATGATAAGATGGTGAACTAAATCCGTTACCGAACACTTAGGTAGTATGATATTAAATATTGCTTTGAAAATTATTAAATATTGCATATTAAAATATTAAATATTGCATTTTTAAAAAGGACAAGAAAATGGACAAGCAAGCCAAAACACCATTTGTGGAGGCTGACTAAAAAATGTAAAAAATAAACAAAAAACCTAACAAAATTGGAACATACACTCTAAAAACGACATTTTAAAAACTGAGCAAAAAATACTCAAATTTGAGTAGGTTGCATAGTCAAAATGGCTCCGAATCAAAATGACTCAAGTTTGAAACATGCATGTACTCATTTCTGAAAACATGCACACACTCAAGAATAAAACATCATGTGCTCCTATTTGAGTATGTCCATGTTTCAAATATGAGTATGAACTGACTTCTATGTGCTCATTTTTGAGTATTTTCATGTTTCAAAAATGAGTTTGAACTGATTCTAATCATTTTTGAGCAGGTCCATGTTTCAAAAATGAGTATGAACTGACCTCTATGTGCTCCGTTTTGAGTATGTCGATGTTTCAATTTACTGAGTATTTCTGGTATTTCAAAATTGAAAGAATTGGGTTGTCCTATTGGAAATCAAAAGTTTCATAACAAAATGAAAACATCGATTTACTCAGATTTGAAAGTGTCATTTTTCTTAGTGCATGTCAGAAGGAAAAGTAAAAAATGAAATTTTGCATTTAGAATGCCCACAACTATGCATTTAAGGTAGTTCTCTCCTCCGCCAGTCCGAGGAAGGAGCAAAACCATCATATATACTAAGGATGATATGCGACCAACAGTGTTATTTAAATTATACTGTTTGACAGACCGCAACGCATCGTTGGGTATAAGACTTTCAACCAATGTTTGGGATTTCATTTATGTGTAAGCAGAAGAGCCAGGTGCTAATAACTTCTTTGGGTGACGCCAGCTTCTATATTGCGGCAAGAGGCGATAGAATTATTAACTCTGAAAGAAAAGGTCCCACTTCTAAGGTAGTTCCAGAAGCGGAGAATTAGTCGGGGTGGAGCATTAAGCAAAATTTACTTATAGAGAAGGGCGTTATGCCATAGGCTGTCAAAGGTTTTGGTAATGCCTATGAATACGACCCACGTTTTTTATTTTTAAGGAAGCTCTCATTAACAAGTTCAGTCACTCGCCAAAACTGGTGTTGTGCCGAGAGTTTGGGCCGAAACGCAAATTGCTCTGGAATAATGATTGAATTGGTGGTGACGAACTCCTTCAGATGGTTTGCAAGGATGTATCCATAGCCTTTCGGCAAACAAGAGAGAAGTGAAATGGATCTGAAGCGGGAGGTATGTGTCTGTACTTCCTAGGTTTTGGGTTTGGTACAATCAATGCCCTTTTCTGGCACTTAGTAAACATGCGAAGGTTAAACATAGTGTAAATTAGAAAAGTTAGTGCGTTAATACATGATTTTTGAAGCTGGAAAATGTAAAAACCAAAAATTTTTATTTATGCTCCTTATTTCCTAAATTATCTATCTATCTATCTATCTATATATATATATATATATATATTTTTAATGGATTCCTTATAAATTTACTTTCTATTTTTTTCCAGATCCTGGATCCTGGCAAGGACCTGAGTATTCCGGTCCTACGGGACCGGTCCCCTTCGTCTCCTCGTCGACGTTCTGCTTACATATGGGTAGACAGAAGCGGGCGGCCCTGCTCGCCCCCCTCCAACCACTCCAGGAGTCCAGGATACAAGGACAAACCCACCTACAAAGAGGTGAGTCATCGTTCATAATATAGTCTACATCTCAAAACTTAAAACATATGAATTTTGAGATTGCAACAAACATGGATGCGTATAGATCAAATACTACGACAAGATTCATATATTGTTTATCTTGGTTTTCTTTCCAAAGAGTTTGGAAAAGAAGTTGTGATATTTGCTATTGCTGTTCAAGGGTATCGAAGCAAAGCGCACAAAATTAAGGCTGCGTATAGACCAACTTCTGTGACAAAAGCCATCAAGTATTTCTCTTGGCTTTCTTTTCCAAAGACTCCGTTGTCGTTTGTGATTTTTTTGTATTGTTCTTCAAGGGTTTCGAATCAAAACGCACAAAATTAAGGCTGCATACAGACCAAATTCTGCGATCAGTGCCATAAATTATTTTTCTTAGCTTTCTTTCCTATAGTCTCTGTGATCAGGTGCGACTTTTTTTTCCTATTATTTTCAAGGGTTTTGAAGCAAAGCGCACAAAATCAACAAAAGAAATTCTCCTCAGGGAAGATTATAAATATGTCAGGTACCTTCCTTCACTATCGTCGCATTCTCTTGTAATGCAACAAAAAAATGACCACATCAAACAAGCCGAAAAAAGTTCCGCATTCCGTCGCGTTTGAGTTTTTCATCATTAATGGTCTTCATTTGCAAGTTGATTTTAGAGCAAGAAAAATCAAATTTTGACGCATGATAAGAAAGGAGATTTATAGATAATCATTGTTTTCTGCTCCCCCTCCCCCCCCCGCCGATAAGGTAAAAATAATTTATTTTCCCTCTAAGTAGTTTTCATTCGTTTAATATAATTTATAATCTATTTTTACTTTCTTTCTGACTGATTTTTATTTGAAGATTGTTTATTTATTATACAAGATACGAAATGTAAGTTTATTTAATAACTTTTATCACTGGGCTGTAAGAATTAATCTTATCTCTTATCTTCTACAATGGAAGGAGTCAAAAGGACTATTTATTCCATTCCAGTATTCGAATTATATCAATTAGAATTTTTTCGATATGAAGCTCTCATAACACCCTCGTAGTTTTTACATATATTATAATATGAGAAAATTTAAGTAAAAAATGTGTTATAAGCGCTTCATGCTGAAAAAATAATCAGCTTCATATAATTGAAATAAATTAAAATTTGCTAAATAAACCTATGATTATTATTTTGCATAATACATTTTAAAAATCAAAGGCAGTAAATATAGATCCTAAATGATTTTAAAACAATCAAATCATTTTAGGAAAAAAAATATGTCTTCTTTTACCCTGTTGGGGAATACAGGGATGTTAAAAATCAATGCTTGTTAACTCATCTTCTTTATTTGGAAAACTGCATAAAATAATGAGCAATTGACAATATTCTTCCTCTGGATTCGAGGCTATAAAAATCATACATTTAGGAAAATATTAAAAATCGTCATATTTGAAAGCATTATGGTATTTGCAAAAAATATTTTTTACTCTGCCACTGAATAGATAAGAATGTATGCAATAGATTGAATAATAATAAAAAGAATCTTTATTTAATTTCTGAATAATTTTGTGTTAATTATCAAAATTATCACTAATGTAACTTTTAAATTAATTCTACGACTGCTATATGAAGCTTCAACCATTTAAATAGATTATTTTCTAATACATTAGGCAAACTAAATTTATTTCACCTGAATATCATTTGAAATAATAATTACAATTTTATTTTTTAATAATTTACAAAATTTTCCTTTAAATTTTTTGGAAATCATTATTTTCTCATTTATTAATTATCTATTAATTAAATAATGAAAGAATTTTTTTAAATTCTATTAACTTTATTTCTGAGTTTGTAAATATGTCAATAAAATAACACGACGATGAGAAATAACAGAAAACCTTTGCCAATACAAAGTATAAGCAAACGATTACGCTCCGCCATTTTACGTTACGCTATAAAAAAATCCGAATGTTTCTTAACGGAGATACAATATAACCCTTACGAAAATATACAATAGCCTCTTCCGAGTTATGGTAAAGATACCATATATATATTCCTTTCAAAAAATTAAAGCAATCTATATTTTATGTATTTTATCAAATATATTTTCCCCTTTCTGCATAATCGTAATTCATATACATTCCCGGCTGTTAAAAAGCGCACCCTTTTTATCTTTCTCTTTCAACGAAAGACTTTTAGTCAAAATCATGCATATTGTTTTTAAATTATCATTAACGTACTTATTCGGTCTCCCACATATCAAAAGAAATGAAATTATACAAGGCATAAAATGTTTTCCTTTTCATGGTCAGCTTTGTCTCGCATATTGTTCCAGATGTCTATAACATTTAAACGGCGCCTTTGCTGCATTCCTCGAAAGCCCTGTTCCCAAAACAATAATTAACGGTAAAATTCTTAATCTCTCTTTTTAGCCAAAGTGCAATCTTCGCCAAAAGATTTTTCCCTTCCAATGACGTCAATTATGAAGTTGATATGTATATAAGTAACGGTTACATTTCCCACGCAAAAAAATGCGATTCTCTTGGCTTGAAATGTATCTCGCTTGGCGTGTTTTTCCTTGCGCCCACTTTCATATCGGATAGAACACTTGCCCTCTGATCTTCATCTCAAAAACATCTAAAAATGTCTTGGCCCCTTTGGCCACCCTTTGGTTTTATAACGAAAAATCACCTTGATAAGTTCTTAAAACTCTTTGGATTACGTGAACTTGATCGGACCCGTTCAACAGCATTTCTGGATTATTCTTTGGATTATGCTTGTGTTCTTCACCCCTGACTTTAAATTTAAAATGTCACCTCACCAATATTCATCAGATTCATTTAAAAAAATCTGAAACTTTGATTGATCAAAATATTACTATTATGGAAGATTGTGAAGTGTGACATCTTTCTCCAATTAAAGAACATTAACTCTAGTGATGTGATTTTCGTCTTCCTTGCTTCACCATACAAAATATAAGGGAAAACTACACTCCAGTTTAGTACTTCAGTACCCAGGAAACGCACTCTGCGGATTGCCAAAACAACCAAGTGCCACTATACCTTCTTGTTTTAACAAATTGTTTCGCTCCGTAAAAGTAAATCCTTTAGGTCTTTTCAAAGGATTCGCCAACTTTGACATCGTCTCAATAATCACCCCCTGAACTTACTTCCCACGATAAACTCTTCTATATGCATAAATGAACACGATAAATTCTTTCATACGAGTTACCCACAATTCCGAAAAGCGTTCTTTATCTTTAGAAACCCCCTGAAACCAATCTATTTTCGAGATCTAAATCAGCATTTATAAAAGGACTGCACTGTAAAAAATGACCAATGTTTCTTATTTTATGAAAATATGCTATAACCACGAACGAAAATATAATATAATCTTCTGAGTTATCCGAAATTTCAAATAGCATGTCTTACATTGTCTTTTGAATCCGCAGAAACGAATACATTTTCAAAATTTAAAGAATAATTTATAAAAACAAATTATTTTTAGCTGCCCGAATTTTTCAGAAACGTTTCCGAAGGGTTTTTATAGTGTATTAATTAGTGTCTTCAGGCTGGAATACGTGTTTTTCGAATGTTATCCCTTCTCAAGTACACGTTTTCAACCGCATAAGTTAATTTATACATGAAGGAGTAAAGAAATAATCTTAATTTTAATGTTATTATTAACGCTGTTAATTTTGCATGTTTGTCTGTTAAACATTTTTTTGAGCATGAAAATGTTTACTTCAGAATTGATAGCATTCCAAAAACAGGTATTCCAGGCTGAGGACACTAATTAATACACTATAAAATCCCTTCGGAAACGTTTCTGAAAAATTCGGGCAGCTAAAAATAATTTGTTTTTATAAATTATTCTTTAAATTTTGAAATTCAATTCGTTTCTGAGGATTCAAAAGACAATGTAACATGCTATTTGAAATTTCGGATAACTCAGAAGATTATATTATATTTTCGTTCGTGGTTATAGCATATTTTCATAAAATAAGAAACATTGGTCATTTTTTACAGTGTGCCGATGATTTTCGGAAACATTTCCGAGTAATTCTTAATAGTGTATTAAAAATTGTTCTCAAATTGGAATATTGATTTTTAGGATGCCCTTCCTTCTCAATGAAACATTTGCAACAGCGTAACTGAATTTATAGATGCAAGGGAAGAAAATAATATTAATTTTAAAGTTAATGTTAATTTACCATGTTTGTCTGTAAAACATGTTTGTTGAACATGAAAACGTTTACTTGAGAATAACCAGCATCCCAAAAACCTATATTCCAGGTTGAGAAAACTGATTAATACACGTTAAAAAAGATTCGGAAACGTTTCCGAAAATCAGTGGCAGTAAAATAAACTTTATTTTCATAAATGTTTCTTTAAATCTCGAAAACATATTAATTAGTTTCTGGAATGTCTAAAGAAAAATAACGCTTTTTATAATCGTGGTTAATCCGGAAGAGATTATTACATGTTTTCGTTTGTGGTTATGTTATATTTTCCGAGATAAAGAAACATTGTTCCTTTTTTTAGAGTGTAGTGTGATGTCGCAAGACGTACTGTCCCCCCCCCCCAACCACCACCTGCTTGACTAGTGGTTAAGGCTCTGGTTAAGGCAAAGGATGCCGGGTCCGAATCCCGACTCAGGTATGGATGTTTGTAGTGGGTCGGATTTCACTTTAAACGGCGATCCTGGTCTGTTTAGCGCTCGTGTGCTAAAGATGACCGTAGCCCCCCCCCCCCCCCCCAACAAACCAAACAAATTAAACCATGAACGATTAAAGAGATAATCGCCTTAATCTTTATTTTCACTATCCTCTATTTTTAATAAATCTGTTAGAAAATACCACAACTAAACAAAGTATTTCCAAAGAAACGAGGTGGATCTAACCATTGCTAGTTTAACAATCACAGTTTAAAATTTTCCGAATATTCAATAATTCAGAAATGCTCATCGATTTACGATCTTGATTTTTGGGAAGCGTATCATATATGAAAGAATTCAAACAACGTGGATAATAATATATCCAGTACACCAAATTTTTCAAACGTCTGGACATCTTTCCTTTAATTCACTCTCTTCACTTCCCCCTTCCTTTTTCTCCATAATGCTTAAACTCGTCCAGACTGGTTAAGAGTTTTTCATTGGTCTCCTCTGTCACGCGATCACTCCGCTGTTTGTTTTTCAACACTCATCGCCATTCTACCTTTTCCGTGAACGGAGACGTTTGCATACTGACATGGTCTAAACACTTACATCGATTTTTAACTTTTGCATTGATGATGGAGCTTTAGAAGCTCCGAAACAGCTGTATGCTATTTTCACATGTATTTCATTTGTGCTATTTTCACGTTGTTTATTTATTTTTAATATAGCGGCACAAAGTTCAATCCTTCTATTTTAAACACCAGAAGCATCTGAGCGTTAGGTGATTCCGAAATTATAACAGTTATGTAGAACATGTAAACATTTACTTTCATTATCGATAACATATTAAGGTAATATATTTGAAGAACTAATTTAGAAAACTTTCCTTTTAACTGATCTTTAGAATTTCACTAATGAAAATTCGTTTAGGTTTGAATTAAGAGAGCTTTTAATATCAGAAAATCCTGAGTGCTAATTAAAGATGTAAGCATAGTTAGCATAGTTAATGCATACGAAAACATATTGAATTCACATTAGAAGGAAATAAATGAGATCACGAATTCATCTAGCTAATGGGAAACCTGTGGAAGTGGAATACATTTATAGTTTTAAAATATCTCCTCAGGAAATTAATATTTTCAACCCTTTGTGATTCAATAACTCTGATTAAAAAAATATTTGCTCAGCTATTAGAATACGTCATTTTAAGTATGTAAAAAATAATTAAAAAATTTGAACATGAAAATAAAAAAATATCGACTAAAAGGTACTTTTTCATATTTCTGCAATAAACAAACAAGTTGGAAATTGTACGTCAAACGTGACAAAATGTTTGTACTATAACTAGTTTTATAAATATTCAGATCTTGGTGCAATAGCTGTTGCACTCTTATGCAAAAATGCATGAATATAAAATTTATGAAATATGTATGAATATAAATTTTATGTGCAGATTTTCATATAATAAGTATTTATTTTATTTCATGAAATTAAGTTTCAATACACTTTTACAAACAATTAATTACAATTCTGTTATATTAAAATTATACTATACGCAAATATCCAATACAAGACAATAGAAAAAACCATCGTCATTATTTCACTGAAAAAAAAAAATAAATTATATCATCTGTTATTATATGATAGGATTAATTTCCGTAATAAAATAAGTGCATTTTAAGTTGGCAACATTTTATCTTTTGTTGACATTTACTGAAAATTCTAATGAGAAACTTAAGCCTAGCTTTGAAAATTACAAAATTTGACATCCATATTTAGACTCTTTTTCTATTTAATATCTATTTCTCCGGAAACATCTAACCAAAAAAACTGTCGGTAGATTATAAGATTGCTATAATGAAACAATTTCCGTATACAAATTCGGTTTTTAAATTCAGTAATAAGGAAATAATAGGACTCCATGTCTTAAATAGGACGTAATGACCATGGCGACCTAGAATCATGACCTATCATGGGGTATCATTGAATGAATTACGTATGATAGAATTTAATAGAATGAAGAAAACTTTTATTAATATCCTTTTAAGTTTTGATTCAATTTTCATAAAATTTGAAATGACTCTGCAAAATTCTGCAGTGGTTATATATATTAAATTTCAAACTATTCGGTTGGGTAGTTTTTGCGCTGTTATATGCGGATAGACGGGCAGACAACGACTATAAGTGCTACGTATTTATATAATTACGAACGCACCTAAAAATTGCATACTTCTCATAAATATTGTTAATTTTCTAATAAAAAACTGTAAAGTATGCGAACTTACCTTTGTAAAAAATCTAGTTTTGGACGTCTCCAGCCTTTTAAATTTGACAAAATTTATGAAGTTTATTTTAGTAATAACGTTGTGAAAATGCTCAAATGATAAATGAAACTTTGGCATGAAAAATTAACCCAGTACCGGCGCCGTCTGTTGTGAGTTCTATGAACATTTTATACTATACACCGCGCCGTGTTGGGAGATAGAAGCAATAAATAAAATCGGCTTTTTTAAACTCACTGTATAAGTTAACATTGACTTTTTGGTATATATTGCAGATACGCAACGCGGTGATACAAAGGGTTAACTTCTTTCTTCTGCGTACTTTTCTTAAATGATGTCTCTTCCTCTCTTTTTTTTTAGTTGTAAAATATATATCTAAAATTAGTTAATTTTATATGAAGGGTTGAAACCTTACTCACAATTCGTCAGCTTCACTAAGATTTTAACACTTAAAATATTAAATTAAGCATAGATTTTAGAAATAATTTTACAACTGAAAAAATAAAGAGAAATCCTTTATGAAGAGTATACAGAAAAATAAGTTAAAAATGTTAATTTTCTGAGGGGATGTTTTAAAAACAAGAGAAATTTGATCAACTCCCTTAAAACCTTGAAAAGAAAGCTCCATACAAACCAAACCCAGAATATTGTCCACAATTTAACAAATATTTTAAAACAATGTTAATGTAGTATGTTTTAAAGCTTATTAGTTGTTACTTTTCTACACTGTAAAAAATAAATGTAAAATCACGGGTATTTTACCGCTAATTGCGGCAGTAATTTTACGGGAAATGTCACTTTTTCAAGATAAACAGCCAAATTCAGTATATTTTATGCGTTTACGGAAAGTACCCGTTTATCTAAGAGCAAAGTCCGTTTATCTAAGTGCAAAGTCCGTTTATCTAAGAGCAAAGTCCGTTTATTTACGGACGAAGCCCGTTTTTTGTATGTGTCTTTGACTGGAATATCTTACTGCAGTAATTTTACTGCAGCAATTTTTTACAGTGCATATAGTGACTGATTGAGAAAATTGTGGGCTTTATTAGATAAATTGATACTGATTTTAGTGTTTCAGGTACTTCAATTTGGAAATCCTATATACATTTTATAAAACATGTATTTCATTAGGACTGAGCTGTGTTTTAAAATTTGATATGTTTTTGAACGAAGTTTGAAGTCATTCACGCAGCGACGTAACAATATAAGAGTTATGGGAAAGACTCAAAAGTCATTTTCAAATAATGTGAGCAGCTAGGGTTACCAATAATTAGTGAAATATTCATGAGAATAATTACTTGTTCGAACTAATTATTAATGTCATTATTACAAAGTTAATACTATTTTAATTATTTTACACAGAAAATTTAAAATATTGAATTCCAAAGAATTACGACTATCAAATTATGAAGATGGCGGGATAGAGGGGCTAAAGTTTTATTATAAAAAGTGTCAAATTTTGAAATATTAATTAAAGTAAGTAAGCACACATATTTAATAAAGGTGGACGAATGAAATTAATTTTACACATTTAATTACAATTTACAACTCAGAGTGTACATAACGACATGATTACACTTCATTCAATGGCTGCTTTGAACTTTGAAGAGGAGGGAGAGGGGGGGGGGGGTCTTTCTCTGAGAACTATAGCGGCAAGGCTGTTGTCTCAAATGATCTAAATTTCAATGTCTATTTGCAGTACAATCAAACATATGAAAAAGGGGGCGCTAGCGAACAGACACCTTACAATTTGTACTGCTGTCATATAAAGTTTATTATCTGAAATACAAACACTATTAAAAGTATTTGATATAATAATCAAATTTCACAGGTAAAAAACAGTTTTAAAGTATCAATATATGTAATAGCATTTTGCATTTATAATTAATCTTATCTCGCATATTTTGCAATACTAATATGAAAGAAATGTAACTACGTGTTGAAAGTTTTTAAATAATATATAAAACGAGTCGAAAATAGAAATGCGAATTACAAAGCTGACGTTGAGATCCATGATCTTCAAATTTACTAATTATAAATATAATCAATATTTAAAGCATCGAATTATTTTTTTAATGAGGGATTATAAACATTCAAGACGAAAATTAATACAAGGGTTCCATTTTGGAGAAGCTAGGAGGTGGACTGTTTGCCTCCCCTCAAAAGGAATTTGACATTTTAGAATGTATCATTCACAGTCAGGTCAACTTTAATTTTTTTTTTTTTTTTTTTTTTTAGAAATTGCACAAAATCTAAAATAACTTGTTAGATTTAACTAAAATGGAAACAGAAACATTATCATTAAATAAACAGTTTAGGTACATAAATTAATAATTATCAATAATATTTTCTAAAGACTTCGCATAGCAATGTTCTTAAAATTGGAAACATTTATCATTAATAAGTACTTTGGCTAATTAAAAAAAATATATATATATATGTGAGAATAAATCTGTATCAATTGTTTCTGAGATGTAGGCAACAAGATCAAAAAAATCTTCCCTCCCGCCCCCAAAGAAAGTTTAGCACCCTTCGTCCCCCGAGAAAATTCTGAAATGGCTCCCCTAAAGTAATAAATAGTCTTTGGAACAACCCCTGTGACTTATAGAAAATCATCATTTTAATAGGGAGTGCTTTCAACTCCTGACCGCCCCCCTTTTCCTCTTTCTAACATTCGTTTCAGATTTATGTCATTTACGTAGAAAATATTCTTTATTTTTATCTTCTTAAATCTTCTGCATAAAACTTAATCTGAGCATACGTTTTTATTTCTTTCTTTGTTCGTTTATAGGCCAAAAAAGTTTTTATATATTTTTAAAGAAATCACATTTAAAGAATAACTTATATGAAACCATGCGCACTTTAAAAAATAACGAGAGGTGATTCTTTGCAATACTTTCCTTCTACCGTTTATCATTAGTGTCTTTTTTTTCCAAAACGTAAATAAATAGACTCAAACAACCGCAGCCTTTCTTTGTATTTCTTGTTATTTGTTTTCGTTACCCAACTGAAAATTTCAAAATAAACGGAAGTCGGAAATGCCAGATTCATTAAATAATGTAAGATATATCACAATGCATTTTCTGAATGCTTAATTTTAGTGTAAACATAGCTACAATGATTATAACAATGACAGTGACATTCAACTTAAAATTTTAATACCACGCATTTTTTGCTGAAAAGACTACGGAATTAATGACTTCCACTGTCATGTTAAAAGTTATATGCATTATCCTAAGCGATTATTTCAAATTTTCCGAAAATTTATATGTATGTATATAATCTGTGATATAATGAAACTTTTTAAATAAAAAATCACGTTTCTATAGAAAGAATTCAACTTTATATCCAACGCATTAAAAGAAAGAAAACAAAACGAACAAAATTATTTTTTTCTATCATCGTTAAATCACCGTTAGGAAATTATTTTTTGTCTGTTTTTGGCATTATCCTCTTTGTCCGAAATCTCGTTTATCTTTTTTTCCTATTTTATTGTATTTAAAATGAAATACATGGGTTTCTCCTCAGATTTTTTGAAAAAATGATTTTCTATTGAAATATATATATATATATATATATATTTCTAAGCAACAAATGCGCGAAAAAAAATAATGAGGGCAAAAATAACATAAATGTTCTGAAGATTAAAAAAATAAAAACTTCAGGAGTGCAAGTGTTGTTGAGAAATTTAAGGCTTTTGCAATTAATTTTTAATAAGCTAATTACGTTTATAAATGTGCTTTAATTGTTATAATCTTTTATTTAACTTAATTGGGTTCATGTATATGTAAAGATGGCATTCTGTAATAGATTTTTAATACATTTTCGAATATACTAGAATTATAAAAATTGTGTACACAGGTATGTTTCCTATGATAATGCAACAGTTTAATATTTTTAGAACATTATAATCTAATAATTAATAAAAGAGAATTTATCTCTGTGTGTGCGTTTGTCTTTTGGCGATGGCTAGCGAAATCTATCGCACGTAGAAATCTGAAAATTTTGGTGAGGATGGTCCAAAGGCAGCGTCCTGATGCACCTGAGGCTGAGGTTTTTTTAAATAATTAGCCGAAATGTTAAATAAAAACTTAAAAAGCGATATTTTTTGCAAAAAGCGGCACACGCATGCCCAGAACCTGCTTTTCGAGCCGAAAGGATAGAATAACTAAATGCTGGCGTTCTTTTTGGCCTTTTTTGTACCTCCATCGGCTGAACTGTTTGGGATACGGATGACATATTCTTAAAGTTCGTATTTTTAAGCTTTAAATACGGTAATCATTTCGAAAAAATATCGTTATTAACACTTTGAATTTTTTTTTAAATAGCTGTTTTCACGGTTGATGTTTCCCTCCTTACGGAAATTTTCCCCCATGCCGCAATTTTAGAAGTACCGACAAATAAAAAATATGCTCTTAAAACTAAGACCTTTTTCTTTTCGACGGTGCAATCGGTTTTTAAAAATCCCTTTTAAAAACATTGGGTGACAGCAGGTCACTTCGCGTTTCGTGGAGAAGATCTTTTTTCTACGCTAAAAGTAACTAAACGCCCGTATTTCGACACATACTTTTTAGAGCATCATTTTAGAGCAGATTTACATCACCGACAAAAATTTTGAAACGGTCGAACGTTTATTAACCTTTTAGCTTTGGGAACTAGTATCTAAACTTGTTGCCTCGTTACGGGAAGATTAAGAGGTCTGCTTCCCCCTTTTGACTACAGGTGATGAACGCAGAGAGCCAGTAATTAGCACATCTCGTTAACCAAATCTGGTTTCACCTGGGGATTTTTTCCCCGAATGTAAACCGGAAAAAACATACTCTGCTCTGCTTTAAATGTGAATGATATTTAGAAAATACTTTTTTACGCTGAAATTTTACTAAATTGCGGCAGTCAAATACCGCCGAATCATGTCAACAGACTAATAAAAGTTATTTTATTATTTATAATGTTTTTATTTTATATATTTTAGCAACTGAAAGAAGTATAATCATTTCTTAGTTGAATATTTTAAATCTTGAATGTTCTATGTATATTTTAACATAAGAGTGTTTGGAAGTGGTAAAATAGAATAATGATGTCGAAAACGTGTCAATACATTTGCAAACACTTTTAGAATTTCCCTAAAATATAGGGAGTGATATAAAACATACCCCCCCCCCCCCAAAAAAAAAAAAAAAAAAAAAGGTATATTTTAAATTTATTAAATTTAGAAATTCTGTACTGTAGATATTGTTTCATTGTAGACATTTCTACATTGCTTTCTCCATTCTTTTGTTAGCCCCACCAGTGGCTGAGAGGTTGTGCTCTCGAAGCTGGTAGACGGGAGGTGCTGGGTTCGATCCCAATCGCGCCCGTCGGCCTAATCGTTCGGAGTGTTCGTGGTTTTCTTCGAACTGTGGATTTATCCATGCGTAAATACGGGTTAGGTTCCCTTAGAAAGACCCCCACGAAGGGCACTCCCCCCGGGCCTATATCCCTAGTGTAGATAATTGGCCGTCAATAATCAACCCAACCCAACCCATTCATTTGTTTGCTCTTGTAAGATCCAAAAGTAAACAGTTTTAGCAGAAAATTATATATAAAGTACAAAATACAACTTTTTTTGTAACTTTAAAAATTTAATAAAGCACAATTTTCTTCGCGAATCTAACATAAAAGTCTATGTTGTTGTAATCCTTTTAACATTTTCTTCAGATTGTATGTCTAGAGCATATAATTTAAGAAATTTCCTGAGGGTTATTATGCGTGCAAGTATTCTATAATAACAAATATGTATAGAGCATACTCCCTACCATGTTGCCTTCCAAACCTAATGCTGTCACATTTTATGAATAAAAATTAGAAAAGTATTTTAGCTTTGAGCAAACACATATTGTATATACATAAAGAATCTGTTTACTGCTTTTCAAACATGTAGTAAAAGGAAAGTATGATAATCATGGTTAAAACACTGACTATAAAATGATGGTATACCTTTACTTTTTAAGGTATACCTGAATTGTTTTTTGCTATTTTTACTATTATTTTCTGTATGTATGCCCACATGTATTTGCGTATGTGGGAGTTTCTTTATACGTTTTCAAGTCTCCAGAACCCGTTTTTGTACGATTTTTAAGTCTCCAGAATAATTTTTTTTTTTTTTTTTTTTTTTTTTTTTTGTTTGTCAAAATAAAGAAATAAAAGGAATAAACATAATAACCTAAAATAAAGAAATAAACATAAAATAAGATACAAATTATGCATATTAATCGCCAGATTGCCACAGAGAGAAAAAAATTAGTCATTTGATTGCGAATTATGTCTTATTTCAATTTATATATATATTTTTAAATCTCAGGAGGAGAGGGGGGCGTCTCTACATTTAAATTGTAACAAACTGACATTTTTCAATCTAAACACCCAATTTTGACACCATAATTGGATTCTTCGCGGTAAATTTTACCTTTTGATACTCAACAGGAAGTCATTCGGTTGGGTAGTTTAGGAATTATGAAAAAGTAAATTTTGGAATTTCTAATGTTAAATTCCTCTTTAATAGGTGGAATGAGGATACTTTTTTAAGTATAACTCAAAAACAATTTATCGGAATGTGCTATAATTTTAGATTCGCATATTTAAAGCTTCTAGATATCGATTTTTCTTAAAACGTCAATAGATTTCAATATATATATATATATTACATAGTTTCGAATGCTAATTTCAAAATTCATAAATTATGAAATTAATATTGGAAGAAATATATGTATTGTAACCTATAAAACTTTTCATACAAATCGTTTCCTAGAAGCTTTAAATATGCGAATCCAAAGTTACAATCCGATTGAACGTAAATTTTCCCGGAATAAACGGATAATTCCTTTTTTCACAACAATACAATATAACAGACTAAAGGGTTTAATTAATAGCTACACGGTATCGCAAGATTATTATGAGGCTCGTGAAAGGTGAAGTTTAAACAGAAAGCGGGAAAAATATTTGTTCTATAGTTTTGTGTGCCAACATGAAGGTTGGAAATCTGATATGTCATATAAAGGATTTAAATTATAATTCTAGGTGAAACCTTACTTATGTTTAAGAAGATGTTATGGTATGGATATCAAATATTGTGATCGCATCATCGTATTGTTTATTTGAGTAAGTAATACAGATTATTTAAAATTAAATTGAAGCGATACAATCACTTTTAGTCGTAAGTCAAATGAATATTTACGCAATTGTAAGATTATAAATAAAAATCATAGAGATATCTATTATTATATACAAGATCATATATTTGTAATTTATTGTATTCTTAATCAATTAGCATCCTAAATTATATTCCTTTTTTTATGCTGTTTTAAATCTAAAATCTATTTTATTTCTAGTCTAAAAATCAGTTTTTTTTAAATCCCAGCTTAATTGCTTTGTATTCGAGTGCATGTAATTTAACTGTTACCTTTCATAATCTATATATATATATGATACATTATAGACGATCGCTATTGCTGTCGACTTGAACGTTCTTTCCACCAGACAATCGGAACATCTCAGTCCGAAACCACTAAAATTACCTGATAATCATATCGAGGTAGCCGCAGTCGAGATCGTTGAAATGTAGTCATGACACCCGGACAGGGCATCACCACCATGAAGACAAATCTCGAAGTATATCACATCGGAAATCGTAGTGTATTAGCAGTCGTAAAAATTGAGCAGAGGCAGTGAAATCCAGAAGAGATTTCCCAAAAACATTAAAAAGAAGACTTAATAACTTAATAGATGAGCAGTGGCTTTATTGTGATCACAGAGATGAAAGCAACTCCACCAACTTTCGCTTCATTAAAACTGAACACATTTGAAGATATTGAAGAATTAGCCGAGCTTGAAGAACATACTACCGATGCATTAGTGTAGACTCCCCAGTGACGGCAATTAGATGACAACCACTAATTCGTGTAAATTCTCTCTCCGAAGCCAGTGTAACCGTATAAATACTTCAAAATTTGGCCCAAAGGTACAAAACGCGCGAACAAGCTGGTCCACTCGCATCCATGTTCGGAGGGCGCTAGGGGGATAAAGAAGGCGGAGCTTTCTCTCTAATGGATGAAAAAATGAGGCCACGAAGACGTGTCTCTGACGTATGATTAAAACTCTTTAACAGAAGCGGCAAATTAAAAAGGTAAAAAGGCCTTTGGGCGCGAAAACCGCTTGGAATCATGGGATGCCGAATGAATTAAATAGAAATAAAAATGGTATTATAAAAGTTCCAAAGAATAAAAATTAAATGTCTCAAAAGAAGAAATTAGGCAGGTGCGTTTAGAGGCAGTGTTGCAATTTAAGAGAATAAGGTTTTAATAAATACGTGTAGCTTTTAACAGATTAAGATTTTTAGAATGATAAATAAAAGAATATTTTGATTAAGTTATGGAATAAAATACAAAATAGATTTAAGAGATATTTTAAAAAGAGAGGGAAAAAAGAATTGAAGAATTTGGAATAATTTAACTAAAGAAATAGGGCGAAAATTTTTTATTATTACATATATTACGCTATCGTACGTGGCATGGAAATCGCGATTATTTATCATTTGCCGATGGCAACGAGAGGTTTGTTTTCACTAATTTGCGAATATTAAGAAAAGTATTTGAGGTATCGATTTAAAAGTCACCACACATATGTAAAAAAAAATTGCATCCGAAAATACATTTTTTGTAAAAATTGGCTGGCAATTTTTCTTATTTATTTAAAAAGTCCTACCTGTCATTTTTAGAAGTTCAAGAGCACTAACAGTTTCAAGTTGCATAAAGAAGATAATACTGTACATTATGCAACTCACAGCAAATATGCGTGCCTTTCAAACAAAGAGAGAGTTAGCAAGTTCGCTGTTACAGGTTGGCGAATGTCAAAGTGGGAAAACTATTGAGTTTACCCCAATTTGCTATCCAGATATACAAGTTTCAGTGCAGCAACTTTTCAGTAACATTGATTTTTCAACGGTGACACCCCAAAAGCTTAAAGGACGAGCCATACTAACAGCGACAAACAATTTGTCAATTAAAATTAATAATAATATCTCCGAGCTCTGAAATTTACAATTGTGTATATAAAGACGTTTTCGATGCAGAAAAAAAAAAAAAAAAAAAAAAAACAACAACAACAACAACAACAAAAAAAACAGATAAAAATATTTTCCTACTTGTGAATGGTGTAGATATTTTCAATATAACATGTATACATTTTTTTAATTTTAAAGACTATCCAGCAACTATTGTGTGCATGCAAAGGTTTTTTATATGCACGATGCTGGAAAATTCCTCTGTTTTCATAATTCTAAATGGTGTCCATATCTTATGATGTGTATATATTTTTTATTTCAAAGTTCCCAGTCCTAAGTGGAGAAGTTTTTATGGATGATATTTATACATATAATGCTGAAATTCGTGTATTCTAATATGCAAATAGTATTTAAAAGAGTAGGCACTAAAGTGCAGATGCTCTGCGCAGGGTCGGCTAATTGTTTATATTTCATTCTTCTGCGGGTTCTAATAAATAAGAGATGCATCTGTTTGTCGCCATTTTGATCGTAAACAAAAAAAAACAAGAACGAAAAATCATGCTTCAAGCATAGATTATGTAACACTTTCCAACGCTTCCAAAATAATTTTACAAATCATACCGTTCAATAAGCTAAAAGATAACATCTAAGTAATCCGAATACTTTTATTCAGCCCAGTATAGGATCTATAGATTTGTATATATACTACATAGGATAATAAATTTTAGTTCAGTTAGGAAACGCGTAGCACAGTTTAAAATTCTCCGTCTGGAGTTAAATAATACGGAAATGTGTTCGCGAACTTTTGTGCTTCCCTGTATAGGATCTACAGAATTTATACACACCACGTAATAGACAAAAAGCGAGTTAAAATTAAAATCGCGTTCAGTAACTTAAAACGCACTTCCAGGAATTATTGTTAACAGACAGTAGAGAATTCTTTTGTGTGTCCCTGTAAATGAACGATAACTGCTATACACACGATATTCTGTAGTAAGCCTCTTGTAATGCACCTCATATAAATTTCAATGCGTTTTAAATAGGGAAACATTATTTAAATAAACCGCAGACGATTTTTCTCCATAGACGTAATGTAACGGAATTCTTTTGACTGTCCCTGTACAGTAAGTATAAGTGCTATGCACACCCTATTCCATGTTAAGCTTCTTCTAATAATAATAGCCTTAGTGATATATATAAATTTCTATGCGTTTAAAATAGTGAAACCTTATTTAAATAAACCGCAAATGATTTTCCCCATAGACCGCAATGTAATGGAATTCTTTTGAGTGTCCCTGTAAAAAAACTATAAGTGCTACACACTTCCGTTGAAATAGGGAACATGCTATAGATAACAACTATAACATATAAAAATTGCAGAGCAATCCGAGCATATTTACGGGAGTTAGAGCACGGACAGACGGCCAGACGGCAGACGGCCAGACAAACCGAAGTCATAAACACTTTTCAACTAGGTTGGAAAGTGTTAAAAATCCCCATAAAAGTTGTTTTCTCATCTGTGTAGGAGGATATTTATAATTTCATTAGATCACTGGCGATGGCCTTTTATAAATAATTTTTAAGGTTGCCTTTTACTTTATCAAATTCAAACGTTTGCCAAATGTGATAAACCCTTAAACGCTATTATTTTCAAAGTTTAAAATTTGTATAGGCTAACCATTAAAATATTCTTGGCTTTGTGGCTTGATGCATGAAACATTATTGGCGATCAAAGTGACTTTTTATTTTTGTTATGAAATGATTAAATCAAGTTAGTTTTTAACAGCAAACCAGGAAACTACCTGCAAATGATTAAGAATTACAAATGAAATTTAATGCACTTCTGGATAATGTAAAAGAAATTTTATACACACATTTTTTTTTTTTTTTAATAGAAAAGAAAATGGAGTACAACAAAATAAATTTGTTTCAAGAAGTCATGTTGCATGCATTTCTGGATAATGTGGGAATTTATGACACATAATTAAAAAAAATGTTTGCTGAATAAAATGAAAATAAGTTATTTCTAAAAAGTCATTTTGCATGCAGTTTCGGGAAATTTGAAAATAATTTTATGCACTTCAAAAATAAAATAAATAAAAATAGAATAAAGCAAAAAATAATTTGTTTCAAGAAGTCGGGGTTCATGCAGTTCTGGGTAAAGTAAAATGAATTTTGTGCACATAAAATTTTCAAGAAATGAAAATAAAATAAAATAAAAATAACCTTGATTTAAGAAGTCATTTTGTATGTTCTTCCGGATATTGTGAAAAGAATTTCATACACTTAAAAAATAAAATGTGTTCTTTTGGATATTGTGGATTGATTTTCATAAACATAAAAACTTAAAAAATGAAAACATTACAAAATAAAAAGAAATTTATTCCAAAAAGCCATGTTACATTAGAATTTATCATAAGAAATTGTAACGAAATAAAAGCTAGGATAAATCTCCAAAGTTTATAATATTCAATATTCTAGTCTTTCACTTATCTTAGATTTTCTGTTATTGTTACTCTAATCTATTTTCGAAATTGAAAAGATAAGACTCCATTAAATACGTATAGTTTTGTGTCCAAAGAAAATAAATATATTCGGATAATAAATTAGAATAAATGTCTAGTTTGAAGCAATAAATTCTAATCTTCTCCGAATTTAATACCTGACTCAAAGTAGAAAAAGAATGTGCATTCTATCGAATTTTTCAGGGTATAAGAAAAAAATGTTTTCGATATATAAAGAATACTCTTGAGATAAATCGGAAAATCAGAAAGATTGGCAGTGTATCTCTCTATTCTTTTAAAAAAAAAAAAACCTTACGTTGCTGTTACTGTTGCTGTAGTAATTGAATTTATTGTGACCAGGTTCTTGGCTTATATTAAAAAAACTATTACATAAAAAAAATGAAAACACATAATTGTACATAACTGCCTTTTCCTCTCAATAAAAGCGTATATGTGTCACCAGTGTCACATAATTGTTTATAACTTCATTGTTTATAACATAATTGTTCATTTCCTTCTTAATAAATTTAGTATATCTGTGTCACTAGTGTATACTACAATAGTTCATAACTTCTCTCCCCTCTCAATAAATTATTAGTATAGTTTTGTCACTAGTGTCACATAGTTGTTCATAACTCCTCTTCCTTCTTAATGAATTTAGTGTATCTGTGTCACATTGTCACATAATTGTTGATAACTTCTCTTCCCTCCCAATAAATTTAATGTACTTGTGTCAATAGTGTCACATAATAATTCTTATCTATCCTATCAA
Source organism: Maratus michaelseni (assembly GCA_963931845.1). Classification (NCBI taxonomy): domain Eukaryota; kingdom Metazoa; phylum Arthropoda; class Arachnida; order Araneae; family Salticidae; genus Maratus; species Maratus michaelseni. Next base: position 387,986,010 of record OZ007590.1, on the reverse strand, counting down.
TAAATTTGGTATATCTGTGTCACTAGTGTCTCATAATTGTTGATAACTTCTCTTCCCTCTCAATAAATTTAGTGTACCTATGTCAGTAGTGTCCCATAATAATTCTTAACTTATCTATCCTATCAATAAATTTGATATATTTGTGTCACTAGTGTCTCATAATTTTTCATAACTTCTCTTCCCTCGCAATAAATTATTAGTATATTTTTTGTCCCTAGCGTCACATAGTTGTTCATAACTCCTCTTCCTTCTCAGTGAATTTAGTATATCTGTGTCACTAGTGTCACATAATTGTTCATAACTTCTCTTCCCTCTCAATAAATTTAGTATATATGTGTCGCTAGTGTCACGTAATTGTTCATAGTACGGAATTAATAATTAGTCTAATGATCTTCCAAAACAAGAAACCTGCACAATATTTTTTTCAGGTTTTTACTTGTTTCATATTTTGAAAACTGAATGACTCACCTTGGTTTTTTGCAAGCATTAATTACTTTAACCTTTTGGGAATTTTAAGATGTTGTTTAAATAATCTTCTAGAAAAAAAAAGGCATTATTAGCTACGCTTTAAAAAAACATTAGATAAATAAATTAGTTAATAAGCAAACAAAAAATGGTCCATTAGAGGAAAATAATCTAATTTTTCTTCAAGGTAACCAGATTTCGGAAATATTAATAATTTTTTTTGCGTAAAAGATTGTGGCAAAAGAAAAGTACTCGAATTTCTCCTAAACATAGTTAATACCCATTGTTGTTTATCATTTGTTAATATCATTGGTTTAATATTGTAGGTTTGTTGAGCTTTAACTTTTTATATAAAAAAAGAGCTGTGGATAATGTCGCTTTAGAAGGAAAAGTGACAAATAATTTGTTAAAGCAAATTGAAGCGAAATGAAAAAGATTTGAAGATATTTCATTTTAAATTAAATAATTACTTTTGAATGATTTTTAAATAATTCTTTCTCTATAACCAATAAATGTTTTTAAAAAAGGGTTACTATAGCAATTTTAAGTGTTAATATTTTTTAGGGATTGCTGTAAAATCGTTTTAAATCACGTAAAGGGATAAATATTATTTTTTCTTAAGGGAAAGTTCCCCTGGAAAATTTTCACAAATCAACTTTTTTTTTTTTTTTTTTTCTTTTTGCATTTTTTGAACCTTAAAGTGTTTTCAATATGCTCTCAAAACAGTCTTTTGATCAATCTTTGTTCGCAAACGCATGGATTTGGAAGATACTCTTATTCTATATAATTAAACAGTTTTTCCATTTTTCGGTAAACGCAGAGGAACTGTTCAAAAAAGTTCTCAAAGTTGGTGTTTTAAGCCAAATGTTTGGACACAACAGCGCAGAAAAGGGAAAATCTGCCGTCGTGGCACAAAAATCGCTTATAATAAGGACGAAATTCATTTATCAGAAAATGAAAAAAAGAAAACTGTTCGCTTACAAATAACTTCATTAATCATGCTCTCAATTATCATACTTTTATGTTTAAAAATTTAGAAAATGCGTCAGAAAGTTTCGAATTGTTGAGCAGGGAAATGTTTTGTGCTATATCGACCCCCCGACGATGAATCACCAAGAGACCAAGATTTAGCCCGATTTATAAAGCATATATGACAATTTAATATGATATATGATGTATATAATATTTCGTGGCATATACGGCCAAGTATAGTCGTATATGGCGCATATACAGTGTGTCTCAAAAATGACTGATGGATTTCGAAAGTCAATAAAAAAAAAACGGAACACGATATAAATGTATCGTTTGCGGCCTTATGTTTGGGAAACCAGGGAATTTTATCTCACTCATTTGAAAATTCAGTTAACATCTTCGTCAAAAGGTGGCGCTGCAAATAGCGGTGATACTCCAAAATAAGAAGTATCCGCTGTACCAACGAATAAACCATTTTCAGTAGTGTATACTCTTTCTTTAAGAGCACTCACTAAGAGCTTGCGTAGCAAAATACCGAATGAAGATGCCACGGATTCAATTTCTCTGCAGATCTCGCATACCTGCAGCGCCATCTTTTGGCGAAAACGTTAACTAAATTTGCAAACTGGTGGGATAAAATTCCCTGGTTTTTCCAAACACAAGGCCACAAAGGATGCATTTCTATCGCGTTCCTTTTTTTTTATTGACTTTCAAAATTTATCAGTCATTTTTGGAGCACACTGTATGACGTATATATATGACATGTGTATAAGATATATATGACATATAAGACGTAAGTAATATGTATATAGTGACGTATTTTGCACATATATGACCGTTTGGAGTATATATATATGTATGTATGTATATATGATGCGTGTATAAGATTTGCGATGATCTTAGCGAAATCATAACTGGAGTCTTGGCATAATCGTAAATTGTGGGGGCGGCTATAAGAAATAAGTACCCTTTTTACCCTCTCTACCTACAGTTCAAATTATTTTCTTTCATCTTTTTAAAAATCATTCATGTATCATGCATGAAAAAGCTAAGTAGTTTGAAAAAAAAAATAATATGATATAGATTCATTTATACATATCTTTATTCTAAATTAATATCTTCCTAACTCAATTTTTAATATATTAAGTAATGTTCTTGTCGCTAAAATATATCTTTATTCTAAAACCTCAAATGTTACTTCCTTTTCTCATGTAAAAGGCTATCTTTATTAAAAGCAGCATGTACGTTAAATATCTATTTTTGGATTCCAGTGGGGTTATAACAGATGTAATGTAATGTTTTCCAGGCATTCATTACAGCTGCATGGGCGCCCAACCTTTTTTTGCCCATAAACAAATTGTACAAATTAATGTAATTTCCCAGATACGAATTAAACTGTTTCCTTGCTATAAAATTCCTTCCCCACCATGTTGCCCGCATGTGTCCACTAAAATTCACTAGAATTGAGTTCGTCAAATGTGGTAGCCGTTTCATTCCATCCGCCCAAAACATTTATATTAATTACCCGTAACGTACAAATAAATTCTTCTGCGCGTCTGCGATCTGTTGGCTTAATGTGCATCGAAACTTGGCGAGTCAATCTATTACCCAAGATCAGATCACTCCAAGCTCTTGGTCTGTTAACAACGGTTTCAAGCCTTTAATAACCGAGACCACCCCATTCTTACCATCTTACTTGCTATATATTAATAAACAAAATTTTGAGCTGAGATGACTTCGTCATCATTGGATATTTTTATGTCTGCCTTCCTCATGGATTACGAACTTTGGGTAATTGTTTGCAAAGTTAAATGTACAAAGTTACGGCTCACAAATTATTCAAATACATCCTTTAGGCATTAAAATATTTCAGCTCAAGATCATCACCACAAACAACCAAAATCTCTCTCTCCAAATAATCACAAGAGTAAGAACTCACTTCATATAACTAATTTGATGTTCCTTCTTCTGAAGTAAGATTTACCATCACTAAATTGTACTGCAATAAAGATAGAAATCAATTAACTTGCAGAAAAAGGGGGACATTAATTTGATCTTCCTTTTTTCGAGATACAAAAACACCAGGATCACTAGAGAAGTTTTAATTATCGGTGAAAAACTATTATACGGCTAAATTAAACTTCAGCTTCGGTGAAATCGAATGATGTGTTAGCAAACCTGTCCCCAGAGGACGCGACAGAGCTGGAAAGGAAAAAGAATTGGAATAAGGAATTAAGGCTGTTCTCATTTATACTGACTACTTTCTGACACATTTCTTCAATTTATTGCGTTTGCAAACGTATCAAACTAGGAAGTACTATTATAAAAAAAACTGTATAATCGAACTGTTTTCTACGCTTTTCAGTGAAAACAGAAGATTTTTCAGAAAATGCTGTTAAAGTGGTCAAAACGACCACTTTAACCACCAACGAAGCACATTTACAAGCGCAACAGTGCACAGTGGGGCGTTTTGAGGATCTAGGTGGACAAAATTATTGCGTTGAAGTTTAATTAGGTTTTGCTGGGTTTTCGAATGTATCAGTAATAAAATAACCAAACAGTGATAAATATTTGACTTATTTAATTATTTATATTATTATTATTATTATTATTATTATTATTATTATTATTATTATATTATTACTTATATTATTATTATTTTTTAAATTATAATATTGTATTGTCATTGAAACAACACATGTATTCAAAGTTTCAGTTCAATCGGATCATTAAAAGTGATGAAAATTGACTTGCAAGATTTGAATAAAACACTCAGACGCATACTTCAAGTTAATATAACTTAACGATTCGCAAACTTTCGCAGGAGTTTTCTTAACTTTTCAATACTTTAGGAATGGCCCTTTGATTTAAAAAAAATGCTTATTGCTTAATAATGCTTAATACTGTATTAAAAGTCAAGATGAAGTTTGAAAACAAGATGGTGCTTATTTTCAAACAACAATGGGTTAACTCGTGTGACAAACATGTGACACATGTCCAGTAAACTCATGCTTTCAAATAAAACAGAAAAGTCACAACTTGCTTTCGAACTTACAGAAAAATAATGCAACTGTTGAAAGTCTCTCAAATCAACTGCCTTCTTTACGGTCGTAGTTAATCGACACATCGGGTTTTTTCGACAAAACGCGTACGGATCTCGACAAAAGAGACATTCAGCTACCAGTATACGCGGTCTTGTTAAATTCCAAGACAATCGGAAAAATGAATTTTGTCCACCTAGCTAGATCATCAAAACGCCCCACTGTGCAGCGCAGGAAAGGAAGAAAAACTGCAGTCCTGCGACAACAATCGCTTATAACTCAAGATTTAATTAATTTATGGGGGAAAAAACTGTTCGCTTATATGTTCACTTTAATAGTTATGCATGCAAGTATCATGCTTTTATGTTTAAAAGTGGATCAAGAAATGCGTCAGAAAGTTGAGCGTTGTTGAGCGTGGGGAAATATATATATATATATATATATATATTTAGAATCGCTTTAAGTGCATAATATTTTGTTCATCCATTTCAAAATAATTCATGCATGAAAAAGCTAAGTAAGTTGGAAAATAAAATCAAACAAGCAAAATCGCTGTCTCTGATTAATCCGAAGGGTAAGAACTCACTTCATATAGCTAATTTGCTGTTCTTGCTTCTTAAGTAAGATTTATCATCACTAAATTGCACTGCAATAAAGATAGAAACCAATTACCTTTGAGACAGAAGACATTAATTTTATTTTCCTTTCTTAAGATAGAAAAATACCAGGATCACTAAGGGAAGTTTTAATTATCGAAGAAAAAATTTATAAGACTAAATTAAACTTCGGCTTCGGTGAAATTGAATGATGTATTAGCAAATTAGCAATTGAATGATGTGTCCAAGCCATCAAACATTTATGCCTCTCATTCAGGAATTATTTTTAATTGGATGAAAAACATAATTTGCTTTTAAAATACTTTTAAAATGGACTATTAACAACAAATAATGTTGATTTTCTAAGACTCTCTTATAATTATTCGGAAATTGTAAAACAAACTTCGAATAATGTTTAGAAGCAATAAAAAAAAATATTATTAGTTTTTAAATAAGCTTCTGTGATTTAATTCAAATTTTGGAGAGAAAAAAAAAAGAGAGAAGATAAAAGAAAGAAAAACTTTGATCATGTTTTTGATCATCTCTTATTTTTTTTTCTATTTTTTAATGTTTAAAATATTAAGTTGCAGTTTCACAATTAGTTGGCCTATTTTGGCGAGAGTGGTTTTGCACATATTTAACTCCATCACTGTAAATTCCCGGCACACAATGGGAACACATTCGGAACACTTTGATTTAAAAAAAGTGTTACAGTTATCTTAATGTACGGAAATGTGTTCCGAATATGCTTCATGCAAAATTGCAATATGCAAAATTCGTAATAACGTTAGTAATAACAAAAAAAAAAATATTCCTTTTTTTTCCTTTCAAAAAGTTTAAAAACTAGTTTGTAATATAACTAAATGTAATATAAAAACATCTAAAGTAATATATTTTCTTTATATTGGAAAAACAAATCCCCAAAAATGCCTAGATATAAGCAGTTGAATGTACAAAACTCCCTTAATCTTGCTTTTATATTTCTTGAAAAATGGGAAGTTACTGCCATTTTTTTTTTTTTACCTTTTCCTTCAATAAAATCCAAATAAGTGCTTGAACCCTATAAAATATTAGGATTTATGGTACTCATGTATGAAACGCACAGCTTTACATGGTACCCACAGCTTTACATGTCATGGAAATACCAAATAAATGAAAATGTTCCTTCTTCAGGTGTTTTATTTCAAAATATATTAGCTAATACAGTAGTATTTTTTTTTTATTTATAAAATAGATATAACAAAATTTAAATGAAAATATATGTTACTACCTATATAATTTTTTTTATGCAGCCATATAAATATCTGCATAGCTGGAGAAATGTAATACGGATTTATTTAATCTTGGTTTTATATTTCTCGAAAAATGGTGCCTTGTTGCTATTTTTTTTTCCTTTTACTTTCAATAAAATCAAAATAAATGCTTGAACTGTATAAAATATTTTGATTTATTGTACTCACGTATCAACAGCTTTTCATGTTATAGAAACATCCAATAAATGAAAATGTTTCTCCTTCAGGTGTTTTATTGCAAAATACATTAGATACTAAAAAAGAAAAAAAAAAATACCGAAGTCTCCTTTTTTCACGTATAAAAAAGTGTAATAAAATTTAAATGAAAATATATCACTACCTATATATGTATATATATTTTTTTCTGTGCACTCATATAAATATCTGCGTAACTGAAGGAGGTTTATTTCGTTTGGATATTAATAAGTTTTCGATCCAAATAAAAAGTTTTTTAATTTAAATATACGTTTCGCCTTTCGCCACAGGCTGTTTTCCCTTGCAGAAAAGTGTAAAAGATACAACATGTATCCTTAACAAAACTTGTCGCTCAAGATGCATACAGTATTTTCGTGTAATGCATTATGCATGAATAAAAATTTATTTATATATACTTGATTTTTTTATTTCTTGAAAAATGAAACTTTCAACTGTTTTTTCTTTCTTTTTTAATGACATCCAAAATATCATCTTGAACAAAGTTAAATCTTAAGATTCATTCTAGAACGATATGAGCAGCTTTACATTTCATCGAAATATCAAATAAACGAAAATACTTCTCCTTCAGGTGTTTTATTGCGAAATATGCGAAACAGGAAAGCTAATAAACGAGAAAGATTTCTCTTTAGATAGAAAATAAATGTAACATAATCCTAATAAAAAAAGCTATCACTGTGTATAAAAAATATTATATGTTAGTAGTTATATAAATATATACATAATTGAGGGAGGTTTTATTTCGTTATTGGAATATGTATTTGCTTTCGATTTGAATATAACTTTTTGTAAAAGAACTAAATTTATTAATTTTCAATTTCATTTTGTTGAAGTTCTGTAAAACGTTTACTTTTTTTTCGATTAAAATCTAAAAAAATCTATTTTAAAAATTTTTGAAAGAGTTCTTTTTAACACTTTCCAACATAGCTCAAAAGTGCTTATGAATTCAGTTTGTCTGTCCGTCTGTCTGTCTGTCCGCGCTCTAACTCGCGTAACTACAGTCGGATTGCCACGTAATTGATAATATGGTATTGAGGTTGATCATAGCATGTTAGGTATTGAAAATGAGTAGCATAGATTACAGGGACAATCAAAAGAATTTCGATGCATTATACGGTCAATGAAGAAAAATCGTTTTCAGTGCATTTTAATAATGTTGCACTGTTTCAATCATAACAAAATCGATATTCGCCAATGCGGTAGACGACAACATGTTTTCTATAGGGTATAGAATAAGTAGCAATTGTAATTCGTTTACAGGGACACCCAAAAGTATTCTGTTACATTACGGTCAATGCGGAAAAATCGTTTAGAGTCACAGCATACAGTTACAACAACAGTTATACAACACACATTTTAATGATGTCACACTATTTCCAACATAAGGAAATTTATATGCGTCACTGAGGTGGCTGAAAACATGTTTTATAGAGAATAGAGTAAGTAGTATTTATAGTTCGTTTCCAGGAACGCACAAAAGTTCTCTATTGCATTAATATCTATGGGAAAAAATCGCTTACAGTGTATTTTAACGAAATTGATATACAATACTGAAGTGCACTACAGCATGTTTTCTGTAGATTTATTGAGTGCGTAGAATATTTCTTTTATTTACAGATACACTCAAAAGATTTCGGTTACAGAAATGAGCCGGATTTAAGTTTGCTGGATTTAAGTTTTAAGCTGCAGTTTAATATGCATTTAAAATGTTTATTTTTTGAGTATTATGAGGTTTGTATTTCATATACAGGGTTGCACGATATAGATTTCGCACACATTTCCGGCTATGAGCAGCAATTCCCGAAAATAAATTTATACTGTGTTGTGGTTATTTTTTTTTATGTTTATTTATAGATATCTCACTTCATTGTATGAACAAAAATAACCTTTCTTAACAATATTCCGATAGTGTTGGAAAGTGCTTCATAATTTATGCCGTGGTGCATGATTTTTCGATTTTTCATTCTTGTTTATTATCAAGCAGTCTGTCCGGCTACCCGGATTAAAAATGCCAGCTATACTGTTTGGTGTACAACGTAGATTGAAATCACTAATAGATATTTTGCATTTAGCATATTTTCTTAGATTGCCCACCAACTGCACAAAAAAAAAAAAAAGCATTTTTGGTACTTTTCTATTATCCGTATGCAAGCGGTGCAAAACATTTTCGCTATTTATAACAATCTCTGTGATTCTGAATTTTCGGTGTTTAAGCGTGTAGTTCGTTTACATATCTGTTTAAATTCGTGTTTTATTCATTTATCTAAACTTATAAAAGATCATGTCCTGATGACTGTGCCTCAAATCAATGTTCCTAGGACAATGAAATTCGGAAGACATGTTTGATACACAATATAGGCACCCACTAACAAAGAATTTTTGAAAATTCCCCCTCTAAAGGGTTAAAATTAGGGGTCGAAAGTTTTAGGTCATTTCGCCAGATCTCAGCAACAGTTTTAGGTAGGAGCGTAAAATTCAGGATGACAAATCAAGTAACAAGCATAGTTAAACAAGCATTTCAGCGATTTTAGAAATTCAACCACTAAGGGGGTTAAATGGAGGGGGGTCGAATGTTTTAGGTGTTTTCGCCATACTTTAGCAGCAGTTTTAGGTAGGAGTGTGAAATTCACCATAACAAATCTACTAAAAAAATAGTTAAAAATGTATTTCAGCGATTTTAGAGTTAGCGATTTTGTTATCAACATCGGTTATGAACCCGATTATGGAAGATTGAACGAATAAGACAACTGTTTCATGATTTTTTACTATATATTGTGCGTGACATTTTCCAAAAGAAATACACTGACGTAAATCTTTTTTTCTTCAGATAATGATATCCATACCACTTCTAGCTTATAATCCTGCATCAGGTCGGGTAACCCGTTTTTCCGAACCTCACCCGGCCCGAGCTTCAGTTTGGGTCGGGTTGAAGCTAATTTTCTTTCTTTTGCGGTTCGGGTTGACGTTAATTGTTTCGGGTGAGTGTTGAGTTTTGATATTTAAGGGTTAACACGTTTCGGGTTAGCACGATTTTTCAAAAGAAAAACTAGCATATTCTTTCGTACGAAAAACTATATAGTTGAATATAAATGAGCACTGACTTCTACCAACTGAACCACTTGGGAACGATACTCAGCCTGAAACTTTTTCACCATAACATGTTGGCAAGGCTACAAACGCAGCACAAACGCAGTACTTTTTCACTATGTTGGCTATACGCCTATTAAGCAATTTAAAAAAAAAAAAATTGAATATTATGAATGCAAGGCGCGAGAAATTTTCTCTGGAAAAATTTCCAAGTATTAAAATATGAATTTATTTATAAATGAGTTTTTACATGTTTATTTTTCTATATAAAACATAAAATTGATATTAGAGAAATGATTGTACACTTTTTTCTAGCTGGGCGAATTTTTTTTCTGATTTGGGTCGAGTTCGAATTAACTTTAACTAAAATTTAATTTTAAATTAATTTTAAATTTTATTTAGGAAAGTTAACCCTTTTTATCCTGACGGTACTTGTAAGTACCACTTTAACCCCTTCGCGACGAGCGTCTTTTACAGAATTTTTAATCTTTTACCACCGGATTTTCAAAACAGAAATTTTCGTCTAATTGAATCGCAGAAATGCTATCATTAAATAAGGCAAAACTTACAATAAAAAGTTACTGGTGGGAATAATCAAGGATTCTGAGCATCTTATGCGTCACGTATACGTGTCGCTCGTCCCCAAGGGGTTAATAAAACACCTATATATTCGTAATATGACCGTTTTTCCTAACGGTATTCACAATGGCACAAAGAGTGTATTTCTGACAGCAGGCAGGAGATGGCAAATTCAAGCACATATCCTCTTTCTTTGCATTGTAGGGATTTTACATTTGCCACGCTACATTCGAAATCTATTTTGCAATAGGATTGACATGCATGTTGTTCTTCATTTGAGTAATTTTAGCGGTTTATTACCGGTTATTTAGTACTATGATTTTCTATTGTTTTCTATACTCTACAGGTGACCATTTCCTATATTTTATTTGAAGTTTACTATTTGAAATTTACTATTTTATTTTATATCATAGGGTAAAAAATGTATGGTGGTTACAGTTGCCTAATTAGCCAATAAAACACTATAAAAATTATTTTCCTCTTTCCTATGTTTATTCTGCACCAAAACTTATCCAATGATGCAAAAATACAATTAGAAAGTAGCTGGAAAATTAATTCAGGATATAAAGGGTTAAGAAAAAGAAATAAATAGAGAAACTGCAGTTATTTTTAATCAAAATGAATACCTTCTCAGTTAAAATAGAAATCTTCCACGGATGGTGGTGCCAAATGCGAGTGGATGGACTAAATGCCACTAGTATTACCGTTGAAGCTTTCGTTACTTAACTAAATCATAAAAAATAGCGTTGTTCATCTTACTTTGTTTTTGAAACGAGACACTTGAGAAACATTAAAGTCTTCTGTGAAGAACACGTTTGCACTCTTTACGCATTTAGGAACGCCTCCAAACTGAAAACTACCTCGAAAATTAAGAAAGATTTCCTTAGGAATGATAGATAAGAAACACGTTTACTAAAATTTCCTACACAAACTAAAAGAACAACAATAACATTATATTTTTAATTACACATTTAATTTCAGTCTGCAAAAAAAAAAAAAGGTGAAAATAAATTTTCACTAATTTTGAATGATAAGTTAGTGATATATACTTAAATTATTTTTAAAATGTATCGTAATGAATCTTGAAGATAACAATTTGGAAATTGTACATAAACGTGCCATAGGAGGTGCGTTCGTTTTATAATTAGTTCCACAATGTAAAAAACTCATTCTTATTATTTCAGTGAAATGAATTATATCGTCTGCTATGAACGAAATGAGCATGTCTTTTTTTTCATATTACGTATGCCACATTTACAAATGCGAATTTTTTTTTGTCGACACCAGACAGCACTGCAACATTCACTATGGAGATCTTGCTGTGCGAATGATTACCTCCATGGTTTAATAATTTTATGACTCATAATGAACGAATCTCGTGTGTTTATTGACTCTAATGGATTGAGATATTCGGCTGTTAACCTAATTTTCACTGAAGTTATCTCAGAATCTCTACATTTTTTAAGGTTACTCATCACTCAAGCAAAAAGTTTTTTTGCTTTTTTTTTTTACTTTTATGCAATTTTATTCGAAAAAATAATTTTTAACAAAAATATCCACCTGGCATATAGAAAAAGATGTGATTAGCCCATATTTGTTTTCCTCGGTCACATGACTTGCGTTTTTATTATATAGATTACGTATGATAGGATTTAATAGAATAAAGAAAACTTTTATTAATATCTTTTTATGTTTTGACTCGATTTTCATAAAATTTGAAATGACTCGACAAAATTCTGCAACGATAATATATATTAAATTTCGAACCATTCGGTTGGGTAGTTTTTGTGTTGTTATACGCGGACGGACGGTCAGACAGACAGACGGACGGACAGTAAGTTTAAAAACATTCCAGATGACAGCCTTTTCCTTATAAAGATTGTCTGCCAAATCAACAAATTTTTTGAATGCAACAATAACTGAAATTGTAGTTGATGTTTTGGAAGCAAAGAACGGGCCAGCAGTAGAATCCGAAAGCGATTATGAACAAAAGGAACCTCCCAAACCTATTGTTACAAAGAAAGAATATATTAGTGAATAATTAATGAATATATTAATGAACTAAGGAGCTGTATTTCGACTTTGAATGACGCTACAGATAGCGAATATAACACATCGGCTGATAAGTCCCCGGTCTGGCACACAGATGGCGGTGCATTCGCCGAACCGATGCTTTTTTTTTAGTAAATACTAACTTTTAAAAGGTAGCAGAAAAATGTCATGACGATTCGCCGTGTGGATAAAACGTTAGAGTGGTTTTAGTTGAACGACTTTGTTGATAAACAAAAAAATGGATAAACGAGAATTTCAAGAATTGTTATTTGATGGGAAAAAACACCGTTCAAACAGAAGTTTGGCTTGATAAGTGTTATCCGGACACTGCACCAAGTAAATCAGCCATTATTGACTGGTTTCCTGAATTTAAACGTGGTCATACGGACACCAGTGATGCACCACGCAAAAGAGGTGATTACTAGGGAAAACATCAAAAGAGTCCACAAAATCGTTTCGGGGAACCGTAAAGTGAAGTTGCAGGAGATAGCTCAGATTCTGAAGATATCCAAGGAACGTGTAGGTTTTATTTTGAATGAACATTTGTATATGAAAAAGCTGTTGTCAAAATGGGTGTCGCGCGTGTCGACTTTTGACTAAAAACAACAATGAGTCGATGATTCTGAGCTCTGTTTGGAGCTCTTTCGTTATAAAATTATGTTATTTATTATTAAATTATTATTATTAAATTATTATTATTAAATTATTATTATTAAATTATTATTATTTATTATTAAAGTTATGTTATTTATTAAAGTTATAAATTTATGTTAAAAAGTTGTGTTTTCTTTATTAGACCGGGACCTTATCACCCCATGTGTTTGTATGCTATATTCCTTAGTGGAAACAATTTGATTTCAGAAAACTGACATTAAACAAAAATAGATGTGAATTTTTGTAAGGGAATTATATATGGGTATGTACTGAATTGTAGAATTATAAACACTGCGTAATATACTTATACTTACATTACTTTCCTTAATTTGTCATCCATTTTACGAATTCTAATTCTTATTCTACTAATTTATATAATTTATAACATAAACTTAGTAATAGGTATACTCACTATATAAACATTTGGAATTCTTTTTTACATGTAATATTAAACTCAGCTTAGTACGTCATTTTTAAGCGGACTCGAGAGTGACGTACTATCAAGGTTTGGCTGTATTAAAAATAATTTAACAAAAAAAATCGATTTTCATCATGTCCATAATATTCATTATGAGATTATCAATAAGCTTAGTTCGAGACATGAAAGAATATTAAGCAAAGAGTTTTTACATTAAAGAATAAGAAAAATGAAAACAGTAAACCTTTAGAATCCCTTATTTATTTATTTTGATTTGCTCTAAAAATGTTATTTGCAATTATCGTTAATAATTGAAATTTCGGCAATCAATTTGCTCAGAGAAAGAGTGAAATAACTCAATTCTAAATTCTTTGGATGACAAAAATAATTTTACTCGTTCCTAAGAGAAGTGATTAACACTGAAAAATAATTCTTTATTTCGTAATAATTAAAAGATTAAGGAATTTGTTTGGGGTTGGAATAGGGGGGGGGGGGGGAGTGAACGATGCATTAGGAAAGACTTGAGTATCTAATTTTTATGCGAAGTTAAATTAAGCAATTATAATAAAAGAACAGACTTGTACTACTTAAGTTAATTAACACAGATATATTTAGTTTTTAAACACTTGATGTTTTAATTAGCAAGGGCGATGCAAATTTTCTCTTTTAAACATTTTCTTGTAACATAAATCTTAAGTTTGTACACGGAATCCCTAACTTTAAAATTCATTAACTATATAATAAATATAAACTTGGAATAAGTGATAATCTTATCGGATAAGTCATAAATTTAATTTATAATAATTAAAAACCAAAGTTAATTTTTTGCCAATAGATGGCGTTGAGCTATTTCAAACAGTAAAAATGCTGAAATTAATTTGGAAATTTCAAAATACAAACAATTGTCTTCGCGTTTAAATCGTTATATAGAGCATAAGACAGATAAATTGTCATTTTGAGCATTCTTATTCTTCAAAATATCGCAGTGCCATCTATTGACGAAATTTTTAACTATTTTTAAAAATACTGTGCGCAAATCTTTTGAGCTGAGATGATACGTTTATCTTTTTGAACATAAAGTATTTATGATAGGCATATAATTTATTTCATGTTTATATTTATTATAGTTAATGAATAGCTGAATTTTAAAGCCTTTATGAAACTCACTGAACTTTTCTATAAATCTATAATTCTATAAAACTTCGAAAATTCTGATTCTGAATATTTATTTTATATATCGTTGAATCATAACAATTCAAATCTATTCCATTCTATCTAAATCTCTCAAATCACAGTCAGCTTAACCTTGGAAAATTAGAAAACTTCTGCCGTTGTTATGATAATAATCTTTACGACAACGTCAGCTGTAATTTATAAATTAAGAAAAATATCTGAAAACTTTCATCAAATAGTCATCAGGTTTTCTAAAATAAATTTTATCTCTATTGGAATTTTATCTCTATTTGTAAATTTCGTTGTTCACAAAAATATGTGGTAATTGTTTCTTTTCCAAGAAACTGCGTTGTTTAAAAAGATGCACTTGAAATCATTTTGGAAGGATTTTAAGAAAATAGTAAATTCTCGTTATATCGAATTTCTGGAGACCACCCGTTACATTCGTTATACTGACAAATTCGTTAATGTAAATTTCCAATGTAGTGTTTAAAAAAAAAATTGCACGTATATTGAATAAAAATATATGTTATTAATATTATGTTGAATTTCGTTTAATATGGAAACATGCTAGTAAATAATAAATGTACAGTAGGAGAAGGTCGGGTAAAATGGTCACCCTAAGGTTTTGTGATTTTTTGTTACCCCTTAAAATACATATACATAACTGACAATTTGCATAGAACTAGAGTGACTACTTAGAAGTGTAAGGGTATTTAAAAAAAATTTTTAAATAATAAAGTGGAAGTGAGAATTTGGATTTTCCCAAAAAGATCAAAATGGCCACTTTGCCCTACAGGTGTAAAAAATATTGAAAACACTATTTAAATGATTAGAACATCTTTATTGTCATAATACATTGCATGAAATATAATGGAAGATTAAAAATGGTATGAAAATCCATTAAATGTTTGAGAAACCCGTATAAAATTTTTTAAACACTGCATTTTTCGCAAATGAACTCTACGTCATCTTCTTGGCGAAGCGAACAGGCGTCATGAGCCCAGAGGTGACAAACATTGCACCTGATCCAACCTTCATCACTTAATCCAATAAAACGGCCACTACCCTGATCACAGGGTGACCAGTTTGGCCGTTTTTTTATTTCGAAATTTCGCATTCATACTAGAAATTCTCTACAATATTATTTCCTTTATTCAATGACAGACATTTCCTGATTACTTAAAGTAAAAAATTTTCTTCCAGAATTTCCGGTAAGAATTCGAAATACTTGAATGAAAAAAAAGGCCAACCTGGCAAACCTGCCTGACCACTTTGCCCGTTTGGGAGCCATGACAGAAAATGCGTTCTACACTGGAAACTAATGACAGTCAGTGACCACTCACCACCTAATATGAAGCTGAAAACATGCTCTTTCCTTACACATTCAATATATAAATGCAAGTACAACGGGTTATTGTTAATTATATGTAATATAAGTCACTTACCTTAGATCACAAACTTGAAAAACTGGAAAACCCGCTCTAAAATTATAAAACATGGAACCATCTTGTTCAACGACTGTCTGATTACTTACTGCCATCATACGAAATAGTTTTACCACAAACCACACAATACCAGCGCTCTGGTGACGTTATACTGGGTGACCACTTTGCCCACCCTGCCTACCCTGGCCACTTTGCCCGGCCTTCCCCTACAATACTGTTGTGAACTTACCAGTTAGAAATAAGATAATTATTAAGTTAATTAAGTTTCAATACTTTAATAGTAGATGGTATAAAGGAATTATAATTTATCTTACATATCTGGCAGATTAAAAAAAAAAACACCTGCTGACATCTGACGTTAATGTAGCTTAGTTTTTTTACAGAAAATATGAGAATTTTTTTTCTTTTCTAAAGTTGACGATGCATTTTTCCAAAACAAATTGTGTAAAATGTTTTCGGAACATTAATTTTTTGGGATAATTACTTTTTGAGAGTTCCAATATTCTATAGACGCCCTTTTGTTCGTACAACAAATCTTCGGTATTAGATGGACAATCATCATCAGTTTAATTTTCACTGTCGTCTGTGTCTCTTTCATTGAGTTTCCGACGAAAGTTTTCTTCCAAATTTTAATTTTTCAATAGATTTTTTTTTTCTTGCCAATTCAACATTTGTAAAACTAAATGACTATTTCTTTTTAGCCTTTAATAAATTCGTTAATTTGAAAATTTCGTTAATATGAATTTCGTTAAAGAGAATATTTTTATAATGTGAAAGAACAGGACATTTTTTAACAAATCCAAAAATAGTATTTAATTTGAAAAATTTGTTAAAGTGATATTTGTTGTAACGAGATTCTACTGTATTCCTTTTATTAACCGACAATAATCCTCTATTATCTTTTAATTTCTCTAGATTGCAAAAAATAAACACAAATGTTTCTTTTTCTAGCTCTTATTTTACTTAAGATTTATCAAAGTATCCTCTTTAAATTTGATCTTCAACATCTTCCCAGTTACCAACTATTTAGAGAAGCGTTCCTCTATCTTCAGAAATCTCACAAACCAATAAATTTCCGAGATTAAAATATTTTTTTCTGAAACAGAAGAGTTATTTTTTTTTAGCTGCCTGTAATTTTCGGAAACGTTCCGAGTAGTTTTTACAGTTTATTATTCAATTTTCTCAACACGAAATATCATTTTTTCGGATGCTATCCATTCTCAAATAAACATTTTCATATTCAAAAACCTGATTAATAAACAGCCTTAATATTAACATTAAAGTTAACAGCATTAACATTACATTAAAATTTACATTATTTTTGCATGCATTATTTTATCTTGCATGCATAAATTCTGTTATGCAGCTACAAATAGTTGCTTGAGAATTGATAGTGGCGGAAAAACCGATATTCGGGGCAGAGAAAACTGATAATACACGATAAAACTACTCGGAAACGTTTCCGAAAATTACGAGCAGTAAAAGAGATTTTGTTTCAGAAATGCTTCTTTAAATCTCGAAAATATATTGATTTCAGGGGCTTCTAAACATAAAGGAACGCTTTTCGAAATCGTGAGTAACTCAAAAAAAATTATATTTGTAAAAAAAAAAAGTAATAATAATAATAATAATTTAACAAATTACAATAACCATTGGGAAAATGGTCCGAAAAATTAAAAAAAAAAGTACCTTACTTTTGTTTTATAGCGCCCCCCACAATTATGATTTTGCCAAGGTTGCAGTTATGAGTCTGCAAAGCTTATATATGCGTACTACGCATATATATATATGTTCCAAACACTTCTATATGTGCCATGTACGTCATTATACACATATTATTTACGTCTTATATGCCATATATACATCATATACACATGTCATATATATACAACATATATGCATTATATATGACTATAACTTGGTCACATACGTCAAGAAATGTTATATATATATATATCATATATTATTATAATGTCATACATGCTTTATAATTTGGCGATAAATCTTGGTCGCTTGGCGATTCATCCTTGGGGGGCGCTATAACACGAATGTACCAAATTTACAATATATTAATGAAAACAGAAACAATTAAAGTTGAAGACCACTTTTTTGCTTTATAAGACGATTTCTCATCCGACGTCAATTTTTGAATTCGGCTTTTTTTCATATCTGATAATTTGTATTTATCCTTTTTGTAACTTTAATATTTTTGTAACGATTTTCTGCATTTCTATTGCTTATTCAAAGAAAAATTCTTCTAAAGTTACAGAATTTCGTTAAAAATTCTTCTAAAATTACAAAATTTCGTTAAAAATGCTTAAAAAAAAAGAAAATGACAACGTAACGACGCCAAATTAAGTGACGACGTTAAGAGGTCCATTCTCGACTGAAAACAACAACCATTTTCCCAATGGTTAAAAATACATGCAAGCTAGATTAAGAAACATTTGTCTTTTTTTTATAGGTTACACTTAAAAAAAAATGTTTTTAAATCTAAAAAAATATAATGTAACCACGAACGAAAATATACAATAACCTCTCCCAAGATTCCCACGAATCGAAAAAGCGTTCTTTATCTTTAGAAACCTCAGAAACGAATATATTTTCAAAATTTAAAAAAGCATTTATATTTTTTTTTTCTTTACTGCCACTGAATTTTAGAAACGTTTCCGTGTAGTTTTTATAGTGTATTTTTATAGTATTAATCAATTTTATCAAACGGAATATTAGTTTTTAAAATGCTATCAAATCTCAATTAAACATTCTCAGCTGCTTAATTGAGTTTATATATACATGAGTAACAAATAATTAATTCATCATGTTTGTCTGTAAAACATTTTGTTGAACATGAAAATTTTACAGTCTTCTCGTTCTGGACCTCTGAACTAAAGACACAACGAAACAAACTCACAGCGCTAAGGAGAAAGATTAAACATCTACGAGAAACACACGGAAACACACCTTATTTCGAAAACCTTGGCTCTCAGTACAAAATACTCTCATCAAAATTCAAGAGAAGTGTTCAGGATGCCAGAGTCAAAGCCTGGCGGAATTTCTGCAGCAATCAATCAGAACTTTTTGGCACGGCACAAAATTCTTTTACAGGAAATATCTTCACACCAGACGAAATTAAACTTGACCTTCCACCCTCCATTTCATCCAGGCAAGCAAATATGGAGCACCTAACTGCAGCACTTTTCGGACCATCCTCGTATCCCAACAATGACAATTCAGACCTCAAATTTTCGACACCTAATGATAAACCCTTTTCTAAAGCTGAAGTAGCATCTGTTTTACATACATTTAATGATAAAAAAGCCCCTGGCCCAGACTGCGTGGACTTCAAAATTTTAAAATTAACTTTCAAAATCATCCCAAATTTGTTCACCAGATGGGCCAATCTGTGTCTCAAACACAATTACTTCCCTCAAACACTGAAGCAAGGTAAGGCCGTCTACTTCCTGAAAAAAGGAAAGAATGCCTCAGAACCCACATCCTATAGACCTATTTGTCTCCTACCAACTCTGGGGAAGCTGCTAGAAAAACTACTAGTCACACGACTGGTGCACTTCATGGAGACGAATGGCATCTTGCATCATAGGCAATATGGGTTCAGAGAGGGTCGGTCATGTGACAAGGCCCTTTATGACATTCTTACCACTTGCAATGAGACTACACCTCACTTGTTTCACTAGACATAAAAGGTGCTTTCGATAATGTAGAATGGAGGACATTATCCAGCAACTAATTGAAATTCGCTGCCCGGCTAATATAGCTGGAACCATCGCATCCTACTTAAGCATTCGTAGCATTATGATCAATTGGGGTTCAGGCACTTCCATACATCAAATCGAAAAGGGATGTCCCCAAGGCTCCTACCTTGGCCCAATACTTTGGTTACTCATAGCTAACATAATTCTAAAACAGCTAGAATCTAGAGGCTTCATTCTCTTTGCCTTCGCTGATGACTTCAGCTTTATTTTCTCGGACAGGCGGCGCATGGACTTGGAGGCAATGGCGGCTCAAGCCCTCCCCGTATTCTGCCAACTGCTAACAAACCTCAACCTCCAGCTATCAAGCCAAAAATCACAAGCAGTCACATTTTCCAAACCACGCAAACTTGAACAGAAACCAATCATAAGTGTGAACGGGGTTAGTGTCGAGCATGTCTCACACCTCAAACTTCTTGGCCTCACCATAGATGAACACCAAAGCTGGACGGAACATATCAACACCCTCAGGATTAAAGTAGGAAAATTACATTTAAACGCACGTAAACTAACGTAAAAATCCTGGGGAATAAAGCCAACAATGTTAAAAATCTGGTACCACACAATAGTGAAGCGGATAATTTTCTACTGTGTGGGCGTCTGGGGAGGTAACATCACGCAAGCCGTGAAGGACAAAATGACCTCGATGCAACGGCTCTTTTTGGTGCAAATTGCTCGAGGGTACAGGACAATCTCAACGGACGCACTCACAGGAATAACAGGTATCCCTCCCATAACAATAACACTCCAATATGAATACCAGAAAAACAGGATCACACACCTAGAACATGAACCAACGTGTGCAGCACTATTTCCACAAATACAACTACAGAGTAAGGTTCCCAGCTGGAGAATACATCCCGCTACACAGCTACTCTCCCTGCTGCCTGACCATTTTCACTGATGGGTCACGCACGGAGACTGGCGTGGCAGCAGCATTCTGTGCCATGAAAGGCGAGGTCGTGATCCATATGTGGGCCTGCAGAATCGGTGATAACAACACTGTCTTCCAGGCTGAGCTGTTCGCGATTCTGCGGGCATTGGAATGGATTGTCTCTAACCCAACAGTACAATTTTACAGGCTATATTCAGACAGCCTCTCCAGCCTACAAGCAATCTTTACTCACCGCACAAAACATCCCATTGTACTCCAAATAAAACTAATTTTAAAAGACCTTGCATGGCGAGTAGCCCTGGGCCATGTGAAGGCACACATTGGCATTGCTGGCAATGAATTAGCTGATAAATTGGCAAAAGAAGCTACGGGAAGCACAAATATTGAACTTTCCCTCCCTGTTCCCCCAACCTACATTAGAGGGTTTTTAAAGTCTAAAATCCTTCCCCAGTGGCAGGACCACTGGGATTACTCGGTTAAAGGTCGACATACCCACAAATTGCTCCCTTTTGTCTTCCGAAACCTGCTTAACCTCGCCCCCACACCTCAGCGTTCCTCACAGGACATGGTCCATTCCCTACTTACCTCAAATATTGTAAACGTGCAGCCTCCAATGTGTGTCCATGTGGCCAGCGGGGCTTGCCTTCTCATTACTATTTTGACTACCCACTGACCGTTTCCTGGCATCTCAGATCTCCCGAAATTCCCCCACCGTCTTGGCTAACCAATATTCTAACAAGACCAATCTTACTAAAAATAATTAAAAAATATTTTTAATTTCTTAATTGACTTATCGAACTTAACAAATTAAGTAACCAACTCTAGCTTTTATCAAATTTTAAACTAAACATATTAAATTCTTAACCACAAATCAATACTGTAATTAATCTTCCTACCCTCCTTCTCCTGACTTTTCCTTATTTTGGCTCTACCTTGTCAGTGTTTGAGCACCTTGCTGTGCTCTCCTCGCAGTCTTTAGAAGCGGCCCCATCTCTCCAACGCAACAACTTGTGGCGCCGTCTGTCGCGTGGGAACTGAGCTTCTCAGATTCCGGCGCATCATTATTATCCAAGGACCGCCTTGGCCGTGAACTGTGTGTCATGACGCAGGAGCGCTAAGGACTGTTCACCTACAAGTTCTTCATCACTGCACCTGCCGCTGTCTGTCGCGAGGGAGTGCAGGCTCCAGCGGTTCAGGCTTTTTCCAGTTTCTTTTTCTTTTTCTTTTTTTTTTTTTTTTTTAGCTTTCTTGCCTGCCTCTTGTCGCGCTTAGGCTTGTCTGGCAGTGCCGGCCTTTGGCCTAGTTTGTATTTTCTTTCTTTTGTTGTTGTTGTTGTTTGGGCCGTTTGCGCGTGCGCTGGCGGTCTGGCCGTCGTGCCTTCCCTTCCGCCGGTGGCTGGAATCACCCACAACGAATCACCGCGTGCCGGGGAACATCCCGGGGGAGGTGCTAACGCTCTACGGCCTGGCTTTGCTGGGCCGAGTGGCCTCCCTTAGGCATTCAATCTACTTTATATAATGCCTTATTTAATGACAAATAAGTAAGGCAAATATTACTATTTCAAAAAAGTTGTACAGCAGTCAAGGAATTTTTTTTAACCCTCTAAGCGTGTGGAACGTAATATTCCGTTCACTAAGCTCCAGGTTTCACTGCAATATATGCAATATTTAAGATAATATAATTCTATAGATTTAATGAATTTTCAAAACATTGAAGTATGATTAATACTCTCAAGGGTTACATTCATATTTGTATTTAGGTTTTATTTATAATGCTGAAAGAATCATATTTTTTTAGCATTTAAAACAAAATGCAGAGAAAACAACATTACAATTTTACCCTTTTTCAAAACGCTCAGAGGGTTTTAAGGAATTAATTCTCAGAACAAATGTGTTAATAGAGATACAGTAAGCTGTAGAGTAACTTAATTTATTAATTCCAGAAGCAAATGTAATTTTTCTTAACGTTTTCGTTAAAGATAAATCTTCAATTTTGTCTTTATTTTTTATAAATCAACTTGGGAATATCATTACTTAATTAATACTCAAATTGAATTATGAAAATTTCAGGCTATTCTATTACATACAAATCTCCCAAATGAGAGTTAGTTTAGACTAATAATTTATGAAAGTTCCTACAGTAGTTATGATACTGAGCCTCTGACAATTTTAGTACTTAAGAAAATAATAATGAAAGTCTTAGAGTTTTCATCAAACAGGCATTAGATTGCGTAATATAAATTTCATTTTTACTGAAACAAATAGCTTACGGAATTCCCTGCCCACAAAGGGGTATGTCATTGTAATTTCTTTTTCACCAAATTGCGTTGTTTGACGGGGAATTCAGAAAATCTTTAAGAGTGGATTTCGGGAGCTTCCCTGTTAAATTTTCATTTCCCGAAGGCCTTTATAGAAATAATTACTATTACTCCATCGAAATTCTGTTAAAATTATAAATAAAACTTTTAGGCACCAAATTTTACTTTCCGAACACATACACTAAGGAAAGTATTGTAATCATAATTTGTGTGTGTGTGCATAATACTTATCAGTTAAAAAAAAATAAAAGTTAATAAAAATGTTTTGAAAAAAATTACAGCTTTAAAAAAATTGAAGTTAATAAAAATGTTTTAAAATTTCAAGTTAAAAAAATACCTTAATTACAGTGCCTAGAATACATAGTGTGGAAAACGGCTACAAAATAGTACTAAAAAATTTAACCCGATAAATATAGAACGATGCTGAAAAGATAACGTGTCGATCGCAACGACATCTTCTAGTACTGGCGTAGACAGGGTGGAGGTCCAGATGGTTTGAATACCACTAATTTTATAAAAAATAGTTTTGCCTTATCTAATTGGGGGATTTTCTGCGATATCGAAAGCGAAGAAAACGTTATAATATTACTGGTTTCCAGAGCATTTGGACCCTCCTCTCTGGCTACGCCACTGTCTGCTAGCTCTTTTTAACGCAAACATTGTATACGAATCGACTGAGAAAACGTTTCAGCTTGTGGTAAATATTTTAAATAATTAAATTATACCCCATTTCCTTTGATTTGGATAGTGATTTTCATAAGCTTTGAAAATATGAAAGATATCGAACATGGCCAAAAAAACGTGATACGCATTCTTTTGTGCCTGGTTGCAGTGCTCGATACAAGACAGCAAACTAGAAACTATCCCTATTAAGCATACCGAAGGATGAATCTCTGCTAGAAGAGTGGAAAATATTAATTGCCTGACATGATAAAAAACTAACTTCAAAATCAGTCACACCTGAAATATACACTTACCAGAAGATTTCATTAACAGAAATTATGTTCATGTTGTCAATAGTGAAACGGTTACTTTTGCTAGAGGTAAATCTATTTTTAAAGCAGATGTCGCTGCAATCGCCCTAATATTGTAACGCATCGTTGCACGTTTATCGACTACAATTCTTTAGCACTTTTTCAAGCATTACCAGTTTAGCTTTTTCTAAATTTCTAAATTTCGCATTTATACCAGAAATCAGATTGGGTACCGCATCAGATTTTCGAGTTTTACTATTTCGAAGGAGAAAACGTTAATTTTATTTAATGGTACAAATTCTACGATTAAATAAGACATATTACGATTCGTAAATGTTGGTACTCAAATAATAGGAAGGTTTGGCATTTATATTAATGTAGTATTTCAAAAATTCTAAATTTTGAGTATCCCAAAAATGCAATCAATAAATCTACTAAACCTCTAAAATCATTTATTTGTCTATTTTTTATAGTTCTAATAACATTCTTTGCAATTCTCTTGAGTAACTGGAATGTTGGAAATCAATTAGCTTAGAGAAATATATAATTAATTCAACTCCAGATTCTTAAGACTGCAAAATAATTAACTTCTTCCCTAGAGAAGTGGTTAATACTATAAAATAATCCTTTAAATTCGTAAAATAAAATGCCTTGGGCTAACTGAATGATATGTTAGGAAACATTTGCGCATTTAATTGTAAAGTACTTTAAACTGAACAGTTGCAGTTAAGGAGAACGCTTGTACTTAATGTTCATTAATAGAGATATGGTAGGCTTTAGAGCAACTTCATTTATTAATTCGAAAGGTTAAAATTTTCTTTAGCGATAAATCTTTAAATTGCCATTTGTTTTATAAATCAACTTGGGGTTATCAATATAATTAACACTCAAATTAAATCATGAAAAATTCAAGGTTTTACAATAAATTAGATACTACCCGTCAATATGTGTCGGTAAACAACTTGAAAGTTTCATTAGAAAAATGTTTGATTTTTTAATTAGTTGCTTTTAAAGTAATTAAGTATTGAAATCTTCATGAATTGTTATATTTTACCGTTTTTAAGCGATTCTTATATATATATGTACGCGATAGATGGTGCTGTCAGTCCAACCTACTGAAATAATGAAGCGAAAAAATTTCAAGCTTGTAATTTAAAAACTATTATGTTTACTTTTTAGAAGGAGTTTAATTAAAAATATTAATTGAATGGGTAGGGCCTTTATTTTTACTCAGTATTTCAACTTTTTTTTAAAATAGTAATATTTAGCATTTATTATTATTTTTTTTAATTTCTTAAAAACTGCTATTTGCAGTTAACGATTTATAATGTATATTTATTTATTTATTTATTTTTGGTCATACAAAAAATAGCAAAAATTATTGAACAGTTCAATTTGTTTAATCTATAATCTGATGTTAAATCTTTTAATTTAAGTATTTTTAATACAAAATTAGTAACTAAAAAATATATTGTGTTAGGTGCTTTTAATTAATAATAATTATAATGCATTGTGATTTTAAAAAATACAAATCGCATAACTTTTCTCCCTGAAAAAAAATGTAACATTATAGAAATGAATAATCTTATCGCCAGTAATATTACAGAAATCATTTTTTCAGGAGTAGGAATCGAACCCACGCTCTCTTCCAAGAAACAAAAATTAAATATGGCACCTTAGACCGCGGCGTACGTTATACACGGTCGGTGCATAACGTCATGCAACGGCCGTGTATAACGTAGGTCGCGCTCAGACCAGTCAGTTGCCCTTATCGTATACAAATTCACTCTAAAACTAAACACGTTCTGGAATTAATTTTACGCATGCGCAGATCTGTCCATTTTGATCTTAAAAGTTACCTTTCTGTATATGATACCAAACTCTCAAATGAGAATTAGTTTAGTCCTAGAATTCTTATAAGCTTCTGCAGCTGTTATATTTCTTATTTCATGACAATTTCCATTTTATTATTATTATTATTATTATTATTATTATTATTATTATTATTATTATTATTATTATTAAAAGGTAAAATTCTAAAACCTTCATCAAACAACCATTAGATTTTATAAAAGTAATCAGAATAGAGATAAATTACAGTTAAGTAGCCATTTTCTTTAAAAACGGTTCTACGACTGGACTGTTTTCTGCAAATGTTTTACATTGTAGAAAAGCAAATTGCATACACTCAGTATTTCCAAGGGGTATGGAACCACTTTCTTCAGAATAGAAATCTTCGTCCAATAATTTTTCAGCACATTAATAATCTTTATACAATTTAATCGAAAAAATTGTTATATTTTTCTTATATTAAATAAGGCGAAAAATTTTATTCGAAAAATGTAGTAGATCTGTACGCACGCTGGAGAAGTGATTAACACTACAAAATAATTATTTATTTCGTAATAAATGAACGATTAAATAAAATGTATTCTTTGATCAAAGTTAATGATGCATAAGTAAGCATTCACTTATTTAATTTAAATAAAATTTAAAGTAAACAGTTCTAATTAAAGAGCTCCAGGTTCGTTAATGCAGATGTAATAAAGGTTCAGAATACTTTGATTTGTTAATTCGAAGTGCCAAATGAAAATTCTCTCTTTTTCTCAAAATTTTTCTATAAATATAAATGTTCAGTTGCGCACTTTTTTTGATAGATTTCTAAATATCAATATTTCAATAATACTGGCGTTGAATTATAAATATTCCAATACATTTCACTATCTGCCATTCTCCAAAATGAGAATTTGTTTGGATCCAGAGTTCTCAAAAGATTCTTCAGTTGTTAGGATATTGGTTTTATGAAAATTTCTGATATAAATAAAAGAAGTAAGCAAAAAATTTAAAACCTTATTAAAATAGGCATTGGAGTTTTAAAATAAATGTTATTTCAATTCGAGAAAAAAAAATAGCATCCGGAATTCCCTACTTTGATCTAAGTAATTGTAATTTGTTATCCAATAAATTGCTTTCTTTAAAAAAGAACCCTCGAAATCTTTAAGAAAAGATTTCGAGTAGATTTCCATTAGCTTTTCATCTCCGTAGGGTCTATATAGAAATAATGACTATTGTCTATAGCTATGTATATGTGTTTATGCACAATATTTATTTTTTATTAGTAAAGTTTTAATTTTTTAAAGAATTTTTTTTCTAGAAACTTTTTTTTTATTTGAAAAATAATTTTTTTGTTATTGTAAAACTTTTTAAATACCTATAAACTTTTTTTTTGTTAAATTATATATTTTTTAAAAACTTTTTTAAATTTTTGTAAAATTTTACTAAAAACTTACAAATGTTAGGCATAAATACCTAAACATAGATATAGACACTTATGCATACACATACATATATTTACAGACGGACATACATACATTTAAACATACATATAGACACAAACAGACGCAAGTACGCATATTCAAATACACACATACACGCTGTAAAAAAAAAAAGTATCTTAAATTGGCAGAAAAAAACTACCAATTTTTGCGATAGTGAGAAACCGTTTAATTTACAGAAAATACCTATATATTTTCATTCAAAGTTTTTTTTTCTGTAAAAATTACAAAATCCGCATTTTTTTACAGGCAACACCTGTTTTTCTTTAAAACATTTTTTTTTCTATAAAAATACAATATTTTTCTGTCAAAGTTACAGATTTATTTTTTACAGTGAATAAATACAAACATATAAACATACACATAGAAAAACACACACAAAAAAAAAAAAAAAAAAAAAAAAAAAAAAACATTAAAAACAAATCACAGATATGTTGCCAAATGGTTTCGTTACAAAATATCAGTTATATCAACGGTAAAAAAACTTTCATGAGAAAGAGAGTTTTGAGCTTGAACCCTTTTAGTGGATTGTTCCTCTTTCCTTGCAAAATGGGAAATGTCACCATTTCACCTCTTTATTCTTCCTGCTGACACAAAACCCCCAAAATCTTTTCTGTACATAACTGTACATTTAACAGTTAATTCTTGCCATACATTAAATATATCTGCATGTGTTTATAAGAAATCAAATGCACATTCACACATACTGGGGGGGGGGGGTTATAATATAAGTATCTCTATTTGGAGCTGTCTGTAGCTTTAAGGAATAACGTGAATGAAACCAAAATAGGTACACTTACTGTACGAAAAGGGGAATAGAATTAAAAAAAAAAAAACAATTGCAATAATCACCAGCAGATGGCGCTTTTGAGTGTGAAATATAATTTGCAATACAATAACAAAGAATTAAGGCGTAAAACCGGATGACATAACCTAATTTATTGGAAAATGCCACAGTAAATGTGGTTACGCTTTCGCATGGCGGTGCCGATCAAGTTCAGGTTCCACATGGCCATCAAGCTACAGAGAACTCCAAATAGAGATACTTATATTATAACCACCCTGTATATGCGGAATATATGATTTGTTGCTTCATCTCAGTTATAAACACCTATTCTTCCTTATACGTGGTAGAGGTTAAGCGAAAAATTAACGTTCCTGCTTATCATACAGAGCAAACATTCACTCCCGAAACTATAATCAATTTGTTTGCCCTAGGCGAATGTTAATTTACGGAATATATTAGGCTTGATGAAATGATTCCTTGACGCGTAGATTTTCACCGATGCCTCTTATCCCAGTTATTTGATAATGTATTGCTTCTAGTCTGTTTTCGATGGGGAAATTATTCTTAATTAACATTGAAAAATGAATTAGTTTGTGGTTCTTTACTATAATCTATAGATGACCAGAAAGTAAATTTGTAGATATTGGTTAGTGAATGTTTGCTTTTTTTTTGTTTCTTCTTAAATTAAACAATTTTACTGTTTGACTACTGAGTACAGGGATATACTTTTTAAACGGCTTCATAAGAGGAAGCTTCTAGTTTTGGTCATTATGTGTTGTGTGCATGCATGTCTGTACACTTTAAAAACGACATTTTCAAAACTGAGCAAAAAAATACTCAAATCTGAGAATGTCGCATTAGTCAAAATGGCTCCAAATCAAAATGACTCAAGTTTGAAACATGTATAGACTCATAATTGTTTAAAAACAACACAAAATGTCACAAAAACATATATGCATCATTTATTAAAAACTTTTACTTTAGGTGTTTTAAAAATATACAAAACTGCATTTCACATTAAAAACCTAGCGCTTTCGAGCCGTCCTGGCTCATCATCAGGGTTAAAACATCACCACGCAGATACACACAAAAAAAACACACAACTAGTCTGAAACACTGTAAAAACATCAATGTCTGCTGAAGACAAGGTCAAACCATTATAAACAGGGTGGGAAGCATAGGGAGGGATGTGCCAATCTTATTCATTCTTGAACTATCTGTAAAAGCTTATACCATACTTTAGGGATATTGTACGAAACTGAATCATTGCATGTTTTATTTTTCCTGGTTAAAATTTCTATTGATTCACTTATTATTGCTTCATAAAAAGAGGATGTGGGTTTAATAATTTTAGCGTTATCAAAATCTATTATAATCGACTGCTGTTGTTTTAATCTGGAAAGGGCGGTTTTACTTCTATTATACTTGACATCTGCAATATGTTCTTTTAACCGAATTTTAAATTTCCTTAAAGTCATACCAATGTAGTCTTTAACTTTATAAGATTTTATCCTATTTTCAACTATTTCCATAATAACTGGGATTCTATAAATTCCTGCTAAATCTTCAATCGGTATGGGATCAATCTTCTTATGTAGTAGCGCATTCAATTTAACTGGAGGGGATGCTACCAAATTTATTTCATATTTCTTTAAATTATATTTTAATTTTTCATAAAGTTTCGGAATATATTGGAACTTGTAAAATTTAGTTGGTTTTTCTGTTAATTCTTTTTGTTTTTTACCCTGATATTGATATTGACAAATTAACTTATTAATTAACCTCTCTGAAAAACCATTTTCATTTGCTATAATTTTAGACTCATTTCTGAAAACATTCACACACTGAAGAATAAAAACATCATCTGCTCCTATTTGAGTAAGTCCATGTTTCAAAAATGAATGTAAACTGACTTCTATGTGCTCATTTTTGAGTATTTCCATGTTTCCAAAATGAGTTTGAACTGATTTTAATCATTTTTGAGTATGTCCATGTTTCAAAAATGAGTATAAACTTACCTCTATGCGCTCAGTTCTGAGTATGTCCATGTTTCAATATTCTGAGTATTTCTGGTATTTCAGAATTGAAAGCATTGGGTCGTCCTATTTGAAACAAAAAGTTTCATAACAAAATTAAAAAATCTATTTTCTCAAATTTGAAAGTGTCATTTTTCTCAGTGTATGTATGTCATCAATTTTCTCAACATCCACACACTCAAGAATAAAAACATCATGTGTTCATATTTGAGTATGTCCATGTTTCAAAAATGAGTATAAACTGACTTCTATGTGCTCATTTTTGAGTATGTCTATGTTTCAAAAATGAGTATAAACTGACCTCTATGTGCTCAGATTTGAGTATGTCCATGTTTCAATGTTCTGAGTATTTCTGGTATTTCAGAATTGAAAGCATTGGGTCGTCCTATTTGAAACAAAAAGTTTCATAACAAAATTAAAAAATCTATTTTCTCAAATTTGAAAGTGTCATTTTTCTCAGTGTATGTATGTCATCAATTTTCTCAACATCCACACACTCAAGAATAAAAACATCATGTGTTCATATTTGAGTATGTCCATGTTTCAAAAATGAGTATAAACTGACTTCTATGTGCTCATTTTTGAGTATGTCTATGTTTCAAAAATGAGTATAAACTGGCCTCTATGTGCTCAGATTTGAGTATGTCCATGTTTCAATGTTCTGAGTATTTCTGGTATTTCAGAATTGAAAGCATTGGGTCGTCCTATTTGAAACAAAAAGTTTCATAACAAAATTAAAAAATCTATTTTCTCAAATTTGAAAGTGTCATTTTTCTCAGTGTATGTATGTCATCAATTTTCTCAACATCCACACACTCAAGAATAAAAACATCATGTGTTCATATTTGAGTATGTCCATGTTTCAAAAATGAGTATAAACTGACTTCTATGTGCTCATTTTTGAGTATGTCTATGTTTCAAAAATGAGTATAAACTGACCTCTATGTGCTCAGATTTGAGTATGTCCATGTTTCAATGTTCTGAGTATTTCTGGTATTTCAGAATTGAAAGCATTGGGTCGTCCTATTTGAAACAAAAAGTTTCATAACAAAATTAAAAAATCTATTTTCTCAAATTTGAAAGTGTCATTTTTCTCAGTGTATGTATGTCATCAATTTTCTCAACATCCACACACTCAAGAATAAAAACATCATGTGTTCATATTTGAGTATGTCCATGTTTCAAAAATGAGTATAAACTGACTTCTATGTGCTCATTTTTGAGTATGTCTATGTTTCAAAAATGAGTATAAACTGACCTCTATGTGCTCAGATTTGAGTATGTCCATGTTTCAATGTTCTGAGTATTTCTGGTATTTCAGAATTGAAAGCATTGGGTCGTCCTATTTGAAACAAAAAGTTTCATAACAAAATTAAAAAATCTATTTTCTCAAATTTGAAAGTGTCATTTTTCTCAGTGTATGTATGTCATCAATTTTCTCAACATCCACACACTCAAGAATAAAAACATCATGTGTTCATATTTGAGTATGTCCATGTTTCAAAAATGAGTATAAACTGACTTCTATGTGCTCATTTTTGAGTATGTCTATGTTTCAAAAATGAGTATAAACTGACCTCTATGTGCTCAGATTTGAGTATGTCCATGTTTCAATGTTCTGAGTATTTCTGGTATTTCAGAATTGAAAGCATTGGGTCGTCCTATTTGAAACAAAAAGTTTCATAACAAAATTAAAAAATCTATTTTCTCAAATTTGAAAGTGTCATTTTTCTCAGTGTATGTATGTCATCAATTTTCTCAACATCCACACACTCAAGAATAAAAACATCATGTGTTCATATTTGAGTATGTCCATGTTTCAAAAATGAGTATAAACTGACTTCTATGTGCTCATTTTTGAGTATGTCTATGTTTCAAAAATGAGTATAAACTGACCTCTATGTGCTCAGATTTGAGTATGTCCATGTTTCAATGTTCTGAGTATTTCTGGTATTTCAGAATTGAAAGCATTGGGTCGTCCTATTTGAAACAAAAAGTTTCATAACAAAATTAAAAAATCTATTTTCTCAAATTTGAAAGTGTCATTTTTCTCAGTGTATGTATGTCTTCAATTTTCTCAACATCCACACACTCAAGAATAAAAGCATCATGTGTTCATATTTGAGTATGTCCATGTTTCAAAAATGAGTATAAACTGACTTCTATGTGCTCATTTTTGAGTATGTCTATGTTTCAAAAATGAGTATAAACTGACCTCTATGTGCTCAGATTTGAGTATGTCCATGTTTCAATGTTCTGAGTATTTCTGGTATTTCAGAATTGAAAGCATTGGGTCGTCCTATTTGAAACAAAAAGTTTCATAACAAAATTAAAAAATCTATTTTCTCAAATTTGAAAGTGTCATTTTTCTCAGTGTATGTATGTCATCAATTTTCTCAACATCCACACACTCAAGAATAAAAACATCATGTGTTCATATTTGAGTATGTCCATGTTTCAAAAATGAGTATAAACTGACTTCTATGTGCTCATTTTTGAGTATGTCTATGTTTCAAAAATGAGTATAAACTGACCTCTATGTGCTCAGATTTGAGTATGTCCATGTTTCAATGTTCTGAGTATTTCTGGCATTTCAGAATTGAAAGCATTGGGTCGTCCTATTTGAAACAAAAAGTTTCATAACAAAATTAAAAAATCTATTTTCTCAAATTTGAAAGTGTCATTTTTCTCAGTGTATGTATGTCATCAATTTTCTCAACATCCACACACTCAAGAATAAAAACATCATGTGTTCATATTTGAGTATGTCCATGTTTCAAAAATGAGTATAAACTGACTTCTATGTGCTCATTTTTGAGTATGTCTATGTTTCAAAAATGAGTATAAACTGACCTCTATGTGCTCAGATTTGAGTATGTCCATGTTTCAATGTTCTGAGTATTTCTGGTATTTCAGAATTGAAAGCATTTGGGTTGTCCTATTTGGAACAAAAAGTGCCATAACAAAAGGAAAACACCAATCTACTCAAATTTGAAAGTGCCATTTTTCTCAGTGTATGTATGTCATCAATTTTCTCAACATCCACTGACATAATTTAAATGTAACTTTTACACTGCAATTCTAGTGCACCAGGGAACGTTTGAAGCTAAAAGGATTCATCGTATGGTGTACAGTCTTTTTACAGGGACACGTCAAATATTTTAATATACGATTGTCTACTCCGCTTCAAACGTGAGAAATAAGCAATAGATTATTTGTCATAAATGTGTGAGTGGTGGCATGCGAGAAATAAAATGTGATTAGTCGAATGGTCTTTGGACAAAATCTTGAGCGATGAATATAAGATAGTAAAAAGATACGATTAGTGAAATTTGATTGATGGAAAGGATTTCGGAAAGAAACTTGGTATTCTATCATTATCGCCGAACAAAGGTTTTTTATTTTGTCTCATTCGTTTAATAGAGCTTGTCCAAGAAAAGATTGCCAAATCTGGAGTATGGTTACAGCAGTTCGGGAAACACTGCTAATTTGAGCAAGCACCTTATGTTTATGTCAACATTCTTTTATTTATAAAGGGTCGATCTCTTGAATGGCAACAACGTAGATAAAATTGAATATGTCTGTCACAAATTTAGAGGTTAATATATGTCATTACTTTTAAAACCTACCCGCTTTTTTTCAACCTTTAATGAAGAAAAACAAATTTAGTCTTCCTGTCTTAAAACTTTAACAGTGCAGATCAACATCTTTTCGGCAGTTAAAATAAGAAAATAAAATGAATGTCTTCTTTTATCACGTGCCTCTCTTCCTGCACTGTTAAAAAAAATTCTGTGAAATTACGGAGAATCTACTGGTAATCTGTTATCTTAAGTCTTATGTAAAATTACAGAGATTAGAAAACAGAGATTCTGTTAAATAACACAGACATTATTCGGTAAATTTACAGAGTCTACTGTATTTTTTTCTGTTAAAAACAATTCTTTATATCTATGAAAAAAAAAATATCACTGACAAAAAACGCCGATTCTACGCCAGACATGCGTGATGTTAGAACTACTTGAATTAATTCTAATAGCTGTAACTAACGTAGGTCTTTACAAGAATCGCTTCTATCACAGCTCTGATTCGAACCCGTGTCATCCGGGTGGCGGACAGGGATTATAACAACTATACCATTTGGGCTGTTACTGTTTTGTGCCAAGTATGTCTTTTATGATTTAGTCTGAAAAAAATTATTGTACTTGTAAAATTTTATTATTATTTTTATTTTTATTTATTTATTTATTTTTTTAATGAAAGAATTTTAATGGGTTTTTTTTTCAGTAAATTTAACAATGTTTTCGAGAATTTTCGAAGTTTTAACACAATATACATATTATATATATATTTTTTTCTCATAATGCGCGAATATTTTTTTAAAAGAATATTTTTTGGAAAGGATTTTTTTTTTAGTAGTAAATAAAAGAAAAATAAATTTAAAGCATATAAGTTATTTAAAAAGAAATGACTTTTAATATTGTCATATATTTAAATTTAGAAGAGTAAACTTATTATTATTATTATTATTAATTTTTTTTTGTAATATTTATGTATTTAGAAGGGTATATATTTTTTATAACGTATATGTCATTAAAATTCTACGACTCCTAATAATAATATATTATAATTTTTTATAAATATTAACACAAATTATAAAATGGACTAAAATAATATTTGAAAATTATCTTACCTAAATTGTAAATCCAGATTGAAAAAAAAAATTATTCTTTAAATAACCACACTCTCTTTCTATCTTTTGATCAAAGTGATAGTCGATAAAAATCCCCGCTAACTCCACAGAGATGAATTTCCCCTTTCTAAAATATTCTAATTTTTAATAAAACAATTTTTAAACCAAATTTTTTCTTTAATATTTTTAATAAAATTGTAAAAGAATTTTAAAAGTGTGTATTTTGAATTACAGGTTATAACAAATATAAAAATATCTTGAAATAAAGACACGGAAATCCCTACAGGGGATCTAATATAAGAAAAGGGAAATGTCTGTAAAATGATGACAGAGAAACTCGATCAAATGCATTTAACGGAGAACTAGAGCAAATTTACAGAGAGTCTTGCTTTTTTTCCCCCTGTGATTTTAACATTGTGCATTGAATTAATCTAAACGCTTATTAATGCTCACAAACTGTAACCAATACAAGTGATTACTAGTACCTTCGTAATTTTGTATCTGGAGGCACGGCAGTGCCTCCGCCAAGTCGAGAGAGGACAGCCGTAAGCATACTTTTCTGGAAGCAACTCAGGGCACTTTTGACCCCCCCATATCTCCGCGCTGGAGTATCCCAAAAATTTGAAACTTCGTTTTTCTAGAGTATTTGGCACACAGGACCAAAATTTTAAATTACAACTTTCTGTCTTTTCTAGTTCAGACGATATATGAACTCAAACATTCGATTTTTTGTCACTCACTCACTCACTCGTTCACGCGTCACCAAAAAAGATTAGGTAGATCCCGTAGCCCTAGAAACTTGACATTTGGAAAAAAGGTAGTGTTTAGGATACAAAGAAAGGAAAAATTATAAAATCCGGAAAATTCGAAAAAAAAAAAAAAAAAATTCGAAAATTCAACAAATTCCATCAAAATTGAAAATTGAAAATAATACGATCTTGTAGTCTTAGAAACTTAAGATTCGGTGTGAAGGTAGTGTTTAGTATCCAGAAAAAGAAAACATCAAAAACACCAAAAAAATTGAAAGCAAAATTGAAAAAATCGAAAAATTTCAAATAATCCGATTTTGTTGCGCTAGAAACTTGGAATTCGGAATAAAGGTAGTATTTAGGATGTAAAATAAGAAAAAATTAAAAATTCCGGAAAATTCGAAAAAAAAAATCAAAAATTCGGAAAATTCGAAAAAAATTGAAAAAATGAAAATAATTTGATTTTTTAGCCTTAGAAACTTAAAATTCGCAGTAAAGATAGTGTTTAGCATTCAGAATAAGTTAAAATAAAAAAACGCAATAAAATTCAAAAATAAAATAAAAAAATCGAAAAAATCGAAAAAATCGAAAAGTAAGGAAAATTTGAAAATAATTCGATTTCATAGCGCTAGAAACTTGAAATTTGGAATAAAGGTAATATTTAAGATACTAAATAAGGAAAAATTCAAAAATATGGATAATTCAAAAAATACCCATAAATTAGTGCAGACGATATATGAACTCAAAGTTTCGATTTTTTGTCACTCACACACTCACTCACTCTCGCGTCATCAAAAAGATTGGGTAGCTCCCGCAGCTACAGAAACTTAAATTTTGGAATAAAGCTAGTGTTTCGGATACAAAGAAAGGAAAAATTAAAAAATCCGGAAAATTAAAAAAAAAACATTCGAAAATTAAAAAAAAAAAATCGAACAAAATTGAAAATTGAAAATAACACGATCTTGTAGTCTTAAAAACTTAAAATTTGGTGTGAAGGTAGTGTTTAGAATTCAGAAAAAGAAAACATCAAAAACACAAAAAAAAAATTAAAAAAAAAATCGAAAAATCGAAAAAAATTGAAAAATTTCAAATAATCCAATTTTGTTGTGCTAGAAACTTGGAATTCGGAATAAAGGTAGTATTTAGGATTCAAAATAAGTATAAATTAAAAAATCCAGAAAATTCGAAAAAAAAAAATCAAAAATTCGAAATATTCGAAAAAAAATTGAAAAAAATTAAAATAATTTGATCTTTTGGACTTAGAAACTTAAAATTCGCGGTAAAAATAGTGTTTAGGATTCAGAATAAGTTAAAATAAAAACGCAATAAAATTCGAAAATAAAATAAAAAAATCGAAAGAAATCGAAAAATAAGGAAATTTTGAAAATAATTCGATTTCATAGCGCTAGAAACTTGAAATTTGGAATAAAGGTAATATTTAAGATACTAAATAAGGAAACATTAAAAAATATGGATAATTAAAAAAAAAAAATCGAAAATTAAAAAAAAATAAAAATAAATAAATAAATAAAAGAAAAAAAGAAAAAGAGAGAAATTGAAAATAATATGATCTTAGAAACTGAAAATTTGGTGTTCAGAAAAAGAAAAAATTAAAAACACAACAAAAATTGAAAAAAAAAAAAAAATCAAAAAAAAAAACGAAAATTTGAAAATAATTCGATTTTGTAAAGCTAGAAACTTAAAATTTGGAATAAAGGTAGTATTTAGGATACAAAAAAAGAAATAAATAAAAAATCTGTAAAATTCGAAAAAAAAATCGATCGAAAAATTGAAAAAAAATTCGATTTTGTAGCTTTAGAACTTAAAATTCGGCGTAAACTTATTGTTTAGGATACAGAAAAAGGGAAAATTAAAACACAATAAATTCGAAAACAGAATAAAAAAACTCGAAAAAGATCGGAAATTTCAAAATAATTCGATTTTGTAGCGCTAGAAACTTGAAATTTGAAATAAAGGATACAAAATAAGAAAAAATTAAAAAATCCAGAAAATTATTAAAAAAAAAAAAAAAAAAAAAAAAAAATCGAAAAAATCAAAAATCAAAAATAATTTTATCTTGTAGTCTTAGAAACTTAAAACTTGGTGTAAAGGTAGTATTTACTATTCAATAAAAGGAACAATTAAAATATTCGTTAAATTCGAAAATAAAATCGAAAAATCGAAATATCTTTAAGAAATCGAAAATTCGAAAACAATTTGATTTTGTACTGCTAGAAACATTAGTTTTAAGATAATTGTCCTATTAGCTAGTACAACGCCCCTAATTGTTTTATGTCATTTCCCCCGGATTATGATTTTCTTTTCTTTCGTTTACGAATTTCGTTATAGAAAAGTTCCGCTATAGACTGGCTACGATATAGGCGATTTCTTTATAGACAGGTTTGTTTTCTTTCACAGGTTGTACTCTGTTTACTTCACATATGAAATATGGATTGTTAAATGATGTTAGCCCCACAAAAATTTTCACAGCTCTCCCTACCCTCCCGACATTACTGGCTGGTTATGGCTTGATAGGCCTTTCTAAATAAAATCATGGTGACTCTAAGATTCACTTGATTTAAATCTAAATTGAACCTAAATGATCCTAAGAAGACGGATCAAATAATTACTATATTGGCATGACAATCAGGTAACATAGAATTAAAATCGAAAAATCAATAAATTTATAAAAAGTCGAAAATTTGAAAATAATTCGATTTTGTAGTCCTAGAAGCTTGACATTTCGCAGAAAGGCAGGGTTTAGAACACAAAGTAAGGAAAAATTAAAAAATACGTAAATAATAATAAAAAAAAGACTAAAAAAACGAAAAAAAAAACATCGAAAAAGAGAATATAGTTTGATTTATTGGAAATTTCCGGAAATTTTAATTTTGGCTTTCTTTTTATACTAAAAAGTTCTTTTATGTTAAATATCAAGTATCTAGGGCTGCGAGTAATATCTCAGATGGATAGTACCTATCCTGGAAGCAATTGAGAGTACTTTTGACACTCCCCCTCCTATAACTTAGTCCTAGCCTAGGAACCTGAAATCTCTTTTTATCTACAGTGCTTTGCAAACGAAACTAAAGCTTCAAATTTTTTATACCTGTAAATAATAGGGACAGAGTGTGGGCTTAGCGAAAATCAGTGGATGATCTTCAAAAAGAACACAAAATCAAGAAAAGGAGGTTTACTTAAAAAAAGAAGTGAAGTCTCATCAAAAAGTCACCTGTAAAAAATGCAGCCAAGTCTCGTAACTCATTTACCGTAAAAAGTACTGAGATCGTATAAAGCCAAGTTTAACTATCCTATTAACTCTGAAATTTTCATTCACAAATCACTCCTAGTCTCTACATCTTTAGTTAATTATTATTTTGTGACTTTGCAATTACGCAGCACAGGGAAGTTATTACACCTTACTATGTTATGGGATGGGATGGGATAATTTAATTAAGGCAAATTATACGCACAGGGAAGTTATTGCACTATAATATATTATAGTATTATTTGATTAATACTAACTATATACATCACATTCTCGTGCTACGTAATTGACAAGTCACAAAATAATAATTAACTAAAGATGTAGAGACTAGGAGTGATTTGTGAATGAAAATTTCAGAGTTAATAAGATAGTTAAACTTGGCTTTATACGATCTCAGTACTTTTTACGGTAAATGAGTTACGAGACTTGGCTTCATTTTTTGATGAGATGTTGTTTACAGTAAAATGCATTTCGTATTCATAATTGTATGTATTTCTGATTCTTAATATAAACTTTCCCAAGGCTAGCGCTTGTCATTCTAATATGTACGTTGTAATTTCAGGTACGCCAATTAAAAAAGTTGGTTGGCCAGATTGGAATTCACAATTTTTATTAAATGAGCTATCTTTTAGAGTTATTATATGTCAGAGTTTGCCTTCTTTTGCCTTGATACACTGCAATCGAATCTTACCGCTGTTTATCACTCTTTTTATAATCGTCATGTAGCTCAGACATTGTTTTTATTTGGACTCGGGGTCACACTCCGAGCAATACTGTTTTGCCCATGTATTTTTAATAAAAGCCACATATATCCTATCTATATTATAAAGGACAAACGTATCTGTGCGTAGCGCTGACGTCATTTTGACGTTGGCAACACCAGACGATTTAATTTCGCCTATACTTCAGCTTTTTAAACTTCTAAACATCGCACATTTAAAATTTTTACAACGTCGAATAAGGGAAAAAACGTAGTTTCAAATGTAGTTTGTTTGAAAACTGCATTGTAATTTGTTTGATAACTGTGTAGCAATTTAATAATTTTTTATTGTTATTAAAATAATTTTCAAGCATGATTTTTTAAAAAATCTATCTCTATCGCATGCAGACGATTAAGAAAGATAAATATAAAACCGTTTGATCTTAAATTAATATAAATCGTTTTCAGCATTTGTTTCAGCGAAATTAAAACTGAATCAATAAAAAATAATAAAACCATATAAATAAAAAGTGTTTTTTAGTATTGTTAGTAGGCAATCTAAAATAAATAATAAATGTAAAAAATCTATTAGAGTTATAATAAAATTATAACACCTTGTAATAATAATATTTCTTTTAAATGCTAAAAGGTGTAATTTAACAACATAATACAAATTAAAATAACTTTTATTAGGTTGTTTTACATGTTTCGACTCACTCGGAGTCATTTTAAAAAACAAATGAAAATATAACATAATAATCCCAGTTACTACATGGTCACAGATGAAAATAAACATTACTGAAACTGTGGCTCAAGTTACTTCATGGTCACAGATATGAAAATAAGCAACCAAGTAAAAATAAAAGATAATGCGCGTAATTTTTAATAAAGTACATGAAAATACTAACTTCAAAGCACGTGCAATTATGGAATATTCTCATTTGTTTTTGAAAATGACTCGGGGTGAGTCGAAACATGTCAAACAGCCTAATAAAAGTTATTTTAATTTGTATTATGTTGCTAATTTACACCGTTTAGCATTTAAAAGAAATCTATTAGAGTTCGCAATAATAATAATAATAAAATGGTTCTGACCTATATTCTTTAAACCGGGAAGCCCGGATTGGATCCCCTAGTTGCATTAATGGACCTTATTGAATGTCTTTTATGGCCTGAGTAATTTGGTAGCGCAATGTACTTACTACAAAAACAAATTTTTCCGATTAAATTTGTATGATTGAAAACTAATAATTAATTTAAGTTATCCAGTTTTATCACAATCCTTAAAATACTTTACTTCTTCACATAAACTATACATTTTCCGTAACAAAAGCTTTTCATAATGCCTCTGTTATAATCGATCGTTCACGATAATTCAATTAATTTCACTTATGGAATTCGTTGTTAGATTGCCTAATGTAATGGTGTAATGGTGATTTCTGTTTGAATATAAGTTATCATTTTCGATTTTTTAAAACTTTAAAATGGTTAATCCACCAAAGTCTTAATTTAATACAGTAGCATCCTCCCTAGGTTTTAATCAATGTAATCTGAAGTTTAATCAACGCAAGTACGGAAGGGTACAAGAAAAAAAAATCTCAGATAATCGTTTTCTTTATTCTAATAGTTTATGTAAAAAGATAATGAAGTTTTTAAATAATCAAATTTGTGTAATAAAACTATGTTTAGTTAAATTTCTAAAGCATTAAAAGCAAGAAATGAACAAATTATTTTCTCCGCCTTCGTTTAATCATCGTAAGAGCGCAGCTTTTATTTGCTTTCTTTTTTTTTTTTCTCCATTAACTGCTATGTTTTTTTTTATTAAACTTGATAAAATGTATGTTCCGCTTTTAGTTTTTAATATAATCTTATCTGTTTTATGCATGCTACTCCGGACTCAAAAAGTCAAATTCAATTTTAAAGGAAAAAAAAAAAAGAGTATTGCCTTTCAATAAGAAAACGCAATGTAGCATATTTTAAATATTTGATCATAAAAAATAAGAAATCATTCATATCACATTTTGTTTTCACTTTTTACGACAATAAAACTATTTTATGCCTTTTGTTTTAAATTAATAACTTTTTTCGGAGTTCAGTTTTATTTTTTTCAGACAAACCTTCGTGAAAAACGAAAATTATTTTTTTATATTAAAGTGGTTTTAAATCTTTTTTACTATTGATAAAATACGGAAAAGGTTTCTTGTTTTTTTTATTATGTATTGGAAAGGGATTTTATGTAATGAAAAGAAAATTTTATGAAAGACGGCATATTTTTGAACTTTTAAAATTTAATACGTATAGTATTGAATCTGATTTAATTTTCATAAAAGCGATTAATAAATTCATTTAGAACTTATTTTATATTAATGTATGATTTAATATTTAATAAAGTGCGATACGAAGTAGAGTCCCTCACGGATCAGGTTGTACTTGATCCGAACCCGAAACTTCTGCTTAAACTCAACCCGAAACCTGACACACTCTAACCTGAAACCGACCCGAACCCGAAATATTCCAAACCAAAGTTAAAGAAAATTAATCCGTATTTTAATACAATTGAGGTGGTCGGGGCAAGAAATAGCCAAGCCACATTTTTGGTGAAATAAATCTAACACTGTAATCTTTTGCTTATTTATAAAATATTTAAATAAATTAAGTTTAATGTGCAAATTTTAGAAACAAATCTCAATTACAAAACTTGAAATTTTGCTCATTTGTATAGACTTAAGCGATAACCTTATTTATTTTAACGTTATATATATATAAAAAAAACAATATATATATATATATATATATATATATATTTATATATATATATATATATATATATATATATAGCTTTTTTTTATAGTTAATTCCTAACCAAATCCCTAATAGTTAATTCCTAACTGAGGTCGGATCGGGTTAAAGCTAAACGTTTTTCGTAGTTGGTCGGGTTCGGATTAGAAATTGACTCTTGCGGATCGTGTTTGAAAACCTTAATTTTTTTTAAGTCTACAATATTTTTTTAGATGAAAAATAACTATATAGTTGAACATTAATG
Source organism: Maratus michaelseni (assembly GCA_963931845.1). Classification (NCBI taxonomy): domain Eukaryota; kingdom Metazoa; phylum Arthropoda; class Arachnida; order Araneae; family Salticidae; genus Maratus; species Maratus michaelseni. Next base: position 387,943,459 of record OZ007590.1, on the reverse strand, counting down.
GTCTCCACCTATATAATATCTTCATTTTTCATCAACAAGAACAGCAACAAAATAAATAAATAAATAATTAAATAAAGTTGATATTAAAGATGACTATTTTTTCATTTCAGATTTGGGTTGAAGTACTTTGGGTTCGGATGGAAGTGTGTCTGGATCGGGTTGACCTGGAATAGAATTTTCTGTTTCGGGTCGGCTATAACCCGAACGGAGCTTGACGTTTACCTCAATTTTGTATCATTTATTCACAAGGAAGAGTTTAAAAATTCAATTACAAGTAAAGCTGGAAAAATTTCACTGATTTCAGCTGTGAAAATATTTGAAGTGTAATTGCGTGATATTTCAATTTTTTACTTATGTATATATTTTTATTAATATCTTATCATCTAACAAAATTCAGAAATTACAGCACGCTATTTGTATTATTGCGATAAATTATTCACAAAAACTGTCAAATTTGAAATAATAATTCAAATCTTATTGTATAATAATTTAAATTATATTAAAATTTCAAATTTTATTTGAAATTATTAAATTACTTAAGTTTACTGTTCATCTCAATTGTTAAAAAAAAAATAATCGAAAAAATCAATTTAAAATTCTTGATTTATAAAAAAAAAAAGTAGAACTGTTTTACGTACTAAGGAAATGTTTAAATTTTAAAGTAAAATTAATTTAGTTAAACAATCTCCGCTGAAAGCGAAATTTAATTACAAGGTTTCACATGTTTTGCTAGACATTCTTATTAAATTTTACTTCCCAGACAATTCTTCTTCAGTATATTGGTCGGATTTTCGTAGACGAAAGTTTCCACAAGTCTGTGTTGTGAATAAACGTGAGCTCTGGAGCATAAATAATTGTCTTCCAAGATTCTAGTTAAAAAACAACAACAACAACAACAACAAAAAACAAGGATATTTTAATTATGTTATATTTCAGAGATAAATTCTAAAATTAGCGTTTTACCTATGAACTTTTATAATGATTTACTGGAAAGCCATAATAAAATTATTAGTTTTCTAAGACGATATTTAGTAATTTCATCGATTTATTCTGATGAATTATTTAAAGTTAAATGAATATAAAAAAATCTCTGCTGAAAAGTTTTTAAGTAAAGAATAGGAAATTAATTACAAACTTCCACTTAATCTTAATTTATTAATGATGTTATATCTCGCAGAGAAGTTCCAAAATAAGTATGTTAACTAGGAATACGTATGGTGATTTACGGATAACCATAACAAAATTATTAGTTTTCTAAGACGTTATTTTATAAATTCTTTGATTTAATCTGATGAATTATTTAAAGTTAAATGAATATAAAAAAAAATCTCTGCTGAAAAGTTTTTAAGTAAAGAATAGGAAATTAATTACAAACTTCCACTTAATCTTAATTTATTAATGATGTTATATCTCGCAGAGAAGTTCCAAAATAAGTATGTTAACTAGGAATACGTATGGTGATTTACGGATAACCATAACAAAATTATTAGTTTTCTAAGACGTTATTTTGTAAATTCTTTGATTTAATCTGATGAATTATTTAAAGTTAAATGAATATAAAAAAAATCTCTGCTGAAAAGTTTTTAAGTAAAGAATAGGAAATTAATTACAAACTTCCACTTAATCTTAATTTATTAATGATGTTATATCTCGCAGAGAAGTTCCAAAATAAGTATGTTAACTAGGAATACGTATGGTGATTTACGGATAACCATAACAAAATTATTAGTTTTCTAAGACGTTATTTTGTAAATTCTTTGATTTAATCTGATGAATTATTTAAAGTTAAATGAATATAAAAAAAAATCTCTGCTGAAAAGTTTTTAAGTAAAGAATAGGAAATTAATTACAAACTTCCACTTAACCTTAATTTATTAATGATGTTATATCTCGCAGAGAAGTTCCAAAATAAGTATGTTAACTAGGAATACGTATGGTGATTTACGGGTAACCATAACAAAATTATTAGTTTTCTAATACGTTATTTTGTAAATTCTTTAATTTAATCTAATGAATTATTTAAAGTTAAATGAATATAGAAAAAAAAAACCTCAGCTGAAAATTTTAAGTAAAGAATAGGAAATTAATTACAAAAACTTCCACTTAAGCTTCATTTATTAATGATGTTATATCTCGCAGAGAAGTTCCAAAATAAGTATGTTAACCAGGATAACGTATGGTGATTTACTGGATAACCGTAACAAAATTATTAGTTTTCTAAAACGTTATTTAGTAATTTCATCGGTTTAATCTGATGAAGTTAAATGAATATAGAAAAAAAAAATCTCTGCAAAATTTTTTTTAAGAATGAGAAATTAACTACAAGCTTCCACTTAGCACAAGTTTCCCTTATTAATGATGTTATATCTCGCAGAGAAGTTACAAAATAAGTATGTTAACCAGGAATGCGTATGGTGATTTACGGATAACCATAACAAAATTATTAGTTTCCGAAGACGTGAATTAGCATTTTATCTTAGAATGCAATTTTAAATTCAAACCACGTAAAAGCGCTATTTTAAATTTCTTATAAAATAATTTAGTAGATGTTCAATATTTTCTCTATAAAATTGGCAAGTTTGAAATGTTATTATAGAATTTATTCAAAATTATTAAATTATTTTGAAATTTTGCGTTCAACTTGATTACATAAACTTTATTAGAAAGAGAAAAGAATTTGAAAATTTTGATTATAAGAGAAAGTAGACCTATTTCACCTATTTAAGCTAAAGAAATATTTAAAGTTAAATGATTTTAGAAAATAATCCGCACTGAATTATTTAAATGAAGAAAGGAAAATTTAATTACAAGTTTCCACATTTTTTTGATAGATATTCTTATTAAATTTTATCTCCCAGGGAATTTTTCTATAGCATCTTGGTCAAATGCTCGTAGCTGAGAATTCTCACATGTGTTGTAAATATACTCAAATTTTGCGGAGCATAACTTACTATCTCACAAGATTCTACTTAGAAAACAAGAAAATATTAATAATGTTATATCTCGCAGCATAAAATAAGATTACAAAAAGTACAACCATGAACACCATAATTATTTACTGTATATTCGTAAGAAAATTATCAGTTTCCAAAAACGGGAGATAGTAATTTCAACGAATTAATCTGATAAATTGTTTAAAGTAAAACGAATTTTAGAAAACAATCTTTTCTGATATTTTTAAGCGAAGAACGAAAAATTTAAATACAAACTTCCACAATTTTTGTTAGGTATTCTTAATTAACTTTTATTTCCCCGGAAATTATTCTACATAATCTGAGTCAGGTGCTCGTAGCTGAGAGTTTACCAAGTGTGTTGTAAACATACTGAAACTCTCCGTATCATAACTTATTATCTTACAAGATACTAGTTAAAAAAGCAAGGAAATATTAAAAATGTTATATCTCGCTGATAAGTTCCGAAATACGTACACTATATGATGACCGGTTCCAATGATGACCGGTCACTTGCGATTTTAGACGTTTTGTTAAATATATGGAACGATACATGAGGAATTATCCTGAAACTTCAGGAGTGTAAGCAACATAATAGACGTCATATATTTCCGAAAAGATTTTTTTCCGAAACCTCATAAGGGGCCGTCAACAAATTGAAGAAAAACGAATATATTTTGGATAACCCTGTAAAAACTAATATTGCAAACGCAATCAAACTGTAGATTATGATTAAGTGGATTATTGTAATAATTTGGGTTCATTTTTATGAAGATAGCATGTATACTCGAAGAGAAATTCAGGTTTTTATAAAAACAGTCCCAAAATTTACCAAGTTTTTTGCTTATAATTTGCAGAGTTTTTAATATAAAAACAAGTTATTTTCAGAAAATATGACACAAAATTGTACACAACACCCTGCAATCAGAATTAAAATATAATAAAAATTGTATGAAAAATGATCAGGTTCACTAAATATTGTTTCACTGCGCATGCGCGAATTCAATCAAAATATACTGTGCATAATATATTAGCTAAATATATAGACCAACTTTTATGAAAGTCCTAAAAACATAGCTTAAAAATTCTGATAGTAATCGTCGATAGAATAAGCTCGAATTTCGCTGTTCCCAAAAGGAAGCAAAAAGATGAGGGGTTGTATCCAAATATACTAGCTTATGAAAGTTGACATAATAAGAATGAAGCGTCTCTCATTCTATATTTGATCCAACCCCTCATCTTTTTGCTTCCTTATCGGAACAGCGAAATTCGAGCTTATTCTATCGACGATTACTATCAGAATTTTCAAGCTATGTTTTTGAGACTTTCATAAAAGTTGGTCTATACATTTAGCTAATATATTATGCACAGTATATTTTGATTGAATTCGCGCATGCGCAGTGAAACAATATTTAGTAAACCTGCTCATTTTTCATACAATTTTTAATATTTTTAAATTCTGATTGCAGGGTTTTGTGTATAATTTTGTTTGTCATATTTTCTGAAAATAACTTGTTTTTATATTAAAAACTCTGCAAATTATAAGCAAAAAACTTGATAAATTTTGGGACTGTTTTTATAAAAACCTGAATTTCTCTTCGAGTATACATGCTATCTTCATAAAACTGAACCCAAATTATTACAATAAGCCACTTAATCATAATCTATAATTTGAATGCTTTTGCAATATTAGTTTTTACAGGGTTATCCAAATGATATTCGCTTTTCTTCAATTTGTTGACGGCCCCTTATGGGATTTCGGGAAAAAATCTTCAGGGAAATATATGACATTTATCATACTGTTTACACTCCTGAAGTTTCAGGATAATTCCTCATGTATCTTTCCAGATATTTAACAAAACGTCTAAAATCGCAAGTGACCGGTCATCATTGGAAATATAGTGTACTTTAACCCTAAACACTATAATGATTTACTGGATATCCGTAACAAAATTATTAGTTTTCTAAAACGGGAATTAGTAATTTCAACGATTTAATCTGATAAATTATTTAAAGTAAAACAAATTTAGAAAACAATCTCTTATGTTATTTTTAAGCAAAGAACAGGAAATTTGATTACAAACTTCCACATTTTTTTATAGATATTCTTATTAAATTTTACCACCTAAGAAATTCTTGTACAGCATCTTGGTCAGATGCTCATGGCTGTGATTTTCGCAAGTGTGTTGTAAATATACTCTAGTTCTGGCAGAACACAACTTATTGTCTCACAAGACTCTACTTAATAAACAAGGAAATATTATTGATGTAATATCTCTCAGATAAATTCCCAAATACGCATTTTAACCATGAACACTATAAAGATTTACAAATACAGTAATCCTTTAACATTAGCAAGGGTTACGTTCCAGGAAAACTTCGCGAATGTTGAGTCTAATCTTTCTGCACTAAAAAAGGAGTTACGTTCTATGAATATTGTTAATTAGAGTGGCACAGCATTTAAAAAAACAAAACAATATATTTTTTAATAATACGTTACGCCTAACACATATGTAGAAGTTAAATGTACGCACATATTGCTAAACATGAAACTTATTTATAAATGATAATTAAAATTAACTGACTAGAGAGATAATTACAGCTAAAAAACCACATGTTTTTGTATAAAGTAAATTTCGACTCTCTCTATTCGCAAAAAAGATGATAATGTATTAGCCGGTCAGTATGCGATACAATATTAACATACAATACTTAAATACAGCTAAATGCATCAGAAATACTTTCATTTATTTTCCATCTGTTTTCAGTTCCATCTGTACGAGAACCTGAACACGTTAAATTAATAGATTAAAGATGCCGTTACCTTACCACTTCTAATATAACCATTGCAGTGAATATTCTGCTGTTGTTACTATTTTACTTTTCTACAACACTCGCTCCTTTTTCAGTTGAAAACTGAAAATTGATTTGTAAATACATACTGGGAAAACACAGGGGAAATAATCTTTGACCATTATAAATTCTGAAAAAGTAAAAGGTAATAAACAAAATCACGAATGATGCAGTCAGATTTACGCGAATGTTAAGTTTTTCCGCATTTTCATATTCACGAATAATCAAAACTCGCGAATGTTAAAAACGCAAATGTTAAGGGATTACTGTACTACAAATTAGGAGTATATCAGATAAGGTCCAAAATAAGTATTTAAATGAGGAGAACTATAATGATTTACTGGATATCCGTAACAAAATTATTAGTTTTCTAAAACGGCACTTAAATTTTTCAACGATTTATTCTGATAAATTATTTAAAGTAAAACGAATTTCGAAAGCAATCTGTATTCATATTTTTAAGCAAAGAAGGTAAATTTAAGTACAATCTTCCACATGTTTTGATTGACACTCTCATTAAGTTTTACTTTCTCAGAAATTCTGCTTCAAGATCTTGCTCAGATGCTCCTTAGTTTCCGAACGTGATGCTGTGATCTCTGATACGTGAGCTCTGCAGACCATAAGTTATTGTCTTCCAAGATTCTACTTTAAAAAACAAGGAAATATTAATGAAGTTATGTCTCGCAGACAAGTTTGAAAATGTGTGTTTTAACCATGAATGCATATAATGATTTGCGGGATAACAATAACAAAATTATTAGTTTTCAAGAATGTGAATTAGTATTCTATATTAGAACGCAATTTTAAATTTAAACCACGTAAAGGCAAAATTTTACATACTTATAAAACATTTTCGTGAATGTTCTCCAATTTTATTCGTAGAAACGACAAGTTTAAATCATTATTATCAAATTTATTCAACGTTATTAAATTTTCTGAAATTTCGTGCTCATCTCGATTCTGTAAAATTTATTCGAAACAACAAAAAAGAAGTTGAAAAGCTTGATTATAAGAAAAAGTATAACTCTAATTTAAGCTAAGGAAATATTTAAAGTAAAATAATTTTAGAAAACAGTCCCCACTGAATTATTTAAGGAAAATTTAATTACCCATCTTCGACATTTTTTGAAGGATTAAATTTTATTATTGAATTTTATTTCCCTAGAACTTCTTCTACGGAGTCTTGATCAGATGTTCGAAGCTGAGCGTTCCCCACATGTGTTGTAAACATACTCAAACTCCGCAGAGCATAATTTATTTTCTCACAAGGTTATACTTAAAAAGCAAGGAAATAATACAAATTTTATACCTCGCAGATAAGTTCCAAACTAAGTATTTTAATCATGAACACTATAGTGATTTACTGTATATCCGTAACAAAATTACTAGTTTTCTTTAACAGGAATTAGTAATTACGACTCAATCTGATAAATTATTTAAAGTTAAACGAATTTCAAAAACAGTCTTTACTCATGTTTTAAAGCAAAGAAATGCGAAATATAAGTACAAACTTCCATATGTTTTGATAGATATTCTTATTAAGTTTTACTTTCTCGGAAATTCCTCTTCAAGATCTTGATCAGATTCTTTTAGTTTTCCAAGCGTACCGTGAATTTTCGTGAGCTCTGCCGAGCATATAACTTATTGTGTTCCAAGATTCTACTTTAAAAAACAAGGAAATATTAATTATGTTATGTTTCGCAGACAAGTTAGAAAAGGTGTGTTTTAACCATGAACACGTATAATGATTTTCTGGATAACCATAACAAAATTGAAGTTTTCAAAGACGGGAATTAGTATTTTATGCAGTGTTGGGGCGTCCTTATGCAGTAACCTGCAGTAAGTTCCTATTATATTGATTGAAATTTCAAAGCATTTTGTTTTAGAAGCTCAATCATCGTCTTCCCGAAAATATTTATCACGTACCATAGATTCACAGTCCCTAGTAGATTTTATTTTAAATTATTAAAATATTCTGAAATTTCGATCTAACTCATTTCTGTAAAACTTTATTCGAAAGAATCAATTGGAATTTTTCGATTACAGGAAATAAAGGATCTTTTTCAACGACTTAAGCTGATGAATTAGTTAAAGTAAAAATAATTTAGAAAACAATCTCCACTGAATTTTTTAAGTGAATAGCGGAGAAATTTAATTAAAAGATTCTAGGTGTTTTGATAGATATTCTTATTAAATTTTACTTCCACGGAAAATATTCTTGAACATCTTTGTCAGATGCTCGCAGCTGAAAGTTTCCCAAGTGTGTTGTGAATGAATACACGTGAGCTGTGCTCTGTGAAGCATAACTTAGAAGTAAGAAATAACTTGTATTTCCCAAGATTCTACTTGAAAAACAACGAAATATTAATGATGTTATGTTTCGCAGATAAATTACAAAATGGGTGTTTTAACCATGAATATATATAGTAATTTATTGGATAACCATAACAAAATGGTTAGAATTTAAAAGAGTGGATTAATATTTTATCGTAAAATGCAATTTTAAGTTTAAACCGCATTAAAGTTATTTTTTAAATGTCATACAGCATAATTTAATAGACGTTCTTTTTCATTTTTAATAATTTAACAGAATAAGAAGGGTTTTGTAAGACGGTTGTAACTTTATAATGCGCTTCATGTTTATAGGTTATATTTCAGAATTTATCGTGAGTTAATTTCAATTTATGCGAAATTTATTTAAAGAATATGTTTGGAAAATGAAATTAGTTTTTACTGGTGAATACTGAAATGTCTGAAGGAGAAATCTGCTTATATGTACAAACTACTGTTTATCTGTATTAATAAACAGGAGTGTTTGAATGTTGTCTGTTTGTCTATGGGTGTCTCTTAACTCATGGGCCAAACTGCAAGGGCCTACTAAACTAAAGTACACATAAAGAAGCACGTTTGGTGTAGCAATGTGGGGTCGTAAATGCAAAGTGTTGGAAAAAAAAACAAGAAATTCGAAGGAAATGAAAACGAGCGTTTTATTGATTTAACAATTACAGTAAGTGCTTAAAAGTGGAACCACCAACATCGATACAGGACTGGCAGCGTCTAGCAAGTGATTGGCGCATACTTTCGAAGATTCTAGGTGTTTCACGAACAGTTGCAGTAGCGACTTAATGTCATGAAATGAGATCCCCACCAGAGTCAATTGGTGTCTCGAAGATGATTGAAGTCAGGTCTCCCCATAAAAGAAAATCGATAATTGATAAATCGGGTAAACGCGGTGGCCAAGCGACTGGTCTACCTTGTCCAATCCATCGAACACCAAACGTGGCATCGAGGTAATTGCTGACACTGATGCTGAAATGGCTTGGAGCACCATCGTGCTGAAACCACATGGCATTCCTAACGGCAACTGGAACATTATCAAGTTATTCCGGTAATATCCCTTCCACAAAGATTCCATACGTCGCACCATTCAGTCGTTGTGGTAGAAAATACGGACCAATAAGAAAATCATGCCCAATACCCGTCCACACATTAACAGAGAATCGTTCCTGGAAAGCGTAGCATATGGGTTAGAAGTTGCCCACATATGGGAATTCTGTAAATTAAAACTCCGTCGTACTTAAAGGAAGCCGAATCTGTGAAAAGTACGCGTGCATAAAAAGCTTGGGGACAATACACTATGCTGCACAAACCAACGCCAGAAGTCTACATACCGAGGGTAATCATCCATATTCAGTGCTTGCGTCCTCTGTAAACGGTATGGAAGCGTCTTCCTTCGTGCAAAATTTTCTATACGATGCTTTTATTCACACGTGTTGTTCGTGCAATGAATTTTGTGCTAGTGCTTGGAATACCTTCAACTTCTCTGAGAATACGTTCTTCCCATTCTGGAACTCGTACATGTCTCGCGCGACCCGTATCCTGTCTCGTGATATGAAATGTACAGTTCTCACAAAGCTGCGGATGCAAACGCGAAAACATTTTGTGATCCGGCATTGCCTTATTGGGAAAGCATCCACGATACAACATTACCGCCTCTCTGCCATTACATTCGCAGCCCCGCATAAGATGCATGTCTGCTTTCTCAGCTGACGTAAATTTGTTCATTGCAATATAAATACGATTTTCAAACACCGGCGACTGCTTGCAGATGAGGACAGCATCGTCTTGCTCACTATCAGTCGAAATGTACGCCTATCATTTCATTGATACTTCCAGGTACTGAGCTCTTCTGCGCTTATGGTAAGAAGCTTGCAAGGCAAAGGTAAAAAATAGTCCGCGTAGTCAATGTCAGATATTAATGTTCTCATTTACTATTATCAAAATTTATGCTTTTCTAATTAAGGTATGCTTACCTCATTAATAAAGGATTTTCTAATTATGTAAGGGAATGCGGTAAATACTAGCATGTTTTGATACGAATGGGAACTAAAATTATCGTCACTGTATCCTTCCTCGCTGACCGCTGGAAATCATGCTGGGGAATAGGAAGACAGATCTCCTGTTGTAGTATGTGGAGGTCAGTGCTTTCAGGCCTTTATCGACGTTAATGGTCGGACGTTTCAGCATTTAATTGTGCCAAACCATTCTTAGCAAGATATTCACACAATGATGTTAATAAAACACTTGTTTTCATTTCCTCCGTATTTGTTTTTTTTTCGCGAACATGCGTACTTTACTTTCCCTTACAGTTTGGCCCATCAATTCAGGGACACCCTGTATGAGCGATATGCATGCAGAGAACTTAGTCAAGAGTTGCAATGTACATTTTCCTTACATTTTCATTTTTTTTTTTTTTAAACACTGGATTTAGAAAAATGACAGTTTCAAATCCGAGTAAATCGATGTTTTCAATTTGTTATGAAACTTTTTGTTTCAAATAGGAAGACACAAAGCTTTCAATTCTGAAATAACAGAAATACTCAGTATATTGAAAGTTGTACATACTCAATACTGAGCACAGAGGTCAGTTCATACTCATTTTTGAAGCATGGACATTCTCAACAATGATTGGAATCAGTTCAAACTCATTTTTGAAACATGGAAATGCTCAAAAATGAGCACATAGAAGTCAGTTCATACTCATTTTTGAAACATGGACATTACTCATATATGAGCACATGATGTTTTATTCTTGAGTGAGTGCCTGTTTTCAGAAATGAGTATATGCATGTTTCAAACTACTTTCATTTTGATTCGGAGCCATTTTCACTATGTGACATACTCAGATTTGAGTATTTTTTGCTCAGTTTTGAAAATGTCGTTTTTAGAGAATGTATGCGTGTTTTGGCGAGGTTTTCTTCTTTTCTCCTTGTTCGATTTTTTAATTTAGTCGGCACTTTTTATGCATTCGTAGAAGCGAGTTATGAAAAATTCTGAAAATCAGTAAGCGTTTTTTTTTAAAGAAAAATATTAACATTCAGTGAATTCGCTTTTACATTCAGCCCCATAACAATTGCAAATTAAAATTGTAAAAATTAAAAATAAATTGGATCCGAATAATGTATTTAACAAATTGTCGTTTCGTACAATAATTTGTGTGAAGCAGTAATTAGTATACTAATTTTTGTTTTATTTAAAAAAATGATGTTGAAACGTTGTCGGAAACCATAATTAACAATGTTTGGAATGTTGTGAAAAATTTTTTTAATTACAAAAATGTATCTATCTTCGCTTTTTTTAAAAATAAAATCTGAATATTTTCAAAATAAACAAATGCAGAAATTCCCTTTTTCCATATAAACAGAAAAATGTAAAGAAAGAAACTATATTCATTTTTCGAAAAATTAAATATATTTTCAAAGATTAACTTTTAAAAAACACTTTAAAAATATTTTGACACATTATTTCGAAAAGAAATTACAAATGAGTGAGACATGTTCAAAAGAGATTGGATAAATAAAGTAATTACTACTACATATACAAAAACAAGGTCCGTTACAAGAAGATAATTGCATTTTACTAGAGTTAACAAGATTTCGGAAATGGTAATTAATTTTTTCATAAAAGTTCGTCGTCGTAAAAGAAAAGTGTTTCATTACGGCTAAAGTAAAATGGGGCATTTTGTTGTTTATCATTCTTTAGTTAAATTAGTTTCGTGTTTTAACTTTAGGAATTCGTTAACATTGGATAACTAATAACTTCTAGCATTTTAAACAAAATACTGGAAAATATAATAAATCTATTGAAATAGGAACCGAAATGCACATAGATGTAATTTGAAACTGAAAATTACATTTCAATTTAAATAAATGCTTTTGACTATATGCAGTAAAAGCATTTTAAATAAGGCAAATTAGGGTAAAATTGGATTATTAGTCATTAATCTTATTATTTATTGATTTTTGAAACCAGAATTTCAGGCAGAATTTAATAAGTCTTTGTGTAAATCCTTGTACAATAATACAAATATAAATACAGGGTGTACATAAAATAAAGTTGACCTACTTACAGCTGTCTGTATAATGGAAAGTATTCCTCAGAAAAATTTGGAATGTGTCTAAATGAAGGAAAAACAAAAGACATTTAGCAGAATTTTCTTTTATTTCTTCAAAAAAAATGGTCACCAGAAGGCGTATTATTGATTTTATTTCAATAATTTAACAAAATATAAGCTTATACACTTCAGAATTAGTTTATCAAGACAAATAATGTTCAATGTGTTCACCATTATTGTCAAATACCGCTTGATATCGCAAAATAGTACGTTCAACAGTCACTTGAATCCAATTCTTGAAAATGTTGAAGGCGAGATGAAAAATACTGTCCTTGAGTTCTGGTGATGTTCCGTTTACAATCATTGCACCTTTGGGAATGTTTTTCGAAGCTCGAAACCACCGCAAAGCTTCTGGTACTGAATCTCCATTTTGATAAAAAAGTTTCAGCAGCATAGCATGATCTCGTAAAATGCACGAGATTTTCCATGAAAAATGCATGAGACTGACAAGAGATTCATTGTGTCTTTTTATTTAACATTTTTATTGTGCACGAACAGATACACCACATCCACGAACAGATACACCACATCCACGAACAGATACACCACATCCACGAACACCACATGCACGAATACACCACATGCAAGAACAGATAAAATTTACATATATGCCGAAATTTTAGCAGAAAACGCCCTCTGTTGGCCATTATTGAAATTATTTTTGTTTCTGCGAAGTGTCTTTTGCATCCCTTCATTTAGATGCATTCCAACCTTCATATTTTTCTGATTGATAGTTTCGACTACAGTCAGTTCTGAGTAGTTGAATAATGATTAATAGAGTTTGAGAAATTGTAGAAAAAAATGTTCGCCTGCTTATCAGTTTTGGAAAACTCATGATCACTCTTGTTCAGGTAGTTTTGGCTGCCTTTTCTTCAAGCATTGTTTAATGGATCTTTAAGCCTTGTTTTCCAATGTCTGGTTTTGTTTTATTCCTTGCACTGCAAAAAAATGTGGTCAAAAATTATGATACATATAACTGCCAACTTTGTGACCAGTATATATACCGTAATTTAACTGGATGGTATATGTACCGTAAAATATTTAAAGTATGTGTACCGGCTGCACCCCCTCTCCTCAGGCCTGCACGCATTACGTAACAAGAGCAAGATCATCGCTTCAGGGGTTGCCGTACACCGAGGTGGGGCTACCAACCTTTTCCTTACTGAAAAATAATTATTTAACGGTATAAATAGCGATTTTTTACTGAAAAACAATCATTTTACGGTATAAATACCGTTTATAATTGAAATGACACATATACTGTTTTTTACGCTTAATATACCTTAGAAGTACGGTACTCATAACGTAAAGAGTGAAAACGGTACAAGTACCGTAAAATTTACGGTACATCTACTGAAATTTCATGAAAATTGTTTACAGTGTAGGATATTTATTCTCACTCCGAGATAAAGAGTATCGAAAAACACATAATAAAAATTCATTTACAATTGTTGTAAATTGTTATAAATTTTATTGTGGTAAATAAAATCCTCATTAAATGTGCTAGACACAATAATACAAAAAAAAAAATCGATGTGTTCATGTATAAGAATTTTGAAAACTAGCAAGCATTAAAACAAAACAAAACAAAAAAATATAATATAAGCTTTCCAACAGAAAAACAACACAAATATCAGTATGAAAATACCGAAATGTTCTGCTTTCTTGGAGCTAAGTATTTTAACCATTGCCAGCTTAGACGAGTGCTAAAATTGAGTAAATCTGGGATATCCGGTTTCAACCAACTGTATGGTTTATCCTATTTCGCTCTACATGAATTCAGTGGAAAGCGTTATGTATTGTTAATTTTATTTTGATTCTTCTATCGATACTGTTAAAGATATTTGTTGCAGGATTTTGAAATGAAAGTTGCATTTTTCATATTTGTTCGGTTTATTTCTCATAATGCTTTTTTAAAGATAGAAGCTAATTTAATATTTCTTCAATTAAAAAAGAAAAAAAAAGATGCTTTAATCGTTTCTGAAAGAATAATATAGAATACAAGACAATTTTAAATTGAAATTTGTTTAATTCCTAATAAATTTTAATAATTTTATACATGCACTGTAAAAAAAAAATATTTCCGTTCGTTGCCAGTACAATTTCCGGATTTTTCCGGATTTTTTTTTTCCCGATGAAAGTGATTTCGTCAATGTGCCAAAAATATATATATTTGAGAATATCTTTGAGAATATTGCTAAATTTTCATTTTATTTAAAAGCTGTGGGATTTGTTTTTTTCATCACACTTCAAAAGAAAAAAAATCTATACAATTACGGAAATTGAACTTGAAAAATACGGAATTTCCTTTTAGAGTGCAAAAATGAAAAAAAAAAAAAAAAAAAAAAACAGAGCCTTGCACTGTTAAAAATTTACAGCAAACTGTCCAGTCATTCGATCGTTTCATAACCGTAATTTAACTTTATTATAACCATATTATGGTCAAAATAGAGTCAATTTACTGGACAGTTTTCTGTAAATTTTGAAAATTTTAGTGAAAACGACGAATTAACTAAACTTTTAGCACTATTATCTGTCAGGAATATTCTTAAATCCCTATTCCTTAATTTTTGACACATTTATGAAATCGGAGAAAAAAAAGGCCATAAAAATAAGGAAATTACACTGGCAATTAACGGGTATTTCTTTTTCGGTGCAAGGTGCATTTGAAACGGTAGTCAGACTTGTAATGTATGATAATACATGGCACACAAATAATGTTTGTGAAGGTTCATTACAGGAAGATAAATGCATTTTATTACGAGTTAACAAGCTTTGGGAAATAGAAATTATCATTATTATTAATAATGTTGTGAAAGTTCGTAGCAAGAGAATAGCGTTTGTTTACAGTAAAGCAAAATTCAAAATGCGACGTTTTGTTGATTGTCATTTGTTATTTAAATTAGTTTCAAGCTTTAACCTTAGGCATTCGTTAAGCATACTGAATAATTAATAACTTCTGGCAATGAATTTTAAACAAAATATGGAATAGTGTAAATAATCGACTGAGATAGGAATCCACATATCACTTTTAAATGTTTGTCATATGCACTTAAAAAGTTACGTTAATATATTCGGTGGCAATTTGTCCGAAACTTGTGGAATTTTATGACATAGAAAAATTACATTTTCTCGAAGATTGCCTATAACACACTGTTAAAATTTTGCAGCAAACTGTTCAGCCATTCGATCGTTTTTGCAGATAACGGTTAGTTAACCGTAATTTTAATTGATCCTGACCATAATACGGTCAATAATACGGTCATTATACCTTCATAATATGGTCAAGTAACCGCTATTTGCAATAACGGTTATTATTATAATTAAAAAATACTGACGAACTTCCAAGCAGCAAAAATGTTGGAAGGTGCAACTAACTACAGGGCAACTGGGAAAGGCATGTTTTAAATGATTATAGAAAAATACGAAGACTGTAATTTATCAGAATTCAAAACAAGCTTTATACCAAGTAGACTAAATAAACCAGAGTAAAGTGTCATCGAGGTTTATTAAGACATCTAAGGAGAAACAAGGGTTAAATTAAATATGTAGATTAATTTCGAAATAGTAAATAATAATAATTATCAGCAGTGCCTTAAACTAAATATTTTCCAAAATTATGGAAGGAGAGAAATATTGGGCCTTGTAGAATTTGAATAATTGAAAAAGAACATCATTTTTTTTCTCATGTTAAAATCTAAATAGAAGATAAGGGTTAAATTGTAGTTGGAAAAAAAGGGCAATGACTGTTATTATACTGCTATTCAAAATGGAAAGTGGGAGGGGGTAATATTTCATTGTAAAATTATAAGTAATTGAAAAAGAAGGGCATATTCTTTCCCATGTTAAATTTTTTTTTGATAGAAAACAGGTTAAGTGTAGTGATTGAAAAAATACAATATATATATAATTATGCTATAGTACAATATTAGAAGAAGTTGGAGGAAATTGTACTATATAAAAGAGCAAAATACTCAAACTTCAGAGAGTGGGGCATTTTTCTTTTCTTCTATGAAAATTTAAAAGGGAGACAAGGGATAGTCGTAGTGGTTGGAAAATGACTGAGTCTATTACTATGTCGTATTTCAAAGAATTATTGAGTGGTGGAATTACAATTAAAATTATATTCTAATTAATTTAAAAGGAAAAACATCTTCTTTCTCGTGTTAAAATTTAATAAGGACATAAGGGTTAAGTTGTTGTTGGAAAATGGACACTGTCTATTATTTTACGTATTATTCAATATTTGAAGGTAAGAGGGGGGGGGGGAGGCGGATATTCCATGTAAAATAATAATAATGTAACTTAAAAAAGAAGAGCATCTTTTAAGTCTAATTTTTTGGGGGGAGATAAGGGTTAATTAATAATTCAAAAATGCACAGTATCTATAACTAGAATTAGAAGAGGAGGGGAGGAAATTTTATCATATAAAATAGCAAAAAAAAAAAAAAAAAAAAAAAAAAAAAACTCAAATGTAAGACTAGTATTTTTTTTTCTCATATGAAAGTTTAACCCTTTCCTGCGCGGAATAAATCTGTTTCTAAAATAATGACATAATGGACTGACACCAGATTTTACAAACGATTTTTTTAGAAAATAAAAATTTGCTGATTTTCCCGTACTTTATAAAAGGAAAATTTTAATTAAATATTCTTGGTGCCGTTTGTCAGTTTTGGAATTAAAATTAGGTGTCCTTTTTTGTGACCACCGCCCGCTAAAGGGTTAAAAGAGAGGCAATGGTTAAGTAGTGGTCAGAAAATGAACAGAATATATTATTATGGTACATTTTAAAGAATTAAAGAGATGGGGAAGAAATTTAAACAAATTTTAAAGAAAAACCGCAGCTTTGCACGCGTAATTGTTGAAATATGCCAAATGATATTTGTGCGCCTATTTTAATGGGGGAAATTATAACGCTACGGATAATTAAAAAATTACATTAATTAAGCCAAATTTTCAGTAAACTTCATTCTTATACTTCATTAGGTGAGCATAAATTATTAAGAAAATCTAAAATTAATTCTAAATAAATCGTAATTTAGAATGTAGTTTGAAAATTTTCCATTTTTTCATTTGAAATTTCAATTTTTTTAGAAACCGTTCTTAGTCCAGCATTAACATCTTTAAAGTAACCACCATGCCAAATGCCAAGCTTCTGTATCAACTATATCACAAAAATTGCCATTTTGGAACATTTTATGCTCTGACACACTTTTAAATTTCGAAAAAATTCAAAAATTGTTCGGAGGGTGCATTTACGTCTCTAAAGTAAAAGCCATATTAAATTTCAAAAATGCTATACATATCAATTTCAGATAAATCCTAGTTGAGAATGTTTTTAGAACGTTTACCGCTCATTTCACCCTTTAAAATTTCGAAATTTTTAGAAACCGTTTTTAGCGAGCCCTTTGATGTTTAAAATAACCACCATGCCAATTTTCAAATTCCTAGGTCCGGCAGCACCACAAAAATCGCACTTTTAGACAGATTTTTGCTTTTGCACCTTTTAAATTTCGCATTTTGTAAAAACCGTTCTGTTTGAACATTTACTTCTTAAAAATTACAGACCCGTCAAATTTTAAGTCTTTCCCTAACAAGTCTAAATAAATCGTAATTTAGAACGTTTTCCGCTCATTTTACACCTTTAAATTTCGAATTTTTAATAAACTGTTTTTACCGAGCATCTCCATCTTAAAAGTAACCACTATACTAAATTTCAAGCTTGTAACCCAAAAAATTCCAACTAAATCGTAATTTAGAACGCTTTTGGCTCATTTCATCCTTTTAAATTTCGAACTTTTTAGAAGCCGTTCCTAGCGAGCATTTACATGTTAAAAGTAACCACCATGCCAAATTCCAATCTTTTCTACCAACTATATCACATAAATCACAATACTACAACGTTTTTTTCTTTTGCATCCTTTTAATTTTCGAATTTTAAAAAAAACTGTTCTGGGCGAGCATTTTGAGCGAGTACGTTTCTAGCCCTAACAGTTCCAAACAAATCGTAATTTAGAACGTTTTTCGTACGTTTTCCGCTCATGTCAGCGTTTTAAATTTCGAACTTTTTAGAAACGGTTATAGCAATTATTTATATCTTAAAAGTAACAACCATACAAAATTTTAAATTTCTCGCCCCAGCAATATCACAGAAACGCAATTTCTGTGATATTGCTGTTGCTTTTTGTTCCTGCACCCCCTTGTTGTTATACCGACATAAAATATAGCAGAGATAGTCCCCAGCATTTTGCTACCATTCTTTTTTAAATGAGTTTCGGTAGTTCCAGGGATTACCCCTATAAACAAATAAACTCATACACACATAAGCGTTTCTTCTGTATAATATTAGTATATACAAAAGTATTTATATTTGATATATTTGTTATTAATTTTATTTTTTTATTTATTAACTTATTAGTATATATTTAATGAATCAAGATTTTTAAAAAAAATGCAGTTTCGCATCTCATAACACCTGTCACTGGTCTTAAAACCTAAGCGTGTATCCATTACTTCACTGCGCTATTTAATAGAATTAAAGATGATTCGCGGAACTTTAAGAATGTACAAATGTAGCCCTTGAGTACGAATGTTTGAAGATCTGTAATCTAAAAGGACAGTTTATCGCATTCTACAAGAACATCTTCACATAAACAATGTCCCTGTAAAATGGCAACCCCAAATTCTTTCGGAAATTAAAAAAACTGTTGATATCGGTGCCAAAGAAGTAGTACAGAAATCTGGGATTTAAGGCTATTCTCAAATACAAAGGTATTACTTTCTGACACATTCCTAAATTCATTTTTGTTCAAAAACGCATGAAATTGGCAGGTGCTCTTATTCAAAAGATATTTTAATCGAATGGTGCTTTGCATTTTTTAGTAAACACAGAAGGTTTTTCTGAAAATACTGTAAAATTTGAAGATTTGAACCGAATTCCGGGACACGACAGTGCGGGGAAGGAGAAAAACCTGTTGTCACGTGACAACAATCGCTTATAACTCGATAAGTAGCTTATTTATCAATAAATGAAAACTCCATACAATTCCAAATCAGTTCAACAGTCAGGTCTGCTAATTTTATGTCTTTACATTAAAAAATTAGTCAGACAATGTATCAAAAAGTTTCGCGTTGTAGAGAGGGAAAAAGCCCGAAAAGCCCTACTAATACTTTACAGTTCAAATGCAGTTTCAAATGACAATTATCGGTTTCTGAAACTCAAATATTAGTATCATAAAATGATGTTAAAGAAACGAACATAGCATATAGAACATTTTTCTGATAAATCAGCAAATGACTTTTCAAATGTTTTGAATTGCTTTGCAAAATATGTGAATTTCGTTTCGAGGAACAAAGGGTCTGATATATTAAAATTCAACATATTCAATTTCTCACTACTTCTTCGGGAAGTATTTTAAGCCAGAAAGGTTTAGATCGGATTGAGAACTTAAATAACAATACATAAAAGGCGTTTCGAAGAACAAAGGGATTACATTTGAAAACGAAATCTTTAATTTATCTTTATCTCTGTTACACACATCAAAGTCTGAAAATTTCCGGATGCATCTACGCCTATTGTAGAAAAAACGAAACTCTTTAAAGAGGAATATCAAAGACATCTTCTTTTTGTCTATATGCATGATAGAAGAAGATTATTGTTAAGAAAATATGTAAAACTTTTTCCTAGCATAAGATGATAAATCTCTCGGTAGAAGGTAGCTTGTGCGAAGAATACGTGGTTAGAACTTCTACATGAAGGAAATGCAGAATACTGTCTCATCGCGAAACAAAGACATATTTATTTTACATTAAAAATAACACAAACAGTCGATGTGATCTCACTGTGACATCGTAAATGTCGCAAGGACAACGGTGACTAAAGTGTAATAATTTGAATATGTCACATTGTGACTTTCATGTGACCGTCGCTTCACAGTGTAGTCATCTTGATAAATTTTTAAGTCACGCGTCCCAAGGCGACTACAAAACATCGCTACTTGGAACGGCAGAGTAAAGACAATTTTTTTTTTCAACGAGCTGGGCCGATAACAAAACTAAATGGGCCGCATAGGGCGATAAAAAAAAATTAGTGACATTTGTAAAGGTCGGACTAAGTCGATAAAATATGAAGAATTTTAAGTGAACCTGGTTGATTCGAGAATTAGTTATAAGTGTGCTGCACGAGCCGATGATAGTTTCATATCATCAATACAGAAATTTAACATGTCCAGCGTAGAGATCTTGATTGGACAGTTAGATCGTGTCTGAGCCCTGTCTTAATTGTTTTTATATACTGCCGGATATGGAATTAATTGTTCTCAGGACGTGTCGGGTAGGTAATTTTTTAAAAAATAATAGTGATAATAAACTTTTATTAAGGGAATCTTTGGGCATATACTTTAAAAAATTACAGAGAAATATTTTCAAAAATCTATCCATTTTTTTTATAACTTCAAAAGTTATGATGTTTTTAACCATAATTTTTCTTTTATTTTTCTAAACTACATTAATTTTTTTAACGAGTCTATATTTCAATATAATTGTCTAATTAATAGTCTAAGTGATCATTAATGCTGCTATTCTGTATTCTATGGCTTGCGGCTGAAATATACTGTAAAAATTTTGCATGAATATGTGTGCAGTATTCCTTAAAAGAATCTTAATTGTACGTTAAGAAAAATAGGCATTATTTTCTAGAAATTGACTCGGTCTGGGCCGTTAACTGCGAAAATATAAACGAGCCGGGCCGAAACGTTAGTTTTTACACTGGGCCATGTCGTGCCGAACCAGGCCGGGCCTGGCCAGAGTATAGACATTTCCGTCCGTGCAAACCACACTGCAAAAAATAACTGTTGATTTTACAGTTTTGCCGCGCATGCGCGGTAGCGTATTACTGCTTGCGCGGCAGCGTATTACTGCTTATTTTACTATTTAATACTGTTAATTTTACGGTATAATACTGGCAGCTGGGGCGCCAGTTTTATACTGTAAAATCAACAGTTATTTTTTGCAGTGCAGTAGCGCGTTGTGAGATTGCAATACTCCCGAATGGTGCATAAGCTGACTGACAGTTTTATTGTTTGTAAAAACTAATCTGTCATCTATACAAATATCATCAACAGTGAAATCGGTTGCAAAAACGTGATGCTCCTAGACAATTGAGTACATTTCTTCAGCAGCTATAGGTCAATTGCTTTTCACAATCTCGGAGTAACGCAAAATATTCCATGATCGACTATTTTCCAGCGAAAAAATTATAATTACAATGATTTTCCTTGCTCATGCAAACACAATTTAAGTTTAATTTCAAGTTAAATATGTACACGTACATACTGACATTTTTACAAGTAATTGACACTATATATCCAAACACTTGTAATCGTATTATTAGCTTTGCTCAAGACAGACATTTTCCTTAAGCGCTTCATTAGAAAATGAAGAAATATTCCCCGGTGGTAATTATTTCTCTAGAGATGCTGTTAATTATTTCGCCATCTTGAGTAACTAACTACAAGCAAATTAATGCTGCTCTGCTCTTTCTCTTTTTCATACTTCGTTCAATTATGCGTTTTCTAAATTCCAGATTAAAGGCATGAAATTTTGTTTTTTAAATGTATGAACACAAATGCGTGAATGCCTGGATTTATTGTAATGATTTTCGCATTTTCAACTAACCATCTAGTCTTTAATGGTTGAATTGTTTTCAACGAATTAAAAATATATTTTGCTCTTAAAATGGGTTTAAATCGATTGTTAGTAACAAATAATGTTGAATTTTTAAATTTTACATTTATTTCAAAATTATATGAAAGCGCTTTTTTTAAAAAAAATACGAGGGTAAGTCCTTAACTAAGTCACAATAGATAATTAAATAACAACTTACAATGATATTCACTTCAAAACTATTTTTATTTCTCAACATATTCTCCACCAATATTTATGCACTTATATCGCCATTTTATCAGTGCCCCAACACCAGCTGCATAACATTCTGTGGATTGTTGCCTCATCCACGTTAGGATTTCAAGTTGAACACATGAGACAATTCAAAAGTTTGGTTGGCAACTTCTTCAACATCCACCATACAGCTTCGACTTAGCACTTCGATTTTCATCTGTTTAGTGCACTAAAAAACCATCTTGGAAGCAAGATGATGTTC
This sequence comes from Maratus michaelseni, assembly GCA_963931845.1. NCBI lineage: Eukaryota > Metazoa > Arthropoda > Arachnida > Araneae > Salticidae > Maratus > Maratus michaelseni. The sequence continues at coordinate 387,921,042 of OZ007590.1, read as the reverse complement.
ACAGATGATGAAAAGGCTCCAGTTGAAGTCCTAATGTAGTTGAGACAGCAACCCAAAGAATTTGATGCAGCTGTTGTTGGGGCACTGATAAAACGGTGATATAAGTGCATAAATATTGGTGGAGAATATGTTGAGAAATAGAAATAGTCTTGAAGTGAATATCATTGTAAATTTTTATTTAATTATCTTTTGTGACTTACTTAATGACTTACCCTCGTATATATTACATTCTTTATTCTTTATTTATATTTTATTTTCTATATTTTAGTGTTTAAAATATTTTATTGTGGCAGTTTCAAAGCCAGTTGGCCTATTTTAGCGAGCGTGGTTTGGGGCATAATCAACTGCAGTGTTGTTGTAACTCGTATACATTTGTAACCATCTATACTAATAAAAGAAAGTTTCGCTCTGTGTGTGTGTGTGTGTCTGTTGGCGATGGCTAGGAAAATCTAGCCCACCTAGAAGGCTGGAAATTTAGGTGTGGATAGTCCAAGGTCTGGCCATGTGCACCTGAGCCTCAGAATTTTAATATTTTGATAATTAGCCTAGATATTAATTAGATTATCATTAACCATCGCTTCTAAAATATCATCTTTTAAATCAAAATGGCGAAAGAAACGGACAGGCGCATTAGATTTGCAACCGGAAATGAACGAATTCGAAATTATTTAACTAATTAGCGAATTTTAAGAAAACTAATTGAGATATCAAATTGAAAATTTCTGAGCATATGTAAAAAAAATATTCTGTATCTTACTATGCGATTTTTGAAAAATTCGGTTGGTATTTTTTTTTAATTTACGCAAAAAACTGCCAAAAATCTGCCGGCGTCAGTGAAAACGATCCGAGAAATTTTCAGACAGGGATCGGCTTTCATTAAAAACTGAACTACAAAGAGATCTGTTTCTCTGGACGATCCCTCTCATTTAGTTTGCGAAAATGAAAGGAAATAATTGCCAAATTTTACTAATGAACAAAAATTTAGTTTACTAATTAAGACATAGATTTGAAATTGAGGTCGGGAAGGGGTGTCATCTGCCGGCTATTTTAACGTAGCGTCTTCGTTATGTTCTAATTATCAGAAAAATGTAATTCTTTATTTAATGATCGCGTTAATGTACGTGACGGTGGTTCTCTTGAACAAATTATTCATTATATTTGCGGGTATGGGAAGGGAAGGGGTTAACGCCTTTCTCTGAGATTGTAATTATCTCGGGCCCGGGCAACGCCGGGCGGGTTAGCTAGTAAAGAATAATTAGCGATTTACCGTCTGCGCCTAACAAACGGAAAAATGTCTTAAACTTTATTTATTAGTTTAGATTTCAGTTCTAAGAATATTAAAATGTTGTATTGTCATCGGAAACACACCTGTGTGCACAATTTTTACAATTCTAGCCTTTCAGGCAGTGAGTTAAAAATCAAATACAAAGTTCCACCTTGACATGTATGTTTTCAAGTGCTAAACAAATATTATTAATATTTCACCGTTTTAGTGATAAGTTAAACTTTATGTACGTTAACACAAATTATAAAGTAAAAAAATGTATAGATATGACTTTATTTCGCTTTAAGAAAAGAAATTCTTTGAGAAAATCTTCTCTGATGCAGAAAAGAAAGAAAACATTCAGCAAAAAAGATTTTTCGAACTGAAACATTCGAAAAGGAAATGATTCTGCCATCTATTGCTGTATTTCGCAAGAGTTATTGAATTTTGGATAAGGTTTATGTATACTAATATATAAAATGACTGTGTATATTCTATATATGCATTTCATTTTTGAATCATTATAATACGGTTCGAAAGTGACGTCATATTTATTTATAAAACATACATTCTTTTTTTAATTATTAAAACACAATATGCATTTAAATTAATAAAAATCAATGTATTATGATGATAAATTTGAGTAATTTCCACTCATTTCCCGTTCACAAGTACCAGATTATTATATTATATATCTAAAAATTTGTATTCGTTGGAATATGCATTTTGTATCATATTTTTGGGATTTTTTTAAAAATAAAACAAAAGAATCTTTAATCTTTAAACATATAAAATGACTGCGTTGGGGAAACATTTAATATATAGTATCCCAAATGATCATTTGCTGACTCCTTTTGACAAAATTACATGCAAACTATATTGAAGAAAATTAAAACTAGAGGGCATTGTATCATTTTCCACCTTTATAGGCTAGCCTCTTTGAGTGTTGTTTTACATATTTCCCATGCAGGATATGCACGCAATGTCGTTAAATGGACGAAGCCCACCCGGGTATACACTGCCGAAGAAACACTATATTGCCAAAGGTGACCGGTCACTTGAGATTTTAGACGTTTTTTTAACTATCTAGAAAAATACATGAGGAATTAACCTGAAACTGCATGTGTGTAAACAGTATAGTATAGGTTATATATTTCCGGGAAGATTTTTTCACGAAACCCCATTGGGGACTGTCAACAAATTGAAAAAGAACGAATATCTTTTGGATAACCATATAAAAACTAATGTAGCAAAGGCGTTCAAACTCGAGATTATTAATAAGTGGATTATTGTAATATACTGTGTTCATTTGTATGAGGATAGCATGTATACTCGTAGAGAAATTAAGGTTTTTATAAAAACAGTCCCGAATTTCGTCTAGTTTTTTGCTTATAATTTGCAAAGTTCTTAATATTAAAAATAGTTATTTTCAGAATATATGACAAACAACATTGTACATAATACTCTGCAATCAGAATTACAAAATAATAAAAATTGGATGCAAAATGAGCAGGTTTACTAAAAAATGTTTCATTGCGAATGCGCGAATGCAATCAAAATATAATATGTATAATGTATTAGCTAAGTATATAGAGCAACTTTTGTGAAAGTCTCGAAATCATAGCTTGAAAATTCTGAAAATTATCGTTTAGAGAATAAGCTCGAAATCCGTTGTTCCCAAAAGGAAGCAAAATTTTGAGGGGTTGTATCCAAATATAGTAGTACGTGCAATATTGTGTACGCTATCTTGGCACTAATCAACAGATATTTGATACAACCCCTCATCTTTTTGCTTCTTTTTCGGAACAACGGATTTTGAGCTTATTCTATCGACGATAATTTTCAGAATTTTCAAGCTATGATTTTGAGACTTTCACAAAAGTTGCTCTATATACTTAGCTAATACATTATGCATATTATATTTTGATTGCATTCGCGCATGCGCAGTGAAACATTTTTTAGTAAACCTGCTCATTTTTCATCCAATTTTTATTATTTTTTAATTCTGATTGCAGAGTATTATGTACAATGTTGTTTGTCATATTTTCTGAAAATAACTTTTTTTTATATTAAGAACTCTGCAAATTATAAGCAAAAAACTAGGCGAAATTTGGGACTGTTTTTATAAAAACCTTAATTTTTCTACGAGTATACATGCTATCCTCATAAAAATGAACACAGTACATTACAATAAGCCACTTATTAATAATCTCGAGTTTGAACGCCTTTGCTACATTAGTTTTTACAGGGTTATCCAAAAGATATTCGTTCTTTTTCAATTTGTTGACAGTCCCCTATGGGGTTTCGTGAAAAAATATTCGCGGAAATGTATAACCTATACTATACTATTTACACACCTGCAGTTTCAGGTTAATTCCTCATGTATTTTTCTAGATAGTTAACGAAACGTCTAAAATCGCAAGTGACCGGTCACCTTTGGCAATATAGTGTAGTTGAACTCCAGACACTTCATCCACTTGGATAGATTTCTGTTTCAAAATATAAATTCCTAAAAATTAGAATTAGTTAAAAAAAAAAGCGGGGGAACAGAAAACGCAGGCTATAGCGGGGGAGTCTGGTCTATGTGTCTACATCATAAAGCAAAAACTCGTACATGAGTAACGCTTTCGTCATATTGACGGTGGAAATGATCTGGCCAATAGGCCAATAAATTTCGCTGTTACTGCCGTTCTTTTTTACCTTCTAAACATCGTAAAATTTCCAATTTTACACCATCGAATAGAAAAAAAATAATGTAATTTCAAATGCAGTTTGTTTGAAAAATATATCTTAATTTACTTATTTTTTAGGGTTTTAAAAATACTTTTCAAGCATGAATATGTTCAAATCTGGCGTGTAACCTGTTTACGAAAGATATAAATAATTCAACATTTACCTATTTCCCTAAATTGCCAATGGAAATTAAAACTGTGCAAAATAAATAAATAAATAAATAAATCACGAATTTAGTAAATATGTTGTCGGACTGTGTGCTTAAACACTGAGATTATCAGAATCATAAAGATTGCTGTAAATTGTGAAATGTTTGGCGATTGACTGCGGGTCATACGAAAGTACCAAATGTGATTTTAGATGTAATTTTTGGACTATCGAAGAAAGTATATTAAAAGTAACATATTGATTACAGATTTCAATTAAAAATAATTTTCATCCACGCTGTACACAGTGCAATAAATCGGGCATCTTAAACAAGTTTAGCCCAAGTTCGATCCCCTGGTATGCAATAAATAAAAATGTAATATGTATAGTTCTCTGAGGATTATTTTTACCTAAAACTTCATATGGTTATCATGCACGCAAGTGAAAAGTTAAAATATAAAAGTACTAACATTTACAGAAGTAGTTGCATACATATATATGCGATCACTTGCAAACGTATTATTAGCTTTGCCTAAGGCAGAAATTTTCCTTGAGTGCTTCATTAGAATATGAAGAAGTATTAAGAAGTATTCTGCGGCGGTAATAATTTCCCTAGAGATCCTGTTAATTATTTCACCATCTTGAGAAACTAAGGATCAAATTAATTCCCCCTTTTTCTCTTTCAAAGTTCGTTTAATTATACATTTTCAGAATTCCAGATTAGCGGCACGAAATATTATTTTTACAACGTATAATAACAAATGAGTGACTATATAGATTTATTGGAACGAATGTTTGCATTTTCATTTAACGTTGCAATCAAGTCACAGTTATTATTATTATGATAGTACATGGTGCAATATAATAGAAATGGAATAAGAGCAACGTTAATAGTACCAGAAATTTCAATTTCAATGCATACTATAGTTTCGGTAGCAAAGGGAATGGAACGGGTTCAAGCGAAAGGTTTTTTGACCAAAAAGATAACAGGAGACTCCGGGCAAAAGCCAACAGAATATACCGAAGAATTTAAATATGATGTCAAAACTCGGTGTTAGTATTGAAAATTTTAAAGTTACTTACAATTTCTATATATTAACGACCCTTAAGTAAAATATATCATTATTTAATAGATGTTACTACTAATCCATTGATATCAGTCAATTTTTTATAAGATGGTTTGGGCAGAGTTAGTAGTGATCACGGGTTTTTTTCAGAACTTTAAACAATTGACAAATACGTACCACAAAAAAAGTCAATGATTAAAATCAATATGAACAGTATTTTAAAATTGTTCTGAAGACGGATAATATTCAAATATACCTTTTAAAAATTTACATAATAAATATCTTTTTGTGATTTTAATTTTTCAATGCAGTATATTTCTCCTAAATAGTTATTAATTATTGGACTTCCTCTAAGTCACAATTGTAATGGCGTTGATAGCCTGGGTGCGGGTGTTTTGGCTTTCGTGACCAATAATAAGTTTTGGATGCGCGGCTGGAAAAGCATCTACCAGAAGCACGGCCGAACAAGATACATAGACGGATGTGTACACTGTGTTCTCGTTGTCCTTAAATCTAGGGTACGTTTCCTCTAGAAAAATCAATAGATATGCAAAGCAAAAGCAATGAAGAGTCCATAGGTACGTGCAAGGTTTTCGTCTTTATTCAGACAATGACAAAGATGTTGAAATTGGGAGGTGGTCCTTTCACACAAAATCTAATACGACTTCTCTATGTATAGGTTAAGTGAAGTCTGACTAATTTTTGCGGTACACATGTGCGCCAGCATTCATCATCAATTTCGCCAGATGTACATGTGTATCAATTTAATAGCCATTCGGAATTTTGAGACGGTTTAGTAGATAGCTATATTAATTTTGCGTAGGAGATACAAGGCAGACATGCAATACGATGCGCGTTATCAAAATAGCATGATTTAGAAAATCAACCCTGCAGATTGTTATGAGAACAGCGGAAGATGTAATATAGGTGTGAATAGATTTTAATGAGAAATGCAAGATAGAAAAAAAATAGAAATTTTGATAGAAAAAAAGCATCGAGGATGTAAAACATCTGTAATCTTTAATAGATTTACGGAGCGGAGATTGCTGTTAAAACAATACCATAAAATCAATGTAATCAATGTGTTAATCAATGTGTCAAATCAATGTGTTAAAATAACCGTCATCGCATTTTAATTTAGAAAGGAAACAACCTTTATGCGGTTAATGAAAAATGCTGAATAAATGAAAGATTACGGATATATGATTAAATAGCATATAGCATGCGATAGTTATGACTTTAATTTAGAATATATAGAATTTAAATAAAGATATATAAAATAACTTTTTAAAAAATATTAAGGAATTATAAATTTGAATAAAATGACAAATATATATCATCTCTACATCATAACAATTTTTCCGTATATTTCTGATCCATGTTATTTTCTCTTTTCTATATATACAAAGAAACGTTGGTCTTTTTAAAACAAAACAAAATTATAATCGCTACTGAAGCACTAAAGGGATAGAGGGCGATTTCTATTTTGAAAAATATTTCATTGCAATTCGAAAAACATCAAAATCGGAAAACAAATTTTGTTCCTTGGATTCCTCGCAGTGGAAGAAAGTTTTTTTCAGTTTTAAACTGACTTCAAAAGAAGGCGGTTATACAATTCCTTTGTAGCTTTTTCTTTTCTTATGTATATCCACACATAACTTTTGAAAAAAATAATCCTTCTTTTTTTTTTAGGAAAGTCTGCAGATGGTCCCGTTTTAGTATAATGAAGATCTAAAAATAATATGTTTGTCCGCCTGTCTCTTTTCATATTTTCTATTTTCCGAACACGCAGTTAAGGAAAGCATATTATAATTATGATTTGTATGTTTGTGTGTGACTGAACATAATGACTCACAAACGATACTTTCGATTGAGCTCCCATTCGGCAAATATACACTATATTGCCAAAGGTGACCGGTCACTTGCGATATAGACGTTTTGTTAAATATCTAGAAAAATACATGAGGAATTAACCAGAAACTGCAGGTGTGTAAACAGTACAGTTTAGGTTATATATTTCCGTGAATATCTTTTCACGAAACCCCATAGGGGACTATCAACAAATTGAAAAAGAACGAATATTTTTTGGATAACCCTGTAAAAACTAACGTAGCAAAGGCGTTCAAACTCGAGATTATTAATAAGTGGCTTATTGTAATATACTGTGTTCATTTTTATGAGGATAGCATGTATACTCGTAGAGAAATTAAGGTTTTTATAAAAACAGTCCCAAATTTCGCCTAGTTTTTTGCTTATAATTTGCAGAGTTCTTAATATAAAAAAAAGTTCTTTTCAGAAAATATGACAAACAACGTTGTACATACAACTCTGCAATCAGAATTAAAAATTAATAAAAATTGGATGAAAAATGAGCAGGTTTACTAAAAAATGTTTCACTGCGCCTGCGCGAATGCAATCAAAATATAATATGTATAATGTATTAGCTAAGTATATAGAGCAACTTTTGTGAAAGTTTCAAAATCATAGCTTGAAAATTCTGAAAATTATCTTCGATAGAATAAGCTCGAAATCCGTTGTTCCCAAAAAGAAGCAAAAAGATGAGGGGTTGTATCAAATATCTGTTGATTAGTGCCAAGATAGCGTACACAATATTGCACATACTACTATATTTGGATACAACCCCTAATATTTTTGCTTCCTTTTGGGAACAACGGATTTCGAGCTTATTCTATCGACGATAATTTTCAGAATTTTTAAGCTATTATTTTGAGACTTTCACAAAAGTTGCTCTATATACTTACCTAATACATTATGCATATTATATTTTGATTGCATTCGCGCGTGCGCAGTGAAACATATTTTAGTAAACCTGCTCATTTTTCATCCAATTATGATTATTTTTTAATTCTGATTGCAGAGTATTATGTACAATGTTGTTTGTCATATTTTCTGAAAAGAACATTTTTTTATATTAAGAACTCTGCAAATTATAAGAAAAAAAATTAGGCGAAATTTGGGACTTTTTTAATAAAAACCAATTTTTCTACGAGTATACATGCTATCCTCATAAAAATGAACACAGTATATTACAATAAGCCACTTATTAATAATCTCGTGTTTGAACGCCTTTGCTACATTAGTTTTTACAGGGTAATCCAAAAGATATTCGTTCATTTTCAATTTGTTGACAGTCCCCTATGGGGTTTCGCGAAAAAAATCTTCGCGGAAATATATAACCTATACTATACTGTTTACACACCTGCAGTTTCAGGTTAATTCCTTATGTAATTTTCTAGATAGTTAACAAAACGTCTAAAATCGCAAGTGACCGGTCACCTTTGGCAATACAGTGTATAATAGACCATAGTCGCAAAAACTGTATATATTTTCGTAAAAATCGGCCGACTGATTAGGTATTTAATCCATTTTTAAATCATTGTCTAATAATTTGTAAATATTGCGGCGATGCCATTAAGCATTAGTATCGCAGAGGTAACGTCTACAGTTTTAAAAAGGGAGGACAAGTGTTCAAAACCAACCGTTTCCATTGTTTTGGGAAATGTACAGCATTGTTGGGAAAGTCGATTAGAGTCGTTCCAGATTTTTACTTTTTATGTTTTCCTATTTTTGACGTCAAGTTTTGCTCTAGACAGATAATTCAACATGAACTGGAACATTGAACTAATGTACAGGGTGATTTGTATTTAAATTTGTGAAAGTAAAATCCTATAACAAAAGCATCACGGATCCAAATGACCTGAAATTTCACTAGTGTACTCCCAAAGCAATGGGTATTTTTTATGCGTGATTAAAAAAAAAACTTAAAACCCCACCGACAGATGGCGCTGTATATGCAGCAAAGTCAGGAGACGAGCTTGTGCATGACACATGCACAGTTTGCGTTTAAAACGTGAAGCACGCACACCTCGTGTTCATTATTCTACGGATATCCTCGCAATGACTGTGCAATCGACGGACCACCGTGCATTGTTATAGTGAAACTGTATTATCAGAATAATGACAGCGCAGTAATTGCTCTTAGGACATTTAGGACACTTCAGAATTTAAGAAAAGGTCCAATGACGACACAATACCTACGGAAGATTCGTTTTGAAATTTGAACAGACTGGTTCACTTGTCGTAAAACGCGATAGAGGAAGATAACCAGTTGATGCTAACTTACAGCACCATCTGTCGGTGCAATTTTAAGTTTTTTTTTTACTGCGCATAATAAATTCGCATTGCTTTGGAAGCATACTGGTGAAATTTCTGGTCATTTGGATCAATGGTTCTCTTTTTATAGGGTTTTACTTTCACAACTTAAAAAAAAAATCACCCTGTATGAATAGTCGTGCTTAGATTTCCGACATAGATGCTTAAAAACAGGTTATGTAAAATCCAAAAGTTTTACAATTCATGCAGAGCAAATATTCACACAGGAACCACTAACAATCTTTTCACCTTAGGCTTCTGCTAATAACAGAGTGCACATATTTCAACAAAATATTTTCTACAACTTTTCCCGATACCTCTTTTCAAAGATATTTTGGAAAGAAACTACACCCTGTTAGAGTTTTCCATGAGATAATTACTTTATCCTTGCATTTCTGAGCAAAAATGTTATTTCTGCGATTTGAAAATCTTGTGAAAATTAGAAAAAGAGTATGTAAATTACTAAGTAGTATTTTGTAGTAGCTGAACATTTTATATCGTAAGAATGGAAATGAAACTTTTTACTTTTTCTGTAAAGCTACACAAAACGATATCTTGCAAGAGAATCTGAATTTTCTAAATAATGAGAATTTCTGCTAGTGGAACAGTTTTGCATTGTGTTGGGTAACAAGATTTTACCTGAACCCGACCCACCCGCAGTGTGGGTGAGTCGGATTGACGCTAATTACTTTCATTGCGTTTCGGGTTCGGTTCATGTTGGCTTTAGTTGTTTCCGGTGCGGGTTGGGAATTTGGCTTTTGCGGCTCGGGGTCCGGTTGTCGCGATTTTACAAAAAATTTTAGAACTTTTTTTCAGATTGAAAAAAACTACGATATTTAAAAACTAATGAACATATATATATATTCATTTTTCAACATAAGAGGTAAATTTGATGCTGGAGGTATAACTGTAAACTATTTTTCCATAAATGTATTAAAATATGGATTAATTTTATTCCATTTCGGGTTCGGTTTAGGTTTAAATATTTCGGGTTCGGTTTAGGTTTAAATATTTCGGGTTCGGTTTAGGTTTAAATATTTCGGGTTCGGTTGACTTTACGTAAAATTTTCGTGTTCGGGTCGAGTATAACACGGTCCGAGCAGATCTGTAAACCAACGCAAGAAATTTTCAGCGACAATGATAAAGAGAAATCTTTAGAGGACAAAAAATTGCTAATGCATGTACGTTGCTAATTCCAATTACACGTGATTCGACAAACTAAATTTCCGAATGTTTCGCAAAACTGAAAAATGATGTGGTAAAAATGTAATTTGTTTAAGTAACGCAATGAAAAGCGAGAGATTACTTTAATTAAGTTTAAATTATGCAAGTAACAATGATAAAGAGAAATCTTTAGAGGACAAAAAATTGCTAATGCATGTACGTTGATAATTCCAATCACACTGTGATTGGAATGCTGGATTTGATGCTGTAGGTATAACTGTAAACTATTTTTCCATAAATGTATTAAAATATGGATTAATTTTATTCCATTTCGGGTTCGGTTTAGGTTTAAATATTTCGGGTTCGGTTTAGGTTTAAATATTTCGGGTTCGGTTTAGGTTTAAATATTTCGGGTTCGGTTGACTTTACGTAAAATTTTCGTGTTCGGGTCGAGTATAACACGGTCCGAGCAGATCTGTAAACCAACGCAAGAAATTTTCAGCGACAATGATAAAGAGAAATCTTTAGAGGACAAAAAATTGCTAATGCATGTACGTTGCTAATTCCAATCACACGTGATTCGACAAACTAAATTTCCGAATGTTTCGCAAAACTGAAAAATGATGTGGTAAAAATGTAATTTGTTTAAGTAACGCAATGAAAAGCGAGAGATTACTTTAATTAAGTTTAAATTATGCAAGTAACAATGATAAAGAGAAATCTTTAGAGGACAAAAAATTGCTAATGCATGTACGTTGATAATTCCAATCACACTGTGATTCGACAAACTAAATTTTCGAATGTTTCGCAAAATTGAAAAATGATGTGGTAAAAATGTAATTTGTTTAAGTAACGCAATGAAAAGTGAGAGATTACTTTAATTAAGTTTAAATTATGCAAGTACAGCCATTTCTTTGCATATTTTTTTTGCCTTCAGTAATCTATTCTTTTGTATTAATAAATTGTCACTAACTTGCTTTTTAAACAAAATGACTGAATCAAAGAAAAAGTTGTTTCTTTTAGCATGACGTTTGTGACCTTTAATTTCTGCCAAAAACAGAATTCAGGTTATTCAACAAAAGGAATTTTTTTATACCATTGAAATGTTTGCATCGTTTAATGCGCAAAAAATGGCCTCACTTAGAAGTCCGAACTAATGGGAATTCACCGTAATTCTGTTTGTTTAAATTATAAAATATCCACGAAATTAAAGAAAGATAACATATCGATATCTTTGATTAAAACATATTTATTTATACTTTCAATAAATCTTAAGTTAAAACATTTGAAACTACCCAAAAAGATAAAACAAAAGATATATTTTATAGAAGATTTGGGGCATCATGATGTCTGTATTTAAGTTGGTAAACCAATATTGAATAAGAAACAAAGCATGCATGGATTTAACATATTTCCAGAAATTCAATTCAGAGTCTTTATGAAGCGTTCGTAATTTTAAAAGCTATCTCTCTTAAATTACGAACATAAAAGCATGCATGAGAAAAGTATTGAAATCACGAATGGGCTGGAAAATCATGTATAAATTTTTATAAAATCATTTATTTGAAGAGCGCTATACTTATCCTTCTCAACAAAATCTACCGAGTTCTTATACAACCATATCATGTAATCCTGTTTGTTTAAAATATGAAATGTCCATGTAAGTACTGAAAATAAGAAAGATAACCTATATATATGTTTGAATAAGACAGATTTATCCATGCTCTCAGTAAAGCTTAAGTTAAAGCTCTTGAAGCTATCCGAAATAGAGAAAAAGCTGTGTTTGATAGAAAATTTGTGCATTGTTATACTGCATTTAAATTTCAAAACCAATGTTGAACGAGAAAGAAACGAAAAATATATGTTTGGATTTAAGATATTTTAAGTAAATTAATTTAGAGTTTTCGAATAGAGTTCAAAATATTAAAGTCAATCTCGCTTAACTTATGAATATGCATGATGAAAATGCTAAAATCACGAACAGGCGAGAAATTATATTAAAATCTTGCATTTCACAATTACTTCTCCTAGAATACGGAACGTTGAACTATTAAATTATCACGGGTTATTCGCATTGATATAATAACTCTCATAATTACTTTCAAAATTTTAAAATTTGAATCAGTTTCTACGATATTATTTTTTTTTCTAATATTTAATAATATTTTTGTAACAACTAAAATAAAATTCCACCATTTTTTGGGGAAAAAACATAAAGGGATATCGTCTGCTTTTCGAACTTTATTATACTTTTTTAAATAGCATTTTCTAATAACTACAATAAAATTCCTCTATTTTTTGAAAAAAAAAAGCACAAAGAAAAATAATGGGATATCGTCTGCTTTTCGAACTGTTGATATTATAATATATGTTTTTGTTTTGTTTTTGTAAATTGATTTAATGATATGTAGTTTGAATTCCTTTTTAAAAAGGGTCATGTGAAGAATATCCACGTGATTTACTGCCACATTTACTAAAATGATTACCAAAAAGCTAAAATATTATTCATCCGTGTGAATTATTATTTTCCGAATTTATTTATATGTAGATGAATGGAATGTGACAGAACTTGGAATTTTGAGCATGAATGTGAACGTACGCATAGAGCATATGCTGAGATTAAATAATTTTGCCCAAACCGTAGCAATCTACACTACAGAACGAAGTTTTTGTCTCAAATTCTCTCGACCAGTAAAGTTTTATTGCCCGTATATCGCCATTTTCTTATAAAGGCATTCTATTATAATAGCATTAACTTACACTTATCTTACACTTATCTTACAAAATAGAATTTTAGTAATTTTCAGTTAATTTGCATTGTAAATATAAGTTCTTTCTTATAATAAGAAAAAAAATAATAAATATTTTTTTTTAAGTAGGATAAAATTCGTTTTACTTTTCCTCCTAAAATCGAACGATCTTGTACAATACAAATTCAAAACATCGGGTTGCTACGCCAGCTAGTCTAATTTTAAAAATCGTTTGTTTGAAGATAGCTACAGTGTCTCACATAAGTGATGGGACACTTGTGCTTTACAAAAGGAAACTAATCAAATAAATTAAAAAAACATGTACACATTTTTTTGTGGGTGTGTTTCATACTTAAATTTAGTAAAGATTATTACATAACATACATTTTGTCAAAATATTAATTTAATAAAAATACAAATGTTTAGAACGGAGCAAAAAATAGCTCACATAAGTGATGGGACACCATTATATATGCAACAAAAATCGTCTGAAATAAGCAATAAAAATATTTTTGGGGGTTTTATTTTTACTTAAAAGCAATTGGCAATAATTTATAAAATCGTCTGCAGTATTTCTCTCCAGTTTGTTTTGGAATTTTTGTGTTTTTTAGCTCTGTGTAGCCATGAATGCTAAACGAAAAGAAACTTCGCCTGAAATTCGAAAATTAGTTATTAATTTGCATATTGAACGTGGAAAATCTATTAGAAAAACTGCTGAAACAGTTAACTTGAGTCGTTCAACAGTTTTCAATATCATTAAACGATATAAAAAGAATCATATGATTCAGGATAAAAGAAGACCTGGCCGACCATCAAAGCTATCCAATGGAATAAAGCGAATTATCGTTCGAAATATTAAAAAAAATCCAAGAATTAGTGCTTCAAAAGTTGCTGCTGATTTACAAGCATTATATGGAATAATTGTTAATCCTGAGACTATTAGAAGGGTAATTCGATCTGCTGGATATCACGGTAGAGTAGCCAGGAAAAAATTCTTCGTAAGTGAAAAGAATAGAAAACTCAGACTAGCTTTCGCAAAATCCAACATAAATAAGAATTCTGATTACTGGAATAAAGTTATATTTGCTGATGAGAGTAAATTTAATATATTTGGTTCTGACGGTAGAATCTTGGTGTGGAGAAAACCCAGGGAAGAATTTCGCAAACAGAACTTGGTACCAACAGTAAAACATGGTGGAGGAGGAGTTATGGTATGGGGGTGTATGTCGTCCGCTGGAGTTGGTAATCTTGTTTTTATTGACAGTATAATGGATCAGTACAAGTATATTGATATTTTAAAGCAAAATTTGAAATCTTCAGCACGAAAATTGAACCTTCATAACGATTTTAAATTCTACCAGGACAATGACCCCAAGCACACTGCTCTGAACGTTAGACTCTGGCTGCTATATAACTGTCCTGAAATAATAAAACCACCACCACAATCTCCAGACTTAAATCCCATAGAGAATATTTGGCAAGAATTGGAATCAAGAATTCGCAAACACACCATTTCTTCAAAACAACAACTAAAATCGGTGCTTCAAGAAGAATGGGGTAAAATCACTCCAGAAATCACAAAAAAATTAGTCGAATCCATCCCAAAAAGATTAAATCATGTTTTAAAAGTAAAAGGAAATCCAACAAAATATTAAAACCTTTTAAAAAGTAAAATTTTTGGATAAATATTTGATGGAAAAGTAAGTGTCCCATCACTTATGTGAGCCATTGTTTGCTCCGTTCTGAACAATTGTATTTTTACTAAATTAATATTTTAATATTTTGACAAAATGTATGTTATGTAATAATTGTTACTAACTTTAAATATGAAACACACCCAAAAAATTTTTGCACATGTTTGTTTATTTATTTTATTGCAGTTTCTTTTTATAAAGCACAAGTGTCCCATCACTTTTGTGAGACACTATACCTGTTTATCGTAACAAAATCCATAGCGATCTCTTATAACCTAATCTAATCATGTAATCATGTTTATTTTAAATATCAAATACCTTGTAACTAAAAATTTAACAAATTGTAACGCTTTGTAATAATATACTACTTTTAATTGCTAAAAGGCGAAAAATGAAACTTTATAAACAGTAAAATAAGTTTTATTAGACTGTTGACATGTCTAGTTACAAATAAAATGTCTGGTTGCAAATATGGAAATAAACATCCAAGTAAAACAAGTTAGAAATAGTACGTAAAACGGGACAAACGAGGTGCATTCGTAGTATAGCTAGTTATATAAAGATTCAGATCTTGATGATTTTTAATGCTGTGAAATGAATTATATCGTCTGCAGATTAATCTCTGTAATAAAATAAGTATCTCGGTCGCTTGACAGTTAAACCTCGGAAGCTCCTATAACAAGAAAGCAACAATTTTTTTAAAAATTCAAATTACTTAATAAATATTTTTATTAATATCTTCAAAAGTTTTGATTCGATTTTCATAAAATTTGAAATGTCTCGACAAAATTCTGCAAAGATAATATATCATAAATTTCAAACCATTTGGTTGGGTAGTTTTTGCGCTGCTATATGCGGACGGACGGACGGATCAGACGATGACTATAGCTGTTACGTATTTATATAATTACGAACGCACCTAAAAAAAGAAACAAATAATAATAATAATTTGCTTAGTTTGAAAAAGTCGTGAGAAAAATTAAATGATAGCGTTCCAAATAATAACTTCATAGAGCGTGCAATCGTAGAATATTCTTATTTGTTTTGATAATGTCTCCGATAGAACAGAATCATGTCAACAGTCTAATAAAACTTATTTTACTGTTTATAAAGTTTTTAATTTACGTCTTTTAGCAACTAAAAGAAGTAAACTTCTTAAAATAACTCAGAAAACGGATGCATATATATTTAAATAAAAAAGATTTATCCATACTCTTAATAAATCTTAAGTTAAAACTCTTTAAGCTCTCCGGAAAGAAGAAGGGAAAAAAAACAGTGTTTGATAGAAAATTTGTGAATTATTATATCAGTATTTATCTTATAGAGAAGCCAATATTGAGTGAAAAAGAAGCAAAGAATAGATGCATCGATTTAAGATATTTCAAGTAACTGTGGCCGATCAATAACTCACAAAGTTTTCAAGAAGTGTTCATAGTTTTAAAGTCAAACTCTCGTAAATTATAAATACAAAAGTACGCATGAAGAAAATGCTGGAATCACGAATGGGCGAAGAAATCAAGTATCTATTTTTATAAAATCATTTATTTGAGGAGAACTGTATCTATCCTTGTTATTAAATTGTTGTAAAACACTATTATACAATTCTCTTTGTTTAAAATATCAAACATCCATGTAAACTGCTGGAAATAAAAAAAAAGATAACACATTTGAATAAAACAAATGTATCCATATTTTCAATAAATCTCAAGTTAAACCACTTAAAATTTTTCAATTTTTTTTAAAGCTTTGTTTTATAGAAGATTTGTGCATTGATATATCTTTAAATTTGAAATGCCAATGTTGAAGGAAAAAAAAAGCATAGAACTAAATGCATTGATTTAAGGTACTTTAAGTAACTAACTCAATTCAGAAATTTAGAGAAGCGTTTAAAATATTGAATTCAATCCCTCTTAAATTACAACCAAAATATACATGGAAAAAAATGACGGAATGAACGGGCCAAGAAATAATGTATCGATCTTTAAAAATAATTGATTTAAAGAGAAGTATTTCAATCTTTTTTAAAATGAAAATAATTATAAAAGTACAAATAGATACAAGAAAAAAAATTCTTTTATAAGCATTGAATGTTATTCTTGGAAATCATGCCTAATTCGATCACTGCAATTCATATGTTATCACCAAAACTGTCATGTGTTGACGTGGTCATCTGTTTTTCGATATATTAATTTGACGTGGGCACCAAACTTGAATAAAGAAAATTATTATTATTATTATTATCATTATTATTATTATTATTATTATTTTACGCTTGGCAGAAAGAGGTAAGCTGGTAAATTCATGAAAACAAAATATACTTTTTGCCCAGTTTCTTTTTTAAGAAATAAAACAGGAAAAAACCAGTTGGAAACTGTACATCAAACGTGACAAATTAGGTGCGTTCGCACTATAACTAGTTTTATAAATATTCAGATGTTGATGCAATAGCTGTTGCACTCTTATGCAAAAATGCATGAATATAAAATTTATTTTATGTGCAGATTTTCATATTATAGATGTATTAACTTAATTTTATGGTATTAAGTTTCAATGCATTTTTACAAACAATTAATTACAATTCTGTTAAATTAAAATTATACTATGCGCAAATATCCAATACAAGACAATGTAAAAAAAAAATCATCATTATTATTTCACTGGAAAAAATAAATGAATTATATCGTCTGTTATTATGATATTATGATATGATTAATTTCCGTAATAAAATAAGTACATAATCTATACTATTAATCATATAATAAGATCACTAATAATAATTAAAATATAGATAAAAATACTTAAGTTATACAAACAGAACACAAAAAAGTTTATAAAATCATTTTAATATAAAAATCGACACATGTTTCAACGCTCAAACGGCGCCATTATCAAGGAGTACAACGATAAACAAACTATTCTCGCAAATTTTTGAAAATAAACTTGTATTTTAAAATAAAATTTTTGAAAAGTTTATTTTCGAACATTTGCGAGAATAGTTTGTTTATCGTTATAGTTCTTGATAATGGCGCCGTTTGAGCGTTGAAACATATATCGATATTTATATTAAAAGGTTTTTATAAACCTTTTTTTGTTCTGTGTGTATAGCACTTAAGCATTTTTATCTATATTTTAATTAAAATAAGTACATTTTAAGTTGGCAACATTTTATCTTTTGTTGATTTTTACTGAAAATTCCAATGGGAAACTTAAGCCTAGTATTGAACATTTCAGAACTTGAAATCTAAATTAAGATTCTTTTTCCATTTAATATCTGTTTCTCTGGAAATATTTATACAAAAAAACTGTCAGTAGATTATAGGATTGCTATAATTAAACAATTTTAGTATAAAAATTCGGTTTTTAAATTCACTAATATGGAAATAATATGATCTCACCTTAAACAGGACGTAATCACCACGACAACCTAGAATCATTACCTATCATGGGTTATCACTGAATTAATTACGTAATAGGATTTAATAGAATGAAGAAAACTTTTATTAATATCTCTTGTCGTTTTGATTCGATTTTCATAAAATTTGAAATGACTCGACAAAATTCTGCAACGATTATACATATTACATCACAAATCATTTTTCGGTAGTTTTTGTGCTGTTATATGTCGACAGACGGCACAGACGACGACTATAGGTGTTACGTATTTATGCAATTACGAAAGCACCCAAAAAAGGAAACATTACTTAAACTAGTTTTTTTTTTTTAGGATTTCTAAATTGATTTCTTAACGTGTAATCATAATTTAATTAATATGAAACCATTGCGTATTGATTCAAGCGTATTTTTAAAAATATATATATGCTGTACTTTTTTAATTTTAATTAAAATTTTCTATGTTTTAGTGTTTAAAATATTTCCTTATTCCAGTTTTACAGTCAGTTGACCTTTTTTGGCGAGGATGGTTTGGCGCATCAATACATCCATTGTTGTTGTAACTCGTATACAAATGTAACCATAAAAATATTTGGCGACTTATCACCGGGCCGGCTTGCAAAAAAATGGTTTAAAATTAGTTAATTAATTAATAAGTTCTTAAAATATTAAGCTGCTGTATTGCATCGGAAACACACTTGTGAACATATTTTATTTTTATAATTCTAGCTTATCAGGAAGCAAGTGAAAAATCGGTTACAATCTTTACATACAAAAACCAAGATGAATGAAATAAGAGAGTATAAAAAGAAGAATCCTCTCTCAGAGTTGAATGATTTTATATTTTTAAACGGAAATCTTTCCAATCGTACCTAATGTTTGGCATCCCACTGAATTCGGTAGCGTACGTCTCAAATTTGTATGATTTTACATTTTTAAATGAAAATCTATCCAAACGAACCTAGAGTTGGTGACCAATTCCTTTAATAAAAAAAGAAAACTGCCCAGTTAAACTGAGGGCATTGAGCTCACAGGCTATTCACACTAATTGTATATTATGCTATTTTTTCAAAGAATAATGCTACTCGAAAACTAAAGAAATCGACACTATATTAAGGGGGGGGGGGATAAGCACCCGTTCCCACCCTGTATACTTAACCAATAAACCCCCAAAATCTAATCAGGTAAGCGTCTTAGTACAATGAATTTATACACAAAATTTGAAAAAAAAAACGGATCATTTTGCTTGAAAAACCCATTTATCTAAATTAAGGGGGAGTAGCCCCCCGTTTACCCCCCTTTATACTTAACAAATGAAAACCCAAAACTAATTAGGGAAGTGCCTTATCACAATGAGCCTATATACAAAGTTTAAAGAAAATTGCATAATTCTGCATGAAAAACCCATTTATCTAAATTAAGGGGGGGTAGCCCCCCGTTTCCCCCCTTTATACTTATCCAATGAACCCCCAAAACTAATCAAGGAAGTGCCTTATCACAATGAGCCTATATACAAAATTTGAAGAAAATCGGATAATTCTGCATGAAAAACCCATTTATCTAAATTAAGGGGGAGTAGCCCCCCGTTTACCCCCCTTTATACTTACCCAATGAACACCCAAAACTAATTAGGGAAGTGCCTTACCACAATGAGCCTATATACAAAGTTTAAAAAAAATCGCATAATTCTGCATGAAGAACCCATTTATCTAAATTAAGGGGGGGGGGTTAGCACTCATTTCCCCCCTTTATACTTAACTAATGAACTCCCAAAAATAATCAGGGATGCACCTTATCACAATGAACCTATATACGAAATTTGAAGAAAAACGGATACTTCTGCATGAAAAACCCATTTATCTAAATGAAGGGGAAGTTAACCCCCCTTCCCCCCCTTTATACTTAACCAATGAACTCCCAAAACTAATCAGGGAAGCGCCTTATTAGAATGAACCTGTAAACAAAATTTGAAGCAAAACGGATAATTCTATCACGAGTTATCGCGTTACGTACGTACATACGTACATACATACATACATACATACATACATACAGAACGGGCGGGCACATTAGCTCTCAGGCTTTGATAGCCTGTGAGCTAAAAACCATAAAAAAATCCGTAAAAGTAGATACATTTTTTTTTAAACAAATTGCATGTGAAAGTGCATTTTTGTTTCTATTCTATGGTGTAAGAAACGAAATTATGCGATGTTTAGAAAGTAAAAAAATTCGTAGTAAAAGCGAAATTTGGTCGAGTCGTTTATACCGTCAATAGGACGCCAGCGTTACTCAGGGATATGTTTTTGTTTTATAATATAGATGCCTTTTGAGTAAAGTTGCAAATGTTCTATAAAACCCTCATAAATACCGATTTAGTTCATTAATTTTAACAGATGAAAGAAATATTTCTAAAATTTATTTAATGGTTAGACAAATTTTCTAAGGTATTTTGGAAAGCTTTATGATGTTGAATCATATATATCTTAAATTAAATTTATATTCTAAATTATATTTTATTTTTCATCCCTTCTTTCCAAATTTAAATCCCATTATTCTTAAAGGAACAAGGTCATTTCATTTAAACTCATTTTATTCTGCTAGGCAATCTCTCATATCCGTTCTTCTATCAAAGCGACCACATATAATAATAAAAATAATCATAAAAAGGAAAGAAAAGTGCAATAGTCATAAAGAATTAATATCAGCATTCACCAGATGTCTACTCCGCGTTCAAAATGAAATAATTTATAAAAACAAAGGATGTTGTGGCACTTCACTTATATGTAATACCCTAAACATTATAGATCCCAGACGCCTTCTTTTGATAAACATTCATGTAATAGCAGATGTTATTTCGGCCTTTCCCATAAGGGTTAATGCTATAAAATTCATGGTTTTCAGCGCTCCTGGTAGCTCAATGTCGCGCCAAGCAAATTCAAACCACCCCCATTGGTTTAACATTAACGAATCTTTTTCTATTATTCTTTGGCATTTTTTGCAATCGCCATGACTCTATATTTCTAATCTTGGCTGTTAAAATGTAACCGCGATTCTTAATCACTTTACCGCCTCTGCTCATTGAGTGAAGTTCTAATCAAAAAACGACTGAGGGGCCATCCCATGTTTTTGAGTTGTTCTATCCCATATTGTTTTGAAGTGTTCTTTCTTGTCTTGGATAAATAAAGACTACAGTATGCAAAGAATAAAAATGACTGGACTTTATTCTGGATTAATCTTCTTCCATTACAGGAATACGTACCTGCTGGATTTTGCGGAACAACTTACCGTGCAAATGTACTCCTGCCACGATTCTTTACGATCACTTTGAATCTTAATAGATCCAAACAATCCTTCAAATAAAAACTACATTTAATTATTTATACCCAAATCGGCTCTATACTATAAGCTTAAAAAGGGGAAATCTTCATTAATACATGATTTGAGGCTTAAAGCTTTGAATGAAATTTTGATTGTAGATATTCTTAAGCATCTACAATCTTCTAAAGTTACCTAGAATTTCTGAAGTTTCCTCAAACCGATCATTAAAGGCATTTATAATGAATCAAAATGCATAATTAAGTAATTCTGTTCCGTAAAGATCTAGTAAGCCTTTGAAGAATTAAAACTCTCTTCATCATTTTTCTAAGATTAGCCCTGCCCAACTAAATGCGTTGTTCCAGGGCGTTGTCAGTCTTCATTTTAGACTGATTTTCTAAAGCTAATCTTGGCATAAATTAGAAAAAAAAGCACAAAATACGTTTTACACATAGTTTCATATTATTTTTAAACATTATTACTATTTTATTAACCCAGTGGTCGGAAAAAAGCTTCATTTTTGTAGCGAACTTCAACTACTTTATAGAAAATGTAGTTAACTACAACTACAACTATTTGTGTCAAAATTAGCGACTAGAAACTAGATTTCAAAAATAGTCGCTACTTCGCAACTCTCGAATTTTGTCAAAAGATTCGATCTACACTTGAAGGACCTGAATTAAGTAATACAATGATCCCTCGTTATATCGTGTTTGCTGGGATACAATTAAAAACAGTGAAAAAACCGAGGGCTTTAAAATATTAAGAAAGATAACATACAAGATATTAATTTGTGTTATCCTCTAAAAAGCTAGTTTAAGCACATATTACTCGTTATATGCCAACCAGGATAATTCAATATTCATTTTCTGTGTCATAGTATAAACAAATAATAAATCAGTAAATAAAGCAATTCCAAAAGAAGAAGAGCGGCATTAAAACATGACGATTTAATAATTAATAACTATACAGTGTTTTCAGCAAAAAAAATAAAAAATAAAAAAAAATTCTTTGATTTGGATTTTAGCATTTGGATATACCAGCAAATGTCAATGGAAAAATCCACGACATCTTACGATGCATTGCTAAAGGCTGCAGCTGAATTGCTGACATTCACAAATTGTTGAACAGAACTCATTTTCCATAGGAGCAGCCTATCACGTGACTAAATGATTGATACATTTTCTTCCCTTGAAGTAGCATTGACAGTAGCGTCAGTGTTCGCTACAAACTGCTAATTTTTTTTTATCCCTGTATTACATTTTTCAAAATGTAGCACGCTACTCTACAAACTACCAAAAAAAAAAGTGACTATTGTAGTTTCACTACTTGTAACGCGCTGCTTCCGACCACTGAATGAACCTGACGATTTATTCTTGTTACCTACGCTTTTCTTTAAATTAGTTTGATACAGTCATAGTACAATGTCGTACATTAGTCCTAGTACAAATCATTTTTCATTTATATTATTAATTCAACATCCAACATTGAATTTATCTTAATTTATATCTCCCATGTAAGAGGAATGTTCCAAAAGTAAGTTTTATAGAATTGCATTATTGAGATAAAACTTTATCGAAATTTTAAAATGAGCATGTTTTCTTTTATTTATTTCCAACCGCAGAATTGAAACGAAATTAATTATGATAGACATGAAAGGAAAAAGTTAAATTACATTTGCTTGAATAAAAGCTTTTTAGCTGCTACCCAAACAGCACACACCCATCTATAAGACATCTACAAGCTGTAAATCCCAAAAAACCGACACATCTATAAGAAGTCTACAAATATCCATGATACACCCTTTTCACTTCTTATGGAGATGTTATGTGTGATCTCTCTGAGTTCTATTAGACGTCCAAGATATCCAGGTAGTCTATAAGACCACATCTATAAGACATCCAAGCATAGATCACTTTTCAACATGCAGTACTTCTTATAGACGTACTTAAGACTTGGATTGTAGATATCTAGGTACATCTGATATGCATCTATAAGACGTTTAATGTGCGTCTATTTATTGATATTCAGCATTTCTTATAGATATACTTAAGATATGCAAGAAGTTTCATCAGAAACACAGCCTTGGGCAAAAGCATTGAGCACCTCCATATTTATAATATATTTGTAAAAATAATAGATATATACAAATATTAAATTGTATACAATTATGAATTTTCTCTTTAAGAAATTAGTTGGTTAGAAAAAAAAAAAAAAAAGAATAACTCATCTTAATAAAGCTATTTTCTTTTAAAAACTTTTTTTTTTTTAATTAAATTTTGTTTTCTGAAAGTTTTGTTAGCCAGTTAATAAATAATCAAGAAAATAATTCTTGGAAGAAAAGACAAAATAAAGAACTTAGTCTTAAAGAAATGTTATGTTAAAAAAATAAAATAATAATACATTTTTAAATAATTTTTATTATTTTAACATGTCTTAATAATTTTTTTTAAAAAAATAAGAATTATTTACGCTGCTGAAGAGTAAGTTGACTTTTACTGCAAAAAAAAGACAAAATAAAGAACTTAGTCTTCAAAAATGAAAATAAAGAAATCTTATGCACACAAAAAAAACTATACATAATTTTTAACATGTGTTAGTAATAAAAAAAAATAAGAAAATTATTTAAATTTCCATCATTATAGTCATGGAAATTTAAATAATTTTCTTGCAGTAAAAGCCAAAATATAAAACATACTCTTCAGCAGCGTAAATAATTCTTAATTTTTTTTAAATTATTAACACGTTAAAAATTATGTATAGTAACAATGACACTTTCAGAAAACAAAGTAATTAATACTTTTAAAAAGGTAGGTTTTTAAAGAAAGCGACTTCATTAAAAGATGAGTTGATCGTTTTTTGTCTTTTTTTTTTTTTACAAACCGTAATAACTTAAAAAGAAAATTCCTAATGATATGCAGTTAAATATTTGTATATAACTATTACTTTTACAAATATATTATAAATATGGGGGTGCTCAATACTTTCAGCCAATACTGTATTTCCAGTGAAATAATATCGTTTCTTGCACGTCTTAAGTATTTCTATATGAAAATTAGAATAATTCTTGCAGAAAATGTTAAAATATAAAGAAATTGGTCTTCAACAAGGAAAATAGAGAAATCTTATGTTAAAATTACACGTTAAATTTATGTTATTTTAATTTTTAATAAAAATGATACAAGTTTTAAGAAATATTTTCATTGATGAAGATAAGTGCTTTATATACATTGGCTTTTCCAGTAAGAATTATTCTAATTGTCATGATCACCTATTAACTTGCATAGCATAACAATTGCTATGGTATGAAAATTTCAATTATGAAACTTACTGAAAAACAAAGTTATTACAATTATAATTGTAGTAACTTAACTGTTAAAGACATAGACAGCAGTTGTGAATTCTAAAATAATTGTGTTGAACACATGCGCTTCATTTACCCTCTTACTAAACATCCTTCAAAGTTTAATGTTGAAGTTCAAAATTTGTTCTACTCTTTCATTATTTTATCAGCAAGTTTCCATTGATGTACAAAATACACCACCATTGAATTTTTTATAAACTATTATTTTTTCGTTCTTAATTAAGCATTTTTTTATATATAAATGTGAGGTCTATTACTAGAATAATATTACTAGACATAAGACACTATTATACTTTATCATCAAAAGTTCATATTTTATGTTTTCAAAGACACTGCTTGTGTCTTAATGTTACTACAAACTGTCCGTGTTAGATTAATTATAACTAAATTAGTTTTTTTTTAAACAATTTGATGTTTACTGCTTTTATACTACTACGGGACATCACATTAAACAAGGATATCATTAAAGGTTACTTAAGTTCTAAAAGCTGATGGGGCATAGAGTGTGCTGCTTGTGTCTTTATGTTGTACAAATCGTCAGTGGCGTTAAAGGTTAAAAAAGAATTTCATAACTGTATGTAGTTAAATATTTGCATCCAACTAATATTCAGGCTCATGCTGCCACTTAGGGATAGGTGCCCCTGCACCCTCTGCCACCCTTAATGATGGCACATGATTTAGTGTGAAAGGACCAACATGACCCTCTGTCCACCGCCCTTTCAAGACATCCAGCATGGGCCTGCTAACACTTTTAAATCAGTTATATAAAAATACAACAGTGCTTAATAATTTTGGTAAAGACGACTGTATATAAAAATACTAAATATTTTGTTTCGATAATATCAGTATTATTCCCATATTTATATTGGGATTTTTTTTTTTATCAAAGCATTGACTAATTTTAAAAATATTTCCAATGAAATATGAATGCTGTAATTCCCTCAAATCTCATAACTGAATT
The DNA here is from genome assembly GCA_963931845.1 of Maratus michaelseni. NCBI lineage: Eukaryota > Metazoa > Arthropoda > Arachnida > Araneae > Salticidae > Maratus > Maratus michaelseni. The sequence continues at coordinate 387,895,020 of OZ007590.1, read as the reverse complement.
TTATAAACTACCATATTTACTTACTCCTGCATAATGCACACATTTTTACCAAAATTTCAGGTCTAAAAACCAGTACGTACATTATACACTGAATATTTCTAACAACCATATACACCAAACCACACACGTTTTCACAAAGTATATATATATATATACATAATGCAAAAATCTCAATTTTATGTTATTTTAATAAGAGGGCAAACTATACATGAGCAAATATAGAAGTAATTTAGGTTTGAGAAAAAAATTAAGTCCTCATTTCTAGTTTTTTTTTTTTTTTTTTTTTTTTAATTCTTAGATTTTTTAAAGTTAAAATAGCATGGTGCATATTATACATGAGAAATATTTTTTTTCTTATGTAAAACAAGGTACACATTATACACAAGTAAATGCAGTATTTAAAATCAGTTTGACAATTTTATTTTGGGAGAAATTTCTAAATCCTCCAGTATTTTGCAACAATAAAGAGGCTAACATATTTGTTATTATCCCTCTCTAAAATTAACAAATCTTTCTTGCAGAGGATAAAGACTTATGGGAGATAAATTTTTATCTCCCCCCCCCCACACCCAAAAAAACCTTTGCGATGAATGTCACACCTATATTACACACAGCATGCATAAATCCTTAATTTTTTAAACCACTATTTTGGAATAGTATTTTTTTCTTTATTATATAATTTCTTCAATTAAATTAGGCAAAGTTTTCTATTTGGAAATACTATAGTACTACTTCCTACAGTGATAAAAGATTCAAAATTGTGTATGGGACACTCGTTGCAAAGGGATTAACACAAATTAATAAATTTCTTATTATGTTTATTTTGTTCTAGTTTCCCAATATAGACAAGACAGGGTTTTTTTTTTTTCTCTTAAAAAAGCTTATTTTGATAAAATTATTAGACAAATGTCTTAAAATCTATTTTGTATATTGAACTAAATTAAAAAAAAATTATCAGTACAAAAATATTACTCCAATTAACATATTGTATGAAAGAACCACTCAGAATTGTTTTTTTAATCATGTCGGCTTACATCAAAAACTTTACAATTATCTGAGCTTCAGATACGTAGGGAAATTTACAAATTGACTGCTTTTTTTAGAAAAGCAAGAAAAATTTTAAGTTAACAAAAAGGGTCGGCAGTCACTTTTACAAAAATTAAATATTGCAACGTGATTAAATTAATGCTAAAAATTTTTGCATGCTTTCTCATTAGGATATATCATATTTTTCAAATGTGTCAGACACCACTCAATAACAATTTTAATAAAAATATAAGTATTTTTTTCTTATCAACAATATTAGACTAGGTGACAGTACTAGGTGGTACAGAATACAACTATAACAGGAAAAAGGGGAAAAAAATGACTTTATTTGAAAAAAAAAAAAAAAAAAATCTTTGGAACAGGCTGTAACAAGACAAACACAATTCTTTAAGTTTTAAATATATAGATTATTCTACTCCATTATCACTACAATAGTAAGAGCTGATTTCTTCGAGCAGCACCTATAATAAAATAATAAAAATAAGAACATTGTTTTACTACATTACATTTTACGAATCACAAAAAATGACATTTTGTTAGGATAAAACATTTTACACACATCTAATGTCTTATATGAAAACTTACTAATTAAAACTGAATTAATCTTCAATGAAGCAATTGTAAGTTACTCTCCTCTTCATTAGGCCATGTCATTAATTTTTTGCAGGTTATTTCTAGTGATGGGCATAATGAATTATTTTGATATTTGAATGAATCATTCAGGCATGCACAAAAGCATAGCTGTCAAGGCTCTTAAAATTCTTTTTGTTTAAAAAAACTTCTGGCTTTAATTGATCACAAATAATAGGAATGTAAACAGCTATGCTTTTGTGTATGCCGGAATGATTCATTAGAAAATCAATCATTCATTCATTATGTCCTTTGCTATGTTATTCTTAATTTTTAGGGTTCCGCACTTAAGCAAAACTAATCTTAATTTTTTTAATAGCAATTCTTTATAAAATCGGATCTGATGTCAGCTAAGAATAACTATTTATTAACTAGAGACATCAATAAAAAAAAAAAAAAAATTAGAGTATCAATAAAATAGAGTTGGCTATAGTATCGATTAAATCGATAAAAAATATCGACAACACCAATCACTAGCTAAACCTATGGGAGTGTTCTTTCGATTTCTCATTTGCATGTTGATATATTTGAATGATATACATTAATTAGGGATGCACTGAATAGTGATTTTGGCCGAATACCAAATATTTGGCCCATAGATAAACCGAATACCAAATATTCAGCTAGACGAATAGTAACAGTGAGGCCAAATATCGAATATTCGGCCAACTGAATAGTAACTATTCGGCTGAATACCGAATATTTTTTAGAGTTTTGAAAGTATTAAAAATTATAAAATATTTTTAAAATCAAATGAAAATTTTGAATGAATTAGAAGAAACATTTTACAGTGATATAGTGTTTATTTGTCAGGAAGGGACTAAAGTAAAACAATACAATATATTAAAATGGTGGGAAATTAGCAAGAATAACGTTCCTGCTCCTTTCGATTTAGCAAGGAAGTTTTTAAATGAACCAGTGAGCAGGTGTCTGGAATAGGAAATCATGATTATATTCAGCGGTTGTAAATATACAGGGTGTTCATATATCTTGGAAAACTTTCTGTGTAGATAATGTGGTCAAGGCAAACATTTTTTGAGCAAGAAGCATTATCTCAATCCACTTATTCTATCAAAAATACAATACATTCAATCAAAAACACAGGGTGTATCACCTCAAGCTGAAACTCAATTTTCGTTCACAAATTTAACAACAATGAAAAGATTTTAGCAAGATTTGCATCATATTAATTTACTTGTAGCAAATATGATGATATTAATGGAAGCATCTGAATTTTGGCCAATGACACAGTATACAATGTCACAGACCAATGACACAGTAACAGTGCCAGCTGCACTCTGAATAAAGGAATATCTAGCTCAGTTTTGTTTAAATATTAATAGTAGTAGTAATTTCCAGTACTTCTCGTGATCATGACTCACAGAAATCAAAGTAACAAACGAAAATTCAAATTTGATCTGGAGAGAAATGCACTTTATTTCTGATTGAATAAGTATGTTGCAATCCTGGTTTCCTGGACAAAAAATGAATTAAGAGTAGCTAAATTTTATCTTTCATTACAAAATGTTTTTTTTCACAAAAATATAATAAATTTCACAAAAATAACTTATTTTTCATAAAATGGGCTCCAAGAAAAAAAAGAAACCTGTATCGACCCCCCGATAGTGTTGACTCTAGGCTAATTTAGCAGAGCGCAGCAACTTGCAGCCTTTTTTTACTATTTTATGCCCCCGATTAGAGCCGTACAGAGTACTCGGTATATACTAGGTACTCAGCCAATTTGACGAGTACTCGGCATTCGGCCAAATATCAGCCGAGTACTCGGCCAATACAGAGTAGTTGCAAGAATTTCATTTTTTAAGCATATTTAAAGACAAATTAATTTACAAGTGATCTATAAAAAGTTATTTGAATATAAATGTATAGGGGAGACCGGTACACAGTGGACCACTTTTTCAGTTAAAATTTTTTTCTCTTTAACAGACTGACCAATCTGTATGAAAATATTTTTGAATATTCCTTAAACCTTCTTACATCCATCATAATTTTCTCACAACATAATTTTGAATACATTTTTCAAAAAAAAAAAAAATTATACACACTTGTAAAGTGGACATACACCGGAAGTGGACCAGTGTACCCCGGAAGCAGGGTACACTGGTCCACCCACCGGGGTACAGTGGACCACTATTAGGTATTATGTAAAATACAATATAAATCTATTTTTCATTAATCTAATTCTTTTTTGTTGCCCCTTCACCCGCAAAATAACATAATAATATAAATTTTGAAACAAAAACAAAAAATTAATTATATTTTGAAAATAATAACAGATTAATACAGGAACAATTGCAATTTAGTTGAAGTTATTACTTAAGTACAAAAAAATCAGCGCACATTAAAATTTGCAAATGAAATTCCAAAGTACTTATGAGTAAGATTGAGCCTGGAATTTTCAAGAAATAATTTTGGGTCTGAGAGCAACATTATGAAATCATTGACATCAACAGCAGATTCATCTACAGTTTCGAGAGAAATAAACTGATTTCCATTCAATTTGCGTTTCATAAATCTTACTTGAATAGAACCATCAACAATTAGACTACAGTTATATTTATCAAAGGCAGTAAATACAAAACAAAATATTTCTTACTATGTTAAATAAATTGTTATTTTTATTTGTTTACTTTATTTTACAGTTAAATCTACTTTAAAACAATCTTTCTTTATAGAAAATAAGCAATTATTAAATATTTTGAACATTCTGCATTACAGGAGCAGAATGGATTGTGGACCAATGTGCCCCAAGATAGGGTGGTCCACTGTACCCCATGTTGAAGTTTAATAAATAATCATATTAATATTGTTTATAGCTTTCTTTAAAACATTAACTTTAAAGTAAAATAAAAACAAGTATCTTAGCTTTACAAAAAAGCTGTTTTATTTATCTACAACCTTTAATTACTAAAAAAATAAAAATATGATGATGAAAAATTTTACTTTTAGAAGCTCAAAACAACAAAGCAGGATAAAATAGTTCAATCTGAGCTAAACATATTTTCTGAAGGCTATAAATAATCATTGCAGTGCTGTTGTCTATTAGGATAGAAGAGAAGCTTAAAAAAAATTTAAATAAATAAAATATTAGGGGGTGGTCCATTGTGTACCGGTCTCCCCTAATATATGCCATAATTCATAAATAAATGTATTTACTTGGTACATAAAAATTTATTTATAAAACATAGAAAAAGGTAAGAAAAAACCCCCCATGCAAAATTAATGTAAATTAAAGTTTAGTTTCATATTTATATTAAAAAAAAAAAAAAAAAAAAAAGTCATTTTTAAACTGTAGGAAAAGATTGTGATTTTGGATAAAGAATCAGTGTGTAGAAACAGAAAATACAATAAATGCAATTAAAAAAAATAATAATAATTAAACTTGCTGTATGGCAAATTATGGTACAAAAACACTATAATCATTCTATACATTTTCATGAGATAGGGCATTTCTTTTATTGTTGTAAATTTGGCCTGCTTCAGAAAAAATGTGTTCACTGTGAGCACTGATAAAATAGCAATTTAGCTGAACATTACACACACACACACAAAAGAAAAGAAATTGTAAAGCCTGTAAACCCCTTTTTGGTGATTTTGTGTACCCGCGATGGCTCTTTTCAAACTACTTTATGCACACAGTGGCCCTTTACATCATGTCCTTTCAGTTATTTTCCTCGCAAAATATGTCAATCGGCCACAGGAAAAAAAATTGTGAATTTCATCAATCGGATGAGGAAAAAAAAATGTGAGAGATGTGAAATTTAATGATTAGTCATGAAAAATAAAGTTTGTAATAAAAAATATAGTACTAACCAAATATTCACGTAAGTCTTCCTCCGTTAGGTCTTCCAAGATCTCCGTATGTTACGAATGGTATGTTAATGTTTGATCTGGCTGGAACTCTGTAAATGGATTCAAGAAAATTTACAGGAATTAGAATAGATTGAAATGAAGTGTTTATCTCAGAAGTGATGTCACTTCTGAGATTAACACATATTATTGCAATGGTATTATATAAAAGCATTAGTAATAACAGGCATGAGATTGAAGAAAGATGGGGAAAAAAAAGTGCGTGAAACGGAAAAATGAAAAGTTATTAAAAATAACATGCAAACAAGACAATTAAGAAGACAAAATTAGCACTCACCAATCGGCGAGTGCTAATTTTGCGAGCGCGCTGAAAGTTTGGCAATGGGGTAATTGCACGTTTTTCAATTTAACTTGCATCTGATAGAGTGTAAAAATACGAACATTTTGATACCATTTTTACCTGTATTAGAAAGTTGTAGAATTCATTAAATTAACTTTTAAAACGCCGCGGGAAAAAGCCGCGTCACGTGATAAAAGCTGTTCTGTCGTCACTACACATGTAAACAAACCCTCGCTGTTTTTCTCCCTGTTATTTTCTATGGGGAATGGCTTGCTTTACGCTAAATGATTTATTAATTTTCTTAAAAATGAATTGTATAACAAATTAAAAGTATTGTAAATTGCTGTAATGAATAAATAATACTGTGAATTCCAGGTGAGATTTTTATTTCATTACGTTTTTAAGAATTTTCATTTCCAGATCTCGATGTAGAAATAAAGTATTGGTACATGTTAATACTCGTACTACAATATTGTATTTTATAGAAAAATGTATACTTTTACTTATTTATTTTTTGTATTAATATATCACAATATAAAATAAACTGATACAAATAGAATTTATTTCATTAGGGAGAGTGGAATCAACTTATAAAAAGGTTTTTGTATTTATATTTTATACTTGAATTAAGAATTTGGCTTGGTTTCACTATATGTTTTATCTCTTTAATTGTTAAATAGTTTTGAATCTGTGAAAACAGTTAAACTTACTAGAAAGAGCGAAATGTGTTGAGGTAGCTTTAAGACAGCCTTACAGAATTTTTATATAAATATACACGGGAAAAGTTTAATAATTTTTCAAAAAATGTTTCCAGGTGTCTATCCAGATTTTTCTCACAGGCAGGCTCCTGTTTTATGAAATTGTGAGCAGTATTTTATATTTGTAAAAAAACTAATTATAATTTTGTGAATAACTGTTACATTCAGGTTCTTGTTTATAAATTTTGTGATATTATAGCATAATATCTCTTAACATAATGCCCTTCTCTTATGATACTAATGCATTGTTGAAACAAAGAATGAACCTTGAATGATAATATATGTTTATTTCTTTATATGTCACTATAAAAAGTTTACGTGTAATGAGATGACTGTTTTCGAAAGTGAAAAGAGTGGGCTCTACTTAAACAACATATTCAAATTCTTAGCACATCTTGCTCTTTTTTTAAAAAAGCTTTGTACAGTATAATGCTTATTTTCAAAATTAAGATACTGCTTTCTTTAACAAGATATTCAAATATTTTCATTTTTTTTTCTACGAAAGTTATAGCATTGAGGAAAAGACTGATATAAAATTTTTAAACCTGATTAATCTAAAATAGTACATTCTGAGAAACCATATTTCAAACAAACAAAAAGTACTGCATCCATTCAAAAATTATACGTAAGCAATTAATAATAAAACAGTAATTAAATTATTTTTACACTTTTTTATTTAACTCAACTTGGTTATTGTATATGATGGAATCATGTTATCGGTAGTTTACCCACTTTCTGATAAATTAAGAAACATAAAAATTATGTGCAAAGGTGTGTTTCCGATGACAGTACATTTTAATATTTTTAGAACTTAATTATAAATTAATACATTAATTTTGACGTGTTTTTCTGTTAGCCCGCCACAGTTGATAAATGGAAAAATATTCTTTGTGGTTACAATTGTATGCAACTTACAACAACAGTGGATTTATTATTCATTAAACCACGGTCGCCAAAAAAAGGCAAAATGGGTGTGAAGCTGCAACTATTTTACGTACTAAAAAGTAGAAAATAATAAATAAAAACTATAGAGTGTAATATACGTTTAAATTATTAATTTAGAAAAAATACATTATAATAAATTAAAAGTTTCATATTAATTGAATTATGATTATATACGTTGTGAAATCAATTTAGAAATCCTAAAAAGATAGTTTAAATAATTCTTTTATTTTATTTTTTTCTTTCCTCTTTCCGTACCTTACAGAAATAAAGCAAACATTATACATTTATTTTAATAAATTTACTAGCTTGCATTTTCTACCAAACGTTAAAAAAAAAGTGCTGAACTGTCCATGATCGGGTTCGGTGGCTATGCCAAATTACAGTATTATATTGGACATTTTTTGGAAAAATCATGAATTACAATCATAAAATGAGGCGTGAGTATAGACATTGGATGCTTATAAAAGATGTGTATTTAAAAAATATATTTTTACTTTTATACTTATTTTTAAGTAAACACATAAAAAGAGAAAATAAAAGACAATAGCGATAAATTTACTCACGTATGTTGCAGTAATTGTTTTTCTGATCGGTGAATACACAATTATTATTGTCAGTAGTTAATTTAATGTTTTTATTCAATAAATCAGCATTAAATAAAGATTTTTTGTTTTTGTTTTCTGCATTATTGCTCAAAATTTCAATTCTCATAATTAATTTGAGCCCAATTTTATCCTTAATATAACTTGCATAACAGGAAATTATATTCATATCAAAACGAATCATTAAGCATTAAAAGGAATTAAGAAAATAATGCATTTCAAGAACTATATAAATGCGATTTTACTTACAATTTCTTTTGTAAAAAAAACTATCATTCTTTTTTCCGTTTAAATAAATAAGAGTAAGTAAAATATATACGCCCCTTTAGCACACAATTGACAGGTTTTGCAATATTTTCACACAACCGATAGATGAACTTTACGATATATTTCCCGCAACCTTTTTGTGAAATTCATGACAGCAAATTTTTGCAAACCCAAAATAATCAGGGCACATTTCCAGGTATATAAAATTGGGCAGGGCACATTTACAACTATAAAAAAAATGGGCAGAGCGCTGCATCCTCTCGAAAACGTCTAGGGGAAACACTATACGGTTAACTTTCTTGTTACTTTTAAAAATCAGCAAATAAATACTGTAAAAGCAATCTATGTTATTTAAACATGATTCTATTTCTTAATTTTTTTATTTATTGACAGTTAAAAGTTATCTAGGGTTTTAAAAATATTTTTAAAAACATTTTCTTTAGATATTCGGCAGTATGACCAAATACTACATACTGAATATTCAGTGCGTTGGGTTGGGTTGATACACGAGTACCAAAAGATTAGTATCAAAGTGATTTGAAAAAATAGACAAGCATAAATATCATATAATACACAATTAAAAAAAAATATATATATTTTACTGGGTATGAAAAAAAAAATGTGTTGAAACACAAGTTAAACAATGACAACAAATGAAAAAAAGAATGTAAAATTAATACGTATAGGATCAGAATTTTAATTATTATACAATGTTCACTCTAGAAAGAAAAGGGCAAGTTGTTAGGCAATAATAACAGCACAAATGAAGCAGAAAACAGTCATTGTTCAGTGAAAAAGGGCATTACTTCAAGAAAAAAAAAATTATTGTGTTGAGTAACGATAAAAAAAAGGGGAATAAACGAGCTACTGTCACGCACTGAAGTTTGTCAACTTTTTGATTGTGTGCTTTCTAAGCCCATGCCAAACCAATAACTTAATACACGCATAACAGCCTGGTTACCATTAAAGGGAAAAAATCCCCTAAGTTTGGCAACTATTTCCCTTTTTAAAACTGATTAAAGAAATAAACTGTGCGAGTGTAAGACAACATAGCTAAAAACAGTACAACATTTATTTAATAATCTCCTGTGTTTTTCGTAAAGAAATAAGGAAGGTCTATGATTTTTGCAAGCTTTCAGATACATACATTAATTTAGAAATACTCTGGTATTGGAAAAGACAAGAGACCTCTGGATACAATTAAGGATGCATTTTGATATTTTAAAAAGGGTAGGGTGCATTTTGCCAAATTTACAGCAGGTAAGATGCTGCACCCTTAAACAATGGTCTAGAAGGAACACTGAATTATAAATAAATACAAAGAGTAATTTTTTAAACAATAAGAATTACATTATTTATAGTATTAGTTTTAGTCTTAGCAAAATTGTATATATAGTTACTTTAGTGTAAGTCTAAAATGTATGATAAATAATACACGAAACTGTTAACCCCTTTTAAGGGCAAAGTATTTCAGTTACAAACAAGTTGAAAACTTTTTTTTTTTTTTTTTTCCCCATTGAAATCTGAATTTGTCAAAAAAAATCCTTTAAAAATAAATATTCGCTATTTTCTTTCGTTAATGTACATCATAAAATCTAAATATTATTCGAAAGTTCTGATAAATATTATGGTTTAGTGAATAAATAATTTAACACTGGCGTTCAAAGGATTCAGAATATCTCAGAGTATAAGGGTTATAAACAAAACAATATGTAGTTCATTAACACTCAATTACTACTAAAAACAGTTACATTATTGCTTTCGTTGTACCTGTGAGATAATTTCTGCATTTATACAGCGACATTTCGGATGTATTTTTCCTTTTAAACACAAAAAATATATATATATATGACTGATGAAACTTATCGTAACATTAAGCCTAAATCTTGTATATAGGTAAGATACAAGAATTTAGTAATTAAGTGTTATATAAACTACACAGGAAAGTAAATAAAGAAATGAATAGCTTACCTTTTACGCAAGTTGTAAGTGTAATTACAAGACTTCAGTTGCATAACATAAACAACAGCACGGACTTGAGTGCCTTCGAACGCCCTTCGACTTTCGTTCCCGCATGCGCGCAGTTGCATTGAAGTCGAAGTACTTTTTCCATAAGATGAGCATAGTTCGTGTTATTCGCAAATCCATTGGATGAATCGAAAAGTATTACCAATGGAGGTTGAAAAAAGCATTTCCTTTAGACGTCGAAAGGGTGACAGATATAATACGTCTATTGCAGGTCATAGACGTCTAATACATATCTAAATGAGAAATGGCTTATAGACATCTATTTGTTTAATGCAATGCACATCTAAAAGATGTCATGGACGTTATAGACGTATTTAGACTATAAATCGACATCTTATAGACAGAGTGTGCTGTCTGGGTATAAAAGGATAAGAAATATTGAATTTAGCCTAGAAGGAAAAGGGTTTTAGATATTAAATCTGCTTAAAAAGAGTTATAAGAATATCATTTAGGGGCAAGAATTAATTTTAAATATTTTATATTAATAAATATATAATCTTATTATAGTGAGAAATGACGTTCAATTGAATGTATAAAGGGCGGACAGACATTGCCTCAGGCCTGTAAAGACCTAAAAGTGTCCAAAAGCGTCATGTCAAGAATCGGGAAGCTGTTTAAAGACACTAATGATGTACGCATACAACCTAGTCAGGGTAGCAAACATACCACAATGTAAATATCGGGACCGTCATTTGACAGCTATTGCTAAATAAAAAAAACAACTAACGTCAGCCCATATTACAAGGAAGTTCGCTGCAGCTACAGAAACTCAGCAATGCAGATATACCATGAGTGACAGTCTGCATAAAAAGGGCTGTATGCAAGGGAACCCAAAATTTGTGTCCCACTAATTGGTTGGCGAAATGCGCCCAGTTACAGTGATGTAGGGAGCACTGAGATTGGAGTATGTACATCGTTTTGGTTTGAAGAGAGATTTCAAGCTTATAACAATCTAAAATGAGCAAAACACACACTATAAGTCTAAGAATACCCATGAAAGAAAATGGTACAAAAGTGGTGGAAACATGGTATGGGCTGGCATCATTTTGAATGGCCGCACAAACTTACATATTTTTACCAATGCAACTATCAATGTTGAAATATACATATATGACATCTTGATTCTAATGTCACGTTGTTTAGGGGTGCCACTGATATAAACTTACTCCTAATGGAAGATAATGCTCGCCTCCATTGAGCTGCATTAGTGGCCGATTATCTCGAGAGCGAATGAATCCAGCGGATGGAATCACCAGCATATTCTCCGATTTTAAATCATATAAGAATATGTACGGGGTGCAGTAGCACGCTGACTTGCATCGCTACCGCCGACACTTTGACTGTCTTTAGGAGCTTCAAGTCGCTATTCATAGTCAATATACTTTATTACCGCATGAACTTCTGGACAATCTATTACACAGCATGGGAAGTCACTGTAAAACATGTATTTCGGTTAGAACAAACACACATCGTATTAATTTTTTCTATGTATCTCTAAAAAATTAAAACAAAGTTGTAGCAACAACTTCTCTCTATTCTAAGTTATATCACATATTCTATGTTCTTATTTAAAAATATTTTTTGAAGAAGTAGAATATTCTGCATTTTGAAGATATTGTTAGGCGTTGTAATATAAAAACCTTGAGTAAGTTCCATTTTCTTAGCTGCAAAATCATTCCAGTTACATGGATTTTTATATTTATTCCTTTAATTTTTCCGGCCACTGTGTAGCATAAGTGCCTAGCTATACTTTTACGAAGTTAGTCTATAGTCGAGTAAGTTTTGAGTTTTGCGCGTGATCGTGGTGAACTGAAGTCTAACATTTGAAGTGAATGAGCTACATAATTTGTTATTTCTTTAAATTTTGCAAAGCGTGTCTGAATCTCCGGGAATCTGATTTTCATGGTTATTTTGCGCAATTGTATGATCATTAAGTGTCGGTAGTTGCATTTAGCCACTATATATTCTTCGGTAAAAGTTAGATTTGACGGATTAGACGCATCTCGCTCATAGTGGTAACTGAGTCATGATTTTCAACATTCCTGCTTTGAAAGTTACAGTGTAAAGTTTTCCACGTGACGAGAAGACAGAGAAGTTTTCGTTTTGGCCACTTTTGTAGTAGAATCTTCGGCTGTGAATTCACCAGCGTGGTTTGGAATTAAAGTTTGGCATTTCAAATAAAAGACTATTGGAACCCACGGGGCTACCTTTGGTATCGCCGCGAGTCGATCGATATTGCAATATTTATCGATTTTACCGATTTATCGATATTTATCAATTTTACGATATTGCAATATCGATCGATATTGCAATATTTAAAATGATATTTTATAGGGCTTGTACTTAATTTACAGAGTTTACAGTGACATTTTGTAGCGAGATAAAGTGATCCTTCATTAGGTTCTGACAAGCGATCACTATAGTAATTTCTTTTTGAGCTAGTTCTTGAATTTAACAAATATTTTGGGGAAAACATTCCCCTTCTCAGTCTTTTAGTGTTTCAAGCTTACTTTTGATCATCTTTAGTTCAAGTCTACCAGCTCCACCGCCAAACATCCTTATTTATTGCTTTAAATAAATTGTTATTGTTAAATTTTATGCCATGGCTACTTTTCAAGCTGACTGGACTGAAGCGTTCGTCACAAGTGTATATAACATTCACATTTAAAAACACATTTAAATTTGGTTCCAAATTTGTAAAAATAAATTTGATGTAGAAAAGTTTTTAATTAGCTTCTAAAAATAAGTTAAAAAGTTACAGTTAATAATTAATCGATTTTCAGTATCAGCTTGCTAGAATGAACCGAATGAAATATTGCTTTACATTCCGATTTTATTACTACATTATTCTGTCTTTCTTTCTGAAAAAAATATATTAATATGTTCAAGAAATGTTTAGCTTTTATTTAAAGAAAAAAATGCGCAAATATATTAATTTTAAACTCAAACATTTACTTTCCGAAAAAATCAATGGGATGGAAAACGTTCAGCTTTGTAATTTTTATTTTTCAAAACAGAAAAAAAAATTTTTGAAACAGTTTGTGCTACTTACTATTTCCTTTTTACAGTGTTTCTCAAAAATAAACGGCTTGATAAATTATTTTTTTTTGTAGAATTTAAAATATTTGAGCTAAAAATATATTGAAAACATTTATTTTTATGGTTTCAATGTTTAAAATAAATGAGATTTTACGGATTTAACAAAATGTCACATTTATTCCTCAATAAAATATTATTTTGAGAAATTTATTTTGATATAAGGCAATATCTTGAACTTCAGTTACAACATCGTATGTCGGTTACATAAGAGTAAAAATTTCATAAGTGTGATTTCTCAATCCCCAATTTATCTCTCGGCATTTCTTTGCAATATAAATTCTCATTTAACGTTTCTCTGTGATTCTTCTACAATATTATATTACATCTACTATGAAAATCTGTTTTTTCTTCTCTGTTTTTTTTTAAATCTTTAAAATGAAATTTAAATATCTCAAATGTCACTGCTGGTTCCTGTCTTTAGTCTATAACTTGGTCATTAAAACTATCAATAAACAATAATTATTTAAAAAAAAAAAGAAAAACCAATGGATTTTTTTTATAAATAATGAATCTTATGGAGCATAATAATATAATTTTTATAGGATTGAAATGTGTAATATTTGTTTTTTGTTAGTTTTAAAGTTGTGTTACTCGCATTTTGGATCACTTCTGTCCCAGTGTATGAATTTTCCCATATTTCCACCAGATGCCAGTATGCAGTCATTTTCAATAGAGATCGTGTATTAGAGAAAGATTGGACATTGAAAAAATGTCCGCCATGTAAGTTCCAATGCAGGTGGAACGCCGGAGAACGCAATGTAATTTCACCACTCTATGAAATCATACAAAACGAATTTCCCGTGATTTTGCTGGAATAAAAAGAGTTAGACGGTGATGAAAATATATTGTGTTGTACTGCTTTCTACATGCTTTGGAACTTACATAGCGGGCATTTCGCCAATGTCCAATCTATGACTTATTTAGTATCTCTAATTTTCAATATTGTTTCCAGTAGAGAAGCACACATTGTTCTTAAAAAGTCTTCATTGCTTGCTGTTTCTTCGTAAAGAAGATTTTCTGGATTAAAAAGATAAAGAAAGCTCTGGGGAAAAGATAAGCGTACCTTTATTAACCGTTACTACTGTCCCTATAGGTAATTTAAATATTAATATTTATAGATAAACCAATATCTAGTAATTTAATCGTAGGTTTGATATGTCTTTGAAAATAGTGCATACAACCTTCCAAAAATTTTCTTTTTAAAGTAAAGTGGCAAAATTGCAAAAAATATCACTTACTGTCCCTATCACTTCTGTTCCTTTACAGTTTATGTTTTGTCTCATAAAAGCTGCTATATCATATTTATTTTAAGTTTGTGATCAATTAATAATTATTATTCTGAAATATATTAGTGGTCCTTAAAATTTAAATTGCGTATAATATGAGACACTTAAAAATCAGATATCAGCAGAAAATCAGACATGAGATTTTTGCTCATATATTCTTTTATTTTCAGAAAAATAAATAATGCGTTATTACAATGTTCGCACATCCCTTGGAATTTCCAAAGAGTCTGGCACCATCTATATTATAAAGGACAAACATGTCCGTTCGAAAAGCTGACGTCATTTTGCGAATGGCAACACTTGACGATGAAATTTCAGTTTTGCGATTTTTACTACTGCAATTTTTTAAATTTCTAAACATCCCACATTTTTAATATTTACACCGTTATATGTTGGGGGGGGGGGGGATCTACTTTCAAATGCAATTTGTTTGAAAGCTGTATCGCTATTAACTCATTTATTATGGTATTTAAATTAAATTTCAAGCAAGATTTTTTTTTAAATCTATCTCTATTGCTTGCAGACGATTACAAAATATGAATCCGTTTGTAATTAGGAAACAATATAAAAAATTCAGCATTTGTTTCTGGCTAATATTCAATAACGGAATTAAAATTTCATTAAGCAATAAATAAAATGGTATAAATAAAACCGAAATTTAACAGACATGTAATTAAAATAAGCGCTTAAAACTGAAATTATCAGAATAATAAAGAAAAAAAACTTCTCTAGATAACAAAATTTTTAGCGATTTCTTCGACTATTAACTTCTGGCAAGAGGCCAATACGAAATTGCCGCTTTTAATACATTTCAAAATTTTATTTAAATATACCTATAATTGACATATTTCATATTAAACTGTTGTTTGGGGCTGTTAGGAGGCAATCTAAATAAATTATTAAATTTAAAAATCTATTAGAGCTTTCAATTAAATAAATACATAAATAAATAGTTTTCACATATATTCTTTATCCCGGGAATCTCGGGCTGGATACCCTAGTTATTAATAATAAGACAATTTCCACTTAATTTTTAAAAATACAGAATTCGTTACCACTTTGTTTATTTACAGAATTTGGAATAGTTTTCCGCAGTTAAATGAGGCGAAATAAAAACCTGTTAAAAATGTCTTGTAGAATTGGGTGAACCCTGTTATTAATAATGCATTATTTTTAACATGTGGACTCCACACTTCGGTTAGTTACCCGCGCTCTCCAAACTAGCGCAATTTGGGATTCAGTAATTTCAACTGCGTATAACTTTGGTGATACTATAGTAACATTAAAAGATAACGCATGATTCCTATACGAAATTTAATGAAAAGTCGAACTGTAATATTTATTTTTATCACAAATTTCATTTTCTAAATGTAAAATGCAAATTAATTAAAGCGCAAAAAAAAAATAATTAAAAAAAAACAAAAAAACATCGACATTTGAAAATTTGTTCTGCGTGAATTCGCACTAGTTCGGATGGTTAACAGTGCTTTCGTTGAGACTGCATTATTCCATGTGTATTAAAAATACTTTTGCAATAAAGCAGTTAAAAGGGTTTTTATAAAAAGGTTTTCTTCACCGAGTCCATCTGATATCAGAAACATAGGGGTCGATAGAAAAATCGCCATGCATGAGTAACATTTAAGATTAGTTTTTGGAAACATACTTTTAACATGCTCGGTGGTGACAGAATGTGAACCCCGTACTTACAACACTTACTATAACTAGCAACTCGCAGCTTTTATCAACAAATCATAAAATATACTAGATAATACTATTAAACAGCGTCATAATAAAAATGAGAAAATAAATTTTTTAAGAGCAAACTTATTATAAAAAACAATTTTGAAATTTTACAAAATAATGGACATAGCGTTCATTTTATAAAGAACAAATATTCTACACCCTCCCCTTCCCCAAACTATCGAAATTACACAAAGCTTTAAACTAGACAAAGCAATTAAAGCTTATTTAAAAAGACTATCTTTAAATAAAGAGTGAGTGGTCGCTGTATTACCTAAGACGAACGATTGAAATGATAGACGTTTAATTCTACTAAGTTTAATTCGTCTAAGTTTTTGGAAAAAATAAAATAATTTTGAAGTACTTTTTTCCGAGTTTTATACTTACAGCATATTTGAGATATTTAAAAAAAAAAATGGAAAGGGGATCTCAATATCAGTTTAATGATTGAAATTTCTTGTTCTTTATGCCATATAATTGTGCGGTTTCAGGATAATATTTTACTGCAAAATTATTAGATGTTTAATTTACGAAAAATGGAATTCATCATATCAAATAGCAGAGTCATATAAGTTTTTTACACGTATTCAATGTTTATCTTAAAATGATAAGTTTATCTTAATATTTCATGACTGTAAATAATACTTTACTTTGGCGTGGGCCCTGATTATGCACAAGTCATCATTTGATTTATGCTTGAATCATGATTTACGCTTGATAGAAAGCTCATAATTTTTAATAAAAATATATAGTTTTTGTTCTGTATTTCTTTTTTAAGATACAGCAACAATAAAATAAAATCATTACTAAACTACTATTAGGATCTATGCATCACTATTCAGGATTTCTAAATTGTTTTCTCAGCGTATAATCATAATTTAATCAATATTAAACTATTAATTTATGAAATCGTATTTAAAAAATTATTAAACTTTTTATTTGTATTTTATTTTCTACTTTTTCAGTATTTAAAAAAAATCATTATAGCAGTTTCACAGTCAGTTGATATATTTTAGTGAGCGTGGTTTGGCGTAATGTACTCCACTTTTGTAACTCGTATACAGTTATAACCATAAAGAATGTTTAGTGATTTATAAAATGCGTCCAGCTAACGGAAGAATGATTTAAAATTAATTTAATAATTATAATTAAATTCTAAAAAGTTTAAAGTGTTGCATTGTTATTCGGAAACACACCAGTGCACATAATTTTTGATAATTCTAGCACATCGGGAAGTGAGAAAAATTCGATTACGATATTTCATCTTTACATACATGAACCAGTTTAAGCTAAATAAAAGAGTGTAATAATAGAACTTTTTAATAAATACCAGAACATGTGATAGCCGAAGTTAAAGTAATATGCCCTGAAATGGTCACTAAAAAAAAAAAAAAAAAATCTGAGTGTAAAAAAGCGTGAATTATTAAACCAGAATTCAAAAGTAGAAATTATTAAATTAACACACATAACTAAAATATATTAATACTATTTTAGCTCATTATCTGAAAGACATTAATAATTTACTACTTTTAACTGCTAAAAGCGATAAAAGAGTAAAATTTTATAAACAGTAAAATAAGTTTTATTACACTCTTGACGTGTTTCGGCTTGATCCAAGCCATTATCAAAACAAATAATAATATTCTATAATTGCACGGTCTATGAAGTTATTTGAAACGCTATTATTTAATTATCACTAACCATCATTAACAATTGTTAGTATGGTTGTTTAAATTTATTTTATAACAGGTACACAGTTATCGCCAAATACTTTTTATCTTCCTAAAGCTTTTGTAACTATATTTATAATATGTGATGATTAATTTGAATTGAAATATAATATGTGATATATTTTGTTTTATTTTACGCTGTAAATTTTATAATCTATTATTTCGCACATGAGAAAAGGCGAACAAAACTTCATTATCTTGCTTTTATACACCCGTTAGTATTATTTATTACCGTTTTATACATAACTTTGACTTTTTATTACTTCCTGTTTCAATCACAGTTTTAAATCTTAGAATAATTACCTAACGCTTAAGTTCCTAAATCGTTTGTAAATATATTATACTATATAATGATTAATTTCAATTAAAATATAATATGTGATATATTTCATTTTATTTTAGTAAAATTTTATAATCTGTTATTTCGCACTCCAGAAAAGGCGAACAAAACTTCATTATCTGGCTTTTATACGTGCGTAGTATTATTTATTACTCTTTTATAGGTAACTTAAACTTTATATTACATCCTGTTATTATCCCATTTTTAAATTTTAGAATGTAGCAATTTAAATGCGACACAAAAATAATTTATTGAAAGATTTCTTTATGGCTGCGAGATTGCGTGGATTCCAATGATGTTTAAAATATATCTAAACATGCCGTCTCGTAAATCATTACTTTATTGTCGGAAAAAGAAAAAAAAATATCACATACTTTTAATCTCCTGGTACTTAGTAAAATGAGTCAATAAAATTAAAGCGCGAAGGCTTTTTAAAATTTGAAAAATGATAAAATGCCCTATTCGTAGTGAAGCATTAAAAAGGTAATTGCCTCTGATTTATATAGCTGATAAATGCATTTAACATTTTATTATAGATTTTTTTTAATCTATTCTAATTATTTTGTTTTTTTCTACATTAAAAAGTTTTGACTTTCAAATAAATTAAAAAATGAGTTCAGAAACATTCCAAAGTAGCAAGATTAAATAGTAAACACTAAGTTGAGATGGTCTCGGGTTCGATTTTTATACCATTCTTTGAGATCGGATTCAAAGTGATATTTTTATTCATTCACAAATTGAAAGAAGGGGGGGGGGGAATTCTTGCTATTAAATAAACAAGAATGTAGTCTACGTTTCTTAACGTGTTTTACAACCTTTTAAATATGAGTTTGCAAGGGAATTGAATTGTTCTTGATGGGATAATAAGAGAAAATATTTTATCTGTTTTTGAAGCGTTTGTAGGGTCAGTATATTAGTAACATAAAGAAACCGTGGTTACATTTCCCTTATAATCCTAGCTTTCTGATGGAAGTTCCTTTTCAGAATCATTGGAAAACAGAACTGATATCTATCTGCCATAGTTGTTCAATATTATTGCTTTAGCAGATTTCTCGCATTAGTTGAGTACAATTAACAAAACTGCTATTTTAAACAAATTTTCAGGGACGTGAAAATCTCGAAACGTTGTTATCAAGGAGTATTTAGAATCAACACTTATTTCTATGTAAGAAGAGATTTTTAAATAAGAAAATTAATTTTGAAACAATTTTAAAAGGTTATTGATGTTGTTATGTTATCGTGGTCGCGCTCTGATGAAACAAAATTTTTTGGGTTCGGTGACCCGAAAAAAACAGCCCGTACCCATATCTAGAAAATACTCATTTAAAAATAATGTTGCTGAAAAATAAAAATTAAATATTTTCAGCTGCCTGCTTTACGCCGTAATCAATGGAAAACTTAGAAATACTCTTTTTCATAAATCCTAATTTGTATCATTTTCTTTAAACGTTTGCGGTTTGTAAAATTGTTAATGCAGTTGAAAAATATGAGGGTCTATAAGGCTGGTTTTTGACTCAAACGAATTTAATTATCTTAACTTGCGTTTGCATGAGATAATAAAAATAGAAATAAATCAACAAGTTCATCATATTTTATGTAAAATCACAACAATGAAGTGATATACCAAGAAATATGCACCTAGCAAAATGACGTTTTTACACACTTACTTAACTTTATCTACATCTTCAGAAATAAAAGTAAAAACAACTTAAAATCTATCTTTATCACACTCTTCTCTGTCTTTTTCATCGCTCTTCGAGCATTTGGAGGCGTCTATAATATAATTGCCGTAATCAGTATTATGAGGTTTAATTTCCTGGACTTAGCTTTGTTCCCTTAAGTATCATAAAATGGAAGCCACGTGTAAACCATACCTTACTACATATAGTATTTCTAGTTGTACATTGGTAATACCAAGAAGGAGTCAGTGGAAAACAACAATTGTTATACTTGATCCAAGCATTATTCACCGGTATTATTGTATCTGTATGTCAAAAAAAAAAAAAAAAAACTTTTGAAGACTTTTTGAAATTGTATGTCGAATTCATTCATTATTCAGATATCCGATCATAACATTAACCTGAATCCGACCCACTACAAACATCCGTGCCCGATCGGGATTCAGACCCATCACCTACTGTACAGTGTACAGCCCCCTATCAATATGCCTATCAACTTAATATGCCCCCTATCAATATAGCAATGCGCAGATTGACGTTTGGAATAAACAATTTACAGATTGTTTATACTGTGATTTCAATAACACCGCAGTGTTGCAACATTTTAGTTTTTTATATATTATATTTCTTGAAGTCCTTAAGACCTTGAAGTCCTTGAAACGCATATTTAAAGGGAAAATGTTGTGCCAATGCGTTCATATTCAAAAATGCGGAAAAATGTGCAAAAACAGGCTTTTCTTTGAAAAAATTAAAAGCATACTAAAGCTTGCAGGTCTTAAGGATTAGTTAACTTATAGTTAAATTCTAATTAGGTAAAAATATTACTTAAACTTAAAAGTACTAATAATATTAAATTTAACGTAACACGTTTATTGCGTAGGTGGAATAAAATTGTTTTCTTACACCATTTTTTAGTCCATAAACCTGCATTATGAACTATCATCCTTTAGCAGATGATATACAAAAAGAGTGTAAGTAAAATAATTACAATTTCTGTTTGTTGAAAACTTGATAATTTAAAGAAAAATATTTCAAAATAACTTTTCCCAGAACTTACTGGCAAATTCATTGTGTCATGTACTTCTTCAATTTGTATAACCAAACTCCCTGAGACAAGGAATTCCCTGCAAAAAAAAATGTCCATCGATTTCCGATACAATTACCGTATTTTCATGGAAATTCCTCCCCTCGTTGATGAAATGATCTCGTGAGTGTGTCAGAAAGTTGAGAATATTAATATAAGGATATCTTTGATAGATAATAGTGCCAAAAGTCTAATTAATTTGCCATTATCGTCAAGGATATTGTTTATATTTTTTACTCTCTAAAAAGGACTTCCTTTTTTTAACAATACAATCTCCGGATTTTTACGGATTTTTTCTCTTTTGCAATGTAATGAGAAAAAAAAACCTCCCACTGTTTTAGAGAAAATGAAATTTTGACATTATTTGTCAAATCAATGTTAGCAATACTTGATATACTTACTATATTTACGCATTCGCGAAATCTCTTTCATTACGAAAAAAAAAAAAAAAAATCCGGAAATTGTACTGCTAATGAACGTAATTTTTCTTTACAGTGTATGATTCTTAAAATAACACATTGGCAAATTGTTTTTAGATTCATTTTTTTTTTGAATTGCAAGATTATTATAAGTTTATATTAAATTTTCAAACAATCAATATTTATAACTGGCTTCTACATTCTATTTCCATTAAGCACTTTTTTTTTTTTTTTTTTTTTTGAAAAATGAATTTCACAGAAAATCAAATGCGAAATTACGTTTCGAATTTCTTACCATAGTAAAGTTAAGATAATTTATTTATTACATTACTTACGAAAGAATAAATCGTATGCCTCGATCTTCTGTCTGGAGGTTTATACCCTAAAATTCATTTCCGAGACGTTTGTCTCATTTCCGTATTTGAGAGAAAGTGAAAAAATTGATCTTTGAGCTCTGTTTTGGTTAAAAAAAAAAGGCTGATAACAACAAGTTGAGATCTTTTAGATATGCATTGCGATATCACTTGGTAATGTTATGTTTTTTCTGTTTTTATAAAAGTGTTTCATTTAGAAATACAAGGAAATAAAAAATCATATGATAATAGAAAAAATAAAATAAATACAAAAATAAAATAGCAATGGCATGTTTGTACTCGAAAACTCATTTCCGAAACATTTGTCACATTTCCGTATTTGAGAAGGAAAAAGATCTATTTGTGGTGAAAACACACAAATACTCTATTTTGGTTGAAAAAAAAAGACTGATAACAACAAATAAACAGTTTAACATTTGAAAAATTTCATGGGCTTCCTAGTTGACGCCAACTTTACACCCTGTCTAGGAACAGCTCTATTTATAACATTGGGAAGTCGTAAGAGAGGAGAAGTCTGACTGTAAACTAAACTACGTAAGAGTGAGTATAATTATAAATCCACAAAAAATAACTTTTAAAGGGTAAAAAATAAGCCAAGCTTAAAAAAATAAAATAAATAAATAAATAAAATACAATAAAATATGAAAAATCATGCACCCGGCATACAGACTACGAAACACTTCCCAATACTAACAGAATAATACTAAAAAACTTAATTTTTTTCATACGATAAAATGAGATATATAAATAAGCAATTTAAAAAATACATAACTCAGTAAAAATCTATTTTCAGTTGCTGCCCCTATTCGAAATATTTTGTGCAGCCCTATATAGGATCTACAGAATTTGTGAGCAATACGTAATACACTTAAAATGAGATAAAATTGTATATCGCAGCGGAAAGAGCACTTCTAGCAATGACCGATCCTAGTCAGTCCTTTAACCGAATTATTTTGTGCGTCTCTGTACATGAACGATAAATCCTACGCACTCCATAATCTATAGATAATAAGTTGTATCGAACCTTGACTTATTTATATATGAAATGTAAATTAATAGAACATTTTAAATAAGTACTAAAATATAAGCTCGGAAAATTTGATATCACACAATTGCTTTGACACAACTTTAAAACTGTTTTTTCTTTTTTTTAAAACTTTTTAAAAGTTATTACTTACCCATTATACGTAGTATAGGGTAAATCTTGTAATCGTTTTGAAAATCGAAAAAAAAAATTGACGGATTTACACGTTTCAGACACTGGAGATTCCGAAAAACATATTTTTAGAAAAACAATTTTGCCGTCCGTCTGTCTGTGTGTGTGTCTGTAAACGCTCTATCTCCCGAACAAATTGAGATATAGAGACTTGAATTTTAGTATGTACTTAGTATGTAATAATAGGAATAAGCTGATTGAATTTCAGATACCTCGGTTGTCCGGAACTATTTTTTTCCGGACTCTCGAAATATTCGTTCTGATAATAGGTATATAAAAATTTTCGAAATTGTTTATTTTAAGGAGTGAATATAAAAGACAATAAAAAAACACATAAATTTTGCATAAAGAATGAAGTCGATCGGATAATGAGTTGTCGAGATATTTGGAATCTTATTTTCCATAAACTTCGATTTTTCATGACCCTGTATTTCACTCAAACGCTAATTCAAAGATATATTTTAATTGGAAAAGAGACGCTTAATCTGACAGTAAACCGTTAGTTAATAGGATTATCAATTTTGGAGTTATAAGGATGTTCCTTTTACGCAATTCAAGTAATAGAGCATTTAAAGTTTATAACATCATCAAGCCACTATTTTATTCGAATTACAATGCATTTTATAAATAGTTTACACATGTTTTATTTTCATATTTTATATTTTGCATACCCATGATGGCGAAGTATTACGGTGCTCACCAACGACTAGTTTTTTGTGGACATGATTTTTTAAAAAAACAGTTTATATAATTTAAATAATCTACTCACTGAAATTAACATAAATTCTCGTAAATTCTTGAAATGAATGCTTTTTAATGCATACAATACAGCCATGATCCAACAAAGGCATAGGAGGACCCAGGACACGTATCATTTTGAGCTTCCCTTCCTATGCTATCACTAAGAAATTAAACATTTTCAATATTTTTCAAAACGCTAGGCACACACAAATATTTCAGTTATGGAGTTATTATTTTATCAATTCTGCATGTTAAACTGACATACCTTTTTACTATTAGAAAAATATCAAATTAGCAAATGCCAAAAGTAAGTGGAAAGTAGGAAAGTAGTGGCACTAGAATATATATTGTATGAAAAAAATAACCACTTTATGAATATTTTTAATTGCTTTTAGAAGTAGCCGTTTCACGGAAAATAGTTTTAAAACCTAACCATAGAAACACCTGTATTTTTTTTTAATTAAACTGGTGACGTACACTGTTAAAAATTTTAGTTTATTGACCGGTTGTCTTCCGTGAATTTTGATCAGAAATTTTCCGTTTTGTTAGAAAAATGGAATCTTTTCCGTATATCTGTTGCCCATTTATGATTACAGAGTTTCAAATACGGAATTATTACTCTAAAAATCTATCATCCAATGGGATTGCAGTATTTTTTATCGCCACGTATGCGCATCAACTCCTTCGCGTCTGTATTACGCCATTTACGGAATTTACGGACTACACAGACGGAACTTTCCTCAAAAAACGGAAACATTCCGGCAACTCTGCTGCCAGTCCTTTTTCCGTAAATTGACGGAATTTTTTTTTACAGTGTACCCGGCTAGGCTGTCACATTGAAAAGCATTCATAACTAGATTTTATAGATAAAATTGCTTTATTTAAACTTAATAGGGTAAGGGATGCAGTGGAGTTTCTTTCAATTTTGTGTAAACTATGCTGCGATTAACAACAGTTTGTCTCTAGATCAATATTCAATACTACGAGAAATACAAAATTACTAATTCATGAAAGTTCCCTTACGTAAAGAACTATGGTGGCATTTTATTTTAAACAAACGAGATGGAAGTCCATCCTTTCTGAATGAAATTATGTGCACTGATGAATGTCAATTCACAAGAGAGGGGATCGTGAATACTTAAAGCATTCAAAACTGGTTCCGGGAAAATCCACACATTATTTGTCCAAACAAACTTCAAGTGATCTATAAATGTTTCGTGTGGTATCTGCGCTGAAAAACATTCTGCCACTGGCATCTAGAAACTAAATTGTCGCTCTAGAAAAAATAGTTCCATGTCATCTTTATAAATTCTAGTTCCCTTTGTGGGAGAGTTCTAGTCTCCCCTATTCAACTTCAAGAGCGGGTTTCTACATTATCGTGGTCAAACTTATTTAAAAATCTCTGCAAATAAATGTGAACACAACAAGTTAATTTTAGTAACTGTAATTCTAGTTTATGAATTTATTCTAGAAACCAAGTGATAATTTATCGCATTTCAAACGATTCATAATATAATGTATCGTTCCATCACCTATCTCAATCATTTCGTTTATTCAGTTTATTTGTTTACCTTATTCGCATAACTCGGAAATATATATTTCTAGTTTAGGGATTTAGAAAATGACTACTTATTCGAGGGCGGTATAAGTTTTCTTTCAGTGTGGGTTCTTTCATCCTTAATTGGGCTGTTCATCTTCAATGACACATTAACATGAGAAAAATATGTGGATATTTTATGTGGACCAGTATCCGATTTTTTGTAAGAGTATGCATCGTTACATGATTTGTCACAAAAGTGGTTTCAGCATGATGGCGCGACAGTGCATAGATCACTTAAGCCACGCACTGGCTTAACTAGTGCTTTTGGAAATAATATTATTGGATATGGAGGTCTTATTGAATGGCGTCCCAGATCGCCATATTTGAATACTTTAGATTTCTTTCTTTGGGGTTTTCTGAAAAATAACGTATATGAAAGAGAATCCACTAGTTGAGCAGATTTGCGAAATCGTATTTCTATGCCATGCAGATCTGTAACACCTACAATGTTGCTTAAAGTACAATAAGGATTTTTTCCACGTATACATTTATGCATTGCAGCCAAAAGAAGTGACTTCGAGCAAATTTTAAGGTAACTTAAATCTTTATTAATTAAGTTTTAGATTAGATAATCTAATAGTAATTTAAAATATATGCCATTTTGTAACAAATTGATACTTGCTTTTCGTTATTTTATTTTAAAAAAATTCTGTCATTTTTTTCACTTATATTTTTAGTACAAGTTGTATATTTTGTTTTAATATGTTAGAATGAAAATAGATTTCAAATTTATATTGTAATGTTAATTTTACTCTCAACTATTATTTTTTTATATATATCTGACGATTATTTATATTTCTAGTAAATTTATGAATGAGTCCTATTTCGCAGCAAAAAAGCTGCTTCAACTTTAAACAGCTATTACTCGGTCAGTTTTAATCGTAGAATAATGGGATTTTTTTTGTTATTTCCTAGTGTAATAGGGTATTTTTACTAAATATAACTTATACGGCCGGAAGACTGTATAAAAAATTAAATTTTTTAATTTTTTAAGAAAGGTTTTTACTGACCCAAATCACTTTTAAAATACTTCTTTACCTCGTTTAAAACATTTTTGTAATTAGAACTATGACTGTTAGAACCTATGACTAGCGGTTTAGGAATTAGCCATTGACCACCGTTGAGAGTGGATACCCTGTATAACAGTTGCTTCACAGTTGATTTCTCAGTAAATTATCTAGCTATTACTTACCCATCATACGTAATAGGATAAGTCTTGGGATCGTTTTAAAAATCGAAAAAAAAAATTGCCGTCCGTCTGTTTGTGTGTCTGTAAACGCT
This sequence comes from Maratus michaelseni, assembly GCA_963931845.1. Lineage (NCBI taxonomy): Eukaryota > Metazoa > Arthropoda > Arachnida > Araneae > Salticidae > Maratus > Maratus michaelseni. The sequence goes on along the minus strand of OZ007590.1, from coordinate 387,867,986 downwards.
CTATTTCCCGAACAAATTGTGATAGAGACTTCAAATTTGGAATATGCTTAGTACGTAATAATGAGAAGAAGCCTATTGAATTTCAGTAACCTCGATTATACGGAACTATTTTTGGGGGGCTCTCGAAATATTCGTTCTGATAAAAGGTATATAAAAATTTTCGAAATTGTTTATTATTTTAAGGAGTGAATATAAAATACAATAAAAAAACATACATTTTGCATAAAGAATGAAGTTGATCGGATGATGAGTTGACGAGATAATTGTAATCATATTTTTCACACTGTTCGATTTTTCATGACCCTGTATTTCATTCAAATTTCGATTCAAAGATATATTTCAATTGGAAATGAGACGCTTCATCCGACGCAGTAAACTCTTAGTTTATAGGATTATCATTTTTGGAGTTATAACGATGTTTCTTATACGCCATAGAGCATTTAAAGTTCATGACGTCATCAAGCCAGTATTTTATTCGAATTGCAATGCATTTTATAAATAGTTTACACGTTTTATTTTCATATTTTATATTATGCATATCCATGATAAGATTACGGTGGCCCCCAACGACTAGTTTTTTTTTTTTCTTTATGCGCCGCTTAAAGAGGGGGAAAAGAAGAATACACTCTGGCACTATTAAGAATTTTAGGATTTAGGGAACAAAACTTCATCCCTTCTGACATGTTATATAAAAAAATGTCATTATACGGATAACAAACTAGATCTTAATCAATCATGTTCTACCTCCAGCTAAGTAATCAAGAGTTGTTTGAGACTATATGAAGGACATTCCACGTCAAATCAACTAATAAAAAATCTTTTCTGAACTTTGATGTCTTTAATTTTTTTAAAAAATTTTTTGTCTTCTTATTATGACTATAAAAAACATGGAAAATATCAAGTTTAAGTTTTTTTGCCAATTTTATTTAGGTGTTATTAGCTTTCAAAAATATGTAAATAGTACCGAATTTTTTGACTTTCAAATGTTTAAGAGGCTGGATGTAAAAAACTATTCAAAAGGTGCAATTTATGTCATTTTGTCCAGTTTTTAATTAATTTTCATTCGATATGCTGCATGATTATGATATTTAAATTAAATTTTTATTTTTTCAATCTCTTACCACTCGTTAAATTAAAAAAAAATACAAATAGCGATTTTTTTTATTTTTGTGAAAAGAAATATATGCTTTATATACTAATTAAGAAGGAGCCGTGCAAGATTTTATAACGGTATTCTAATGGTATTTCTAAATAAATAAATAAAATATTGTGGTGCAAATATTTACATTTGTAATGTACAATTATAAACACAATCCTGAAACTACTAATTGTGTTTGCCAGAAACTAAGCAAGTTTTTTTTTTTTTTTTTTTTTTTTTTTTTCCAAATCAATCAAAAATTTCGATTTTTTTAAATTTTGAAAAAGCAAATTGCAAAATTGGATTTTTTTTTTAATTTGAGTTATAAAATCATGTAGTACATAAATGGCAAAGTGAATAAAATGGAAAATATGTCATCTTTCAATGTCAAATAGCTTTTGAGAAAAATGCGTTTAAAGTCTTATAAACTTAATAAATTTTGCACGTTTTTCAGATTTTCGAAATTGAATATTTCAAAAACGTTTCGTTCAAATTGGCATTTTTTTTCTTATTTCTAATAGCAGAAAAAATGTTTAAATAATTATAAATGTTTGATACATTCCATTTGATTTCAAATGGAATGACCTATAATAATCAAAGTACGTCCGCTCCTTGGAATTTCCAAGAAATTTGGTACCAGTTTTTCGAATAAAAAAATTCCTATTTAATGATTAAATCGAATAATTTTTATCGCCTCTTTTAATATGAGAATTTGTAACGTTTCTCTCAAATAAAATAAGACGAAAAAGTATTTTAAAAGCTTGTAGTAAAATTGTATACTGTTTCAGAACACATTGGATTTGGCTGGATTCGAACATTGGAATTTCCGTTTTGAAATTTGAGACGGTACTTTTGCTCCATTAATATTTGATTACAACACCACAATCTTTATTACTTATGCTATGACCCCCATTTTATTGCTGGTTTTCTGTATTGTATCGGTCGCATAATACTTTGAAAATGGCTTAAAAATGGTTACCTAATCTGTCGGTCGAATTTTACAAAAATCTATATTCTTGCGACAGTTGTCTATAACATTTTAACTAAACAAATGCTCAATCAAAATACCGTTTTTAAGTTATCGTGTTCAGCCTATCTCACACATACACTCAGAAATCATAATTACAATACTTTCACTACACGATGTGTTCGAAAAGTAAAAATTATGCAGTAATGAATTAATTTCACATAAAATACAAGAGTGAAACCAAGAGTGATATTAATTTGAATTACAATTAATCTAAATGTAGTTATCTATGTGATACTGGGGCCATTTTATCGATAAGGTTGGGTAGTGGCTATATTTCAATCGATAAAACTGTCACACCAAATGATTGTGCAAGTACATCGTTTGAATGTTCTGTCTGAGTTTGAAAGTTTTCGCATTTGAATTATTTATCGAACTTTCAAGTTATAAATTCGTTTTGGAGTAAGTTATAAATTCGTTTTGGAGTAAGTTCTAAATCTTCTTTGTCAATAGTTAATAGAAGGGTATGTAAACTTTTTCAGCATCATTCTAAGACTTAGATTTGAATTTATTATTCTATTCAATTCGATTTTTACTTGTGACAAAGTTATGACCTAGTAATTAAAAGATTCAAAATTGTGTACTTCAGGGTTAATGATGGCAGTATCACTATCAGTATCTTTTTATGCAGATATCATTCGAATCTTCGATCAATAATCAAAATGGCGTCTGAGTGGCCAAAATATTATAACCACTCCTCATTAAAACTTCAACTCGCCATGTGCGCTGATGTAATAAACTGGATTTTCTGGCAAAAAGTTTGCTCTTGTTCAGAAGCACCGGCAGGAATGTTTATAGTGGATGGTATACGGCGTATACCTTCTGGATAACTCCGTATCAAATCTCCTTAGATATAGCGTGTACTGTCTGGTGTATACCCTTTGCCTATAGCGTATAGCCTCTGGTATTTTTACGAATACAGCACTGAGCACCAGTGAACTGTGCATTTTGTCTATTCATGAGGAAAGGGATTTGAGGGTTTTTCAATGAGACGTTATTGCGGACGCCATAAGAGCCAATTCTAGTATATCAGAAATTGCTAACTTTCTACATTCTTCTCGTACAAGGATGTTTCGAGTCTTCAAGGAATTGCTTTTTAGACAAAAAAATTCAAGGAAAAAGTGAAATTGTGTGCGAAAATTGCTTGTGAACAATAGAGGTACCAGGTGACTGATACACATTGTTTGTAGCAACAGAAGAGCTATAACACAATACAATTGTAGCGCAAAACCTATCTGTTTGCTATACGAATAGATTGATCTCAAGACTGTTCTTAAGAATAAACGATTTCAGTGTCACGTCAGCCATGACGTTACTGTTGATAACTGACTCCAAAAAAAAAAATAAATAAAAAACGGATGCTATTTTTCATTTTTATTAAAGATAAATCGTAGAAAATGTTACCACTGCATATAAAATATTATAACATCTAGCTGACAAATAGCGATAATACACAAACAAAATAGAATATACAACATAGCAACTGTTTGATTGGAATCAGTTTCCAACCAAAGTTTCATGACTGACGTCACGACTGAAGCGTCTATATAAATTTGAGTGAGGAGTGGTCATAATATCTGGCCACACCGAATAACAAAAGAACTAGATGTAGGATACGAGTGTTTTACACAGGATCTTCCCTGCTGCCTGTTCGCCACCGGATTTTTTAAATTTGTACTTGCTACCGAAACTAATTCTAAGCAGACCAATAGCGCGAGCAGTTCACATGTATAACATTCCCATCAGCCCCAGCGCGCTTCAAAGCTAAATCACTTTGACATCCTCCTTATGGTTTCTTTTTTATTCTATGTCTGGTCACTCAGTGTATAAGGTAACAGGGTGACCACTAAAATACTGTCCCTCTCCCTGCGCCATTAACTTCAGAACCTCCATTAACTATGGTCGTAAACGTGGTGTTTCGGTATAGTAAGAAAAAAGCGATGAGACCGCTTAGAGCACCACCTAACAGGAAACTATGGAATTAGAGTTTCCATCTCGAAAACAATCGAGATTAGGTGAAAACGTTGAAATTGTACAACGGTTGCGAAAAGAAAGAAAAAAAAAAGAAACTACGTAAATTGCATACAGTCATTTTAAAGGAGGTATATTTATGTTAATAAATTAAATTAGATTGTCTGTCTGTGATATTCAGGAAAACATTTATTTCTAAGTGAAAAAAGAAATTTCTGAAATTCACAGCAAATTTTATGAAAAGTTAAGAGGAGAGGGGGGATGTCCACTCCCGCCACTTTTTTTTTTTGCGTCCCTTTGACGAAATTTGCCGTTTTTTCGCGATCTTTTGACGAAATTTGCCGTTTTTCGCAATGTTTTGACAAAATTTGCCGTTTTTTCGCGATTCTCTGACAAAAGTCACATTTTCCCCGTGATCTGTTGACAAAATTTGCCGTTTTTTCACGATCTTTTGACGAAATTTGTCGTTTTTTCGCGATTCTCTGACGGAAGTCACGTTTTTCCCGCGATCCTTTCTTCGAACGAATGACGAGATTGATTTTTTTCGGCGACCATTTGCCGAAATACCGATACATTTTATGTCCGCATTTTCGGATTTATGACCGATATTTTTTTTTAATTTTCGGAAATCATTACCTTAATTTTTCGGAATTTTCGGAACATTCGGACCAGAATCACGTATTTGACTATTTACACGACGACGTATAATAAAAATACTATAGATAAAAAAATAGTTTTTGTGTCTGTATCTGTCCGGAATAGACTGAGAAACGGTTGCATAACAAACACTAAACTTATCAAAGGCCAATAGAAAATGTTTCTCGCTGCAATCTGTAGTTTGTCGCATTTTTATACCTAAAATATTTTTTTTTAGAAAACAAGGAAAAATCGGTAGAGTCAAACCTGGAACCAATTCTTCAATACTCAAAAATTCGGGAATTGATGGATCAATTTAAAGGAATCTTACAGCGACTGAAAGCTTTAATTAAGAGTCATGAATGTTAATAATTATATTTTCAGATTTTGACTTATAAATTTTATTGTAAAATCTGGATTGGTAAATATTTCCCCCCCAAAATAATCGAAATATCTTATAAAATACAAATACAGCACTATGCAGCTAGTGTACTAATAAAATTAACACATGTAATTAAGGTACAGTTTCTTTACATTCTTTATAAAGTTAAAATAGATTTACAAATACATTATTAAGATATATCTACTGTTACTATATCACATAATAAATTTTTTAGTTAATTCAAAATATATTCCTGCAATTTAATTAGTATTATTATATTTAATATTTAAGCACTGAAGGTGTTGTTGAACCAACACCACAAAAGAAATAGGCATCACTTAGAGAATTAAATTAATTGATTATAAGTTGTAAATTTTCTTTTTTGTATGAAACTCTATTAACTACGATGTTTATCTGTAATTGTTTTATTTTAAAATAAACAATACCTGATGTATTATACCTAATCTAAATGATCATTTCCATGCCATTATATGAATCTTAACAAACATATGAATATTAAACAAACAAGTATCCTATAGGAATTCATTAATATATTAATTGGAGCACAGAAATCTGAAATTGGATTTCACGTTCTTATTTCATTACGTTGAAAATAAATTGTATTAAGTAACAGAATGTATTATATTATTATTCTTTTGTTCTATTTGTCTATAAGAAAATATCCTGAAACGTTATGCATTTTGTAGTTCTCTTACAATGCCTCCTGAAGCAGCCGACTCATTACGAAAGCATAGTTCATAATTAATTCCGGGTTTTCAAAAGACATTTGAGGAATAACGTTAACAAAACAGTTAAAGTAGTTTTTTAAATGCAGGGTGCGTCATAAATTTGTGCTAACTTAAAAACTTAAGGGGGTAGGATACCTTTGAACACGTCGAAAAAGCAAAAAAAAATCACTATGTTCCAAGCTTCAAAACTTGTGTAATAACTCAAAAATAAAAATAAAACTTCATTTAAATATAAAGTTCGTATTTAAATTTATATTTAAAAATATATATATACTTGTAAATTCATAAATAAATATTGAAATGATAAGTTTAAAAATATGTATGATAATAAGAGAAAAAAACATAACACGTCTTGAGCGCAGTGTTACGAAAAATCTATGCATTACAATTAAAAGAAATTTTCATCACATATTCATTTCTGTATTATCTACAACTTAAAACCAGAAAAAAAATTAAGATTTTGTTGTTGTTGTTGTACTTTGAAAATATTTTTAAAAAATTGAAATTTTTTAATTTTTTTAATTTATAAGTTAATATTTTAATATAGTCAATATTTTTTATAAATATTCTGGTTTTAGTATAGGTAACACTATTATGTATTTATTTTCACCAAAACTTACTCTTTATATGCATATTCTCAGATTTTATCATGCGCGCAAGACGTGTTATGTTTTTTTTCTCTTACTATAATATATATTTTTTAATTTATCATTTCAATATTTATTTATGAATTTCCAAGTATATATATATTTTTAAATATAAATATAAATGCGAGCTTTATATTTAAAAGAAGTTTGATTTTTATTTTTGACTTATTACACAAGTTTTGAAGCTTGGAACATAGTGCTATTTTTTTTTTTTTGCTTTTACGACGTGTTCAAAGGTATACTACCCCCTTAATAATAAAAGAAGTAATGCTCGGATAAAATTTCAGTTTGCGCGAATATGATCAAAGGAATATTGGATTTTTTCCTATGTGTTAAAAAAAATGATTCCAAAAGTAACCCAAAGAGGGCGCTGACACGTCATACTGGATAGAGATCCTACTTTAGAGAGAGATTGGACATTGATCAAGTGTCCGCCATGTAAGTTCCAAAGCAGGTGGAACGCAGTAGAACGCAATGTATTTTCATCACCGTCTAACACTTTTTATTGTATTAAAATCATGGAAAATTCGTTTTATATGCCTTCAGAGAGTTATGGAAATACATTGTGTTCTACTGCGTTCCACCTACTTTAGAATTTACATGACGGACATTTCGTCAATGTCCAATCTCTCACTAATGTAGGATCTTTAATACTGGGACGTTTTATGCAAACCAGGCAAACACTTCGTAGACGATCCTCCAAATTCCGCATTTCCTCAAAACGTCGTACTAAATTCAGTATCCCATTCAATGAAATAGGGCTTTTTTGCGCCTTCAGTCTTTTCTCCCTGTGAAACTTTCCTAATGCAACAGTTGTGGATTCGCCATTCTTGTTGAAAAGTTTAACCACCAACACTCGATCTGGTAATGTTAGCATGCTGCCGAGATTGAATGTCGAATCCATTTCCATCCAGGTGTACTATTGCTAGCCTGATTTGCATAAAACGTTTCGGAATGATCTGTTAGCACCCTCTTTCGGTTATTTTTGTAATCGTTTTTTTTATATACATGGGGGAAAAGATCCAGTGCCCATCTGATCATATTTGCGTAAACCGAATTTTTTTCCGAGCGTTAATTCTTTTATTAAGGCTTTTTCAAGTTTGCACGAATTTATGACGCATTCTGTACATTAAGATAGATCTACTCCACTTATATCATATAATAGATTTGTCAGTTAATTTAAAATAGATTCTTGTAATTTAATTAATATTATTTCATTTAATATTTAAGCACTAACTGTCTCGTTGAACCAACAGCACAACAGAAATATACACCTCATAGTGAATTAAATGAATTGATTACTTGCTGTAAATTCTCCTCTTTTATGAAACTATATTAAATATGATTTTGATCTGCGTTTGTTTGCTTTTTAAATAAACAATGCTTGATGTGATATAACTAATCTTAATGATCCTCTCTATACCATATAATATGAATCTCAAACAAACAATATCCTGTAGTAATTCATTAATATATTAATATTAGTACAGAAATCTGAAATTGTATTTCACGTTCTTATTTCATTATGCTGAAAATAAATTATATTAAGTAACAGAATGTATTATATTATTATTATTTTGTTCCATTTATTTGTAAGAAAATATCTGAAAATATATGCATTTTGTCGATTTATTACAACTAGTGCTGTAGTCGTAAAATAACCAGAGAGTATACGCTACAAGAAGAGGGTATATACGATAGAAAATACGCTACAGCTTTATTTGGGAAACAAAGCATATAAGGTATTTCTTTTAAAAACCTAGCAAGTATACGGCATTTAACCCCCATATAATTACACCCCTGCTTACAATGTCAAAATGCTACAGATTTATTTGGGAAACAGAGCGTATACGGTATTTCTTCTAAAAACCTAGAAAGTGTACGGCGTATAATCCCCGTATAATTACACCCCTGCTTACAATGTCAATATGCTGCAGATTTATTTGGGGAACAGAGCGTATACGGTATTTCTTTTAAAAACCCAGAAAGTATACGGCTTATAACCCCCGTATAATTACACCCCTGCTTACAATGTCAATATGCTGCAGATTTATTTGGGGAACAGAGCGTATACGGTATTTCTTCTAAAAACCTAGAAAGTGTACGGCGTATAATCCCCGTATAATTACACCCCTGCTTACAATGTCAATATGCTGCAGATTTATTTGGGGAACAGAGCGTATACGGTATTTCTTTTAAAAACCCAGAAAGTATACGGCTTATAACCCCCGTATAATTACACCCCTGCTTACAATGTCAATATGCTGCAGATTTATTTGGGGAACAGAGCGTATACGGTATTTCTTTTAAAAACCTAGAAAGTATTACGGCGTATACTTCCCGCATAACACCCCTGCTTACAATATCTTGTGAAGCACACAATTCATTACGAAAGCATAGTTAATAATTCCAGATTTTAAAAAGAATTTGAGGAATAAAGTTACATTACAAACTGTTAATTAGTATGATTTTATTTAATATTTAAGCATTAAATGTGTTGTTGAACCAACAGTACAAAAGAAACATGCACCACATAGAGTATTAAATTGATGGAGAATCTCTTGTAAATTTTCGTTTTTTATGAATATATGGTTTTGATCATTATTTGCTGTCTTTTTCATTATGAAACGCTATTAAATATGATTTGTATTTGCTATTGTTTAGTTTTTAAATAAACAATGCCTGATGTAATATAACTAATCTAAATGATTATTTCCTTACCCATAATAGGAATCTTAAAAAAATAGCATATTTTAGTAATCCATTAATATATTTTTAGGAGCACAGAAAACTGAAATTGGGTTTCCCGTTTTATTTTCATGTAATTGATTATAATATGTAATAGAAGGCATTATAGCATTTATTATATTCTTCTGTTCCATCGATCTGTATGAAAATATTTTGAAACGTTATACATTTTCTTCTTTTCTTACAACGTCTTATGAAGCACCTGACTCATTACGAAAGCATCGTTCATAATTAATAATTCCTGGTTCTGAGAAGAACTTTGAGAAATAATGTCATAAAAAAGTTAAACTACTTTTATAAATACATTAAAATATATCTACTCTATTTATATCATACAGTGGATTTTTCAATTAATTTAAAATGGATTATTGTAATTTAATAGATATATTATTATATTTAATATTTAAGCATTGAACGTGCTGTTGAACCAACATCACAAAAGAAATACAGGGTGATTATAAAAAAACTATCCCGATATATGAGTCCTTAACTGTCACATCGTTCCCAGAAACTGACTGAAATTTCAGTTTTAAGTATTTTAAGGTATGCGCTCAAGAAGCGTATGAAAAACAACAGTTAAACTCTAACAGTTACAGTTACAGTGACAAAATTTTGAAAATTTCAAATGGCAACACCTATTTTCTTTTATTTGAATGTGATCTTCATAGTGAAAAACCATAAAAAGCGTTGGAACGGTACCTGTAGCACGAAAATTGTATGTGCTAGACAGACTAAGAAGAAAAGTGAAAACAACGAATAAGGACAGAGAATCAACAGAAAACAAAACATTTTATTGTGTTTCACAAATTTTCCACGTCACACACGAAGACACTTTGCATGCGGCAGATGGTGGATAGCACTGAACAATAAAATGTTTTACTTTCTGTTGCTTCTCTGTCCTTTATTGGTTGTTTTCCCTTTTCTTCTTAGTCTCTCTAGCGCCGGCAATTTTCATGTTACAGGTACCGTTTCAACGCTTTTTATGGTTTTTCACCATGAAGATCACATTCCAAAAAAAAAAAAAAAAAAAAAAAAAAAATAGGTGTTGACATTTGAAATTTTCAAAATTTTGTCGTTGTAACCGTAACTGTTAGAGTTTAACTGTTGTTTTTCATACGATTCTTGAGCGCATACCTCAAAATACTTAAAACCAAAATTTCAGTCAGTTTCTGTGAACGGTGTGACAGTTAAGGACTCATATATCGGGATAGTTTTCTTATAATCACCCTGTATGCATCACTTAGGGAATTACATTAATTGATTATAAGTTGTTAATTTTCTTTTTTTATGAAGCTCTATTAACTATGATGTTGATCTGTAATTGTTTGTTTTTGAATAAACAATGCCTGGATGTATTATATTAATCTAAATGATCCTTTCCATGCCATTATATTAATCTTAAAGAAACATATGAATATTAAACAAACAAGTATCCTTTAAGAGTTCATTAATATATTAATTGGAGCACAGAAATCTGAAATTGGATTTCACGTTCTTATTTCATTACGTTGAAAAAAAAATATATTAAGTAACAGAATGTATTATATTATTATTCTTTTGTTCTATTTATCTAGAAGTAAATATCCTAAAACGTTATGCATTTTGTTATTTTCTTATAACGTCTCGTAAAGCACCCGACTTAGAACGAAAGCATAGTTCATAATTAATTCCGGATTTTCAAAAGAAGTTTGAGGAATAACGTTAACAAAAAATTAAAGTGGTTTTAGAAATACAGAGTGGGTCATAAATTCGTGCAAGCTTAAAAACTTAATAATAAAAGAAGAAATGCTCGGAAAAAAAATTTAGTTTGCGTAAATAGGATCAGAGGGAGATTGGGTTTTTTCCCATGTATTAATAATGATTCCAAAAGTAACCGAAAGAGGGCGCTCACACGTCATACTGAGATGTTTTATGTAAACCAAGTAAGATCCTCCAAACTCCCCGTTTCCTCAAAATGTTCTACTAGATTCAGTGTCCGATTCAATGAAATAGGGCTTTTTTGCACCTTCAGTCCTTTCTCCGTGCGAAACTTTCCCAATGCAACAGTTGTGTATTCGCTAGTCTTGTTGAAAAGTTTAAAAACCAACGCTCGATCTGGTAATATTAGCATGCTGCCGAGGTCGAATGTCAAATCCATTTCCAGCCAGCAGTTTTATTGCTAGTCTGGTTTGCATAAAACGTCTCGGAATGATGTGTTAGCACACTCTTTCGGTTACTTTTGGAATCGTTTTTTATATATATGGAAAAGAAAATCCAATGCCCCTCTGATCATATATGCGCAAACCGATTTTTTTTTCCGAGTGTTAATTCTTTTATTATATATTTTTTAACGTTTGCACGAATTTATGACGCATTCTGTACATTAAGATAGATCTACTCCACTTATACTTATATCATATAATAGATTCTTGTAATTTAATTAATATTATTTCATTTAATATTTAAGCACACTGTCTCGTTGAACCAAGAGCACAAAAGGAATATACACCACATTGTGAATTAGATGAATTGATTACTTGCTGTAAGTCTGAAATTGGATTTTACGTTCTAATATTTTTATATAATAAATTGATAAATATATAATAAATTCATAAATCTGAAAATAAATTATATTAAATAACACAATGTATTATATTATTATTATTGTTGTTCCATTTATTTGTAAGAAAATATCTGAAATGTTAGGCATTTTGTTGTTCTCTTAGAACTACTGTTGTAGTCGTAAAATAACTAGGGTATATGCTATATAGAGTATAAAATAAAATATAACGTGCATGATTTTTAAAAAGTATATGAAAATTAAATGATAGCGTTTCAAATAATAACTTCAAATACCGTGCAATTATAGAATATTCTCATTTGTTTTTTTTGAAAATGGCTCGGAGTGAACCATGTCAACAATCTAATAAAAGTTATTTTACTGTATATTATGTTGTTAATTTATACCTTTTAGCATTTAAAAGAAATATATTATTACAAGGTGTTTATTATATAGTTATATCTACTCTATTTATATCATAAAATAGATTTTTCAATTAATTTAAAATAGATTCTTATAACTTAATTAGTATGATTTTATTTAATATTTAAGCACTAAATGTCTCATTGAAACAACAGCACACAAAAAAAATATATACACCACATAGTGAATTAAATTAATGCATTACTTGCTGTAAGTTCTCTTTTTTATGAAACTCCATTAACTATGATTTCGATCAGTGATTGTTTAGTTTTTAAATAAACAATTACTGATGTAATAAAACTAATCTTAATTATCCTCTAAATACAATAATATGAATCTTAAATAAACAGTATTCTTTTTGTAATTCGTTAATATATTAATATTAGAACAGAAATCTGAAATTGGATTTCACGTTCTTATTTCATTACGTTGAAAATAAATTATATTAAATAACAGAATGTATTATATTATTATTCTTTTGTTCGATTTATATGTAAGTACCTGAAACATTATGCATTTTATTGTTCTCTTAGAACGTCTCGTAAAGCGCCCGACTTTTTACGAAAGCATGGTTCATAATTAATTCCAGGTTTTAAAAAGAACTTTAAGGAATATTATTAAAAAAAATTATAAATACATTAAGATATACATCTACTATACTTATATTATACAATAGATTTTTCAGTTATTTGAAAATAGATTCTTCTAATTTAATTACTATTATTCAATATTTAAGCGTTAAATGTTGAACAAATGTCTGATTCAAATTTTCGTAATTCGAAAAGTTTTGATCATAAAAAAAAAATGAAATTTTTATTGATTTACTTTTTGGAACATTGAGAAAGTTTTTCTAAATATAAATTGAACGAACAGCACAAAAGGAATACATTTTAAAAATATGTAAATTAGTCACTTTTACATAAGTATATGTGTAAATTTGTAAAATTACACCTTTGTCATAAAATTTACACTAATGTCGTAAAAATGTACCTGTATTCATATTTGTTTATCTGCTTAATAGAAGTGTGTAATTTGTTATCCCTTGAAAAACTGAAACAAGTGTGTAAAGGAAGAAAAAACGTATGGATTTGCCTGAATTGGTGTGTTGGTTTATGTAATACGCAAAATTTACGCATTTTGTATATTACATAAAAATCTGTGTATTTTTTAATATTAAGCAGAAATATGTGTAAGAACAGAATTTTACACAGAAACATGTGTAAAAATAATACACAAAAATGCGTTTAACAACAGAATATTACACACAGAAATATGTGGATTCATGTGCACTCAATAAATAACAATACTTGAAAACGTGGCTTGTGTAGTCGTATAAGAATGGTCAGGGTGGCGCCCTAGAAAGTCACAGTTCCCTGGTTCGTATCCGGGTCCGTGCTGCCAGTGGGCTACTTTTTTTAAATTTTGATTGCAACAACTATTTCGATGTAGAAATATTCGCCTTATTTAATGATAGATTAAATATTGTGAAAATAAGGGGAATTATGCTATTTAAAAAAAATGGTGGCAATCAAGCAATCGAAAATTTAAAAAAAAAATGGCAATACTGTTCCGGTTAAGTTTTGCTTGTTTACTGTAGATTGAATTAAATAAAGAATTCTTGATTTTGTTCTTGATTCCTCTTGATTTACATGTATCTTTGAAAAGTTGATTATTGAATTTCATAGGGGGGGGGGGAGGGGACTCGGTAAAATACAAAAATTGTGCTTGTGTCACGATTGCGAGTTTATTTTCCGTATTTTAACGAATTTTTCTTTTTTACAGCGTATTTACTTAGATTATACATGTTCTGTGCAAAAATTGTGACTATACGTTTTTAGGACTCCAAAACAACTCTAACAGAGAGATGCTATATGCAGTAAATATAATTTAAAATAATCCAATTTCTTTGTAAATTGTGGGATCACTGTTTTGAGATATTAAAGGAAATCTGCTTGAAGCAGTAGAAAAACACCAAGCATATGAGTTTTTTCTTGGGTCATTCCATGGTAACTTACGTTACATTTAGAATAATTGACTTCAGTAATTTTAGTAATGTAACACTAAAAAAAAATGTAATGTTTATATGATTTGTTAATTAAACCTAGCAAAGCTAAATTTGGAAAAAAATTACTTAAATTTAGTACTATTTCTTGTATACTAACAATTATATTTACTATGGTAACTTTACGTTTCTGATAAAAAGAACGTAAGTTACCATAATAAATATAATGGCCAGTGTTCAAAAAATAGCACTAAAGGTAGGTAATTTTCATCCAAATTTCCCTTTGGATAGGTTTAATTAACAAATCATATCAACATTACATTTTCAATATTTTTTGGTGTTATATTATGGAAATTACTAAAGAAAATTATTCTAAATGTAACGTAAGTTACCATGGAATGACCCTCTTTATTCAATTTTGTTTTGCGACCGTAAAAACATTTAGTTCAGAATTTACAGCCCACTGTATGAAGTTATCTGTTAACTTTTTACACATTTCATCAGCTAAAAGTGACGTAATCAAAATAAACGGGACTATTTTCAAATTGACACACCAGGTATGTCTTTGGCAGTTTACACACCACTTTACTTATATAGGAAAATCGTTTTTAGATCATCAATATACCTGTTTTAAGGTGTATATTTACGTATTTATTTTCGAGAGTACGCACCACATAGTGAATGAAATAAATTGATTATTTGCTGTAAATTCTCCATTTTTATGAAACTCTATTGACTATGATTTTGATCTGTAATTGTTTTTTTTTTTTTAAATAAACAATGCCTGATGTAATATAACTGTTCTCAGCTATCCTCTCCATACCATAGTATGAATCTTAAACAAACAGTATCCTCTAGTAATTCATTAATATATTAATAAGAGCACAGAAATTGGAAACTAGATTTCGCGTTCTATTTTCATTACACTGTAACAGACGATAATAGGTAATAAAATGTATTATATTATTGTTATTCTGTTTGATCAATCTGTAAGAAAATATCCCGAATGTTATGCTTTCTTTTCTTTTTCTTTTTTTTTTTTTTTTTTTTTTTACATTGTTTTGTGAAGCTTTTCTATAGAAGAATCCAAAAAAGTGTTCAGACTCATTACGAGAGTATAGTTCATAATTCATTCCAAATTATAAAAACAACATTGAGAAATATCAAAAACGCAAATCATAAAGAATGAATTTTTATAGAATTATTTTTAGCAGTACTTAATCAACATCAGAGAATTGATATAGTTAAAATATTTCAAAATTATTTTTTGCAACTTCGGATAGATTTTTGAATTCAGTTTTGTACACAATTTTTTAACAATAATCAAAGTCGCACAGTTAGTTACCGGAAAAACGCGTTTTTACTGTCAAAAAACGCTCAAAATTCATAAAATTCAAATTATCGTAATTCGAAAAGTTTTGGTCATAAAAAAAAAAATGAAATTTTTATTGATTTACTTTTTGGAACATTGAGAAAGTTTTTCTAAATATAATTTATAGTACAAAGGAACCATATAAAAATTTAAATTACCTACCCAAGAAAAATATATAGTATTTTGGTGTAAACGGCTTTTGAGTAAAACGGAAAAAAAAAATGAGCTGTAACATGTGAAATTTGGATGTCTGTGACACATTATTCTCTTGATTTCCATACACTGAGCTGAAATAACCCAAACTACAATAACAAATCTGAATAAATAGAATATTTCTGTTTATATCCTTATAATTACAAATCTTATTTTATATTTGTTTAGCAGAAGACCTGTCTCGTGAGAAACACAATTATGCTTACTGAAATACCCCTAACGTACCTGGTTAACTTTCTGTCGTAATGACGAACGTTAAACAGGCTCTCGTCTTTAATTATTCATTGACAGAAAAGCGATAGAATATGAAATTAGGCTTAGGAATAAGTTTGAGTCGCTTCTACAATAGATTCTGATAGATAAATGGAATGGATAATATTATCCGTGAATTATTCTATTTCGTTAAATCAGTGTACCGAAAATAAAATAATTTTATTCTTTTGTTTGCGATACTCCTGTTACACTTATAAACATCTGTATGAAGTTCTATAAAATGATAAGCATTGATTTTAGGACTCCGATAAGTTTAATTATTTCTACGATGTTTTGATTGCTTTAGTATAATCAGGATCTATATTTATTTTTTATTTTAAGATTTTTAGGTATGTTCATAATTACTTAAATACGTAGCACCTATAGTCGTCGTCTGTTCCGTTCGTCTTTCTCTCTGCCCGTCCGCATATAACAGCGCAAAAGCTACCCAACCGAATGGTTTGAAATTTAATACATAAAATCTTTGCATAAATTTGTCGAATCATTTCCAGTTTTACGAAAATTGAATCAAAACTTAAAATTATATTAATAAAAGTTTTTTCCTTCTATTAATCCCTATCATACGTAATCTATATAATAAAAAAGCAAGTCATATGTGACCGAGGAAAACAAATTACGGGTTGACCATTTCTTTTTTCATATGCCAGGAGGACATTTTCATTTAAAATTATTTTTTTGGAATAAAATTGCATAAAAGTTACATTTTTAGAAAGATCGTTCAAAAAAATTGTTTGCTTGAGAGAGGAGTTACATTCAGATATGAATAGATTCTGAGATAACTTCAGTTGAAAATGAGATTAACAGCCGAATATTTCAATCCGTTAAATTAAATAAACAAAAGAAAGTCAAAATGACAAAAGTGTCGAAAAAAAAATCGCATCTGTAAACGTGGCATACGTAATAATAATAACAAGAACGAAAAATCATGCGTCAAGCATAGATTATGTAACACTTTCCAACGCTTCCAAAACAATTTTACAAATCATACCGTTTAATAAGCTAAAAGATAACATCTAAGTAAACAATTTGGAAAACGCATAACATATTTAAAAACATAATTTCAGGAATTTCCAACATATACAATATTCGGAAAAATATCCGAATACTTTTATTCAGCCCTGTATAGGATCTATAGATCTGTATATATACTACATAGGATGCTAAATTTTAGTTCAGTTAGGAAACGCGTAGCACAGTTTAAAATTCTCCATCTGGAGTTTCTGTCAATAAACGGAAATGTGTTCGCGAACTTTTGTGCTGCCCTGTATATGAAATACAGAATTTATACACACCAAGTAATAGACAAAAAGTGAGTTAAATTTAAAATCGCGTTCAGCAACGTAAAACACACTTTCAGGAATTATTGTTAACAGACAGTAGAGAATTATTTTGTGTGTCCCTGTAAATGAACGATGACTGCTATACACACACTATTCTGTAGTAAGCCTCTTGGCATGCACCTTAGTGATATACAGTGTCTCACAAAAGTGATGGGACACTTGTGCTTTATAAAAAGAAACTGCAATAAAATAAATAAACAAACATGTGCAAAAATTTTTTGGGTGTGTTTCATATTTAAAGTTAGTAACAATTATTACATAACATACATTTTGTCAAAATATTAAAATATTAATTTAGTAAAAATACAATTGTTCAGAACGGAGCAAAAAATGGCTCACATAAGTGATGGGACACTTACTTTTCCATCAAATATTTATCCAAAAATTTTACTTTTTAAAAGGTTTTAATATTTTGTTGGATTTCCTTTTACTTTTAAAACATGATTTAATCTTTTTGGGATGGATTCGACTATTTTTTTTTGTGATTTCTGGAGTGATTTTACCCCATTCTTCTTGAAGCACCGATTTTAGTTGTTGTTTTGAAGAAATGGTGTGTTTGCGAATTCTTGATTCCAATTCTTGCCAAATATTCTCTATGGGATTTAAGTCTGGAGATTGTGGTGGTGTTTTTATTATTTCAGGACAGTTATATAGCAGCCAGAGTCTAACGTTCAGAGCAGTGTGCTTGGGGTCATTGTCCTGGTAGAATTTAAAATCGTTATGAAGGTTCAATTTTCGTGCTGAAGATTTCAAATTTTGCTTTAAAATATCAATATACTTGTACTGATCCATTATACTGTCAATAAAAACAAGATTACCAACTCCAGCGGACGACATACACCCCCATACCATAACTCCTCCTCCACCATGTTTTACTGTTGGTACCAAGTTCTGTTTGCGAAGTTCTTCCCTGGGTTTTCTCCACACCAAGATTCTACCGTCAGAACCAAATATATTAAATTTACTCTCATCAGCAAATATAACTTTATTCCAGTAATCAGAATTCTTATTTATGTTGGATTTTGCGAAAGCTAGTCTGAGTTTTCTATTCTTTTCACTTACGAAGAATTTTTTCCTGGCTACTCTACCGTGATATCCAGCAGATCGAATTACCCTTCTAATAGTTTCAGGATTAACAATTATTCCATATAATGCTTGTATATCAGCAGCAACTTTTGAAGCACTAATTCTTGGATTTTTTTTAATATTTCGAACGATAATTCGCTTTATTCCATTGGATAGCTTTGATGGTCAGCCAGGTCTTCTTTTATCCTGAATCATATGATTCTTTTTATATCGTTTAATGATATTGAAAACTGTTGAACGACTCAAGTTAACTGTTTCAGCAGTTTTTCTAATAGATTTTCCACGTTCAATATGCAAATTAATAACTAATTTTCGAATTTCAGGCGAAGTTTCTTTTCGTTTAGCATTCATGACTACACAGAGCTAAAAAACACAAAAATTCCAAAACAAACTGGAGAGAAATACTGCAGACGATTTTATAAATTATTGCCAATTGCTTTTAAGTAAAAATAAAACCCCAAAAAATATTTTTATTGCTTATTTCAGACGATTTTTGTTGCATATATAATGGTGTCCCATCACTTATGTGAGCTATTTTTTGCTCCGTTCTAAACATTTGTATTTTTATTAAATTAATATTTTAATATTTTGACAAAATGTATGTTATGTAATAATCTTTACTAAATTTAAGTATGAAACACACCCACAAAAAAAATGTGTACATGTTTTTTTAATTTATTTGATTAGTTTCCTTTTGTAAAGCACAAGTGTCCCATCACTTATGTGAGACACTGTATATAATTTTCAATGCGTTTAAAATAGTGAAACATTATTTAAATAAACCGCAGACGATTTTTTTCCATAGACGTAATGTAATGGAATTCTTTTGACTGTCCCTGTAAAGTAACTATAAGTGCTATGTACACCCTATTCCATATTAAGCTTCTTCTAATACACCTTAGTGATATATATAAATTTCAATGCGTTTAAAATAGTGAAACATTATTTAAATAAACTGCAAATAATTTTTCCCCATAGACCGCAATGTAACAGAATTCTTTTGAGTGTCCCTGTAAAAAAACTATAAGTGCTACACACTTCTGTTGAAATAGGGAACATGCTATAGATAACGACAATAACATATAAAAATTGCAGAGCAATCCGAGCATATTTACGAGAGTTAGAGCACGGCCAGACGGCCAGACGGCAGACGGTAGACGGCCAGACGGCCATACGGCCAGACAAACCGAAGTCATAAACACTTTTCAACTAGGTTGGAAAGTGTTAATAAAAAAAGAATACTCATTTCGCTCATAACAGACGATATAGTTCATTTCACTGAAATATATATATTTTTTTACATTGTAAAACTAGTTATAGTACGAACGTACCTCATTTGTCACGTTTAACGTACAATTTCCAACTTGATTAAATCTATATCATATAAGATCAGAAACATAAGTTTATTTAGGGAATTTTTAATGTATTTCGATTAAATCAGTTTGAGCACTATCGATAAGAAGCGTTCCTAACACAACTGTGTTTTTTACATGTGCTAATAAGTATTAAAACAGAAAAAAGCAAAACATTTTAAAAACTAGGATGATGTTATGAGTGTTTCTTATTGAATAAAAATATAATTGATGTAATCGAAATACAATAAAATTTGTTAAATACATACCTAATCTGACCTTGTATAACACATTTAAACAATATTTAAAAAGAAAATAAACCAGACAGGCAGTAAAAAAGATCTTAATTTATGTTAAAACAATCAAACCAATAAAAGACATGTACGAAAAATTATGTGTCAAGCATAAATTGTAACACTTTCCAACACTTCCAAAATAATTTTACAAATCTTTACCATTTAATAAGATGAAAGATGATATCTAAGTAAACAAAGTCAAAGTTAAACAGGGCGGGGAGGCCTAACTTTCGGCTTTAAATCAACTACCCCCGCCCAATATCTAAGTAAACAATTTGGAAAACACCTAACATATTTTAAAAACCCAATTTCAGGAATTACCAACAATATTCAGAAAAAAAATATCCGAATTATTTTGTGCAGCCCTGTATATGATCTATAGATTCGTATGTATATTACATAGAGTGCTAAATTTTAGCTTAGTTATATATTACATAGACAGCTAAATTTTAGTTTAGTTATGAAACGCGTAGCACAGTTTAAAATTCCCTTTCTGGAATTTTCGTCAATACACGGAAATGTACTCCAGAACTTTTGTGCTGCTCTGTATAGGATCTATAGAATTTATACACACCAAGTAATAGAGCAAAAAAAACAGTTAAAATTAAAAACGCGTTCAGCAACTGAAAATTCACTTCCAGGAATTATTGTTAACAGATAGTACTCAATTCTTTTGTGTGTCCCTGTAAATGATCCATGAATGCTATACACACAATATTCTAAAGTAAGCCTCTTGTAATGCCCCTTAGTGATATATATCAATTCCAATATGTTTGAAATTGTGAAACATTATTAAAATAAAACGCAATCTTTTTTATCCTTAGACCGTAATGTTACGGAATTATTTTGAGTGTCCCTATAAAAAACTATAAGTGCTATGCACACCCTATTCTATATAAGCCTCTTGTAGTACACCTCAGTGTTATATACTAATTTCAATATGTTTGAAATTGTGTAACATCATTAAAATAAACAGCAAATGATTTTTCCCCATAGACCATAATGTAAAGGAATTTTTTTAGTGTCCCTTTAAAAAAAAACTATAAGTGCTACTCACTTGATATTCAAGTCCTAACATGCCATAGAAAACCTCAATAACATATATCAATTGCATGACAATATTTACGCGAGTTGGAACGCGGGCAGACAGACAAACCCAATTCATAAACACTTTTCAACTACATTGGAAAGTGTTAAAAAAAGAAACAAAAATTGACCTTATTAGGGGGCTAAAATCAAAGCTTATTTACATATCTTCTTTGTACGATTACCAATGAAATGTATTTTCTGTAAAATCCTGCAAAACAAAATTATGCTTATTGAAATTAGCAAACCTAATCAAGGTGACCAAAAAGATTTGAAATGACGAAAATTGACTGAAGTTTGATCGTGGATTAGAAATCTCGTCTTTAAATTACACTATTACTTCTTTTTGCATTTATTTATTTATGTTTTATCGAAAAAAAAAATACATTTGTCAAAAGGCAAAAAACAATGATAAAAGTTGTAACATTGTAGCATAAAATTGTTTTTGTAAAGTTAGCTTTTCCAACGATTGTGAAGTCTAGGTTCTCTAATTTTTAAGTCGTCATTTCTTCTTTTATACTGCTTATTACGTTGTTTCTCGGTTGCTCCTAAAACACAAACAAACAGTAGTAAAAAATTTAAAAATATAATAAAAAAAATCTAAAATCCATAACAATTTATCCTATTTTTTGTTATAACTCGAAAAACAAAAATCGTTTTGGTTGTTTTACAGGTATACATTATAGAGAATTTAATTTCATTTACATATATAATGTTCAAAACCGCTGAAAAATAGTGTTTTGATAAAATTGAGTTTAAATTTTCTCAAGTCTTTCTCCAGTATCTCTGGTCTGTGCGGCTCAACTTTTAACGGCTCGTAATTTTAGGAATATTCTTATTGGACCAACTGTACGAGATTCTCACAAGGTCAAACATAATAATAATAATAATAATAATAATAATAATAATAATAATAATAATAATAATAATGCGATTTTTCATTTCACACCGTCCCCATCGCATTCTGCCGTAATGATGGACTTAAAACAAATACTGTCCTTTAACAATTCATAAACAGAAAAGCAGTAGAATATGAAATTAGGCTTCTGATTTTATTTGAGTCTCTTCGCAATAGATTCTGACAGATAAACAGAATGGATAATAGTATTCGTGCGTCATTCTATTATAGGTAAAGCAGTGTAGCGAAATTGAAATAACTTGATTATTTTATCTGCCATTCGGAACTGCTTGTTAATTTTGTTTTTAAAATAACTGTTATTTTGTAGAGATTAGGCATTCTTACTTACAAACGCCAGTGTTTAAAAAAAAAAAGTAAAATAAATCGTCGTATTTATCGTCTGCGGTTGTGTATTTTTCTCAAACAAAAATGTCTTCAACTGGTTTCGGATATTTTCGTCTATATAGGCATATTCGCATGCACAATATGTCTTTTGTTACTAAATAAATGACGCAGTACAACTTTAGATTTAATTTTTGGTCGCATAGTATAGATCTTACAGTTTTCGAAATACGATTTCTAATTTCCGAATTTATCGCTAGGGATGCTGCATAGATACTTCATTGTATAGGCATAGCGCATAGTTTTACACTACCTAGATATCACATGCATTGCTCTAGGTAACTCTCTCCACCAGTTATTTGAAGCGTAACGGACCTAAGGCTGCCTACAGCCTCGTTCTTGAGCGGCGATAGGCATAAATCACTTGTCTTCCCTTTCTTTTCGAATAATTTTGTGGTCGCAGACAAAAGAAAGCAGAGATTCAACAAAAGAAAAGGGTGTTTCCTATGCTGTCAATGCTTCCTAGCTTTACTGTCGGACTTGTCGGACATGCTTAAAAAGTCATAAAATTCAAAGAAAGCGATGTACCGTATAAGAGCCAGTTAAACTTGGACTCTGTTTGCATCTTTAGGAATCGCACTGTACATTAAAAGCAATATTAAACAGAAAATACAAAACAATAGTAACAAACTGAATAAACAGATTATTTCTGTTTATATCCACATAACCACACCTGTTTTGACTGATGTGTAGAATAGAAGACCTGTCTGCGTGATACTGATTATTTGGCCCCACAATTCGAAGATTAATTGAAAAAAAAAATTCTGTGATCCTAAGTTTCAACTGGCTTATTAAATAAGACATTTCTTTACACAGTAAGTACTCGGGGATTTTTGTAAAAGACGCTTACTATTTCATTCTCGATTACATTGTTGAGATCACATTAGATATATCTATATATATTGTTTACACAGAATATTATTTATACTAGCAATAACCGGAGAAGAAACCCTACGTTTCCAAATCCTTATTAGCGTTGCGTACAAATAAAATATGTGGCACCTAGCAGCGCGTGTCATCTGGACTTCCGGCGAAGACTAGGAAAAAAAAATCTCTCAGCGCACGCACGGAAAAGAGAGCGTGTATATTCCTATTTGTGCTGCCAACTACCGGGATAATGTTTAACTATTTATGTAGCTATTTACATCTGTTACAATGCTTATTAAAATGCAATGAAAATAGCGTACATGATTTTAACATTCTGTCGTAATGACGGACGTTAATCTTTATGTGCGTTAATCTAACTGATATTTAACAATTCATTGACAGAAAAGCAATAGAATATAAAATAAGGCTTTGTTTAAGTCGCTTTGGCAATAGATAAAAAGAAGGGTTAACACTATCCATGCGTTATTCACTTTAATTTTGGTTCAATATTGTTTTGTTATTAACGTTCATAAGAGTTTTGACAATTATGCATTATGCGTTGCAGTATTATCAAGTGGCTATGGTAGATAAAAACGAAAAAAAAACGTTTTAAGCGTCAGAAAATGCTAAAAATTTGTAAAATTGAAAATATGATTACTCGGTATGTCTTGATCGTGGAATTTTAAATAATGGATTTCTTACTGTTACAGCATGGAGAAAGATTTTTCCAAATATAACGTTAGAATCTAGGTCCAGGGACTCTATAGAAATTTTAATTTCGTAACTTAAAAAAAAAAACTATTTTGACATTAATTGCTTTTTATATGATGGAGGACAAACAACTTTTGAAGCATTTTAGCAACTGAGGCTATATCTCAAAAACTAATAGTTTAGGAATTGACTTTTTGTCAATGGTAAGAGGGAACACTCTGTATATAGTAAAGAGTATTAAACAGGCATAACCTAAACAACAGTATCAAAATGAATAAATATGTTGCTTCTCTTTATTCCTATATAATTACACGCCTATTTTAACAGTCGTTTATGAAAAGACCTATCTCCGTGTGAAAGAAAAACAAACTTATTGAAATGCACCTAGCGTAGCTGATTAACATTCTACCGTAATGACAGGCGTTAAACAGACGCTGTCTTTTAACAATTCATTGTCAGAAAAGCAGTAGAATATGAAATTAAGCTTCGGACATCGTTTGAGTCGCCTTAACAACAGGTTTTGATAGATGAATAAAATGGATAATACTATAGATGCATTATTTACTTTAATATTGGTTCAATATTGTTTTGTTACTAAGGAATATAATGCGAATATTGACATCTATGCATTATACTTTACAGTATTTTTAAACCGTGTGTGGTTGTGTGATAATCATGGAATGGTACCTTGTAGATCTACAGTTAGTAACGTTCACCAAGACAATTTTATAGGTTCGCGAGAGGTACAGTTAAAGATGTGCAAACATAACTTTTTTATAACAAAATAGTGACTTAAACGGAAATAATTCACGGTCCCGGTGGAAGTAATAGCATAAAATTATACCTGGTAATGCGGAGGCCTGTCTAAAACGAAAGTTTTTGTCCGGTCTCTAGCGATTCCTCTTTCGTAGATCTTACTGTATAGTTACTAATATCACAGGGAAAAATATAAAATAACTGGATTAAATTCTGGAAAACTGTTAAAATTTTTCTCTTTATTTCTACACACTGTAAACAATATTAAACAGAAACAGTTAAGAAAATAGTAACAATCTGAATAAACATATTATTTCTGATTATTTCTATACAATCCCACAACTAGTTAGATGGTTGTTTCATTGACAGAAAACCGATAGAATATGAAATTTGGCTTCGTTATATGTTTGAGGCGCTTTGTAAATAGATTCTGACAGATAAACGCAATGTATAATAGGTAAACCATTTAGGTAAACCGGTGTATCGAAAATGAAATAATTTGATTGTTTTGTTTGTCGAATTCCAGAAACGTGAATGATTATTAACTTATTTTTATCTCTATGAAAAAGAAATACAGGTAGAACTTCTAAAATCCGGAATCGCTCGGGACTCTGCAATTCCACATTTTCGAAATTTCCAGATTTTAGAGACTGAGAAATAACAATTTAAATTCTAAATTAAAGCCAGACTTAAAAATAAGAAACACGTACTGTAGAGTTTCTAATACTGTACACTTGAGCGATTCCGGATTTTAGAAGTTCTACCTGTAGCTGCATAATTATTCTCAAGATACAGGATAACTTTAAATACCTGCTTAATAATTAGAGCACACTATATACTGAAAAAACACGTGTATTATTCTTGTTTATTTCCATATAATCCCACACCTTTTTTGACAGTTGTTTAGGAGAAGATCTGTGAAAATTATGATAATTGAAATGCATCTAGTGTACGTGATTATCATTAAACAGACAGTGTCCTTTAACAATTCATTGACAGAAAACCGATAAATTATGAAATGAGGCCTCAGACTTTGTTTAAGACGCTTTGGAAACAGATTCTGACAAATAAATACAGTCTAACAAATAGTAATAGTATTATAGCTTTATTCCATTTACGTAAACCAGTGTACCGAAAATGAAATAATTTGATCCTTTTGTTTGTAAAATTTGGGTTTGGTGAATGGTTATTACCTTATTTTTACGTCTGTAAAAAAAAAAAAAAAAAAAAAAAAACAGATGCTCAATTATTCCCAAGAAACAGGATGATTCTAAATTACTGTTTAATAATTTTCACGGAGATTCAGCACTCTATACATCGAATAAACGCAATACCGATTATCCCTGTTTATTTTCACATAATCCCGTACCTCTTTTGACAGTTGTTCAGAAGATCTGTGAAAAATGTGATCAATGAAATGCATCTAGCATATACATGATTGACATTAAATAGGCACTGTCCTTTAATAATTCATTGACAGAAAAGCGGTAGAATATGAAATTAGGCTTCAGGCTTTATTTGGATCTGTTTCACATTTGTCAACAAAATCTGATAGATAAACAGAATGGATAATATAATCCTTGTGTTAATCCTTTTAAATAAACCAGTATATCAGAAAAGAGATTCTTTTATTGTCATGTTTATCATCTGTAATTGCTGGATAGTTTCGTGTTTTAAATATAAGCTATATTTTAGAGCTCTGCCGTAATTTTTCTGCAAACGCCACTGTTTAAAATTGTAAAATATATTTTATCGTCAGTCATTACTTATTTTTATCAAACAAAATATCTCGCATTAATTTAGAATATTTTCGTCTGTACAGGCGTCTATTAATTGTATCCACATGCGCAACATGTCCTTTATTACTAAATCGATGATTGTTCACAACATTGTGATTGAGCTTTTGGTTGTATCATCTATAATTTTTAAGATATGATCTCTAATTCCAGAATTAACCTCTAGGAAACGCTGCTAGGTATCTCATTGTGTACAGCATAGTCGTTTTCTACTATATCTAGACATCACATACATGGCTCTAGCTAACTCGACTCACTAGTTATTTGAGTCGAAACAATCTCAAGGAACCACCCTCAGAGCAAAGATACTAGTAGAGAGCAGATTCCATTGTTATTTGGTCAAAAGTTGGTCCCAGGATCATTTCGGATTTGGCACTTTAGAGGCTGTCTGTTCTGGCAGTAATCGCTTTCTTGGCAACTTCGATTTCAGAGGAACTTGGACACAATAATAAAGTTTCGGTGGGAATACGGAAATTCCAAGCAGGTTTTGGCGGGAGAAAACCGGTTTGGCGCACTAAATTTGGTGAAAATCACGTTTGTGGTAGGTGATCTTGGAGCCCAGAAAAGGTTATCAATTTGGTGTCTAGTATATTAGAAGGTCTATGGAAGCACCCTTTATATCGAAATCCATATTAAACAGAAAGAAACATTAGCAACAAACTGAAAAAGCAGTAACAAACTGAATAGATAGATCATGTATCTTTACATACATACAATCACACACTTCTTTAGACAAGTGTTAAGGAGAAGACCTGTCTCGTGCGAAACAAAATTATGCTTATTGAAATGCATCTAGCATACCTGATTAACATTCTGCCGTAATGACCGACGTTATACAGACACTGTCCGTTAACAATTCATTGACAGAAAAGCGGCAGAATATGAAATTAGACTTCGGGACTTTGTTTGAGTTGCTTTGGCAATAGATGCTGACACCTAACTGGAATGGATAATACTATACATGTGTTATTCCACTTATGTAAAGCAGTTTACTGAAAATGAAATAATTACGTTTCCCTTGTTCGTCGAATTCTGAAGCTCTGAATGGTCAGGTCAATACATAATTTTTAGCATTCATAAAATAAAATAGTAGCTAAGATACAGGGTATCCTAAGATACAGGGTGATTCACAATATACAGACACTGACCGTTAACGATTCATTGACAGAAAAGCGGCAGAATATGAAATTAGACTTCACAGATACAGGTTGATTCACAACAACTGTTCAATAATATATAAAAACAAGTTTTTTTTTTTTTTTTTTTTTTTTTTTTTTTTTTTTAATGGGAAGCTGGAGTCGCAATTTATTTATGCAGTCATAAATAAAGGTAATCTCACTACAATCCCATATCTCATACGATCTATAGAATTTATACACTATACTTATTACACTACTAAAAATTAGTTACGTTTGAAAATGAATATCACTACTAAAGACACACTTCCAAACATTATCGGTCACAGTCAGTCCTGTATCTGTAAATGAATGCTAAATGATATATATACATCATGTTACAGGACTATAAGTGGTGTGTATAAATTCTATAGATCATTGTACGGGGCTTTGTGGAAGATTTCAAATATTACCGCGCATTGACAGCAATGGATGAAAATAGATTTTTACTACAATCCGTGCTTTTTAAATTGGTTATTTAGATGTCTCACTTCATTATATATCAAGTTGGGAATTGTGCGTTAAACGTGACATAGGAGGTGCGTTCGTTTTATAACTAGTTTTACAATGTAAAAAAAAATCATCCTTATTATTTCAGTGAAATAAATTACATCGTCTGCTATGAGTGAAATAAGGATGCCTTTTTTTTCTTATTACGTATGCCCTGTTTAAATATAGGACCTCTTTTTTTTACACTAGACAGCTTGTCACCAGACAGCGCTGTAAAATTCACCGAGGAGATCTTGCTTTGCGAATGATTACCTCCATGGTTTGATATTTCTATGCCTCACGTTGAATGAATCTTTTGTTTATTTACTTTAATGGATTGAGATATTCGGCTGTTAACCTAATTTTCACTGAAGTTATCTCAGAATCTCTACATTTTTTAAGGTTACTCATCACTCAAGCAAACAGTTTTTTTGCTTTTTTTTTACTTTTATGCAATTTTATTCGAAAAAATATTTTTTAACAAAAATATCCACCTGGCATATAGAAAAAGATGTGATTAGCCCATATTTGTTTTCCTCGGTCACATGACTTGCGTTTTTATTATATAGATTACGTACGATAGGAGTTAATAGAATAAAGAAAACTTTTATCAATATCTTTTTAAGTTTTGATTCGATTTTCATAAAAATTGAAACGACTCGACAAAATTCTACAACGATAATATATATTAAATTTCAAACCATTCGGTTGAGTCGTTTTTTCGCTGTTATGTGCTGAAAGACGAACAGACGGACAGACCAGATATACGATTATAGGTGCTACATATTTATATGATTCCGAACGCACCTAAAAACGTGTAATTTCTTAATAATATTTTGTGTTAGTGTTGGAAGTGTTTCATAATCTATGCTTGCGGCATGATATTTCTATCGTGACTAAAATGCTGTTGAAATTAGTAATAGAGCTTCTAACATTCTTAAAGTTCTGTTGCAATCGTTAACAGAATCTTTAATTATCCATAAAATACTATCGAACTTGCTAATATATGTGCGGCAGAACTATCCAAAGTACCGTTTATCACGTAGTTACCAACACTTGGGTCGTTTATGTGTCTGTAATTCAAGAAGTGTCGAAACGTCTCTTATCAAATTCAGGCATATTTTAGTTGGAAGTTAATTCTTTAATTAGGAAAAGTTCGTTGATTAATAATTTTTTCGCTTTCTCTCTCACTACATCTTTTCAATATATTTATTTTCTTTGATTGATTTAAACTTTAAAGTTTGTGATTGGACATTTTGATACGGTTGATTCAAAAGTCAGGAACAAGTTTAAAAAAAATAATAATTCGCAAATGAATAAAGATAAAAAAAAGATGCGGTTTACACCGAACGGGCCAAATTTTTTTTGGGACAAAAGCAAAAACGAATTCTTGATCAGTTCTTTTTAACACTTTCCAACCTAGTTGAAAAGTGTTTATGACTTCGATTTGTCTGGCCGTCTGCCATCTGCTGTCTGTCCGTGCTCTAACTCCCATAAATATGCTCGGATTACCTTG
Organism: Maratus michaelseni; assembly: GCA_963931845.1. Taxonomy (NCBI): domain Eukaryota; kingdom Metazoa; phylum Arthropoda; class Arachnida; order Araneae; family Salticidae; genus Maratus; species Maratus michaelseni. The sequence goes on along the minus strand of OZ007590.1, from coordinate 387,838,096 downwards.
CAATTTTTATATGTTATTGTCGTTATATATAGCACGTTCCCTATTTCAATTGAAGTGTGTAGCACTTATAGTTTTTTTACAGGGACACTCAAAAGAATTCCGTTACATTACCGTCTATGGGAAAAAATCATTTGCGGTTTATTTTAATGATGTTACACAATTACAAACACATTGTAATTGATATATATCACTAAGGTGTATTACAAGAGCGCTCAATATGGAATAGGGTGTGGATAGCACTTATAGTTAATTTACAGGGACAGTCAAAAGAATTCCGTTACATTACGTCTATGGAAAAAAATCGTCTGCGGTTTATTTAAATAATGTTTCACTATTTTAAACCCATTGAAATTTATATATATCACTAAGGTGCATAACAAGAGGCTTACTACAGAATAGTGTGTGTATAGCAGTCATCGTTCATTTACAGGGACACACAAAAGAATTCTCTACTGTCTGTTAACAATAATTCCTGGAAGTGCGTTTTAAGTTACTGAACGCGATTTTAAATTGAACTCACTTTTTGTTTATTGCGTGGTGTGTATAAATTCTGTAGATCCTATACAGGGAAGCGCAAAAGTTCGCGAACACATTTCTGTTTATTGACAGAAACTCCAGAAGGAGAATTTTAAACTGTGCTACGCGTTTCTTAACTGAACTAAAATTTAGCATCCTATGTAGTATATATACAAATCTATAGATCATATACAGGTCTGAATAAAAGTATTCGTATATTTTTCCGAATATTGTATACGTTGGAAATTCCTCAAATTATGTTTTTAAATATGTTAAGCATTTTTTCAAATTGTTTACTTAGATGTTATCTTTCAGCTTATTAAACGGTATGATTTGTAAAATTATTTTGGAAGAGTTGGAAAGTGTTACATAATCTATGCTTGACGCATGATTTTTTGTTCTTGTTTACGTTTTACAAATGTACGTTTATGATTCTGTAATTCAAAAAGTGACGATCCTGTATTATCAAATTCAGGCTTAATTTAGTTCGAAGTTAATTCTTTAATTATGAAAAGTTCATAGATGATTATTTTTTTTTTCACTTTTTCTCCCACTACATCTTTTTAAATATATTTCTTTTTTTTTTTTACTTTCTTCTATCTTTACAAGAAGAAAGTATTGGATTCTTGAAAATTTTTTACTTCCGGTTTTTGACGGATTTATATGTTGTAGAAGGTCCTGAACACGATTTGACTGTTTTTAGAAAATGTCTGTCTTTGACTCTGTCTGTCTGTCTGTATGTGAGAAAAATTTTGTGGGCGCTCTATCTCAGGAACTAATGCTCGGAATTTAATAAAACTTTATATTCCGTTAGTCCCTGATATAAATTGGTGCTGATTAATTTTTGGTGAAAGTCGCCCAATAGGTGATGCATCTATGCCACATTTTTCGCGATTTCTGCAATAGCTTTATCTCAAGAACTAATGCATTTATTTTTATCAAATTCAGATTCAGTTATACCTTGACATAAATAAACACTGATTACGTTTTGGTGTAAATAGCCCAACAGGTGGCGCTGCTATTTTACTTTTTTCATTATTATCACTATATCTCAAGAACTAATGCACGGATTTTTATCAAACTTCAGATTCGTTAGACGTTGACATAAGTTGTTGTTGATTAGGTTTCGGTGTAAATCTCCCAATAGGTGGCGCTGCTATGCTACATTTTGCCGGATTTACACGATTTTAGCGATAGTCATGTCTCAAGAACTAATGTACGGAATTTAATAAAACTTTAGATTCAATTAGACATTGATATAAATTGGTACTGATTCTTTTTAGTGTATGCGAAACCTGTGTGAGATAGAAGAAAGTTTTGGGATTGGGACATCCAACTAATTTCTTATTTGATTTAAATTTTAAAGTGTAGTTAGACATTTGAAAAGTACTCATCCCTTCAAGTACGAAGTACACTTAAAAATGTATTGAAGTCACTACAAAATACCGTGTGATCCAAAAGTGAGGAACAACATTAAAAATTAATAATTCGAATAATAACAATTAAAAACGAATAAAGATTTGAAAAATGTGGTTTGCTCCGAACATATAGAAAAGTGCCGTAATTTTTTTTTATGACGAAAGCAAAAACAAATGCTTAAATAGTTCTTTTTTTGGACTAACAGATGGCTTACAAGTGCCAAGTTGCTTACAAGTTACAAGTAAGCTTACAACCATTCAATGTGCCGTCCGTCGTTAAGCAACACAGCTGCTGTCAGACGAGACACAACACAGTTCACTGTATTAAGCAACATTTCTTGTGGTATAGCAGGCATTTATTGGCAGATTGCATCATGTTTACATGCATCATACATGTTTATGTCTATTTGCATAATGTGTTTATGTTTATTTTCATCATGTGTGTATGTTTATTTGCATCAATTTTTTATTTTATATATATTTATATATAATTACATATTTTTACATATATTTTATATATTTTATTGTATATATTTTTATTAGCATAATTATATATATCATATTATTTTTATCATGTTTATTTGCATCACTTATTTATATACTCTATTTATGTTTATTTGCATCATGTTTATATACAACCCTTTTTTTTGCATCATGTTTATATGCATCATATTTATTTGCATAATGCACATACTGGCGGATGTCATCATCTTTCAATGTTGGCAATGATCACAATTTCAAGCATTCTTTTTTTTTTTGCTTTCGTCATAAAAAAATCCGGCTTTTTTTCCAATTCGCTCGGTGCAAACCGCATCTTTTTATCTTTATTCGTTTGCGAATTATTAATTTTTAAAGTTGTTCCCGAGTTTTGGATCACCCTCTGTCTATTCTTCATCATACATAAGTTTTACTCTTAAATCCCTAAGAAAGTTTTGTTCCGGTTAATATTAAAATTCTTTTGCACTTTCTTGTAATTTCGAAGGCATTTAGATTAGATTAGAATGTTGTACATCTTCTCGAAAACAATTCCAGAGTTTGCTTCGTTTTCATTAAAGGGTGTGTCGTGGTATGCATTCATTTATTATTAATGAAGGTTACCTATTTGAAAAAGTTTTTGAACTTGATTATTAAAGATTGGAAGTTATGAAGAAGGAATTTTCATTAGTTAATTATAAGATTGTTTTCTTGTTTATCGATAGTAGTTTTGATTTTTTTTTCTTAATGAAACAAAAATATTCATACACAGTTTCCTAAACATATGGATTTATTTGAATTTAAAGGTAAGTAAGAGTTATCGACATTTGGCAGAGTTACTTAGAAAAGAATGCCTTGTACATTTTCATGTTATATGTGCAAAACTTTGTATGAATGTTATGTAAAGTAACGAAAAACAAGTATTTTTGAAACAAAAAATGAAAGCGATTTCGAGTGTCTCTTTCCTAATGCACGAGTTGCTTGTATTTCTACAAAAATACACATGTTATTAACATTGCCTTTATTTTTTTCTTTTTGCGCACGAGTTACCGTATTTTAAAAGAAAGCTTTTTGTGGCAATACTTTATTTTTATCCTCACTCAGTTGATAGAAGAGTGTCTTTATAAATTAAAACGAAATGTACAAAAGTCGAGTGTTCAGATTGGAAGTTTTGTCTGACTATACCAACCCACATTGCAGAACTTAACAATACTCGCCTAGATTAGGGTGCCTCCAAAGTGGCGCCATACGGGATATAAAATTTGATTGGTTGGGATGATTCTGGACAAAAGAAAATGACCATCCATTATCGCCGTGGCGAGCATCCATTATCGCCATGATAATGATTTTGTAACTTGTCTAACTCGTATAATCGAGCTCGTCCAGCCGAGTAACGCTAAGTTCTGGAATGTAGGTTTCCCATACTTTCATCAAAAACGTCTGCCTAAGTACATTCTGAGCTTGCGCCTTGTGCGTATTTCGAGTATTTCATATAGAGGTAGAGTTGCAAAGGCTAGAAAAAACCCTGTTTAAACACGGGAATAAACCGGGTTTTTTGGGAATAAACTTGTTTTTTTGGGAATAAACCAGGTCTTTAGGGAATAAACCTGGGAAAAAACCGAATCTATTGGAAATAAACCTGGGAATAAATCGGTTTTTTGCAACTCTATATAGAAGCCCCATAGGCTAGAAAAGTACGATTAGACAAGTGTAACAAGTCAATAAACATTATCTTGTCTATATTGGTTGGCTTGCCAAGTTTTTGCTCAAAATCATCTCCATCAATCAAATTTTATTGGCCTATGTCGCTACTCTCTTTTTTTATAAAAATACTCTAATATTCACTTACGTTTGATATACCGTAGACAATCATATATTAAAATTTTTGACGTTACACTGTAAAAATATGTATGTATGTGAGTATGACAGAACGGGACGCCAGCGCATAGCAACAGTGATAAAGGAAGCGGCTTAGCAACAAGATGAGATCAGCAGTAAATGGAGCAAGTTAAGCATTAGTTTTTGTCATGTAAGTATTGTAGCTTGCTCAACGAAATCTCTTTGTAAAAGTCTCGCAAACTCAGCTATTAACATGTTATGAATTAAAAAGTTCACGATTGTGCGGCACATTTGAACGTATTCTAATCCTCTGTCATGTCCTGTGCTGGACGCGTTAGATTCATGGTTTATCTGAGCAATTACCATGTAAAATGCATAATCCTTTTTTGATTATAATTTATTTCTGTACTATATAACCAAGGATCTTTATTAAAAGAATGAAAATCAGCAAAGACTTTTAATTGAATTACGAAAACTTCCATTTCTGTGTGACAATACAGATATAGCATAAGAACTAGTGCTCGAGAATATTCGTTTATGTACGTTTAAACATATACGTAGTTAAGCCTTTTTTCCATATTATATCTATTTAAAATCGTTACCCGTTACAATTCGTTTTAAACGTATTAAGCATACATTTGAGAGCATTAATATATACTCAATACGATGGCTATTCAAAGATAAAAGCTTTCCTGGGTTTTTACTAGAAAAGTAATGTAAGAATTTACCTTCAAATCCGTTCGGTGTTATTGAAAAAATCAAGGACATACAGACATACATAACATCCAAAAACGGAATATATTCTTCCTTTAAAGTTACTTAAAAGAGTTGATACTGTGAAAGAAAGTAGATCTGAAATTGATATGCAATAGATAATTCTTTTTTGAAGTGTTCAAACTTTTGTAGAAAGGCAGAAAATGTAACAGGAGTGTTAAATTTCTCCTGTATTACTTTTCCGTACTTTATACTTTTCCCGTAATCCTTCGGGAAATTCGACTTCTCTTTCTGCGACATTTTGTTTCTCGTAATCCTGAAATATTTTAGTTGAAAAAGCTTCGAATATTGTCAAATGACTTTGTTTTGCATGGAGAAGACATTATTTTATTTGTTGTAGCGTTATATTGTCTTTTAGATTACAGATTTAGAGTATTATGTTATCTTTCGTATTAGCGAATTTAGATCATTGTATTATATTTTATTTGTTAGAGCATTCTATTATTTTTTTTATCTTTAGAGTATTATATTACCGGATTTGGAGCGTTATATCATATTTTTATCTTTAGCATTATTTGTTCGAGCATTAAATTATTTTTTATTTGCTTGAGCATGCGGAATATATACAGTACCTGTCAAAAGTCTGAGCACACCTCCGAAAAGAAGCTTGTTTATCGTACATTTTGCAAATTGTGTATGAATGGAGTATGATAAAAATAATAAAATATATTGTTTCCTTATTGATTCAATCTAGGAAAACGATAGAAATGTGTAAAAACAAATAAGTGGAGACATAATTTCAGCATTATACTTCGCCCGCTTTCTCTGGAGTTGCATCTCTATATTGCCAGAGTTGCAAAGGCTTGAATAAGCCCGTTTTAAATCTGGGAATAATCTAGGAACCCTGTGTATAATATACATAGACGAATTGACTAACCACCCATTTTCTTAAATCGTTTAATAAATAATTACTTGTTGGTTTGAAATCGCTACACTCAGTTTGAAAAACAAAACAAAAAAGGCCTCCATAAAAAAAGTAAAATGGAATAAATAAATAAATAAATAAAAATAAATAAATAAATAAATGAAAGATGATACTGGAAAAGACAATCGTTTTGAAATAGATAAACAATACATTATACTACTCTCAAGTAGTAATTATAAGTATTCAAGCTTTCGTAGAAAACTAGAAAATGAAACTGAGGTATTAAATTTCTCAATTACTTCTTTTCTATCCTTTATACCTTTTTCTTTCTCCTAAGAAAAATAGAACATCGCTTTCTGTGACATTATGTCTTTCGTAATCCTGAGATATTTTGAGAACTTTAGATTACATAAACCGGAATTACTTTTTCGAAAATAATATCCAAAGAAACTTTTCTTCCACGATAATTATAGTGGATGTAGTAGATTTCCCGTGTTTAAACCACATTGTATGCGGTTAATGAGTTTATAAATTCTTTATTCAGTGCTAATGAGATTTAAGTGTCATTTTCATTTTTTAATTAAATCGTCTTCTTTTTAAACGTTAAAACGTTTTATTATATTTTAATCTTTTTACTTCTAGAATGTTAAATTTACTATAAAATCCGTAATTATTTTTTTTTCCAGCACTATATATTCACAAATATATCAACAGAATTTAGTACTTTTTTACTTTTGTTTTCGCAAAAGAGTAAAAATCATCAAAGTGAAATACCCAATTGGTAGTCACGAGTTATATACTAACTTTCATCAAATTAGAGATATATTTAATTTAACTTTTAATAAAACTTCATGCATGTAAAAAAAATAATAATAATGAGCTTTTGAATGGTGGTGAATATAAAATACCAATTAAAATGCCTGCAACAAAATATTACAAAAATTATTCTTGACGTAAGTGACGAAAAATATTTAAACATTTACATGTAAAACTATACCTCTAAAGCTAACGGTTTAGAAAGCCATAAGAGAGGAACCCTATATATAACATGCATAGGTTAATTGACTAACCGACGTTTTTCTTAAGTCGTTTAATAAATAATTACTTATTCCTTTGAAACCACTACAGCCAATTTAAAAAAGGAAACAGAAATTTGCCTCCATAAAAGAAAAAAAAAGTAAAATGGAATAAATAAATAAATAACTGAAAGATGATACTGGAAAAGACAATTGTTTTGAAATTGATAAACAATACATTATACTACTCTCAAGTAGTCAAGCTTTTGTAGAAAGTGAACAGAAGTATTAAATTTTTCAATTACTTTTTTTCTATCCTTTATACTTTTTTTCGGAAAATTGAACTTCGTTTTCTGTGACATTATGTCTCTAGTAATCCTGAGATATTTTGAGAACTTCAGATTAAATGAAACTGAATTACTTTTTCGAAAATAATTTCCGAAGAAACTTTTCTTCCAAGATAATTATAGTGGGTGTAGTAGATTTCTGGTGTTTAAAACACATATTGTATGTGGTTAATGTGTTTCTAAATTCTTTATTCAGTGCTAATGAGAGTTAAGTGTCATTTTCATTTTTTAATTAAATCGTCTTCTTTTTAAACGTTAATATGTTTTATTATATTTTAACTTTTTCAGTTCTAGAATGTTAAATTTATTATAAAATACGTAATAATTCTTTTCACAAATATATGGACAAAATTTAGTGCTTTTTTACTTTTTTTTTTATCACAAAAGAATAAAAATCATCAAAGTGAACTACCCAATTGCTTGTCACGAGTTATATAATAACTTTCATCAAATCAGAGAGATTTATAATTTATTTTTTAATAAAACTTCATGCAAGTGAAAAAAATGAATGAGCTTTTGAATGGTGGTGATTATAAAATACCAATTAAAATCGAGATGCCTGCAACAAAATATTACAAAAATTATTCTTGACGTATTCTTAATGTAAATGAAAAAAAGTATTTGAAACATTTGCATTTAAAACTATACCTCTAAAACTAATGATTTAGGAAGCCATAAGAGAGAGGAACCCTACATATATCATATATAGACTAATTGACTAACCGCCCTTTTTCTTAGGTCGTTTAAAAAATAATTAGTTGTTGCTTTGAAATCACTATAGTTAATTGAAAAATGAAACAGAAATTTGCCTCCATAAAAGAAAAAAAAGTAAAATGGAATAAATAAATAAATAAATGAATGAGAGATGATTCTGGAAAAGACAATCGGTTTGAAATTGATAAACAAACACATTATACTACTCTCAAGTATTCAAGCTTTCGTAGAAAGCTAGAAAATGAAACTGAGGTATTAAATTTCTCAATTACTTCTTTTCCATCCTTTATACTATTTTATTTTTCCTTCGTAAATTGAACTTCGCTTTCTGTGACATTAAGTCTCTCGTAATCCTGAGATACTTTGAGAACTTTAGATTACATGAACCGGAATTACTTTTTCGAAAATAATATCCAAAGAAACTTTTCTTCCAAGATAATTATTGTGGGTGTAGTAGATTTCTCGTGTTTAAACAACATTGTATGTGGTTAATGGGTTTTTTAATTCTTTATTCAGTGCTAATGAGATTTAGCTGTCATTTTCATTTTTTAATGAAATTGTCTGCTTTTTAAACGTTAAAACGTTTTATTATATTCTAATCTTTTTACTTCTAGAATGTTAAATTTAGTATAAAATATGTAATAATTCTTTGCAGCACTATATATTCACAAATATATGGTCAAAATTTAGTGCTTTTTTACTTCTTTTTATCACAAAAGAGTAAAAATCATCAAAGTGAAATACCGAATAACTTGTCACGAGTTATATAATAACTTTCATCAAATCAGAGAGATATTTAATTTAATTTTTAATAAAACTTCAAGCATGTGAAAGAAAAATAATGAGTTTTTGAATGGTGGTGAATATAAAATACCAATTAAAATCGAGATGTCTGCAACAAAATATTACAAAAAATATTTTTGACGTATTCTTGACGTAAATGAAGAAAAGTATTTGAAACATTTGCATCTAAAACTATGCCTCTAAAACCAACGGTTTAGGAAGACATAAGAGAGGAAACCTATATATAACACACATAGACTAATTGACTAACCGCCCTTTTTCGTAAGTCGTTTAATAAATAATTACTTGTTGCTTTGAAAATCCCTACAGCCAATTTGAAAAATTAAACAAAAATATGCCTCCATAACACAAAAAAATTCCTGACGGCTCAGCCTACAGGCACAGGTAGATTACGAAGACGCAGATCGTGGAGGCCTGTTTGTTGGGAATTGCGGAAGAAATGACCTTTTTGTCATGATGCCGCGGTTGGGACCGCCCACTTCGAAATCTAACTTGTTTGCAGGCGGAGCCGACAGGGATTTATTTTATTTTATTTTATTTATTTATTTTTTGTTTGCTATAAGGGTTGGTCTTATTAAAAAAAATTGTCAACATAAAAATTTTAGACAAATTAAGAGGATTTATAATAAATTTAAGCGGATTTGATAGCTTGTGAATTGATGAAGTTATGAATTTTTTTCTTCTAAAACCCCACTTTCGCTCCCCCCCCCCTTGGGGCCATTTTTAATGATATCAAAATTCTGTACTGCATAAATTTTCAGCCCTTTTCCTATAAGTAATGATAACTTTAAATGGATTCGATACGTACCATAATTAAGAAGTTATGTGGTGTTTTCTGTTTTCACAAAAAGCCCCCCCCCCCCCCATTTTCCCATCTTGCTTCGATTTTTCCCGTTAACGTAACTTAACCGAGATTTTATGCCCGTTGATTTTATGTATCAGTTTGGAAGAGATTTGTGCATAATTATTGCAGTTATCGTGTCCATAAAAAAGTGACATATATAGATAGATGTATAAAGTTTTGAACTGGGGGTGGTTTTGGATTCTGAGAGTCATGATCGGCGTAGATCCGCAAAAAATTTTCAAAAATTCCAATTTAGGGGAGAATGTAATAGGTAGTATTTCTTACGAAATCTACCTAAAAAGTAAAATGGAATACCGTAATTTCGCGCGTATACGCCGCACCTCAGACAATTTGATTTCTTACCAGAATTTTTTTAAAATAAAATATGACTTGCTTCTGCTTAGCACTTATTTGACTTCTTATTTTTAATAAAATTTCCGGTTTGAAAAAGACTTAACTAGGGTGCGGCGCATACGCGCGAAATTACGGTAAATCAATAAATAAATAAATGAAAGATGATGATAAACAATACATTATACTACTCTCAAGTATTCAAGTTTTTGTAAAAAGTGAACAGAAGTATTAAATTTTTCAATTACTTTTTTTCTATCCTTTGTACCTTTTTCTTTATCCTTCGGAAAATTGAACTTCGCTTTCTGTGACATTATGTCTCTCGTAATCCTGAGATATTTTGGGAACTTCAAATTACATGAAACTGAATTACTGTTTTGAAAATAATTTCCGAAGAGACTTTTCTTCCAAGATAATTATAGTGGGTGTTGTAGATTTCTGGTGTTTAAAACACATTGTATGTGGTTAATGTGTTTCTAAATTCTTTATTCAGTGCTAATGAGAGTTAAGTGTCATTTTCATTTTTTAATTAAATCGTCTGCTTTTTAAACGTTAAAACGTTTTATTATATTCTAATCTTTTTCAGTTCTAGAATGTTCAATTTAATATAATATCCGTGATAAATCTTTATAGCATTATATTCCCAAATATATCGACAGAATTTAATGCCTTTTTATCTTTTGCTATCGTAAAAGAGTAAATATCATCAAAGTGAAATACACAATTGGTTGTCACGAGTTATATAAAAACTTTCATCAAATCAGAGAGATATTCAATTTCATTTTACTAAATGGATGGGGAAAGAAATAATGAGCTTTTGAAAGGTGGTGAATATAAAATTACAATTAAGATTGAGATGTCTGCGCAACAAAATATTACAAGAATTGCACAGTAACATCGATTGATATTTAAAAAAAAATGTGCATTTATACTGCTTTTGGATGATAAAAAACAAAATCTAACTGTTAAAATTTTACAGTGCATAATTTTATGTTAAAACAAAAATTACTCGCTACGACATAAGCATTCGTGGTGTGCAAATGTGTGTGGTGATGTGTTTTTTAATAAAATTTTTATAGACAATTTGCTTTTTTAAATAGTGAATATTTTATTTATTTAATTGGGACCATGCATCATTCTTGTTTGCTTGACATCAATGCCGGCTTATAAGCGTTCGACGAGATGAGGACTGGATAGACATAAGAAATATCACTTAAGAATATAGCCGGGAGCTCCTCCACAAACAGTACACTCTAAACACGACATTTTCAAAACTGAGCAAAAATTACTCAAATCTGAATACTCACAGTTTTTTTCTGTGTTTTATATATATTTGTTTTGAAAGTACAGATGCAATAAAAACACTTACACTACACTCTAAAAACGAGATTTTCAAAACTGAGCAAAAATTACTCAAATCTGAGTATGTCGCATAGTGAAAATGACTCCGAATCAAAATGACTCAAGTTTGAAACATGTATATGCTCATTTCTGAAAACATGTACACACTCAAGAATAAAACATCATGCGCTCCTATTTGAGTAGGTCCATGTTTCAAAAATGAGTATGAACTAACTTGAATGTGCTCATATTTGAGTATGTCCATGTTTTAAAAATGAGTTTGAACTGATTCTAAGAATTTTTGAGTAGGTCCATGTTTCAAAAATGAGTATGAACTGGCCTTTATGTGCTCAGTTTTGAGTATGTCCATGTTTCAATATTCTGAGTATTTCTGGTATTTCAGAATTGAAAGCATATTGGATCGTCCTATTTGAAACAAAAAGTTTTATAACAAAATCAAAACATTGATTTACTCAGATTTGAAAGTGTCATTTTTCTCAGTATATGCAACGAAATTACCGTTAGTCGAACCCGGCGCCTTTTCCTACGTTCGTAAACGATTATCGAAGTGTTCCTTAAATACTCGGCCAAGGAAGGTCCAAGTAGGGAATATTGTTTTAACTAGCAAGCCTATAAAATAAAACACAGGAAAGAGAAATCATACGTTAAGCATAGATTATAAAACAAGACTTTCCAACACATTCAGTACTGTGAACTTTAGTACTTTTACTTTAGTATTACTTTTAATTGTACTTTACTGCTTCTTACTTTACCTACTGTACTACTTTTTACTTTAGTACTAAAAAGAAACTACATTTACAGTTAAATGGTATTTAGCGCATATGCATTTTGCAGGATTTGAAATCCACATTATCCGCTGTCTGGTAATGAGTTTTCCTGAGAGTCTTTAGTACTGTGACGCAACTTTAAAAGAGAATGGCGAAGTATACCAAACGTTTATTTATTGACGTACACGTTACAATTTTCATGGACTACAAACACGCAATACACTTAGACAGTTTGCATCTTAGAGTTTACAGATCAAAAAATGGTAGCCTGTTAGCAGATCTACCAGTTGGATTCTATTTACTGGGAATAGTGTCCAGTTTTTCTTTGTGGCTCAGTTTGGGACCGGACTAAGTTTCACGGCAATATCGTTTACCCTCCGTACAAGTCTTCGGTACGTCATAGTCACGGGAAATTAGCTCATCTGAACCCATTTCCATCGTATAGATATGTGGGTTGTAGGGTTCTAAGTTGTTTCTCGAGAGGCCTGGAGTGAGGGCAAGTGCCTGAAAATTATAGCTTAATAACTGTCTGTTTAGTGTCACACTTAAGATTTTTTATGGGGATTGATCACTCCTGTAACGTCACTTGTAGAGTTTTTGACTGTAATAGATGATCACTCCAGTAATTTTTATGAGAACCATATGGCGGATCTTCATTTCCATACATCTGGGAAGGGAGGGAATTTTTAGGGACTCTATTGGATTGTTCGGAAAGTTCCTTCCGTTTGGGAAAGTTGGTTCGTACCGGAAAATTCTATCATTTAATTATTACACATTAATTCCGATATCTAATGTCTAATAATTTACGGGCAGAATTTTTCGGTACGAATTGATTTTCCCAAACGGTAGGAAATTTCCGAACAACATAATATTACATAACCAATTAGTGGCTAAATGAAGAATTCATCACAGTACCCAGTGTTAACATTTTAAATGAATGCTACTAGGCAGAAATTAAATCAATAAAATATAAAACTTTCGCTTCCATTTTCTCTAACTATAATTGTTGTTAAATAATAATTTTTTTTTTCAGGTCTTCAATTATTTGTTACTTGAAAATAATTATCTCAATTTTGAACGAAAGATGAGAATACAAAATAATTGTTCGAGGAAAAGAAGTAAACTGGAATAATATATATATATGTGGTACTTGAAAAGAAAATTATTTGAAAATAAGCAATACAGGATTCTTTTTTCGAGTGTTCTAACTTTTGTAGAATTCTAGAAAATGAAACAGTGGTATTAAATTTCATCGCTACTTCTTTATACCTCTTGCTTAATCCTTCGGGAAATTCAACTTCTTTTTCTGTAATATTTTATTTCTTCTAATCCTATAATTTTGGATTCGTATATTTGAAAGTTCTAGAAGTAGATTTCTGTTGAAAAATTCACAGGTTATGATTCATATTTTTTTTCGAAAATTTACTTCGAAAAAGAATTTTTTTTAAATGCATGTATATATATATTAAATTAATAGATAACTATCTCTGTTGCTTTGAAATCACTATCTCCACTTTGAAAAACAAAACAATAAAATTGCTTAAATAAAAATAATAAACTGGAATAAAAAAAAGTCCAAAAAATAAGTTGGATTTCCGATTTTTTTTTTGTATATATTTTTTAGTTTTAAATCTTTTAGTGGTTGCCATTTTGAAACAAAATGGCGGACCAGGCTGGCCAACGAACTCGGTCGGGATATTGGTGAGCTTAATACACACACTTTGTATCATCCAAATCGGTTTAGAAATACGAGTGCTATAGTATGACATAGATCAGATATATATATATATATATATATATATATATATATATATATATATCTGATCTATATATTGACCGTAACATATATATATATATATATCTGATCTATATATTGACCGTAACATATATATATATATATATATATATATATATGTTACGGTCAATATGATTAAGCCGGTTATTATTAATAATGACCGGATTAATCATATTGACCGTAACATATATATTTAAAAATGAAAACACATGTGAAAAACAAAGGATGACATATTACAAAAAGCAATGGAAAGGACACTGCAGGAATTAAACCCAATAAAAGGAAAAAGCAAAAATTGGAAAACTATGAATATCTTATGGAATCTTCAGAAGAGCTTCATAAGAATATGCACAATAAAATATGTTATTCCATCAAATATTGTCAGCATTATGCCTAAATTCGACAATATTAAGCCCCTAATAACATATATGTGAAACAAAATAATGAACGGAGGGTGGTTTTGGGGTCTGGGAGTCATGATAGGTGAAAATAACCGAAATTTACCGAAATTGCTTTCCTCCGAACGGCTGCTATAGGTACCTTTTTACTTTTTGTATCGAAAGCTACCTAAAAGTGATGCTAACTGTAAAAGACAATCGTTTTTGAAATTGATAAGTCATACATGATTTTTCTTTCGAGTGCTCAAACATTTTATAGAATGGTAGAAACTGAAAGAGAGATATTAAATTTCTTTTGTATCACTCATTTACCACCCTACAGATCTTTTCTGTAATCCCTCGGGAAATCAACTTCGCTTTCTGTGACATTATGCCTCTCGTAATCCTAAGATATTTTGAGAATTTCAGATTACATAAAACGCAATTACTTTTTCGAAAATAATTTCCGAGCTTATTCTTTGAGGATAATTGAAGCGAGTGTAGTAGATTGCTTGTGTTTAAATAGCATTGTATGTAGTTAATGTGTTTCTAAATTCTTTAATAAGTGCTAATAAGACTTTTCTTTTTGTACTTTTCATTTATTTTTAAATTAAATTTTGTGCTTGTTAAACGTTAAAACTTTTTATTTTCTCGTTTAGATAAGGTTATCATTAAATCAGTTTATTACAGAAGCAACATTAAAGTTAAAGTTGAAAATAAGTTGTCTAACCCTTTCATCACTAGCAAAAAAGGTCTTCTGCAAGTTGTCTCTCATCAACTTTATTTAAAATATATTTTTAAATCTACTTCAGAGTATGAGCGAGGAAATGTCATACAATGGGTTTGAAACTGAATGATAGTACGCTGCACATTCTCAGCACACACTGGGAACACATATAAAACACTTTGATTCAAAAAAGTGTTCCAGTTACCTTAATGTGTACTGAAAAATGTTCCGAATGTGCTCCGCTATGCAGAAAGTGTTACGAAAGTGTTCTGCTCAGGATATTTTTTAAATCTAAACTTGGGAACACATTTGAGAACAGATTGGGAGTATATTTGAGCACACTTGTGGAATCATTGCTTTCAAAAAAAGCACTGGAAAGTGTGCTTGAACAAAAGAAGTGTTCTCAGAAGTATTCTAAAAACTGTTTCAAAAAGTGCGCTTCAAAGTGTACTAAAAAAGGTGACAAAATAAGTGTTCTAAAAAAATGTTCTGAAAAGTATATAAAGATTTGCAATGTAAATATATCCATCGTTTTCTTTTTTAAGGTGATGGTTGCGGTTGAAGATGGGCTATCCCTGGGTCTGATGATCCGAGGTGGTGCGGAGTACGGCCTAGGCATCTATGTGACAGGAGTGGACGAATCGTCGGCAGCTGACATGGCTGGATTGCAGGTAACGACTTTGAAAATAGTACAGTAAGCTTTGTCTAAGGTAGACACTCTGTAAAACGGAAATCTGTCTAACGCAGAAAAAAAATTTATAGTCCCGCAGAATGTTTTTCTATGCAATCAACTCGGATTACTATGGAAAATTTTGTCTTTTCCGATCGCTTCCACCTCAGATAGAGTTTACTTTATACGTATTTTTTTTACTTTTAATGTGTATCATATATGTATCGATAGACGTTAGTCACTGAGTACTTGTTTTATACTATAAAATACAGTATGAAACCATTAACTATTCAAAATAATATTACTTTTCATATAATTTTTTTAAGAAAAATTCTACTCCGACAATTTAGTGAATTGCACAAAGTAACTATAAAGATATTACATAAACAATCGTCCAAAATAATGCATATTTCTCAGATTGTCTTGTAATCTGCTTTATAATGCAAGTTTGGTGGTGGGTTATTTATTTCAGGATTAACAGAATAAAGCCAGCATTGTGCTAACAAACCGTAATATGCTCATAATTATTTATAACGGATAGCTGACAAAAAAAAGATGAAATATACAGTACTACACAACCGTGAAAAATTAAAGGATAAGTATAAAATGTCATGTAATTTCAATGATTTTGCAGCTAAAATCACAAAATTAGCAATATACATCTTTTTTTTTTTTTTCATCCTTGATATATCTGTAAAATGCAGAATATCCTAATGCTCCAAAACTACATTTAAATAAGAATATAGAAAAATGATATAAAATGGGGAACGGAAAAATGTTTGTTGCTTCTAATAATTTTTAAAGATACGTAGAATTTTTTATAAGATGTATGGACCGAATATAAGCTGATCAGTACGTAAACTTTGCAGATTAACAAGCATATTGCCCTCCTTTGATTCTCTCACTTAAACGCCATTTGTCAGAAGCCCTCAAATGTTTTCCCGATGACATGTTTCTCCTTTCAAATGCTGTAGTGGCAGATATCAAATATGAAGAAGAACTATAGCTTTGACAAGACTACATAGAATAGAGTCTTTGCAGATTGATTTCAAGAATAGTAAAATAATTTTTCCATCAAGAGTTTATTTCCCATCCATTATCCGTGAATCAATAGAAATATATTTGCGAAACGAGAACATATGCAATGAATTAGCCTCTTTTGCATTATCTAAAATTTGGCACACGATGATTCAGAAATTAAAAAAGCAATAAAATACTAATAATTTTCACGTTTCCAGTTTGACCAATTTAAGCACCTGCTTGCATTCTACATGTGAGCTCGCGATTTCTGTTTATCATTTTCAAAAAAATTTGCGAAAATAGTTTATTTACCATTTTGATTTTGAAGAAGTGGCCGTTAGAGAGCATGAAACATGTCATCTTTATATGAAAAGGTATTTTTAAGCCATTTGTGTAATTTTTCTTATCACTTCAAGTAGTAATTACATCTTTAATTCAATTTTTTGTTATTATAATTATATCCCATCCAAAGAAAATCAACGTTTTCAACCAATCATTGCTTTTGAAAGTGAGACAAGGTTTTTTCAGCTAAACTCGGTTAATCGTTATTACATATTAAATTTACACAAAAGGCGACACAAAAAATATAAAGTAAGTCTGTTACTGTCTTACGAATATTTTTAAACCCATTTTAATGCAAACCATTCAATATCTATCAATAACATAAAATAGACTTGGCCTACTTTCAGAATCAACGGCTTATATGTATTTCAAAATCTTTAGTTTATTTTTTAAAAGATGCCTTAAAGAATGAGAGAAAAATTATTGTATTTTAATCTAAACATAAACTGTGACATTGAATAAACACTCATTCATTACAACTTTCATCATTACAGCGATTACAAATCGATCTGTTGTGAGTAAAATATTTAATGGGATGTGATGAACGCCTGTAGAGAGTCAAACTCAAAATTTAAAATATTTGATTGAACTATATAGTTTACTAGATTATTTTTAACACAATTATTTCAAATTGGTAAAGCAATCATACAAGTTGTAAATTTCCAACTGTACGAAAAATGTCCGGGCCAGGATTCGAACCTGGGATCGCTTGGCTGAAGCCGCTGACTGGATGAATTATGACCTCCAGATTCGACCGGGATAGCTCAGTGGTAGAGCGTGGCGGCTTCAGCCAAGCGATCCCAGGTTCGAATCCTGGCCCGGACCTTTTTCGTCCAGTTTGAAATTTACAACTTGTACTATATAGTTTACTCGTTGGCAACACGTGCACGTACTCTAGAATCTTTTGTTTACGGTTTAGCATATAGTAGAGGAGCTTGGGGTATTATGGAATAGTCGGGTAATATGGAATACTAAGGTTTCTGTTTGGTAAAGTGCTGCCACCAAGTGGCAATATCATATACTACTTACGTTTCCAGAATGTCCCCCAGAATGCGCAGTTCATCGGTCGGCGTCAGGGTGCGTTGTGTGAATAAATATTTCTCTTTCGTCCTTGGGAAGTTTCAGGAGATAATTTTTCAATATTTTTTATTCATTCATTATTAGAAGATATATTTTTAGATTGAAATTAAGCATAATGTACACCGAAATACTAACACTTTATGATGTAATACTTGTTTTTTGCTCGCGATTCAGACCAATAAACATAGAGTAATTTTTTCACAATCCGGCGGTGTCGGGTAATATCGAATACCAATATCTCATAACACTCCATGATTATGGTGACGCAAAGATAGATCCTTGTATTTGTGATTTGTGCAATTCTGAAGTATGAACTGGTGTATATTGGCTGACTACCTAGACACTATAATTTGATCACGCTCTCTTGATACCATTACACATGTTTTTTGCCAAATTTGTTCGTTTTCTTCATTTTTAACCCTCTATTCCATGTTTCCCAACTATCCCCCAATACCCTCAAAACAAGTTTATTATTATTATTATTTGTTTGCAAGTGTTGAAATTTCGTAAAATAATTGTTGTCTATAAAAACTATTCCCAGATAGTTGAAATGTGTAATTGTATTCAGCTTTCTGGTCTTAAACAATATCGAGATGTTGTATTGCCTCAAATGTAAACAATGTTCTATAATTCTCGAAGTTTCATCTACTTATTTTAATTAAAACTCGTCGTATTCATTTCGGGAAAGAGAACTTTCGCAGGTTTTGTATTAGTCTTTTCACTTAGAATTTCAGCAATGTCACTTTGATTTGATTACGCTGTGTAAAGCTGCACTGGAATATCCGGAATAAAAGAAATATACCATAAAAATAGGAAAAAAGGTAAACTATAAAATAACTATATTCTTAGTGTGACGATATTTCATTTAGGAGAATGTTCAATTCGCACATAAGTATTTGGTATCGTCGATATGTAGTAGATTATCGAATGTTCCACTTATCCAACAATTCGATTCCTGAATGAAAAATTCGAGAGAAAGTTTCCTCGAACAAAATTTGGTTCTTGGTCAATTCACAAAACCTGTTCTACATAAAAATACAAAAAGTTCTTCACAAAATTTACCTAATTGTAAAAAAGAAATGCAAAAACGATTAAATTTGTATTTTTTTTTCTTTCATCGGGACAAAGAGCACGTATTTATTGTATATAAATCGTAGCTTTAATGAAATTCGAATGTTTTAAAAGTCATTTACAGTAAAATTGCGTATTAAGAAAGAGAACTTTCAGAGATTTTGCATTAGCCTTTTCATTTAGAATTTCAGCAATGGTACGCTGATTTGATTACGTGTTTGAAATAGTTAATGGACCACAATGAACACTTATGGAGTGTCATTTAAAATTTAAAATGTTCAAATGAAGTACTTCATTTACTCGCTGGTAATACGTAGAACTACCATAGAATAGAGCGTAGACACCTGTTTATTTGCCATTTAAAATTTAAAATGTTTAAATGAGTTGGTAATAAGTATACGTACTCTAGAATGGATATGGAGTAACATTTAAAATTTAAAATGTTTAAATGAACTACTTCATTAACGCGCTGGTAATAAGCATACGTACTCTAGAATGGAGCGTGTATACCTATGGAGTGTTATTTAAAATTTAAAATAATTAAATGAACTACTTTATTTACTCGCTGGTATTCCCTACACGTAATCCAGAATGGATTGTGGATACCAATGGAGTTCGATTAAAGGGGTCCGGTGAGTCAAAATTTCTTTTTCTTTAGTTATATACATTTTTTTCCTGAATTATATCTTTCTATAAAGACTACTATTCAAATAAAAAGTTTGTGAAAATTTTGAAAAAAAATTTTGAAACTATTTTTTTTTTAATTTTAAACCTATTTAATTCATGAATCACTTACCCGATTGCATTATTTTTCTCACCAGAGTGTTCAAAAAAGTTTTAATTAAGTTAATTTGTCTTCGGCATTTATAAAAATATTGCCCACAAAATTTATAATAAATTTAATAGTAATCAAAATAAGATTTTGAGAGAGATTTTTACTTCGAAGAATTTATTTTCAAAATTTTCAAATGAAATTATAAATTCTGAAGGCAATTTATTAAAATCATAACATAAAAACTCTGTACAAAATTCTATACACTTATCTTGCTGTTTAGATATATCCTTGACATGACAAATTATTAAACGAGAAAGAAAAATCATGCATAGAGCATAGATTATGAGATTATGTAGCACTTTCCAACACATTCAGAATGCTGTAACAAATCTTCATCGTTTGATAAGGCGAAAGATGATGTCAAATTAAACTATTTGGAAAGCGCATAAAGCATTTGACAACACAAATTCGATAATTGCTATCTATAGTCGAAAAATAATTACAATTAGTTTGTGAATCTCTATATACGATCTATCCATTTGTAAATATACTACTACATAGTATGCTAAAATTTAATTCAGTTAGAAAACGCTCAACACAGTTGAACATTCCCTTTCAGCAATTTCCGTCATTAAAATGAAATGTATTCGAATTATTTTGTATAGCCCTGTATTTGAATAATTTATTCACACCAAGTAATATGCAAAAAATTTCATACATTTAAAAATGCGTACCAGAACTAAAAATGTATTTCCAGCAATATCGCTCATAGACAGTAGTGTAATCGAATACTTTTGTGCTTCCGTGTATAGGAACGATAAATGCTATGTGTACCCTATTCAACAGTAAGCAACTTGTTATATATCTCAATATATATATCAATTTTGATATGCTTGAAATAGTATAGCATCATTAAAATACATTGCAAAACTATTTTTCCACATAGACCATAATGTAACGGAATACTTTTAAGTGTCTTTGTAAATGAGCTATGAATGCTACACGTTTCATTTTAAATACCGAACATACCACAATAAATCTCAATAACATATATCAATTATATAGCAATCCGATTATATTTGCGCGAGTTAGAGCTTGGACAGAAGATGGCCAGACGGCCAGACAAACCGAATTCATAAACACTTTTCAATTCGTTGGAAAGTATTAAAAATCCATTCTCAGATACATGGAATTAAACTTTTACTTACATGCGGTGGAGGACTGATAGCACGTCACGAAAGTTGTTATATCTGCTCCTGATGTAATCATAGTAAAAATACGCGGTTTGCTTTATTTAATTTCTTTAACATTTAGTATTTTATTAGGAAAAAAATAAATGCATTCTTTTGAGATTTTTGATCTCTGGATCCCCTTAAAATTTAAAATGTTCCAAGGAATTACTTCATTTACTCGCTTATAATTCGTATATGTACTCCAGAATGTTTTGTTTACGATGAGCATAGTAATGAGCATAGCTTATTTTAATTAAAACTCGTCCGTCGAATTCATTTCGAGAAAGAGAACTTTGGCAGGTTTTGTATTAGCCTTTTCACTCAGATTTTCACTAATGTCACGCTGATTTCATTACGTTTTGTGAAGTTGCCCTAGAGTATTTGCAATTAAAGATACATGCCAACCAATGTAAGGATTCCCAAAGTTTTAGACTGGTGTATCACTAAATCGAAATTAATAAATTTGTCGTGTCAGCGATAATAAAGGTAATGTTGATTTTAAAAACGGCAATATTATGGAATCAAATTAAAATTTCACTTACTCGCTTGTCATCCGTTTTAGTGTTCCCGTTGCGATATGTATTTCAGTTATATGTTTAACCCCGATATAGGGGAGAGTCGGACAAAACCGGGTAGGTGGATAAAACAGGGATCCAGGTTTTGTGGCTTTATTTGTGGCGGTATCTAGCGGAAACTTCTAGAATTACTTCTAGGCGAGTAGCTTGACAGCACAAAGTAAACAGTAGTTGTGTAAAACAACTCATTTCGCAGTGGTGATTTTTTTTAAAGTTTCATGTCAAAAAGTTAACAATTCGGCGTCTGCAATATTGCGTTACCAATCCTAAATGCCTAAGGATTTAGTTTAGGTAAGTAAAACGTATGATAGCCCATTATTTACTTCTTATTTTATAACGTTTTGTATTGGTGTCTATGAGTTGTTTGAACAACGCTAGAGTAACATTTCATGAAAATGGCGTAGTCGGACAAAGCCGGGATGCGGGTCGTCGGACATAACCGGAAAGTTCCTGGTTTTGGAAAACTCATTTATTTGCGTGATTGAAATGTAATGCACTTGTTTAGGTATTGTTTTACGATATATAAATATTTAAAAACTATACAAAAAGTATTATTTAAAGGACCATGAATAGGGAAATCCGACAAGCGTCGAGGGAAAACAGCTATCCTTACTTCAACCCCCTACAAATTAGAACTCGAACTAGAAGAAAAAGAAAGGATGAAAAAATAACAAAAGAAATACTTAGCCATGATGCGAGAACTTTTCAAGATGACAGAAAAAAAAACTGAGGTGAAAAAGATGAATCCAAAGAAGAAAGACCCTTGACATCAAACGAGGTGAAGGATGAAAGTTAATAAGCATGCATCTTTTGCAAAGATTTATATGATCAATCTAAACCCAAGGAGAGTTGGATACAGTGCCTTCACTGCAAAGGGTGGGCACGTGAAGCGTGCGGCAATGCAGATGAACAATATCAAACTTTCATTTGTGATTTTTGTACCAAACAATTTTAACTCTTAAGGCATAACTTACATAATAATAATGTAGAATAACAAATAATAATGTAGATTTGATAAATATTCAAATTCTATAATATGTCATATCCTGCAAGTTTCCCTTTAATAAATAGTATTATTGCAAAGTTACAATGTGTTTTTAATCCTTATTTCCAGTTCCCAGTTTTGTCCGATCACGGGACATTGCACACTTTTAAAAAATGTGCTTTTATGATCTTAATTGCTATTATTCGCGATTGAATTAATATTTTCTTTTCTTCACAAGGAATCAGTTTATCGTTTTAATGCAAATTTTGACAGTTTTGTTCACATAGTGAATAACAATAAAAAAAAATCCGTTAGGGTCCCGGTTTTGTCCGACTTTTCCCTACGTGTATACGTATAATACATATTTAAGGAATACGTATACCTTAAACTATACGTTTAAACTTATCTAGATGCGTATAAGCGTATATCGGTTAAACGTATAATTCAAGTATACGTTTAATTGAAGTATACGTATATTTCAAGTATCGTATTTACTTTTAATGCCAATGGATCGCATCAGTGTTACGTCACTGAACGGAAAACAAGTTGGAATCATGTGGCATTACTTTAGCAATCTTTATAATATGTTTCATACATAGAATCTTGTTATTTTTCCTTATAAATGATTATCGTAAATATATAACGAAAGTAAAAAGACTTTTTGAGCAAATAAGGAGAATATACACGTTTCAGATTTATTGTTAATCCTTATTAAATATATTCTTTCTTTTTTAATTAAAAAACAAATATTTTTGTGTGCATATACTCAAATTGCGCCCGGGGGGGTCAAATGTTGTTCTTTCCATGGTGCTAATGTTTCCTACTCTGTGTTAATGTGTAACGCAATTTCATTTTTTTTAACCATGACACTCGTGGTATTTTTTATACAAAGTGTATGTGAATTAAAAGATATTACGTTTTAAGAATTGTTGTTAATCTTGACAAATTTCATTTTTTGGTGTTAGTACCTATAAATTTCGATTACTTATAGCCTGATAAATAATCATCATTGCAGGTTTCAAAACGCAATCATACAAGCTTAAAATACTTGCCTTCTCTTTTCTTTTTTGCTGTAAAACGTATTTTCAAAATATTTTTAATTATAGAAAAAAGTATTCTTAAATAAAATAAAAGTATGTTTAGTTAGTTATTTGTTACGGCCGATTATCTGCACTATAGGTATATAGGCCGATGGGGGAGTGCCCTCTGTGGGGTCTTTAAAATAAAA
This sequence comes from Maratus michaelseni, assembly GCA_963931845.1. Classification (NCBI taxonomy): domain Eukaryota; kingdom Metazoa; phylum Arthropoda; class Arachnida; order Araneae; family Salticidae; genus Maratus; species Maratus michaelseni. Next base: position 387,814,128 of record OZ007590.1, on the reverse strand, counting down.
ATAAGATAATGAAACTTCCCAGAAGTTAGATTGATCAATGTCAGTATAAAATATGAAGTCAATGTAAGTTTGTGTTCTGCAATACTAATGTTTCGGGCGAAATGTCCACGCCATAAATCAAAATAAGTTATGTGCGTGTGTTACAGATATGCGAATGATAAATCATTTCATAGTAAATCATTTCATAATTAATAGTTTATATTTGCAGGGGGTAACAAAATCTAAACTGAGGAAAAAATATTCCGTTTTTTTTCTTTTTTTACAAGTACCGATTGCACAGTACACAGCGGGTGTTTCTCCAAGTCTCTGATCCAAACTCTCTGATCTCAAAGTCTCAAAATCTCTGATTATTTTCTTTATATTGGTGAATCTTTAATTACATTATGATGTATTAGCCGGAAACAAGTGCAAAACAATTTCTATTGTTTTAAATGCAAACGCGTTAATCTTCAATAAACAAAATGCACGCGGTAGATATGGATTTTGTTTAAAAAGTATGCCTGAAAATTATTTTTAAAACCATAAAAAATCACTGAATTGAGTTACGGTTTACAAACAAAACGCATTTGAAAGTACATTTTTTTTTAATTCGAGGATGTAAAAATCGGAATAGTGCGATGCTTAGAAGTTAAAAATTTGCAATGAAATCGAAATTTATTGGTCAAGTCGTTGACACCGTCAATATGACGTCAAAGTTGCACACGGACATGTGTTTGTTATATAATGTACTACATTATATGTAATGCCAATGATAATTACATTCCAGCGGCATATAACTTGAGTTTTTCTGAATTGATTCTTGCGCTGTTAGATAGATACATTTGTAGGGAAGGTTTTAGTACATAACATATCTTTCTACGCTTCTTAGTTTTAGAATTATGAAGTAAAATTCCATAACCATACGAACCCGATTATGAAAGATTAGTCATTTGCTGGATGGATTTCTATGGATCTTGCATTGTTAGATAGATAATTGTTGAGGGAAAGTTTTAGCAACATATCGTTCTTACTTAGTTATAGAATTATGGGAGAAAGTTCTGCAATCATGGGAACCCAATTATGAAAGATTGGTCTTTTTAGCACTTTCCAACCTAGTTGAAAAGTGCTTATGACTTCGGTTTGTCTGGCCGTCTGGCCGTCTGCCGTCTGGCCGTCTGGCCGTCTGCCGTCTGGCCGTCTGCCGTCTGCCGTCTGTCCGTGCTCTAACTCCCGTAAATATGCTCGGATTGCTCTGCAATTTTTATATGTTATGGTCGTTATCTATAGCATGTTCCCTATTTCAACGGAAGTGTGTAGCACTTATAGTTTTTTTACAGGGAGACTCAAAAGAATTCCGTTACATTGCGGTCTATGGGGAAAAATCATTTGCGCTTTATTTAAATAATGTTTCACTATTTTAAACGCATTGTAATTTATATATATTACTAAGGTGCATTAGAAGAAGCTTAATATGGAACAGGGAGTGCATAGCACTTATAGTTAATTTACAGGGACAGTAAAAATAATTCCGTTACATTACGTCTATGGAGAAAAATCGTCTGCGGTTTATATAATGTTTCACTATTTTAAACGCATTGAAATTTATATAGATCACTAAGGTGCATTACAAGAGACTTACTACGGAATATTGTGTGTAGAGCAGTCATCGTTCATTTACAGGGACACGCAAAAGAATTCTCTACTGTCTGTTAACAATAATTCCTGGAAGTGCGTTTTAAGTTATTGAACGCGATTTTAATTTTAACTCGCTTTTTGTCTATTACGTGGTGTGTATAAATTCTGTAGATCCTATACAGGGCAGCACAAAAGTTCGCGAACACATTTCTGTTTATTGACAAACTCCAGACGGAGAATTTTAAACTGTGCTACGCGTTTCCTAACTGAACTAAAATTATCATCCTATGTAGTATATATACAAATCTATAGATCCTATACAGGGCTGAATAAAAGTATTCGGATATTTTTCCGAATATTGTATATGTTGGAAATTCCTAAAATTATGTTTTTAAATATGTTATGCGTTTTCTAAATTGTTTACTTAGATGTTAGCTTTTAGCTTATTAAACGGTATGATTTGTAAAATTATTTTGGAAGCGTTGGAAAGTGCTATATAATCTATGCTTGACGCATGATTTTTCGTTCTTGTTAAAAATTTCTAATGGACGGATTTTGATGCGACTTTGTTATCTAGATAATTTTTCAAGGATGGCTGTAGTATATTGTATATCGTTCTATCGTTCTTTACCAAATCTTACTGTGAATGATCAACTAAAAGAGTCCTTAACAGCCCAATTTCTTTTTCTGACACATTATAAAATATAATAGCCCAATGGCATTCGTATTGGTGTCAACAATGCGGAAGGACATTCCGCCTATATTGTTTTAAAACACAACATCGAATTCACCGATGTATTTCGTTTTATTCGAGGTCCGTTATGAGAAACCGACCAGCTTAGCGGGCGACCCCTGCTAGTTTTATTTAAAATGAAAAAATAACATACCTTAATGAGAAATAATATCGTAATTTTAATCAGAGCTGGTGATATATATCAATGGATATCGATATAATCAAGATATATATCGGATATTTATTTTCAAAATATCATTATGTTTGATATTTTCAATATTTTCATATATTTGATATTAGTAACAATAACTGTAACGTCATCATATGTTTGTTTGGTTGGAATGTCATGTTTTTCGGGATCTTTGACCCCTAAAACATGCAAATCCGTCAAAAACCGGAAGTCGAAAAAATGTTCGATTACAATATTTTCTTCTATTATCGATAGAAGAAAGTAAAAAATACATAATTTCGAAATCATTCATTCCATATAAGACACATCCCAACAATCACACTATCCTTTATTTCGTCAAATCGTTTATATTTTCTTGAAAATAGTGTTAAAATTTAAAATTCCCTCTTAAATAGCATATGTCTTTAAATTTAAACCCGTCAAGACTATGCATACGTCCGAAAATAAGATACATTTTGGCAGGTAAATGAATCAACCTTTCAACTGAAATTTTCAGCAACATCAGGTTCGTTTAATTACGTCAACATAAGAGATGCGGTGGAGTGTGTGGGATTTAGCAGAACATGTCAAACAGAAGGACGCTTAATTTTAATGGAAATTAGAAAAGCGGTAATGGTTGTTTAAATTCCTCTCTACATGAAGAGTTTTATTTTACAGTAATTTTTTAATTTGATGAGAATGAACTTATATTTATTTATGTAAATAGCATGGGTAAATAGTATGTAGTGCTTAACTCCCCCACCCCCCCACTTTTCCCATACGTTTAGGAAGAGGGAGGAGTTTTTGTGTAGGAATCTAAGTATTCATTATGTTTTCATATGGATGTATCTTTGTATTCATAAGTGTCTATATATGTATGTAGTTATGCCTGAACGTATTTGTTTTTGTGTATGAATCTATGTAATCATGCATGTATTATTTTCATTTATTTCTTATAGATGTAAATTTAAAATAAATACATACTAAAAATTTTGAAATCATTCATTCCATATAACACACCTCCCAACAATCACACTATCCTTTTATTTCGTCATATCATTCATATTTCGTTAAAAAGAGTGTTAAAATTTAAATTTCCCTCTTAAATAACATAAGTTTTTTAATTTAAACACGTCAAGCCTTACGTCCGAAAATAAGATACATTTTGGCAGGTAATGAATCAACTTTTCAACTGCAATTTTCAGCAACATCAGGTTTGCTTAATTACGTCAACATAAGAGATGCGGCGGAGTGTGTGGGATTTAGCAGAACATGTCAACTGAAGGATGCTTAATTTTAATGGAAATTAGAAAAGCGGTAATGTTGTTTAAATTTCTCTCTACATGGAATGAGTTGTATTTTATTGTAATTTTTAATTTGATGAGAATGAACTGACAGCTATTTGTGCAAATAGTATGAGTAAATACAGAGTGCGTCATAAAAATGTATACACACATTGTTTAACCGGTCATAACTTTCTAATTTTTCTTCATTTTCAAAGTATAATTAATTGGACATAATGAGTGGACCAAGATTAACTTTTGAAAAATTAAAATTTATTCTAAAATACTATTGAAAGTATGAAAATGTAGCAGAAGTACAAAACAATATCACAGGGAGTTTCTGTCAGATCCACCTATACGACTTACAATTCATCGGATAACAGATAGTTTAAAACGAAAGGACGTACATATAGTCCAGTCATTTGGTAGAAAATAAACGAAAGTTTTGGTGTAATTTTGATATTTGGTTCCTTTATGCTTTAGGGTCGCTGAACACGAATCTGAGGTTTTCCGACAAAATTTTTTCCGGGAAATACTTTTTTTTTTTTCCAAACAAGAATGAAATATCATGCGTCAAGCATAGATTATGTAACACTTTCCAACGCTTCCAAAATAATTTTACAAATCATTACCGTTTAATAAGCTGAAAGATAACATCTAAGTAAACAATTTGGAAAACGCATAACATATTTAAAAACGTTATTTCAGGAATTTCCAACATGTACAATATTCGGAAAAATATCGGAATACCGAAAAATATCCGTATTCAGCCCTGTATAGGATCTATAGATTTGTATATATACTACATAGGATGCTGAATTTTAGTTTAGTTAGGAAACGCGTAGCACTGTTTAAAATTCTCCTTCTGGAGTTTCTGTCAATAAACGGAAATGTGTTCGCGAAATTTTGTGCTGCCCTGTATAGGATCTACAGAATTTATGCACACCAAGTAATAGACAAAAAGTGAGCTTAATTGAAAATCGCGTTCAGCAACTTAAAACGCACTTCCAAGAATTATTGTTAGCAGACAGTAGAGAATTCTTTTGTGTGTCCCTGTAAAAGAATGATGACTGCTATACACACACTATTCTGTAGCAAGCCTCTTGTAATGCACTTTAGTGATATATATATAAATTTCAATGCGTTTAAAATAGTAAAACATTATTTAATTAAACCGCAAACGATTTTTCTCCATAGACGTAATGTAACGGAATTTTTTGACTGTCCCTGTAAAGTAACTATAAGTGCTATGCGCAGCATATTCCATATTAAGCTTCTTGTAATGCACCTTAGTGATATATATCAATTATAATGTGTTTGAAATTGTGTAACATCATTAAAATAAACGGCAAATGCTTTTTCCCCATACATCGTAATGTAACGGAACTCTTTTGAGTGTCCCTGTAAAAAAACTGTAAGTACACTTCAATTGAAATAGGAAACATACTATAGATAACAAGAGTAACATATAAAAATTGCAGGGCAATCCGAGCATATTTACGGGAGTTAGAGTACGGACAGACGGCCAGACAAACCGAAGTCATAAACACTTTTCAACTAGGTTGGAAAGTGTTAAAAACGTGTAAAAAACATAAGATGTCAATCTATTTGAAAACTATATCTCAATTTATTGGGTTTTTTTTTATGGTTTATAAAATAAATTTAATGAATATATTTTTCTTTTCTATATTATTCTTTGTCGCGTGCAGCCTGAATATGAAAGCTTAACCCGAATGTACGCAAATCAATATAAATAATTAAGCATTTGTTTGCGGCTAATATCTCATAATAAAATTAAAACCTCATCAATAAGTAAAGAAAATAGTATAAATAAAACAAAAATAAAACGGACACGTAATCGAACTATACATACCACTGAAACTATCACAATAAAATAGGTAGTGACAAGTAGCAAAATCTTTCGCGATTTCTTCGGCTATTAACTCCTGGCATGCGTCTATAACAAAAGCATGACGATGTAAATCGCTATGATGTGCAGTGCTAAATCTAAAAAGATAAATAGTAATTTGGAACCGGTCAACGCTGTAAACTTAAATAAATCACTAAATAAGTGCTGCTGACACGCGGCCATGGCGCATATCAGGTAAATCACAGCCATGCGGCGATCAGGCAAATCTCGCCCCACGGCCAGCTAAACTTTACACCCTTTAAACTAGGCAATATTTCCCGCGGTCAGCGGCTATAAATAATATATACAAAAGTATATATTTTAATAAATTTCAAAGCTTTATTTGAATAGAAAATTAATAATTTTCACATAAAATGCTTTTGGTGATAAAATGGTTTTCATCTATATTCTGTAATCCAGTAAGCACGGGTTGAATCCGCTATAGCATGAATAAAATTGCATTTCTGTTAACATACATTCTAACAAGTAAATTTCCTGCATACTAAATTATATATTTCTGCAGATCTTATTTTTGCTTTTATTACTTGTCAGAGGTAATTTTAAAATAATCCTCTTTTTAAAGAAAACATCCAAGTAAATTCTTAAAACATATAAAAAGGTTTTATTTAAGGTGACAGGTTGTAGGAAGTAAACTTTTTTCTATGGTGAAAATAATTTTCCCCAGATGATAAAATTTATTATTATTTGAAAAAAAAAATAGGGTCAATATTTTGTAACAAAATATAGTGGCACGCTTATTTTCTATTAATAATATATTGCGCGGTAAACAAACTTTTTTTTTAATATTACACACTTTATATTTTATTTATATTTTCTACATTTTATTGTTTGAAATATTTCATTGTTGTAGCTCCACAGCCAATTAGCCTATTTTGGTTAGCGTAGTTTATCGCATAATGAACTCCATTGTTTTTGAAATTCTTAATGACTCGTAACTATAAAAATTATTTGGCTAGTTATCAACTACTGCCAGCTAACGGGAGAATGCCGTAAAATTAATTTATTCATTTATAATCAAGTTCTAAAAATATTAGCATGTTGTATTGTCATTGGACATACACCTGTATGCATAATTTCTATAATAGTTCTAACCTATCAGAGACTGAATGAAAAACTGATTATGAAATTCCATCTTTACACAAGAAAACGTAGTTAAGTTATATAGAAGAGCCTAAATAAGCTTAGTTTGATCAAAACAAGAAATGCTCTTTATTGTTTAAAATGTATTGTTACTTATAAGAAAAACGCTAAGCATCACAGTTATCATTTTACATTTTTCGAGAAGGTGCAGTTTCATTATCACAGGAGTATGATTTTCACGTTACAAGAGCTTTGGTACAGCAAGTACGGGCCGGAGAAACCTGGCTTAAGGCTTAGGGCCCAGCTCCCTCTTGGTGCTTGGTTCCCGAAGCTGCTCTGGGACTCTTGCACGTCCCCAAGTGTATCGCGGTGGTTCCCCTTAAAGGCACGGGTCTCACCGTAACATGTTGTCGCAGCGACCGTGTCATCAATCACTTAGGAAATGGGGGGTGATATGCAGGTGTCTATGCCTCCACCGGCAGTAGAGCACACATGACTCATCCTGGTAGTGCTCGTTAAAAGTTGTTCAGAACTTGGGTACAACGGTTGATCACAGGATGCTCAGTTTTATCACTGAAGTAATTAATTCGTTGAATTTGTCGGGTTTTTTTCCTTTCTTTTTTTTTTAAGCGACTTGCTTATTATTTTCAAAAACACCCCAATCATGGAGAAACATTGTTGTAGTGATTGTTATGTTGTAGATTATGATCAACGGAAGATTTAATTATTAGACAATCGATTACTTATATTGTAGGAAAAAATATTGTTATATATAATGTATACATTGAAAGTTGTTGCGTGAGTACATATGTTCTCGATTACTTATATTGTAGGAAAAAATATTGTTATATATAATCTATACATTGAAAGTTGTTGCGTGAGTACATATGTTATCGATTACTTATAAGATGTATTTACATATGTAAGGAGGATATTTATATAATTAGTCAGTGAAGTGACGACTCCGGTCAGGACCTTTCCGTCTTACCAGTCGGCGATAAGATGGAGCCATGTTAGCCTTAATTTCAATTTGAGATGTTTGTGCGAAAACTTATCTGCCTAAATACAAAAATCACCTCTGTTTAGCATATTTTTCTATAAAAATTCAAAACTAACAAACTTTAATGAAATGCTCAATCGACAAACCATTTTAGAAATCGACATGTGGATCAGAACAGCAATTTTGTTCCTCGATTAAGTTTCGTTTCTAAATATTGTTTTGGCGTCATCTATCGGCGGTAAAGATAAACGTAGGAACTTTCTGCTGAAATTTAGTTTTCTAAGCATCTTTTTAAAATAAAAATGTTCACTTTTAAAATAAGAAGAGTATCACTTTGATCATTATAAAACACATTTCTCTTTATATCATAAACAAACTGCGTCTGTTAATTTCATTAGTATGGTTGAAAATTATTTTTACATATTTTCTACAATTCATTCACCAAACAGCTAACTTCAAATACTATGTTAAAGATCAAAATTTACCTGCAATTATATATGAGCACATGGTATTATACATTCCTTAAATTTTATTTATTTTTTAAAGAAATATTAGTCATTTTATTAATTATGCAAACAAAATTTTAAAAAGTTAAATCGATAAAATTTAAGTATTTAAACATTGATCAAATTGAATTAGCATAATTTGAATTTTTCATAATTAATAAATATACTTACGAAAATAGTAATAATGTATTTTTTTCTATTTAATTTCATATAAATTCATAGATCTAAAACTTTTAAAAGTTCATCTCGAATTAAATCCAGATTTTTTTTTTATTTTAAAAATATGCCTTAAGAGAAGTATTATGAAATTTGATAGTTAAAAATCATCTTTTTCTTTAACGCATAAGTAATTGTTATTATTAAGTTGCATTAGTATGAATGAAAATTATTTTTTCACATTCTCTTATTAAATTACAAATTATTTTCACTACAAAACACATACTTCAAATGTTACTATGTTAAAAATAAATTTTTTATCTGCATTGATATAATAATTATATGTAGAACACGGTATTGTATATTCCTCATATTTTAATTACTTATAAGAAATATTAATTTTATTTACAATGCAAATAAAATTTTAAAAATTAACTGAATATAAGGTAAAATCTTAAAAATTCATAAAACTTATTTAAAATTTTTCAAAAGAAATAATAATTTTCTTTTTTTTTATATTGAATAAAATTTTAAAGTTATATAGAAGTTTTTAAAAGTTAATATAGAATTAAATGAATACATCTTGTCTTTTTTTTTTGTTTTTTTCTTATTTGAAAAATATGCCTAGAACACTACAATTTCAGCAGGAAATTCTTTCATTTATCTTGATTGCCAATAGATGGCGCCAAAACAGTATTTTGAAACGAAGTTTAATCGAGAAGCAAAAGTGCTGCCTGGATCCACTCCTCACAAATCGTGTATAATTTTGCTAATGTATAAAGAATGAGCTGTGTAGTGAGTCATTCATTTTTGAAATTCATTGATAAAAATATAAACAAACAAACAAAAAAAAAAACTTTCGCGTATCAAATATTTTAAATAGTATATAAATATTTTTATCAATTATTTCAAATTTGAAGTGAAAACAACGATTTCTACTCACCGTCTTAGGACAGGCATTTACACTAGTATATATACAGGGTGTCCACGTATAACCTGACCAACCTTTATTTTCGCAACCGTTGGTCCTAGATGCATACTTCCAGTTACAAAAATGGTTTAAATAAGCTAAAGAATTATTTTTACAGCGATTTGGGTCAAGAAAAACATTTATTAAAAAATTACGAAATTTAAATTTTTATACGGTCTTCCGGTCCTATAAGTGATATTTAGTAAAAATTTACTGTGACACTAACAAGTAAGATAAAAAAGTCTCACTGATCTAACATTAAAATTGACCGAATTATGAAACTTTGAAATGTATGACTTATACCACTTTTTTGCATCTCAAAACAGATGATTTCGGCCGTGCTTTCAGGGGTCGTATATAAAGTACTTAAACTTATTTCAAGGTATCTGCGCTTTGAAAAAAATCGTACAACTATTACGATTGACAAATTTTATTAGTTAAGTTTCAGATTAGTTAAAATAATTGTATTTTATCATATGTTTTATTTTGTAAGAACTTGAGACTACGATTTATTTTAACAAAAATTATATTATTTTCATAAGGTTTTATTTAACTTTCAACGATCGTCTATCCAGTTTAAAATTTGTACTCGAACTTTAACTCACTTTCAAATGTGCGATCGAAGTTAATTTTACATACGGACTTAAATCCGACGACAATGTAACATTTTTATGATTTTCGACGCTTACCATCTTAATAATACTCATATTAGAGGATAACACAAAAGAATTCGGATAGATTACCGTCAACAAGTTTAAGAAAAAGTTTTAGATTAGATAACATAAACCTGCGATGGTTGTGTTTTTTAACTTTTATAATTGCGTTTTATGTATTTTTTAACGCTGAATAAAAAAATGTTCAGTACAAATTGTATATTTTGCATTAATATGTCAGAATGATTATAGATTTCACATTTATATTAGATTGCAATGTTAATTTAGCTCTCAACTATTTTTTTTATATATCTGGCGATTATTTATATTTCTACAACATTTGTGAACGACCCCTATTTCGCAACAAAATATATACTCCAACTTTAAACAACTATTACTCGGTCTGTTTTAATCGTAGATGAATGGGACTTTTTTTATCTTACTTGTTAGTGTCACAGTAAATTTCTACTAAATATCACTTATAGGATCGGGGGACCGTATAAAAATTTAAATTTCGTAATTTTTTAATAAATGTTTTTCTTGACCCAAATCGCTTTAAAAATAATTCTTTACCTTATTTAAACCATTTTTGTAATTGGAAGTATGCATCTAGGACCAACGGTTGCGAAAATAAAGGTCGGTCAGGTTATACGTGGACACCCTATATATCAGTAAGAAAAAGGTGGATATAAGTATGTAGATAATATCTGCAGATAAACCATTTTTTTTCTAAGTAAAGCCACATTCATTATATAAATATGTTCTAAAAAAAGTTCGTGTTGCATAAGACGTTAATATGAATAAAATTTCATTTCTGATAATGTACATTGTAAAAAGTAAATTTTTCTTGCATACAAAATAACATTTCTGTGCTGACTCTATTTACGTTCTTTTTCTGGCCAGAAATATTTTAAAATAATCTTTTTAAAAAAAACAAAGAAAATTATCAAAACACAGAAATGAGTTCCATTTAATGTGACCGGTTTGTTTGAAAAATGTAAAACTGTTTTCTCTGGATAAATATTCTTCCGCGGCTGTTGAATTTTATTATGGTCGGAAAAGAAAAGAGTCAATATTTTGTGACAAAATTTAGTGCGGCTTATTTTGTTTTACTAAAATATTGCGTGGCAAGTAAACTTTTACTTTTTTAAACACTGAAATTTAATAAGTTTAACTAAATTAATTAAAATTTTAAAAATGCTGTGTATTGTACAGTACACATACATTTAACGTCTGAATTAAAAAAACAACAACTATATAACTTTAATAAAATTAAGCAAAAGCAGACAGACTATACACCTAGACAAAAATTAAAAAATATACATAAAAACGTTAAAACTTTCAAACGTTTCTCCTTGTGATTGTTTGGCGAAACGTTTACAAGTTTTAATGTCTTTGTGTATATTTTTAAATGTTTGCTTACGTGTATTCAAAACTGCCTGCTTTTGCTTAATTTTATTAAAGTCATAGATGCTGTATTGCTTAAAATATATCGTTATGCTAACAGGAAAAATACTAAGCTTTATCGCTAAAATTTCAAGCTTTTGGAGAATGCGCAGTTCCTTTACCACATATAAGCACAGGTAAATTATAAAAAATTTAGCCTAATATATGAGCACCTATCATACCAATTACAGAAACGGAATGAAATTTTGATTTAAAATATTTTGAGGTATGCGCTCAAAAATCATATGCAAAACAACAGTGAAACACTAACAGTTACGGTTACAGTGACAAAATTTCGAAAATTTCAAATGGCAACACCTACTTTTTTATTAGAATGTGATCTTCATAGTGAAAAACCATAAAAAGCGATGGAACTGTACCTGTAGCACGAAAATCGCCGGCGCTAGACAGACTAAGAAGTAAAGTGAAAACAACCAATAAGGACAGAGAAGCAACAGAAAACAAAACATTTTATTGAGTTTCATAAATTTTCCATTTCACACACGGTGATACTTTGCATGCGGCAGGTGGTGTTTAGTACTGAACAATAAAAAGTTTTACTTTCTGTTGCTTCTCTGTCCTTTATTAGCTGTTTTCACTTTTCTTCTTAGTCTGTCTAACGCCGGCGATTTTCGTGCTACATGTACCGTTCCAACTTTTTTTTATGGTTTTTCACTATGAAGATCACATTCCAATAAATAAAAAAAAAGTAGGTGTTGCTATTTGACATTTTCTAAATTTTGTCACTGTAACCGTAACTGTTAGAGTTGAACTGTTATTTTTCAAATGATTCTTGAGTGCGTACCTCAAAATATTTTAAACCAAAATTTCATTCTGTTTCTGTGAACGGTATGATAGCTAGGGGCTCATATATGAGGGGGTCGGGGCAAGAAGGTGCCAAGCCACATTTTTGGTGAAATAAATCTAACACAGTAATATGTTGCTTAATACTGTAAATTATAATATTCTACATATAACTTGTTTATAATGTCACTTGGTGGCAGCCTATGTCCCAGGTTTCGTTTTTGCCCAGACGTTTATGCCCCCAATGAACATAGCTAATTTATAATAAACGTAATCGTAATTTTATTAAAGTAATGCCATACTGTTACTCAGAATATCTCAAATGTTACTAAGACATTGGCGAAAAAACTTTTTGTTATATATCTTGATTTGAGTATTTGATCAAATTGTCAAATTGAAATATCTCAGAAGTTCAAAAATGTGGCTTAGGACTCTCTTGCCCCGATCCCTTTATATATCGGGATATTTTTTTTTTTATAATACCCCTGTATATTTGTTCATAAAATTGGTGGGGTTTTCCCCTTTCTTTCTTTATTTTCTTAGCAAATAAGTCACCTATTGTTTTCAATCGACAGAAAAACGTCTTGTTGTTTATAGTAAAAAATTCCCCGATCGTGACAAAAAACAAAAAACAAAAAAAATGTATCGATGATTAGGATCGTTGAAAGATTCCGTTATAGTCACTAGATTGCGTTCATTTACCGTATCTAATGTAGCGCCCTGCGTTGGTGGAGGTTACATCCAATCCGAAAATTATTTTTCAAGTCAACCCGCAACCTGAGACGAAACCGACAAAAAATATTTCGTTGACCCACAACCCGACCCTACCCGACACACTTTAACCCGAATTCGAAACCGAACCAAATCTGAAATGGAAGAAACTTAATCCATATTTTAATACAATTATGCAAAAATTATTCTTCAATTATACCCTTAAAGGAATTTTATCTTTTATGAAAAAAAAAGGACAGGTATACACTCAGTAATTTCATTCAGTATTCAATTACATACTTTTTTCATCCGAAAATATTCAGGACTTAAAAAAAAAAAAAAAAAAATCGGGTCAATCCGACCCTGAGAAAATAATCAATATTTTGTGATAAAGTTGAGTTGTACTTATTTTGTCTTCTTAAAATACTATACAGAAAACAAACTGTTTTTTTCTAAACACTGAAATAAAACTGTGGCAGTATCTAGCTACTCTTATAAAAGGAATCTAGATTGTGAGGTATTGTGTCTCACACCTAACAACTTGTGCGTGAAAAGGACTCTATCATTCCTCTGATTTTTGCAAGTATGATTGCGCCTTTCTGAATTTGAGTTTCGCGATTATTTTTGTATGGTTATATGCAAATTAGCTTACCGTGGTCACGTGGCGAAGTATACATACGAGCGTGAAAATTTGAACGGAGGAATCAGCTGAATCTAGCCCAAGCGGTTTAGTTCGACAACTTTCCAGAATTTCAAGCGCAGACATCGTGCCGTTTTGTTCCAACGATTGACGTGTCTTAAGAGAAGCGAGTTAGTTTCCCACAATCAAGCAGCATACCTTTGGTAAAGTGTTATCTGATGTATTTGAATAAAGTGTATTTTGGGATCCACCGGATTTCATTTAGTTAGTGACAGTTAGTGCAGTTCTTTTAATTGTAGTATTTTCAGTGATAGTGGTTTTCGACATAGCAGTTGTCTTTATACGCTTGTGTGCAGCCATTTTTCTCGGTCTAAGTTGTATTGTAAAATTAGTAAATTTTGTATTCAGACCTTTTATTTAAGAGTTCACTCAGACGGAATTGATTGAAGTAAGATTTCTAGTCGTTCTACTGAAGTCCTCATTACTTATTAGTTTTAAATAAAATTGTTGTTTTAAGTTAACTTCGTGTCATGTCGGCTGTCTTGCACGACAGGCTCGAGTGACCCGTTACAAAATTAGCTAGCTTAATCAAAATCGAAAATGCTACACATTGTTTAAACTATATTGATACTTACAAGAAAATTTTTAAACAGGATTGTTATTATCTTTGTAGAATGCGCAGTTTCTTGACTGCATTAACTTGTACCATAATAACATAGCCAGTCCAATTCACGCCAAAGTGACGTGACAGTCACAACGTGACCAAAAGGTGGCACTTGCATAATTAGTTATGACCACCCTTTTAAATTTTAAACACATAGTATAGTGTTGCAAAATCACATGAAAAAATAAAATCGCATTTTATGTACTGAAATTTTGAGTATAATTTTCTTATTAATTGTATTAAATTTGATTAATTGGATAATAAAAGATGTGCATACATGGCTCCTTAACCCATTAACGCCACAATTAGTTTTCTCTTGAAAAATGGAAATATTTCATTTCGTACCGCTTCTTTAGAATAGAAAATTTTCTCTTATTTTATCGAGGAGTTTTTGGTCATCAAAGAAAGCAAAATTTTCTTTTCAGAATTACTGGTGTGCAAACAACAAAAGTATTGTTAGTTTATGGTGTTGCATTAATGCAACGCTAGGCTTTAATGGGTTAAAGTCTTTCAAGTAATGTAGAGTGCCGTTTTCCAGATGCTACCTCACAAACTTTTTCAAGAGACCAATTCATATTCTGTAATGAGTGTTTTTGACTTTATAATTCTCATAATTTTACATGGAATTTTAAGCTCTGACACTACAGAGACCGAAAAGAATCAACAAACTTTCAGTAGTTCAGACCACTGCTATCCTCTTCAACTCCGCTTGAAATACCGACGACGCTTCATATATACAAAGACCTTGAAGCTTTTTTGGGATATATGATTCTGAACAGCCAGAGAACAGACGGTTTGCGTCTCTCTTGATAGAGAGAAGTGTTTACGGCAAAATGTTGTCGATACGTTATCTTGGTGAGGAACGAACTCAAGCTGTCCTGATATGAACATTTACATAAAACTCTAATTAAATGTGTGTTGCTTAACGTCTGTTACCGTGCTGAGCTGTGAAATATTCGCTTAATAAATTAATGTTGTTTTAACAAGTCGTTTTAATTTTAAGCGGTACAGTGTCAACAAAAAATTATTTATGTATTTATCAGAAATACTATAAAGTATGTAAAAAACAAATAAAAAAAGCATTAAAATGCAATTTAAATTGTATCACTTAGTTTAGAAAATAACAGTTTTAACAATATATATTGACAAAAAAAGGGAATAAAAGAAAATAAAGAAAGAACAGAAAACGGTAGTCTATGATATGGAAGAAAACCTTGTCATCATGTTTCTTTTCTGGCAGCATGACATCTGGTTATTCTAAGATTCAACACGAATGCTCGGTCACGTATTCATGTCAAAAACCATTTCATTGATAATGTATTGATATTTTTACGACATACGGGTTTATCTATCTACATTTTTTTATCTTTACATAATAAAAGTTCCTATTTTCTATATGATCTGAAAGAAACAGCTGTTTCTAACCACAAAAAGATTAATGTAAAATTTATATTTAAGATTTTTTAAAGTTTTTATTTTTTTTTTTTTTTATTGAAGAAAAGTAGACCTAGCGTAAGTACATTAAAAACGAGAAAATAGAATTCTGTAAATATATTTTTCTTTCAAATTTAAAAGAAAAATGTTCACAGATTAATTAATATTTATTTCTTCACATGCGTTATAATATTCATTTGAAACACAGTGATATTTTCTTTGAGAGTAATTTTAATATTGAATGTCCTTGCAGCAAAGCCAGGTTGGTTAGTTGGATCAATATTTCGCCAACATTGCATTCGTTGTCATGAAATATTTTTCAATATTGGGGTGGTGGCATTTTGACAGTATTGGCGCAATATAAGAAAGAAATATATTGCCAATGTAAATTCAATAAAATCGATATTGGGACAACTTTGACATTTTATTGGGAACATTTCTATACCAATGTTAGATAAATATTGGCTTTAAATTGAAAATATTTTCAAAATAACACCAATATTAGCTAAATTTTTGCTATTATATTTTTTGCTATATATATTTTTGCTATAAAATTTTGCTGGAAATAATTCCGATAAAACACTCATGTTGCACAAATATTTGCCGTATATCGGAAATATTTACATTGAATGCCAATGCTCTATCGTTGGTTTTATTGAATTTAAATTGGCTAAAATATTTCTTCTTTATTTCAGCGGAAAATTGGCATAATACCAACACCCCAACATTGAGAAAATATTCCATAACAACGATTGCACTAATGGTCTAATATTAGACCAAGATATAGTCAATAATGGTTTTTATATTAAGCTATAATGACACGTTGATAAATTTCTGAATTTAAAATATAACAGAATAGACTAAAAAATTATTATGTGAACTTAAAATTTATAATTTTTGAGTTTGTTGATTTTTTCTTAATTGAAATAATTGCATATAACTAAAATATGTATAAAGATTAAAATTCTTGTGTTAGTTTCTCGCAGCTCACTTAATATTTTACAATATTATATAAATTGCTATGGTACATTTATTTTTTTAACTTTTTAATTTATTTTCAGCCTTTCTTTTTCTTCGAAGCTTTCACTGAATATCAGCATAGCTCATTTTTTCATAAAACTTATTTATGCAAACCTTTATTTAGAAAACATTTTCTAAAACTATTTTATTGCTGCTGAAATTCTTCATTTCAAATTACTTTATTTTTGACTGCATGTCTTGATATTCTACGCATATCTACAGGGACACACACAAGTTATTGCCTATAATGTCGACCAATACCCAATATCTCGTCTATTTATTCTAAATGCCTCTATTAACAAATACAGTAAACTCCCGACTATCCGGCTCTCGACTATCCGGCCCTCCGTACTATCCGGCCAAGGAAAAAAGAGATGTTGCAAGCGGCCGAGACAGGCAGGTTCCCGTCCTTGGAAAAGTGCTGACTCACGACAGGAAGGCAATAGCAGAATGCAATAGCAGAGCAATGACAGACAAGAAAGGGGGGGGTGTAAAGTTTGATAACAGGTTTCGTCAGTTGTGCTTCGGATGTTAACAAGTGCGGACGTTATTTGCCGCTGTACCTGGTTACGTTCTTATAGTCTTTTATGTGCTTCATGTTTTTTTTATTGAAGATTAATGGCTGATAAACGAAAAAAGGTTGTAGTGACTATGGAAGAGAAACTATACGCTATAAATTGACTGCAGTCTAGGGAAACGGCAAAAACTATTGCTTCGTAGTTAGGAGTTTGTAAAAGTAAAGTGGGTGACTAGAAGAAAAATGAAGCAGAAATTGAAAAGTGGTGTACTGCCCAAGCCAGTGGAAGTAGAATGAAAAAAAGAAAAACCATGCTGAAAGGAAGGGCTTAAAGAAGTCGAGGAAGATTTATTTTTGTGGCATTAACACTTAAAAGGAAATGGGTGGGTTACTGGGGTTACTGGGCCGATATTGCAGGAAAAAGCATTGCGATTTTCCCGACTATTAGAAGGAGAAGATTCAGAATTTACTGCCAGTAAAGGATGGCTAGCTAACTTTAAAAAACGATTCGGAAATAATCATATTACCATAAGTGGGGAGGCTTTATCTGCTAATAAAGATGCTGTACCTTTGTTCAAAGACTATCTTGCTAAGCTTATTCAACAGGAGGAAATTTCTCGTAGAGCAGTTGTACCACTGCAATGAGACCGGTTTAAATTATAAGATGCTCCCTAAAAAACGCTTGCATCAAAAAAAGAAGCTGCTGCTGCTGCGGGATATAAGAAAAGCAAGGAACGAGTCACCATATTGGCTTGCAGTTATGAAACCGGCAACCATAAGCTTTGGTTGACTTTAATAGGAAAGTCAAACAAACCTAGATATTTAAAAAAAACTGGAAAATCAATAATCATTGCCTCTATATTAAACGCATCAAAAGAAAGCATGGATGAATTCAGAGATCTTTAAAAGCTGGTTCTACAATGAATTCGTACCGACTGTAGAAAAACATTTGAAAGACAACAATTTGCTGAGAAAATCTCTGTCAATTCTGGACAACGCACTTTTGCATCCGTCCATTGATGAAATCTCAGATAGAGACATCAAAGCTGAATTTACCACCCAATGTGACGGCTATTTATCAGCCGATGGACCAGGGCGTCCTTGAAATGATAAAGAAAAAGTATCGCCGACGTCTTCTCCGTTCGTTCATATCAGTGATTGATAATAATGAAGACTACGTAACCACTCTGAAAAAGATTGACATGCTAGATGTTATAAGGTGGATGGCAGAAGCATGGGAAGAAATTCCAAACTTAGTAATTGCAAGGTATTGGAACATTCTTTTGGACCATAAAGGTGGACATAAACCCGTGTAGGAAACTAAAGTGGAAGATGAGAACGATAAGATTCTTTCGTATAGCTGAAAAATATACCGGGTTCTGACGATGTCAATGCAGAGGACATTACACAATGGATGGCAAACGACGACGTTAATGAATTAACTGACAACGATATTGTAGAAATAGTGATACAGGCAGATGTAACAAAGGAAAGAGGAGGAGGATGACAAGAAGAATCTCATCCCACATACGAAAATATTTAAGAAGATTGAGGCAACACTGCAGTACCTTAGTCAGCAGGAGGAAGTGACGTTAGCCGGTATCATCTGCTTGAGTAAATGGAGGGACATTGTATCGCGGTAAAGAGCTAACAGGGAGAAGAAAACTTTTCATATTTGTGCAATCATTTATTAATAAACTTTAAAGTAAGATTTACTCATTTTTTACGAATTAGGCTTGCGTTTTACATTAATATTTTGCTTATTTTGAAACTGTATTTACTGTATATATAAAATTTATCTTAAAATGTGTAACATGTATTTTTAATATCATGGCGGTGGAGGGCAGGAAGTGAGTAAATATTTATAGAACTCCGGCCTATCCGGCTTTTTTGTTATCCGGCCTACCCTTCCGCCACATTAGGCAGGATAGTCGGGAGTTTACTGTAGTTCATATATTATTCTTCCTGTCTATAAACAAATACTCAAATAAATGCCATTAATTTAAGTTTTAGCTACCTTCAAGCTCTTATTTAATGTATTAAAGTTTAGAATGCCTCTTCTTTTTCTCTAAAAGCAGCCATTAAAAGCCATTTCGTGCATTAATCTTACAAAATTCTTTTTTCATTATTTTAATGTAAGAATAGATAATCAATAATTCTCTGAAACACCTCACGAGATGAACGATAAAATGACAATAATTGATAGGAACTGCTGCCAAACACATGGAGTATTGTTGCTTGCTTGGCCGTAAAAAGATTGTTTTCTAATTGTTTCGTAACAACTAAATGTTTCATTAACATCAACAGCTAAAGTTCGCCGATTACGTTAAAGACTTAAATGTCTCTAATAATTATACTTAAAGTTAAAAAGTTCGAAATTGAGTTTAAAGAACATTTCACTGCGTAAAGAACTTAACAACATATAGAACTTAAAAATACGCTTAGTTATACGACATTTAGATGGATATTCCTGAAATAATTTCGCTGTTTTTTCATATAATTTTCAGAATTTATTGTTATCATTATATTCTATGTAGTCAATCATTCTTTCGATTAATTTAAAATACCAAATATTTCGTCTATTTACTCTAAATGCAACCATCCAGAAATAGTTCATACTTTATTCTTTGTGTCTACTTACAAATACATAAAAAATAGCCATAATTTAAGTTTTAAATATTTTCAAGTTCTTTTTTAAATATATTAAGATTTAGAATGCTACTTTCTTTAAAAGCAGCCATTAAAAACAATTTTATACATTAATTTTACAACATTTTAAACTATTTTCATTCTTTTAAAGTATTTTTGGCTGCATGTTTTGCTATTCTACGAATGTCTGTAGACACACACTCTATAGTAATTGCTTATAATGTAAATTTTGTCATCAGTCGTTTTATCGATCAATACCCGATATATCCTCTATTTACTCTAAATGAATCCCTAGTTCATGTATTATTCTTTTTATCTATAAACAAATACTCAAATAAATGCCAATAATTTAAGTTTTAGCTATCTTCAAGCTCTTCTTTCAATGTATTAAAGTTTAGAATGCCTCGTCTTTTTTTCTCTAAAAGCAGCCATTAAAAGACATTTCATGCATTAATCTTACAAATTTTTCACTAATTTCATTCTTTTAAAGTTAGAATTTAAATCAATTATTCTCTGAAACACTTCACGAGATGAACGATAAAAAAACAAAAAGTGATAGAAACGGCTGCCAAACACTTACAGCATTGTTGCTTGCTGGACCGTAAAAAGTTTGTTTTCTAATTGTTTCGTAACAACTAAATGTTTAATTAACATCAACAGCTAAAGTTCAGCGATTCCGTTAAAGACTTAAATGTCTCTAATAATTATACTTAAATTTGAAAAGTTGGAAATTGAGTTTACAGAACATTTGAGGGAGTCGGAGCAAGAAAGTGCCAAGCCACATTTTAGGTGAAATAAATCTAACACTGTAATCTGTTGCTTAGTATTGTAAATTATAATATTCTACATATAATTTGTTTCTAATGTCACTTGGTTTCGTTTTTGCCCCAGACGTTTATGCCATCAATGAAGATAGCTAATTTACAAAAAACGTAATAGTAATATCATTAAAGTAATGCCATATTGTTACTCATAATATCTCAAATGTTATTAAGACATTGGCGAAAAAACTTTATAACATCCTGATTTGAGTATTAGATCAAATTTTCAAATTGAAATATCTCAGAAGTTCAAAAATGTGGCTTAGTACTCTCTTGCTCCGACCCCCTGATTTCACTACGTAAAGAACTTAACAACATATAGGACTTAAAATACGCTTAGTTTATACGACATTTAGATGGATATACCTGAAAAAATTTTGCTGTTTTCTCATATAATTTTAAGAAATTATTGTTATTATTATATTATATATCATCAATCATTTTTTCGCTTATTTAAAATACCCAATATCTCGTCTATTTACTACAAATGCATCCATCCAGAAATAGTTCATATATTATTATTTTTGTCTACAGACAAATTCCCAAATAAATGGCCGCAATTTAAATTTTAAATATTTTCAAGCTTTTTTAAAAATATATTAAGATTTAGTATGCCTCGCCAATTTCTCTAAAAGAAGCCATTAAAAGCCATTTTATGCATTCATTTTGCAAAAGTTTGAACTATTTTCATTCTTTTCAATTAATTTTGAGCGCATATCTTGCTATTCTACGCATGTCTGTAGACACAAACTCTAGTAATTGTGTATAATGTAAATGTTATCGTCAATCGCTTTTTCGACCAATACCCAATACCTCATCTATTTACTCTAAATGCCTGTACTAACAAATAGCTCATCTATTATTCTTTCTCTCTATAAACAAATACGCAAATAAATGCCAATAATTTAAGTTTTTAGCTATCTTCAAGCTCTTCTTTCAATGTATTAAAGTTTAGAATGCTTCGTCTTTTTTCTCTAAAAGCAGCCATTAAAAGCCATTTCGTGCATTAATCTTACAAAATTCTTTTTTCATTATTTTAATGTAAGAATCGATAATCAATTATTCTCTGAAACACCTCACGAGATGAACGATAAAAAGACAATAACTGATAGAAACTGCTGCCAAACACTTGGAGTACTGTTGCTTGCTTGGCCGTAAAAAGTTTGTTTTCTAATTGTTTCGTAACAACTAAAGGTTTAATTAACATCAACAGCTAAAGTTCGTTTATTACGTTAAAGACTTGAATGTCTCTAATAATTATACTTAAAGTTGAAAAGTTTGAAATTGAATTTAAAGAACATTTCACTGCGAAAAGAACCAAATCATGTAAGACTTAAAATACGCTTAGTTTATACGACATGAAGATGGATATATAGTCGAAAGAATTTCTCTGTTTTTACAAATAACTTTAAGAATTTATTGTTATTATTATATTGTACACTTGCTATGTAAAAAAAAAATATAACAAACAGTTACTTTAGAATCTCTTTATATAGTTTCTATAGTTGCTTTTTTAAGTGTTATTTAAAGTTTTTTTTGTATGTATTTCTGACACGACGGAATCGACTAGATTCGAACGCTGGACGTCAAGTTTTGAAACTAAAGTTGTTACCTCTACACCACTAATGCTCAATGACACCGCTGCAATATTTACCACTTATACTTGGAGATATTCCCTCTACAATCGATCGGAAAGTAGTTTGAAAATGGTTTACAAAAGAATTAAATACCTAATACTTTGGTCAATGTGTGCGAAACTCTACGCAGTGCACAGTGGGGCATTTTGATGATCTAGGTGGACAAAATTCATTTTTCCGATTATCTCGGAATTTAACAAGACCGCGTATACTGGTAGCTGAATGTCTCTTTTGTCGAGATCCGTACGCGTTCTGTCGAAAAAACCCGATGTGTCGATTAACTACGACCGTAAAGAAGGCAGTTGGTTTGAGACACTTTCAACAGTTGCATTATTTTTCTGTAAGTTCGGAAGCAAGTCGTGACTTTTCTGTTTCATTTGAAAGCAGGAGTTTACAGGACATATGTCTCATGTTTGTCACACGATTTAACCTATTGTTGTTTGAAAATAAGCGCCATTTTGTTTTCAAACTTCATCTTGACTTTTAATACAGTATTAAGCATTATTAAGCAATAAGCATTTTTTTAAAATCAAAGTGCCATTCTTAAAGTATTGAAAACTTAAGACAGCTCCTGCGAAAGTTTGCGAATCATTAAGTTATATTAACTTAAAGTGTGCGTCTGAGTGTTTAATTCAAATCTTGCAAAAGTCAATTTTCACTACTTTTAATGATCCGATTGAGCTGAAACTTTCAATACATGTGTAGTTTCAATGACAATACAATATTATAATTTAAGAAATAATAATAATATAAGTAATAATATAATAATAATAATAATAATAATAATAATAATAATATAAATAATTAAATAAGTCAAATATTTATCACTGTTTGCATTTTATTACTGATACTTTCGAAAACCCAGCAAAACCTCATTAAACTTCAACCCAATAATTTTGTCCACCTAGATCCTCAAAACGCCCCACTGTGCGGTGCTTGAAATAGCGGTCTATAACAAATTCTCCAAATCGAAGCTCAATCGGAAGTACCGCTTGGGAATTACCGTGTTCAGTTACACACACACACACACACATCGAGAATATAATACTTTGCAGCTTACATTATGTGTACAGAACGTAAAAATTACTGTGAGATACACTTGGTTCCAAAACGCCCTACTAGGGTTAATTATGGTGAAAATATTTTGTTTTCTATACTAGGATTAATTATGATGAAAATATTTTGTTTTTTTTACTAGTATTCGACTCGCTGTCTTTTATTCTTACAGCGGCCAAAATTTTTTTTTTCATGGGTATAGGCACTTGTTGTACTTTTTACACACAGTTGTTGCGCTATTACAAATGCAAGATAGTAATTGTTCATGCATAATGCGAATTTTTCCCTCCAAAGCCTTTAAGCCTAAAACGTAGCGTGCACATTGTATGCAAAATATCTAGCTGTACCAAGCATCAGCTGTATCTAGATATAACCATACATGCTTTCACTATGTCACTGAATATAACATATGGATATCGCGATAAAATTATACAAATATGAGAAAAAATAAGGGAAATAATTGTATTTTTGTGTACGGTATTATCGTATTTATTATCAGCAAATATGCAGCGTTGTTAAATATTTCACAACAAAGTTTGCGTGAGAGAAACATAAACCTTGCAAACACCTTACTTTTATGAAATTTTAATGGGAGAGCGAAGTATACGTGAGTGAATAAAATAATCTAGGTACGAGAAAAAAAATTGTATGAGGATTTCTACAGATTTTTTTTTCTAATTCTCAGATTTTCTGCTATTAAAGTAGTATGGCGCGCTTTATAAACAAAATAAAATAATTTTCGCTTTTCTTTATCAAAAACAGGGGGAGTATTAAACATGAATGCACGTTATGCAAGAGTAAATACAATATTTCATAAGAGTATTGATATACATCATAAAGAGCAATTGTATATGTCAGTAGTAAATATTAAATTCGCCGCCATTTGTGAGGAGAACAATGTATAAGAGAATTCAAGTTTGATGTAAAGTTTATGTTAACTCGCTCACATAAAAGTTAAGTATCAGTTTTTCCTCTGCTTCTCAAATAATATTCAGTGTGTCCCTAAAGTCCCGTAACCATAATTTTGAAAGATCAAAGGTGTATTAGACAAGACGGACACATTCACCATATATCCCATCCTGGGATTTTTTTGTGTGGGTATACGTTAAAGACTATGCGCATGCATCCAAGTTGATGACATTACGATTCTGCAGACAAGGATCACAGAAGCTATCGAATGCGTAAAGTCATAATCATTATAACTGCTGAAGTATTCGATATAGATGATTGCTACTTTTTTGCTGAGTCTTCTTCAGTATCTAAATTTGGTGCATCATCACTCACAACACTTCACTATGTGCGCCTATAGTTACCCTCAAAAATATACTTTATCTTCTGTCATACACGAAATTGAGATATCAGGTTTTACACATTCCTTAGTTTATGAGATTCGTTTCTTCAGCATTGTAATGTCATACACTTGTATGCATGCACACACTTTCTAACGTAAACCCACACGATCCAGGACGTTATATGTGGTTAATGGGTATATCCATGGCCGACTTCAGTACTGGCCAAGAAAGCTCTTGTTTGTTTCTTCCACCTTAGGAAGGTATTCATGACGTCAGATCGAGTGATTTTCTGCCATATTCAAATATCAGGTTTTGTACATTTGACCGATTCTGCGATCCACGTTTTCAGCATTATAATGTCATCAACTTGGATGCATGCACATAGTCTTTAACGTAAACACACACAAAATATTCTTAGACGTTATATGTGGTGAATGGGTCCATCCACGGCCAACACATCAGTATCGGCCGAGAAAGCTCTTGTTTGTTTCTTCCGCCTTATGACAGAATTCATGACGTTAGATCGTGTGGATTCTGGCCCACCCAATCAGCTGAGAAAGCTCTAGCTTACTATCCCCTCACCTAGGACGGCTTTCTCGGACGATTGGATCAGCGGAGATCACGTAATCTGACGTCATAATCTCCCTCCTAAGTCACCGCCCTAACAAACAAGTCCATCTGGTCCAATACACCTCTAAACTTTACATACTCCAAAAACCAAACTTTAGATACTGGGTAAGATTTAGCCAAAAATTGCCACCATATATGTTAAATACTTCATTATTAGTTATAACATTTTGTAACCATAACGGGATTTTAGGAACACCCTGCATTTTCATTGAAAAATCCATGAATTTAAAAGTAGATAGTATCACTATCAATAAAACATTATTTTCCTCCATTTCATACGTCTTTTTTAAATCCATTCATACTTATTTATTTAATTAAAGAAATACACAACTTAAAAGAATAAACAGGAAAATATATTTAGATTTTTTTTTTTAACTGATTACTTTTCTTTTTTACAATTTGCTGCAAAATAACGTTTATTTATTTTCCCTCAAAAAATTCCAGGTCATTCATATAAATTTCCTTAAAAATACTTCTTTTATATCGTAATTAATCAAATACATCCCGTTAATACATTAAATCTACCGAGAATAACATAAAAGTAACAATTCTATTTCTTTAATTTAATTCATTGAAAACCGTCACAGAATTTGTATGATCGAAACAGTATACCTAGAAAAAATAATCAATTTTCATGTGACTTTCTTTTTTCTGCGTTCAAGGCATATCATATTTTTTAGACAAGGTAATTCTCATCGTGTTAAAAGACTAGAACATTATTTGATGATAACCTTTTCATCTTCTATAATAACACGATCTACAGTCGGTAGTTGCTTGGTTACCAATGACGTCACATTAAAAACCAAACAAGGGAAACGTGATGTTGCCAGTTTTGGATTTAAAAAATCAAAAATACTCTTTAACTTTCGGTGCGTAAGATGAAGAGGGTGGTAAATATTTACTCAAACAGTTTGAATTGAGTTGTTTGATTATAGGATTTTTCTGTATTTTGGAAATAAATCAGCTTACTTATACATTTTTGAATTTGTAAACTAATCTAATTTGTATATATAAGCTCATTAAAGTAATTGAAAATTAAGAATTACAAGACCAGATCTACAACATGTACCTTTTAACGACGGGTGATTTAAATATCGGCCAAAAGGCATTTCATCTTAAAAGAAGGTAATTATCTTAAAATCTACCAAACACTTCTTTTTCCAACAGCCATTACTAACTTATGCTTCGAGATAGCATGATTAACAATAATTGTGAGGAAAAGAAGCGCTAGCTAGATTTTAAGGTAGATTTTTGTTCTTTAACAAGGAATGACTCCTCGTCAGTACTTAAAACACCCATCCTTATAAGGTTAAATCTCTTAGCTGTATTTGATGCTTTACCTCTTCGGTATTATGTTTATATCTTCTTCCGTTTACATTCATATCATCTTTCACAGTAGTCCAGTCAATCTAGGATTCTGCCTGGAGAGTTTTGAAGAAGTTTCTTCTCTTTCTTCCTTTATGTTTTTGGGGGTGCTGAACACGAATTTCAACTTTGCCGCCTCGTATCTGGTCTGCTTAAAAACGTATAAGCGAAATATCCTGAAAAATTCGGGGTTTTTTCGGGTTTTCCCTTGTATTCGGTAGAGGGTTAAACTTTTTTGAAAACATTATTGCGCCAAATTAAACTAGAGAAAATTTACTACATTTTTAATGTGCGATGTTTTTTTTTTCTAAGATGTATAGTTTTGGCATACGAGTAAAAAGAATTTTAGCGATATGTTGAAATTCCATCATCGGAGCGCGAAAACGCGATCCAGTCACTACACATTCATTTCAATCATCAATTTGAAGCTCTTTAATTATTCGTAGTTGCATTTCGAATATGTTAAAATTTGCTTACCAAGTTTTAAACCTTTTATAGCAAGCACTAACAAAATAAATTGAAAAGGACAAATAGGATTGATTAGGTAAGATATAAAAACACAAACACTTCGAATAGATGAGAACACCAATTTTTTTTTCTAGTAATCTGATTTGAGTACAATTATAACTATTATAAGTTTAACATAATACTAACACATGTCGAAGATTTTAAACAGGAAAAAAAGAGAAATGCAATCTTGTTCTCCAGTTAATGTCGTTTTGGTCACTTTGACACCACTTCAACGGAAATTCGAAGAAATTGAAGAGTTCGGCGGGACAACTTTTAAAATTTCTGACCATTCTGCTGTCTGTCTAAATTCTACCACCAATCTGCTGTCATTAGCTGTGATGAGTAGCACTGTCAAGATAGATAAAGAAAAAATTCACATCAACCCGACAGTACACTTCCAAAGAATGAGTGTAACAAAACAACTTGACCAAGAACTAAATGAATATTTGTCTTACGAGCTCTCTGCCTACGAATTGTCTTTTTGACAAATCTGGAATGCGAAAAACTACCAAATCCGCTTTGTACAAGGGAATTCACTCCACTCTCACTAGACACCACTTTTGGGAGCAGATGTATGTATGTCATAGATGGCGGGCATTTACTGAACAGAGTTTTATGGCAGGTTGGTTAATCATTTGGATTGATTTATAACAGCTATGGGGACTTTGTTAAGTCGAATTACGCAGCAAACACTATAGTAATATTCGATAGATTTGGATACCCAGAAAACATTACTGAAATTAGTACTAAATCCGTGAAAGAAGATTTCACAAAACGGTACCTAATGAGGTTGCTTTGAATGAGACTATGTTGTCAGCGGTTTCTTAGGGGAAATTTTTTGCAAAAGACAAGAACAAAAACCGTTTAATAGCCCTCTGATGAGAAAATTTGACTCTGAAAATATGGTTTGCAAGAAAAAAAATAAAAGATGACGACACACTCATTATCACCACTGCTCTCAATTTGGAACATAACTATGAGAACGTGATAGTCATTGGTGAAGATGTAGAGCTTCTGGTAATCTTAATTGGGCTTTGAAATTTTCTCAATGTTTATTTCTTGAAACCAGGAAAAGGGAAAAGTCCCCGGAAGATCTATTCACCTTTGGGTGCAGTCGACAAATTAATTGCCAAACACATCCTATTTCTACATGCCATGAGTGGATGCGATACCACTTCTGCATTGTACAGTCAAGAAAAAACAAAATACCTTCAAATTTTGAAGAAATTTGCGACTTGCAACATGTGGTCGATATATTTAAAATCCTGGTGATGTAGCCGAAGATGTTATTAAATATGGGCTGTTGTTTCTAGTACACCTGTACGGATTCAGCGGGAACGCAACACCTTCCCTAAACAGCCTGAGGTACAGGTGCTCCATAAAATCTGCTTTTAAGACTGCTGAAAATGTAGCAATTGCTTCCTAGAACAGAAGATGCAGCTCCATACCACTGTCTGGGAGTTTACCACCAAGTACAGCTATGGTTAGGTAACTGTAAAAAAGATGAGGAATGAGGCTGGAATAAAACCAAGAGAGGCGTCATACCAATAACATCTGTCAACCCCCCCCCCCCATGTCACCCCAAAAAACCACACCTGACGTAATCAGCTGAAAGTGATACATTTTATTACCTATTAATGGTTTAACATAAAAGCAATAAAAAATTTATGTAGATATTCTAAAATTTTATTATAACAAGAAAATCTGTAAAAATGAAGCTCATGTTTTGTCAGAACTCTGCAATTGTTAGTTTAAATTATTTTTAAACTAAATAAGCACTTCTTACGTATTTTTAACTATTTTTATTATTCTAAATGGTGTAGAAAAACAGAACAAAACAAAAAAAATGACTTTAGTGAAATATTTGATGTAGTACTAGAGTGGTTTTTTTTTAGGAAACATCTCACTGTGGGTTTTTTTTAAAGGACAGCACAATAAATAAATCAATAAATAATAAATTAAATATAGTCTTTTAAATAATTTATAATAAGCTTACTATATTATTTTTGTTATAAGTACCCAAACGCAAAGCAGATAAAAAATATTTCCTATGTAATTAATAGATACACAAATAATTTCATAATTAATAAAGTAAGTTTCGATGTTCTAATAATTTTTCCAAACAATACGATATACGTCATAAAAATCTAACGCAATTATGTTTCAAATAATTGACACGCATAAAAACCGCTGTAAAAATTTTAGTTTGATGAGTAATTAATCTCTTTTAATTGACATGGTTAGAGCAAAAGAAGTTGTGTTCTTTGTTTTGCAGTAAAATTAGTTTATTAAAAACTCATTTCTGCTAATCTAATCTATTAAAACTTTTTTTTTTAATTCAGAGAATGTATTCATGTTTTTTTTTCTTTAGTTTTTTTTTTAATATCAGGTTTTTTCAAATAATTATGCTGCATTTACTTAGTTTTAATGTGGTTTATGATGATACTGCAATTATAGAAAGTTTTTTCTCAGGTATTTAAGTGCTTAATGCATTGTTCTCACGTAGATATCATATAAATTTTGATTTTTATCGAAATTGTGGTTTTCCTCTTTTAAAACAAAACGAAATAATGAACTGAGGAAATTATATTTAACTAGGTAAATTATATCCAATGATTGAAGTATCATAGTTGAGATTTTTTCCAACAGAGTGAAAATATGCCGGGACCAGGACTCGAACCTTGGTACACAGGTTCGAGTCCTGGTCCCGGCATATTTTCACTCTGTTGGAAAAAATCGCAACTATGATACTCCAACCATTGGATACAAAACGAAATATTCGTATTTGTTTAATATAAATTAGTTTGATTTAAAATTAATTTATATTATACGAATACGAATATTTTGTTTTGTTTTAAAAGAGGAAAAACCCACTTTCTATAAAAATCAAAATTTATACGATCCTATAAATTTATAAGATAAGTACCAAATAAATCTATACAATGATGTATAATATATAATTTGATGTATACAAATTATTTTAGCATTTTTATGATTATAATGTTATATGATTATAATGTATCGTTTTATAAATGTTTATAAAATTAGGACTAGTTGATGAGAAAACAGGGACAATCTATTCTAACAATTAGTAATAGTTGAATGTGTAGTTTGTTAATTTTTAGCATCAAAATTGATTGCGGAGAATGGAATCTCCTCTTTTTATAACTTACATACAAATAAATTTAATTCCCCCCCCCCCAAAAACAAATCATGTTTTTTATAAAGTAAAAATTTACCGGTCTATTTTTCTCGTTTTTTTTTCGAAAATCTGAACCGGTCCATAATACAAATACACAGTAATTCAATTCATTGGTATAACACAGCGTTCAATTATACCCTGCCATAATAATATCTGTCATGTGAACTAAATGCGATATTAAAAAAATTCAATTTCAAAATTAAACATGTTGCATGGAGACCTTCAAAATGTTAAAATATGCAACATTTCCAAATCCCGTTTTTATCATGATTCAAATTCATACGACGTTATAATCACTTGCTGACATCCTATCTACTTGCTTTCTCTATTACTCATGTTGATACACTCTTTGTATTATTCTCAAACATATGAAAAAGTCCATTAAACTTCCAATAGGACGTCAGATTAATTTTAGTTTTAATTCCCTAATGACTCCATATTAACCTGTTTTCTGTACTTACACGTACTCATACTCCTTGTATTATTGAGAAATGTTTGAAAATTTCCGTTTTATTAACAATATTACGTCCTATTAATCTTTTTTTTCAATTGGTGAAACTTTTTATTTCATTTTCATTTTTCACGTGGGAATCTTTCAATAGAAAATTAATTATTGTAGAAATAATTTTATTGTGGATTTTTAATTGTTGGCAACTGTCATAACGAAAAATGTTTAAATTTAATAGGAAAAGGCTGTGAGATTTTTGGTTTTTTATCTCTATATATTAAAATAATGCGATTTTTTCAAAATTCTATGATTTTAAGCGTGACAGTAGGTCAGCTGTAAGTACGCAAAATTTCAAATGTGTAAGTTATACAGTTTCTGAGAACCGGCTCTGTGACGGACAGACAGAGAAGCGGGACGAATAGGGTTTCGTGAGATGAACGAAGCGCTAAAAATAACATGCGTAAGCTGAAAGAGTACTTGAAAAATCGAATGATGGCGCTTCAAATCATTACATCATAGATTATGCAGTTTTATAATATTCTTATTTGTATATTAATTAATTATTCAGCAGAGCTGAAAATTCACTGTAAATTACTGAAATACAAAGGATGTAAATTATCACATTACTTAACAGCGCACAACCAACAGAGTGAAAAAATGTCCATGGGGTCCTAAAAATGAAATGGGTTCGATCCCAGATCCCTTGGTATACCGCACTAAAATACTTAGCCTAGCCATATAAGAGTGAGATAATGCTAGACCGGATGTCGTCCGGATGGCTCAATTGGTAAACACTTAGTGCTCTATACCAAAGGATCCTTGATCGAACCCCGGTCTCGACATTTTTTCACTTAGTGGGTTGTGCGCTGTTAAGTAAAGTGATAATTAACATCCTTTGTATTTCAGTAATTTTCAGCGATTTTTCAGCTCTGCTGAATAATTAATTAGTATACAGGGTAAATCTAAACTCTTGGGGAAAACTTTGAGGGGTGATAGTACACATCAAGACAAGCAATATTAAATAGGAAACTAAGGGTCCCAAACGTCTTCCGATGGAGATAGGCGTCATTAAAGTTTAGGGTCCAAAATTTCAAATGATTATAAAAAACGGAAAAATTGGTCGATTCGTTTGCGGTATTCGCTAAAACTGTTCTTTATGTCAGCATTTTCTTAAAAATAAATTTTAAAGATAAAGCTCAAAAATTGCCGATAGAGGACGCTTTAGACTTTGGAGTAACGAAAAACTATTTTTTACCGTTATTTTTTATATCTTATAAAAATTTTCAAAAGCTTAGACAAACTTAAGTTTTGAGCTCAAAATCTGAATTGTTGGGAGTGGTTAAGTAGCGCAAACTGAACTGCGTTCAGGAGTTGAAATTTGAAACACCTCCCTTGATGTGTCTTGATGTGTACTATCACCCCTTAAAGTTTTGCCCAAGAGTTTAGATTCACCCTGTATAAATATTCACCGATACTGGGTTTGAATTGTCTCATGTATGCCACTAAGAGTTGTGCTCATGATTTACGTTCCATCTTGTGCTGCAGGGTTGTAGCCAAGCCATATCAGAATGAGAGAATGCTAGACCGGATATCGCCCGAATGGCTTAATTGATAAAGCACTTGGAACGCTATACCAAGGGATACGGGATCGAACCCCGTCTGGACATTTTTTCACTCTGTTGGTTGCGCGCTGTTAAGTAAAGTGATAATTCACATCCTTTATAATTCTTATTTGTTTTGATATTGACTTCGATGGAGTCGAAACATGTAAAAAGTTCAATAACACATTTTTTACTGTTTATAAGGTATTTGTTTTACACCTTTTAACAATTAAAAGAAGTAATTATTACAGGGTGTTACAATTTGTTACATATTGAAAAAATATTATTTATTTTAAATACGTATAATTTAAGAATATAAAGTATTGGAGGACACAAATGCTTTTATATTTATTTCAGCTGATTCTGATATTTTCTTGTGAATAATCAAGAAATCTTACACAGAAGAAAATATATAGTACACTGTATTGCTCTCCCACGGAGTAAGTGGATGAAAGTAATCACATAACAAAAAGAATTCGTTCTTATATTCTTCAATAAATCTTGTGTCTACAATAGTATCTGGCAGTTACGGCTTCTGGCAGAGAGTATGTTAATTAACAAATCGAGTACCGAAAAATAAAATCCAGTGAACAGAAAACTTTTATATAAAGTGAAGAAAGTTAAATAAAGTTTTAATCTATATTAATAAAAGAAAGTTTCGCTCTGTGTGTGTGTTTGTCTGTCTGCGATGGCTAGCAAAATCTAGCCCACCTAGAAGTCTGTAAATTTAGGTGTGGATAGTCCGAGGTCTGGCCATGTGCACCCAAGTCTCAGAATTTTAATATTTTGATAATTACCCAAGATATTAATTAGATTCTCATTAACCATCGCTTCTAAAATGACATCTTTAAAATCAAAATGGCGAAAGAAACGAACAGGCGCATTGGATTTGCAAGCGGAAATGAACGAATTCGAAATTATTTTACTAATTAGCGAATTTTAAGAAAACTAATTGAGATATCAATTTGAAAATTTCTGAGCATATGAAAAAAAAATTCTGCATCTGACTATGTGATTTTTGAAAAATTCGGTCGGTAATGTTTCTTAATTTATGCAAAAAACTGCCAAAAATCTGCCGGCGCCTGTGAAAACAATCCGAGAAAGTTTCAGACAGGGATCTGCTTTCATTAAAAACTGAACTACAAAGAGATCTGTTT
Organism: Maratus michaelseni; assembly: GCA_963931845.1. NCBI lineage: Eukaryota > Metazoa > Arthropoda > Arachnida > Araneae > Salticidae > Maratus > Maratus michaelseni. The sequence goes on along the minus strand of OZ007590.1, from coordinate 387,780,430 downwards.
CTCTGGCCGATCCCTCCATTTAGTTTGCGAAAATGAAAGGAAATAATTGCCAATTTTTACTATTGAACAAAACTTTAGGTAACTAATTAAGATATAGATTTGAAATTGAGGTCGGGAAGGGGTGTCATCTGCCGGCTATTTTAGCGTAGCGTCTTCGCTATGTTCTAATTATCAGAAAAATGTAATTCATTTTTTAATGATTACGTTAATGTAGGTGATGGTGGTTCTCTTGAACAAATTTTTCATTATATATGCGGGTATGGAGAGGGAGGGGGTTAACTCCTTTCTCTGAGATTGTAATTATCTCGGGCCCGGCAACGCCGGACGGGTTAGCTAGTAGTTTAGAAATTTGGATTGAATATTTTGTAAATGGGATGTATAGTTCTATTCAAAAAATTTCGAAAATTGAATATTTCAAATGTAATTTAATTAAAAATGTTATTTTAAATAGTATATACTGTTTAAAAATGTAAAATATGGTAATAGTGAAATTCTTTTGTATTTATATATTTATTTCAATTGATTCTTTCATTTTCTTCTAAATACTCAATACATCTCAAAGAAAAGAAAATATCTAGTTCGCATTCTATTACCCCCACGGAGTTAAGTAGAAGAAACTACCGTCATAGGAAAGAATTCGGCTTCTGAATTTTCTAATAAATCTAGCCTCAGTAATACCATTTGGCAGTTACGACTTGCGGCAGAAGGTATATTAACAAACCAATTGGTGAAAAAAAAAAATACAACGGATAAAAAAAACGTTTTTATATGGTGGAAAAAAGAGAAATAAGATCGCAATTGTATTGTATTAGCTTGTAAAGCTGAGCTAAATTAGTTTAAAATATAATCAATCAATTATACTGGTCAGCATAAGACTCCTGCGTGGGTCAAATAGCCAAGCCTAACCCAAAAATTATGTTTAAAGTCAATCCGAAACCTCACCCGAACCCAAAATACATAAACCAGAAAACAAACTCAACCTGAAATGGAGGAAAACTAATTCATTATTTAATACACAATTATGGAAAAATAGTCTATAATTATAATCAATTTTATATTTTATGTTGAAAAATGCACACGCACGCACACACATATATTCATTAATTTAAATATATATATATATATATATATATATATTTTTAGTTGAAAAAAATATTCTAAACTTTTTGAAAAATCGGATCAATCTGAACCTGACCTGCAAGAGGCAAATTCCAACCCATAACCGACCCGAACCCGATCCACAACAAAAAAAATTAGTGTCAACCCGACACAACACTAATCGCAATTCCGGCCGGGCATGGGCGGCGTCAGGTAAAATCGGGTTACCGGACTCGATGTAGGATTCTAGCCAGCACCAAAATCCTTTCTTCAAAAATAATGGTTAATTCTTACAATACACGTAACTAAATCAAAATAGGGCAATAAATTTCCTGCATCACGTATCTTTTTTAAGTGGGAGGGGGATTATTTTTAAAGTTATTTTAGAAGTATTTTATGTCTTTCTAAAACATAAGTGGAAATTTCGTATATAATAAAATGTATATAATCAGGGCTTTACAAATTTGATCAAATCTGGTAGCCAGCAAAAAATCCTAGTCGCCAGTAAAAAAATATTTACCCTTTTCCCAACCACGTCATTGATTTTCAAAAAACAGAAAAGCTTTTTATGAAATTATAAAAAAAATTAATAACAAGTATGGTTTAGAATTTTTAGTTACATAGTTTAGAATAGCACATAATATAGTAAGATAATGTAAACCAAGTTTACTAATGAAACATATCAAAATTATATATATCTGAAAAAAAAATAGTAATACTGTAAAGTCATGTTCGGAAAATGCTGATTGCCGAAAGCTTCAAATGTCCGGATAATTGAACACTACAAAACCTATATCAGATGAGGTTCATCGATGAAATAGTGAAGCTGGAAAACATTTTTTGCCTATTTTCCTGTGAAAATCAGAAAATAATTCTGATTTTATTATTTTAAAATTTACATTTGCTGAACTTATTTTTTCCGAAATAAAAAGTAAAAATATTTTTTGTTTGAATATGATATCTAAGTTTATTTTTTAATATTTCGTAACTTTTCAGTATCTATAACGAGATATCTAATGAGAATTTTACTTCAAATGAATTACTTATAATCACTTATATGTTTTTATTCTTTAAAATGAATGCGATAGATTAATTAGTTTTAATGCTAATCACAAAAATCTGATTTGAAACTTACAAAATAATTTGAGCATAGCCGCCAGATTAACTAACTGGTCGCCAGGTTAAAAAACTTGATCGCCAATGGTTACCTGGCGACCGCATTTGTCAAGCCCTGTATATAATAATATGTATAATAAATGTATGTATTGAATCAATTAAAAAAATGCATATAATAAAAAATATATAATAATATATAGGATATTTTCGGGAGTTTAGGACACAGATTTTTTTTTAAATCTTTAAAATGCGCCTAAAAAATTGGCTGCACTTTATACAGTAAAGTCAAAGATTTCTTTCCAGCACTCTCTTTGTCATTTCTCATGTGCGTATGATGAATATTGCGCTTTTATTAGTACTTTAATTTAAAATGCTAGCAAAAGAAAAGAAGAAAGAAAGAAAAAGAAGAAAAGAAAGACGTATATAATTAACTAATGTTATTGACATATGAAGAATCATATTTATTTTTAAACAAGTTGGAAATTGTACGTCAAACGTGACAAATGAGGTGCGTTTGTACTATAACTAGTTTTATAAATATTCTGATCTTGGTGTAATATCTGTTGCACTCTTATGAAAAAATGTCTGAATACAAAATTTATTTTATCTGCGGATTTTCATATTATAGATGTTAATTTTATTTTCTGAAATTAAGTTTCAATGCACTTTTACAAACAATTCATGACAATTATGTTACATTAAAATTATACTATGTGCAAATATGCAATACAAGACAATATTTTTTTTAAAAATCATCGTTATTATTTCAGTTAAATGAATTATATCGTCTGTTATTATGGTATGACCGTAATAAAACAAGTACATTTTAAGTTGGCAATATTTTATCTTTTGTTGACATTTACCGAAAATTCCAATGGGAAACTTAAGCCTAGCTTTGAAAATTTCAGAACTTGGAATCCATATTGAGACTCTTTTTCCATTTAATATCTATTTCTCCGGAAACATCTATCCAAAAAAACTGTCTGTAGATTATAAGATTGCTATAATTAAACAATTTTAGTATACAAATTCGGTTTTTAAATTCAGTAATACGGAAATAATAGGAATCCATCTTAAATAGGACGTCATCACCATGGTAACTATAAAAGTATTACCTATTATTGGATATCATTGAATTAATTACGTATGATAGGATTTAATATAGAATGAAGAAAACTTTTATTAATATCATTTTAAGTTTTGATTCGATTTTCATAAAATTTGAAATGACTCAGCAAAATTCTGCAACGATTATATATATATATATATATACCGGGTGATCCAAAAGTCAGGACGAACTTAAAAAATGAATAATTCGAAAACGAATCAAGGATGGATGGAAAAGAAACCGGGTTTTGTGTGGCAACGAAAAAAATAGTTCTGGCTACCAACAGATGGCGCTATAGTGTTTTATTGCACCAAAAGATGATTTACAAATGAAAAAATGTTGACAACTTACAAGTCAGCTTAATTACAGTTAATTAGTACTACAGTAAATGTTCAATGCGCTGTCCATCATTCAGAAGTACAGCTGTGAGATGAGACACCACACCGTTTACAGCATTTAGTAGCATTTCTTGCGTTATGGCACACACATTTTGGCGGATGGCATCTTTCAGTGCTCAATTATGGACAGCATTTCGATGCATACAAGCTTCGACTACCATTAGCTGCTGCAGTTGCTCATTTTTATATCGTTTGTTGCTTTGCATAATCCTACATCAGAAATCCGACAGCGCCATCTGTTGGTCGCCAACAGAACTATTTTTTATTTTGTTGCCAAACAAAACCCGGTTTCTTTTCCATCCGTTTGGTGCAAACCGTATCTTTGTATCTTGATTCGTTTTCGAATTATTCATTTTTAAAGTTCGTCCTGACTTTTGGACTGATATGGACGTACTGACCAGACGACGACTATAGGTGCTACGTATTTATATAATTACTAACGCACATAAAAAATGAATACTACTTTCATATATTAATTTTATTAGTTGGACTATAAAGATTGTAATATAAAGAAATATAAATGAAGGTAACATAAAGAAAAATAAAGAAATATGACATAAAGAAATGTAAAGGTATTATAACGAAAGGTAATATAAACGTAATATATAAAAAAAGTGAAGGTAAGTTAATATAAAGGTAATATAAAGGTATATTACCTTAAATGTAACATAAAGAAAGTTAAATCAGACCCGGTCTTACTAGTTTGTACATTTGGATTCAATATTTGTAAACTGAATGTGGTCCTAATAAAAAAAAAATAGACAGTTGAATATTCAAATGTAATTTAATTAAAATTATTTATTTTAAATAGTTACAGTTTAAAAATATGAAATATTGGAATACCGAAATACTTTTGTATTAATTTTTAAATTTATTTCGGTTGATTTTTACATTTTCTCGGGAATAGTCAAGATAATCTTCAAGAAAAGAAAATGTAGTGCACTGTTTACCTCTTACAGGGTATAAGTAGATGAAACAATCGACATTACAAAGAATTCGGCTTCTGAATTTTCTAGTAAATCTTACCTTAGCAATACCATCTATCAGTTACGACATGCAACAGAAAATATATTATGAAACCAAAAAAAGAATTAAAAAAAATACAATAGATAAAAAACGTTTTTATAAGGTGGAAAAAGAGAAATAAGATCCTAATTGTACCAATTTGTCAACCTGAGTTAAATTATTCAAAAATATAATAAATGGACTGTTTGACTTTTTATGCAAAGTTATAAGTGCTTTATTAGATTACACAGACCTATTTATTCTTTAAAAATTTCAATAACCTCTTGACTACATCAATAACCCCTTGACTATATTTGCCCGTTTTTTTATGTTTTAATTCCCGTATTACAAAATAGTAAGATTCGTGTTATTAAATCTCAGAATTTCTCTCATGAAATAAGTCAAACAGAATTATACTGAAATATTGGTGTTCAAATTAAAAAACCGTACAAATCCTGCTTACTTCCAACTACTTACACAGTCCATATTGCAGTAGTCACTTACACATTGCCAACCACTTAACAACCACCAACCAACCACTTACACAGTCCACCTTGCGGAAGTCAACGGATTAAGAGCAATTATTTTATAAATGTAGATAATGACTATAAATAATACACGTTTATATATATATATATATAATTATAATATCTATGAATTTCAAAATACATATCAAGTTCTAATATCATTCTACTTTAATCTACAAAGAGATAAGTAATGATATTGTGTAAACAGAATACCACATATCTAATAATTAACATGTGCAATCATAATTTTACCATAGCATGTGCTTCACAACTATAAACAAAAATACACTACATCTTAAAATCTAAGTATCATTCAGACGAATAACAAAAATACCTTTATTTCATTTATAATATTTTGGATTTTATGTACCATAAATTTAACGTTTTTTTCTCATACCCATTATATCATAATTGAAGTACACTATAAAGCAATAAAATGATGTAACAGACAGATTCAGTCACAAAAAAACTAATATGTTGTATAACCATCACAAAACATTCTTTTACACTTCGAACAAATCATCGAATTTCGATATCCTCGCTTAAATGACCGCAATCAAAATTTAAAGACAATCTATACCTATAATGAAGATTCTAAATTGGACGTTTCGTTGAAATTTGCGCACATAAACTGCCACATAAGCATCACATATATGAGATGCTTCGATTTATAAATCGAACTTGCGGCATCCACTCTTGGGGGATTTTGGCCAAAGTCCAATTTGCACCCGTTCACATAAGGGAACTATAGTAGGGGCCCAAAAGGGGCCAGCTGATAGTTTTAAGAATGGACCTAAGATGAAGGGTCTCCTAATGGAAAGTAGAAATGGGGGAATAACTAAATGGAGAAAAAGCCCTCAAAACTAAGAAAATCGGATGAAGGGTCTATGGATGAAGGGATCGGATGAAGGGAACTTCATCCTATTCTACACAGTAACGTGCGAATTAGAGTGGTCAGAAGAATTTCGTCACATATACATAGACAGACACACAGGCATTTTCTAAAAACAGTCAAATCGTGTTCAGGACCTTCTAAAGCGCATAAATACGTCGAAAACCGTTAAGTTGAACCTTTTCACGAATCCAATACTTTTTACTTGACAGATAGAAGAAAGTTAAAAAAAAAAGGCTATATCTTTTAATGCAATTTAGAATGCTTCCATTTTAATATTTCAATAAATGTAACAATATTTGCTGACTCAGATCACGGAAAAAGAGTAATGCAGTGGAAATGTTGTTATACAAGCTCTCTTACAGAAACGGGCTGGATGAAATTAGTTATTTATTTTCATTTTATAATATCACTCAAGTAAAATAGATTTCTTGTATACGAGGTTATTGTTAAAAGGCTTTTCCAACAAGGCTGATTCAATAAACTATGACAGCTGCATTTTGTGTACTTGAAAGTATATGCTTTTAGATATTTCGCCATTTTAAAAGACTGATTTAAATTTAATCGGATATATTTTTTAAAGGAAATTTTTATAGAAGAAACCACATTAAATTGAGAAGGATATATTAGTTTTTATGTTCATTCTATTATATTATTCGGGTAAAATGCTTGGTATTTCTTATATACGTGGTTATTGTTAAAAGGCTTTTACCAAGAAGGCTGATTCAATAAACTAAGCCAGCTGCATTTTTGTATACTTGAAAATATGTGATTTTAGACATTTCGCCATTTTAAAAAGATTTAAATTTAATCGGATATATTTTATAAAGAAAACTTTTATAGAAGGAAAATGCATTAATTTGAGTAGGACATGTTAATGTTTATTTTCATCTGAAATATCGTGGAAACTCAAAAAGTTACAGCAATAATTGAGAAATTGAGAAATAAGTCCCATAGGATTATATGGGACTTATTTCTCAATTTCTCAATTATTGCTGTAACTTTTTGAGTTTTCACGATATTTCACTGGTCTTTTTATATGAGCTGCCCTATAGTATTGACTATCAAATCATGACAAAAAATTCTTGCTGTAGTTCGCGCATGTGCAGTTAAAATTTATTTCATAAAAATACCTATATCTCATCAAATATTCAATATATTAATATTTTAATCACAGTATACTATTTCTACGATTTTTTGTCGAGTTTTTGGAAAGCGGTGTTAAATTTTTCTGAAAACGCTGCATGCTATGTAAAAAAACCTTTTGAATTTTTCACCGAAACGTTAACATCTTCAAGAATATACGTGCTATGCTTACACAAATGCACACAAATGTTGAACAGGACCTACATCGTCATTTGCTACAGTGACAGACCATTTTTACCATTTTCTGTTACTTGTATGATCAAAAATATTATTTTATTATTAAAATTATTATTTCCTCCCTAATTGGTCGCGTGACCGTTGCATTTACAAGCTTGGTCAGGCATAGAAAACATAAATCGTGAAATTTTTGCAAAAAAAAGTAAAATAAATAAAAAATAAATAAAATTGGGATTCGAAATTTGCACGTACATCAAGAAATATCCATAATTTTCCCTTAACTCGCTTAATATTTTCATTTTATATATAAATAGTGTTTCTTTATTTTCGAAATTCAACATTTTAATTTATTTTCTTGCGCATTTATTCTTAGAAACGCTCACTGAATATCAGTACCGTTCAAAACAAAACTTCCCCTCTCAAATTTGGCAATTATTTCGCAAAAACTGTTTGCATGAACTTTTATTTACAAAACATTTTCTAAAACTTTTACTGTTACAGTATTTTACATAAATCGCGCTATTCTGCGAATGTCTACAGACACAAACTCAAGTAATTGCCTATAATTTAAGTTTTAACTATCTTTCGATCTATCTAAGCTTCGTGTCTCTTTTTACTGTAAAAGTAGCATTAAAAGCTATTTCATACATTATGTCTACACTCACATACTCAAATAAATGCCTATAATTTAAGTTTTAACTATCTTCAAGCACTTCTTCCAATCTATTAAAGCTTGAAATGCCTAGCCTTTTTTCTGTAATAGCTGCAGCCATTAAAAAACAATTTATACATTATTTATACTGTATTCTTAATTGCTTTCTTTGCTTTAGAGTAAGAATTGATAATTATTTTTCTGAAACTTTGGCTTGTAATTGTTTCGAAACAACTAAATACTTATTTAACAACAACAAGAACTCACCAATTACCTAAAAGCCTGCATTTAATAATTACAACTTAAAACTGGGAAGTTTGAAAGAAATTAAGCTTAAAGAAAATTTGAAATTTAAAACTTAACCTTTAACTGGTGTTGTGGTTCCCATCCCCACATATTTTTTCTACTCGTGTAATTTCTTCACCCATCAATAAAATTCAGATAAAAATAATATAGTATGTAATGTAGGTGATAAAACTTACTGACTCGTTCAACTGACAAATCCAATCATGTAACAATACTATCATAAAAAAAAAATATTTTATTATTTTTATTAACACTTTCCAATGTAGTTGGAAAGTGTTTACGAATTCGGTTCCTTTGTTTGCTGTATGTCTGTCTACCATCTGCCCATGCTGCAACTCATGTAAATATACGAATTACCGTGAAATTTATATATGCTATTGCGAATTACTATGGCATGTTCGATATTGAAAATGAAGTGTGTTGCATTTATACAGGTTTGTATAGCTACAGGGACACTGAAAATAATTCCATTACATTACTGTCTATGGGGGAAAATTATGTGCGGTGTATTTTAATATTGGTACACTTTTCAAACTTATTGAAATTGATATAAATGACTAAAGCTCGTTTATGACATAGATCCATATATGCATTTTTATTAATAAAGAAAAACCACATCGTTTAATTCATTTGTTAAAATTATCTCTTCTCTTTCCCTTTTCATTCGAAAATCACATCTCGTTTATTAACAGATTAACGCTTTATCCTTTATGCATGCAGATGCAATTTATTCTCGGATTTCTTGTCTTTATATTTTAATTTTACATATACATCGCAACACAAAAGGAGAACAATTACCAATATGTTTCACGCTTTGAGCGAAACAGGCTTTGTCCAGAATCATTTTCTTTATTTATTTAATTCTGAACTTTGAGCATCCGCCAGTTATCAAAATAAATTTACTTTTAACCTTGTAATTACTTCGCTTTAACACAAAATTATATATATCTGCATTTTCTGTCTGTACAAAATGTTATTTCTGCCTCAGTATATTTCTGCTGATCGCAGGTGTTTCTCAGGATCTAAAAACGACAGAAAGGGTATGATTTGTATTTTGTGAAATTACAACCGCCTCTTTTATCGCCAAATTTGAATGTATCTATCTCTTATCATTAACGGACGTTTGTGCATAGCGCTAATCAGTCTCGCCAATTACTGAGATTTGGTATGAAATTACTCACTGACCTATGAACATTGTAGCGATATTATTATCATTATTCTTTGGTCAGATGTTGACGTAACATCACTTTCTCTTCTGCTGCCTGCTATTGAGCGAGCCAGCCACCTATTTAATTGGATTATATATTACGCATTGACTTGTATCTTCAAAAATAAAGGATTAAATTTCGACAGTATGTGTTTTCAATGTATCTCCAAATTCTAGTTTTTTTTTTTCCCCTCACAGGAAACGTATCTGAAGGTAATGTTATTTCAAAGAATTCAATCTTTAAATATTGCAATGTACATTTGGGGATTCGTAATTTCACGGCGAAATATATACAATCACGTTTGCTACATCTCTTCGATAATAACTGCAAAATAAACTACAACTACAGTATAAATATGTGGAGCCGTGACCAGGATCCACTTTAATATGGTCCGTGGACAAAATATTCTGGACTTAAAAAAAAAAAAAATTGTGTTGACCTGAACGCCTGAACCCAACCCTAAAAAATCATAACCCAAACCGTAACGAAAGAAATTAGCGCCAACTTGATCCAACCCAAACCGCAGATCAGGTCGTGTAAAATAGGATTACCCGATCTAATGAAGATGAAATATGAACCCGAATGAATGAACTCTAATGAACCCGATCTAATCCTATGACTACACAGTGATTTAAAATTTTGCACGTTATTTGGATTTTTTATGTTTTATTAATAATAAAGCATAAAAAATATTTTCAGGTTGCGTAGAATTCTACCACAATTTTTTTAATAGACTTTTCCGCCTGTTTTAAACGCAGAAAAATGAAACTGTGATTCGTGTCACGTGACGATATTTTTCCACTTTCTTGCAGTGCTGCGGCGGTTAATTCGGTTCATAACGCCGACTTTGATAGTATTTTCGGAAAGATTTTCTGTCTTTACCAAAAAATGGAAAAGTCTTTCGATGACAAAGTTTCTGGATAAACACACCTGTCAATTTCATGCGTTTCCGAACGAAAAAGAATTAAAAAAAATAATGTCATGAAGTACCTAGTTTGGATTTGAGAACAGCCTTAAGGACAGAAAGACGCGTTGGCGGTATTCTCAAACAGACAATTATAAATTCAGAAGCAGACAATTTGTGTAACATCGATTAAAAAGTTTAATGTGAAGGATATCGATACACAAGTTACTGCTATAACCTCAAAGGGAAATATTAGCATATCAAAAGAAATGGTATTCATGAGCTATTCATGAGTTCAAAAGAAAAAGATGCTGAATTAATGTCAGATCAGTGCTTAGAGACGGACAAAATAGACATCATCATTGTATGTATACAAAATTGTAATCAGCCTCTTAAACTCTGGGAAAATAATGATAATAAATCACGCAGATGAGATGATGCAACACGTCAATGAAGAAAAAAATTTCACCGTAGAATTAATTATGCGTTCACCGTTTAAATAATACGTGATTTTTCGTTATTTAATTTAAGTGATCTTTGTGCTGTTTTCATACAAAATTTGAAAAAGTAAAAGATTTACATTAATATGATTTTGAAATTGGGGCGTCCGTTTTGTGAAAAAAATTAGTTAAAACTAAATCTTATTATAAGTTAGTATAAAATTTATGTTTTTGATCAAATCACAATAAATATCTTTTAATAGCAGTATATAAATTTGTCACTAGTCATGTATGGGGTGAACGCTATTTCAAATTCGGTGATTTTGAAAGGAATGCAAGGTCCACTTTTGTATAGAATTACTTTTTAGGCAGCATACTATTAAGAGCCTACATCAGTTATGCGAAAAAACGCGCAAGCTAATGTTAAGTCTGTGGGAAGGTTCTTGGCAGATTTTTCGCTCGCATTTTAATATTTTTAAATGATGTTTTTGGATAGGATAGCTGAGGTCAATTTCCAACGTTGTTAGGTTTTACTTTTTCGATTTTGGTTCTAGTTTTTTTAATATAAGGGTACTTTTATTTTCAGAACCGGTTCCAAAATTGAAAATGTCCGCTTATAAAAAAATTGTAACCAAAATCAAAAAAGTAAAAACCAACAGCGTTAGAGATCAACCTCAGCTATCCTATGAAAAAAAAAAAATCGTTTAAAAATATTACAATGCGAGCGAGAGATCTGCCAAGAACCTTCCCATGGACTTAACATTAGCTTGAGCGTTTTTTCGCATGACTAGCATAGGCTCTTAAAAAGCACAATCATAATTTCATCATGAATACTTTAAAAATTGTTACTCTCTAAATTAAAAAATATAATTACAGGCACACAACTTATTGCTGAATATTTATTCTTATTCTTTCCACCTTTTTTACTACAAAATTGAATTTTTTGTTGTTGTTGTTGTTGTTGTTGTTTTAGTGTAACTTTTCTAAAGGATGAAAAACTGAAATAAAAAAAATAAGTAAGTAAAATAAAATATTCCTTTTTTTTTTTTTTTTTTTTTTTTTTTTTTTTTATTATAATTATATCCCATTCAAAGAAAATCTGCGTTTTCAACAAAGAACTATTTTTATTGGCACACAAGTTGTTGCTGAAAACTTTATTCTTATTTTTCCTATAAAATTGATTTGTTGTTGTTGTTGTTGTTGTTTTAGTGTAACTTTTCTGACCACTCATTGCTGTTTTAGTATAATTTTAAATGAAATAGGTTTTATCATTCTACAAAATAATTGTAATCACTCTCTTAAAATATCCCTTTATCTGTACTGGTATATACACTGTGCATACCTTCTTATCGTTGAATATTTAAAAATTTATAAAAATAAAAGGAATCAGTGTAATATATGCGATTTTCAGGAAACTAATTTTAAAGAAAAATGAACTTTTTAGTGGGATAGGAAATTTTAGTTTAAATATTTGGCAATAAAAGGTAATTAGATAATTGTTTTGTAAACACTGTTTATTTACATTGAGTTAAAAAACATTACAAGCATTTTACAACACCAAATCTCGAATATGTACAGCAGCATAAAAAATTGGTTTTTTGCGTAAAGGTGCAAAACAATGTCATTCGTCAATAAATCCCTTGCAGCCATCGACTTATGCTGTTTGATTCATTTAAATACGCTATATTCATAGACACACTCGCCTGCAATGTGTAATGTTTTTGTGGGCATACACATTTAACATTTTTTCTGTAAAATGCTTGGAATGTTTTACCTAAATGTGGACAAACAACGTTTACGACGTAATTATCAGATTCAAATCCATGCTGTGCGCATTGTTGGAACTATTTTGTACTAGCTGATCGGCCCGGCGTTGCACGGTCCCGTCAGAAAATTGCACAAAAACGCGAAAACTTCCTAAAAGTCGCTGAAAAAATTACGAATAAACTTTATTGAAAATAGAATAAAATTTACTATATTAGGCTAGAAAATTGAAACCGGATTCCTTTTAATAATGTGGAAAAATTGCAGCGAAACGAGGGAAAACGTTATAAGTTACGAAAATGTTTTTTTTTTCAAAAGTCGCAGAGGACAAAGTTTGCTATATTGGGCTAAAAGATTAAAACAGGATTTCTTTTCTAAATGTCGAAAAATTGCCACGGAAAACGAAAGATATCTAAAAATCCCATAAAAAATTCGCGAAAAATTCAAAAATCGCTGTATGAGTACCGAATAAACTTTATTGAAAAGAGGAGAAAATTTACAATGTTGTGCTAAGAAATTAAAACCGGATTCGTTTTACTAATGTGGAAACATCACCGCGAAACTATTAAAAAAAACCCTTTAAAAATCTCTTAAAAATTGCTAAAAATACAAAAATCACAGAGGACAAAATTTACTATAATGGACTAAACCATTGTAACTAGAATTCTTTCACGAAAGTAAAAATCAACGCGAAACGCGATGGAACTATTTTTTATTATGCTAAAATATAAATAAATAAATAAAAAATCATTAGAAGAAGCTTTCTGAAAACCACATTTATACTGATTTCTTTCATTTTAATGAGTTTTTGAAATATTAACGAACTTATGGGAAAGAATAACGAACTTACATATTCTCCTTTCGTATTTTTAATCAAAATTTTGTGCGGGTAATCTAATAATTATAGACATAAGTTCGCTAAACGATTCAAATAATTGTCGATTAATATTTTCCACTATTTTAATTCCAAATTTGCAAACTAGTAAAACTTATATCATAATAAAAGCTCTCTGCACATTGCATTATTGTTATTAATATTATTACTTTGCACTTAATTTGTTAATATATGTTATGCCACAAGCCTTGACTGCCAAATGAATTGTAGAAGTAAGATTTAGTGAGAAATTTCAGTGTGAAATCTTTCTTATTTCATCGACATAACAAATAATCATAAGCTAATAAAAATATAAGCTGAAACTGAAATCATGAATAAAACTCATGTGTTGAGCATTGATTACAATAAAGCTCGTGTTGAGCCTTGATTACAATAAACTCTCACATATTATATATATCAGTACAGATAAAGGGCATATTTTATATGTCTGATTACAATTTTGTATAGAATGATAAAACCCATTTTATCCATCTCTATACACACATCTGAGTATTAAGTATTCAGGATCTTTTTCTGCTGAGATCGAACTGTTTCATTCTCAGCTCATGAATAAAAATTCTTTGATATGCTAATATTGGACGGCTTCCCTTTGTGATTAAGACAGTTAATGCTGTATCAATATTCTACATATTAAACCTTTTAATCAACATTGCGCAATTCTGCCCTTTGAGTATTATAAGCAGCTCCCTTCAGGATTGACTGCTTTCAGTTTTGAGAATATTGCCTTACACTTTCAAATGCGTCTTACTTTACTTAATGATTAGCCAATTGTTCCAACTAAGTTTATTTTAAAAAGAATGCTTATAGGTTTTCTAAATTCTAATTTTGTAAGTAAATATTTTATTATATAATATATATTTATGTTAATATACAATTGGTTAATATGCATTATGGTTAATATATACATATACATTATGGTTAATATGCAACACTGGTTGATTGGCATCACATGTAAGTCAACCATTGACTCAACCTGACCGTTTCAGATTTTGATGAAATTTATTTGGATCATTGCCCCTGATGATATAAATGAGAATATACTTAAAAAAATTATCTCATTAGATTTTCATACAATATATATTTTTTTTTAATTTCGAAAAATCACCATTTTTTCGCTTGCATAAATGTTTTCAATTTTGATTTTCTCAGTTTCTATCGGGCCTAGGGAGTTGCTTGACCACTCATTTTAAAGAGAATTCTATACGGTTTAAGTATCTTGGGTACTTTGTCTTGCCGTGCCAAAACAACACGAGCGTTAGCACGGCAAGCCAAAATACACAGGTTCGAGTCTTGATCCCGGCATTTTTCGCTTTCTTGGAATAAATCTCAACTATGATACTCCAACCATTGAATATAATTTACCTAGTTGAAAATACTTTCCTCTGTTTATTATGTCCTGAAGACAATTTGAATGTTTTTAGAAAATGTCTGTCTTGAGTTTGTGTGACTTTTTTTCTGTCTGTCTGCATGTGACGCGATTTTTTGGATGCTCTATCTAACGAACTGCAATATAGAACAGGATGAAATTTCCTTATATTATCCTTATGTGAATTGGTGCTGAATAGGTTTTGGTCAAAATCCCCCAATAAGAGGTACCATAAATCGATGATTTTTGCGATAATTATATATCTACAGTTTATGTGCGCAGAATTCAACGAGACATCAAATTTAGAATCTTCACGTTAGGAATAGATTGTCATTTAATTTTGGTTGCGGTCATCCATAAGGAGGTGCTGAAATTCGATGATTTATTCGAAATATGCGATGCTTATATCGCCAGTTTAAATATATAGAATTCAACGAAACTTTATGCTCACATCATGGAAATTACAAATAATAATGTGGAAATGTTAGTATAAAAGCTTTTACTTGTGGATGCCGGCTGGTTGACATTAGTTTCATTTATTCGATTACGTATTTACATTCTATATTATATCACTCACTGTGGAAGTGAATCTTGAATGTAGTGGTTGAAAATAAAAAGGAATCCAGCAAATATTAGATTTCTGATAAAAAGAAAAATAAGGGACTGTGAAACGGTGGAGAGTACAAAAGGATGCGTTGTCATAAGCAAGAACACAGTATTCTCATCCTGAAGATGTTAAAATCAATACACATTGAAGCACAACATATCCCTGGAACATATCCCTGGAAGTTTTTATTGCACGCGGTTTACGAAGAAGTGAAGGGGTGGCCTCCGTAGCTTAACTTAAAAATCAGATACTTTTAGATCGACAGACAGAGATGATCTGATCTTTTTCATTGAGTTACTATGCCAACATAAAATGCTGTATCAAGCTAATGGCACGGAGTTATTCACAACCATTTGAGAGAGCGCAATGCTAATTTCAAACAGTAGACATACCAAGGGATCCCATAATACATAATCCCATAATGGCAGGCTAGCAAAAATAAGTGAAAAGGCATGGCAACCCATTCGTCATCTGAAAAATGCATGGGAACTGCGGTTTTGATAGGAGCAAACTGTATATACAATTATTATTAAGTCCGGAAACAGCAGATGGAAATTTAGATAGATATGCATTTGTTATATTCTGAAAAAAGGGTAAAAGATAATTGAAATATCTGCATCCAGATGTAAAAACCACAAAGAGCAGACTGCAAGCTTTTAAACTGAATAGAGTAAGATATCTTTAATGGTTATGAAATTAACATTATGATAAAAGGAAAGCTTTTTGAATAAAGTATTTAATGCGCAGATGAAAAATTAATAAAAAAAAATAATTTAGCCCATAATATTTTAACATTTAAGAAGGGAAAAATTAAATTTTGAATAAAATAATCCTAAGAATATATGAGCAACGCCATACTCACTTAAAATACTTCTTACATATAAGGTTACTGTTGAAAGTCTTTTGCAAGAAGCCTGATTCAATGAACTACAACAGATGCATTTTATACCTCAGAAAGAAATATTCTTATCATTATTTTGAACTGTTTTAGAAGACATTTTAAAATTTAATATACATTTCTTTAAGAAACTTTTATAAGGGAAGAATGCATCAATTTGCGAAAGACTGTATAATATTCATCTTCATTTATGTATTAAAGCAGATCAGTCAGATCTCGAATTCCCCTATCCAATGTTAAACCTATGGATATGGAATGCATTCGTGTTTTTAAAAAATTCTCAGCCGAAAATGATAGTTTTTAACTTTGTTTTTTTTTTCTGTATACTTTACTAGAAGGATGTCTCTTTGTTTTTTAGTTGACAAACTATTTTTAAATACATTCTTAATAAAATGTTTTAGGCATTAAAATATCAGCGAAGCTGACCAGTTGCGAGTTAGATTTTAACATTTATGTAAAACTAAGTATATATTTTAGAAATATTTTATCAGTTAACCCTTTAACGGATAAAGCACTTCAATTTCTAAAATGTTGAAATAAATGATTGACACCGAAAATTAAGAACACATTTATTTGTATATAAGAAAAAAAGCGATATTTCACATACATAATAAATGGAAAACATTTGTATTAAAATTTTGCTGTCATTGTTGAATTTCGTAATTAAAATTTTGTGGTTTCATAGGGAAACCAATATCCGTTAAAGGGTTAAAAGTGGAAGAATCATTCTTGATAATTAGTATACAAGAAAAAGGGGTTATAACTATTCATAAACATATGATAATTTACCAATTTCTATTAAATTCTCTGGACATTTACAGAACAGTATTCAGAGTAAAAAATAAAATAAATAAATAAAACATTTAAAGCCACATCTCTTCATAAACAGGAAAAGTAATCGTTAAAAGAGTCCATTCTCTTCACTGCAAATTACCAGCACACATTGGAAAAACATTTGGAACACTTTGATTACAAAAAAAGTGTTTCAGTTACCTTAATGTGTACTTAATGTGTTCCGAATATTCTTCGCTATAATGAAAGTGTTCTGCTCTGGATATTTGTTAAATCTAAACTTGGGAACACAAATGAGAACACATTGGGGGCACATTTGAGCACACATGTGAAATCATGGCTTTCAAAAAATGCGCTAGAAAGTGTGCTGAACAAAAGAGGTGTTCACAGAAGTATTCTAAAAACTGTTCCAAAAAGTGCACTTCAAAGTGTACTAAAAAAGGTGATAAAATACGTGTTCTAAAAACGGTTCTGAAAAGTGTATAAAAATTTGCAGTGTTGATAAAGTTTATAAAAATATTTTCAACATGTCCACCCGGAGCATCATCACTTATTCTGCATACATTTATAAATTGCCTAATTAATGTTCTAGTGATATTTTCTATAATTCGTCTTATAGAACTACAGATTCAAACATTAGAAATATAATGATAGTTTTTTTCTTTCGATATGATAGTTTTTTCTTTCGTAAGAAGTTTGTTTTTAAGAGATACATTATCAAACATTGATGACAGAAAATAAGATTTGGGACAGCTTACGTGACTTAAAAAATGTCTTCATTGGAATGGGAAAAGCTTAAGCCCATGAATCTTCCCTTTCCTGTACCCTTAGTATAATGTACCAACCTTTAAAACTCCTTCTTCATACACAATAGTTATTCAAAACTTTAATGTTTTAATATGTTTTGAGCAGTATATGTGTTAAAAGACAAAATAGAAACATCATACAACAATTGGGGAATAAAAATAATTTAAAAAAATGAACACACACCTGTTTGAATAATATCCAGAAAAATGTAAAATAAAAATAAAAATAAAATATAGAACCAAGATAATATAAAATATATTAGAGGAAAGAAAAATGATGTATTAAGGAAATATTTGTGGACCTGTAGCAGAATCTTCAGACCCAAATTACTACAGATACCATGTATTTCAACCATGTATAATCTATAATTAGCTAAAATAATACATAATTTGGGCTACCGTACATTATAAGAAAATATATATATATATATATATATATATATATATATATATATATATATATTTGTTTTCAAAGAAGGTGAAGAGATTCATTTTTGACTTTATACAATGTGCATTTTTGTTAAATTTCATTTGACAAAAATGTTTTGACATCCACATTTCAATTTTTCTTAAGCAATGAAAATGTTTATAAAATGATGTATGCATTATTCTTTTTGAAGCTTCTGAAGTTATTTTGACTCTTTTATTTTATTTATTTATTTTTTATTTTTTTGGCGATGAGAATAAAATTTTAAAATGTAATCGATAAATATTTTCTTTTTCGTAATATGATTAGATTATTATTATTATTATTATTTGTAATTTTTAAAAATTTAATTAATAGAAAGTCAAAATAAATAAATAAATAAAATTATTTGTGCTTTTTTTGTGACTTAAAAAAGAATGGGTTGTAAAAGTTATTTTTGTAATTTTGCAGCTTCTATCAAAAACTAAATTATTCACTCTTTAATGTAAGATTTCTTTTAATATTGCTGTGTTTGTTTAAGCATTAACAATGGCCATCTGTATAATATATAGACATACTTTCTTAAAATAAATTTGTACTTAAAGTGAAATTTAGAAATTTTAAATTATACTGTCCAAGAAACTTTATAATATAAAAATATAATAATATTAAAAAGATTATTAAATATTTAATTTTTAAATAAAACTGATGACCGTAGAATTTCGATTCGTTATTAGCTACGCTCCGATTATTAAAACGGTTGCAGGTTATTTGCAATGTTTTAAGGCTGTTTTCATATCCAAAATGGCTACTTTATGGTACATTTTTTAATTCTTTTTTAATTCTTTTTTTTCTCGTAAATGCAAGAAATTGGAAGGTACTCTTATTTAGAAACTATGTAATCGAACAGTTTTTTCCCCCCTTTTTCGTTAAAAGTAGAATATATTTCAGAAAATTCTGTTTTAAAGTTGATGTTTTGAACCGAATTTCCCGACACGACAGCTATGGAAAAGGAACACAACAGCTGCCATTTTGAGACAACAATCGCTTATAACTTAAGTAGTAATTCATTTATCAGAAAATGAAAAAAATAAAATACTGTTCGATTAAAAATCACTTCAATAATCATGCCGGAAAGTATCATACTTTTATGTTTAAAAATTATTTTAAATCATGCGTCAAGCATAGATTATGTAACACTTTCCAACTCTTCCAAAATACTTTTACAAATCTTAATAAGGTGAAAGATGATGTCTAAGTAATCAATTTAGAAAAAGCGTAACACATTTAAAAACCCAATTTCAGGAATTACCAACAACATACGGAAAAATATCCAAATTATTTTCTGCAGCCCTATATATGATCTATAGATTTGTACATATACTACATAGCATGCAAATTTTTAGATCAGTTAGGAAACGCGTAGCACCGTTTAAAATTACCGTTCTGGAATTTCTGTCAATAAACGAAAATGTACTCGAGATCTTTTGTGCTGCCTTGTGTAGGATCTATAGAATTTGTACACACCAAGTAATAGCAAAAAAATAGTTAAATTTAAAAACATGTTCCGCAAATAAAAATGCACTTACAGCAATTCTTTTGTGTTCCTGTAAATGGATGATAAACGCTATGCACACAACATTCTGTAGCAATCCTCTTATAATCCATCTCAATCACATATATCAATTTCAATATGTTTGAAATAGTGTACAATCATTAAAGTAAACCGTAAATGTTTTTTCCCCAAGCTTCTAATGTAACTGAGTTCTTTTAAGTATTCTTATAAAGGAACTATAAGTGCTACACACTTCATTTTCAAAACCGAACATGCCAAAATAAACTTCAATAACATATTTCAATTGCATGCCAATCCGATTATATTTACGAAAGTTGGAGCACGCACAGACAGACAGACACATAAACCGAATTCAATTACACTTTCACCTTTGTTGGAAAAGTGTTAAAAATAAGTCTGAAAATGTGTCAGAAAGTTTTGCGTTATTCAGTAGGGAAAATATTATTTTGAGAACTAAACTACGTTAAACGAAACTGGAATTTTATATTTATTCATGTCCACAATAAAACATTTTAGTTAAATCTAATTTTTTCTGTTAAAAATTAATTTTGCATAATAATTTTTCTTATGAAATTTATAATAAAACTAACAAAATAATACAAATTAATAAAATGTTGGTATTGTTATTATAATTATCCTAACTATTTTTTGGTAATAAATAATGTTAAAAATTTCCAGAAAGATATTATTGAGTAAGAGATACTTTTATTTCGTGATTTTCTTTTATGTGGAATTCACATATTGGTAATTAATTCAGAAACTTAGTTTATCATCGTAAAAACTATTTGAGATTCTTCTTTAAAAGCTAAAGTATCTGTTAGAAACGGATTTATTTTTTTTCATGCATAATTAATCATCGTGAATACGTTTGTTACACACTACAAGAATGCACTTTCAGCTTATGCTAGTTAGTGCTTGTTAAGTAAGAAAGTGCGTAAGGTTTCAACTAATTAGTTCCGATAATTAGGTAAATCTTTTTGTAGTTTTCCGTATCCTTGTGTTATTAAGAATTTAATGAGAGTTTAAGGTTTTGTTTCGCCATTGTTGCGTGTTTTATTCAAAATATATTGAGTTCCTATGTCTTTGGAATTACATTTAATGAGCATGCGGCATAATTTTTATTAATTTGCAATTTAATCATTTTTATTCTTATTATAGGATATAAGTAACTCACTCTGAGAAATGAGCATCATAAAAAAAAGGGATTTTTAACACTTTCCAACATAGTTCAAAAGTTTTTATGAATTCGGTTTGTCTGTCTGTCTGCCATCTGTCTGTTTTTCCGTGCTCTAACTCGCGTAAAAAAACTCGACTGTCATGCAATTGATATATGTTATTTAGGATTACTATAGCATGTTCGGTATTGAAAATGAGATGTGTAGCATATATAGTTCATTTTCAGGGACACTCAAAAGAATTCTGTTACATTACTCTGTCTATGGTGAAACATCGTTTGCGGTGTATTTTAATGATGTTACACAATCAATTTCAAACATATTGAAAATGATATATATCTCTGATGTGCACTACAAGAGGCTTTCTATAGAATACGGTATGCATAGCATTCATTTACAGAGAAACACAAAAGAATTCGGTTACAGTACTGTCTCTGAACAATGATTGCTAGAAGTGCGTTTTAAGTCGTGGTACGCAATTTTAAATGAAACTAATTATGGGGGAGTTGTCGTGTTCATTTATGCATATAGAAGAGTTTATCGTGGGAAGTAAGTTCAGGGGGTGATTATTGAGAAGATGTCAAAGTTGGCGAATCCTTTGAAAAGACCTAAAGGATTTACTTTTACGGAGCGAAACAATTTGTTAAAACAAGAAGGTATAGTGGCACTTGGTTGTTTTGGCAATCCGCAGAGTGCGTTTCCTGGGTACTGAAGTACTAAACTGGAGTGTAGTTTTCCCTTATATTTTGTATGGTGAAGCAAGGAAGACGAAAATCACATCACTAGAGTTAATGTTCTTTAATTGGAGAAAGATGTCACACTTCACAATCTTCCATAATAGTAATATTTTGATCAATCAAAGTTTCAGATTTTTTTAAATGAATCTGATGAATATTGGTGAGGTGACATTTTAAATTTAAAGTCAGGGGTGAAGAACACAAACATAATCCAAAGAATAATCCAGAAATGCTGTTGAACGGGTCCGATCAAGTTCACGTAATCCAAAGAGTTTTAAGAACATCAAGGTGATTTTTCGTTATAAAACCAAAGGGTGGCCAAAGGGGCCAAGACATTTTTAGATGTTTATGAGATGAAGATCAGAGGGCAAGTGTTCTATCCGATATGAAAGTGGGCGCAAGGAAAAACACGCCAAGCGAGATACATTTCAAGCCAAGAGAATCGCATTTTTTTGCGTGGGAAATGTAACCGTTACTTATACACATATCAACTTCATAATCGACGTCATTGGAAGGGAAAAATCTTTTGGCGAAGATTGCACTTTGGCTAAAAAGAGAGATTAAGAATTTTACCGTTAATTATTGTTTTGGGAACAGGGCTTTCGAGGAATGCAGCAAAGGCGCCGTTTAAATGTTATAGACATCTGGAACAATATGCGAGACAAAGCTGACCATGAAAAGGAAAACATTTTATGCCTTGTATAATTTCATTTCTTTTGATATGTGGGAGACCGAATAAGTACGTTAATGATAATTTAAAAACAATATGCATGATTTTGACTAAAAGTCTTTCGTTGAAAGAGAAAGATAAAAAGGGTGCGCTTTTTAACAGCCGGGAATGTATATGAATTACGATTATGCAGAAAGGGGAAAATATATTTGATAAAATACATAAAATATAGATTGCTTTAATTTTTTGAAAGGAATATATATGGTATCTTTACCATACTAATTTTTGGGCCATTGCTTTATGTGTATTGTATAAATTCTATAGATGATATGCAAGGCCCACAATGAAACGTTTTTAAACCTAAAATGGTTTCTTGCAAAAATGAATTTGGCAGAATAAAGTTTTTATAAAAATGTATAATAAAATGTATAATAAAAGTCACTGATGATGCAGATTGATGAAATATTATTGTTATATTATTATTATTATCATCCCTATTTTTCGTAATAAATAACATTAAAAATCTCTAGGAAGATATATTTGAGTAAGAAACTTTTATTTCGTGATTCTCTTTATGTGGAATTCACATATTGGTAATTAATTCAGAAACTTAGTTTAACATCGTAAAAACTATTTGAGATCCTTCTTTCAGAACTCGAGTATCTTTTAGAAACGGATTTATTTTTTCATGCATAATTAATCATCGTGAATACATTTGTTACACACTGCAAGAATGCGACTTTCAGTCTATGCTAGTTAGTGTTTATTAAGTAAGAAAGTATCTAAGGATTCGACTAATTAGTTCCGATAATTAGGTAAATATTTTTGTACTTTTCTTAATCCTTGGGTTATTAGGAATTTAATGAGAGTTTTAGGTTTTGTTTCGCCATTATTGCGTGTTTTATTCAAAAGATTGCGTTCCTGTGTTTTTGGAATTACATTTAATGAGCATGCTCTTAATTTTTATTAATTTGCTACTTAGTCATATTTATTCTTGTTATAGGATATAACTAGAAAGAGACAAGAAGTCTTGTTAAAACTATTATATCAATATTCAAAAATAATAATAAATCTTTTATTATTCTTAATTCTAAGTTCGCTTTCTGATCAAAATGTCCAAAAGCTTTAATTTATAGGGTCTGCATTAGAGGACTGAACGAGCCCGGGCCAGGCCCAAGACCCGAACTCGGCCCGGCATGTGGGCCAGACCGGGCCTAATTTTTTTTTCGCAGACTCAGGCAGGGGCAGACTTATTTTTTTTGGACTGAAACGAGCCTGGACTTCATTCTGCCTAGAGGTCGAAATTCTCAGGACTGGTTCCGACACAGGACATATGAAAATCATTGGCCGGGCCTAACCTAGCCAATGCAAAAATCAGTAAAATGACACCTGGAACAACATTTTTTGCCAAAAATGCATAGATTTTTAAATGGCCATTATTTTATAAATAAAATTCTTTTTTAAAGAATAGTACATACATTTCTAGACAAAAAATTTTTTAGTACAGTAAACCCGTGAACCTGTCTATGACGTAAACCTGTCTTAAACGGAAAAAGAGTTTGATCTGTGCAAAATAAATACAATAATTCGTGCAAAAAGTGTATATTATATGTACAACAGATGATGTACTTGCTAAGAATGGAACCTGTCTATAAAGCATTTTTCTTTTCCCCTGATTTTTCTTCTCTTACTGAATCTTCATTGGAATGTAATTGTCTAAGTCAATTTTTTTAATCAGTATTTATGTACGTTAGTGTCTAAGTGGTCGTTGATGTTGTTGATATTTTGCATTCCATGCATTTCCAACATAATCTGAAAATAAAATCTATGCATAAGTAAGTGTGCTTTTTGAATAATTTTAATTTTAGGATAAATGTTGCTTCAGAAACATCGGCATTTTTTGTATAAATTCAGTCGAGCCGAGCCGGGATGAGACCGGACTTTTATCTTCTATACAGGGCCGGTCTCGGACCTATATTTTAGAACTAGTACCGGGGTGGTAAAAAAAATTGTTTAGGCTGGATCGGCTTCGGGCCTAACTTTTAGCTTTTATTCTGGGCCGTGCCGGGCAAATAAAATTTTTGTACGCGCTGGGCCGGATACGAGCCGAACTTTTAACTTTCATACCAGGCCAGGACGGACTAATATTTTCTTTGCACTTGTCGGGCCGGGCCTGGAAATTTCGGTCCGTGCAATCCTTTACTCTACAAACAGCAGGAATGAAAAAAGCGTGGGTCCAGTCAGATGAATGTTCAAAAATTCACAAACCAAAAAAATATTTATTTTTTGCATGTAATCATTATTTGTTATAATGTAATGTAAAAAACAACGACAAATAATGCTTCTTAATACATTATAGGTACTTGAATAAAAGAAAAAACAGTTTTAAAGATCTCTTCATCAGGCAAAGCAGACGTGTAATGAACAGAAATGCAAATCTCAGAGTATGGCTTGCTCGATGAATTAAGTTTCTTTTTTTCAAACACTTCTAGAGCACTAACCAATATGTTCCGAGAATTATTTTTTGAGAATCTTTGCATTTTAAACATACAACTGTTCCCTTTGTCACATATTATTAATGCCTGAAGACATATTTGGTACTTATTGTTTAAATATTGGGGGTTGCCCAGGAGGAAAACTTGGCAGTCGCAAACACCATGCATTCAAATGACGTGAAAGTTCATGGGACAACACCATAACTAGTCATTAAAGAGTTATACAAAAAAACAAAAACTAAATGCATCAGTGGATTGTTGAAAATAAGTAGCAACTTAAAATGATGTTGCTTTTACATTTTGCGTATCTCACGCAGGTACAAAAAACAGGATTAGTATTGTTTTAACTTTTAGATATCACTTTTTTAAAAATAGAATATTTTCGTTATTTAATCGCCAGTTTTTGTCATTAAATAAGACAAATATTACTTTCGAAATCATTGATATGAATCCTGGAAAATACATGTTGGCAGAAAAACTTTCAATAAAATGGGTTAAATATAATTGAGGATTTGACAGTAAAAAAGTGTCAACATTTCAAAAACTCTTTTTTTTTTTCTGAAAATTTTCTGAAAATTTTGGTTTGTTTTTATATTTTACGTGCTTGTGACTCTTACAGGAATACAAGTTCGTTGCAAATTTGCAAATTTCAATTAAATCGTTGGTGCAAGTTTCCAAGACAGATCTACCACAAATATATATATATATATAAACCTACTTTCAACAGTGGGAGAGAAAAAATATTTGGGAAAATAAATAAATTTCATGGGTATGGAGCAGTATGAATTGGAACAAACAGTTCCATTGATTATAATGAAGGAAAAAAAGGATCTTCTTCAGATGCTAGATTTCTTGGATGCAAAATTTGAGGAAATTTATAAAGAAATTCGTAAATAAATTGAAATCTACAAGCCAATGATGTTTGTATTATAATCTAACAATGTTTTTATTACATGCTGTCTTTTAACTTACATTTTTGTATATATGTGGCAGTCAAATCTTGTTACTCATTTTTCACCCACTTCCTGTTGACATAGAGCTTTGAAATTTAGAATATATATGTATTCTTGAGGGCAATACACGAATTGGACATTTTTTAAAATTCGATCCCTAAAGGGGGGCAACATCGGCCCAAAACTTGCATTTCCACCATAGGAACACCGTTACGATTCTTGCGTACGATGTTACAACATTCATCCATTTTAATCACATTGTTGCCCGCATCATTATGACGTCAGTATTGAGCAAAGCACGCATATGTACTTTATAATATAAGTTGATTTTTTCGTAAATTTTCATGAAAGCATGTTTTTTTTAATTACATTTAATTTATTTATATTGATAATACATTTTCAAGTTCAAAAAGTGTGTTATTGTTAACTTTACTTATACTAAAATGTTTTTTTATTATTTACATTTAATTTATTTACAATGATAATAAATTTTCAACTTCAAAAAGTGTGTTATTGGTATTTTTACTTATATTAAAATGTTTTTTTTTTTTTTTTTTTTTTTTTTTTTTACATTTAATTTATTTACATTGATAATAAATTTTCAACTTCAAAAAGTGTGTTATTGTTATTTTTACTTATACTAAAATGTTTTTTTTTTTAGTTACATTTAATTTATTTATATTGATAATAAATTTTCAACTTCAAATGTGTGTTATTGTTATTTTTACTTATGCTAAAATGAATTTTTTTTTTAACTGTAAAATTCCCATTTTGGGACTTAACTATTTTTCATTGTCAATGCCTCAATTATTATAATGCCGGAAGTAATTGGTTAAGTGCAATTAGTCATTTGTTATTCAACGTTTAACTAATGGATATATTTTTTATTTCCTAGATTGGAGATCAAATATTGACAGTGAACGATATCGACTTGACCAATCTGACGCACGATGAGGCAGTCGACATGCTACAGAGCCACACGCACATGTCGCTACTGGTCAGAAGTGAAGGTAAAGTTCCGCACTCAACCCTCTCGCCTTACGGTCCTAGCAGTCCAGTACCAGGGACCAGCTCTCAAGGGGGTGGTCCGCCCACATCTCCGGGTGGATGGTATGGGGAACCATCCACCAGATCAGAGTAAGATTTATTTATTAATGATGAAATGATAAAATATGAATTTAGTGGCATTTTATTAGGAATTTATTAGGAATTTTCGTCTAGGAAGGCTTTTGCATCCCCTTTATGCAAAAAAAAAAAAAAAAAAAAAAAAAAAAAATCCCTGACGGCTCGGCCTACAGGCACAGGTAGATTCCGAAGATGCAGACGTGGGGCGCCTGTTTGTTGGGAATTGCAGAAGAAATGACTTTTCTGCCATGATGCGGCCGTTGGGACCACCCACTTCGAAATCTATTGTGTCTGTAAGCGGAGCCGGCAGGGATTTTTTTTTAATTTAATTTTTTTTTTTTTGCTATAAGGGTTGGTCTTATAAAAAACTTGTCAATATAAAAGTTTTAGATAATATTAAGAGGATTTATAATAAATTTAAGCGGATTTGATATCTTGTGAATTGACGAAGTTATAATTTTTTTTCTCCTGAAACACCTTCCCCCTCCCCCCTTAAGGCCATTTTTAATGATATCAAAAATCTGTCATACATAAATTTTCGGCCCTTTTCCTAGAAGTAATAATAACTTTAAACGCATTCGATACGTATCATAATTAAGAAGTTATGGGTTTTTTTCTGTTTACACAAAAAGCCCCCTCCCTTATTTCCCCCCACCTTATTTGCCCATTATCGAACTTGACCGAGATTTTATGTATCGGTTTGGAAGACATTTGTGCAGAATTATTGAAATTATCGTGTCCATAAAAAAGTGAAATAGATAGATAGATAGATAGATAGATAGATAGATAGATAGATAGATAGATAGATAGATTTTTTAAAAAAAAGAAAGAAAGAAAAACCCGCTAACATCTCAAAATTGTTATTTTTCTCAGAACAGGATAAATATTTGGTAAATATTCACCCATTTGGGGCTGAATTCCCCCACCCTTTTTTCTCCCAAAAAACACATCAATGTCAGTTATTTTACATGCGATTTTTTTATCTTTAGAAACCTCAGAAACCGATATAGTTTAGAGATTTAAAGAAGCATTTGTTAAAACAAAGTTGATTTGGCTGTCATTGATTTTTGGAAACGTCTCCGGGTTTTATATTGAATTCAAAAGTTTTATCAAACCGGAATGCAGGTTTTTAGGATGCTATGAATTCACAATTAAGCATTTTCAACTGAGTAACTGAATTTATACATGCAATAGTAAGAAAATTATATATATTTTTTTCTGTTGTCAGCATCCCTTTTTCTAAGTAAATACAAAACGCAAAACGAAGAATCAGATACCATATGAAAGGATTATGAACAAGCTTCTGACATACTATACACTCACATTTCGTTAAAACATGTTTTTTGTTCAAAAACTGCAGTTAATTAAAAAATAAATCAGCATTGTTTCCATAAATGGAATTCCATTAATGAAAGGGTTTCCTCAAAGCAGTGTTGCCACAAAAATAAAATACCGCATTATATCGTGCTCAACAATTATTATGAAAAAATGTCCAAAAGATAAAGTGGGACATTGTTGGTACACGGGTATATTTTATATTTATGATTAAAAAGCAAAATTTAAATTCAAATGCTCAATTTATTTTTCTTTATCCCATGCTTTTTTCCGTAACATATGATGCCATCCTCTAATGCAGATAAAATACGATTGTTGTTATTGTTTTTTTTTTTTTTTTTGCCTTTGATATCGTTGATCAGTTTTTACAATAACTTTGATGGAATAAATTAGATGATATTTTTGCTTGACAAATGTTGTTTGCAGATATTTTTTTGAAGTGCGAAATCTTCGCACGTGTCCACTGGTATTTATTTAATGTTAATATTAATAATTTACCATGTTTGTCTGCAAAAATGTTTAATGAAGATGAAAATCTTTATCTGGAATGGATAAAACCCCAAAAACCGATGTTCCAGTTTGAGAAAACTGATTAATACACAATAAAAACTACTCGAAAACCCTTGCCAGCAAAAGAAACTTTGTTTTTATAAATGCTTCGTTAAATCTCGTAAATATATTGGTTCTGATCTTTCTAAAGATAAAGAACGCTTTTCGGAATAGGTTATTGTATATTTTCGTTCGTGGTTATGCTATATTTTTCCAATTAAAAAAAATGTATTTTTTTACAGTATGGTTTTGCGGTTTGCAATTCGGATCTCAGAAATTCTCAAGCAGAAAATGGTTGCATTCAATGGAAAGACTGGTAGAATGAGAACTTATAGAACTACCGTTTATCTCAACGGAACCATTCAATATGACAATTAGAATTCTACCTTTTCTAATAATCTGGGGTAATCGGCTTAAGAAATATTGTGTTGTTAAAGGTACCTCTAATATTAACCTTTTGAATCCCGCAATAGCCGAAATCACCCCAAAGCTCTGAAACCCACAATAGCCCTGGATAGCTGAAAGGATTTTCCTTCCCCTTAAATCAGTTGATGTACTGTAAAGTGGATGGTCTATCTCAGTGATGAATGGGGTAATGTATTAGCATTTCTGGATAGTACAGAAAGAAAAATAAGAATTTTTTTTTCAGTAACTGGAGCAATGATAAACAGAAGGATGTAACACCTGTCGAAATTTGAATAAAGGGAGAAGGCAGTAGGGTCATTTCCACTACTTACCTAGTGAAAAAGGAGAAAACGAAAGAAGCGAATATTTTGGGCTATTTTATTGGGATTCTAACGTCAATCAGTTTTTTAAAGCTTGGGATTTAAAGAGTTAAAATAAAGGATGTTAATTCTAACAAAAGCAATATTATGAACAACTTCGGTACGGTTGAATTTTGTTTTAGGAACGAGTTAATTAGTTTATTTATTGTAAAAGATCGCAATGTACATTTAATTTAGATAAACTTGTTGATGTGATTTATACAGAAGATTACAATATGTCAAATGGGATCTCGACATTCCCTACAATTAGTTTGAAAAGAATGTTCAGAAAATTATATATGATTCAGTTTATTAGGCTACGTTGAATACATTTATAAAACAGTGTTTTTGACCTTTCATATTTAAAATTATAAACCATTCCGATATACGTTATCTATATAAAATTGTGACCAAACAATAAGAAAGAGATATGTTGGTCAGTTAGAAAAGAATCCCTTACTTAAAACTCTTTGAAACATTTCACTTTTTTTTTTTTTGAAACAGAAAATTTGAACTTCTATGCTTGGTTCAACAAAACTCAATTTATAAGACAAAAATTATTGCTGTATATGCAATTTCCAAAGTGAAATTAACTGGGATATCAATATTCAAGATAATGTTTTGTCCAATGTAACTAAAATCTAAAGAATATGAGAAACTGCCATGGAATCACATAACTTACGTAATTCATTGCATTATATAACAGGTTTATATTAATTAATAAGGCAAATTCTGCTGTAATTATGCAATATACATTTAAATTCATTTGCTTTTATCACACTTTGATCATTTATGATTTGTTCTCATGCAAGGGTTTTTTAAAACGGAAAAAAAATTAATACAAGCAGCCAGGAACCGTTTAAGACTTAGAAATAGAGGAGACCTGACGTCACACAGGGGGCCCCCTTTTACTCTACCAGTTATGCTTTAACAATTTGAAATTTTAACATCAAAATTTCAAGTAAACAACACTTTTAATATTAAACTAAAACTAACTACTTATACACATACAGAAAATATTTTATTATATACATAATTATACATAAATTAATTTTGTAAATGAATTTACAAATATGGAACAGGTGCGAATATCTGAACTTTAAAATATATTTTATGCTTTGAAAATTGCAGGATTTGCCAGTGTTAAGAACAGTGCAGGGACAACAAATGTTTAACATAAATTTATGCTTAGCTGCAACACAATTTTGCTTCTATTTTATAAACGGAAATTTGATATCATCTGAATGCTAATTACTTTCCCCTTTATTTAAATAACCTATTCTCCATATTTTATATCATTTCTCCACACTTTATGAATATAAACGAAATATAATTATACAAATTAATTTTTCTGTTATTTTTAGCATGTTACAGTTTTAAACATTTAAAAATAAAATGTAAAATATAAGAAAAATGAAAATAAGTTGCATTTAATCACTGTTTTAATATAATTTATTATATCAACAGAAAAAAAAAAGAGTATAAATGTATCAGTATTAGTCTGAGGGAAAATTTAGTAGCTATAATTAAGAAAACAAAATACATTTTTTACCCTGACTGAAATTTCTTTTCCTAAAAATTAGTTTTTAAAAGTAAATTTGGGGGCCCCTTTGTATTTCAGTGGGTAAGCTCGGGCCTATTCGGTAAACAAGGCCCTGCAAGCAGCGCGTTTCGAACAAGTGTATTTTAAATCCCAGAATAACATGAATACAAAAATAACAATAACATGAGGTAAAAAAGAATCAAAACAACATTATTACTAACTAAAATAGAATTCCATCAGTAGTAAAATCAGTAATATAATAGATGTAGAATGTAATATTGATTCAGTGCTATAAAATTCCCATTAAAAGTAAAATACAGTAAGAATGAAATTATTCGGCATTCTACCGTTTACGGTTATTTCAAAATCTGAACTGGATTTATCTTCTATTAGAAATCTTTACTAGATTTACCTTCCTACTAATTTTTATTGGGATTTCATATATTATTATACGTTATCTAGATTAGTTTTATTAAGTACTTAAGATACTTTTAAAGTAATGTTTATATATACATATATATATGTACTTATATATTTATTTAATAATTGTATACCGAATTCTAAATGAATTTTTTATTCTTATAGTTTGTCTAGGAAAGGAAGCCCAAGATTATCTAGAAAAGGCAGCCGAGATCATTCTATGGAGGAGGTAATTTAGATTTTTTTTTATATGTCTTTTTTTTTTTTTTTTTGAGACCGGCGACCAGGCCCCTACCTGCCAGGTTTCCCTAGCTTAAACGGGTTTAGTGCCTGGTACCGGGGCGCGTAGCGCCACGTATATTATTTTGCTCCATATCATTATTATTTTTTAATCAAAACTTTAATTAACTTTTATTCGTTATTATTCGGAAAACGGGTTTATTTCTGGTTTTAAAGTGAATATTTTGTAATCTAGAAAACTATTGTTTCTGTTTTTTGGGTTCTAATGGGAGTTTTTTTTTTTTTTTTTTTTTTTGTAAGATATTAGAGGCTTATATATATGGATTTTCATTTATATTTTGCACAGATTCTTTCAGCGTGAGATCCATAAATATGGAAGACTATGTAATCTTTAGATTATTTTCCCTCTTTTTTTTTTTTTTTTTTTTAATTTTACAAAATTCGCTACAATCCGATATTTATTAATGTTATTTAGCAGGTGAATTCAGTAAAACATACAACTGTATTAACTTAAAATAAACATCAATACATGCGTGGGACCATGACAATATATATATATATATATATATATATATATATATATATATATATATATATATATATGTGTGTGTATGTATTAAATATATATGTTTAGGATAATGAATAAAATAGTTTAATTGATTAATTCGTTATAGAAAACATATCTTTCAAAATGTGTCCTCAATACCAATAGTTAGTTAAAATGATGATTCAATCTTCCTAGACGCTGAATTTAACCGTAATCTATACTAATATTATAAAGGAGTAAATCTTGTTTGTTTGTTTGTAGGGGGTAATCTCTGGAACTACCGAACCGATTTCAAAAGTGATGGTGGCAAATTGATGGTGACAACCCCTGCTCCAACATAGGCTATATTTTATGTCGGTGCCACTAACCCCAGGGGGTGCAGGAGCAAAAAACGTTCTAAAATTGCGATTTTTCAGTTATCACACTGGCTGTCAAGCCCTGAGAGCTTGGCAGCCGGTTCTGTATGTATGTATGTACGTACGTAATGCGATAACTCTTCATAGAAATATCCGTTTTCCTTCAAATTTTGTTTATAGGTTCACTGTGTTAAGGCGCTTCCCTGATTAGTTTTCGGGATTGATTGGTTAAGTATAAAAGGGGGGGAACAAGGGGCTAATTCCCCCCCCCCTTAAGTTATATAAATGGGTTTTTCATGCAGAATTATTCCGTTTTCCTTCAAATTTTGTTTATAGGTTCATTGGGTTAAGACGCTTCCCTGATTACTTTTCGGGATTTATTGGTTAAGTATAAAGGGGGGAACAAGGGGCTAATTCCCCCCCCCCCCTTAATTTATATAAATGGGTTTTTCATGCAGAATTATTCCGTTTTCCTTCAAATTTTATTTATAGGTTCACTGTGTTAAGGCGCTTCCCTGATTAGTTTTCGGGATTGATTAGTTAATATAAAGGGGGGGGTATCGGGGGGCTAATTCCCCCCTTAATTTATATAAATGGGTTTTTCATGCAGAATTATTCCGTTTTCCTTCAAATTTTGTTTATAGGTTCATTGGGTTAAGACGCTTCCCTGATTAGTTTTCGGGATTGATTAGTTAAGTATAAAGGGGGGGGATCGGGGGGCTAATCCCCCCTTAATTTATATAAATGGGTTTTTCATGCAGAATTATTCCGTTTTCCTTCAAATTTTGTTTATAGGTTCACTGTGTTAAGGCGCTTGCATGATAATTTTCGAGATTGATTGGCTGAGTATAAAGGGGGGAACGGGGGGGGCTAATCCCCCCCTTAATTTATATAAATGGGTTTTTCATGCAGAATTATTCCGTTTTCCTTCAAATTTTGTTTATAGGTTCACTGTGTTAAGGCGCTTCCCTGATTAGTTTTCGGGATTGATTGGTTAAGTATAAAGGGGGGGAACGGGGGGATAATCCCCCCCTTAATTTATATAAATGGGTTTTTTATGCAGAATTATTCTATTTGCTTCAAAATTTGTTTATAGATTCCTTGGGCTAAGACGCTTCCCTGATTAGTTTTCGGGATTGATTAGTTAATATAAAGGGGGGGGGATCGGGGGGCTAATTCCCCCCCTTAATTTATATAAATGGGTTTTTCATGCAGAATTATTCCGTTTTCCTTCAAATTTTGTTTATAGGTTCACTGAGTTAAGGCGCTTCCCTGATTAGTTTTCGGGATTGATTAGTTAAGTATAAAGGGGGGGGATCGGGGGGCTAATCCCCCCTTAATTTATATAAATGGGTTTTTCATGCAGAATTATTCCGTTTTCCTTCAAATTTTGTTTATAGGTTCACTGTGTTAAGGCGCTTCCCTGATTAGTTTTCGGGATTGATTGGTTAAGTATAACGGGGGGGAACGGGGGGATAATCCCCCCCTTAATTTATATAAATGGGTTTTTCATGCAGAATTATTCTATTTGCTTCAAAATTTGTTTATAGATTCATTGGGTTAAGACGCTTCCCTGATTAGTTTTCGGGATTGATTGATTAAGTATAAAGGGGGGGAACGGGGGGCTAATACCCCCCTTAATTTATGTAAATGGGTTTTTCATGCAGAATTATCCCATTTCCTTCAAATTTTATTTATAGGTTCACTGTGTTAAAGCGCATCTCTGATTAGTTTTCGGGATTGATTGGTTAAGTATAAAGGGGGGAACAAGGGGCTAACTCCCCCGTATCTATACTAATATATAAAGTAGTAAAGATTGTTTGTTTGTTTGTTTGTTTGTTTGTAGGGGGCTAATCTCTGGAACCACTGAAGCGATTTTAAAAGTGATGGTGACAAATTAATGGTGACAATCCCTGCTCCAACATAGGCTATATTTTATGTCGGTGCCACCACCCCCAGGGGGGTGCAGGAGCGAAAAACGTTCTAAAATTTCGATTTTTTGTGTACTGAAGGAGATAGAAGTATCAAATTTGGTATGGTAGTTACTTATAAGATGTAAATGCTCTCTAAGAACAAATTATAAAAACATTCGCAATTTAAAAGGGTGAGATGAGGAAGAAGCGTTCTAAAAACATTCTAAATTACAATTTCTATGGAATCTCTGAAACTACAGAACCGATTTCAAAAGTGATGGTGGCAAATGGATGGTGACAGTCCCTGCTCCAACATATGCTAAATTTTTTGTCGGTGCCACTGCCCGCAGAGGGTGCCGGAGCGAAAAACGTTCCAAAATTATGATATTTTCAATAATGAAGGAGTTAGGAACTTGACATTTTGTATGGTCGTTACTTACAAGATTTAAATGCTCTATAAGAACAAAATCTAAAAAAATTCGAAATTTAAAAGGCTGAAATAAGCAAAAAATTTTCTAAAAACATTCTAAATTACAATTTGTATGGAATGTCTGGAACTACTAAAGCGATTTTAAAAGTGATGGTGGCAAATGGATGGTGACAATCCCTGCTCCAACATAGGCTATATTTTATGTCGGTGCCACTACCCCGAGGGGGGTGCAGAAGCGAAAAACGTTCTAAAATTGCGATTTTTGCGATGCTGAAGGAGCTAGAAACTTCAAGTTCGGAATGATTGTTATTTATAAGATCTAAATGCGCTCTAAGAACAATTTCTAAAGAAAAATGATCTAATGATTCTGCGATTTTTCAACAATTGAATTTCTAAAATTACCAAATTTCACAATAGAGTACCATAGCGAAACCTTCACGCGTAAAAAGATAATGATAAGGGCGACGTGTCCTGACGTGTATATTGACTATAGCACGAGTCACAAATTATAGTATCCTTATTATTCTGTTAAAATATAAAAGTGAATTATGAAATGTCAATATTTTGTTTGATTAAAGGTTCGTTAAGAGAAATTGACCAGCGTAGCGGGCGTAGCTTGCTAGTAGATTAATATTACGTTTACTGAGTCTGCACATTTCTTTGAAATTTTGATGGCTTGAATGTCTGTATTCAAGCCTTCAAAATTTTAGGGAAAATGTTCCCTAAATATGTCTCTAAGTACGTAAGGAATACGTTAATTGTAAAACTTTTGATAGCTTGTATGTCTGCATGTTAATTGCAAAATATTACACACACACACACACATATATATATATATATATATACTGTAAAAAAAATCACAGTATTTTTACAGCAAAAAATGCTGGCAATATGGGTGCCAGCATATTTTGCTGTGAATTTACAGCAGTTTTGTTTTTCATTGATAAACAGCACTTTTGTAAATTCACAGCATTTTTGCGGTTAATTTTACAGCAGATTTGATAGTTTTACAGCAGTTTTTGCTGTTAATTTTAACGCAATTTTAACAGCATAACTGTAAAACTTTTAGCATTTGTTATTGATATTTTTATTTCTCCCCCCCCCCCTCCTCTCCGTGTATTGTCTTTTTTTTTTCTTTTCTTATTTTAACCTGAGACATATTTGAAAGACTTTGGGCACTAAGTATTACCTTTTTGTTTACTTACATCATTGTTTTAATATCATTATTACATAATAGATTCTGTTAAACATATATAAGATACAAATTTCGGTTTTTGGTCAAGTATATCACCCACAAAAATTTTAGTTATTTGCCTATAGAGTTAAATGTTTTTTCAATAAATCATAACAAAGGATGATTTTATCTAGCTTTTAATTAATTATTCAGTATTTCTTTACAGAACTTTGTTTATCCGTTTGTTTGTATTTAAAAATACCTACTAATTTAAATCATATATATATATTTTTTTCTCCAACAAATTTAGGGTTATTTTTTGTATCTATTTAAATATTTTTGTTTATTCAATGTAGCCATTATTTCCCCCACCCCTCCACACGGATATACAAAACTTTCTGATATTTAAACTATCATACATATATAATTAATAACAAGACCTTATTGTACGGAACTTGCTGATATGGAAACTTTATATTGATAAAAAATTTATTTTATGCTAAGATAATTTTATAAGTCTACATTTAATTCCATAAATATCAGGTCCGATTAAAAAATGAACACGGGGAGAGGGGAAAAAAAAAACACTTATGAGTTTAAGAAACGTAGTATAAAATAATAATAAAAAAATTTGTTCACATAAAAACTATAAAATTAAGCGTAAAAATAAATAGATAATGGACAAAAACAATAAACGAGTTCCTGCAAAATAATTCTGCGACAGTAAACAAACTCAAGAAATATTGTAGGAATGGATAAGATAGTGCATCCAGATTACTCATAATAAATGATTTGAAAATTGAAAATAAATCACTCACCGAAATATCGGCTAAATATATTAAATAAATAAAAATATTTAAATTACCGTCGAAAATGAACCGGAAACTGTTGGCTCGTAAAATATTTATAGGATTTAGAAAGTATATTCGAATGCCAACGTATGAACTGGAGTTTTAAAAAATATATAATAGCGTAATAAGGCATAGCTAAAAACAGGGATCTTCTTTAAAAAAAAATCTGCTTGCATAAAAATTGCCTGCGATACTTAGACGCAAATTATACGTAATAATAACAAAGTCCTGGGAGAAAATACGGAAGAAAAATAAAAAATCACATAACCAAGCAAAATCATCTATTTTTACGATTTAAAACAAAATATTTATTCTAAACGAATGACTTGAAAGCTAACTGTCGTGATATACACGTGGTTTAAAAACAAAATTTATATCTGATAATTATATATAACAGAAATGATATGATATTAAAACAATAATATAAGAAAACAAAGATAAAACTTACTTTTATTCTTTAAAATGTGTTCTCAATAATCCAATAACTGGTGTAATTAATAATTATTACACCTTTATACGCTCGCATGTAATGGCGGCTATTTCTCTCATAGCGTTAGCATCAAAGCGTCATACTGCAACTGCACCTGCCCCACTGTCCTTCCCTGCGTCCCTGCCTGTGTTTTTTCTTTCCCCCCTCATTTGAGA
Source organism: Maratus michaelseni (assembly GCA_963931845.1). Classification (NCBI taxonomy): domain Eukaryota; kingdom Metazoa; phylum Arthropoda; class Arachnida; order Araneae; family Salticidae; genus Maratus; species Maratus michaelseni. The sequence goes on along the minus strand of OZ007590.1, from coordinate 387,742,421 downwards.
GATATGGCCAACAGATGTCGCTTTCTATACTGCTGTTATCACTGTAAATTAACAAAAGTGCTGTGTTTGAATTCTAGATGAAATATTAACTGCATTTTTTGCAGTTTTTTCTTCCGTTTTTTTTTTTTACAGTGTATATGTTGTAACTTTAAAAATAAATAAAAAACTTCGGAGCATAGAAAACAGGCACTTCATAGGTTAGCAGCTCTAATCAGCCTGTCTCTACTTTTACATACCCATCATACGTAGTATAGGGTAAGTGTTGTTATCGTTTAGAAAATCGAAAAAAAATACGGATTTACACGTTTCAGACACTGAAGATTCCAAAAAACATATTTTTAGAAAAAAAAATTTGCGTCCGTCTGTTTGTGTGTGTGTGTCTGTTAACGCTCTATCTCCCGAACAAATTGAGATAGAGACTTGAAATTTGGTATGTACTTAGTATGTAATAATAGGAAGAAGCTTATTGAATTTCAGTAACCTCGATTATCCGGAACTATTTTTTTCGGACTCTCGAAATACTCGTTTTGATAAAAGGTATATAAAAATTTTCGAAATAGTTTATTTTAAGGAGTGATTATAAAAGACAATAAAAAAACATAAATTTTGCATAAAGAATGAAGTCGATCGGATAATGAGTTGCCGAGATATTTGTAATCATATTTCCCACACTCTTCGATTGTTCGTGACACTGTATTTCATTCAAATTTCAATTCAAAGATATATTTCAATTGGAAATGAGACGCTTCATCCGACGCAGTAAACCATTAGTTAATATGATTATCAAATTTTGGAGTTATAAGGATGTTTCTTTTACGCAATTTAGTAATAGAGCATTCAACATTTACGACGTCATCAAGCCACGATTTTATTCGAATTGCAAAATATTTCATAAATAGTTTACACCTGTTTTATTATCATATTTTATATTATACATATCCATGATGGGTAAGTATTATGGAGGCCCCCAACGACTAGTTTTCTATACAAATCAAATCGTCTGAAACCAAAATTAAATGACAACCTATTCGTTCTTGAGGTATAACTAGCTATCGCGGTAATCGTAAAAAACAGAGCATAGTAACGACACCTGTTGAGTGGTATACATCCAAACCTAATAAAGATGTATTTATGTCAATATCTTACAGAATATCGTTTGATGAAATTCCGTGCATTAATTCTTAAGATATAGCTGTCGCGGAAATCGTGAAAAATAATAGCAATGCGACGTATACCACGATTTACACCAAAATCTAATCAGAACCAATTTTTGTCATGGTTTAACAGAATATGAAGTTCGGTTAAATTCCAGGCATTACTTCTTGAGATGTAGCTATCACGGCAATAGGGAAAAATGCAGTATAACAGCGCCACCTTTTGGGCGATTTACACCAAACTCTAATCGGCACCAATTTTTGTAATGGTTTAACAGAATATGAAGTTTTATTAAATTCCGGGCATTGTATCTTGTGATAGAGTGCCTACAAAATTTGCGTCACGTACAGTCAGACAGACACACAGACTCACGGGCAGACATTTTCTAATAACAATCACATTGTGCTCAGAACTTTCTAAAACGTATAAATCCGTCAAAGGCAGGGAGTCGATATTTTTCAGGAATCCAATGCTTTCTTCTTGTGTAGATAGAGGAAAGTAAACAAAAAAAAGTGAAAACAAAAATTTAGATTCTTGTAAACTGCTGTTTTAACTTGATATACTAAATAATATTTAATTGATAATTTTTACTGTGCAAATAATATAAATTGAAATACTTTGCCTGAATTACTTAATCGTTTGCCCATATTATCTGGCTACATAAGATTTTATTTCATAAACTACATCGTGATTGAAATAAAATTGTTCATTTGTTTACAAAAATAATAGTAAGCGTTGATCTTTTTAATTCATAAATTTTTAAACAATTGTGAATACTAAGACAAAAAACTATGTCATTGTGAATGTTTAATTTTCGGAACACAAAATTAAAAGCTAATGCGCAAATATATAAAAAAATTTCGAGAAGAAAAATAATTTTTTTTTAAACACTCTTAATCAGTGGCGGCAATTAAATAAATTGCTAAAATAAAATCGGCCAGTACGACTTAATGTTCAGGTTGAAACTCATTTGAGTTTTCAAAAGTTATATGAAAACAATGCAACTAAATGAAATAACAAGTACTTAGCAAAAGTGTAACATTTTACTTTCTATGAAGGAAAATAATACAATCAAACAAATAAACAAACAAAAGTTAACTAACTGAATATAGGAGACCAAGGGACATTTCGGATAAATAGCAATCAAGAAAGAGAAAGCGAAATATTCGGAACTTTCGCACACTGAAGGATGTGCGAATGGAAATATATGAGCGGCGACTTTGCCTCGCACTCCCCTTGCTGCTATCGTCCGCATAAGCTAGTTTCGAATAGAATTTCTTCAACCGCACGTGCGACCCTGGAAAGAGCGGGCGCTCGGTATTGATAATTTTGGAAATTTACATGATTACAGTAACGTTTTACCATGCGTGTATTTAAACGCATACTAGAGCATTACCTATTTATAGACATTAAAACAATTTTCCCCACATAGCACTTACATAAATGTCATTTTTTTTAAAAAATATACTTAACTTTCTTCCAGGTAGGATGTATTTTAAAACCATGGTATGTGTCGTAAAAAATATTTTCACCCTACCTTCTTGTGCATCTTCTGTTTACTAACATTTCTTCATCGCCTCTTGATTTTATTCGATCTTTCGCGGTCTTTCTCAGATTTAAAAGATGGCGCCATCTGTTGTTGATTGTAGCGTGCAATACATCATTGTAGATCTCTGATTTTCCTGTACTAATCTCAATAACTTTACGCAATAGTGCGAATTTAATTTGTTTATTATTTGCCAGTTTTTGTATTTCTTTAAAATTTATCTGCATGAGGGATTTATTGCTTAGTCGGGCTATTGCTGTAGTCTCTTTATTTAATCTTATATTTCTTTCGAGTTCTTTAACTCTTTCCTCTATTTTCCGTTTAGTCATACCTACATGCACCTTGTTTTCCTTCATTGTCATTGAATTTAATTTTATGTATTCTTGTGGTGGTTATATATATGTGTGGAAAATTGTTTTAATGTGTGTAAATAGGTAATATGAAGTAAAAACTATACACATACTAGCAATCGACAGAAATCTGGAAATGTGATTAATATGATTTTATTTATTTTGTTAATTTTTTTCTTCGCTTTTCTTTGGGAGTTCATGTGCTCCAATACAGGAGCCGGCATTGCACTTAATGTATTTTTGTGTATGTGTGTGTGTTTTTATTATTTTTTTTAAAATTTCAGCCACAGCCCTCCGTGTCCAATACTGGCCTCGACAACCGCTTGGACCGCAAAGCCCGTAAGCTGCTGACAGAGAGCCAGAGGTTAAGCTTTGCCTATTACTGCAACGAGTATGAGACGGGCATCATGCGCGTCGACGCCTTTGTCTCAGTGCTACTGGAGCAGCTAGACACCCCAGAGAAGGTCAGCTTTCGTTTCAGATTGTACTATACATAAAACTAGTGTAAATACCCGTCCTAGGACGGGTTAGTTAAAATTTCCTGATTCTTTTGTTAAAAGAACTTACCAGACTTTTTGATCTAAAATTTACTAATGATTTTAATTTTTAGCCCCAACCCCTATTAAACTAGGATTTGAAATTTGAAAACATTTTAAAGACTTCTATTAATAATTTTATCAGGATTATTTTCATAACATCCTGTATTACAAATAAAAACTTTAATACTCATTTGTAATAATAGATGACGACACCAGACATCTGCTATCTAGAATTTTGTTCAAGGCCGTATTAACGATAAAAATTTTGCTATCTTTACAAACGATTTCGAAAATGGTTTGTCTATTACGCAAATCATTGAAATTTTGTTAGTTTTGAATGTATTATAGAAAAATATGCTGAACAGGGGTGACTTGAGATAGAAGAGATTCGTATTTAGGCTGGTATTTTTTCTCGTATGCATTTCAAATCGAAACTAAGACTAACATGTCTTCATCTTATCGCCGACTGGTAAGATGGATGGGTGCGCACCGGAATCGTTACACTGCGTTTTATTAGATTTAGATTTTATTTGCAGAAAAAGGAAGCGATTCGTGATATTTTAAACCATTATGCTTCGATGTTATTTTAAAGTACCATTAAAAAAGAAATTTATCATAAAATTCATTTAAAACATCGATTGGCGTTGTGATTTGCTATTTATGGAACATGAATCACTTTTTTATTTTTATTATTTAACTATAACCTTGAAAACATTTAAATTTGCTATTTTTTGAATCAAAGATATGTTTTACTGACTTTTACTACTGACGCTGAGATGGATTTTACCATTTGACAGTTACCAGATGATGAGAAAGCTGAGGTAAAATTGTTTCAGGAATTTGGAATTCTGTATAAAAAAAAAGGGTTTTGTTCAAAATACCATGAAATGAAATTATGGGTGAGTTCTGAATTTCATCCGCAGTGCAGATGTAGCTTGTGATCATGCCGAGAAAGCATAGGAATACGAAGGAGAACATGGTTTGAAGCTTCGCGGTTGTCTTTTCTTAATGCTTTGATATTTATATATTTATGGTGCCAAGAGTTGCCATCGATTGAGTTTTGTGAGCTGCAACTTGAAATGAACCGCAACGCGACAGTGGACTGGAATAGCTATTTGAGAGAAGTTTGCGCCAATGCTTTGTGTTCACGACCAAATGGAAAATTCTGTGGGCGTAATAAAATTATAGAAGTAGATGAATGTCTATTTACCAGAAGAAAAAGGTAGGACGTGTTCTTTCTCCTCAGTGGGTATTATGTGGTTTATATCGTGAAACACAGGGATGTTTCCTTACTCCTATTCCGGATCATACAGTTAAACTTTAATGGCGGCAATAGAACACAATGTAGTTGATCATACAGTTAAACTTTAACGACGGCAATAGAAAACCATCTAGTTTATTGAAGTATCGTCCACACAGATTGCTCGAGGGGATATAAAGCAGATGAACTGCGAGATGCTGGATATGATCATTTCACAGTAAATCACAAATATAACTTTGTTGACCCTAACACTGGATGTCATAACCAAAATGATGGGGGATTGTTCATCATCATTTACACTCGTATCTCATAGATTTCATATGGCAACATCTTCATTCAAAAAATGAAATGTTTACAGCGGTGCTAAAACACATTTGTAATTTCATGCCAGCAGTTTAATCAGAGCCAGAGTTTTTATTTTATTACTTTATTGTTTAACAATTATTTGTTTTCTTACTTTAAGTACATGTTTGTGCTGATTTTATAAAATAGTGCGTAAAAGTCTAATTTTCAAACGTTATATTCTTTAAATGCTCACTTTTGTTTCAACTTTTTTTTCCAAATATTTTGATTCACGTGAATTTTATTTGGTGTTAACTATTGCGCTTGGTAACAATGGTGTTTGTATAATGGTAAAGTACCTAAAAAAAATTACAATCAATAAATAACAAATCCAATGTTTCGCACTGTCTGCAGCAGAAAACCTTTGCTCGGTCAGGGTTGAAATAAATGGCGCATTAGCATACATTTTGGAATGGTGTTGGTATAACGAAAAAGTACCAAAATGAAAGCTACAGCACAAGCTGTACAGGAACGACTTAATAAAGACCACAATGAAAATTTTTTACCACATATTTTACGTAAATTAGATGAAATTATGAGACACAATCCTTACAAGTATTTAAAATGTTTAGTGAGTTTGAACGTGAATAGCAAAAACATGTTAGACGATACAATCTTGCAATATACATCTTTCCTTATTGTCGATGAATATTATATATTTATTAGTTATTTCAAATTTAAAGTGAAAACCATGTTTTCTGCCCACCGTCCAAGGACGGGTATTTACACTTAAAATTTTTCTAGTGCTTTGCTTTTTTAATAACACTGTTAGCAAACTTCTTTCATTAATAGAGGTCAGAAATGTAACGAGCTGATCAAAAATGGAACCGATAAATTGCTCAGATTAATTACACAATTATTCGAAAAATGCTTAAACGGAGAAGAAACACCAGAGGAATGGAGAACTGGATATTTAACAATTATATATAAGAAAGGAGACCGACAAAAATGTGAAAATTATCGTGGCATTAATGTAACAGCAACATTTAGTGGACTATATGGACGAATCTTAAAAGATTTCATTGAGAAAGAAATTAGAACGTAGGAAAGTGAAGAGCAGCGTGGATTTAGAGCAGAAAGATCATGTATGGAGAGTATATTTTGTCTTAAACAAATGGTTGAAAAAGAAATGGCGGTGAGAAATCAAACTCATCTTCTATTTATTGATCTTACGAAGGCATACGATAACGTTCCAATCGCAAAATTATGGTATGTATTAAAGGAAATGAATATAAATCAAAATATTATTGGTGCAATTCAAGAACTTTACAGACAATCAAAAACAAAGATTAAAATAGGACAAAGGCTGTCAAAAGGTTTTGTAACAGATAAAGGACTCGGACAGGGATGTGTTGTGTCTCCCCAAAACTTTTTAAAATTTATGTTGAAGAAGCATTGAAAATGTGGGGAAAAAATTGCAGACGAATGGGACTTAATGTGAATGGAACATCAATTTTCACTCTGGAATTTGCAGATGACCAAGTTATAATTGCAAAAAGTAAAAATGATTTAGAGAAAATAACGATAAAAATTAAGGAAGATTATGAGTAATGGGGACGTTACATGAACGTTAATAAGACTAATCTAGTGCTCCCTATTAAACGTTTATACGAGTATACGTATAATACGTATTATACGGGGTGCAGATTTTGGATACGTATGATACGACCACAGCGGTATGGTAAAGATACCATATATATCTTTTTCAAAAATTAAGAAATCTATATTTTAAGTATTTTATTAAATATACTTTCCCCTTTCTGCATTATCGTAACTTATATACATTCCCGGCTGTTAAAACGCGCACCTTTTTATCATTCTCTTTCAACGATAACTTTTAGTCAAAATCATACATATTGTTTGTAAATTATCATTAACGTACTTTATTCGGTCTTCCACACATCAATGTAAATGAAATTATCCAAGGCATAAAATGTTTCCTTTCTCATGGTCAGTTTTGACTTCATACTGAATCCAGATGTTAATTCCGTCTGAGTGACGCCTTATAACATATTTCTGAAATATCTTTCCTGCATTTTCTCAAAACAACTAACCACTAAAATTCTATTTCACTCTCTTTTTTTGCCAAAGTGCAATCTTCGCCAATAAAGATTTCCCTACCAATGACGTCAATTATGAAGTTGATATGATGTATATGTAACGGTTACAATTCCCACGCAAAATACAATACTCTTGGCTCTAAAAATGTAAATGGTTTGGCATACTTTCCAACGCACGCTGTCATTATCAAAAATACACTTTCCTCTCTGATCTCCGCGATGTAACATCTCTAAAAATATTCTGGCCCCTTGGCCACCCTTATGGTACCCTCCTAAAGCACTTTCCCACTTTTTAAAATTCGGATATGCAGCCTAAGTTCTCGATATTCTTACTTCGCTCCTCTGTCAAAAATTTGGATTGTCACCCCATCATACAAGATGTGATTCCTTATACCCGTGGATTATTAACTGTGGAATAACTTCATGAATATGTCTTCTTTTCATCGTTTTAAAATAAAGAAAAGATGTTTGTCAAATTCTTCTTGATTCTTCCTCGTCGAAACAAAACTTTTCCAGTTCTCAACAGGATGTCGTCAACTTGAGTTATCGCGGAACAACATATGAATTCACTATACGTCTCTCGGGACCTAAATGCTTATGTCCCACCGAAAACAATTTTCCTATATTTCTGATGCCTACAAATTCTTCGACCATTCCCATACTCCGAACCATTCTTGATTCTACTCCGAACTAAGTTTTTCTATTTTCTTTTCGATATAAGATTGGTGCCTAATTTTGATGAACTGGATTTTTCACAAAACAATTTCCATAGGGTGTGCGCCAAGGAACTCTATATCAACTACTCAATGTGTGGATTTTTTTTATTTTTCTGCTGTCGTGACTCCTCTTGTGTCTACATCTTCGAAATGTGCCTGAATTTGTCTACATCTTCGAAATGTTCCTGAATTTGTCTACATCTTCGAAATGTGCCTGAATTTTTCTACATCTTCGATATGTGCCTAGATTTGTCCTGCGGTTCATGTTAGTTAAATATGCCTTTTCCGTGCCACGTAAGTGATAAACTGTTTCAACCTAGGATCTTTTGTGCAGTTTTTTTTAACCTGTGCCTGTGATAAATACGCCTTCAAAAAAAATTGCCTTCAAAAATTTTTTTACTTTCAAAAAAAAAAAAAAAAAAAAGAAAGAAAGAAAGAAAGAAATTCCAGCTGGATATATAATTAAAAATTTTCTCGCAGTCTTTTTGGTGCAACTTATATTTTTCCAATGTGTTAAGATTATAACTTCATTCAACCGATTCTACATATGCTTTCATTATTTCAAAAAGATTATCTTTCTTCGTCGATTAAATTTCTCCAGTTTACATGTATGAAATATGCCGCTAATTTCAGTGAATTTCAACTCATGATTATGCACTGTGTGGTTTCATCGTATAAACACGAGAAACTTTGATTGTGTTTCGGCATAAGAAAAAAAACACCAAGAAACTCAATGTGCTCCTCGAATTGACTTCCTAATCATGCGTTGCGGTTCTTATAATCAGAAAACTCTTTCTAACTTAGTTTCGATAAAAATTCAAGGTTATTGAATGCCTATCCATCGGTTTTAACGAAAACTTTTTTTTTATTGCCTTGTAACAATCAATTATGAAAAAATAACTGTGCTTGCAATGTTGTTGATCTCCGGTTAAAATTTATTCATTCCTCCAAACTTCAATTCTATTGTCTTAAAGGAATACTTATTCATAGGGATACAAATCGCAAAATTTATTTTCAACTGTGTTAACTTAAAACGAAAAAATAGATATATTATTTTCGGTGTTTTTTTTCTATAGCTAGGTGTTTTTTTGAAATTTGTTATACAATGGATATTTACTTGTGTTACAGGTAAGAGTTTTATTCTTAATGTGTTGATATATATATATATATATAAAAGAAAACGAAAAAGCAGAAAATTCTTATTTTTATTAAAATTTTAAATTTTATGAAATCAGCTTTCTATGGTAATTTCAAATGATATGTTCATATTTAAGATGGATAAGTTTTGACAGTGCAAGAACTGTATTTTTTTTTAATAAAAAAAAAAGCCACTGCAAGAACTTTTAAATATTTAATAATGTGTATATTTTAAATCGTTCCAGAGGTAGTTTTTTATATTTGTGGCGTACAGGTAAGAAGCAGATTGTTTTCTAACTGTCAGAGATCTTTCAAAGTTAAAATGGTACTGAATTTCATTTTATATCTGAAATTTTGCATGACTGATAAATTTTATTCAAAATTTTGCTTTGTATTATTATTTTGTTGTATTTTTATGCATTGAAGCCACTGCTTATCATTTTAGAGATCTCTAAGGTTTTAAATATTTTAGTCTTTAAAAAAAAAAAAAAATAATAAATTATCAGTTTTTATGTGTTTTAAATTTTGATATATTTCTATTCACATTTTGGGTTGCATTCAGTTTTTAACTCTAAGTTAATAATATATTATGGTAAATACTCTAAATATGATCTCATGATATGATATTTTAATTTATACTTTAAGTGTGCACTGCTTTGAGTAATCTCTTTGCTCGTTTGTGTATCTGGTCTTGTGTATTTTACCGGTGTATCTATACCCTTCTTGCCATTTTTATCATATTGGTGAGAAAATATGACACTTTAAATTTTTGCAATTCATGCACTTCCTTCACCTCTTTTAAAATTTTGTGTATATCTTTTCCATATTCATGCCTATTAAAAAAAAAAAAATTCGTAAAATAAATCTAGGACCAGAGTGCAGAAAATGGCATCCACTCAGGCATCACCAGTATCTGAAACTACTGTTTCTATTTCCGAACAAAATCAAATATTTAGTGATATTTCATGGTCTTATGTATTCAGGGATTTGTTAAAAGGTGCTCCAGAGTTTGTTAACTCCCAATTAAATGAGCTGCATGATCACATAAAATTGCAGGACAATTCTGCTCTCTCTGCAAAATTATGCAAATTTCAGGTTATTCTGGAACGCCAATTTGACAGCCTTTTGCAGTTTTATGATATTCTTGTCATGAAGCAACTTGATAAATTGGTACAAGACAAGAAAAATTTAATTTCGTTTAATAAAAAATTATTAGAACGACTTCATGCCCAAAAGGTAGAAAATATACATGAAGTATTTGATGATGTTAAAAATGTAAACGATACTTCCCATAACACTTATATGTTACCCCGAAATGTGCATAATATTTTTACACAGACGGATATTTCACAAATTACAGATGATGAGAACACATTCGATGAATTAGCACATAAAAAAATTGATATGCAGCAATCAAATACTTCTAGCAATCGTGAGCTTTCAGAAAGCATTCATATTTGTTCACCTACTAAAATGCATCATAAACCGGTTCGCATCATTGTTTGTAAATTACCTTTAAAATTTAATATACCAGACATTTTATTTGGAATTTCTGATATTCTTCAAAAACCAGTGTCCTCTATACAATTTATAAGGAAATGTAAACTTAGGGATACAGATGAGTACAACTGGATATTTGATATGTCGTTTCCTATTGCAAAAATATTACTGGAGCTTAAACAAATATCTATTGAAGACAAAAAATATCCTGTAATCAGATTTATCCCTGTAATCGGTGCACAAACCCTCCTAAATGCATTAATTGCATATCAAATAATGAAAATAACAATACTAATTTTAACATTTCCCACACCGTATCTTCGCCAGGGTGTCCATCAATAAAGAAATATATTGATGAAGAAAGAAATACCACTCTCTGTTAAGTCTAGTTTATATTATTATTCGAAACTATAATATTAATGATAAGATGTTATATTATGATACTCTTTGCATATCTATTTCTTTTATTATATACTGTCACAAATATTTTACTCCTTTTCTTACTTCGATTCAATTTTCAGTATTTTTTGATACACTTCCCTACTATATGGGTAATATTTTTACAGACAGCTGCTCTTATGAATATTTTTCTTTCTATTTCATATGTTAATGTTTTTATTGTTTACACACCTGTGTGTATAGATGGTTCATCTCTTTTCGTTTGGCTGTTTAGCGTACGGAAACGGTAGAGCGATTAGAGGTATATTTGTATGTCGAGATTTTTTTTTGGTGCGGGTCGTCAGAAATTTTTCGCATATTGAATAAGTGTAACTGATCCGTACACACAGCTTAATTTTACCTTTTATCTTCGTTGTATTTTCGACATTTCAGGAGTAGACAATTCTTCTTCTTTGCATCACTGTTCTTTTAAAATAAAAATAATAGATAAATAAATCAAAATATATTGGTATTAAAAATTAAGGCAAAATAAATTCGGCGTCACATCTTTTCCTTTGGCACATTCTTGCAGAAATTCACATCACTCAACTTTTATTTAATTTCCTTTGGTAGAAATATGTAATGACATTTTTTTAAATTAAAATTTTAAAATTTAATTCTTTTGGTTCTGTTTATCTCTATAATCAGAAATTTGTTCATTCTTCTAAACTTCGATTGCGATTAAAAAAAAAAAAAAAAAAAAAAAAAAAAAAAAAAAAATCTCTGTGGTTCTGATTCCTTTTGTTTTCAGAAATATAACTTATTGAGGGCTGATACTTTTGTTATCAGATTTTTTTTTGTGTGACTGGTTCCCCTTTGTAACCAAAATTTTCTTTGTTTACAATTTTCTCACTTAGTTTTCTCTTTTGTAATCCAAAACTTTTCTTTTTTCCTTTATTCATTTACTACACTTCTATACTTAAGATTCGTATTCACTGATAGGTATGGTCGAGCATTCACACATACCGTTATCTTTTTCCCACTTCACATGTTAGTGTATACATTAATTTTCTATTGCTCTTTATATATACTTATACACTATGTCATCGTTTTTTTTTTATTTTCAAAGTTACATCACTTTACATGCCACCTTCACTTTATCAATTAGAAAGAATTTTTGAACTTTATTTCAGTGGATAATTCCCATAATCGTTCTTAAAATTTGGAATTATGTTAAATTTTTTAATTCTATGATATGCCTTCTTACTTCGATAACGTACATGTTGCTTTTTCTAAATATTGTTCAGGTGTAAACATCTCTCTCTCATCGAACATACCTAATGTTAACACCTTTACTTCACACTATATAGATTATAGTGATATTTTAGGCATTTTTTCTTTTTCTTTTTCTCAGTTGTAAAAGCAGATCCTTCATTTAAAAAAAATTCTTCACGATTCTTCTACATTTATTCATTGTATTGTTTCTTTTAAATATTTCAGAAATTCTTTTGAGATGCCTTAAAAAGTTGTTATATAAAGACATTTATTAATGAAAGTTAGATATAAATTTTTAAAATGATTACAACTATTATGGGTTATTTCAAAATTATTTATTCAATTGCTATTTTAATATTCGGTAAAGATAATCCCTTTTATGTACTATAATAATTTAATAGTTTTCCCAGTTATATAAAATAATAAAAATAAAATAAAATAAAGATTATTTATGCAATTATTAAATTACAAAGTGGTTTTGTAAACTGTTTATGCACATTTCCCGATTAATACACAAAATTTTTTAAATTTTTCATGTGGTATATGTGTTTTTGTAACCTCTATTGCGTCATTTTTATATTGTATAATTGTAACTATATTTTTTTTCAATATTGAAATATTATTTGTGTTTATATTTCCTATGGCCAGAAGTTAAAGTGAAAAGTTTAATTGTGCACATTCTAATCTTCGAAATGAAATATGAGACAAAATGTGACTATTTATGAAAGTGCACGAATAAGATTAAAATATCATTAGGCATGCCATTTAAAAAAAATGATATATTATTTATGCAGCCAAAAACAACTATATTCATGTTGATAATGGAACTTTTGAAAGACTACTGAAATACATGCTGCTGCAATTTGAAAATTTTATGGCCATTTATTATACTAGTATGAAGATTTTTGGTAGTACTACATTTTTTTTATTTACATATTGTATGCATACATATTTTATTATTTTTATATATTGATATTGTGTATTATATTTTCAGGGTGACATTCTAAATTTTTCAAAATTTTGTGAAGGGGTGATATATATATGGTAAAGATACCATATATGTAGATATTTGTTATGGCCGGTTGTCTAAATGGGTATTAATAAGTCCAAGGCAGATTTTTGTTGAAATCTTACACTGTTTAATTTTCTGGATTATATCAAATATTTACAAATATGTACAAGTTAATATAATTAGAACAATCATGACAACTCGTAAGCTCGTAAAGGCCGTTTGCAGATACCATTTCTCAGCTCAGCTCGTAAAGGCTGGCCGTCGCCGGAGATTTAAGAGCATCTCCCGAGTTCGTCTTACTCAGTCTGCATCTCGACTCATTCTGTCTACTTCGTTCTCACGCTGTAAAAAAAATACTGCACTCATCAAAATTTATATTGTTCGCGAGGCATCATTCAACTTCACAAGCCCCAATAAAGTATTTGCTTGTGTTTGCAGTTTAAAGTTCAGATGAGAACTCCTGCGACCACAACTCGGCCGTCCTGACTGTGCTGTGTCCTCACAGTCATTATCTACTAATTTCACTAGGTATAGAACCAGTCGACTAAAATCTAAAATTATCAAATATACACAAAAAATATATATACAAACAAAACAATAAACAATAGTAAATATTGAAACATACAGAGTTTCCTAAAATATAAAAAATGAAAATAACACAACAAAACTTGTTATAACGTTGAAAATTGCTTAAAGTTCAGAGTTCACTCATAATGTTCAATAAAAGTAAAAAGAATATTGTTTCAAAATATCAATCTGTCCAATTTGTCCATCGTTTCATAAAGTCGGCAGCACTCGATGTAATGTTTGGACCATCATGGTAGCCAATTTTCTTTACGTTGTATCGATCCTTTCCTTTCACTTTGGTGATTTCATAGGGACCGAGAAATTTAGGTCTCAACTTCATGCCTGTACCAAATTGTGTTTTTTGTATAGCTACTAAATCACCGAGTTTATAAGTGTATGCCGTTTTTCTTTTTTTATTAAAGGTTTTGCGATTCTCTTGCTGTATTTTTAAAATGTTCTCTTTTGCAATTTCCCTATTGAAATTTCTCTCTGACATAATCGAATTTACATGTTCTTCGTCTAACAACTCTTTTATTTGCAAATCGTTTTTATGTCGCAATCTCACTCCGGTTAGAAGCTCAAATGGTGAAAATTTTGTGCTTCTAGATATAGTGCTGTTTATAATTCGCTGTACCGATGCTACATATTTGTACCATTTAGTGGGGTCATCTATGCTAAGTTTCGCTAATATTGGTATCAGGATTCTATGCATCCGTTCTATCTGGCCATTTCCTCTTGGAACACCTGTCGTTATTGGGACATGTTGTATTTTTTGTTCGTTACAATATGCTTCAAAATCGTCAGATGTAAACGCGGGCCCTTTATCGGTTATTATTCGGGACGGGTTTCCGAAAATGTTGTGTTGTAATTTTAACTTATCTATAACTTCTACGGCAGCAGTAGTTTTAACTGGGTATAACCAGACAAATTTTGTGAAAGCATCTACGACGGTAAAAATATGATTATAATTTTTGTGAGTGGATGGCATTGGTCCAATATGATCAATGTGATAGGTTTCAAGGGGGATATTTTGTTTTGGAATCGGGTTCAATAAACCTTCTCCTTTTCCTTGCTTTTTATTACATAAAATGCACTCTACGCAATTCGCAATGACGTTTTCTATTTGTTTTCTTAACTGGGGTATAAAATAGTTTTCTTTTAGAATTGTTTCGGTTTTTGCTACCGCATAATGACCTCTATTATGAACATTTCGTATTATTTCTTTTTGCATATTTAAGGGAATCATTAACAGTTCCCTGTCGTTTTCATATTTATACAGTATGTCGTTTCGATTAAAATATTCCGAGCTTTCACTTTTTTCTATTAATTTTTTGATGGTTTGAATATGTTCATCTTCTTGTTGCGCTAATTTAATTTTTGCTGTTAATTCGTCATAAGAACGTGTTGCTACCAATACTGTATTTCTGCTTAATGCGTCGACATGCTTCATTTGATTTCCCGCTCGATGTACTATTTCATAATCAAATTCTTGTAAGAATAGCGCCCATCTTGCTACTTTTGGCGTAATGTCTTTTTTGTCCATAGTCTTTTGAAACGCGGAACAATCTGTCACAATTTTAAATTTCGTGCCTAATAAGTAGTTTCGAAATTTTTTGACCGATTCTATTACCGCAAGGGTCTCTAATTCGTAACTCGAAAATTTTGCTTGAGTAGGTGTAGTTTTACGGCTCATGTAATGAATAGGATGAAAGTTTTTGTTCTCATCTTCTTGTAGTAGGACACTACCAAAACCTATGGCGCTTGCATCGGTGTGCAATTCTAGTCTAGCGCCTCGTCGGAATACATGCAATACTGGGGGGTTAACTAATTTTTCTTTAAGAGTTTCAAAAGCTTGCTTTTCGGGTATTCCAAATTTAAATTTATTTCCCGCTTTTAATAAATCACTTAAAGGTCTCGCTATAGTTGCATAATGTGGGATGTATTTTCTGAAATAAGAAGTTAGACCCAGAAAACTGTGTAGTTGTTTAAGGGTTCGGGGTTCAGGAAATTTCTTTACTGCCAAAGTTTTGGCTTCCGAGGGTCTAGTAGTTCCGTTTTCGATAATATAGCCTAAAAATTCAATTTTCCGTTTAAGAAATTGACATTTTGCAAAATTAAATTCAAGTCCGTAATCAGATGCAACTTCTAGGACGCGTTTCAGTTTTACCAAGGCTTCTTCCTCAGTTTCCGCAAGTATTATGACATCGTCTAAGTAAATTAATATTACCTTTTCTTTAATTAACTGTTTAAAAACAGCTTGAATATATCTTTGAAACTGTTGTGGTCCAACCGATAATCCGAATGGGAGCTTTAAGTACTCGTACTGCGAGTTATGCGTGACAAATGCTGTATATTTCCTACTCTCCTCTGCTACGTCTATATGAAAAAAACAATTTTTTAAATCCAATGTTGTGAAAACCTTTGCACTTTCAATGTTATCTAAAACATCTTCTATTCTTGGCAAGGGAAAACTATCTCTAATTATTTTTTTATTTAGCAATCTATAGTCTACGCAAAGTCTCCAAGAATTATTTTTCTTTTTCGCTAACACTATAGGAGATGCATAATTAGAGTTACTCTCCGTTATAATTCCCGTTTCCAACCATTCCTGTATTTGTTTGTCCACAAACTCCTGCTCCGGATACGCTAATCTACGCGGTCGTTGCGCAATCGGAATATCATCAGTTAATATTATATTTACTTTTAACTCTGTGTCCTTAACCTTGTTTGGCTTATAATTAGTAATCAATTCCGTTAACTCTTTCTTAATAGCGTTGTTTGTAATATGATTCAGCTCAACTTCCTGAAAATTAATTGAATTGGCTGTTTCAGCTAAATAAATATCTGTGGTTTTCGCTAAGTCTGACTGTGGGATAGAACACGGTTCACTTTCTAATAAACAACTTTTTGCAGTACTTAATTGCATGTTTACTTTTTCACTAAAGTTAAAAGCTGTTTCATTTTGATTAGTTTGTTCCTTTCTCACTAATTCAGCTGTCGAAATCATACTTCCTATCGTGGGATTGTTTTGCTTTTCTGACCGCAACATCGCATGAAATCTGGGTGTGACATAGCTGACGCGTTTGATTTTCGTCATGGCTGTTTCTTGTGGGAAAGCAGTGACGTAATTTATCCTAACTTCTTTTAACTTCCGTTTTCCCATAATTTGCAATCCTTTTTCCGAAATATTGAAATTTAACTGTCTCAAAAAGGTATTCCCTAAAATTATAGAATGATTCAAATTTTTTACGATGTATAAATCTGAGTTTACTGTATAACCATCTATTTCAATGTTTACGGTCGTAAATCCTATGGGTGTTATTTGGTTTCCACCAATACCTGACAAAACCAAATCATTTTTATGTAATTTAGGGCATCCCAGGGCAATATAAATATCGTTATTCCCCATATTTACGTCGCTCCCTGTGTCTATCAAGGCATCTATATTTTTTCCTAAAATCCTCACGTTCTTTATTATTTTATCTGCTGGATTAGAGTTGTTGCTTATGGCGGCATTTGCATTTTTAGGAGAATTGTTTGTACACTGGTCAGACCTGTGGCCAGGAATTTTACACTTCCAGCACACTGGGCCTTCTTTTTTTCGGGGACAATCCCTCCAGCGGTGCGAAAATTCATTGCAATTAAAACAACGGATTTTTGTATTTAAATTCTTTTGGGGGGCATTCGCGTAATTTTTTTCATATGGTACGCGGCTAACATCATTTCGATGGAACGCTCTATTATTTTCAAAACCTTGACGTTTTCGGAATTCCGTATTTGGGGAACTTAATTTCAGCCCTCCGTAAGTTAATTCGGGCAGTTTCAAAATCATCCAATTTATTTGTCAAATCATCTATATTCGTAATTTTGGGTAATTCATCACAAAAGTGTTCCTTCATTTCTAAAGACAATTTTCTCCTGATTTGATCAATAATTAAAATATTTTTTAATTGTTCGTACGTCGATATTTGCAGGCCAGATAACCAATTATCCAAGAAATTTGAGAGTTCAAACGAGAAATCTTTCCACGAATCCGAATTTTGCTTTCTACGCAAGAAGAATTTTTGCCGAAATTGCTCCGGTGTAAGTCTAAAGCGTCTTAAAAGTATTTTTTTTACATAGTCGTAGTCGCTGGACTGTTCCTCACTTTCGCGATTTATTAAATTAACTATACCGAGAGGTAATAATGCGAGAAGATAGGTTACCCATTCATGTTTGTCTATCTCTAACCGCTTTGCCTGGCGTTCGAAAAGGGTTAAGTATATACTGATTTCCTCTTCGTTATTGTACCTATTTAATAATTTTAAAACATCGGAACC
This sequence comes from Maratus michaelseni, assembly GCA_963931845.1. Taxonomy (NCBI): domain Eukaryota; kingdom Metazoa; phylum Arthropoda; class Arachnida; order Araneae; family Salticidae; genus Maratus; species Maratus michaelseni. Next base: position 387,724,264 of record OZ007590.1, on the reverse strand, counting down.
TTTTCCGGCGATTGTAGGTACAGAGTTATGTAATTGGGCTTTTTGTGTATTTTCCAATTGTAATCGTTTTAATTCAAACTCGCGATTCTCAGCTTCTTTTTGCTGTAATAATCTTTCGGCTTCTTCACGCTCACTTACAATTCCCTCTAACAAATTTTTCACTAAATCTTCATCATACCCTTTGGATTTTACAATTAAATCAGTTAATTGTGTTTTATTGGCCGATTCTGGTGGATTTAAACCTAATTCGACTGCCACAGTAACCAGATCGATCTTTTTTGACCTTATTAAATGTGCCATTTTTATCATAAACTAATTAACACATAAAAATAAAGTATATCATTAAATAAATCAATAATATACGTATTTTCACCCGATAAATCAAATATATCAATACATATAATAATACGTAACAGTTATAAAAACACACTTACTTTCATATCTTCACCCGATAAATAAAATATATTTATACATATAATAATATTCAACAATTTTATAAACACTTTCTCTAAGTATTCTAAATCGAATATATATTTTGTTTCCTTTCCCATAAAAATAACAAGATACAAAAAATATATATATATATCTTTGTACTACTTAATTCTATTCTAGAAAAAAAACATTACTCAATCAAACATTATTCATGTGAGGAAGCAAAAAAAATAACACCTTCCTCTATCTATACGAAGAAAAAGAGAGAGAAAAAAAAAAAACTTTTAATCGTTTCACTTTTCACTTTTCCCAGTCTGCAAAAAAAAATATGCACGGCAGACGTTTATATTTTATTTCATTCGAGCGCTCTGACTCTGGGTCGCTTATTTGCTGATAAACGAACAACACATTTTCCTCTTGCGTACACTAAAAGCAGAAGAAAAAAATATCACCAGAAAAAAAGAAAATCGCTTTCCGCCACCGCGAAAACACGACACTTATCTTGCACAGACGGTCAGTGGGTCAAACTTTCTACACCGATACTCGAAACATTTCCCTCTTTCTTTACCGAAAGGACTTTATCTGTTAATCAGTGATTCATCACTGAACTTAACCGACAAACGATCGCACATTTCACAGATACGATGCACATATCACATAATAACCACTCACACACTTGGATGTGTAGTAATACACAGATGAAGAAAAAAAAAATTCGGAAGCACAAAACACTTTTACGTGAAGACACACGTGAACACCTCACAGGAACTTGATGCACAAATCTTTTTGCTTCTTTATTCGAAATTCACGTAGATCCCGATCATTCAGATCACTCACAAATCATGTAGATCCAGTTCGCATAGATTCCGTTGATCCAGGCCGTGCCTCCATTTTGTAGATATTTGTTATGGCCGGTTGTCTAAATGGGTATTAATAAGTCCAAGGCAGATTTTTGTTGAAATCTTACACTGTTTAATTTTCTGGATTATATCAAATATTTACAAATATGTACAAGTTAATATAATTAGAACAATCATGACAACTCGTAAGCTCGTAAAGGCCGTTTGCAGATACCATTTCTCAGCTCAGCTCGTAAAGGCTGGCCGTCGCCGGAGATTTAAGAGCATCTCCCGAGTCCGTCTTACTCAGTCTGCATCTCGACTCATTCTGTCTACTTCGTTCTCACGCTGTAAAAAAAATACTGCACTCATCAAAATTTATATTGTTCGCGAGGCATCATTCAACTTCACAAGCCCCAATAAAGTATTTGCTTGTGTTTGCAGTCTAAAGTTCAGATGAGAACTCCTGCGACCACATATATATCTTTTTCAAAAATTAAGAAATCTATATTTTAAGTATTTTATTAAATATACTTTCCTCTTTCTGCATTATCGTAACTTATATACATTCCCGGCTGTTAAAACGCGCACCTTTTTATCATTCTCTTTCAACGATAACTTTTAGTCAAAATCATACATATTGTTTGTAAATTATCATTAACGTACTTTATTCGGTCTTCCACACATCAATGTAAATGAAATTATCCAAGGCATAAAATGTTTCCTTTCTCATGGTAAGTTTTGACTTCATACTGAATCCAGATGTTAATTCCGTCTGAGTGACGCCTTATAACATATTTCTGAAATATCTTTCCTGCATTTTCTCAAAACAACTAACCACTAAAATTCTATTTCACTCTCTTTTTTTGCCAAAGTGCAATCTTCGCCAATAAAGATTTCCCTACCAATGACGTCAATTATGAAGTTGATATGATGTATATGTAACGGTTACAATTCCCACGCAAAATACAATACTCTTGGCTCTAAAAATGTAAATGGTTTGGCATACTTTCCAACGCACGCTGTCATTATCAAAAATACACTTTCCTCTCTGATCTCCGCGATGTAACATCTCTAAAAATATTCTGGCCCCTTGGCCACCCTTATGGTACCCTCCTAAAGCACTTTCCCACTTTTTAAAATTCGGATATGCAGCCTAAGTTCTCGATATTCTTACTTCGCTCCTCTGTCAAAAATTTGGATTGTCACCCCATCATACAAGATGTGATTCCTTATACCCGTGGATTATTAACTGTGGAATAACTTCATGAATATGTCTTCTTTTCATCGTTTTAAAATAAAGAAAAGATGTTTGTCAAATTCTTCTTGATTCTTCCTCGTCGAAACAAAACTTTTCCAGTTCTCAACAGGATGTCGTCAACTTGAGTTATCGCGGAACAACATATGAATTCACTATACGTCTCTCGGGACCTAAATGCTTATGTCCCACCGAAAACAATTTTCCTATATTTCTGATGCCTACAAATTCTTCGACCATTCCCATACTCCGAACCATTCTTGATTCTACTCCGAACTAAGTTTCTTTATTTTCTTTTCGATAAGCGGTTATACGTATTATACGAAACAGCATATACGGTACATCGTACATACGGATCTTACAACAGCGATTAAACGTAAAAGCGTTTAAACGGTTTTCGTTCATTGTTTAAAAAATTACGCTGTGTCCTTGCACTGTGCAGTCGGTACTTGCAAAAAAATATATATATCGGAATATTTTTTCCTCAGTTTAGATTTTGCTTTTTTTCCCCTCAAATCTAAACTATTAATTATGAAATGATTTACCTTTCGCATATCTGTAACACACGCACATAGCTTATTTTGATTTATGGCGTGGACATTTCGTCCGAAACATTAGTATTGCAGAACACAAACTTACATTGACTTCATATTTAATACTGACATTGATCAATCATACTCCTGGGAAGTTTCATAATCTTATTTTTATTTTATAGACCCCCACGAAGGGCACTCCCCCCACCGGCCTATATCTCTAGTGCAGATAATCGCCCGTAACAAATAGCTAACTAAACATACTTTTATTTTATTTAAGAATAATTTTTTCTATATTAAAAACATTTTGAAAATACGTTTCACAGCAAAAAATGAAAGAGAAGGCAAGTCATTTTAAGCTTGTGTGATTGCGTTCTGAAACCAGCAGTGACGATTATTTGTCACGCTATAAGTAATGGAAATTTATAGGTTACTAATACAAAATATGAAATTTGTCAAGATTAACAACAATTCTTAAAACGTAATATCTTGTAATGCACATACACTTTGTATAAAAAATACCACGAGTGTCATAGTTAAAAAAAAATGAAATTACGTTATACATTAACGCAGAGTAGAAAACATTAGCATCGTGGAAAGAACAACATTCCCCACCCACAGGTCGCAATTTGAGTATACGGATAAATATTTGTTTAAAAATTAAACAAGAACGAAAAATCATGCGTCAAGCATAGATTATGTAACACTTTCCAACGCTTCCAAAATAATTTTACAAATCATTACCGTTTATTAAGCTGAAAGATAACATCTAAGTAAACAATTTGGAAAACGCATAACATATTTAAAAACGTAATTTCAGGAATTTCCAACATATATTTCCAACATATTCAATATTCAGAAAAATATCCGAATACTTTTATTCAGCCCTGTATATGATCTATGGATTTGCATATATACTACATAGGATACTAAATTTTAGTTTAGTTAGGAAACGCGTAGCACAGTTTAAAATTCTCCTTCTGGAGTTTCTGTCAATAAACGGAAATATGTTCTCGAACTTTTGTGCTGCCCTGTATAGGATCTACAGAATTTATACACACCCAGCACTAGACAAAAAGTGAGTTAAATTTAAAATCGCGTTCAGCAACTTAAAACGCATTTCCAGGAATTATTGTTAACAGACAGTAGAGAATTCTTTTGTGTGTCCCTGTAAATGAACGATGACTGCTATATACACAATATTCTGTAGTAAGCCTCTTGTAATGAACCTTAGTGATATATATAAATTTCAATGCGTTTAAAATAGTGAAACATTATTTAATTACACCGCAAACGATTTTTCACTATAGACGTAATTTAACGGAATTCTTTTGACTGTCCCTGTAAAGTAACTATAAGTGCTATGCACACCCTATTCCATATTAAGCTTCTTGTAATACATCTTAGTGATATATATCAATTACAATGCATTTGAAATTGTGTAACATCATTAAAATAAACCACACGTAGACGGAATGTAACGGAATTCTTTTGTGTGTCCCTGTAAAAAAACTATAAGTGCTACACACTTCAGTTGAAATAGGGAACATGCTATAGATAACGACAATAACATATAAAAATTGCAATCCAATCCGAGCATATTTACGGGAGTTAGAGCACGGGCAGACGGCAGACGGCAGAAGGCCAGACGGCCAGACAAACCGAAGTCATAAACACTTTTCAACTAGTTTGGAAAGTGTTAAAAAGAAAGAATATATTTAATAAGGATTAAAAATAAATTTGAAACGTGCATATTCTTCTTATTTGCTCAAAAAGTTTACAATAATCGTTTATAGGGAAAATGAACAAGATTCTATGTATGAAACATACTATACAGATTGCTAAAGTAACGCCGCCGATTTCTACCTGTTCTCCGTTCAGTGTCGTAACACTGATGAGATCCATTTGTATTAAAAGTAAATACGATACTTGAAATATACGTATACTTGAATTAAACGTATACTTGAATTATACGTTTAACCGATATACGCTTATACGTATATGGATACGTTTAAACGTATAGTTTAAGGTATACGAATTTCTTAAATACGTATTACACGTATATACGTATATCGGTTAAACTGATATATGTATCGCATCGGGAGCACTAGACCAAATACCTATGTATAGGAGGTAATGAGACAGAACTAAATTTAAATAATAACATAAAAATAGGAAGTTGTGAGTATTATAGATACCTTGGAGTAGACATTAATAGAGAAGGCACAGACTCACAGGAAATTAAATACAGAATCTGCCACGGAATAAAGGCTGTAAAACTTTTAAACTGTATTTGGTGGAGTGAGGAGATCTCCCGGAAAAGAAAATATAATGTATACAATTCTATAGTAAAGAGCATTTTGTTACATGGAGCAGAGGGATGGAGAATTATGGATACAGAAAGAAAGAAATTAGCATAAGTGTAAATGGATCAGGAATAGAATGAATAAAAAAATGAAAGAATAAAAGAAATGATGAAAATAAAGGGAACCATATTAGACGATCTCCAAAAGAAACAATTAATCTGGTATGGTCATGTCAAAAGAATGAGTGACGAGAGACTACCCAAAATCGCATCTAATTACAGAACAAACCAAAAGAGGAAACGAGGAAGACCACGAAAGACCTAGATGGATGATATAAAAAAAGCCATGAGGGATAGGGGTCTGGAGGAAGAATGGACCCTTGACCGGAAGAAATGGCGTGGTCTCTTGTAGATTTTTCGGGTGGCGGCACCTGACGCCACAAACCGAGTTTATATATATATAATAGGGGCCCTTGACTCTTCTGTTTTTCGTCTTGTCTTTTATTATTAATGTCATGTACTTGCCATGTAGTGTTACAAAAAAAAGATGTATGCATGCAATTTATATGAAATCGGTTCAGTTTATCAGTTTTGTAGGGATTTGTGTAAAAAAACGTTATTATTATTTCATTTAGATCTCTCCTTAAAGAAATTTTTTTCGACCCACAATTATAATGTAAAACTTATTCTCCAGTGTATAATTTTTTCAAATATTGTAATTTGATTTCATGTTACTAATTCAAGTTTCTCTTTCTAGTAATAAAACTAATGCTTTCCCTCTAAAACATCTGCTATTTTTCTTAATAAACAACATTCTGTGGATTTAAAATCCTAAATATGCACATCAAACAACTAAAGAATAAAAAAAGAAACACACATCTATTTTATAAGTACATAATCTCGGATTAGTTATTTGGAATATGAACTAACCTATCTGAAACTTTTTAGAGTGTAAAAATGCACATTACTTATTTTGTCTTAAAAGTATCTCAAAAGGTGCTTTTGATTTAAGAACAGCCTTAGATACGCGTAACATGCATCAAAACTACACTAAGGCCCCTTTTTATATTATAAAGCTAAGCATCTTTTAGCGAAAATAATGTGATATTACTCTTAAAACTAATATTTTATGCATCATATTTCCCCAAAACCTTAACACCCACGCAACTTCATAATTTATGAAAATGTTATTAATTCTCAGAAATGAACTTTTTCAACTTTCTGTTGCTGAAGCATTTTGCAATTTTGTGCTTCTTTTAAAAGCTGTTAGCTAGACAGATAATTAAAGAAGCTCCTTGTCTTTTTAGTTCTTCGCGTTGTCTTTTATCGTTATTGGCATCTACTTGGCAAGTAGTTTTAGAAGAAAAGACATATGCAATTTAAGTCTGTTCAGTTCATCTATTATTATGCAGTTCGGTATCTCCATGTTATTTTGATAAAACTAAAGTAAAATTCAGAGTAAAGAGACTGAATTTAGTTAAATAATCAAAAGGCAAAAAAGACTAATACTTTGTTGTTGTTGTTGTTGTTGTTGCTGCTGTTGCTGTTGTTGCTGTTTGCTGATAAAATACTGAGTATGAAATATTAGTAATGTTGAAACCAAATTTTGACATCCTGAATTTATAGAACTGTAAAACTAAGATACATTAAAAAAAATGTGTTATTACTCTGCTAACATTTTATGCATCCTATCTTTGTAATCTGACTTCATAATTTACGAAAATCTTGCTTGTTCTAAAATGAACTATAATAATTTTCTATCGCTCAAGAGTTTTCCAGCTCTTTTTTTCTAATAACACTGTTAGCAAATTTCTCTCATTAATATAGTGTCTTTGACACTTCGTTTGTTGTTGTTGTTGTTGTTGTCTTTTATTATGAATGTCATGTACTTGCCATGTAGTGTTACAAGAAAATACGTATGCATTTATATGAAATCGGATCAGTTTAACTATTTTGTAGAATTTATGAAAAACCGTTATTATTATTTCATTTCGATATTTCTTCTTTCGAACTAGTAATAAAAATTTTGTTATTTATGAAATATTGAAACCAAATTTTGAAATCATGATTTTATAGAACTGTAAAACTTTTAGAGAAAATTACATGTTATTACTCTTCTAACAATTTATGCATCATACTTTTGTAATAGCAAACAACTACCTAACTTCATAATTTATGAAACTCTTGCCTGTTCAAAAATGAACTATATTAATTTTTTATCGCTGAAGAATTCTCCAGCTCTTTGTTTTTTTAATAGCAATGTTAGCAAATTTCTTTCATTACTATCTTTGACTCTTCGGTTTTTCGTCTTGTCTTTTCTTATTAATGTGTCATGTACTTGCCATGCAGTTTTACAATAAAGATGTATGCAATTTATATGAAATCGGTTCAGTTTTTCTGTTTTATAGAATTTGTGTGAAAAAACGTTACTATTATCTCATTTAGATCTCTTCTTAAAGCACATTGTTTCCAGCTACAATAATAATGTAAAACTTATTGTCCCGTGTATAATATTTTTAAATAATGTAATTTAATTTTATGTTACTCTAATTCCAGTTTTTTTCTATTGATAAAAGTAATGTTTTCCCTCTAAACCATCTCCTATTTTGTTTTTAATAAGTACCATTCTGTGGATTTAAAATCCTAAATATATACACCAAACAACTAAAGAATAAAAAGAGAAGAACATATCTATTCGGATCAGTTGTCTGGAATATGAACTAATCTATCTGAAACTTTTTAGAATATAAAAATGAACATTACTTATTTTGTCTTAAAAGTATCTCAAAAGGTGCTTTTGATTTAAGAACTTCCTTAGAAAAATGTAACATGCATCAAAACTTCACTAGGACACTTTTTTATATTATAAAGCTACGTATCTTTTAGCAAAACTAATGTGTTATTACTCTTAAAACTAACGTTTTATGCATGATATTTCCCTAAAACCTAAACACCTACACAACTTCATAATTTATGAAAATGTTGTTAGTTCTCAGAAAGGAACAATTTCAACTTCCTGTTGCTGAAGAATTTTACAATTTTTTGCTCCTTTTAAAAGTTGTTAGCTAGGCAGCTCATTAGTAGAAGCTCTTTGTCTTTTCAGTTCTTAGCATTGTCTTTTATTGTTAATAGCATCTACTTGGCAAGTAGTTTTAGAAGAAAAAACATATGCAATTTAAGTCTGTTCAGTTTATCTATAATTATGCAGTTCAGTATTTCCATGTTATTTTGACAAAAGTAAAGTAAAATTCAGAGTAAAGAGACTGAATTTAGTTAAATAATCAAACGGCAAAAAAGACCAATGTTTTGTTGTTGTTGTTGTTGTTTGTTGATAAAATACTGAGTATGAAATATTAGTAATGTTGAAACCAAATTTTGAAATCCTTAATTTATAGAACTGTAAAACTAAGATACATTTTACCGAAAATTATACGTTATTACACTGCTAGTATTTTATGCATCACATTTTTGTAACCTGACTTCGTAATTTACGAAAATCTTGCTTTTTCTAAAATGAACTATAATAATTTTCTATTGCTCAAGAACTTTCCAGCTCTTTTTTCTAATAAGACTGTGACGGCCATTGCTGTCAGTATAAGTGAGCCGGGCCGTTTAGTTGTACAAGGAGAACACCAGAGTTAAGGTTTAAAAATAATGTTTATTTAAACTTAATCGGGCTGGGATTAAGAAGGCCGCTACTAATTTTCCTTGCTTCAATAGAAATAATTAAACTTCTTCCCGAAGCTATACTCCATAAAATATAAAACTTCAACTGTATTAAGTATAAAGATTCAAAGACGAACTCACAATTTTGAAGACAGCCACAGGTCAGGATGCCTTTATTAACAGTACAATTCCACGCTTTAGCCTCGACGGGCGCTGATTTCATAAGTCCATCCAGGCCAAAACGTCAGTTTCAAATTATTGATGCAAGCGCAAGATTTCCAATTGCTAGTATTGAGATAGAACACAATCCCAAGTTCCGACTACTAAACGTAAATTCAAAGCTTATATATCCCAAATATCGATTGACCAGCTACCATAATTTGCATGAATATCGATCAAAAGCAGAAACTCACAAGTTCCGAGATTTATGCAGTCATCCGTTGAAAGTTAAAGAAATAGAGCCTTGATCAACTTTTACGCACATGGACAATTAGTGGACGAAAGCTTACGTTCTCATTCAAAACATCACCTACTCACATGTCAGAGTAACCTATCCATCATAACACTGTTAGCAAATTTCTCTCATTAATATAGTGTCTTTGACTCTTCGTTTGTTGTTGTTGTTGTTGTTGTCTTTTATTATGAATGTCATGCACTTGCCATGTAGTGTTACAAGAAAATACGTATGCATTTATATGAAATCGGATCAGTTTAACTATTTTGTAGAATTTATGAAAAACCGTTATTATTATTTCATTTCGATATCTCTTCTTTCGAACTAGTAATAAAAATTTTGTTATTTATGAAATATTGAAACCAAATTTTGAAATCATGATTTTATAGATTTGTAAAACTTTTAGAGAAAATTACATGTTATTACTCTTCTAAAAATTTATGCATCATACTTTTGTAATAGCAAACAACTACCTAACTTCATAATTTATGAAACTCTTGTCTGTTCAAAAATGACCTATATTATTTTTTTATCGCTGAAGAATTTTCCAGCTCTTTGTTTTTTTAATAACAATGTTAGCAAATTTCTTTCATTACTATCTTTGACTCTTCGGTTTTTCGTCTTGTCTTTTCTTATTAATGTGTCATGTACTTGCCATGCAGTTTTACAATAAAGATGTATGCAAGTTATATGAAATCGGTTCAGTTTTTCTGTTTTATAGAATTTGTGTGAAAAAACGTTACTATTATCTCATTTAGATCTCTTCTTAAAGCACATTGTTTCCAGCTACAATAATAATGTAAAACTTATTGTCCCGTGTATAATATTTTTAAATAATGTAATTTAATTTTATGTTACACTAATTCCAGTTTTTTTTTCTATTGACAAAAGTAATGTTTTCCCTCTAAACCATCTCCTATTTTGTTTTTAATAAACACCATTCTGTGGATTTAAAATCCTAAATATATACATCAAACAACTAAAGAATAAAAAAAGAAGCACATATCTATTTTATAAGTACATAAGCTCGGATCAGTTATTTGGAATATGAACTAATCTAACTGAAACTTTTTAGAATATAAAAATGAACATTACTTATTTTGTTTTAAAAGTATCTCAAAAGGTGCTTTTGATTTAAGAACATCCTTAGAAAAACGTAACATGCATTAAAACTTCACTAAGATACTTTTTTATATTATAAAGCTACGTATATTTTAGCGAAACTAATGTGTTATTACTCTTAAAACTAACGTTTTATGCATCATATTTCCCTAAAACCTAAACACCTACACAACTTCATAATTTATGAAAATGTTGTTAGTTCTCAGAAATGAACAATTTCAACTTTCTGTTGCTGAAGAATTTTACAATTTTTTGCTCTTTTTAAATGTTGTTAGCTAGGCAGCTCATTAGTAGAAGCTCTTCGTCTTTTCAGTTCTTAGCATTGTCTTTTATTGTTAATAGCATCTACTTGGCAAGTAGGTTTAGAAGAAAAAACATATGCAATTTAAGTCTGTTCAATCTAATCTGTCACAATGCAGTTCAGTATTTCCATGTTATTTTAACAAAAGTACAGTAAAATTCAGAGTAAAGAGACTGAATTTAGTTAAATAATCAAACGGCAAAAATGACAAATGTTTTGTTGTTGTTGTTGTTTGTTGATAAAATACTGAGTATGAAATATTAGTAATGTTGAAACCAAATTTTGAAATCCTTAATTTATAGAACTGTAAAACTAAGATACATTTTACCGAAAATTATACGTTATTACACTGCTAGTATTTTATGCATCACATTTTTGTAACCTGACTTCGTAATTTACGAAAATCTTGCTTTTTCTAAAATGAACTATAATAATTTTCTATTGCTCAAGAACTTTCCAGCTCTTTTTTCAAATAAGACTGTGATGGCCATTGCTGTCAGTATAAGTGAGCCAGGCCGTTTAGTTGTACAAGGAGAACACCAGAGTTAAGGTTTAAAAATAATGTTTATTTAAACTTAATCGGGCTGGGATTAAGAAGGCCGCTACTAATTTTCCTTGCTTCAATAGAAATAATTAAACTTCTTCCCGAAGCTATACTCCATAAAATATAAAACTTCAACTGTATTAAGTATAAAGATTCAAAGACGAACTCACAATTTTGAAGACAGCCACAGGTTAGGATGCCTTTAGTAACAGTACAATTCCACGCTTTAGCCTCGACGGGCGCTGATTTCATAAGTCCATCCAGGCCAAAACGTCAGTTTCAGATTATTGATGCAAGCGCAAGATTTCCATTGCTAGTATTGAGATAGAACACAATCCCAAGTTCCGACTACTAAACGTAAATTCAAAGCTTATATATCCCAAATATCGATTGACCAGCTACAATAATTTGCATGAATATCGATTAAAAGCAGAAATTTGCAAGTTCCGAGATTTATGCAGTCACCCGTCGAAAGTTAAAGAAATAGAGCCTTGATCAACTTTTACGCACATGGACAATTAGTGGACAAAAGCTTACGTTCTCATTCAAAACATCACCTACTCACATGTCAGAGTAACCTATCCATCATAACACTGTTAGCAAATTTCTCACATTAATACAGGGTCTTTGACGCTTCTGTTTTTTTTTTTTTGTGTATTTTATTATGAATGTCATGTACTTGCCATGTAGTGTTACAAGAAAAGACGTGTGCAATTTATATGAAATGGGTTCAGTTTATCTATTTTGTAGAATTTATGAAAAACCGTTATTATTACTTCATTTCGATCTCTCCTCTTTCGAACTAGTAATAAAAATTTTGTTATTTATGAAATATTGAAACCAAATTTTGAAATCATGATTTTATAGAACTGTAAAACTAAGATAAATTTTAGAGAAAATTATATGTTATTACTCTGCTAATAATTTATTCATCATACTTTTGTAATAGCAAACAACTACCTAACTTCATAATTTATGAAACTCTTGCTTGTTGAAAAATGAACTATATTATTAATTTTTTATCACTGAAGAATTTTCCAGCTCTTTGCTTTTTTAATAAATCTGTTAGCGAATTTCTTTCATTAATAGAGGTCTTTGACGCTTCGGTTTTTCCTCTTGTCTTTTATTATTAATGTCATGTACTTGCCATGTGGTGTTACAATAAAGATGTATGCAATTCATATGAAATCGGTTTAGTTTTTCTGTTTTGTAGAATTTATGTAATAAAAACGTTATTGTTTTTTAATTTACATTTTTCCTTAAAGCACATTGTTTCCAGCTACAATTGTAATGTAAAACTTATTGTCCAGTGTATATTTTTTTCAAATATTCTAATTTAATTTCATGTTCCTAATTCCAATTTTTTCACTAGTAATAAAACTAATGTTTTTCCCTCTAAAACTTTTCCTATTTTATTTTTCATAAACACCATTTTGTGGATTTAAAATCCTAAATAAGTACATGAAACAACTAAAGATTAAAAAAAGAAGCACATATCTATTTTATAAGTAAATAATCTCGGATTAGTCATTTGGAATATGAACTAATTAGTCAGAAACTTTTTAGAATATAAAAATGAACATTACTTTTTTTGCCTTAAAAGTATGTTAAAAGGTGCTTTTGATTTAAGAACATCCTTAGATACACATAACATGCATCAAAACTTTACTATGATACTTTTTTACATTATAAAGCTACGTATCTGTTTAGCGAAAATAATGTGTTATTACTCTTAAAACTAACATTTTATTCATCATATTTCGCTGAAAGCGAAACACCCACGCAACTGCATAATTTATGAAAATGTTATTAGTTCTCAGAAACGAACTATTTCAACTTTCTGTTTCTGAAGAATTTTACAATTTTGTGCTCCTTTTAAAAGCTGTCAGCTAGGCAGCTCATTAATAGAAGCTCTTTGACTTTTCAGTTCTTCCTGTTGTCTCTTATTATTAATGGCATCTACGTATAATGTAGTTTTAGAAGAAAATACATATGAATTTTAACTGAAGTCTGTTCAATTTAATTTATCACTATGCACTTCAGAATTTTCCTGTTATTTTGACAAAACTAAAATAAAATTTTAAGTAAAAAGACTGAATTCAGTTGAATAATCAAATATAAAAAAAATAATAATAATATTTTTCTCTTTTTGTTGATAAAACACTGTGTATAAAACATTAGTAATGTTGAAACCAAATTTTGAAATCCTGAATTTATAGAACTTAGATAGCTTTTCGAGATAATTGTGTGCTATTACTTGACTAACATTTTATGCATCATATTTTTGTAATAAAACCTACTTACGCAACTTCCTAATTTACAAAAATCTTGTTAGTTCAAAAATTAACTGTATGAATTTTCTATCGCTCAAGAATTTTCCAGCTCTTTGCTTTTTTTAATAAAACACTAGCAAATTTCTCTCATTAATTGAGAGTTTTTTACTTTTCGATTTTTGTCTTGTCTTTTATTATTAATATGTCATGTACTTGCCTTGTAATGTTAGAGGAAAAAACGTATGCAATTTATAAGAAATCGGTTCAGTTTATCTGTTTTGCAGAATTTGTGTTTAAAAAAAAAAAAAAAAAAAAAAGAAAACGCTATTATTATACCATTTCCTTAAAAACACATTCTTTCCATCCACAAATATAATGTAAAACGTATTGCCTTGTGTATAACTTTTTCAAATATTCTAATTTGATTTTACGTTACTAATTCTAGTTTCTTTATTCTAGTAATAAAAGTAATATTTCCCTCTAAAACATCTCCTATTTTTTTATAAACAACATTCTGTGGATTTAAATTCCTAAATATATACATCAAACAACTAAACAATAAAAAAAAGAAGCACATATTTATATTTTATAAGTAAATAATCTCGGACTAGTTATTTGGAATATGAACTAATCTATCTAAAACTTTTTAGTATGTAAGAAGTAACATTACTTATTTTGTCTTAAAATAATCTCAAAAACTGCTTTTGATTTAAGAACAGCCTTAGATGCGTAACATCATGCATCAAAAACTTAACTAAGACATTTTTTTATATTATAAAGCTACGTATCTTTTAGTGAAAATAATGTGTTATTACTCTGAAAACTAACATTTTATGCATCATATTTTGCTAAAAGCTAAACACATACGCAACTTCATAATTTAGCAAAATGTTGTTAGTTCTCAGAAACGACTTATTTTAACCTTTTGTCTCTACAGAATTTTTGTGCTTCTTTTAAAAGCTGTCAGCTAGGCAGCTCTTTGATAGAAGCTCTTTGACTTTTCAGTTCTTCCTGTTGTCTCTTATTATTAATCGCATCTACTTGGAATGTAGTTTTAAAAGAAAATACATAAGAATTTTAACTGAAGTCTGTTCAATCTAATCTATCACTATGCACTTCAGACTTTCCCTGTTATTTTGATAAAACTAAAATAAAATTCTGAGTAAAAAGACTGAATTTAGTTGAATAATCAAATATAAAATAATAATAATAATAATATTTTTCTCTTTTTGTTGATAAAACACTGTGTATGAAACATTAGTAATGTTGAAACCAGATTTTGAAATCCTGAATTTATAGAACTTAGATAGTTTTTCGAGATAATTGTGTGCTATTAATCGACTAACATTTTATGCATCATATTTTTGTAATGAAATCTACCTACCCAACTTCATAATTTACGAAAATCTTGTTAGTTCAAAAATGAACTGTATGCATTTTCTATCGCTCAAGAATTTTCCAGCTCTTTGCTTTTTTAATAAAACTGTTAGCAAATTTCTCTCATTTCATTAATAGAGGGTTTTTGACTCTTCCGTTTTTGTCTTGGCTTTTATTATTAATATGTCATGTACTTGCCTTGTAGTGTTAGCAGAAAAGACGTATGCAGTTTAAAAGAAATCGGTTCAGTTTATCTATTTTGTAGAATTTATGTGTAAAAAAAAAAGAAAAAAAAAACGTTATTATTATATCATTTAGATTTTTCCTTAAATCCCATTCTTTCCATCCACAATCATAATGCAAAATTTATTGCCTTGTGTATAACTTTTTTCAAATATTCTAATTTGATTTCATGTTACTAATTCCAGTTTTAATTTCCTAGAAATAAAAGTAATGTTTTCCCTCTAAAACATCTCCTATTTTGTTTTTAATAAACACCATTCTGTGGATTTAAAATCCTAAATATATACATCAAACAACTAAGGAATAAAAAAAGAAGCACATTATTTTATAAGTACACAATCTCGGATTATTTATTTGGAATATGAACTATTCTATTTGAAACTGAACATTACTTATTTTGTTTTAAAAGTATCTCAAAAGGTGCTTTTGATTTAAGAAATGCCTTAGATACACGTAACATGCTTCAAAAACAGACACTTTTTTATATTATGAAGCTTCGTATCTTTTATCGTAAATAATGTTTTATTACTATGGTAAAGATACCATATATATTCTTTTCAAAAAATTAAAGCAATCTATATTTTATGTATTTTATCAAATATATTTTCCCCTTTATGCATTATCGTAATTCGTATACATTCCCGGCTGTTAAAAACGCGCATCCTTTTTATCTTTCTCTTTCAACGAAAGACTTTTAGTCAAAATCATGCATATTGTTTTTAAATTATCATTAACGTACTTATTCGGTCTCCCACATATCAAAAGAAATGAAATTATACAAGGCATAAAATGTTTTCCTTTTCATGGTCAGCTTTGTCTCGCATATTGTTCCAGATGTCTATAGCATTTAAACGGCGCCTTTGCTGCATTCCTCGAAAGCCCTATTCCCAAAACAATAATTAACGGTAAAATTCTTAATCTCTCTTTTTAGCCAAAGTGCAATCTTCGCCAAAAGATTTTTCCCTTCCAATGACGTCAATTATGAAGTTGATATGTGTATAAGTAACGGTTACATTTCCCACGCAAAAAAATGCGATTATCTTGGCTTGAAATGTATCTCGCTTGGCGTGTTTTTCCTTGCGCCCACTTTCATATCGGATAGTAACACTTGCCCTCTGATCTTCATCTCATAAACATCTAAAAATGTCTTGGCCCCTTTGGCCACCCTTTGGTTTTATAATGAAAAATCCTCTTGATGGCTTAAAAACTCTTTGGATTACGTGAACTTGATCGGACCTGTTCAACAGCATTTCTGGATTATTCTTTGGATCGCGTTTGTGTTCTTCACCTCTGGCTTTAAATTTAAAATGTCACCTCACCAATATTCATCAGATTCATTTAAAAAAAATCTGAAACTTTGGTTGATCAAAATATCACTATTGTGGAAGATTGTGAAGTGTGACATCATTCTCCAATTAAAGAACATTAACTCTAGTGATGTGATTTTCGTCTTCCTTGCTTCACCATACAAAATAAAAGGGAAAACTACACTCCAGTTTAGTACTTCAGTACCCAGGAAACGCACTCTGCGGATTGCCAAAACAACCAAGTGCCACTATACCTTCTTGTTTTAACAAATTGTTTCACTCCGTAAAAGTAAATCCTTTAGGTCTTTTCAAAGGATTCGCCAACTTTGACATCTTCTCAATAATCACCCCCTGAACTTACTTCCCACGATAACTCTTCTATATGCATAAAGGAACACGACAACTTCCCCATATTAAATAATGGTGCCTGACTTTTAAACTGGATGTGATCTTTTTCGCATGACAATTTCTAAAGTGTGTGTCATTGGGGCCACGAAACGAAAAAAAAAATTTCCTATTTATTTGCAACTTTTCTGATTACATATATTTTTCATTCTGAGAATGCTTTGTTGGAGCCTGCCTGTGACTGTGGTTTTTACCTATCATCGAAAGTTGCTAACTTCAAACTTAATCCTTTTTGTGTGAGATATGCGATGTGATTTTCATCGAAGTAAATTAATTTAATTATTCGTCGCAAATTATTCAGCGTCGGAGCACCATCGAATTATTTCATCTTAGTGTTTTATGCTGCATAATTGTTCTGTGAAAAATGATAATCAATCCCTGATGGAAGCAGTGATTTTCAACATGTGGTTTTCTTCAATGAGTGATGTTTCATTCATAAAACCTTCGCCCGCACCTAAAGTGAATATGCTATTTTGTCTTGAACTTTGTGAACTTCTGATTGTGTTATTTTATTTATACTATTCTCAGTCATCCAAAAATTGATTTCCATCGCCGTGCAACAATTAAAACACAAGAAATGAATATTATCTGCATCTAATTCAACGCTGCATTCTGACCTTTAGTATTTAGCTGAGTACCACAATTTAGCGAACTCTTGTGAACTTTGTTTTCAGACAATCCAAATTTATACAGCTACAAGATAAAAATTCACGTTACGAAAGAAATATCTTTCTCAATGAATAACCACAAAGAAAAATTTTGTTTTCGTTTTTAATTCATTCAGTGATTTAAAGTTTAGCGAATACGATCCGGAATAGGAATTTAAATACAGTATTTTGTGCTTTCTTTTTCTATTAATATGTTTTGCAAAAAAAAGCGCTATGGATATTTTTTTATAGAGGTAAGTCTTTATTTTGTAAAAGGTTGATAAAAAAAAAAGGAAATTTTCAATTTTGCTAGAACTTTTACATTGATGAAATATTATTTCCGTATAGTTTCAAGTAATGTTTTTATATTTTTAAAAGGATCTAGATATATAATATGAGCAATATATGTTTAAACGATTAAAAAGCACTCATTGAATTTTATTTATTTAATAAAAATTTTTTTTTGCTGTAGATGTTTAAAAAATAATAATAATGTTTTAAAAGGTATAATTGTGTTCAGGTAAGACAGAATGGCTTTTTAACATTCATAGACTTTCAAATTTTGATATTTATAAACATTGCATTTTATAGCTAAAATTTTTCATGACAGAAAAGTATATTTTTCTCCGTGTTATATTTTGGTATATTATATTTATTTTTGTAGTTGAAACCACTATTTATGATTTATAGTTAATTTTTCTTTAATACTTCTAAGATTAAATATTTAATGATTTTTAAATAAATTATCAAGTGTGGTTTGTTTAAAATTGTTGCTTTTTTTATTTTCTTATTTTATGATATTTTACCTGTGTCTAAAAAAAAAAAAAAAAAAAAAAAAAAGTTAAACTTTTAAGGTGATATCATCATGGCTAATTCTAAGAATTTTGAGTACGTTGTTGATGATTTTTACGGCGACCCCGAATTACTTAACCATTTCTTTAACCAAATTTTAACTTATCAGAAAATTAAGGAAATAACTAATGAACAAACTATCGATTATCTTAAGACTAAACTGAAAGGTCCTGCCAAAAAATATTATTTGGAGGACCCTGTACTTTATAACGCACAAGATTTTGAGTTCATTCGCGATCGCATTCAAAAATTCTTTTCACAGAATTCTTCGGCTGCAACTTTAAATGATTTAAATTGTTTAACTATGTTACCACAGGAGACAGTAAAAAATTTTGCTCATAGACTTAATGTGCTTGTAGCAAAGGTATACCCCGAAATTTTTGACAAAGACGCATTAAATAAAATAAAATACGTTAGATTAATATCTTGTTTACCTTCGCCCATTAAAATTAAGTTGCAAGAAGAAGGCATCAACACATATGATAAAGCAATTGACAGGGGACAATCTCTACAAGAGATTTTCATAAATAACAATGTTTTGTCTGCTAGCAGTTCGGCGCATGTAGAATGCAACCAATTAGAAAGTAAAATTAAGGAATTAACAGAGAAAATTAATAACTTAAATTTTGCTCAAACATCAAGAAAATCGGAGTCTCCAAAACAATGTAAACATGTCAACAGACAAAACTTTCAGGCTCGTTATAAGTCAAAATTTCATAGAGCGCCACAAACTAGACAAAATAATTGGGCCAGAAATAATGATTGTTGCCAGTTATGTTTTCGTTTTGGGCATATAGCGCAGAAATGTTTCAGATGGCAAAGAGCGAACGCGCGTTATGATCAAAAATTTAGTAAATATAACAGTAAAAGAAATGACAGATTTCCACAAAATAAAAATTTAAACCCCTAGAGACGTATGCTAAGGCTGACCAGTGTATGTCTGCATGTGAAAATGAGTCAGCACACAGTGATAAATGTTTTTACATTGATAATTCTCTTCCAAAATTGTCGGCTGAGAGACTGGTTAATTCAACAGGTTCTCAAACTTCTCAGCATATTTCCATTGCAAATTCGACAGCAGTGCAAACTGATCTTCCCCAAAATTCTATTGATTCTCACAGTGTCACTGATACAGCACCGACCGGTAATTCCTTTCATGAAATTCTTTTGAATGTCAATAAGTACTCTCCCACACTTCCCCTTATAAAGGCCTCCATCGCAAAACAAGATACCTTTTTACTTGTGGATACTGGAAGTACAACTAGCCTCTTATCTGTACAGTTATTTGATAAACTTAAACATGTGCTTAAGTATAAACGTTTAGGGACTAATGTGACTTTAACTACAGTTAATTCTAAGATAGATTTTACAGCATGTATTCGAATTTCATTCAAAATTGAACAAAAACACTTTTCGCATTACTTCTACATTGTTGACATTCCTAAAGAGTATAAATTTGATGGTATTTTGGGATTAAATTTTCTTGAGAAATTTAACATCACATTAGATCTAGGTAACAAAATAATGCAACTTGATAATCTGAGAATTCCCTTTATCTACATAGATGATAACTCAGAATCAGCGGAATGTCATAACGTAAATGTACAAACTGATATCTCTCATAATGTTTGTCTAGTAAACAAACTGGTTATTTCTCCAAATGAGGTAAAATGTATTTCTGTACGCGCAAAACAAATTTCTCATAATACCCCATATTTATTTCAGAATGACATGCTTGTAAAAGACATTCTTGCTTTTGATTCGATTATTCAAACTGATAAATCAAACCCACATGAATGTAAAATTTATGTAAAAAATATGACAACTAAAAATGTTCATGTAAATAAAAGAGCAAATATTGGTTTCTTAACGCCAATTGACCAGATTGTGGAAGATGCCCAACAGCTAGAGGCTGTTAAAAGTAATTTCAAAGAAGAAACCAAACAATTTGTGAATTTCATTCGGGCATCTACTGATATTTTAAACCAACGAAAACTTGATCTCTCACAAGATGACTTTAATTTACAACACTTACCGAATACTGAAGCTAAACTATTGAAAGAGTTATTATTGAATAATTCTGCTGTTTTCTCAAAATCTATGAAAACGTTAGGTCATACTGATAAATTTAAACCAAACATTAAATTTATTAACGATTTCCCAATTAAAACACTTCCTTTTCCAATTCCTCAAGCACTTCAAAAAGAAGCATTAACACAAATAAACCAATTAGTTGATGCAGGTATCATTGAACGCTCATGTTCGGAATGGTCTTGTCCAATCCTTCTAGTCAGAAAAAAACCTGATGGATCAGGTACACAAAAATTTCGTCTTGCCTTGGATTTACGGATGTTAAACACAGTTGTACAATCTTCTTCATACCCTCTCCCTAAAATACAAAATATTATTTCCAACTTATCTAAATATAAATTTTTCACGTCCCTTGATTTCCAACAGGCCTACCATCAAATTGACCTTCCTTCAGAATATCAGGATAAGGTCACTTTCACGTCTATGTTCGGTTCATTTAAATATAAAAGACTCTGTTTTGGATTAAAAAGTGCAAGTGCATATTTTCAAGCCCTTATGGATAGTTTATTGGATGAAATGCAGTTAGAAGGAATTTATGCCTATCAAGATGATTTAATTTTTGGCTCTAACTCATTTCAGGAAACGTACGATAAACTAACAAAAATTCTTGAAATCTTAGGAAAATACAACTTGACTTTGTCACCTTCTAAATGTTCTTTTCACAAGAATAATATTAATTATCTTGGTTTTCATATTCATAACCACACTATTTCTCCAATTCAAGCTAATATTCTAAAAATTAAGTCATTTCCTGTTCCAAAAACAAAAAAGCAGGTAAGAAGTTTTGTAGGACTAGCTACTTTTTATAAGAGTTTAATTCCAGAATTTTCTAAACTTATTCAGCCCCTCATAGACTTATCAAAACCATCCTCAACTTTTAAATGGACAGAGGTGCATCAAAATGTGTTTCATAATATTCAAAAAATCTTTTTCAACCACCAATGGTACGTCTACCAGATTGGGACAAAGAATTTTACGTGAACACGGACGCTTCGGGTATCGCTATTTCTGGTGTATTATTACAAGAGCATAATAATCAGTTGCTTCCTGTCTCATACTTCTCAAAATCTCTCAAACCCTCCGAAAAGAAATATCCAGCTTTAAAATTAGAACTTATGGCCATTGTAAAATCTGTAAATGCTTTCAATTACTATATCTATAATCGTCCTTTCATAATTTTATCGGACAGTAAACCTCTTGATAAATACAAAAAAAAACACTAATCCGGCAGATATCACCACTCGCTGGCTCATGCAGCTATCAAAATTCACTTTTACTTTTAAACATATTCCAGGTGTTTCTAATGTTCTAGCAGATTATTTATCCCGATGCGAATTTACTGAAGAAAATATTGAAACTTTGAATTCTAATCCTAATCTCATTTCTGAAGATAAACAGGCATTACCTATTGTTGAAAATGATTTTGAGGAAAATAACAACAACAAAATTGTGAATTGCTTAGTCATTAATAGTAAAAATAAAAAAGATGCTTTGCTTGAAATTTCTAATGAAACTTTTGTCCAAGAACAATTAAAAGATTCACAATTAGCTCCAATATATGAAGAGATTTTAAAATCAGGTTCTTCAAAAAAATTTCCATCTTATTTCATTCATCCTGATTCTAAAGTTTTAATGTTAAAAAAAAGTAATGTTGCGGATAATACTTTCGTGTATGTAATTATGGTTCCCAATTCTTTAAAACCTAAAGTTTTAACAATATCCCATCTATCTCATTTTGGTTTAGCTAAAACATATGAATTCCTCTCTTCACGGTATTGTTGGAAAGGTATGTACACCGATACTTTAAATTATGTATCTTCTTGTTTATTATGTCTTCAGGCTAAACATCATCGTATACCTAATGCCCCACTTCAACCAACATATACCCCTAAACAACCAGGAAACACCATTTCAATTGATCTTGTTGGTCCTTTTAAAAACGGTCAAACTATTCTCACAGTTACGGATCATTTTTCTCGACATATTGAACTGTACCCTCTCTACAATACAACTGCACCTAAAATTGTAAAGTGTTTATTTGCCTATATGACAACTTTCGGGCGCCCTGCCTGCGTATTATCAGACCTTGGGCCCCAATTTCGTTCTTATGTGTATAATACTTTAAATAATACTCTAGGTATTAAAATAAATCACTCTTCTGTCTCACACCCAGCTAGCAATTCTATAAGCGAGAGGATAAACACATCTCTTAAATACTCAATCAATACTTTAATGAAAGAAGGACATTCCTTTGAAAATGCCATTGCTATTCATAAAAATCTCTATAATGGTTCTAAACATTCTTCTACTTCTTTCTCTCCGAATCTTTTACATTTTGGACGCGAATTATCTCTAATATTTGATACATATGATTTAAATGCTAATCAACCCTTTCTAGACCAAAATGTAGACTTTTACAATCTCCTTCATGATTTAAATGGTATTTACAACAAAGCTTATGACAACATAAAAGCATCTCAAATTAAAAGAAACGAATATCATAAAAAAAGGCAAAACTCAGGCCAATTACTGATAAAGACATTGTATACCTAAAATCATCAGATAAATTTAAGCCAAGGTATACAGGACCTTATGTAGTTGTAAAGAAACACTCACCTGTTTCTTTTTCAATTCAACAACTGAATTCTCATATTAACAATTCAATTTTCAGAGTTCATATAGACAGACTTTTACTTGCACCTCCTAGAAATAACCATTTATTTGACTTAAATTATCATAATGTTCATAACAATACTCCTAGTAATAACAATATTGAACAAAGTGCTCATTCCTATAATTTACGTCCTCGAAAGGTGATAAAATATTAATATGAATATAAAATTTTCTGTTGCCAGATTCATAAATGCTCCTTATCCATGGTAACAGGTGTATTTATGCATGCATGTTATGTAGTATTGTATTATTTGTTTTTATTGTGATATGGCTGGTCCATTGTTTATGTGTTATGTAGCAGTACTGCAGAACTTGTTTATTTGGCAAAAGATTTTTTTTTCCACCCATATTCTTGTTTAGCAAGTTCGTATAATTTAAAATCCTGTTAAAAAAATAAAATGAAAATAAAAACAAATAAATAAATGGATAAATAAATAAATAAATAAAATATATAGATAATATAAATTAAGAATAATAGGTATTGTTATAAATTTAAACATTTGATAATTCTATTAACACTCTCTGCATTTGTAAGTATACTTAGCATTTTGTAAAAAAAAAAAAAAAAAAAAAATCAAATTAATTATCTCATTTGAATTTAATACTCATTTTCCTTTTAATTTAATCTTTGAATTTTTAAATAACTTAAAATAAATGAATTATTTTGAGAATTTAATTTTCGAAACAATATATATTTATCCCGAATGTGACTTTATGCTCTCTTCACTCTAGAACGTGTCTATGGAAGGATTTTTAGGTTTTTGAACAAAAAAAACTTTGATTTATTTTGCATTTTTTTAGTTTTTATTCGCCCTTGCGGAATAAGCCCCGTTCAAAATTATTACCCATGTGGGGGTCTTTATTCCATTGTGTATGAGAGCAAAACTTTGTTAAAATTGGTATACCCAATTTTACTATTTTTTCAAACCCGTAGATGAACCCGAGTCGCTCCAATCATAGGCGGAGTTTCCAAATATGTGCGGAGCAAGGGGGGTTTACCAAAAATAAACCCCTCTCCCTAAATACGCCCTGTCCCGAATATGACCAATGTCCTAAACTGCGGTCTCTTCCTTGTTATTACAACAAGTTTAAGGGGAGATATTTTTTTCGATGCCCATGTCTTGCATCATTATTATCTCTCCTGTGTCTTTACACGAAAACTTTTTACGTTTAATATTTTATATATGTATCTTTATAATCTTTATAATCTCTATATTATCATTGTATAATTGTAATTGTGTTTCTTTTATTTTGAAATTTTTGTATTTACATTTCATTTAAGATTTTTAATAATATAGTGCAAACTTGTGAACTTTTTAAGCAAATACAAAAAAAATTTGTGCACTAAAGACTCATTTATCATGCTCATGTTTGTTGATAAATAAAATCACGTGAGAAAACCTTCAAAGAAAAATGCAGCTGTAATTTTTCATTCTTGAACTCTTTTTAAGGACTGTGTAAAAAGAACAACGAAAAATTCATTTATATAGGTGCACCATTATATTTATAAAATAAACAAAAAATATGTTTGCAGCTAACAATTGTACTAATATGGATAAAAGACTTTTCATAGACTTTAAAAATATATTTTGCTGCAATTTGAAAATGTATGGCCATTTATTATACTAATATGACGATATTATTGTAGTACTACATATTATTATTTACATTATTGTATGCATACTTATTTTATTTTTATTATTATTTTTCTGCTTTGATATTTTGTATTATATTTACAGGGTGACATTCTAAATTTTTCAAAATCTTGTGAAGGGGTGATATATATATGGTAAAGATACCATATATATTCTTTTCAAAAAATTAAAGCAATCTATATTTTATGTATTTTATCAAATATATTTTCCCCTTTATGCATTATCGCAATTCGTATACATTCCCGGCTGTTAAAAATGCGTATCCTTTTTATCTTTCTCTTTCAACGAAAGACTTTTAGTCAAAATCATGCATATTGTTTTTAAATTATCATTAACGTACTTATTCGGTCTCCCACATATCAAAAGAAATGAAATTATACAAGGCATAAAATGTTTTCCTTTTCATGGTCAGCTTTGTCTCGCATATTGTTCCAGATGTCTATAGCATTTAAACGGCGCCTTTGCTGCATTCCTCGAAAGCCCTATTCCCAAAACAATAATTAACGGTAAAATTCTTAATCTCTCTTTTTAGCCAAAGTGCAATCTTCGCCAAAAGATTTTTCCCTTCCAATGACGTCAATTATGAAGTTGATATGTGTATAAGTAACGGTTACAGTTCCCACGCAAAAAAATGCGATTATCTTGGCTTGAAATGTATCTCGCTTGGCGTGTTTTTCCTTGCGCCCACTTTCATATCGGATAGTAACACTTGCCCTCTGATCTTCATCTCATAAACATCTAAAAATGTCTTGGCCCCTTTGGCCACCCTTTGGTTTTATAATGAAAAATCCTCTTGATGGCTTAAAAACTCTTTGGATTACGTGAACTTGATCTTACCTGTTCAACAGCATTTCTGGATTATTCTTTGGATCGCGTTTGTGTTCTTCACCTCTGGCTTTAAATTTAAAATGTCACCTCACCAATATTCATCAGATACATTTAAAAAAAATCTGAAACTTTGATTGATCAAAATATCACTATTGTGGAAGATTGTGAAGTGTGACATCATTCTCCAATTAAAGAACATTAACTCTAGTGATGTGATTTTCGTCTTCCTTGCTTCACCATACAAAATAAAAGGGAAAACTACACTCCAGTTTAGTACTTCAGTACCCAGGAAACGCACTCTGCGGATTGCCAAAACAACCAAGTGCCACTATACCTTCTTGTTTTAACAAATTGTTTCACTCCGTAAAAGTAAATCCTTTAGGTCTTTTCAAAGGATTCGCCAACTTTGACATCTTCTCAATAATCACCCCCTGAACTTACTTCCCACGATAACTCTTCTATATGCATAAAGGAACACGACAACTTCCCCATAATTACTCTTAAAAATAACATTTTATGCATCATATTTCCCTTAAACCTAAACACCCACGCAACTTCATAATTTATGGAAATGTTCTATTTTGTGTACTATTTCAACTTTCTGTTGCTGAACAATTTTACAATTTTGTTCTTCTTTTAAAAGCTGTCAGCTAGGCAGCTCAGTAATATAGAAGCTTTTTGTCTTTTCAATTCTTCCACTTGTCTCTTTTTATTGCATGTAATTTTAGAAGAAAAGACATATGCAATTTAAGTCTGTTCAGTTTATCTATTATTATGCACTTCTCTGTTATTTTGAGAAATGTAAAGTAAATTTCGGTGTAAAGAAGTTAAATTTACTTAAATATTCAAAATACAAAAGAGGCCAGTAAAATAATTGTTTTTTGTTGATAAAATACTGAGTATGAAATATTAGTAATGTTGAAATCTAATTTTGAAATTCCGACTTCATAGAACTTCGACAACTTTTAGTGAAAATTATGTGTTATTACTCTGCTAACATTTTATGTAATATATTTTTGAAATAGGACATACCTACACAACTTCATAAATTACGAAAACTTTATTAGTTCAAAAATGAACTCTATTAAATTTCTATCGCTGGAGGCTCTTTCAGCACTAAAAAAGCGCTTCTCTTTGCTTAAAAAAAAAAAAAAAAACTGTTAGCAAAATTTCTCATTAATAGAGGCACTTTATCTTTTCTGTTTTTAGTCTTGTACTTTATTATTAATGTCATGTACTTGCCATGTAGTTTTACAAGAAATGACGTATGCAATTTAAGTGAAAATCTGTCAGTTTATCTATCATTATGAACTTCAGTATTTCTCTGTTATTTTGAGAAAACTAAAATAAATTTCTGCCTTTGACTAATCAAAAGGCTTAAAAATATAATGTTCTTGTTAATAAAATACTGAGTATAAAATGTTACTAATGTTGAAACCAAATTTTGAAAGCCTGACTTCATAGAAGGTACTTAGGTAACTTTTAGTGAAAATTATGAGTTATTATTTTGCTAATCTCTTTTGCATCTTAATTTAGTAATAAAAAATATTTACACAACTTCACAATTTTCAAAAATATTGTTAGTTAAAAAAAAAAGAAAAGAAAAAAAGACTTTATTAACTTTTTATTGCCAAAGATGTTTGCAGCACTTTACTTTTAAAAAAAAATACTGTTAGTAAAGTCTCACATTAATAAAAAGTCTTTGTTTCTTCTTTTTTTTTTTCGTCTTGTGTTTTATCATTAATATCATGTAATGAAACTTTTTCAGTTTATCTATCACATTTCAGTACCTCTCTGCTATTTTGCGAAAATTAAAATAAAATTATCGGTAAAGACAAAATTTAGTCCAATGATTAAACGACATGAAAAAGCCAATAATTTGGTTCCTTGTTTTTAGGTGCGTTCGTAATTATATAAATACGTAGCACCTATAGTCGTCGTTTGGTCCGTCCGTCTGTCCGTCCGTCTGTCTGTCTGTCCGTCCGTCTGTCTGTCCGTCCGCATATAACAACGCAAAAACTACCCAACCAAATGGTTTGCAATTTAAAATATATTATCTTTGCAGAATTTTGTCGAGACATTTCAAATTTTATTAAAATCGAATCAAAACTTTAGGAGATATTAATAAAAATATTTATTAAGAAATTTGAATTTTTTTTTTAAATCGGTGCTTTTTTGTTAGAGGAGCTTCCGATGGATGTTTAATCGTCAAGCGACCGAGATACTTATTTTATGACAGAAATTAATCTGCAGACGATATAATTCATTTCACAGAATTAAAAATCATCAAGATCTGAATATTTATATAACTAGCTGATACATATATATCTGAATATTTATATAACTAGTTAAAATATTTGTATGAACAGTGTCATAAAATATATACTTAACTAGCTGTTTAACCCGTTCCACGCACGGGATATCATGAATTTAATTCTAAAACGTGCGTACGAACGCACCTCGTTTGTAACGTTTGACGTACAATTTCCAACTTGTTTTTTTTTTTTTTTGTTAGATTTTGTATAAAATATTAGTAATGTTGAAGTCTAATTTTGAAATTCTGAATTTATAGAACTGTAAAACGAAAATATCTTTCAGCGAAAATTATTTGCTATTAACTTCAAAACTAACATTTTATGCATCAAATTTTAGTAAAAGATAAACACCTACGTAACTTCGTAATTTATGAAAATGGTGTTAGTTCTCAGAAACGGATTATTTCATCTTTCTGTCGCTGAAGAATTTTACAACTTTGTGCTTCTTTTAAAAGCTGTTAGCTAGGCAGTTCATTAATAGGAGCTCTTTGTCTCATGCAATTCTTCGCCTTGTCTTTAAAGATTAATGTTATGTACTTGGGATGTAGTTTTACAAGAAAACACATATGCAATTTAACTGAAGTCTTTTCAGTTTATATATCATTATGTATTTCAGAATTTATCTGTTATTTTGACAAAACTAAAACAATCCGAGTAAAGGTATTAAATTCAGTTGAATAATAAAAAAGCAAAAAAAAAAAAAAACGAATAATTCTTTATTTATTTATTTATTTATTTATTTATTGATAAAGTACTGAGTATGAAATATTAGTAATGTTGAAATCAAATTCTGAAATCGTGAATTTATAGAACTTAGATAGCTTTTAGAGAAAATTATGTGTTATTATTCTTCTAACATTTTATGCATCATATTTCTGTAATAGAACATACCCGCGCAACTTTAAAATTTACGTAAATATTGTTAGTTAAAAAATGAACTACATTAACTTTCTATCGCTGAATAAGTTTGCAGCTCTTTGCTTTTCTAAAAAAACTGTTAAAAAGGTTTTGATTTAATTGGTTAACCTATTTACATAAGTAGAGGCTCTTTATCTTTGCTGTTTTTCGTTTTGTCCTAAATTATTAATGTCATGTACTTGGCATGTACTTTTACAGCAAATGACGTAGGCAATTTATCTGAAGCCGGTTCAGTTTATCTGCCATTGCGCTCTTCATTAATTCTCTGTTATTTTTTGAGAAACCTAAATCAATTATATGAGTAAAAAGACTAAATTTAGTTAAATAATCAAAAGACACACACACACACAAAAAAAAAAGCGTTATTAAAAAAGTTTGTTTCTTGTTGATAAAATACTGAGTGTATGGAATATTAATAATGGTGAAACCACATTTTAAAATCCTGAATTAATAGAACTCCAAAACTTTTTAGAGGTAATTATACTTTACCTTTTAGAGGTAATTATACTTTATTACTCTGCTAACATTTTATGCATCATATTTTTGTAATAGCAAACGGGTACGCAACTTCATATAGCTTACGAAAATGTTGTTAGTTCAAAAATAAGCTATATTAACTTTCTATCGCTCAAGAATTTTGCAACTCTTTGTTTTTTAGAAAACTGTTCGCAAAGTTTCTCATTAATCATATTTGACTCTTCGGTTTTTCGTCTTGTCTTTCAATATTAATGTCATGTACTTGCCGTGTAATTTTACAAGAAAAGGCGCATGCAATTTAACTGAAGCCTTGCATTTATCTAACATTATACACTTTTTTATTTCAATGTTAATTTGAAACAAAACCGAGAAATCATGCGTCAAGCATAGATTATGTAACACTTTCCAACTCTTCCAAAATAATTTTACAAATAATTACCGTTTTATAAGGTGAAAGATAATATCTAAGTAAACAATTTGGAAAACGTATAACATATTTAAAAACCCAATTACAGGAATTACTAGCAATATTCGGAAAAATATCCGAATTCTTTTGTGCAGCCCTGTATATGATCTATAGATTTATATACATGTTACAAAGAACGCTAAATTTCATCTCAGATAGGAAACGCTTAGCACAGTTTAAAATTTCCGTTTTAGAATTTTCCTCAATAAATGGAAATGCACTCCAGAACTTTTGTGCTGCCCTGTATAGGATTTATAGAGTTTATACACACTATGTAATAGAAAAAAGTGAGTTCAATTTAAAAACGCGTTAAGCAACTGACAAAACACGTCCAGCAATTATTGTTAACAGACAGTACCAAATTTTTTTGTGTGTCCCTGTAAATGATCAATAAATGCTATACTCTAAATATGTAGTAAGCCTCTTGTTATGCACCTTAGTCACATATATAGATTTCAATTTGTTTGAAATATTTAAGCATTCTTAAAATAAACCGCAAACGATTTTTCTCCATAGACCGTAATGCAACAGAATTCTTTTGAGTGTCCCTGTAGAACAAATTTAAGTGCTACACACACCATATTCTATACTAAGCCTCTTCTAGTGCACCTCATTTATATATATCCATTTCAATATGTTTGAAATTGTATAACATCATTAAAATAAATCACAAATAATTTTTCCTCATAGACCGTAATGTAACGGAATTCTTTTGAGTGTCCCTGAAAAAAAAAAAAAAACTATAAGTGCTACACACTTTATATTCAATACCGAACATGCCATAGTAAATCTCAATAACATATATCAATTGCATGACTATACATATATATTTACGCGAGTTAAAGCACAGACAGACAGACAGTCAAACCAAATTCATAAACACTTTTCAACTATGTTGGAAAGTGTTAATAACTAAAATAAAATTCCGTATAAAGAGTCTCAATTTAGCAGAGTATTCTATAAGAAAAAAAAAGCCAATTAATTATTTTGATATTTTTGAAGTTTTCATGCACAAAAAAATGTCTGTCCGATGTTATTGCCGGAAAGCTCGGGAATTTCGTAAAATTCAAAGTATTAAATCTAGAATAAGATTTGGTCGTAGAAGAAACGATTTTTTACTGTTGTACTTGACAGACCATATAAAGAACAAACGCTAGATTATTTTTAACACAATTACTCCAATTGGTAAACTAGTCGTTGGGACCAACCGTAATACTTACCCATCATGGATATGCATAATATAAAATATGAAAATAAAACATGTGTAAACTATTTATAAAATGCATTGCAATTCGAATAAAATCCTGGCTTGATGACGTCTTAAACTTTAAATGCTCTATTACTGAATTGCTTAAAAGAAACATCCTTATAACTCCAAAATTGATAATCCTATTAACTAACGGTTTACTGCGTCGGATGAAGCGTCTCATTTCCAATTAAAATATATCTTTGAATTGAAATTTGAATGAAATACAGGGTAATGAAAAATCGAAGAGTGTGGAAAATATAATTACAGGTATCTCGGCAACTCATTATCCAATAGACTTCATTCTTTATGCAAAATTTGTTTTTTTTTATTGTCTTTTATATTCATTACTTAAAATAAACAATTTCGAAATTTTTTATGTACCTTTTATCAGAACAAATATTTCGAGAGTCCGAAAAAATAGTTCTGGATAATCGGGGTTACTGAAATTCAATATGCTTCTTCCCATTATTACATACTACGTACATACCAAATTTCATGTCTCTATCTCAATTTGTTCGGGAGATAGAACGTTTACAGACACACAGACAGACGGACAGCAATTTTTTTTTCTAAAAATATGTTTTTCGGAATCTTCGGTGTCTGAAACGTGTAAATCCGTCAAATTTTTTTTTTCGATTTTCAAAACGATTACAAGACTTGCCCTATACTAACGTATGATGGTACGTATGATGAGTAAGTAATAAATCATACGAGTTGTAATTTTCCAAATGGGCGAAAAATGTCCGGGACAGGATTTGAACCAGGGATCTCTTGGCTGAAGCTGTCAATGCTCTGCCAACCGAGCCATCCCGGACGAATCTGGAGTACCTAATTTACCCAGATAACCATATTTATCATAGCATCTGGTCTGATATCTGAATTACATCAACATAGCAGGTAATTGAACTCCACACTGAGAAAAATGACACTTTCAAATCTGAGTAAATCGATGTTTTCATTTTGTTATGAAAATTTTTGTTTCAAATAGCCAATGCATTCAATTCTGAAATACCAGAAATACTCGGAATATTGAAACATGGACATACTCAAAACTGAACATATAGAGGTCAGTTCATACTCATTTTTAAAACATGGACATGTTCAAAAATGATTAGAATCAGTTCAAACTCGTTTTTGAAACATGGAAATACTTAAAAATGAGCACATAAAAGTCAGTTCACACTAATTTTTTAAACATGGACATACTCAAATAGGAGCACAAGATGTTTTATTCTTGAGTGTGAACATGTTTTCAGAAACGAGTATATACATGTTTCAAACTTGAGTCATTTTGATTCGGAGCCATTTTGACTATGCGATATACTCAGATTGGAGTATTTTTTGCTCAGTTTTGAAAATGTCGCTTTTAGAGTGCAGTAAACGCTGGATACGTAATTACACTAAATTAATTGTAACACAATTATTTTAATTGATAAATAAATCATATTAGTTGCAATTTCCAATTGGACGAAAAGTTTCCGGGGCTTCCAAATTCGACCGGGATGGCTCAGTTAGCAGAGCATTGTCAGTTTCAGCCAAGAGATCCTTGGTTCGAATCCTAGCACGGACATTTTTCGTCCAGTTGGAAATTTATAACTCCCATAAAGAAAATGTTTCTAAATATACGTTATAGGGACCATATAAATATTGAAAAAGTGCAACTTTTTGAAAATTATTCTTACGATGATTTTACCAACATAATCTTATTTCCTACCTTATTTTGAACAATTTTGCATTTTACATTGCCTATGTATATCCAACCGGTAAAATGTTAAAGCGTGTTCAGCGTGAACGCCTTTAAATGCGCCTTTTAAGCAATTAAAATTTGAAATATTATGGATGCAATGCGTGAGAAATTTCTATGGAAAAATTCCTAGTATTAAAAATTGATTTATTCGATCATCGATTCTGGATTCTCTTCAGTTTGGTGTTTTCCCCAGGGTTGGTGGCTCACGGAAAAATATTCCATCTTGTGCTGTGATTGTAGCCTTGCCAACATGTGATAGTGAGAAGTGCCAAGCCGGGTATCGTTCCAAGTGGTTCAGTTGAAAGAACGTCAGTGCGCTATACTGATGACCCGGGATTGAGTCCCGGCTTAAATACTTTTTCACTCTGTTGGCTATACGCCTTTTAAGCAATTAAAATTTAAAATACTGTGCTCCAATCTTTTTGGGACACCCTGTATAGTTTTACAAAAAAAAAATAGTATGCAACTTTACTTAAACATATCTTTAAGATTATAAACTTAGAAATAGTTCAGAGAACTATCCCTTTATTACTTTAAAACTTAGCGTTTTGTACATCATACTACTATAAATCGAAACACTTACGCAACTTCAGAATTTATGAATACATAGCTAGTTCAAAAAAAAACTATTTTAACTTTGTATCGATGAAGAATTTTCCATCTCTTTGCATCTTTCAAAAGCTATTAGTGAGGCAGCTCATTAATAGAAGCTCTTTGTCTCTTCTGTTCTTCGCCTTGTCTTTTATTTTTAATGTCATGTGTTTAGGATGTAGTTTTATAAGAAAAGACGTATGCAATTTAACTGGAATCTTGAATTTATCTAGCATTAAGCACTTCCGTATTTCTATATTATATGTCAAAAAAGAAGAAGAAAAATTCTGAGTAAGAAAGACTCAATTTACTTGAATATTTTAGTTTATCAATTTAGTTGAAGAGCAAAAACATCCAACTAATCAGTTTGTATTCTGTTAATAAAGTACTGATTTTGAAATATTAATGTGACCAAAATTTGGAATCTTGAATTTATTGTGTTATTAATAATTCTTATTTTATTTTGTTTCATTTCAAAACTCTCAATAAAATGCCAATATTGCATATCGCCAATATCATTTTACATTATAAATATTGACAATTAAATGGTGAAATATTTCTGAACAATATTGGTTAACACCCGGAAGTTAGAGCAATATTTCATGCCAATTTTGTTTTTATTGGCTAAAATGTACCCAATATAAACATTCTTATCCCAGTATTGTTTTGTATTAGGGTAATAATTTTTTTTTATTTAACTTATCAACAAAAGTAATATATGTTCCATAAAACAGCGTTAAAATGTATTTATAACCATTTCGACGGTTTAAAACCATAAAAATACATAATAATCAACCAAGAAAGAAGAATAAAGCAAGTATTCATTTTGTATGAAAATAAACAATCTCAGAGTAGTTAATCACCTATCGACATAATGAACAAAACACGAGGATCGAATCTAAACGTAATGAACGAATAATCAAATAATAATAATAATGATGATAATGATAATAATAATAATAATAACAATAATAATATCAATAATAATAATACAGTCCATTAAGAAATTATAATACAATTTTAATATTGCAAATTATATGAAATAAATAAAGTTGTCATTTATAATTTAAATATATAAAATAAGTTATTACAACATAATTATTACAATTAGATTTGAATAAATTTGAATTGGTAAACGATTAAATTTATTAAAATGTTAGAAATATATGAAAAATACACTACTGAGAATTTATAAGACTACTCGTCCAAATACAGAACTGGTATTAAAATTAATATGATATCGGTGCTGCGTTTTCCTTTAATATCTTATTTAGTTTATAGAAAAATGAGTAAATTTTAATAAAATGTAAGTTTATTTTTAAATTTGAGATAAATACAGAAAGTATTTTACTATCAATTTGAAATATGCGAAGCAAAATTTGTATAATATTTCTTTCTTCTGCAACAATTAATGAATTCTTCAGCGCATTTATAGTTTCTTAACGTACTGTATTCAATTAAGCTAAATTGTCTAATCTAAACATATCAAACATTACGTAACCATCAATTAAAAATTAAAAACTAGTCGTTGGGGGGGGGGGGGGGCACCGTAATACTTACCCATCATGGATATGCATAATATAAAATATGAATATAAAACATGTGTAAACTATTTATAAAATGCATTGCAATTCAAATAAAATCGTGGCTTGATGACGTCATAAACTTTAAATGATCCATTACTGAATTGCGTAAAAGAAACATCCTTATAACTCTAAAAATGATAATCATATTAACTAATAGTTTACTGCGTCGGATGAAGCGTCTCATTTCCAATTAAAATATATCTTTGAATTGAAATTTGAATGAAATACAGGGTAATGAAAAATCGAAGAGTGTGGAAAAATAGGATTACAAGTATCTCGGCAACTCATTATCCGATAGACTTCATTCTTTATGCAAAATTTGTGTTTTTTAATTGTCTTTTATATTCATTCCTTAAAATAAACAATTTCGAAAATTTTTATATACCTTTTATCAGAACGAATATTTCGAGAGTCCGAAAATAAAATAGTTCCGAATAATCGAGGTTACTGAAATTCAATAAGCTTCTTCCCATTATTACATACAAAGTACATATCAAATTTCAAGTCTCTATCTCAATTTGTTCGGGAGATAGAGCATTTACAGACACACAGAGACACAGACATACAGACAAACAGACACAGAGACGGACGGCAATTTTTTAAAAATATGTTTTTCGGAATCTCCAGTGTCTGAGAAACGTGTAAATCCTTCAAAAAAAAATTTTTTTTCGATTTTTAAAACAATTACAAGACATACCCATACTACGTATGATGGGTAAGTAATAAAGAAGCTGTATTACATTACATTTATCAATAGATAAACCATCACAGATTATTTATTTAGAATATGAGTAAGGCTATCTCAAATTTTAGAATGAAAATTATTTCAAAATTTTGTCCGAAAATGCTTTCGATTTAAGAACAACCTTAAATGCGAAATATTATTTAAAAACTTTACTAAGATACTTTTTAAATTACAAATTTAGAGATTTAGCGAAAATTATGTGTTATTTATTTAATTGCTAGCATTTTATGTATCATATTAGGTATGTGCAAAAGTAAGTTCCAATAGATGGGGTAAGTGGTCTTATTGTGTTGTTCTCTAAAAAAACCCATTTTTTGAAATCCCACTTTCCCAAAAAATAACCTATGTTACCTGAATAACACCCACACCTGACATAAGCAGATGAAAATGAAGTATTTTATTACATATTAATGGTTTAACATAAAAAAAATATAAATTTATGTAGATCATTCTAAATTTCTATTATAACAAGAAAATCTGTAAAAATGAAGTTCGTGTTTGCCAGAATTCTGCAATTGTTTGTTTAAATTATTTTAAAATTAAAAAAGCACTCCTTAGGTATTTTTAACTATTTTTATTATTCGAATTGGTGCATAAAAACGTAACAAAACAAAAAAAATGACTTTAGTGAAATATTTGATATGGTACTAGAGTGGGTTTTTTTAGGAAACATTTCACTGTGGGTTTTTTTTTTAAGAAACATTTCACTGTGTGTTTTTTTTTTTTTTTTTTTTTTTTTTTTTTTTTTTTTTTTTTAGGACAGCACAATATATGTACTGCGTGAATACGGCTTTTGTACATGGCATATACATGCTTTTGAAACGTCTCTTCATAACCTTCAAAACGTAGTATATGTCATTTGATTACAGTGGAAACAACATAGTTTTTTATTCGATTTAAAAGGGATAGTTTGTACCAAATAATCGTTATTTGCAGGAAAACAACAAAGAAAGGGTTTTCTGTATCGACTTGTGACTGGAGATGAAAAATGGATTTACTACGAGACTCCTAAACATACAAAAGCTCGGGTATAGCCTGGTGAAGCTGGTCCATCACAGGCAAAGCGAAATATTCATTCTGATAAGGTTATGCTCTGTATTTGTTGTTATATGAAAGGCGTTGTACGTAATGAGCTACTGAAACCTTCGGAAACTGTTACTGGTGAAGTCTATCGACGACAATTAATGTGTTTGAAACGAGCTATTTAAGAAAATTGACCAGAATGGGAGAATAGACACAATAAACTGATTTTAGAAAATGACAACACAAAACCACATGCAAGCGTCGTTAAAACCTACTTAGAAGGGCAGGACTGTGAAGTTCTATCCCACTCACCATATTCGCCAGACATTGTTCCTTTGGATTGATATTTATTCCGGTCGATGCAGTCAGCCCTTCAAGATGTACGATTCACATCTTTGTGAAAGTATCAAAATTGGATTGATGAAGGAATATCTTTAAAAGACGACGGCTTCTTCAGATAAAGAATCCATAAATTGCGTGAAAGATGGGCAAAGGATGTGGCTTCTGGTGGAGCATATTTTGAATTACGTACCACTTTTATGTACTTTCTAAATAAACATGTAATTTTAACCAAAAAACGTAACTTACTTTTGCATATACCCAATATTTATGTAATAGCTAAACACCTATGCAATTTCAGAAACTATGAAAACATAGTTAATTAAAAAACGAACTATTTAAATTTTCTATCGCTGAAGAATCCTACATATCTTTGCTTTTTACAAAAGCTGATAGCTAGGCAGCTCATTAATAGATGCTCTTTGTCACTTCAATTCTTCGTCAAGTCTTTTATAATTATGTCAAGCACTTCGTATGTAGTGTATGTTCTTGTACACTGTACAAGAAGAGACTTCTTCTAGTTATCTGAAATATGTTCAGTTGATCTATCATTCTGCGGATTTCAGCATTTCTCTGTTATTTTGAGAAAAATAAAATAAAATTATCAGTAATTAGACTCAATTTGGTTATATAATCAAAAGGCAAGAAAAAAGCCAATACATTTTTTTTTTGTTGATAAAATATTAGTCATGTTGAAACCAAGTTTTGAAATCTTCAATGTGTAGAATTACAAAACGGGGATCTTTTAGCGAAAATTATGTGTTATTACTCCTAAATATGGCATTTTATACATCATATTATAATATAATAGCTAAAAACTTACGGAATTTTAGAAACTATGAAAACGTTGTTAGTTCAAAACGAATTATTTTAACGTTTAATTTTTTATCTCTTTGATTCTTTTTTAAAAACTTTTGGCGAATCTGTGCAGTAATAAAAGTTCTTTGTAATTTAATAACCAATATTTCACGAGATATGGAACCTTTTCTATTTCGGAAAAAAGAATTAAAGAAGGGAAAAATAGTACGAGATTCCTTCAAAATCTATCGAAGGCAGGAATTTTGTCTTATAATTAATCATGATAGTGGTTTTCAGGATAGCGTTTCATGATAGTGTGGTAATGAGACTGCTATCCTGGTAATGAACAGATGGAGTGGCCAAACAGATGAAAATTTATGCAGCGGAAAACTATGGCTATAAAGCCAGTCGCCCTCCCAGTTGTGTCAACAAAATATCTTCAGAATCATGTACGCTAATAGTGCCCAGTGCATGTAAAATCCGTCGTGGGCGCAAAGCATAGGCGTAACTAGAGCTATTTTGTGGGGTGGGCACAGGCCCCCAACTTCATAAGTCCTTTGTATGTGTGTATGCGTCCATTGGCACAGCCAGGGGGGGAGGGGGGGGCTAAGGGGTAAAACCCCTCCCAGAGCAAAAAAAAATATTATAATTGCCGCTTATATGAATCACTAGTTAAGCAAATTAGGCGCTTTTATGAATCGAAACTAAAGTTAATATTGTCTTTTTAGTTTATTTGAAATTCGCAGCTTTGTTGAAACAAATTATGTTCGACAAAGTGATTCAATTAGACCGCGAATATTATATTTAAACTGTGGAAGCGTATATTAGATTTTAGATGCACTGGTTAAGTGAAAACTGTCATTTGTTTTGAAAAAGGGTAGCAGTTACATTTTTCAGACATTTTAGAGTAAAAGAATGATCATTTCGGCCGTCATACGCTTTGAGTATTATACAGTGGATAGTTTTTAAATTGAATTTCTGTCTTTGCTCCATGTTCAAAAGGATAATAGACATCAATTTCCAGGAAAAAAACAAAACAAAATATATGTTTATAGGTCTTTCTCAGTTTCAGACTTTCTGTTAAGGTCTGCACCGGAGAAATTTGTAGGTTCGAGCGCGACCCGAAATTTTTTGCCCCTCAGCCGGGTATAAAAGTTAAAAGTTCGATCCGGATCGTAAAAAATATATGTGAGTATATTAGGCCGACCTAGCAAAAAAAAAAAAAAAAGCTAAAAGTTAGACTCGAATCCGGTCCGGTCCATGCACATAGTTTATTGGCTCGACCCAGTATAAAAGCTAGAATCTCGGCCCGAGCCCAGCCTGGCCCGGCTCATACAAAAACATAATTATCCCTTCCCAGCTCACATGAATTTCAACAAAAAACATATTTTTACATTGGTATGGTTAAAAATTGTCTTTTACGAGGAGTTCTGACAAAAATATTTATTTTAGTTTTTCTTTTTATGTTGTTGTATTCTTCGTTTTTTAAAAAACGCTTTGTGCTGAGATATTTATTTTGTTACTGGATCTCGATTTGTATGCAAATGACTCTGTTGTTATTAATAACTTTAATCCATATTCCATGGCTTGGAGACTTAAAAACCTTAAAATTCTTATAGTATCGTAAAAATTTCTAAGACGGAATCGCATAGGAGAACAGAAATATCCGTTATAGGAAAGTTACCTTCTTAGCATATACACTGTCGGTTGTAAATATATTACATTCTTTTCTCACGTATTATTATGTTCATTTTGCATGTTCGTTTTGCATTATGCACATTTTTCCGTTTGAAACCGGATTCTGTCATGGGCAGGTTCTTTTTCACACGCTTTATTGCACTTTAATTTTATTGCCTAGAAAATGAACTATTCTAAAAAATAAATTGAAAATTTTAATTCTAGAACAATGACAATTTAAAAATATATGCATTTTTTGCAAAAATTGTTGGGCCGATCGAAATTTTATGGATTTTTGCATGGGTCAGGTCAGGGTTGGCAGGGCCAATTATTTTCATATGGGCTTGATAAAAACAGGACTCGAAAATTTCAACTCGTCTAGATCTTTAGGAAGAATGAATTCCAGTTTCAGCCCGGCCTGGAAAAACGGAAGCCAGGCCCAGTCCGATTGCCACAAATGCAAATAGGCCGGAGACTGGCCCGTGGGTTGGTCCGGTTTCGTGCCAGGACCGAGCCCAAACAGACCTCTACATGTGCATCTTGTTTTGTGTTTTTGCTCTCAGTTATTTCTAAGACCAAGGTATGTGAATATACAGGTAAAAATCTTTGACAAAGTAAGAATTAAGAAAATGTGCTATAAAGATATAAATGTAAAATGTGTTTTTGATGAAACAGATTATTGTAGTGTTTCATTCGAACAATTTGTTCCTGGGGGGGGGGGGAGGGACTATATATTTAAAGAGTGTAGTTCATTAGTTAGTAAGGTAGCTCGAACTGTTCTTCAGGCGGTTTTGCTCACGGGGAGGCATTGCCACGCATTCCCCGGAGGACAGAAGCACTGATTGCAATTTTATTTACTTTGACTTACAGATACATGCCTATGAGCAAGGTTTTCAAAAGAAAAACGTTAAATATGAAGCATTTTCATAGAATTAATAAAATTTACTATAATTACACACAAACTTATGCTAATTATGCATTAATTGAAATTAATAAGTAATAAATTAGTCATACATTGATCTACACTTATTACATCTTAAATAATGCTGCCTCTATATCATCAAAATTACGACATATTGTTTTTCATGTGGACAAAATTACAGTCGTGTTTAAATTAGATAAGAAGTAAAAACTGGAATATCTTTTAGAGTTTTAGCTATAATGTATTTCATTTAAATAAAAGTATATATAAGTAGATCCTTTCACCCCTACTTTCAGGGAGGGACAGAGAAAGTTAAAAAGTTCCCTCTGTTTTCAAAAATGTTATTGTAATGTCTTTTCCCTTTTTTTTTTTCCGCGCCCGAAGGCAGGTACAACCTATCTTTCATTCTACATAGGTGTTTCTAACGGAAAACTAAATATAAATAAATATTCATACACACAAATATTATACACACATACAAACTATAAATACAATAAACCCAACAAGTGTGAAAAATTAGCCAGAGCCAGGAATCGAGCCTGGGACCACAGCATACAAGGCTGATGTTCTAACCACTGAACTACCCCGGCCAATAACTGGGTCTGCAATTTCTCTGTCTAGTTCTGCAATAACTGGCTCTGAAATTGCAGAAGCAGGTATTGGTCGGGGTAGCTCAGTGGTTAAAGCATTAGTCTTGTATGTTGTGATCCCAGGTTCGATTCCTGGCTCTGGCTAATTTTTCACACTTGTTGGGTTTATTGTATTTATAGTTTGTATGTGTGTATAATATTTGTGTGCATGTTTAGACTTGAATGCAGGCGTTGTTTATGTGTGTTTTAATAGATAAATATTCTCCAACATCATGAAAAAGGTTAAAAACAAATAATATTTAGAAAGCACACATACTTAACACATAAGCAAAGTGTTTTAAAAAAAAAGTAGAACAATCTGTAAAAGGTGGTAGAGCACACTACAATTAAAGATTTTTGTTTAGGAAACCAGGTCGCGATTCATTTATTCAGTGAAAAATATAGGATATAGCAAGACAAGTCGAACCCAGTGTATACCAAAGTATTTTTAGAGAACTGTAATAATAATGAAGATATTTTAACGAAATTTTCAATATACTGTATACGAAATTAGATGTCAAATAAAGTGCTGGAAGTGCACAGTAATTCAGCCATCGATACCGCGTTTACTGTCAACTACATCCTAAAATATGGAATACTTAATTTGGCATTGTTTGGACGCGGATTATAATAAATTCTACCTCTTCTCGTGTTATTTTACATCTCACACAAAGCAAAGTAAGTCTATTGAAAATTTTGCTAAAATTGCTTTATTATTACTAAAGTTAAGAACAAGAATTTGGGATTGTCTTGAATGAAATCCTTTGTATTTCTAATTTAAAAATCGATTCCTGATTTTCTTTACAAAAAATTGTTTGCTGTACTATTCCCTTCCATTTCTTAAGTTTGCCTCCTCATTTTTCAAACATTATATTAATCTAACAGTTTTTTGTTATTTGATTGGTGAATTTTATGTTTTCTAACTCTTATATCGTTAAACGTTGCTGAAATGAATTATAGTCAACGTAACTACTGATTCTATTCTCCGAGGGAAAAAAAATGATTATCACTTCATTAGCAAAACTGATTCGATTAGCCGGTGATTCAAGTAACCAGCGACCACCATTATCAACAATTCAACCTGTCCTCCCCATAGAGCCGAATTCTGGCTGCGCCACTGATGCGTGCAAGAATATTAAAAAAACTGCATTGGGACCAAACTCGTTAATTTAATGAAAATTTTGACTTAAAATTAGAAACAACTTATTATCAAGGTTATTAGTTAGTAATGCCATTGATCAATGGAGCCAACTTTTGAAATATATTGTATGGGCCCAATTTTTTTAAGCAAAATAGCACGGCACGTTTTATTATTTGCTTATGTTATTCGTCAATTATTTTGCATAATAACGTTAATATTTACTATAATATAATAAATATCAATAAAAATTAAAAACACAAGAAGCAAAGCATTTCAGTCATTTATGAGCTTTATAATTATCAGGATTGAGACACTAAAATATAGATAATGTTCACTCACTGATTTATACTCACTGATCAAATGGGCATACGAAGTTACTCGCCGTATACATTTTAGAATCTTTTTTAAAAAAATGCTCCGTATACATTCTCTTTCTCAAACAAATCTATACCATAGTCATTAAAGTTCACATGATTCTAGCATTTACCTTTTGGTTTACATACAACAACAATACTGCTGATCAAGTATATAGGAAATTGAACTGTTGAGAGAAATTTAATAATTATATGTGTACTGAAGAACATTTGGTGCTCTAGATGTCTCTGTTACGGATGTCAATGCTATTTTTCAACGTCAACAAAATGAAATTTTCATAATGAACAGAGGAAAGTATATTCAACAAGGTAAATTATATTCAATGGTTGGAGTATCATAGTTGATATTTTTTCCATCAGAGCGAAAATATGCCGGGACCAGGACTCGAACCTGGGTACTTTGGTTTGCCGTACCAACGTTCTCCCTACTGAGCTACCCGACGATATCCTAGGCTGGAATATTTCACTCTTATTTGTTGTAAGGCTGCGAACTGCAGCCTTGTCCAACAAATAGAAAATGAAATTTTGTTTCCGAGATTTAAAAATTAAAATAAATACGTAGTGAAATAAAACAAGGGAAATTAGGCGGGTCAGGGGAGCAAATTATTGGGTGGGCTCGACGCTAAAGCCCCACGGGCCCATATAAGTCGGCAGTGATATATTCAAAGCCCATATATTCATTGTGACATTGAAATTTTTAAGATGACTAGAAGTTCCGAGAGAGACCCAATTTTAGGCATAATGTCCGGGTGTCCCAATACCTCTCTTAATGTACCGGTTGTAAACACAGCACTTAAACTATCACTTCTCCAAAATTTATTTAAAAAAAATGAATGTTTTGATTCTTACCGAATTCCACTTCTCCAACAGCAAAATGTTGAAATACTTCACTCTGTGTCTATTACAGAAAACTGTCTTGAGAA
Organism: Maratus michaelseni; assembly: GCA_963931845.1. Taxonomy (NCBI): domain Eukaryota; kingdom Metazoa; phylum Arthropoda; class Arachnida; order Araneae; family Salticidae; genus Maratus; species Maratus michaelseni. The sequence goes on along the minus strand of OZ007590.1, from coordinate 387,680,539 downwards.
AAATTTCGTGGTTCCGATAGAACGAATACCATATAGATATACTAATTTATACATGTCTGAAAAATGTATACAACTGAAACCTGTCTAAAATGTAGAAGTTTTCCGATCACTGTAATTTTATGCAGGTAAAGTAAACTGAATCTATTTATTTTAAGAATGAATAAACGGAAAAATTAGAGAAAATTTTTCTTGAAATCATTAATATAAACTCTAAATTTGTTTAAAAATTCTAAAATGTGAAAAAGAATATTTTGAAGAGTGGAAGGAAAAGATTAGTTTTTATTTTGAGGGATTGGGGGAGGGTGGGCGGGGGTACTTCACTTACGGGAAAACATCCAATATTTCGTTTGCATTTTCATATTTTTAAAATGATTTTCTATTTTATTTTTTGCATTGGATAGTTGAGGTCAATCTCTACATAGACCGCATTTTACTTTTTCTTATGTATTTGCAGTTTTTTTTTTTTTTTTTTTTTTTTTTTTTTTTTGCGAGGATTTTTTTCATTTTTGAAACCGGTACTGAAAACGATCCGTTTTTTATTAAAAATTCAGTCGATACTCCACTGTTTTATTGCGTAAAATCTTCAATTTTTAACATGTGCAAAATATGTTTATAAGAACACAATTTTTAAATTCGATACTGTATAAGTTATAGTCCTTTCAAAAGTTGACATATCACATAAAATAGTGTATAAAATCTTGAAAAAAAAAACGAAATCAGAAGTATTTTAAAGTTTAAAAAAATATATATATTCTTAAATTTTAATAGTACATTATAATTGCAAAACTGCGATGATTTCTATAGTAGTGGATTGATTTTAAATTTAATTAGCTCCATCAGAATTCAGCAGAAAGAGATTTGATTAAAGAGAACTCACATGGAAAACATTTTTACCTAAAATAATTTTTGCTAAAAATAAATAAATAAAAAAGCTTAAGTTTTACCTTTTTTTTTTATTGGAAAACAAAAGTATTCTTCAAAATTATTTCTATCACATTTGAAAGGTACTTATAGAGATGCATCGATTAGTGATTTTGATCCAATAGCGAATATTCGACATCTGTAAACCAGATGCTGAACATTCGGTAGGCCTAATATTCCTGTATTTTAAGATTTAAAAGTATTAAAAAATAAACTTTAACGTAAATTGTACACTATATTTAACAAAAATACTTGTGTTTTGAGGAATGAGTACAACAATGAGTTATTTTACAAGTAAACTTTACACATAAAAATAAAAAAAAAGCTTTGAGTTACTTTTTAAGGAGAGAGTCTTAAAAATTTTTAATTAATGAAACGTTAAATTCCATAATTCCTTATCTAAATTAAAATAAATTTATAAGAGTTCCTTATATTTTAAAATAAATACTCCAAAATTGAAAAGAAATTTTTAAGGACATAGAAGGAAAATTTTACCGTTATATAGTGTTATTTGTCAGAAAGAAACAGTAAGTCAGTATAAGGAAAAAAAAAATGCTATTCAATTGGCAACTCGGCAAAAAAACTTATTGTTCCTTTTGATTTATCAAGGAAATTTTTAAATGCACCACAGCGGGCGATCATTTTTAGAAGTTGCAAACATACAGTATTTTCCTAAAATTTTGAAAGAAACTTTCAGGAGAGATAGTGCGGTCAAGACAAATACTTTTTCTACAGTAAACCAGCATCGCAATCCACTTATTCTATTAAAATACAGTAAAGTGATAAAAAAAATACAAATTACCCACTGCAAACTGAACCCGAATTTTCGTTAACTTTAACAATAATGAAGATATGTTAACGTTATGTTAACAAGCTTTTTATGAAATATGAAATGATTGGAAGTGACTGAATTTCGGTTAGGACTCAATTTATGTAGCGTTAACTAGCATTTTGAATAATGAAATGTCTAGCTTACAGTTTTGATGTGAAATTTGGCAATTTCCAGCGCTTCTCGTAATGCTATCATATTTTACAGAAAGCAAAATAAGCCTGTTGAAAATATTGTTACAATATCTTCAGTTTGACCAAATATTTTATAGTATCACCAAATAGCCCGAATACGGATTATTTTAAAATCCAGTAAAACTTGCAAGTAAAATATGCGTTCATACATTGAGTAATTTCATCCCATCAAAGATAGTTCATAAACCAAGTCGGATGCAGCGAATTTGTTTTAATCTGCACAAGATATTAAAACTGAAGAAATAGGTCCCTCCCACACTCAAAATCGTTTGAAAAATTATTTGTACTTCACCAGATTGGGACATAAGCTGAATTGGTATTTGAATTGCTAGCAGGGCCTATTTACCGAATAGACCCGGGAAGCCCGTGCTTACCCAAACAAATACAAAGGGGCCCCCAAATTTACTTTTCAGAATAACTTTTTACCAAAAAGAAAAAAAAACAATCAATTAGGGTAAAAAATGCATTTTTTCCTTTCGAAATTTTTATCTAAGAAGCTCGCTCTTTCTAAATTGTTGTTTACTCGAAATTTTGATGGTAAAATTTCAAATTGTTCCAGCATACCAAAAATGGATTCAGTAAACTACAAAGCAATTGGTAGAGGAGGGCTCCAGAGTAACGTCGGGCTTCCCCTACTTTTATGTCTTAAGCGGGCCCTGATTGCTAGTGTTGACGAATTGAAATTCTACTTCCCAATGAAAGATTCTATGATACTTTAACTCGATATGCTATGTAAATATTCGTCATTAACATCTCTACTCTTTTCGCAATCACAACTACTACAGCAATTTAAATTTCAAGTTTTTTTTAAGGTTAAATTTGGCAATTTCAAAAACAAATTTCTGTCTTTACCATTTTTTTAAAAATAATAAATGACATTAATTAAAGAGGTTCGATCAAGAACCTGTTATGTTACATTTTCTCAAAATACAGTTTATTTTTTCGATGAGGGTGTTATGAGACAATCTGTCATATGGTAAAGGTAAAATACCAATATTTTAATTAATCATTAAAATCTGATAAATTATTTATTAAAAGTTAATATTTTAATAAAAATAACTTAAATATTATTAATAATTTTTATATTAGAAAATTGAATGTTGCTAAGTTATTCTGAGAGAGCTTAGTACTACTCGTTAACTTACTAAATACAAGGTACAAGAACAAAAATAAAATAAAAATTGCAACTAAAAGCTTCCACTTAAATTGTCTCAGAATTTTATTTTTGGTACGTAACATCTTATTTCACTAAGCCCTTCTGTTTATTCAGAATATCAAAGATTGATAAGGAAAAATTTACTCACAAAAAGTACATTCAGAAACATGAAGCAAAGAGCCTCGATCCATGAAGCAGCATGCAGCAATACAAACAAAAATTTCCAAAACTACAGAATTTATTTTGCGCACTGATAATTACGCATGCAAACTTGGAAAAGGGAAATAAGAAATAACCCCACACGCTTACAGCTACAGGCAAATTGCAAAAAATTCGCCCTACCTTAACCCTCAAAGTAAAACCCCCTGCAATGATGTTCTCATTTACGACTTTTGCCGTGTCTCATCACTCAGACAATTAATTGATCAGTAATTTGTTGATTACATCCTGGTTTTTAAATTGGTCATTATTTTCTAAGAAAAAAAAAACGTTCGGGGACCTGTGCCCCCCCTCCCCCCTTCTCTCACCACAGCAGATGATATTTTTTGACTTAGTTGAAAGAATACGGAACTGGACATCTGGAACTGATTTTTTCCCCATCACCTCGTGACAAAAAAGAAAACTCTCGTTCAGATTTAGAGCTTTCAGATATTATTTCACTTTGTTCCTTTTGGAACCCTATAGACTCCGGGACACATAACTGTTGCAAAGAATGTAGAAGACTAATAGGATTTTCTTTGTCTGTTGCTTCTTTTATACCTCTCTCACACACACACACACACACTTACATATGCGTGCGCGCCGTTTTCATTACATTAGTTCTCAAATCAGAAATATATAGTATAATTTATTGGTATAATCATTCAAATATTTGAAAATTAAAATGTTGACCATATCGCAGTCATAAAATTTTTCCGTGAACTTGAAATTCTGGGGTGGGCACTGGAACTACATGGGCTGGACACGGCCCACCCGGCCCCCCACTAGTTACGCCTATGGCGCAAAGTCCTCCAAGTTTCCTGTGAATTATATCTCTGGATGTGCCTAGTCAGGTGAAGGTCTCATCACCTGATCAAGGTTCTAAATTACGATACCAACTCGTGTAGCGATGGTATGAGATATGGTTATGCGATGCAGCGTGAAATTAGTAAATACTATAGCATCTCACATCCGTCCAGCATGACTTCGCTACACTGTGCAGTGCTGAATCGACTCATCCAAACATCAATTAGCAACCGGCCAACTAAGGAAAAGCAACTTAAGCAACAAGATGCACTGAAGCCACGTCGCCCTAGAGGCTTATGAAACAGATCTTCGCCATTCGGAGTTCAGACTAATCCTTGCCCCGTTGCCAGGCATCAATCCGTTAAGTGGGCAAAAACCCGGCAGGTAGGGGCCTGGTCAGCGGTCTAAATAAAATACCTTCAATCACTGGATGCTTATCTTATCCAAGACTACAAGTACTTGGTAAAAAAAAATAGGAATATACTCAAAAACTCATAGAAGTATTTGCTATGAAGTTAACACTATTACTATAGAAGACATACTAAAAATACATCACTTGTCCTACAAGCAGTTCTCTACACCTACTTTCGATGCAATGCGTCAGTATACTTTCCATAAAGCTTCGGATACAGTCTTCCGATCACTAAAACATGTCTGCTTCACTTTTACTAAACAAACCTGAGTTGAACTGTCAAACAATAATGCCCTTCATCGTTTGTGTCTGGTGTTAGAAACACTTGTATATTTTCAACACTTTTACGCAGAAAAACACTATCATGGTTAATTATAAGACAAAATCCCTGCCTTCGATAGCTTTTGAAAGAGTCTCATATTGTTTTTCCCTCCTTTCTTGATGCAGACTCTCTAGACACAGACACGTTTTGGTCTGTGGTATACCAAGTCGAGTGGAGTAGCTCCAGATTTTTAAAACTTAGTCCATACTGGTGAATATTTACCTCTATTATACGGTGATGCTTCCTTTCATATCTTAAATATAATATATCTCAACCCTTTTCTTTATTACATTAATGGTAAATAAATTTAGATACGAGTATATACAGCCTATGAGTCATTCCATGGTAACTTGCGTTACATTTAGAATAATTGACTTCGGTAATTTTAGTAATATAACGCTAAAAAATATTCATAATGTAAAGTTGATGTGATTTGTTAATTAAACCTATCCAAAGGAAAATTTGCATGAAAATTACTTAAATTTATTGCTATTTCTTGAACTCTGGAAATTATATTTACTATGGTAACTTACGTTACTGAAAAAAGAACGTAAGTTACTATAAGAAATTTAATGGCCACTGTTCAAGAAATAGCACTAAATTTGAGTAATTTTCATCCAAATTTCAGTTTGGATAGGTTTAATTAACAAATTACATCAACTTTAAATATTTTTTAGCGTTATATCACTAAAATTACTGAAGTCAATTATTCTAAATGTAACGTAAGTGACCATGGAATGACCCCTATGTAAAAAAATCGATTTGGTAAGCTTGACGGAATTAATATTGAAAATATTCATTTTTCTTTTTCTAAAAGGTCTTAATGTTAATATCTGAAAACATTTTTTAAATACAAATAATTTAAATACACGTAATTTATTTAAATCTCGATTTCAAGCTTATTTCAACTTACTTTTTTTCCATATAAATCATTCTTGATTCAGCATTTTCAGAATTTTCTCTTTTATAGCATTCTTTAACTAAAAGATGCTGAATAATTTAAAATGTATTTATAAGTGGGCGGTGCCCTGTTATTCCTTTGATGTTCGTTGCATATTCAGAGAAAATTATTGACAAAAAAATGTATATTTTTAACTTTGATTCGAAAGTATTTGTTGGAATTAACTTCCATTTTAAAAAGAGAATATCTCTTTAATACTGATTTCCCTTAAGACAAGATTTCTCTTAAAAAAGCTAGAAATTTATTCTAAGCATTTTCTGTCGACTACCTCTTTGAACAAGTTCATGCAAATTAAGGTAATTGTTTTTGAAGAAATTGGATTCATAATCAGAATAACGGTTATTTAGCTGGTATGTGTAGATAAAAAGGTAACATATTCAACTTAGTAAAACATATAAAAGGATAATTTGAAAATTAATGATTCGGTTAAAAAAAATACGGCAACTCTTAAATTCTGTCTTTCAAAGATCAGCAAATACATGAATTAGCTGTGAAAAAATGCTACTAAATTCATATATATTCATAAGGCAGGGCTTTACAATTTTTATAAAATATGATAGCCAGCTAAAAATTCTAGTCGCCAATAAGAATATTTACGCCCCCCCCTTACCTCATTATTAATTAATTATTCAAGAATAATTAATTATTCTTGAAATTTTACTTAAGTTTTATAGATTTACTTCAAATGAATCACCTATATTCACTTATATGTTATAATGAAGTGATAGATTATCCGTTTTAATTCTTAACACAAAAATCTGATTTGGAATTTTACAAAAAAACTTAAGCTTTTTTTAACATTATATCGAATTTTAGATGCCAAAGGGGCTGGATTGACAGCATTTCTTACTGTTTTACTTAAATTCCCCCCTCCCCCACATTCTAATCATGTGACATGCTAGCTGGATTGTGCAAAAAAGAAGGTATCTTATATGCATGAAATGGAAAATTTATTTTAAACTTGGTTCTTCCATTAATAATACGAAAGAAGAGGAATATCACTACTTGCCGCGCAATAGTACTGTTGGTGAAGAGAAAAGAAGCCATTTGGGCTCATTTCATAGATCGATTTTTGTACAAAAAAGAATTACAAAACACCAGATTAAATAACTTGGTTGCCAGGTAAAAAAACTTGGTTGTCTGTGACGACCTGGCGACTGCAGTTTTCTAGCCCTGTTCATAGGTATATTAAAATAAACTAAAAGTAACATTAAACCATTTATGTAATTTGTTGGCAAATGACTTTAGAGTGAAAAAACGGCCAAACATTGTGACCTTTTCCAAGTCAAATCAACATGTTTTTAACATGAAAATTTATCTAATAAAATGTCACTTGTTTGTGTTTGGTACTTAGGTGCTTACTTGATTTCATTTATTAAGTGTAATTTCTGGTTCAAAATATGCTTATTTGACTTGAAAAAAAATTGGAAAGTTTAGCAACTATGATTAGTAGTATAAAATAGGAAAAAAAAATTGTCCAAAATTTTTCTACGAAAATCTTAGTAAATCATATGTATGCGTGCGCACTCATATAAATGAATACATTTATTTTCTAAACGTGAATAAGTTTCCTTTATAAACATTTTCTTATATGGAAAAAAAATGCCCAACAAATCTATAGACAGAAGAAATGAATGTTTATTTACCAGCTCGTCGATTGATTAAAACCTTTAACAAAATCTATTTCCGAGTGATAAACTTAAAGTTCATACCAGCTAATTAATAGGATTTAAAAACATTATTTTCTTTGCTTTTCTGTTATTTTCTTTTAGTTCTTTAACCACACCTCCGGACTCTCGAGTTCGGGCGCAGTGTGCCTGATAGGCGCCTATTGTCATTATCCCTTAAGAGCGTACACTAGTCATGCGATGAAACGCGCAAGCTAATGTTAAGTCTATGGGAAAGATACTTTCGAATTTCTCGCTCGAATTTTAATATTTTTAAATGATTATTTTTGCTTACTATAACTGAGGTCGATCTCTGCGTTTTTACTTTTTTGATTTGGATTAAAGTTTTTTTTATAAGCGGACATTTTCAATTTCGGAACCGGTTGAAACCGGTTCAGAAAGTGAAAGTACACTTATATATAAAAGAACTGGAACCAAAATCGAAAAAGTAAAAACACACACCGTTAGAGATCGACCTATGAGCTACCGTAAGCAAAAAAATAATTTTAAAATATTAAAATTCGAGCGAGAAATTTGAAAATAACCTTCTCATAGACTTAACATTAGCTTGCGCGTTTCTTCGCATGACTAGTGTAGTTTTTAATTTTTTGATTTTGGTTGCAATTTTTTTTTAAGTTACTTTCACTTTTCCGAAAGTGAAAGTAGTCTCATAAAAAAAAAAAAAAAAAAAAAAAAAAAAAAAAAAAACTGGAACCAAAATCGAAAAACTAGCCCAGTTAGAGATCGACATTGCAAAAAAAATCATTCAAAAATATTAAAATGCAAGCGAGAAATTTGAAAAGACTAGTGTAGGCACGTATTTAATACAATTCCAATGCTATTAAAATGATCAGTGATCTTCATTAGGACGTACAAAGAGAGAATATTCGAATCTGATTTTAAAAACTTTGGTTAACCCTTTGTATCACCGTGTTGCATTTCGTAAAATAAAAAAAATTAGAGACATCCAAAAATTGATTTGTAAAAAAAAAATCGTATACTTTACAATTTTGTATTAGAAAACTGACAATATTCATGAGAAGTACACATTTTTCTGTTTATTACAGGTGTGAAAAAAAGTATCTTTTAGTCAATATATATTTTTTTATGTCCTAAATTTTTAAAATTATTTTTTACATATACTTAAAATACTGTTTTCTAACATCTTAATAAATATTTTTCAAATCGGAATTGTTTAGTCATAAAAGGTTAATAATCCCAAAGAAAGTAGAACAAAAAAGTACTGTACTGTCTTCGTTAGGTTGTAAATTGGTGACTCGGATAGGCTTTTAATTATTTTATTGCTAGACCACTAATCACAGACATAATTAACAAATATGACGACAAAAAACATGTAATATTAGGTTAACATATCAGAGACGAAACTGGTCGAAGGATTTAAAATTATAGCAGATCGCCATATCTTTCAATTTACTACACTACACTATTACCCTACACTATTATCCATACTACAATTACACTACACTATTATCTACACTATTATATTAGACCACTAATCACCGATACAATTAACAAATATAACGACAAAACACATGTATTATTAGGTGTAACAGATCCGAGACGAAACTGATCGAAAGATTTAAAATTATAGCAGATCGCCATATCTTTCACTTTCACATTACAATATTCCAATCTCCACATCTCTCGCTGTTCGCCCCTCTCCACTCCAAGACTACACGTCGAGACTTTAACTAACTGTACTCCTCTTGACGCAGGCCGCTAGGACGGGCAGTTGTTACTGAAATTTAAGACGCGCCACTACATTGCCTTTGTTTTTCATGACTAGAAAATCAATGAACATTAAAATTACGAACAAAACTCGAAATAGGGCGCAGTAGATTCATGGATGAGATCTATAGCAGCAAACAAATTATCAGCAATAATGTTGCGACCAGATCCAAATATGGGTTTTTGCCATTTTCTTCACTAATACATCTCTCTGGATAATTAAATACGAGGTTTCACAGCAAATTTGGTTTTACAACATCTCAGCATCAAATCTGATACAAAAAGAAGAAAAAGCACGAACATGAGTACAAGTTTGGGCGCAGTGTACCTGATAGACGATTATCGTCATTAGCCCTTAATTAACACAATTATAATGCTCTTAAAGTGATCAGGATCAGTGGCCTTCATTAGGACATACAAAGAGAGAATATTCGAAATCTGATTCAAAAAACTTCGTTAAATAATCTCATAGAAAGTTAAAAAAAAAAAAAAAATACTGAAATTTAAGACGCGCCACCACATTGCTTTCAGTTTTCATGACAAAAAATCAAATGAACATTAAAATTACAAACAAAACTCGAACTATAGGCAATCATCGATGAGATCTATAGCAGCAAATCAATTATTAGCAATAATGTTGCGACCAGATCCAAATATGGGCCAGGCCATTCTCTTCACTGATACATCACTTGTCATGACTCTGATTAGTTAAATAGTAAGGTTTTACGGCAAATTTGATTTTACAACATTTCAGCAGCAAATCTGAAACAAAAAGTAGAAAAAGCATGAACATAATTACAAGTTTGGGCGCAGTGTACCTGATAGACGACGATCGTCATTAGCCCTTAATTAACACAATTCTAATGCTCTTAAAGTGATCAGGATCAGTGGCCTTCATTAGGACATACAAAGAGAGAATATTCGAAATCTAATTAAAAAAACTTCATTAAATAATCTCAAAGAAAGTAAAACAAAAAATACTGAAATTTAAGACGCGCCACCACATTGCTTTCAGTTTTCATGACAAAAAATCAAATGAACATTAAAATTACAAACAAAACTCGAAATATAGGCAATCATCGATGAGATCTATAGCAGCAAATCAATTATTAGCATTAATGTTGCGACCAGATCCAAATATGGGCCAGGCCATTCTCTTCACTGATACATCACTTGTCATGACTCTGATTAGTTAAATAGTAAGGTTTTACGGCAAATTTGATTTTACAACATTTCAGCAGCAAATCTGAAACAAAAAGTAGAAAAAGCATGAACATAATTACAAGTTTGGGCGCAGTGTACCTGATAGACGACGATCGTCATTAGCCCTTAATTAACACAATTCTAATGCTCTTAAAGTGATCAGGATCAGTGGCCTTCATTAGGACATACAAAGAGAGAATATTCGAAATCTAATTAAAAAAACTCCATTAAATAATCTCAAAGAAAGTAAAACAAAAAATACTGAAATTTAAGACGCGCCACCACATTGCTTTCAGTTTTCATGACAAAAAATCAAATGAACATTAAAATTACAAACAAAACTCGAAATATAGGCAATCATCGATGAGATCTATAGCAGCAAATCAATTATTAGCAATAATGTTGCAACCAGATCCAAATATGGGCCAGGCCATTCTCTTCACTGATACATCACTTGTCATGACTCTGATTAGTTAAATAGTAAGGTTTTACGGCAAATTTGATTTTACAACATTTCAGCAGCAAATCTGAAACAAAAAGTAGAAAAAGCATGAACATAATTACAAGTTTGGGCGCAGTGTACCTGATAGACGACGATCGAAATTAGCCCTTAATTAACGCAATTCTAATGTTCTTAAAGTGATCAGGATCAGTGGCCTTCATTAGGACATACAAAGAGAGAATATTCGAAATCTAATTAAAAAAACTTCATTAAATAATCTCAAAGAAAGTAAAACAAAAAATACTGAAATTTAAGACGCGCCACCACATTGCTTTCAGTTTTCATGACAAAAAATCAAATGAACATTAAAATTACAAACAAAACTCGAAATATAGGCAATCATCGATGAGATCTATAGCAGCAAATCAATTATTAGCAATAATGTTGCGACCAGATCCAAATATGGGCCAGGCCATTCTCTTCACTGATACATCACTTGTCATGACTCTGATTAGTTAAATAGTAAGGTTTTACGGCAATTTGATTTTACAACATTTCAGCAGCAAATCTGAAACAAAAAGTAGAAAAAGCATGAACATAATTACAAGTTTGGGCGCAGTGTACCTGATAGACGACGATCGAAATTAGCCCTTAATTAACGCAATTCTAATGTTCTTAAAGTGATCAGGATCAGTGGCCTTCATTAGGACATACAAAGAGAGAATATTCGAAATCTAATTAAAAAAACTTCATTAAATAAACTCAAAGAAAGTAAAACAAAAAATACTGAAATTTAAGACGCGCCACCACATTGCTTTCAGTTTTCATGACAAAAAATCAAATGAACATTAAAATTACAAACAAAACTCGAAATATAGGCAATCATCGATGAGATCTATAGCAGCAAATCAATTATTAGCAATAATGTTGCGACCAGATCCAAATATGGGCCAGGCCATTCTCTTCACTGATACATCACTTGTCATGACTCTGATTAGTTAAATAGTAAGGTTTTACGGCAATTTGATTTTACAACATTTCAGCAGCAAATCTGAAACAAAAAGTAGAAAAAGCATGAACATAATTACAAGTTTGGGCGCAGTGTACCTGATAGACGACGATCGTCATTAGCCCTTAATTAACACAATTCTAATGCTCTTAAAGTGATCAGGATCAGTGGCCTTCATGAGGACATACAAAGAGAGAATATTCGAAATCTAATTAAAAAAACTTCATTAAATAATCTCAAAGAAAGTAAAACAAAAAATACTGAAATTTAAGACGCGCCACCACATTTCTTTCAGTTTTCATGACAAAAAATCAAATGAACATTAAAATTACAAACAAAACTCGAAATATAGGCAATCATCGATGAGATCTATAGCAGCAAATCAATTATTAGCAATAATGTTGCGACCAGATCCAAATATGGGCCAGGCCATTCTCTTCACTGATACATCACTTGTCATGACTCTGATTAGTTAAATAGTAAGGTTTTACGGCAATTTGATTTTACAACATTTCAGCAACAAATCTGAAACGAAAAGTAGAAAAAGCATGAATATAATTACAAGTTTGGGCGCAGTGTACCTGATAGACGACGATCGTCATTAGCCCTTAATTAACACAATTCTAATGCTCTTAAAGTGATCAGGATCAGTGGCCTTCATTAGGACATACAAAGAGAGAATATTCGAAATCTAATTAAAAAAACTTCATTAAATAAACTCAAAGAAAGTAAAACAAAAAATACTGAAATTTAAGACGCGCCACCACATTTCTTTCAGTTTTCATGACAAAAAATCAAATGAACATTAAAATTACAAACAAAACTCGAAATATAGGCAATCATCGATGAGATCTATAGCAGCAAATCAATTATTAGCAATAATGTTGCGACCAGATCCAAATATGGGTCAGGCCATTCTCTTCACTGATACATCACTTGTCATGACTCTGATTAGTTAAATAGTAAGGTTTTACGGCAATTTGATTTTACAACATTTCAGCAGCAAATCTGAAACAAAAAGTAGAAAAAGCATGAACATAATTACAAGTTTGGGCGCAGTGTACCTGATAGACGACGATCGTCATTAGCCCTTAATTAACACAATTCTAATGCTCTTAAAGTGATCAGGATCAGTGGCCTTCATTAGGACATACAAAGAGAGAATATTCGAAATCTAATTAAAAAAACTCCATTAAATAATCTCAAAGAAAGTAAAACAAAAAATACTGAAATTTAAGACGCGCCACCACATTTCTTTCAGTTTTCATGACAAAAAATCAAATGAACATTAAAATTACAAACAAAACTCGAAATATAGGCAATCATCGATGAGATCTATAGCAGCAAATCAATTATTAGCAATAATGTTGCGACCAGATCCAAATATGGGCCAGGCCATTTCTCTTCACTGATACATCACTTGTCATGACTCTGATTAGTTAAATAGTAAGGTTTTACGGCAATTTGATTTTACAACATTTCAGCAGCAAATCTGAAACAAAAAGTAGAAAAAGCATGAACATAATTACAAGTTTGGGCGCAGTGTACCTGATAGACGACGATCGTCATTAGCCCTTAATTAACACAATTCTAATGCTCTTAAAGTGATCAGGATCAGTGGCCTTCATTAGGACATACAAAGAGAGAATATTCGAAATCTAATTAAAAAAACTTCATTAAATAAACTCAAAGAAAGTAAAACAAAAAATACTGAAATTTAAGACGCGCCACCACATTTCTTTCAGTTTTCATGACAAAAAATCAAATGAACATTAAAATTACAAACAAAACTCGAAATATAGGCAATCATCGATGAGATCTATAGCAGCAAATCAATTATTAGCAATAATGTTGCGACCAGATCCAAATATGGGCCAGGCCATTCTCTTCACTGATACATCACTTGTCATGACTCTGATTAGTTAAATAGTAAGGTTTTACGGCAAATTTGATTTTACAACATTTCAGCAGCAAATCTGAAACAAAAAGTAGAAAAAGCATGAACATAATTACAAGTTTGGGCGCAGTGTACCTGATAGACGACGATCGTCATTAGCCCTTAATTAACACAATTCTAATGCTCTTAAAGTGATCAGGATCAGTGGCCTTCATTAGGACATACAAAGAGAGAATATTCGAAATCTAATTAAAAAAACTTCATTAAATAATCTCAAAGAAAGTAAAACAAAAAATACTGAAATTTAAGACGCGCCACCACATTTCTTTCAGTTTTCATGACAAAAAATCAAATGAACATTAAAATTACAAACAAAACTCGAAATATAGGCAATCATCGATGAGCTCTATAGCAGCAAATCAATTATTAGCAATAATGTTGCGACCAGATCCAAATATGGGACAGGCCATTCTCTTCACTGATACATCACTTGTCATGACTCTGATTAGTTAAATAGTAAGGTTTTACGGCAAATTTGATTTTACAACATTTCAGCAGCAAATCTGAAACAAAAAGTAGAAAAAGCATGAACATAATTACAAGTTTGGGCGCAGTGTACCTGATAGACGACGATCGTCATTAGCCCTTAATTAACACAATTCTAATACTCTTAAAGTGATCAGGATCAGTGGCCTTCATTAGGACATACAAAGAGAGAATATTCGAAATCTAATTAAAAAAACTTCATTAAATAATCTCAAAGAAAGTAAAACAAAAAATACTGAAATTTAAGACGCGCCACCACATTTCTTTCAGTTTTCATGACAAAAAATCAAATGAACATTAAAATTACAAACAAAACTCGAAATATAGGCAATCATCGATGAGCTCTATAGCAGCAAATCAATTATTAGCAATAATGTTGCGACCAGATCCAAATATGGGACAGGCCATTCTCTTCACTGATACATCACTTGTCATGACTCTGATTAGTTAAATAGTAAGGTTTTACGGCAATTTGATTTTACAACATTTCAGCAGCAAATCTGAAACAAAAAGTAGAAAAAGCATGAACATAATTACAAGTTTGGGCGCAGTGTACCTGATAGACGACGATCGTCATTAGCCCTTAATTAACACACTTCTAATGCTCTTAAAGTGATCAGGATCAGTGGCCTTCATTAGGACATACAAAGAGAGAATATTCGAAATCTAATTAAAAAAACTTCATTAAATAATCTCAAAGAAAGTAAAACAAAAAATACTGAAATTTAAGACGCGCCACCACATTGCTTTCAGTTTTCATGACAAAAAATCAAATGAACATTAAAATTACAAACAAAACTCGAAATATAGGCAATCATCGATGAGATCTATAGCAGCAAATCAATTATTAGCAATAATGTTGCGACCAGATCCAAATATGGGCCAGGCCATTCTCTTCACTGATACATCACTTGTCATGACTCTGATTAGTTAAACAGTAAGGTTTTACGGCAATTTGATTTTACAACATTTCAGCAGCAAATCTGAAACAAAAAGTAGAAAAAGCATGAACATAATTACAAGTTTGGGCGCAGTGTACCTGATAGACGACGATCGTCATTAGCCCTTAATTAACACAATTCTAATGCTCTTAAAGTGATCAGGATCAGTGGCCTTCATTAGGACATACAAAGAGAGAATATTCGAAATCTAATTAAAAAAACTTCATTAAATAATCTCAAAGAAAGTAAAACAAAAAATACTGAAATTTAAGACGCGCCACCACATTGCTTTCAGTTTTCATGACAAAAAATCAAATGAACATTAAAATTACAAACAAAACTCGAACTATAGGCAATCATCGATGAGATCTATAGCAGCAAATCAATTATTAGCAATAATGTTGCGACCAGATCCAAATATGGGCCAGGCCATTCTCTTCACTGATACATCACTTGTCATGACTCTGATTAGTTAAATAGTAAGGTTTTACGGCAAATTTGATTTTACAACATTTCAGCAGCAAATCTGAAACAAAAAGTAGAAAAAGCATGAACATAATTACAAGTTTGGGCGCAGTGTACCTGATAGACGACGATCGTCATTAGCCCTTAATTAACACAATTCTAATGCTCTTAAAGTGATCAGGATCAGTGGCCTTCATTAGGACATACAAAGAGAGAATATTCGAAATCTAATTAAAAAAACTTCATTAAATAATCTCAAAGAAAGTAAAACAAAAAATACTGAAATTTAAGACGCGCCACCACATTGCTTTCAGTTTTCATGACAAAAAATCAAATGAACATTAAAATTACAAACAAAACTCGAAATATAGGCAATCATCGATGAGATCTATAGCAGCAAATCAATTATTAGCATTAATGTTGCGACCAGATCCAAATATGGGCCAGGCCATTCTCTTCACTGATACATCACTTGTCATGACTCTGATTAGTTAAATAGTAAGGTTTTACGGCAAATTTGATTTTACAACATTTCAGCAGCAAATCTGAAACAAAAAGTAGAAAAAGCATGAACATAATTACAAGTTTGGGCGCAGTGTACCTGATAGACGACGATCGTCATTAGCCCTTAATTAACACAATTCTAATGCTCTTAAAGTGATCAGGATCAGTGGCCTTCATTAGGACATACAAAGAGAGAATATTCGAAATCTAATTAAAAAAACTCCATTAAATAATCTCAAAGAAAGTAAAACAAAAAATACTGAAATTTAAGACGCGCCACCACATTGCTTTCAGTTTTCATGACAAAAAATCAAATGAACATTAAAATTACAAACAAAACTCGAAATATAGGCAATCATCGATGAGATCTATAGCAGCAAATCAATTATTAGCAATAATGTTGCAACCAGATCCAAATATGGGCCAGGCCATTCTCTTCACTGATACATCACTTGTCATGACTCTGATTAGTTAAATAGTAAGGTTTTACGGCAAATTTGATTTTACAACATTTCAGCAGCAAATCTGAAACAAAAAGTAGAAAAAGCATGAACATAATTACAAGTTTGGGCGCAGTGTACCTGATAGACGACGATCGTCATTAGCCCTTAATTAACACAATTCTAATGCTCTTAAAGTGATCAGGATCAGTGGCCTTCATTAGGACATACAAAGAGAGAATATTCGAAATCTAATTAAAAAAACTCCATTAAATAATCTCAAAGAAAGTAAAACAAAAAATACTGAAATTTAAGACGCGCCACCACATTGCTTTCAGTTTTCATGACAAAAAATCAAATGAACATTAAAATTACAAACAAAACTCGAAATATAGGCAATCATCGATGAGATCTATAGCAGCAAATCAATTATTAGCAATAATGTTGCAACCAGATCCAAATATGGGCCAGGCCATTCTCTTCACTGATACATCACTTGTCATGACTCTGATTAGTTAAATAGTAAGGTTTTACGGCAAATTTGATTTTACAACATTTCAGCAGCAAATCTGAAACAAAAAGTAGAAAAAGCATGAACATAATTACAAGTTTGGGCGCAGTGTACCTGATAGACGACGATCGAAATTAGCCCTTAATTAACGCAATTCTAATGTTCTTAAAGTGATCAGGATCAGTGGCCTTCATTAGGACATACAAAGAGAGAATATTCGAAATCTAATTAAAAAAACTTCATTAAATAATCTCAAAGAAAGTAAAACAAAAAATACTGAAATTTAAGACGCGCCACCACATTGCTTTCAGTTTTCATGACAAAAAATCAAATGAACATTAAAATTACAAACAAAACTCGAAATATAGGCAATCATCGATGAGATCTATAGCAGCAAATCAATTATTAGCAATAATGTTGCGACCAGATCCAAATATGGGCCAGGCCATTCTCTTCACTGATACATCACTTGTCATGACTCTGATTAGTTAAATAGTAAGGTTTTACGGCAATTTGATTTTACAACATTTCAGCAGCAAATCTGAAACAAAAAGTAGAAAAAGCATGAACATAATTACAAGTTTGGGCGCAGTGTACCTGATAGACGACGATCGTCATTAGCCCTTAATTAACACAATTCTAATGCTCTTAAAGTGATCAGGATCAGTGGCCTTCATGAGGACATACAAAGAGAGAATATTCGAAATCTAATTAAAAAAACTTCATTAAATAATCTCAAAGAAAGTAAAACAAAAAATACTGAAATTTTAGACGCGCCACCACATTTCTTTCAGTTTTCATGACAAAAAATCAAATGAACATTAAAATTACAAACAAAACTCGAAATATAGGCAATCATCGATGAGATCTATAGCAGCAAATCAATTATTAGCAATAATGTTGCGACCAGATCCAAATATGGGCCAGGCCATTCTCTTCACTGATACATCACTTGTCATGACTCTGATTAGTTAAATAGTAAGGTTTTACGGCAAATTTGATTTTACAACATTTCAGCAGCAAATCTGAAACAAAAAGTAGAAAAAGCATGAACATAATTACAAGTTTGGGCGCAGTGTACCTGATAGACGACGATCGTCATTAGCCCTTAATTAACACAATTCTAATGCTCTTAAAGTGATCAGGATCAGTGGCCTTCATTAGGACATACAAAGAGAGAATATTCGAAATCTAATTAAAAAAACTTCATTAAATAATCTCAAAGAAAGTAAAACAAAAAATACTGAAATTTAAGACGCGCCACCACATTTCTTTCAGTTTTCATGACAAAAAATCAAATGAACATTAAAATTACAAACAAAACTCGAAATATAGGCAATCATCGATGAGCTCTATAGCAGCAAATCAATTATTAGCAATAATGTTGCGACCAGATCCAAATATGGGCCAGGCCATTCTCTTCACTGATACATCACTTGTCATGACTCTGATTAGTTAAATAGTAAGGTTTTACGGCAATTTGATTTTACAACATTTCAGCAGCAAATCTGAAACAAAAAGTAGAAAAAGCATGAACATAATTACAAGTTTGGGCGCAGTGTACCTGATAGACGACGATCGTCATTAGCCCTTAATTAACACACTTCTAATGCTCTTAAAGTGATCAGGATCAGTGGCCTTCATTAGGACATACAAAGAGAGAATATTCGAAATCTAATTAAAAAAACTTCATTAAATAATCTCAAAGAAAGTAAAACAAAAAATACTGAAATTTAAGACGCGCCACCACATTGCTTTCAGTTTTCATGACAAAAAATCAAATGAACATTAAAATTACAAACAAAACTCGAAATATAGGCAATCATCGATGAGATCTATAGCAGCAAATCAATTATTAGCAATAATGTTGCGACCAGATCCAAATATGGGCCAGGCCATTCTCTTCACTGATACATCACTTGTCATGACTCTGATTAGTTAAATAGTAAGGTTTTACGGCAATTTGATTTTACAACATTTCAGCAGCAAATCTGAAACAAAAAGTAGAAAAAGCATGAACATAATTACAAGTTTGGGCGCAGTGTACCTGATAGACGACGATCGTCATTAGCCCTTAATTAACACAATTCTAATGCTCTTAAAGTGATCAGGATCAGTGGCCTTCATGAGGACATACAAAGAGAGAATATTCGAAATCTAATTAAAAAAACTTCATTAAATAATCTCAAAGAAAGTAAAACAAAAAATACTGAAATTTAAGACGCGCCACCACATTTCTTTCAGTTTTCATGACAAAAAATCAAATGAACATTAAAATTACAAACAAAACTCGAAATATAGGCAATCATCGATGAGATCTATAGCAGCAAATCAATTATTAGCAATAATGTTGCGACCAGATCCAAATATGGGCCAGGCCATTCTCTTCACTGATACATCACTTGTCATGACTCTGATTAGTTAAATAGTAAGGTTTTACGGCAATTTGATTTTACAACATTTCAGCAACAAATCTGAAACGAAAAGTAGAAAAAGCATGAATATAATTACAAGTTTGGGCGCAGTGTACCTGATAGACGACGATCGTCATTAGCCCTTAATTAACACAATTCTAATGCTCTTAAAGTGATCAGGATCAGTGGCCTTCATTAGGACATACAAAGAGAGAATATTCGAAATCTAATTAAAAAAACTTCATTAAATAAACTCAAAGAAAGTAAAACAAAAAATACTGAAATTTAAGACGCGCCACCACATTTCTTTCAGTTTTCATGACAAAAAATCAAATGAACATTAAAATTACAAACAAAACTCGAAATATAGGCAATCATCGATGAGATCTATAGCAGCAAATCAATTATTAGCAATAATGTTGCGACCAGATCCAAATATGGGTCAGGCCATTCTCTTCACTGATACATCACTTGTCATGACTCTGATTAGTTAAATAGTAAGGTTTTACGGCAATTTGATTTTACAACATTTCAGCAGCAAATCTGAAACAAAAAGTAGAAAAAGCATGAACATAATTACAAGTTTGGGCGCAGTGTACCTGATAGACGACGATCGTCATTAGCCCTTAATTAACACAATTCTAATGCTCTTAAAGTGATCAGGATCAGTGGCCTTCATTAGGACATACAAAGAGAGAATATTCGAAATCTAATTAAAAAAACTTCATTAAATAATCTCAAAGAAAGTAAAACAAAAAATACTGAAATTTAAGACGCGCCACCACATTTCTTTCAGTTTTCATGACAAAAAATCAAATGAACATTAAAATTACAAACAAAACTTGAAATATAGGCAATCATCGATGAGATCTATAGCAGCAAATCAATTATTAGCAATAATGTTGCGACCAGATCCAAATATGGGCCAGGCCATTTCTCTTCACTGATACATCACTTGTCATGACTCTGATTAGTTAAATAGTAAGGTTTTACGGCAATTTGATTTTACAACATTTCAGCAGCAAATCTGAAACAAAAAGTAGAAAAAGCATGAACATAATTACAAGTTTGGGCGCAGTGTACCTGATAGACGACGATCGTCATTAGCCCTTAATTAACACAATTCTAATGCTCTTGAAGTGATCAGGATCAGTGGCCTTCATTAGGACATACAAAGAGAGAATATTCGAAATCTAATTAAAAAAACTTCATTAAATAATCTCAAAGAAAGTAAAACAAAAAATACTGAAATTTAAGACGCGCCACCACATTTCTTTCAGTTTTCATGACAAAAAATCAAATGAACATTAAAATTACAAACAAAACTCGAAATATAGGCAATCATCGATGAGATCTATAGCAGCAAATCAATTATTAGCAATAATGTTGCGACCAGATCCAAATATGGGCCAGGCCATTCTCTTCACTGATACATCACTTGTCATGACTCTGATTAGTTAAATAGTAAGGTTTTACGGCAATTTGATTTTACAACATTTCAGCAGCAAATCTGAAACAAAAAGTAGAAAAAGCATGAACATAATTACAAGTTTGGGCGCAGTGTACCTGATAGACGACGATCGTCATTAGCCCTTAATTAACACAATTCTAATGCTCTTAAAGTGATCAGGATCAGTGGCCTTCATTAGGACATACAAAGAGAGAATATTCGAAATCTAATTAAAAAAACTTCATTAAATAAACTCAAAGAAAGTAAAACAAAAAATACTGAAATTTAAGACGCGCCACCACATTTCTTTCAGTTTTCATGACAAAAAATCAAATGAACATTAAAATTACAAACAAAACTCGAAATATAGGCAATCATCGATGAGATCTATAGCAGCAAATCAATTATTAGCAATAATGTTGCGACCAGATCCAAATATGGGTCAGGCCATTCTCTTCACTGATACATCACTTGTCATGACTCTGATTAGTTAAATAGTAAGGTTTTACGGCAATTTGATTTTACAACATTTCAGCAGCAAATCTGAAACAAAAAGTAGAAAAAGCATGAACATAATTACAAGTTTGGGCGCAGTGTACCTGATAGACGACGATCGTCATTAGCCCTTAATTAACACAATTCTAATGCTCTTAAAGTGATCAGGATCAGTGGCCTTCATTAGGACATACAAAGAGAGAATATTCGAAATCTAATTAAAAAAACTTCATTAAATAATCTCAAAGAAAGTAAAACAAAAAATACTGAAATTTAAGACGCGCCACCACATTTCTTTCAGTTTTCATGACAAAAAATCAAATGAACATTAAAATTACAAACAAAACTCGAAATATAGGCAATCATCGATGAGATCTATAGCAGCAAATCAATTATTAGCAATAATGTTGCGACCAGATCCAAATATGGGCCAGGCCATTTCTCTTCACTGATACATCACTTGTCATGACTCTGATTAGTTAAATAGTAAGGTTTTACGGCAATTTGATTTTACAACATTTCAGCAGCAAATCTGAAACAAAAAGTAGAAAAAGCATGAACATAATTACAAGTTTGGGCGCAGTGTACCTGATAGACGACGATCGTCATTAGCCCTTAATTAACACAATTCTAATGCTCTTGAAGTGATCAGGATCAGTGGCCTTCATTAGGACATACAAAGAGAGAATATTCGAAATCTAATTAAAAAAACTTCATTAAATAATCTCAAAGAAAGTAAAACAAAAAATACTGAAATTTAAGACGCGCCACCACATTTCTTTCAGTTTTCATGACAAAAAATCAAATGAACATTAAAATTACAAACAAAACTCGAAATATAGGCAATCATCGATGAGATCTATAGCAGCAAATCAATTATTAGCAATAATGTTGCGACCAGATCCAAATATGGGCCAGGCCATTCTCTTCACTGATACATCACTTGTCATGACTCTGATTAGTTAAATAGTAAGGTTTTACGGCAATTTGATTTTACAACATTTCAGCAGCAAATCTGAAACAAAAAGTAGAAAAAGCATGAACATAATTACAAGTTTGGGCGCAGTGTACCTGATAGACGACGATCGTCATTAGCCCTTAATTAACACACTTCTAATGCTCTTAAAGTGATCAGGATCAGTGGCCTTCATTAGGACATACAAAGAGAGAATATTCGAAATCTAATTAAAAAAACTTCATTAAATAATCTCAAAGAAAGTAAAACAAAAAATACTGAAATTTAAGACGCGCCACCACATTGTTTTCAGTTTTCATGACAAAAAATCAAATGAACATTAAAATTACAAACAAAACTCGAAATATAGGCAATCATCGATGAGATCTATAGCAGCAAATCAATTATTAGCAATAATGTTGCGACCAGATCCAAATATGGGCCAGGCCATTCTCTTCACTGATACATCACTTGTCATGACTCTGATTAGTTAAATAGTAAGGTTTTACGGCAATTTGATTTTACAACATTTCAGCAGCAAATCTGAAACAAAAAGTAGAAAAAGCATGAACATAATTACAAGTTTGGGCGCAGTGTACCTGATAGACGACGATCGTCATTAGCCCTTAATTAACACAATTCTAATGCTCTTAAAGTGATCAGGATCAGTGGCCTTCATTAGGACATACAAAGAGAGAATATTCGAAATCTAATTAAAAAAACTTCATTAAATAATCTCAAAGAAAGTAAAACAAAAAATACTGAAATTTAAGACGCGCCACCACATTGCTTTCAGTTTTCATGACAAAAAATCAAATGAACATTAAAATTACAAACAAAACTCGAAATATAGGCAATCATCGATGAGATCTATAGCAGCAAATCAATTATTAGCAATAATGTTGCGACCAGATCCAAATATGGGCCAGGCCATTCTCTTCACTGATACATCACTTGTCATGACTCTGATTAGTTAAATAGTAAGGTTTTACGGCAATTTGATTTTACAACATTTCAGCAGCAAATCTGAAACAAAAAGTAGAAAAAGCATGAACATAATTACAAGTTTGGGCGCAGTGTACCTGATAGACGACGATCGTCATTAGCCCTTAATTAACACAATTCTAATGCTCTTAAAGTGATCAGGATCAGTGGCCTTCATTAGGACATACAAAGAGAGAATATTCGAAATCTAATTAAAAAAACTTCATTAAATAATCTCAAAGAAAGTAAAACAAAAAATACTGAAATTTAAGACGCGCCACCACATTGCTTTCAGTTTTCATGACAAAAAATCAAATGAACATTAAAATTACAAACAAAACTCGAAATATAGGCAATCATCGATGAGATCTATAGCAGCAAATCAATTATTAGCATTAATGTTGCGACCAGATCCAAATATGGGCCAGGCCATTCTCTTCACTGATACATCACTTGTCATGACTCTGATTAGTTAAATAGTAAGGTTTTACGGCAATTTGATTTTACAACATTTGAGCAGCAAATCTGAAACAAAAAGTAGAAAAAGCATGAACATAATTACAAGTTTGGGCGCAGTGTACCTGATAGACGACGATCGTCATTAGCCCTTAATTAACACAATTCTAATGCTCTTAAAGTGATCAGGATCAGTGGCCTTCATTAGGACATACAAAGAGAGAATATTCGAAATCTAATTAAAAAAACTTCATTAAATAATCTCAAAGAAAGTAAAACAAAAAATACTGAAATTTAAGACGCGCCACCACATTTCTTTCAGTTTTCATGACAAAAAATCAAATGAACATTAAAATTACAAACAAAACTCGAAATATAGGCAATCATCGATGAGATCTATAGCAGCAAATCAATTATTAGCAATAATGTTGCGACCAGATCCAAATATGGGCCAGGCCATTCTCTTCACTGATACATCACTTGTCATGACTCTAATTAGTTAAATAGTAAGGTTTTACGGCAATTTGATTTTACAACATTTCAGCAGCAAATCTGAAACAAAAAGTAGAAAAAGCATGAACATAATTACAAGTTTGGGCGCAGTGTACCTGATAGACGACGATCGTCATTAGCCCTTAATTAACACAATTCTAATGCTCTTAAAGTGATCAGGATCAGTGGCCTTCATTAGGACATACAAAGAGAGAATATTCGAAATCTAATTAAAAAAACTTCATTAAATAATCTCAAAGAAAGTAAAACAAAAAATACTGAAATTTAAGACGCGCCACCACATTTCTTTCAGTTTTCATGACAAAAAATCAAATGAACATTAAAATTACAAACAAAACTCGAAATATAGGCAATCATCGATGAGATCTATAGCAGCAAATCAATTATTAGCAATAAAGTTGCGACCAGATCCAAATATGGGCCAGGCCATTCTCTTCACTGATACATCACTTGTCATGACTCTGATTAGTTAAATAGTAAGGTTTTACGGCAAATTTGATTTTACAACATTTCAGCAGCAAATCTGAAACAAAAAGTAGAAAAAGCATGAACATAATTACAAGTTTGGGCGCAGTGTACCTGATAGACGACGATCGTTATTAGCCCTTAATTAACACAATTCTAATGCTCTTAAAGTGATCAGGATCAGTGGCCTTCATTAGGACATACAAAGAGAGAATATTCGAAATCTAATTAAAAAAACTTCATTAAATAATCTCAAAGAAAGTAAAACAAAAAATACTGAAATTTAAGACGCGCCATCACATTGCTTTCAGTTTTCATGACAAAAAATCAAATGAACATTAAAATTACAAACAAAACTCGAAATATAGGCAATCATCGATGAGATCTATAGCAGCAAATCAATTATTAGCAATAAAGTTGCGACCAGATCCAAATATGGGCCAGGCCATTCTCTTCACTGATACATCACTTGTCATGACTCTGATTAGTTAAATAGTAAGGTTTTACGGCAAATTTGATTTTACAACATTTCAGCAGCAAATCTGAAACAAAAAGTAGAAAAAAGCATGAACATAATTACAAGTTTGGGCGCAGTGTACCTGATAGACGACGATCGTCATTAGTCCTTAATTAACACAATTCTAATGCTCTTAAAGTGATCAGGATCAGCGGCCTTCCTTAGGACGTACAAAGAGAGAATATTCGAAATCTAATTAAAAAAACTTCATTAAATAATCTCAAAGAAAGTAAAACAAATAATACTGAAATTTAAGACGCGCCACCACATTTCTTTCAGTTTTCATGACAAAAAAAAAAAATCAAATGAACATTAAAATTACGAACAAAACTCGAAATATAGGCAGAGTAGAGTCATCGATGAGATCTTCGAGGAACGTTCAATAAAGAATGATCATAATTTTTTTTATTCGGATAATTTATTGTACACAAAATTTATTTCCTGTTGTGTTATCAGATTAGTCTACAACGAATATTTCGAAATTGTTTCCTTAATGTAATTCTAGTAGCACGGCTGTGGCACCCGCCCTGGAGGATATGGTTTTGACTGACGAATTCTTCAAGCGGGAGCAAAATTTCAAATGACTCATCGCGTGTTGTCTTCATCGTTCCCGTACGCGGTTCTGAATGTGTCTGAAGTTGCACGGCTGCCACTGCCGTACTAGTGGAATTAAATTAAGGGTGTATTCAAATCCAAACTGCTTATTTTGAGACACATTCATAAATTCATTTTTGCTCTAAAATGCATCCAATTGGCAGGTTCTCTTATTCAGAAACTTTATAATATCCGTATTGGTTCGATTTTTTGATAAAGGCAGAATATATTTAAAAAAAGGCTGTCAAAGTGGACATTTTGAACCGAATTTCCCGAAGCGATAGCGCTGGAAACAACAACAAAAAAATGATCGTACTGTGAAAATAATTCTTTGTAAATCAATTTCTGATTAATTGAACGAAAAACAAAAACATGGGGCCCCTTATAAATGTCTTCATAAATCACGCCGCCAAGTTTCATGTTTTTATTTTTAAAAATGAGTCTGAAAATGTGTCTCAAAAATTTGAGTTGTTGAGCGTGGAAAAATATTTATTTTGAATACCGCCTTAATGAAACAATTTCCAAATATCCATTACATTACAGACTAATCTGAAAATACAACTGGATATTAAAATTGTGTACAATAAATTATCCGATTAATAAAAATTACGATAATCCTTTATTGAACAGCCCTCGTATAGCAGCAAACCAGTTATTAGAAATAATGCTGCGACCTGATCCAAATATGGGCTTGGGCATTTTCTTCACTAATACATCACTTGTCAGTGACTCTGATTAATTAAATCCTGGGTTTTACAGCGAATTTGATTTTACAACATTTCAGCTGCAAACAGACCCTGACTAAAGCACGGGCACCCGGGGTCCATGCCCTGGGCACGAAATTAGAATTTAAAATAGAAGTTGTTTTAATACTTTTAGAACTTTTGTTTGCACTCAGTTTGGTTTTATCATTTAATATCAATAACATCATTAATAAGTAGACTTCCTATCATTATTTTCTAGTAAATGATATACTGTATATTTATCAAGTCATTCAATTGTATCATATTGCACATTTATTCGAAAAGTGTCACAACTGAAAATATGTAATGTTTGAGATATTAATACGATGAAATGACAAATATATATCTGAATCTATGGTTAAAAGCACATTTATATAAATAATAGAAAAAAATATTTTATTTTTATTTCTGGAACTGTTTTTCCATTTTCCAGAAAACTTAACTTTTTTAGTTAACACTTTTCGAATAAGTAGACTAAAAAACTAATATCAGTAAACTAACCAATCTAGGGGGGCACAAAAAATTGAAAGTGTCCTGGGCACAAAAACTTGCTAGTCGGAGCCTGGCTGCAAATCTGAAACAAAAAGTAAAAAAGCACGAACTTGAGTACAAGTTTGGGCGCAGTGTGCCTGAGAGACCACATTGAACAAACCTACATACTTCCGCAAAATATCCAGAATCATTGTAATTTTCATTCTTAAAATGAGGCAAATAAACAATTGTGATGAAAATAAAAGGAAATACGAGCCTTCAAAAGTCGGATGAATTTAGGCATAATGGGCTTGAGATGCCAGGAGGGTAACTATTAGTGGCAGGAGTTTTTAATAAAATAAACTGGTCCACCCGGTGTTGCCCGATCCCGCCAAAAAATAGTACGAAACACGAAAATACTCTAAAAATCGCTGCATGAAACTCTTCCTCTGGTAACCCTTTTGCCTGTCCGAAAGTAAATAGGGAGACAGACTCCAAGCGGAAGTAAATTCAATACGACCCTTCAAATGTCTGGGTCACTTGAATCACGGCGGGTCAGTTTTTGGCCAAAATTAAGAAAAGTTGCCGTCCAATTATCACAAAATTTGCATTTTCGGAGTCAGAAAAATAAACTATGTATATGCGAGTTTCGAATCGAATACCTCCAATAGTTTTCTTAATACAACAAATAACGAAGGAGGATAAAGTTACGTTTAGCAGGTTTGATTTTCTAAACAAGTTCCTTGCTGTCATCGGCAGAAGAGAAATTACAGCTTTTTCACCGTCACGGACCTTAGCTGTATATATATATATATATTTGGACCTGTGAAAAAAATTAAATGTTATATTATTTTATAACAATGAGAAACAAGAACAATGGATATTTAGACGCCTCATGGATACAAGGATGCAATGCTTTTACATTGGTAAAGGTGAAAAGCAAAATTAAAAAAATTTGTTAATAAAACAATATGGCAGCTCTTAAGATTTGTCTGAAATATAAACGCAATATAAGAATTATCTGTGAAAGAATATTATTAAATTCATAGATTCTTATGTAAATTTTAAAAACGCATTAAAGCATTCATACACTATTAAAAAATATTTACTGTAAGAACATGAGCCTACATGCATTTTTTAATACAATTGCATCGTATCATAAACGAGAATATGACAATGACATACTCAAATTTAAGTTACCGTGAGTACTTGAAAAAATAAAATGAAAAGTTAAATATAAACTGGTTAAAAAGTTAAAAACAAAAGATTAATTATAAAAAAAAGGTTTAGTTAAAAAAAAAAATTACATAAAATTTTCACGTTTCAAATATCGATCTCATGTTTCTTTTCTTTTTTTTTTCTTTTTTTTTAATACAAATAATTCTAACTGCCGCATTTTAAATTTTTCTTCCTTTGCAGCATTCTTTAACTAAAAGTTGCTGAACCATTTAATTTGTATATACAAGTAGATAGTACCTTATTAAAATACATTATTTTACATTACTGTTATTATCTATTTACCTATTATTTTACATCAATGGTAAAAAATAAAATAACGCCCATGTAAAAATAAAGTCGAGTTGGTAAGTTTGACGCAATTAATATTGAAAATATTCATTTCCTTTCTGTAAAAGCCTACGTTTTAATAGCTGTTAATCTTCTTTAAATACAAACATTTTTCACGTCAATTTACGTATTTAAAGCCTCTTTTCAATTTTATTTTTCTCATGCCACATAAATAATTCTTTCTGACGCATTTTTAAATTTTTCACTCTTGCAGCATTCTGTAACTTAAAGATGCTGAATCATTTAAAATGCATACAAGTGGATGCTGCCCTATTAAACCTTTGAACCTTTTCGTTGCATATTCAGAGAAAATTGTTGACAGCAAAATGTATATTTCTGCCTTTGATTCGAATGTATTTGTTCGAATTAACTTTCCCTTTTTATAAAAAAAGTATCTCTTTAATACTAATTTCCCTCAAGACATGACTTTTCGGAAAAAGCTAGCATTTTACTTTAAAAATGTTTCGTCGACTAAATCTTTGAAGAAGTGCGCGCAAATTAAGGTAGTTTCTGAAGAAAATGTGTTCATGATAAGGGTTACGAATAACGGTTATTCAGCTGAATGTGAGGAAATAATGATGAAACGGCTTTCAACGTGGTAAAGGCGAAAAAGATAATTTGAAAATTTATGAGTCGATAAAATAAAAATAAAATAAATAAATAAATAAATCAGTTTTTAAATTCTATTTTTGAAATATAAACAAATATGCGAGTTGTGTAAAAAAAACCTACTAAATTCATTGATAAGTAGATTAAAATAAATTGAAAATAACGTAAATCCTTCGTGTGGTTTCTTTGTTGATTGTTTTAATAATGAGCATAGTAGCACAAAATTGAAATCTGTCTGCGAACGTTAGACAGCATGTTTATTCAAATATCTTCTGGAAAAATCTTATAAATTCATATGCATACAGTCTCATGTAATGAATAACTTTCATTTTTAAACAAGTATTTGTTAAGTAAAGATTACGTTAAGTAAAAAAAAAAAAGTAAACTAGGTGTAGGGGTCCACCGTAATACGTACCCATCATGGATATGCATAATATAAAATTTGAAAATAAAACATGTGGAAACTACTTATAAAATGCATTGCAATTCCAAAATAATTTTTTTTTCATTCTAAACTAAATTTACTGTCTTACTGAATATTTATTTGAATATAATTATCTAAGTGTCAATTTTTTTTAAATCGGTGCTTATGTACGTAATTGTCTATTTAAATGGTCACTAAATTATTGTTATTTTGTATTTCGAACATAACCTGAAAATAAAATCTATGTATAGTAATTGTAATAGTAGAATAATGTTGCGTCGGAAATATCGGCATGTTTTCAGAAATTCAGTCGGGTCGGGCAGGAGTAATAAAGTTTTTGTACCGGCCGGACTCAGGCCGAACTTTTAGCTTCCATATCGGGATGAGCTCGGGCTTTTAGCTTTAATACCGGGCTTTTATAATTTTAGCTTTTATACTTTTTCCCTTTTATACCGGTCAGGGCTCGGTCCGAGATTTTAGCTTTACTCGTATATCGATCTGGGTAAATTAAGTAACTTTTTAATAACCTTTTTAATAATTTTCAAATATTATTATTTTTTCAAACTATCTCATTATTTATTTGCTTCATTAATTTTACTCTGTTGTAATGTTACTACAATTGAAAAGTGATAGCCCAGAGCAAATTAAAAAAAAATAGCAGATTAACTGCAAGATGAAATATTTGACTCTAAACTAAAATCTGTCAATTAAAAGACAGACTTTCAACTTTATACTGAATATAAAATTAATAAGGTAGGTGAACCAAAGGTAGCCATAATTAAGCTTTGAGAATTTTTTAGAATTTTAAGCTGGGTGGGTGTGGTTGAATATTTGTTTGTAAAATTTTACCTTGATCTTTAACACATATTAAGTATACTTTTCTTTGTAAAATAAAATTTTATTACTTTTATAATACAATTTCAAAATTGTAGCTTGTGGGCCACCTTTGGCGCATTGTGTTCCAAAGATGGCCCATGTATTGAAATTGAAATCACTTTTAAAATGTGAAAGAATACTCGGCAAACTATTACGCTCTGATGATACTTTCCTTCTTTTGGTATCTTTCGAGTTTTTCTTCTCAAATTTCTTATCTTATCACACGAAAAGACCTTGAAGCACTTTTTGTGAACGATAGGGATTTTCTTCTCGGAGTTACTGACTTGTTTTGATCTCTGATGTCAACAATAAATGGTAATAAGTTTTTTCAGATATTTGTGTAGAAATTTTGAAAATCACTCTTACTACACTGATTTCCACATTTGTTGTCTATGGTGGCCACCTTGGGAACATGCGTATGGCCGCCATTTGCACGACGTAAAAGTATTAATCTGATAAAAATCTTAGAATTGAAGTAAATGTGGTTAAAGAGAAAGAAATAAGTTTTCAGAAAACATATAACTCAAAGTTCTAAAAGTTTAATCACGTGTAAATTAAAATATATTTTTTTTACCTAGAAATTAGAACGACTGCTCCTCAAAAGTGAAATTGCGTAAAATGTCGGAGGATCAAGGGATAATCTCTTTAAATTCAGCCACGTGCACTGCAGATACATGACTAACAATGCAGTAGCACCATTTTTTTTATTAAAAATTAAATTAATTCTACTTTTGAATGCTGGGCTACCTTAGGGACACTGGCCACCTTTGGTTCACCCACCTTATCAAATTAAGTTGAATTCATTGATACGTTGTATCAGAATATGCTTAGAATTGTATGTTTTTTAATTATCTTATAGTATGTCTTTCAATTTTCTTTTTAATTTATCTTTTTTTTAGTACACTCTGATGACAGAGATCCGGAATCTCATTCGAGACGAGGATTTGGACCAATTTGACGAGCTTATTTACAAGCGTGAGCTGCAGGCCATGAAGGTTAGTGTTGATAACTTTTTCTATAGAATGATTCCACCATGAAAAGTTATGACATCTACAGAAATAACAATACAGAACATCAAAAAATGTTAACCCTTTCACACATTAACCCTTTCAGGGGCAAAGCACTTACATTGCTAAAATGTTGAAATGTATGAATGACACCGGAATTTAAGAACAAATTAATATGGAAATAAGAAAAAGGTATATTTCACATACATAATAAACGGAAATTTATATACCAAAATTCTGGTGTCATTGTTGCATTTGGGAATTAAAATTAAGTGGTTTCATAAACATACCACCGCCCTTGAAGAGGTTAAAAGAGTTTCCTCCATGGCGTTTCCTTAATTACATCGAAAGTAATTGAGGAAACTCCATGATTTTCTTTGCAAAATACTCGGCAATTCTGAGAGATTTCTTAGATGTAACTATTTCGCAGCCGTGACTCTCAGACGATGCGCAGAAGCGATGCGTAATGAAAATGCAAATTCCACCGTAATTTCAGTTTTTGCTTTCTGTTTAGAGGTTTAGACTATTCATGCAAATGGACTATCACTGCTTAACTAAATCGACGAACAAAATTCAAATTTATTTATTCCCCATATCTCCAATTGAAATTAAGGGGTCATCAAAAATGTTGGACACAATTAGACAAAATCATAACACCAAAAATAATTGAGGAAAAGTAATAATTTCCTTTGCATTTACTCAGCAAATCTCTGAGATATATTAGATGCAAGGGCGGATCTAAAGTATTCAAACAGAGGGCGTTATTATAAATTTGAGATTTCCACATAAGGATGAATTTGCAGTATCTCTGAGCAAAGAATAAATGCACAGTATAAATATAGTAGATACTATACGCTCGATATAACGAACGTTTAACTTGTGATTACAATGATAAATACAACCAATCGAATGTGACCGCTATATGTAACCATTCACACGGTATTATTTTTACATCATACAACTGAACAACCAATTAGACTGAATGTTCCACTATAACAATGATCTTTATCCCCTCTGAAACTTAGTCAAGATACATTTACATACATTTATTCAGTAGCTATGAAAACGGAATTGTACACTTTTAAAATTTCATCTTTTTTTTTTTTTTTTTTTTTTTTTTTTACTTTTTTCTGTCTTTACAAAAAGAAAGTATTGGATTTAAGAAAATTTTCGACTTTCGGTTTTCGACGGATTTATATGTTTTAGAAAGCTCCTGAACACTATTTGACTGCTTTTAGAAAATGTCTGTCTGTGTGTCTGACTGACTGTGTGTCTGTGTGTCTATATGTGACAAAAAATTTGTGGGCGCTCTATCTCAAGAACTATAGATTAGCACGGAACTTTAGATTCAGTTAGACCTTGATATAAATTGGTGCTGATTAATTTTTATTGAAAATCGACTTACAGGTGGCGCTGCTGTGCTGCATTATTCACTGTTTTTGAGAAAGCTCTATCTCAAGAATTATCGCACGGATTTTCATCAAACTTCAGATTCAGTTAGACGTTCACATAAGTTGTTGCTTATTGGATTTTGGTGTAAATCCCCCCACAGGTGGCACTGCTATGCTGCATTTTTCAGAATTTACACGATTTTAGCGATAGTCATATCTCAAGAACTAATGCATGGAATTTAATAAAATTTTAGATTCAGTCAGACCTTGATATAAATTGGTGCTGATTGTTTTTTGGTGTAAAAAGCCAAACAGGTGGCGCTGCTATGCTGAATTTTTCAAGATTTCCGCAATAGCTCTATCTCAAGAACTAATGCGTGGATTTTCGTCAAACTCCAGATTAAGTTAGACGTATACATAAGTTGTTGCTGATTAGGTTTTGGTGTTAATCTCTCAACAGGTGGCGCTGCTATGCTTTACTTTTCAGAATTTACACCACTTTAGCGATAATCATATCTCAAGAATGAATGCACGGAATTTCATCAAACTTCATATATTCTGCTATTTTGAAATATGAACATGTATAAGATGGAAGAAAGATTTGCAATTGGCTTATCCGACTAGTTTTTTTTTTTTTTTTTTTTTTTTTAATTTAGCGATTTCTTTTTCATTCAAGAAGGAAAAATATTGAAACGTTTTGTTGTCTAATTTTTGGCTATCGGATTCATTCACAGTCGATAATATTTATTTATTTTACTTTCGGAAGGATTCTATATAATTTTTGATTTTCTTACAATATATATTTTTTATCCAACTTTTCTGGTAACAGTCTTTTTACAAGTTTTATGCAAATAAGAAGACGAATATATCCGTTTTATACACATAAGAGGTTTAAAAGCATATAAACTGGCTTAGGTATGACGGTTTGGAGACCTTTCATTATCGCCCAAGGGAGGAATGATCGCTCAATCGCCCCCTCCTTTGTTCCACCATTGGTTAGATGTAACTGTTTTGCAGCCGTAATCTTCAGACGATGCGTGGTGAAGGAGGTCTTTGCGCTGTCCAACTTTTTTTCAATGACCTTGTATATTCAAAATAGACGAAATGAATTCTTTATTCTTTTGTTAATTCTAAAAAAGGAAAATAAATCCTTAAATCTCAAAAAATCAATCTCAGTCATTGAGAAAGAATGTACAGTACGGAGGCCTCTTTCTCCGCGCAGCACTTCTGCGCTTCATCGGACGGTCACGGCTTCAAAACAGTTACATCTAACAAAACTCGGAAAATTTTCCGATTACTTTGCAAAGAAACTTATTACGCTTCCTCCATTACTGTTGTAGTTGTGATTTTTTTTAATGTGTCCAAACTTTTTTCATGGCAATGTATATTAAGCAATTATAACACATTTTCAATAAAAAAAAAATATATATATACATATTTATATATATCTTTAGTTGCACAATACCCATTTTATATCGGGTATAATACTCAAATCCTTTTTCAGTAATTTATCAAAATCAGGCAGAATAACTTCTATATTTTTATGGGAGTTTTATATGCTCTTAAAATAATTCTCCTTCAATAAAATCACATTTACTGTTATCGTTTTCAAAAGAAAACTATTTAAAATTTATCCCTACTTCTCGTTAAAATTTTATTGTATTGTATTCTTATTTTATGATATAAGAGTTCATCGATTTTTTCTTATCATTATTGTTTTAACTGTAATCCGTTCTTTCCAAGATTTAAACCTTGCTTTATCCTTTCGTTATTATTAAAATCTAGACTATCCAAACCTGGCTTCATGGATTACAGAACACAGTTGAAAACCACTTTTTAACTGAAAACTCTGTTAGATTTTTATTTTTTTCTATCTTTACAAGAGGAAAGTATTAGATTCATGAAAATTTTCGACATCCGTTTTTCGACGGATTTATATGTTTTAGAAGGTACTGAACACAATTCGACTGTTTTTAGAAAATGTCTGCCTGTGAGTCTGTAACTCTGTCTGTATGTGACAAAAATTTTGTGGGCTCTCTATCTCAAGAACTAATGCGAAATTTAATAAAACATTAGATTCAGTTAGTCCCTGATATAAATTGGTGCTGATTAGTTTTTGGTGATAATCGACCAAAAGGTGACGCTGCTATGCTGCATGTTTCGCGATTTCCGCAAAAGCTCTATCTCAAGAACTAATGCACTGATTTTCACGAAACTTCAAATATAGTTAGAACTTGACATAAATAGACGCGGATTACGTTTTGGTGTAGCTATCCCAAAAGGTAGCGCTGCTATGCTACATTTTTCCCGATTTTCCCGATAGCTATATCTCAAGCACAGAATTTCATTAAATTTTAGATTCTGTTAGACCTAAACATAAATAAATGCTGATTACGTTTTGGTGTAAAGAGCCCAACAGGTGACTCTGCTAGGCTACTTTCTTTCATGATTTTCACGGTAAATATATCCCAAGAATTAATGCAGGGATTTTCATCAAACTTCAGATTCAGTTAGACATTGGCACAAGTTGTTGTTGAATAAGTTTTGCTGTAAATTTTCCAACAGATGGCGCTACTATTCCCCCCTTTTTTTTTTTATTTACACGATTTAATCAACAGTCATATCTCAAAAACTAATGCATTGATTTTTACAAAACTTCAGATACAGTTAGACCTTGACATAAATAGACGCTGATGACGTTTTGGTGTACATATCCCAAAAGGTGGCGCTGCTATGCTACATTTTTGACGATTTTCACGATAGCTATATCTCAAGAACTAATGCACAGAATTTCATCAAACTTTAGATTCTGGTAGATCTTGACATAAATAAATGCTGATTACGTTTTGGTGTAAATAACTCAACAGGTGACTCTGCCAGGCTACTTTTTTTCATAATTTTCACGGTAAATGTGTCTCAAGAACTAATGCACGGATTTTAATAAAACTTTAGATTCAGTTAGACCTTGATATAAATTGGTGCTGATTCGTTTTTAGTATATACGAAACCTTGAGAGATAGGAGAAAGTTTCGCGATTTGCACATCGGACAAAATATGAATTCCGTTTGTCTGTCTACCTATATGTGTCTATCTGTCTGTTGCTCGGTCTGCCGTCTGTCTGTCTGTCCGTTCCTGCTCTAACTCGCGTAAATATACTTGGATTGCCTTGAAATTGATATACGTCATTGGGGTTTACAATGGAAGGTTTAGAATTGAAAATGAAGTCTGTAGTATTTATGGTTCTCTTACAGGGACGCTCAAAAAATTCCGTTAGATTACGGTCTATGGGGAAAAATCCTTTGCGGTGAATGTTAATGATTTTACGATATTTCAAACATAATGAGATTGATATATATATATATATATATATATATATATATATATATAACTGATGTGCACTACAAAGTGCTTACTGTAGAATATGGCGTGCATTTACAGGGACACTCAAAAGAATTCCGTTACATTACGGTCTGGGAAAAATCATTTGCAGCGTATTTTAATGATGTTTCACTATTTCACACATATTCAAATATATACGTATCATTGAGGTGCACTGCAAAGCCTTACTGTAGAATATGGTGTGCATAGAATGTATCGTTCATTTACAGAGACACTCAAAAAAATTTGGTTCCAGTACTGTCTATGAACAATAATTGCTGGTAGCTCGTTTTCAGTTGTGGTACGCGCTTTTAAATATAACTTATTTATTGAATATTGATTGGTGCATATAAATTCTAAAGATCATATGCAGGGCTGCTCAAAAGATCTCACGTACATTTCCGTTTAATGACGGAAATTGTTGAAAGGGAATTTTCAATTGTGCTATGTATTTCCAAACTGAAGTAAATTTTAGTATACTGCGTAATATATACAAATCTATAGATCATGTATAGGGCTGCACAAAATAATTCGGATATTTTGTTTGACTACTGATAGTAATTTCTGAAATTGGGTTTTCGAATGTGTTATGCGTTTTTTAATTTGTTTGCCTCCATTGGACTTAGTGCAGTTTGAGGATGAAGTGGACTTCTAATATGCATAAGGACCATTACACAGTACATAAACTCTAACCTTAACAATTTAATTATTTTTCTTATTATTAGTAATTACTAATCGCATCATACAGGTTATTTAGTATTTTTAGCATAATTTATCATGGTTTACTCTAGTATTATTATTCATTCATTATTGTTCATTTAGTACTTACTTCTATCCAATATTCTTATCTACTTCAGCATATTACAGTATTATTACATGGTAGTATTATTGCTCAGTATCATATAGTAGTATTTAGTACTGCTGAGTAGAATTGGTAATTTGTATTTTTGGAATCTTGGATTTTCAGGATTTGTATTTCAGCACTAGATAGTATAATTATTGCTCAATATCACAAAGTATAATTTGTAACGCTCAGTATAATTAGGTGGACAAACCTGCTGGGTGGGGCTAGTTGACCTTAAGCTGAAAGGTAGGCCTCCCGCCCGATTTGACCTTGACCTTGTTTGCGTAGTAAATTGTGAAGTTTTGTTACAGCATTCTGAAGTGTTGGAAAGTGTTTCACAATCCATGCTTGACGCACGATTTTTCGTTCTTGTTTTTCTGGCATAGGATAACATTGGTTGATACACAAACATTCTTAGCAAAATTACTCATTTCAGTAAATAATTTTAAACACATTTTTAAAAACCTTTCAACTGTAACCAGTATGTGTAAAGACTTTTTTTAAAACTGTGGTAAGGAAATCAAATATGCGTGCGGAAAAACATTCGAGTTTTTATTTATGTGTGAAAATAAATATGTTTCTGCACTCTTGTTAAAAGACACTTAATATGCACGAAATGACAAAAGATTTTATACTATTTCCAGAAAAAAAAAATATCCCTTTTTCGCCAGATAAAAGTTGAAAATCGATTTTCTTATTTTTTTTCCTCTTTAAAATTCATTTTCAGACTATGGGACTGTGTGTAAATACGATTTAAATTCTATAAGAGGATTTAGCCGCGCTTCGCAGGCACTTCAGACGGCACGAAGAAAATGAAAAAATATGGTTTTTTGTATAAAGTGAATTTTTTTCTTTGAACGAAAGGAATTTTACAACACACTTGTATATTTTTTAATGTATGTCTATGCAAATCTCTTGAACGGATGCTCTGATTTTCATATACCGACTCTATGTACATAAATAACCCTAATATGGTATGATTTTATGAACAAATTTGTGTAACGATTTTATGAAACGGCTAATATAGGAATCGAATATATGAAACGAATTTATGAAAAGCATAAATTTTCAATTTGTTGGGAGAGAAAGTTAGGGAGAGAGGGGGGGGGGGAGAGAGAGAGAGATAGGTAGATAGATAGAAAGAGAGGGGAAGAGGTAGAGAGGGGTAGAGTTAGAAAGAGAGAGCAAAAGAGAGAGAACATTAGAGATAGAGAGACAGAGTTAGAAAGAAAAAGGGGACAGGGTGAGAGACGCAAAAAGCGAGACAGACAGACAGACAGAAAGAGAAAAAGACAGATGGACATACAGAGAGAGAAACAGAAAGAGAAGCAGAGGGAAGAGACAGACGTAAAGAGCAAAATAGAGAGAGTTAGATAGAGAGACAGAGTTAGAAAGAAAAAAGGAACAGGGAGAGAGACGCAAAAAGCGAGACAGACAGAAAGAGAAAAAGACAGATGGACATACAGAGAGAGAAACAGAAAGAGAAGCAGAGGAAGAGACAGACGCAAAGAGCAAAATAGAGAGAGTTAGAAAGAGAGAGAGGAAGATATAGGGAGAGAGTTAGAAAGAGAGGGGAAGAGATAGGGAGAGAGTTAGAAAGAGAGGGGAAGTGATAGGGAGAGAGTTAGAAAGAGAGGGGAAGAGATAGAGAGAGAGTTAGAAATAGAGAGAGGGAGAGTTAGAAAAATAGAGGAAAAGAGGGAGAAAAATTTAGAGATAGAGAGATAGAGTTAGAACGAGAAAGGGGACAGAGAGAGAGACACAAAAAGAGATACAGACAGAGAGAGAGATACGGAAAAGGAGAGACACACGTAAAGAGCGAGAGAGAGGGGGGGGCAAAGGAAGAGACACACGCAAAGAGCGAGAGAGAGAGAGACTGAGCGAGGCGGAGAGGGGGTCAGAAAGAGAGACAGACAGTGACATTCAGACACAGACAATAAAAGTCCGTGAGTGGGTATACAAAAGGTGTAGGATACAGAGCTCCCTAGTACATATATTTTTTTTAATTTAAAAATTCTAGTTCTTATTATTTAGATAATTTCACGAGGATTTAAAATTAACATATGTCTGTATGTTTTCTTGTTTTCTAAGTATTTTTCTGTTTTTTTAAGCTGTAACTTTCGGGAAGATTGGCCAATCGCCGGAGATGTTAATTTTCAAAGCACGAGCACTGGGCACGAGCCAACCCGCGTTTCGGATCGAGTTTGCGCTAATTTTGTTGAGTTTCGGGTTGACTTCAAATGGAGTTGCTGGGTATAACCCGACAAGTTGAGTACACTATTATGAATAAAATAAAGGATTGTCACAAAAAGACGAAGATAGGGAACAATCTACGCAAGTCGATTTTATTATTTTTTCTGAAAGAAAAACTTGTTGTAAGCTGTATTCTCGAATATGAATTCTTCTAACGTACTACAAATTTTGTCTTATTCTTCCAATGACCTACTCTCAAACACAAATATTTTTTTTTGGAAATCCATATATACTAGATTTAGAATAAACTCCTAAGCATATAGGTGACTTTCCTAGATATACAAAATTATAGTTTCTTAATTAGAAACTGCAAATATCGCAGCGTCAACAACGCGAAACTTTCTGACACATTTTCTTACTCATTTTAAACGCTTGCAGAAATGATTTGTGATTGAATGGTTTTCTATTTTTTGATAAATGAATTACATCTTGAGTTATAAGCGGTTAATGTCTCATGAATGGAGTTTTTTACCTTTCCATGCTGTCATGTCCGGAAAAATTGGTTCAAAATGCCAAAATTGACAGCATTTTCTGAAAGATCGTCTGCATTTATCGAAAAATGGAAAAACTGTTGGATTACATAGTTTTTGAATAAGAGAACTACCAATTCCATGTGTTTGAGAACAAAAGTGAATTAAAAAATGTGTCCTAAAACAGCCAGTTTTGATTTGAGAACAGCCTTAAGGGCAGTGGCGTAGCGTCAGGGGGGGAGGGGGGCACGATCCTTTTACTACCAGTATAATTATATACTACATTTGGGCTTATTTAATCTTTGAACGGTATAAATTAAATAAGGCCAAATATATTATTTAAAAATAGTGGTAGTAAAGTGATTGTGCCCCCCTTGACGCTACGCCTCTGCTTAAGAGGGCAACCACAGTTGTAAAATCGGACGTAAAATAGCTGGTACCTTTTTCTCAAGAACTATTGAAGCGATTTAAATATATTTTTTAATAGTTTGGGAAGTATTTAAAGTATAAATTGATCGTTTGACAAGAAAAAAAATGAAAAATAAAAAATGTTATGTGATTTTGCAAAAAAAGACGCACACAGAAACTTGAAAACGGCTGACATTGATATATCTTTTCTCGGGAACTACTCAAACGATTTATTTATATATCTAAATTTAAGTTTCAGCAGGACTTTCAGCCGATGTAATTCATTTATCAAAAAATACGCCATAAATCTTTAAATGTCACTACAAAGGCTGTGAATTTCTTTTCACATTGCTAAAACAGCATACAACCAACAGAGTGAAAAATGCATCGAGACCGGGGAACGAACCCAGTTACCTTGGTATAGCGCACCAAGTGGTTTACCAATTAAACCATACGGACAACATCCAGCCTGTCATTTTTCACTAATATACTTTGGCAAGGCTGCAACTTCGCAGCGCTGAGGAAACAGTTTTGTCAGATATTTTAGGATTCGCGTTTCATCAAAAACCACGTGACTCTGTGACGAAATGATTGCCAAAAATAACGAAACAGAGCTTAAGGATTGCTGAATCGTCAAAATTGAGTGTTTTATTTCTGTGAGGGAAGAGGGAAATGTCAACAATAATTATATATATTTAAAAAATAATTTCCCAATAGATAAATTATAAATTGATCGTGGGAGGATCTATCTTCTAGTACCCACAGAAAAAACCCCAACCAAAAAAAAAAAAAAAAAAAAACGAAAGTAACCCCTTACTTATCGACCTCACATAACCTATGAAAAATAAAAATCATTCAAAAATATTGAAATGCAAACAAGAAGTTTGGAAACAACGCTGTTATTGGTTTAACATTATAGCTTGCGAGTGTCTTCGCGTTACTAGCGTATTCGCCTAAAATAATTGATTATCGAAGTTTAGTTTCTGACGGCGTAGAAAATACGAGGGGCAGTCGGAAAATAAGTTTCCCCTGGCGACTGTGGACAGAGGTGTGTATGAAAGACAAAAAATGTAATGAGACATTAAAGATAAAACATAACTTTATTTTTCCACATAAGTTCCAAGTCTATTGAGACATTTGTCATACCACTTTATAGGCTTCAAAAAGCCCTCCAGGAAAAAATAAGGGCTTTGCATACGGATAAAGCATTGAACGGCTATGGGCGAAAGACGACACAGCAGGTGAACGCGAGCGTGCAAGACACCGATACACCATTGGGTAGAGGTCGACCGCCATCAAGCAGATCGCGCTGTTGGAGTGCCTGCGCAGATGGCGCTGTACTGTATTGACTGCAACAGCACCATCTGTGCAGGCACTGCAACAGCACCATCTGCTTGATCGCGGTCGACCTCTACCCAATGGTGTATCGGTGTCTTGCACGTTCGCATTCACCTGCTGTGTCGTCTTTCGCCCATAGCCGTTCAATGCTTCATCCGTATGCAAAGCCCTGATTTTTTCCTGGAGGGCTTTTTGAAGCCTATAAAGCGGTATAACAAATGTCTCAATAGACTTGGTACTTATGTGGAAAAATAAAGTTATGTTTTATCTTTAATGTCTCATTACATTTTTTGTCTTTCATACACACCTCTGTCCACAGTCGCCAGGGGAAACTTATTTTCCGACTGCCCCTCGTATATGGTGCTTTTAAGAAGTTTCGAGGTCTAATTAGAGTGCTGGAGACAGGGAAGAAGTTTGTTTTTATTATTATTTTATTACACACTTTTATTTATATTAAAATTACAGACATTACATTACATTTACATAAAACATTAAAAACATATTAAAATTGGACGTTTCGGATTTACATAAAAATTCCTCATCAACAAACATTTTTCTTAACGTAAGTCACAGTTCAAAAATATCAACAAATAGAAAATGCAACGTATCAAAATGTCGAGGTCAAAGTTACAGTTATAATAACACGGAGTATTCATTCGGGATTGCACCTGCTTCATTAAGAAGTAAATCTGTAATTTTCGTATACCATGTTTCTAAGAAAGTACGAGTTCTGTAGTCACTGCACCTCGATCTGATTACAAAAGATTTAGCAAAATCTGGAAAATGGTCAGTTTTTATTGCATGATCCACTATTTTGGAATTTAATTTTTTATTTTGAAATGCACATCTGTGCTCCTTTAGTTTTATCTCAAGTGTTCGACTTGTCTCCCCTAATATATAGATCGCATTGCATTGTTGGCATGGAATACCATAAACTACATCTTTAAACTGAGAAACTGGGATATTTATGTTTGAAGTTTAATATGTTTTTAATGTTTTATGTAAATGTAATGTAATGTGTGTAATTTTAATGATTTTAATATAAATATAAATATGTTCAGACGTAATATTTTTGTTTACTTCAAATACACACTTTTATTTAACCTCGTTTTTGTTTTGTCTTTCTGGGTCAAACCTTTCAATCTATTTTTGACGAAATTCCATCGAATCGATTTTTCGAAAATGTTGCATACAAGTAGTCGATAATAATGCAAAATTTAAGTATTGTGAACACTGTACACCTCAGCAGAGATAAGGCAAAACAAACAGATTTACAAGAGCAAAAACTTGCTCTTAGAAAACATATTAAGTGAAACAAGGAGAGTGGTGCTGCAACAATAGAGATACAACAACAGGTTTAACCTTTAATCGATCTCGCAGACTTCTCCCTTTTTAACACTTTCTAACATAGTTGAAAAGTGGTTATGGATTCGGTTTGTCTCTCTGTCTGGCCGTGCTCTAACTCACATAAATATACTCAGATTGGCATGCAATTGGTATATCTTAGTGAAGTTTGATATTAAAAATGAAGTGTATAGGATTTATAAGTTCATTTACAGGGACGCTCAAATGTATTCCGTTACATTAGGGTCTATGGAAAAAATCATCTCTGGTGTATTTTAATGATGTTACACTAGTAAAACACATTGAAATTGGTATATGTCACTGGAATGCACTACAAGGGGCTTACTATACAATAGGGTGGGTATAGCATTCACCGTTCATTTACAGGGATACACAAAAGAATTCGGTTAGAGTACTGTCTATGAATAGTAATTGCTGGAAGTGCGTTGTCAGGTATGGTACGCATTTTTAAATTTAATCTTTTTTTTCATATTACCATGTGTATAAATTCTATAGATTATAAGCAGGGCAACACAAAGAATATCGAATACATTTCGGTTTATTGACGAAAACTGCTGAATAGGAATTTTTAACTGTGATATGCGTTTCCTAACTGGACTAAATTTTACTATGTAGCATGTATACAAATGTATAAATAATGTACACGGATTGTGCAAAAGAATTGAGATATATCCCCGACTATTAACGGTAATTGCTGAAATTGAGTTCTCAAATGTGTTATGCACTTTCCAAATTGTTTACTTAAATATCAACTTTTACCTTATTAATCGGCAAAGTTTTGTCAAAGAATTCTAGAAGTGTTGGAAAGTGTTCCATTATCTTTGCATGACGCATGATTTTTCGTTCTTGTTTTCTGTTTTCACAGTTTAACTTGACTTCCCGCGAGAGATTGCTCAGACTAGGACATCAAGACTTAATACCTAAGGGAGGCCACTCCGTGTCCCTTTATTTCGGTATTAAACAATAAAAAATTCAGTTGAAGCTGTGCCAGCCGCAAACGCGCCATCGTGGTGAACAATAGATAATTGAATATGTGAATATAGCGAAAACATTTGTGAAAAACATAATAGTACAAAATAATATCGCTGCCGGAGAATACAAACAAAGCTCCGACTTGACGCAATCG
This sequence comes from Maratus michaelseni, assembly GCA_963931845.1. Lineage (NCBI taxonomy): Eukaryota > Metazoa > Arthropoda > Arachnida > Araneae > Salticidae > Maratus > Maratus michaelseni. Next base: position 387,636,253 of record OZ007590.1, on the reverse strand, counting down.
ACAGTGAAAAAAGGGTAACCCGAGTTCCTGGCTCAGTGATGGATTAAGGTAGAAAGGTCACATAGAAATTTAAAGATGTTTTAAGTTTTGAGAGCAAAGTCTGACGCGATAGAATATTAGCCAGTCAACCGCCTGGAAGAACAAGAGGACGGCGAATATGCAAACGAGCTGTTAAAAGACAATTATAGAAGCAATGAGAGACAAGAGCAACATCACCACACTCACAAAGAGGAAAAACAGCTCTTTTGAACTTGAAGAGGCAAGTCCCAAAAGTCGCAGTGTAACTTGCAATTTTCAGTTTAACTTCAGACACTAGTGAAATTTTGTTTCATTTAGAGCCCTTGTACTATCTCTAGAACCTTCTGAATAGCTGCAGTTTGATTATAAAAAAATCTCCTATGTAAAGTTTACTATAGAAATAGTATCCTACACAATTAAAAAAAAAAAAAGGAAAAAAAATCGATTGATTTTGCAGGAAAAAAAAAAAGCCAGGACGTCAATAAAAAACTTTTTACTTTACGGAAATAATCTGTAATTATTACACACTTTCAGTTATTATATCTTTCTGTTACGTTTTGCCCATATTCACATAATAAATACACATTATGTTAGTAAAATAAACAGTTTTTACTTGCGTCTTAGCTGACAATTTTTATCTATAAAATCAACATATATATATATATTGTTTACATGAGTAATTCTTGCCTTTTATTCATCTGTCAATCAAGATCTCACTAACCGATCACAGTAGCTATGCAATAATTTTTGTGTCGGTTAGTGAGACCTTGATTGAAAGATGAATAAAAGACAAGAATTACTCATGCACTATAATATATATATTGATTCTATACATAAAAACTGTCATCTAAGACGCCAGTAAAAACTGTTTATTTTACTGACATAATCTGTATTAATTATACACTTTCTGTTATGTTTTGCCCGTATTTACATAATAAATACAGATTATGTCCGTAAAATAAACAGTTTTTACTGGCGTAGTTGATAGATTTTATCTATAAAATCAACATATATGTGTGTGTGTGTGTTATATAAATTTTTTATTTCGCAATATTCCTTTAAATTAATCTAAATTCTGACATAGACATTATTTCCTTAATTCTTAATAATATTTATTCCTATTTAATGTCCTTTTAAAAGTTTATCACACGTATATTAATAATTATCTTTTAAACACGTATATTAATAATTATCTTTTAAACACGTATATTAATAATTATCTTATTCCAAATCTTAATCTAAAACTTTAAGTTCATTCTTAACTTTTATCAACTCCCCAATCTAGAATATTCTGAGAGACGCTTGTTGTCATTTCGAATGTTTTTAAAAGCCATTTTTTATATTTTATTCCATGCTTCGCTTCGCGCGCTGGGTATTTTTCCCGTCAAAATCAATGTGCAGCTGGGATCGGGATTATTTCTTGTTAAATCTTCTCCATCGCACCTCATTCGCTTAGCTTATTTTCGCCTCTCACTAATTGGTTCGTACATAAATTACGTAGCTTCTGTAACTTTGCGCGGAGTTTAACAAAACTCGCCGGCAAGCATTTGAAGAGCAGATTTTTGTCGTGTTTGGAAGTGCTAACCAAAGCGTTATCGGTGTTCGGTGACATAGAATTTCTAACAGCACTTTAAGATCATTAAATAAGGTAGTGAGTTAACGTCAAGCCTGAGGGCTATATGATTGCACCTTGGTACTGTGGGAACTGTTATTGGCATCGCCCCTGTTCGTTAATAAACAATTTATCTGGAAAGTGGCTGCACATTATTGCAGAAATTCTTATGGTGTTTCATCATTGCCTAACCTCCTCGCCATGATTCTTGATAACAACTGCAATAATTTTGAATCTGTAACCAACTGCCATTTTCTCGTGAAATATTAAATCATCTTCGTAAAAAGCTAACATATATATTACATGAGTAATTCTAGCCTTTATTCATCTTTCAACCAAGTTTTGACTAACCGATCACAGTAGCTATGCAACAATCTTTGTGGCAGCTAAGTAATGGTTAACAGTGCAGAAAAGAAAGCAAGAACTTTTTATATTTTTCACTACATTAAACAGATAAATTTAAATAAAGAAAGAAAAATAAACAAATCAAATTTAAAACATTTCTGTTTCCATCTATGCTGAAATCTTTAAAAATAAATACTATACATCGCCCTTTTTAAAAAGAGAATTTACGCAAACGAAAAACTGAAGTATTTCATAAAATGTGCATAAAAAATGCTTGTTTTCAACAGATGAATGTTTAAAATCGATTTTCTCTCTTTTTCTTTTCATAATCAATTTTCAAACAATGCAGACTACGTAAAAGAAAATACAATTTAGAATCATTAAGAGGATTTACCCATACTTCAAAAGCATTTCAGACGACACGAAGAAAATGAATGATAAAAGTTTATATATATATATATATATATATATATATATATATATAAAGTGAATTTCTTCAGTTAATCGTAAATGCATTCTACAAAATGTGTTTTTCAAATCGTATTGAGTTCTTTTAGTCACTCATTTCATTATGTGGCAAAACAAATTAACTCTGTAGTATATTAAGAAAATGGAGGAAATTTAAAAAGCATGAAATACCGGATTCTGTTCATATATTTTTTCAGTAACATAGACGATATTAGTGTGAATTATTTTAAATAATTTTATTGTAAAGATACTTTTTAATACATATAATTAAAAGATCAATATCTATTAACACGGGAGTAGTCGAACCGGGTATGACATACCCAAGGTACGTACGATTTTACAACTGTTACCACTATTTTCCTAAAGTAATCTTCAATTTACTTTATCGCAGCATTTGTAGCAATTGTCTGCACTCTCAGAAAAAACTGTAAATTTATGAGCGTTTGCCCTTCAATTTTCATGGGCAACAGCATTATTTGATTAAAAACGGTCTGATCCATTAATAAGCGGCATTATCCCTTAGATACTTAGAAAATTAAGAGCAATCCATATATTCTAACAGTTCTAGCCCATATGTTAGCAAAAATACGGCACGACCCCATACATTGTCCTCCGCTAGGGCGTAACACTTCATTTTACTCGTGTTTCGAAAAAATTTAAACGCCAAAACAGTGATTCTGATATAATTATCTAACGTGCTATGTGCTACCGAACAGTAAGCAAGGTGTTATTGTGTTTTAAAGTACATTATATCCTGTGCATTAATATGCTATATTACTTTGCCCCGTAAAATTATGGGCATGGATTTTTTTTTTTTTACGGGGTATGACTGGAATCTCTGCTGCTGGCCTCTGCCCATAATTTTACTGCAATTTTTTTACAGTGTGCCACTAAATAAGGTGACGATTATTATTTGTATTTATTGGTGACAAAGTAAAAACCATTCATACACTGGGTATGCACGATTACTGCCGGGTTAAGAAGTGGCCGAGAGCTCAAGTTCATTCATCTGTAACAGTGGCGGTACCGGGTTCGACTCTATAGGTGATTGCATTGCACACGCATAGTGTAGAGTTCCCGTCTCTGTTTGTACCGTCCTATGGGGCATCTGTAACAAGGCTGTTGTATGGATTTCGAGAAGAATATCAAGAAGTCGTATGTAAAGAGAAGAAAATAGTAACAAGACTTAAATGTTTTCAACCGGTGTATATACGGGGTGATTCAAAACTGGAGGAACAAACTTCTGGGAGGGATGGGGTGCACCTAGACGACTCGGAATCAAGTAGCAATTCAGGATCGGAAACGCGATCCTAAGAACAAGATAGGGGAGATTGTTAGGGTCTGGATCATCCTGATCGAAAGTTGATCCTGATAGTGAAGTTTCCCGAAGTTTTCTGCCTACGTGCCTGGTTCTTACCATTAACAGTTTGGCACGTTTGAGAGGTCCTATAGATCTGGCGAAAAGCGCCCTCACACAGATAACCAGCGCCCTCAAACGTGCAAAACTGTAGATGGTATGAACAAGGCACGTAAGCTGAAAACTTCGGGTAACTTCATTATCAGGAAAGTCGTGAATTATTCTAAGCTTATAGTCTTTCAATATCCATGTTCGATCACGATGATTCAGCCCCTAACAATCCCCCCTATTTCGTTAGGGTTGCATTTTAGACCCTGCATTGCTATGTGATACCGAGTCTTCTAGATGTTATTGTTCTTGGTTTATTTATTTATTTATTTATTGTTGTAGTAAACAGACATGTCGAAAGAAAGACAGAAAAATAAACAAAACCGGATTTAAAACATTTAATTTCGTATTCATACTGACAATTGTAAAAAAAGGTATACTTTTGTATTATATTTTTAAATACATTTAGTGCCTACGATATAAAAATTTTATAAAACGAGCAAAAACTAAAAAGGAGCCTTAGGTCTTTTCAAAAGATGAATGTTGAAAATTGATTTTCTTCCTTTTTGTTCTTATTATCCATTTTCAGACAGTATGTAATTGTCTTGCTAAGTAAAAGTAAATACCATTTAGAATCGTTAAGAGGATTTAGCGCCTCCAAAAGTACTCATACTCCGAAAATATTTCAGACGGCACGAAGAATCTGATTTATAAAAGTTTTTTTTATATATATAAACTAATTATTTTTTTCAGATCATTGGAAATGTAGTCTACAAAATGTATTTCGAAATCTGTTGAATATATTCATTCTTTCTTTTTAACATATAGCAGAACAAATAAGCGCTGTGCTATATTGAAAATTATAGGAAATTTATAAAGCATGCGCCTAAACATTTTCTCAGTAATATACAGGGTGGCTGAAAAGAATGAGCACGTTGTTTGACGTTGATATTTCACATCTAAAATCGGAGAAAGTATGCTTATTTTTTCTATTTTCGTAGTATTTTTATGGACTTTCTTGTGACATATTATTCATTTACTTTCGAGGTGCTTATGATGAAGCGCTGTGTTCATCGTTTAGCCATTGCTCAAAAGGCGACAAATGGAGAGAGAATTTCGGGGATTGCATTTCGCCTGAAAGTCCCACATCGAACTGTCCAGAAGGTCATTTAAGCAGTGGAAATCAGTAGGAAACGTTTATGTAAAACACAAATCAGGCCGACCACATTCTGTCAATACCCGAAGAATTGGCAACATCATCAATTTTCCGAAACGACGCCGTTCGTCAGCCTGAATTTCATTGCAAAGAATCTAAATATGTCTCTTTAAAGTGTCCAGAACATCGTTAAAAAGTCTCTTGGACTTCATAGTTATAGTTTTTACCACGGGGAACATTTGTCGAACGATGTCAAGATGAGGACACTAACGACATGCAAGATGTTCCAAAGTTTCAAGATGCGTAAAGTTGCAAAGACTAGAAAAAACCCGCTTTAAACCTGGGAATAAACCAGGCGGAAGATGGTTTGTGGTCAAATGAGAAAATCTGCACCATCGAGAAGGCGCACAACCGTCAAAAAGATGGGCAACTGATAAGTCCAATGCAGAGAGATGCAAACAGAAGAAAAATCGTCACACGATCGCTTTTTCCGAAACGCTTTTTCCGAAACGGTTTAGGCTAGAGTTACCACCACGGAGAAAACACCTTAATTTTTTATTGATAAAAACGTAAAGATTAATGTTGAAACGTAGCAAGGCGAAGTGTTGGCTAAGATTATAGCTCCATGGAAGCAAAATAACCCACATGGAATCTTCCAGCAGGATTGGGGGCTGCGAATGGAGAAAAAGACTTCCTTGACCCCCATCTACCTGGATATTTGAGGGGGTTAGAATGACAGTGGAGTAAGTCAATTTTTAGTAATTTGAGAAATGAAGGGTTTTGTGAAACTTGTATTTCCGTTGCATTAAGTGGTCCAACTTGTTTTTCCCTCTAGTGACTCCCTAAGTGAACTATAACTTATTTGACTCTGGCAATGAACAGAAATTCATATAAGTTCAGTGAAAACAGGGTTATCTAGATTTTCAAATTTTTGACTTACTCCGCTGTCATTCTAATCCTCTCATTTAACAAAGTTTGAATGGCCTTCGAACTGTCCGGATCTTAACCCGCTCGATTTCTATGATTCAGGTTACGTAGAAGAAAAGTTAAATACCAAAAAAATATTCCGTTTGGACTGAATGCGGCGCGAACTTATGAAGGCTTGAGACGATATAGATCAGAGTTACCTGCAGCGCACCGTCCATTCTGCGATCCCTCGTTTGGAAGTTTTTGTAAAAGATAATGGTGGACGCTTTAAACAATTAGTTTAAAGTAGCGTATATTTTTGAGAAAGCGTTTATCTGCGCTCCCATGCTTTTCAGTCACCCTGTAAAAAGGTGATATTAATGTGTCTTTTAAAAAATATGTTTCAGTGGACACTTTTTTCAAAATCAAAGGTTAATAGTGCTGGGAAATCGGTAGAGTTCTTTTTATATTTTTTGCTATAGTAAACAGATATATGTAAATAAAGGCAGGAGCAAAAAACGCATTTAAACCATTTCAGTTTTCATCTTTACTAACAAATGTAAAAATGAATATGTTTTCTTGATTTTTAAAGAGACATTTAACGCCCTCAAAATGATATTTATTTATTTTTTGCTACATAGTTTGCTATATAGATTTTTATATTTTTTGATATACACTGTAAAAAAAAATCGTGAAGTTACTAAAATTGTTTTAGTAAATTTGTATTCCACAGAATTTTTCAGTAACCGGTATTGTAAACCGGAATCGTTGCTAGCTGTTTTCAAAGTAATTCTTACAGATTTTCTTGTAACTGAGTAAGAATACAAAAAGTTTTTTTGTAATTGCAAAGATCAATGAGAAAAACTGAAATTTTATTAGTAGATCGATCAATTTTTTATTACAGTGCAGTAAACACATATATGTTGCTAAAGGCAGAAACAAAAAACGTATTTAAACCACTTCAGTTTTCATCTTTACTGACAAATGTAAAACTAAATATGTTTTCTTTATTTTTAAAAAGACATTTAACGCCCTCAAAATGATATTTATTTTTTCTGCTACATAGTTCACTATATTGGTTTTTATATTTTTTTGCTATAGTAAACACATATATGTAAATAAAGGCAAAAACAAAAAACGCTAAATATGTTTTCTTATTTTTTAAAAAGATATTTAACGCCCTCAAAATGATATTTATATTTTTGCTATATAGTTCGCTATATAGATTATTATATTGTTTACTATAGTAAACACATATATCTAAATAAAGGCAAAAACCAAAAAACGCTAAATATGTTTTCTTATTTTTTAAAAAGACATTTAACGCCCTCAGCATGATATTTATATTTTTGCTATATAGTTCGCTATATAGATTATTATATTTTTTACTATAGTAAACACATATATCTAATTAAAGGCAGAAACAAAAAACGCACTTAAACCATTTAAGTTTTCATCTTTGCTGACAAATATAAAAATAAATATGTTTTCTTAATTTTTAAAAAGACATTTAACGCCCTCAAAATGATAAAATATTTAATAAAACTTGCAGAAAAAAATGCATCTTTCTCAATAGATCTATTTCCCCCTTCCCCTTTTTTTCCATTATCCATTTCCATTCAGACTATGAAGATTATGCAAACACCATTTAGAATCTCTAAAAGGATTTAGCCAAACTTCACGCACGCATTTCGCAAGGCACGACGAAAATGAATAATAAAAGTTTGTCAGATCGTAGGAAATGCATTTTACAAAATGTGTGTTTCGAAACATATTGAGTTTTTTTAAGTCCCTCTTTTCAATATATAGCAGAACAAAAAAAGGGTCTGTCATATGAAGAAATTTAAAGAAGTTTAAAAAGCACGCAATATCGGATTTCACTCAATTATTTTTTCAGTAACATAAGAGGATATTCCTGGGATTCTGTTATTACTTTATTGAAGACATTTTTTGTTTTCAAAATCAATATTTAATAATAGCATTCACATTATATGTATATTACTGTGGAGGTTTCCTTGGAAAACTTAAAAATAGTCAATTTCTTATTTTCTTTTTTTTTCATTTTTTGAACCTTTAAAGTGTCTTGTATATATCCCTCAAAACTGTTTTACTTTTCAATCGTATATTTAATTTGTCACAATTAGTATAACGGACCAGTACACAGTGTACCAGAACGACGAGTTTCTCTGACGACATAGGTGAAAATTGTATGCATATCACTAAGGTTTGTCAACTATGTACAGTTATTCCATAAGTCCCAGAGCATGAGTAACCATAGATGCTTTTTCTCCCCTATTTTTTATACCACTAACCAGGCCTCTACCTGCCCGGTATGAGTGCCTAGCTTGACGAGTTAGTACCTGGACGCGAGGCGATATTCGCCTGATCACAGCATGGCTGTGATCCACCTGACAATAAATAGCCTTGTTTGTATCGCTGCAGCCTGCAGCGCTCGCTACTGGTTTGCTATAGTTCTATTTGTTTGCCGGTTTAAAATTTCTATTTAACTTTGTTGAATTGGTAGATTAAAAAAAAGCAAAAATTAAGGACGAGAAAAGAATTGGTCTCGTAATTTAGAACCTTGATCAGGTGACGAGACCTTCACCTGACTAGGCACTCCCAGAGATATAATTCATAGGGAACATGGAGGACTTTGCACTCACGACGGATTTTACGTGCACCAGCCGCCATTAGCGTACATAGATTTACATATTTATCATGTCTGTTGGCTTGTCACGTTCATGGTGAGTTGTCGCTGTAGTGTTTATCGCCTCCTTTATGGACTGATTTCACTTCTGTTTTATTTGTCTCCGTCAGGGTTTTTTGCCGTTTTTATGGGCTCAACCCTGTTGTGGTTTGTTTCTGTCAATTATCATTTGTTGGGTTTTTGTCTCTAACTTGATAAATTGATAACTAGCTTGTGCTAGAGCTGGTTATCACATTTTGAAACTTGGTTTTTTTGTAAGAGTTTCACTCTGGTTATTATGTCAATATCGCATTCAAACTTTTGTTTCTGGTGGTTGTCACATTTATGGATGTTGCACACTCATTTTTGTTGGTTTTGTCACTAACTCACCCGTGCATTATAGCTGGGGGTTTTTATTTATTTTTTTTCCTTCGTGAATATGCTTAATGCGACCAGTCCATTGAATCCAAATGGCTGTTATCACTGCATTTGAATTTTGTGCAACTTGTTGATTTGTTGTTTGGGAAATTTGGCGCACTAATGGAGTGGGACTTGTTCCGTGGCCGTTAATCCGTCATATACCTATAAGGCTGTATTCACTTGATGAGACACTATTTTTTTTTCACTATTCACTTTCTTTGGCAGGTGTGCTTTTTGCATTCACCAATTAATTACTTTGTTGTGTTTTGCTCACTTTTTCTTGATTATTTGACTTCACCAGTGGGTGAAATTCAGTACGTCACAGATGAATTCCACTTCTCAATACTGCTGCTAAAAAAAACGATTATTTTTGGCGTAGCAAAAAGGTTCCGTTGTTACTTTTTTTTTTTCTTTTAAGATTTATTATAATATATACTTACCAAAGTGAGGGCTTTTGAGGATGGGAGATGCTATTCAGGAATCTCGCTGCTGGGAAGGCGTATTTATTGTGATATGAGATCGATGTTTTCCACTAACCATCTGATCACTGCTTTTCCTTTTGTTTGTACATGTTTCTTTTTCGCTATCTGGATGTGCCATATTTTTTCGTACTTACCGTCTAGCCCCGTTTTTAGAAGGAAATGTATCGGAAAAGTAGGAAAAATTCGTGAAAACTAAAAAAAATGAATCATTGATGAAAAAAAAAAATTGTTAAAAATCGAAAAATTATTCTCGGTTATCTTTTTATAGGAAAGCTAAGATATACAGGGTGTCTCAAAAGGTCGTTTACAAACTTAACATGCTGGTCTGTCATACCATGATGAACAAGATTTACATAAGAACTTGTGTTCGAAAATGCTAACTGCGACCGGTAGAGGGCGGTGAGCGCAGGTGTGGAGGGAAAGAAAGAAAGGATACCGAAAGAGATATCAATATGACTTTTATTAAATAACATGGTTTAATTTACAGAATATGTTCAAAATTCCTTCCATTCGCCGCAATGCATGCTTCACAACGTCGACGCATGGATTCACGGACCCGTTCAAAATCGGAAGGTGTGTCACGGATACGTTCCGCCGCTTCCACGATCCTGGCGACGAGATCCATGTCCGATGTTACGTGCGTATCGTACACCATGGACTTCATGTGTCCCCACAGATAGAAATCCGGAGGAGTCAGGTCAGGGGATCGCAATGGACATGCGAATGGTCTGCCTCTACCAATCCAGCGGATAGGATATGTCCTATCGAGGTATTCTCGCACAGTGTAGCTAAAATGAGCAGACGCTCCATCATGCTGAAACCAGATGTTCCGGCGTGTAGCGGCTGGAACGTCACCCATCAGATCGACAAGACTCTTTCTAAGAAAATGCTATAGATATTCCCATCGAGGCGTTGAGGTAGTATGGCCAATTAACATGTCACCGATAATACCAGCCCAAACTTTTACGGCGAAACGTTGTTGACGTGCATGGGCACGTGTTCACCTTGGGTTTTCATGCGCCCATATGTGCATGTTGTGCAGGTTCAAAACACCGTCCTGTGTAAAACAGGATTCATCGGAAAACAAAATCCACGATGGAAAACCCGGCTGTGCGACCCGTTGTTGCAAATACCAGCGTGCGAATGCAACGCATTAGGGATAATCGTCAATGCACAATACCTGTACTCTTTGTAAGTGGTAGGGATGTTGCGTGTCCTCATGCAGTATGCGCATAATGCTGAACGATGTACACCGACGCGTTCGCTTGCTCGGAGACGTTTGCGAATTCTTTCAAATTCCCGTAGCACGGTTTCCTCTACGACAAGAGTGCGTGTAGTGCGTTCTCGACCAATGTGGCTACGTACTTGGAAATATCCTGCTTCACGCAATCTGCGGTGCAATTGTCCAAACAAAACATGACTTGGCTGATATTTGCTTGGGAAGCGCTCAAGGTGCATCCGTACCGCGGCTCGTGCATTTCTATCCGCGGCGCCATATACGTAATGCATATCGGCCAATTCTGCGTTACTAAACCGATTCATCCTTCTCCTGCAACGTCCTCGCCTGAAATGATTACGCTTCCCACTCTCCCGTAAGCCTGCGTTCATCGCCGTCTAGCGGTCGCAGTTTGCATTTTCGAACACAAGTTCCTATGTAAATCTTGTTTATCATGATATGACAGACCAGCATGTTAAGTTTGTAAACGACCTTTTGAGACACCCTGTATTTTTAACTGATAATTTGATACTGACAAGATCAATGCACTGTCCTAATTAGGTTCGAATTGGTTCAAAATTTCGGACGTTATAGTGATGAAAAAATTTGCATTACATATAGATAGATAGATAAATGAAGTGATCGCAGTAGATCGATTTTTAAAGAAATTAACCCAAAATCCTCTTTTCTTTTCAAGGTTACCAATAAATCAACAATGCTACATAATTGTTTTTAATATGTTTCGAGCAGTGTGCGCATTTTAGCAAAAATTTCAACTTTATTATAAAGTTTATTCCATTCAATTTGAGGCCGAGTTCACTTTAAAACGATATTATTATAATTTGCTTTGGCAAATATTTTTCTCTGAAACAATTCGCTTAAATAAACATAAAAAGGTGATAAAAGCATTTTTCTTAAAAAAGAAAAAAATAATTATTTATTTATTTTATTTATTTATTTATTTATTTTCATTTATTTTTTATGTTTTTTTCTTTGTTATTGCTTGGCTTTATTATAAAAATAAACAAGATTGGCGACTTCTTAGGAAGTCAAATAGAAAGAATATACAATAATGTTGAAAACGTTAAAATGTTCCTATTTTAAAGTTAATTTAAAGAATTCTTAAATTTATAAGCCTATGGGAATAACTACATTGTTTTTAATCTATTTTTAACAATGCTATTACATATACATGTTGCATTTTACAAATTTCAACTTTGTAATTCAAAAGGTTGCATCCAAAAAATAAACACTGGTTTGCTTTTTTCTTAGAACGTAATTTTCGCTAAAACATTCCGCTTAAACAAGTACTTAAAAGTAATAAAATTATTTTTGATTTATATTAATGTTATTATCTTTTGTTTCGATCACCTGGTTTTACTATATGAATAAAAAAAAATAACGAAACCGGATATTAAAAAATATAAAGAGATGTATATTAAATGAAAATAAAGCATTCCCATTTTCAAGATTGAAGATTATTTAAGAAATTTTCAAGTTTATATATCGATATGAATAGGACTTCTGATAAAATGTTTATTGTGAAAAATTATTTTCTAATGTGCAATCCTTTGTGAATTTAAAACTTTGATATTTTCTTTTCAAACTTTAAACGATTATATAACACATGTGACAGTGAGAAATAATTCGTTATTTTAGAAGTTATTGTAAAAGAATAGTTTGTCATCTAATTTTATTTTATATTTAAATTCGTTTTAAAAATGAAACGAATTTTTTTTTTTTTAAATATAATATATTTGTTTTCTTATAAAAAGATAACAGGGAATGATTTTTCGATCGATTTTAAGAGAAAATGGAATCGAAGAAAAAATTATTTTCCATTTTCATATTTTCTGTCCCCAAAAGTGCATTATGTGAAGTTTTCTAATGGCTCTTATAAACTCAAGGAATTCGGGGGGGGGGGGGAGGGGATTGAAGGGGTGCTGGTAAGAGGATAACAAATCGATTTTATTTTTAACTGTAACTGTAAAAGGAATTTAGTTGCGATAAATTTATTCAACATTTTTTTTAAGTGCGTGTTAAGATGCACGTAGTTTGATAATTTAAATTTTTTGAAAAAAGATTATGTAAACATTTTCTTAAAATTATGACACATTTTTTTGTCATAAAAGTTATTTCGTAACACAATTCTTATCATTACCTCATTTATAAGTTTTAAGATTTATTATAAGAAGAATTTAACGTCATTTTCAAAATTTCCAAAGTATATTAGCGATAACAAGGGGAAAATTTAAAGATTCACAGTAAAATAAGTACGATGCATAGTAATTATTATTCTATTTTCACTATTACATTTAAACTCTAAAATTTCAAAAGACTCTAATCAGTGTATTCTCCTAAGAAGTAAACATTGATTTTTTTTTTATTCCTGGTAAATAATTTTTGTAGCAAAAATACGCTTAAATAAACTTTAAAAAAGTGATAAAGTTATTTTTTAAAGTATTTTTTAATGATTTCTTTGTTTGCTTGAGTGCTTGTTATGAAGCTTTTATTTTTAAGAAAAAATATAATAATGTTCAAAACGAAAATATATAACTCCCACTTTAAAGTTTATTTAAAGAAATCTATGAGCTGGTTGAAACAGCTCTATGGTTGTTTTTGGTACATTTTTAATAAAGTTATTGCATTTAATTTCTACAAATTTCAACTTTAATATTAAAAAAGACGTTTGAACCGTCTAAAAAAATAAATACTTTTCTGCTTTATAGCTAATACATAATTCTTTCTAAAATACTCTGCGTAAATAATTACAAAAATTAATAAAACTATTGTTATTATTACGCAAGCTTAAAATGGTATTTTTTCTTTAAAGTGGCGAGTGTTTCATATATATACACTGTAAAACATTTGTGTAAGTTTACCATGGTTTTTGTGTGTAACGTTACACAAATTCTAGAGTAAACTATTCTAATATTTTTAAAACTCAATTCCGTGGAGTTCTCTTTCTCAAGCACATGAGGAATATCACACCTGACGCATGACCAGAACGTAGGAAAACCAAGCGCATGCGCAATGATAAAAATGGTCACAGGTCCAGGCCCAGGACGCGGGAATGATGAAGCAGAGGGAAAAAATAAACACCATATCCGCTAACCCTTACACACGGGGCCTTTCGCCTTCAGAATACGAAGTTTCAACGAGTAAAGTCATGTTGTGATTCTGGAAGATTATAAAACACATCTTGTAACAGAAGAAATACATGAAAAGGTAAGAATTTATGCTGTTTAATATATTGTATTCATGTTTTTTATACTCATTAGCTTTTAAATATATTATTATTCATGATATTTTTCATTTTACATCTATTTTTACGATACATATACTAACCCTAACATTCGCGATATAGGATGTTGTTCTCCATAGATATCTTGATTTAAAAAAAAGTAATTATATGCATTAAAATAATAATATACATCCGTTTTTTCTTATTGTAACCTATTTTACATTGTATTCAATAAATTTAATTTATTTATAGTATTTATAGGAATTTAATATCTTGATGATTATTTTCCGTCAGTAGTATTGAGTTTATCAGGAATCGATGTATGTTTTGTTTTTTTTTTTTTTCTTGGAACATTTTAGGAAAATATAACTTATTTTTGTGAAATTTATTATATTTTTTGTAAAAAATAACGTTTTGTTTCGAAATATTAAATCCAGTTACACAAATTCAAACAGCACTTATTAATAATAATTTCTTCAAGTCCTGCTAAAGTTTTCCTTTTTGCAAATTACACATTTTAGAGCATAACAAAATAAATAATGAAGAGTATGCATTTCTGAAATAAACTTTTGTTTGTGAAAGAGTTATTTCGTCAAGATTATTTTTAGTAATAAAATTTTTGTGAAAGGGTCTGTTAAGGGATTTTGTGAAACAACAAGTTTTATTAAATGGAATTTTGTGGAGAGCCCGAAATAGGTTCTAAATTTTGCGTCGATCAGCCCCTGTAATACATTTTTATTTTTTCATATTCTAACATTTAAAATATTCTAAATTAAAAATTGACTTCAAGGTTAACTCATTTTGCATCTTTTTTTTTTTAAGATTGTGAATTAAAAGTTTAAAAAAAAAAAAAAAAAAAAAAAAAAAAACAATAAAATTTATAATTTGTATCTGATAAAATGTATATCCATGAATCTTTTTTTGCTAGCAGATCCAAATCTTGCATATTTTATTTTTGCATGTGTAAATTAAAAAAAAGCTTTTGATGTTGAAATAAAATGCTGTTGGTTCATATTGTTTCTTATTGATTTTTTTTTAATGAAATGAGTGAAAGGTATATGTATGGAAGTGTGTTCTTTACAAAAAGTCTATTTAAAAAAATAAAAAAAAACAATCAGCATTATTTATTTTGTTATGTTTTAAAATGTGTAATTTGCAAAAAGGAAAACTTTAGCAGGACCTGAAGAAACTATTATTAAAAAGTGCTGTTTGAATTTGAGTAATTTAATGTCAAGTATTTTAAACGAAATCGCTGACATGTTAATGACAAAGGTTGAAAAAATATTTGACGATTTATCACTTTCAGTGTTTTATAAATCAAAACATTTTAACTTTTATTATTAAATATAAATAAATTAGTCAATAAAATTAAATGACGTGTTTATAATAAGTAAATATGGATGAAAATTATTTTGAAAATGAGAAACAAAAATGTTTTGATTTATAAAACGAGATGGCGGACCGTGGGAGAATTCCAAAGCTGTTCTGCAATGTTAAAATATTGGCTGTTTGTTACTAGCAAATGTTAAAAGATTCAAAATATTTTGGCGATCACTGGCGTCTGGCTACCATAAAAGTATTTTTTGTTCTTCCATGTTATAATGGAACCCCCCGCCCCCTCTCCCCTGGCATTTACAGCAAGATTATAGTTATCATTTCTCCAAATTAATCGCCAAACTCCTGTAAAACCATACACCATATTACCATATTCATTATACATACTTCTCAATAATTATAAATTCAATCATAAGCAGATATATTTAATTCTTTTATTCTCTCTTTCTCCTTATTATTTACACTGCTGTTTTTTTATACAAAAATTTTAATAGTTTACATTTTACAGGATTCATATTTACTTGCATTTTACATATGTAAATCCCAGGAAATTTATGAAACACTCACAAATTTTACAATTCAAAGTCAACAATTATCCCAATATCTCAGTTATTGTCTGATTTCTAATGCCCATTGCCACTTTTTTTTTTTTTTTTTTTTTTTTTTTACAGCAATGAAAACAATTGAGAAATTGGGAATTATTTTAGTTACTGAGTTCTAAGGTAGTCTTCCAAAAATTCAATTCCAATTTTGTGGATATTATTTATGATAGATTGACTTGTTTCGATTTTCATATTTTATAAATGTAACTCTATCTTTCCTGATTTATTGGAAAAACTTATCAATGGCGATGTCTTTGAGAATGGGTGACAAAAGTGTTAAGTTTTCTATACCTGAAAGTTTTAAAGATTTTGAGAAAATATCATTTTTTATTATAATGTTTGTTTTCAGTAGCTTCTAGTGAATGTCTCCAATTATAGCAGATATTAATATATGAAATATAATAATAATAATAGTGTAAATTTTTTGATGGACACTTTAAAAATTTATTTTGATTTAATAAATAAACAATTTTTTTTTATATAAATCTTTTTATAGAGCTTTATAAGTGTGATTTTTTTTAATCGTTTTCTTTCTAAACTATATTCAATTTTTCACTGAGTCTTCATTTGAACATGTTTATGTGATTATTTATGTTGTAATTCCTTATACCATATCTTGTGAACATATAATTTGAAAAATGCTGTTTTTTTTAGGGTGCTGAACCCTACTTTTTATTAAATTGGCAAAATGCATTCTGCTTTATTATTATTGTGAAATTACGGGGATCGATCCAGGAAAAATTTGGGGCCTATTTAGGGCTCACAAAAATGTATTTAATAAAATGTATGCTCCTTCACAAAATTCAATTTATAAAATGGGTCCCTTCACAAAATTATATTCCATAAATCTTACTATTTATTATTTTTTTATTATTTTGTGATGTTTTAAAATGTGTAATTTGTAAAGAAACAAGTTCACCAGAGAGGAAAACTTCAGCAAAAGGATTTAAAAAAGTTTTTGTTTATAAATGCTTGGTTCGAATTTGATTAACTGGATTTCATCTTTCGCTACAAAATGTTATTTTTCACAAAAACATAATAAATTTCACAAAAATAACCTTTACTTTTCACAAAATGGGCCCTAAGAAAAAAAAACCTGCATCGACCCCTGAATTAATCTTTAGTTGTAACCACATATTTCATGTAAAACATTTCTCCATTCCATGCCAACAGTACTTCTAAGTCTGTGTGTCCATGTCCTAGCAAAAATATTGAACTTTAGGTATTTACAAAAAACAGGAAGTTATTAAATAATGTTGTAGTTCAATTCTATATTTCAATTTTTAATCATAAAAATCATTAAAAGTAAATGTAACTTTATTTATCATATTAAAAAAATAGATACTCCACTCCCCACCCCCTATATTGCTACTAAACACATTACTAATATATTTCCTCATGAAATAATGACTTTTCTACTGAAACTTGTGCCCTTTTTGGGAACTAGCACCGTGCCCTTTTTTCTTTGCAGAGTGAATACTAAATTATTAATTAGTAATTAAAGCATAAAAATGTATTTTATTTTCCTAATAAGAGAGTTAATTATGCACCAGTTATTAAGGTTAAGCAGTACTAACAATTTAGTAATGAAGCAGTTAATAATTTTAATAAATATAAAAATCAATAGTATTTTATATAATTATTACAAGGTATTGATGTACATAACATTATATGCTACTAACTAATGAAATTACTAATTTGTAGTTTTTATCATTTCTGTAATTACTAACTAATAATTATAAATTTTGTAATTAAAGAATAAAAAGAAAAAGTTACTAATATGAGGATTTTGTTAATAGATAACAGATTAGTTTTGGAAAGCTAAAATTCTTGGTAGCTACTCTGTATTTTAACGCAGGGGAAAAAATCCTAAAAATCCATTTAAATTTTTTAAAAAATCTTCTCTTTTTTTTTCTTTTTCTTTTTTTTTATACTTTTTGTACAACATATACAAAGGTTATTTTAGCTCTGCTTGCAGTAAACGCATTTTTTTCTAAGGCAAGCCAATTTTACATTCATAAAAGCCCTATCTCCAAAAAAATGTAGAATAATTAGTGTTTTTGCATCATAATTTGCAATATAAAAATTGTATTGTAAATTTTTTTTTAATTGTATTTTCTGTTTTACAAGCTATTTCTTTTTTTCAAAATCATTGTCGTCCTCTACAGATTTAAAAGTGATTTATTTTTATTTGTATGAATATAAAATTTTAAGATTTTTTTTTCTGTTTTTATCAGGGCTGTGGACTGTGCAGTCATGCCCATTTTTGAGCAAAAGAATGAGTCGCTAAAAATCAGTCCGACTCAGACAGTTTTTTGGACAGTGATTAATGAAATGAGTGAAAGGTATGTATGGAAGTGTGTTCTTTACAAAAAGTCTATTTAAAAAAAAAAAAAAAAACACTCAGCATTATTTATTTTGTTATGTTTTAAAATGTGTAATTTGCAAAAAGGAAAACTTTAGCAGGACTTTAAAAAGTGCTGTTTGAATTTGAGTAATTTAATGTCAAGTATTTTAAACGAAATAGGTGACATGTTAATGACAAAGGTTGAAAAAATATTTGACGATTTCACTTTCAGTGTTTTTTAAATCAAAAAATTTTAACTTTTATTATTAAATATAAATAAATTAGTGAATAAAATTAAATAACGTGTTTATAATAAGTAAATATGGATAAAAATTATTTTGGAAATGAGAAAAAAAAAGTTTGATTTATAAAACGAGATGGCGGACTGCGGGAGAATTCCAAAGCTGTTCTGCAATGTTAAAATATTGGCTATTTGTTATCAGGGATCTGTTTAGGAAAAAATTGGGTCCTTTAAAGGACTCTTCACAAAATTTTTCTTTTAAAAAAAGGACCCTTCACAAAATTACTTTCTCTAAAACAGGACCCTTCACAAAATTCTTTGTCTTAAAAATAGGTTTTTCACAAAATTTTTCCATCTTTAAACCAAACATTTCACAAATTAATAATTTAAAAGTAAAATCTGACCTGTCACTTTTAACATATATAAAAAAATATATAGTTTTTATATCCATATATCTTCTTAAAAATGCATAAACAAGAACCTGAATATAACAACTATTTCAAATTCACAAAATTATGATTAGATTTTTCACAAATATAAAAAGCTGTTCACAATTTCACAAAAACAGGACCCTGTGAAAAAAGTCTGAACAGACCCCTGGTTATAGCAAATGTTAAAAGATTCGCAAGATTCAAAACATTTTGGCGATCACTGGCGTCTAGCTACCATAAAAGTATTTTTTGTTCTTCCATGTTATAATGGAACCCCCCCCCCCCACCTCTCCTGGCATTTACACCAAGATTATAGTTATCATTTCTCCAAATTAATCGCCAAACTCCTGTAAAACCATACACCATATTACCATACTCATTATACATACTTCTCAATAATTATAAATTCAATCATAAGCAGATATATTTAATTCTTTTATTCTCTCTCTCTCCTTATTATTTACACTGCTGTTTTTGATACAAAAATTTGAATAGTATACATTTTATAGGATTCATATTTACTTGCATTTTACATATGTAAATCCCAGGAAATTTATGAAACATTACTCACAAATTTTACAATTCAAAGTCAACAATTATCCCAATATCTCAGTTATTGTCTGATTTCCCAAGCCCATCGCCACTTTTTTTTAACAGCAATCAGCGGTAGAATTGATTAAAAAAAGTCACTGGTTCCAAGGACTAGTAAGCATGAGAATTTACTGGTCCGCAGTCATCATCACTGGTCCGCTTCATAAAATTCTATTAAGTCCCTTTAAACTTTTGTGACCTCCCCCCCCCCTTCTCCTAGAATATAAACCAAACTTCCTTTGCAGTTATTCAAAATTTTATAAATAATAAAATTTTAAAATGCTGTAAAATTATAATTTGCTAAAAATTAAATAAACAGTGCATAAAGAAAAACTATAAAATTATTAATTTTATTTCCGATTATTTATTTCAACTAAGGTTTAATGCATTTTTCTTTAAGTAAAATAGAATTGTGTGATTTGTGTTTGGGTGTGGTTTTCTCAGTTGTTACCTGTCAGAGATGGAAAAAAAGTTACTGGCCCTGCGGACCACTAAATTTTTCAAATTAGTGGTCAGATTGAATTTTTGGTAGTCTCGGACCAACGTACTACCAAGGATTTCGAACGCTGGATGAAAACAATTGAGAAATTGGGAATTATTTTAGTTACTGAGCTCTAAGATAGTCTTCCAAAAATTCAATTCCAATTTTGTGGATATTATTTATGATAGATTGACTTGTTTCGATTTTCATATTTTATAAATGTAACTCTATCTTTCGTGATTTATTGGAAAAACTTATCATTGGCGATGCCTTTGAGAATGGGTGACAAAAGTGTTAAGTTTTCTATATCTGAAAGTTTTAAAGATTTTTATAAAATATCATTTTTTATTATAATGTTTGTTTTCAGTAGCTTCTAGTGCATGTCTCCAATTATAGCAGATATTAATATATGAAATATAATAATAATAATCGTGTAAATTTTTTGATGGACACTTTAAAAATTTATTTTAATTTACTAAATAAACTTTTTTTGAAATCTTTTTATAGAGTTTTACAAGTGTGATTTTTTTAATAATCGTTTTCTTTCTAAACTATATTCAATTTTTTACTGAGTGTTCATTTGAACATGTTTATGTGATTATTTATATTGTAATTCCTTATATCGAGTGAACCTTATCGACCATATCGAGTGAACATATAATTTGAAAAATGCTGTTTTTTTTAAGGGTGCAGTACCCTA
Source organism: Maratus michaelseni (assembly GCA_963931845.1). Taxonomy (NCBI): domain Eukaryota; kingdom Metazoa; phylum Arthropoda; class Arachnida; order Araneae; family Salticidae; genus Maratus; species Maratus michaelseni. Next base: position 387,615,567 of record OZ007590.1, on the reverse strand, counting down.
CGTTTTATTAAATTGGCAAAATGCATTCTGCTTTTTTTTTATTATTATTGTGAAATTAATCTTTAGTTGTACCCACAGATTTCTTGTAAAACATTTCTCCTATCGATGTATTTCTAAGTCTGTGTGTCCATGTCCTAGCAAAAATATTGAACTTTAGGTATTTACAAAAAAACAGGAAGTTATTAAATCATGTTGTAATTCAATTCTATATTTCAGTTTTTAATCATAAAAATCATTAAAAGTAAATGTAACTTTATTTATCATATTAAAAAAATAGATACTCACCCCACCCCTTATATTGTTACTAAACACGTTACTAATATATTTCCTCATTAAATAATGACTTTTCTACTGAACTAGTGCCCTTTTTGGGAACTAGCACCGTGCCCTTTTATCTTTGCAGATTGAATACTAAATTATTAATTAGTAATTAAAGCATAAAAATGTATTTTATTTTCCTAATAAGAGAGTTAATTATGCACTAATTATTAAGGTTAAGCAGTACTAACAATTTAATATTGAAGCAGTTAATAATTTTAATAAATATAAAAATCAATAGTATTTAATATAATTTTATATAATTATTACAAGGCTAAAGTTTTTCTTTCTGGTTAACTATTTTTGTTTGTAATTCCACATTTTAAAACTTAGCAAAATGAAAATAATTAATAAAGAGTTTGTTTTTGTGGAATGGAATTTTGTGAACGCCCCTACCCGAAATAGGCCCCAAAGTTTTGTCTGCATTGATTTCTGGCAAGCAAAATTCTATCTGTTATTTATATCAACCAAGTAAATTAAGAATGCAATTCAAATTTACTTATATATTTAATGGGAGGGAGGGGGAAGTTATAATCAATACATGGATTTACTATTTTAAGACCTTTTCTAATTAATGAATGTCTACTCACAATTTAACCTGGCAATTTAATTTAGCATTTTATCTTTTTTTAAATTTATTTATTTATTTATTTTGGGGGGGGGGGGGGGGGTTGGTGGTATAATAAGTTTTATGTATATTCAGACCTTACATTTAAAGTCGCAAATTAATGTTATATTATTGTTTCACTAACATTTGTGTAAAAGTCAAAAATTCAATTTTCTAGTTTCTTTTCTCCTATTTTGGATGTTTCTTTAAGTTTTTGTCATTTTTGATAATCTTTTGCAAATTAAAAAAATAAATGCAGCATAAATTCTGTATCAACTATTAATATAAGATATTGATATTTGTCAGGGAAATTTGAATAAGGTGCATTCTGAAGCATTTGTTAGGAAATTCTACTAGTTGACAAATGTCCTGTACCAATTTCTTATTTGTGCAATATAATTATGAACATCAATGTTTCAGTTTGTTTTTTGTTCTCATTCCACGCTTATTAATTTTCAGACACATTTTTTTTAGTACGAAAAATAATTAAAACTTTGTAAATTAAACTATTTGGTTCAATATATTGTAAAAGTAAAAAAGTTTATTAAATATAAGTTTTAAATTGCGTATTAAGTTTTTCCATTGTTCTCTGTTTAAGCTTCTTGATAAATATGTGTTTTAGGGAGAATTGTTGAAAAATGTTTTTGTTTTCACAAAATCACTCAATGTAAAATTATCAAAGCTTTTAAGGAATATTTGTTAAATGACATGTAATTTTTTATAATGAAAGGTTTATATTCTAAGTAGTTACATGGTGTTCATAAATTATTGTCTGGGGTGTCCTTATCTCATAACTTTGATTTCAGAACATGAAGAAAAATATTACATTTGTCAAGTGAATTCAAAAGGTTTTTGGTAATAACACAAAGTTAAATATTCTCCACCAATTTATGTGGCAACCCCAGCAGCATCACATTGTAAAAAGCGCAGATGTGAGAATTTAAAATGGTGAATGCTCAAAAGATAGCTATGTGCATATTCTTTGAAACAAAGTTTATCACTTCCTTACACAGATGCATGTCTTGTGTAGTGGGAACAACTGCCCAGTAATAAAAATAATATTTCTATCTAAATCATGAATTTTCAATGGGAAATTAATCAAAATTATAATTAATCCTGTATTTTACTTATTTATTTACAGCCCTTTTTGTATCACTATTTCTATACTTTTAGCCACAAAAAAAGTGAATATGAATACATGGACATAAAAAATACCGAAAGAACAACAAAAACAAATAATAAATAACTTGGAAAAGCTACACTAGGCACCTTTCTTTACTACCCTTCATAAAAATTGCTACTATACAGAGATCTAGTGTTAAAAATACTTAATCGATGAAAGACCCTCCTTAATCACTCATTGCTGTCTTTGTTATACCAAAATTTCATAATTTTTTGTATGTACTAAAAGTAAACATTCAAACTCTTAAAACATTGTTCAACTGTTATATCTTTGTCCTTTTTATTTCCTATTAGAATATTTTTTATGTCTACCAAAATTAGTACAATAAAGAAATTAATATTATATTATTATTACAGGATAACAATGCTGTGAATGATGTTCTGGCCAGGAGAGATTGATTCTCTTTGACTACTTGAAATTGCGGATGTGAAAACATTTGTGGCTGTATCAAGGCCTGCCTTATTAATCAGTAGCGTGGTTCTAAAAGATGAAATGGGTCTAACTAATCCACTAATTTCAATATGTAATGCTGTAATTGGTCTGTTAAAAAAAATATTTTAAAAAAATTACTAGTTTTGTTGAAAATAAATGTAATTTTTAGTATAAGTGTTTTTTATTTTCTCTGTCCAGTTAGCCCGAGAGAAAAAATGGAATAATTAATACTGTTATATTCATTATTATATTAGTACTGTTTAAAAATTTTTGAATTTCAAATATAGTAGTTATTATAGCAAATATCAAATATTGTTAATGTCTGCAGTTTAATGTATTTGAGCAAATTGGATTTTTATTTGACTAAGCTTAAATTTTCAGTTAGTTTCCAATAATATAAAATGTATTTTAAAAAACTGCTTTTTGTTGCTGAATTCGCAGTTTAGCTTTCTTTTATCCAAATTCAAAGTCATTATATTTTTAATTTGTGGCTTGTAAAAATAATTTATCAAGCTATTCATTAAGAGGTATGGTTCATTTGTTCAATCAACTAACTTTTTTTTTTATTATTGATAAATAAACTTTTAAAAAAGTTATTTCAAATTTATGTCAAAATATTTTGTAATAAATATTATTTTTTGACAAAAAAACATACATTTAAAGAGTGGGGGATACAAAACTCAAAATCTATGCTTTTTGAATTTTATTTAAATCAAATATCACACTTTAAAATAAAAATCATAATTTAAGGATAAAGGCTCTCAGCTGAAAAATGTTAAAAGACAGGGGTGCAAAAATCTAGGCGCCAATGGGGCTATTCCCACCACTAAATTTTCGGTATTCTTCGCCTAATAAGAATACAATGATAAAATTTATGCAAAGTATACTAATAAAATTTGATGAAGAATACTAATAAAATTTAACGGTGGGAATCAGCCCATTGGTGCCTAGATTTTTGCATCCCTGTTAATGCCTATTACCTATTAAAAAATATCTAAATCTTGTGTACAAAAACTTTTATACAAAAACAGACTTTCTGTGAGGATATGGAAAACATTAGACTAAATAAATATAGGTCATTCAAAAGTATTTTTATTGATATTTATGTACAGATCTCATTACTTCCTTGTGTACATGTAAATAATAAATGGTTCAGTATTCCAATGTATTTTTTTTTAAGGGAAAATTTGGAAAATAAAAATGGTTTCATGGTTAGTAATGGTTTGAAATGTTTTATATATATTTTTTAATATAATTTCAATCTTAATTACTTATAAAAGTAAGCTAATTAACAACTAAAGTTTTTGAAAAATATAAAAAGACCTGATTTAAAAATTATTTAAATCTAATAAATCCAACTTTACTTAACTCTGAACTCTAATCACTTTAGAAACTTATAAAGCTAGAGAATTGGTGTTTCTTTTCAAACATTTTAATAACAAATAAGTTTTTCAGTTACTTTGAAATTATTTTAAGATTTTTAATAAAGAAATTTGGTTAAAGCAAAGTTTTAGCTTTTAGTAGTGAAAGGTGCATATGATTTTTATTTTATCAAATGACCTGCTCAACAACACGAAACTTTCTGACATATTTAAAAATGCAAAGGTTTAAAATTGGCAGGTTGACTATTGAAGCAATTTTGAATTAAAATGAGTTTTAAATTTTTTTGATAAATAAATTACTTATCGATTTATAAGTGATTCAAGTCACATAACACATTTTTTTCCTTGCTCGCATCACCACAGCATGAATTTAGTCCAAAACATCACCTTTGACAGTATTTTCTGAAAAGTCTTCTGCCTTTACTAAAAAATGGAAAATGTGTTTCGTTTACATAGTTTCTAAATAAGAACACATATCAATTTCTTGCGTTTCTGAACAATAATGAGCTCCTTTTGGATTTGAGAGCCTTAAGTTGGTATTATATATTGTATAGAATATGATATTTGTTAAATTGCAATTAGTGTAAGTGCTCATATAACACAAGACAAGTTGTTTCATGTTTTCAAAAGCAAAAGCAAATTCACATTTTCGAATTAAATCTTGCTCAAATTTCTATTGCTGCTTTTTTTTTTTTTTTACTGTATATATTTAATTATTTATATAATTAAAATATTTAACCAACTGAATGGGATTCTTTTTAATTGTATATATTTAATTGTTTATATAATTAATATTTAACCAACTGAATGGGATTTTTTTTTCAAATTTAAATGAGTTTTTCTAATTGTTAATTATAATGATTTAATAAAATTATTTTACTTTAAAATATGTAATTTTAAAATTGTATTTTGAATTTTTAAAAAAATCAAACTTTTTTATTTTTTTTCTGAAAAATCACAAACTTTTGTTAATTTAATTGTATATTTTTTTATAAATTTCAGGGATTTCATAAAATTTTGGACATTTACATTAAAATATATATATGGGTTTTTTCTATTTAGACAGGTGGAAAAATATTTTCCCCATAAGAGATTAAAAAATAAAAGCTTTAAAGCTTTATTCTTAAAATTTTCAGAATTTTTAATGTTTTATGGATTTCTATTTTTTTAAATAGAGCAAAAAACGACCAAATTGGTTTGTAAGATATCTAAATGCAGCAATGTTCCAAATCAGAAAAGGTCTTTTTCTTTCTGACTCAAAACAGGTACAAGAAAGGGCCCAATTTGGATTTATGGCAGAACAAAATAGAACAAAAAGTGACCCAAATTGTGTTGTAAGATTGCTGGGTGCAACAATGTTCCAAATTGGGAAATGTCTCTTTGTGACTCAAAATGGGTAATATTTTGGGTATACTGTGAATTCCAATTTAGGTTTATTGCAGTACCCAAATTGGAGTTGTGTATGTACCCAAAATGGGTTGAAATTTTACCCATTTTGGGTGAACTCTGAATTCTAATTTGGGTTCTGCAATAGACCCAAAGTGGACACATTTTTTTATCCATTTTGGACCACTAAGAAACATTCCCAATTTGGAACATTGCTGCACCCAGCAATCTTACAACCCGATTTGGGTCATTTTTTGTTCTATTTTAGAATTTTTTTTTTTTTTACAGTGTTATTTAATGGCAGAATAAGTAAGAAAAATATTACTATTCATAAATAGTGGTAGCATTCTGAATTTAAAAAAAGTCCGCCAAGCTGGTAACACTGATATACATATCTTTCTGATATTTGCCACGATTAGTGCAAGTGTGTTTTCAGCATGCATGTTCTAACAACTAAATTAAAAACAGGTAAAATTCCAAAGGCTTCGCGGGCCACAGATAATTGTTGGCAGGCCACGTGTTTGACACACCTGCCCTAGTACAATGTTTTTTTTAACAGTTTCACAGTCCACCATCTAGACTATAAATGAACATTTTTTATTTACCCTGAGTCCAGTTTAATATGATCTGTTATTAACTAGGCGGCCAGCCCATATGTCGGCTGTGGACTGAGAACCTGTTAATTAACAGGAAAAAACAATCCTAAGTATGTAGAAAATTTTGAATTTGTCTTTTTTAAAAGACATTTAGAAGAAACTACAGTTTCTTAGGCATCCTATTAATCTAATATAATTTAAATAAATAATAAAAGAAATATATCAGATTATTTTCTCTATTTGAAACACAGAAGTACAGGAATACATGTCTTACAAATATACAAAACACCTTTTTATTTGTTTAGCATATGAAAAAAATTATATAACTTTCAAGAAGGAATATTTGTTGGCAAAAGCAACTGCAATTTCTTGTAAGCTTAATCATTTTCCAGTAATTGCCATAAGAATTAAGTGTTTTTTCCTCCAACACAAAGTATGCTGATTTTAATCCCTTGATTAAAAAAAAAAAAAAAAAAAGAAAGAAAGAAAAGATTAAAATCGCACTTACTTTTTTCATTAGTAATGGTTAACTATACTTTAAATCAAAATAATCTTGAAAAGTACATGTTATTTACATCAAACAAAAAATAAAGGTGTATGTTATACACTGTTACACAATGTATGTTATACACTGTAAAAATGTTCTTTTTTTTTCAACATAATCCTTTGCTTGTTTTTCTTCGTAAACACTCACTGAAGCGAGAATTCATTGAATGGGATAATAGTCATATCCCAGAGTCAATACAAAACAAAGAAGAATTTCCTTATTTTCAACACCAACTAACAGGTATTAAAAACCTAGTATTTAAGTATACAATGAAGCAAAGTACTTGAACCAATTATTAAAAACTTAAAAGTTACTATTGTTTACTGAACCGTAGATAGCATAAGTACTTAAGGTGAGTCTTGACTCACTTGAAAACAACCGCTCACTAATGTTAAACCTATGGGCAGGTTATTTTAGAATTTCTCATTCAAATTTGAATATTTTAAAATTATTTATAATTTTAACATTAGCGAGCGAGTGTTTTCAAGTGAGTGAAGATTCCCCTTAAGTACAGAGTAGTATAAATTGTAATTTTCCAACTGGGCTCAGACATTTTTAGCCCAGATGGAAAATTACAATTAATATGATTTATTTACAAATTAGAATAATTGCGTTAAACTTAATCTAGTGTAATTATGTATCCAGCCTTGCCTGCGATTTATTCTGTTGAGCTGACCAGATGTTATGATCAATAAGGTTAGCTGAGTGAATTAGGACATCCAAATTCAACTGGCAGAACATTGGAAGCTTCAGCCAAGAGATTCTGCACTGTAAAACATTTGGTGTAACGTTACTCCATAAAACTGGAGGCAGCATTGCTGCCTCCAATATTACGGTGGTATTTAACTGATATAACTGGTGTAACATTACACAGCTCTTGTGTAAGTTTACACCATAATATTGTGAAACATCACAATTTCTGTGTAAGGTTACACCACAATTGCGTGTAAGCTTTCACAGTAATTGTGTGTAAGGTTACACCACAATTGCGTGTATGGTTACACCACAATTGTGTGTACGCTTTCACAGTAATTGTGGTGTAATCTTACACACAATTACTGTGAAAGCTTACACGCAATTGTGGTGTAACCTTACACACAATTACTGTGAAAGCTTACACGCAATTGTGGTGTAACCTTACACACAATTACTGTGAAAGCTTACACGCAGATGTGGTGTAACCTTACACACAATTACTGTGAAAGCTTACACGCAGCTGTGGTGTAACCTTACACACAATTACTGTGAAAGCTTACACGCAATTGTGGTGTAACCTTACACAGAAATTGTGATATGTTTCACAATATTATGGTGTAAACTTACACAAGAGCTGTGTAATGTTACACCAGTTATATCAGTTAAATACCACCATAATATTGGAGGCAGCAATGCTGCCTCCAGTTTTATGGAGAAACGTTACACCAAATGTTTTACAGTGTATATATATCTAAAATTTCTGACTTGTTGGTTAAAATGCACTGATAAAATGCACTTGTAAAGACATCAGAACTTCTAATAGAGTGATAGTAAATTTAACCATAAAGTCACCATAATTTTCAATTATAAATTTAGTCATAAAAACATCAGAATTTCTAATAGGTCAATTTGAAATTTAGATCCTAAAGACGCAAGAATTTGCAATAGGTCAATTATAAATTTAATCATAAATATACTAGAATTTTTAATCGGTCACTTATAAATTTAGTCAAAAAGACACCAGAATTTGTAATAGGTCAATTATAAATTTAATCATAAATATACTAGAATTTTTAATCGGTCACTTACAAATTTAGTCAAAAATACACCAGAATTTCTAATAGGTCAATTATAAATTTAGTCATAAAACATCGGAATTTCTAATAGGTTAATTATAAATTTAATCGTAAAGACATCAAAATTTCTAATAGGTCAACTATAAATTTAGTCATAAAAACATCAGAATTTTTAATAGGTCAATTATAAATTTAGTCATAAAGACACCAGAATTTTTAATAGATCAATTATAAATGTAGTCATAAAGACACTAGAATTCCTAATAGGTCAATTATAAATTTATTCAAAAATTCATCAGAATTTCCAATAGGTCAATTATAAATTTAGTCATAAAACATCGGAATTTCTAATAGGTCAATTATAAATTTAGTCGTAAAGATATCAGAATTTCTAATGGGTCATTTATAAATTTAGTCATAAAGACACCAGAATTTCTAATGGGTCATTTATAAATTTACTCATAAAGACACCCGATACTTACTAAACATCATAGAAGACTACGGTTGGTTCTTGCATAAGAAGTTGAAGCAAGTGGTGCACTAAATGAAAAGTACTGAAAGCGGGATGGGGTGGGGGGGGGGGGGGGGGGGTATGCATATTTCTTCGAGGGGAAGAAACAGCATTATAGGGGTTTTACAGCAATGGCAAATTCAACAGAATAAGAATATGTAATGCAGTCTATTCGTAAGAGGGTTTTTTATACAATTTTTTCAGCTACTACAAGATCTGTATGATTTTCCTGAATCTCCATTTTCACTTTGTGGAAACACCTTACATGACAGAAGGAAAAGCTCGGTAATTCTGAACTCTGCGTGTAACAATCATCTAAGAGTTGTTAGTTTCAAATTAAGACATGATACCAATTTAACAACAAAAATCAGTAGTTTATTATATAACTTTAAAATTAAGGAAGAGCAGTGGAGTAAAAAGTTTAATTTTAGATGACTCCAAGCAAATGTAATAAGACTCCTTCCCAATTCGTTAAAATTCAAATGATACACTAATGTTTCTAAAGCAATTTTGTTTTATAAAAACGCAATCCTTACTTAATTATGTACAACTATATAGACTTCGTAAGTTTAATATAAAATTTATTCTAAATAGATGAAAATAGCACTTTTTACCAACACCCGCAGCCTTCCAGTAAATCCACAGTCTACGTGCCAAGCAAAGCCTTCAGAACATCGAGCACAGGGCAACCTCCACGACAGGTTTTGATCGCAATGAATACCTTACCGGCGAGATCCTCTGAGAATCCGAAGTTTCTTGTTAACACCTCACTATGTATATAGCCACTACACAACCACAGTCCCCTGATTAATATATCTTTGCAAAATAACCGTGACAACAAATTCCGGATATCAAAGTGCACTTTGCGAAACTTAAATAAAGACAAAATAGGTAATTCATTCATGCACAGTTGATAGCGATTCATGATAGCACGCTCGCACGCAAAATCTCAAAAACTCACTAGTCCACTAGAGTACCCTCATAAAAGAATAGCCAAGCATAATATTACAAGCGTATAGAAAAGCATTAGAAACAGCCAAAAAAGTGCAAAAAATAAATAAAATAAAGTAAGTAAATATATAAAAGATATAATTTCGTAGGCCTGTGTTATTATTGTTTTGTATTCCTTGGTTTAATTATAAAAAATAAAAAATGTAGCGATACTGTGCATGAAGTTATATTTAAAAAAAATGTGTATAAAAAGGCGTAGAAATAAAGCATTGACGTTTTAAATTTTTAAATTTAATTAATTTTTTTTTAAATTTATAAATTGGTGGCCAAAGTCTTTATTATGGAAAATTACATTCTCTTATTTATAATCCTTTGCGTTTTTTTTCAAACTTTAAAATATTGTGTAACGTATGTGACAGAAAGAAATATTTTGCTACTTTAGAAGTTATTAACAAAAGAACAGTTTGTTAGTCTAATTTTTATCTTGCATTTAATCCTATTTTAAAAAATAACACAGAATATAAAATAAAATTACTCTTTTTTTTTTCCAAAAAAAAAAAAAAAAAAAAAAAAAGCTAAACCAGAATGATTTTTTTATCGACTCTTAGAGAAAAGCGAATCGGAGAAAAATTTTCTTCTATTTTCATATTTTCTGTCTCCAAAAGTGCATTATGAAAAGTTTTCTAATGGTCTTTATCAAATCTAGGAACTGAAAAGTGGGGAAGGGAGGGTGAAAGTGTTGGGAGTAAGAGATCGATTTTATATTTCAACTGTAACTGTAAAAGGAATTTTGACGCGATAAACTTATTCTTTTTTTTTTTTTTTAAGTACAGATTAAGATGCACATAGTGTGAAAATTCAATTTTTTGAAAAAGGATTTTATAAACATTTCCGTAAAATTGGCATATTTTTATGTCATAAAAGTTAACACAATTTTTATTAACTTTCTTTACAATTTTTTACAATTTTGAAGATTTTTAAACATTTTTTTATAATTCTGGCATATTTTTGTGATATAAAATTAATTTGTAATACAATATTTTTGAGTTTTAATCACTATTTACAAGACTTACAGACATCATAACGGTAACAAGAATTTTTTTCTAATTCCCAGTAAAATAACCATTATGCATCATAAATTTTAATCGATTAATTTTATTTCATTTAACTTGTACAAATTTCAACTTTATTATTCAGAAAGACTCAAAGAACAAAAAAATAATTGCTTTATTTATGGCTAGGAAACAATTTTCGCACAAAACAATCCGCTTAAATAACAACAAATATACATATATGGATATATATATATATATATATATATATATATATATATATATATATATATATAATATTTAAAATGAAAACATATGTGAAAAACAAAGGATGCGATATTATAAAATCCAATGGAAAAGATACTGCACGAATTAAAATTAATAAAATCAAAAATGAAAAACGATGAATATCTTATGCAATCTTCAGAAGAGCTTCATAAGAATAATTCATAGTAAATATATGTTATTTGATCAAATATTGTCAGCATTATGCAAAAAATCGCCAATATCAAGCTCCTTATAACATATATAACAAAAAAATAAAAGAAAAACCCCACAAGAGATTAAATAATTAACTAAATAAATAAATAAGCCATATGTCAACAGCAAATATATATATATATATATATATATATATATATATATATATATATATATATATATATATATATATATATATATATATATACTGGGTGTTTCTAAATGAATATCGAGATTTTAACGCTTTGTAGTATCTATATAAAACTTAAAATTATACTTAATACATAAAATGAAAGAGCAACTCAAACAGTTTATTGGTACCTGTGAATGCACAGGCGTAGGCAATGTTTCTTCCGTGATCCATTAGAAAGCGCTAGTACCGAAAATGGCGACTAGTGAACAGAAAGCATTTTGTGTTCTGCTGTTTGCAAAGACCAAATCTGTAGTTACCGTGCAACGTGCGTTCCGGATAAAGTTCAGATGTGATCCCCCAGCCAGCTGTTTCAACAATTACCCCACAAACACTAATTAACGTTTGGGGAGAACTGAGCTATCGACTTGATGTGTGCCGTGTGACGAAAGCTATTGGAGTGTTTCTATATTCTGTATATATATATATATATAACTTACAAAATGAAAATAAAGCATCTCGTTTTAAAATTTAAAATTTATTTTCCGATGGGAATAACACTTTTGCAAAAGTATTTTGTATGAAAAATTAGCTATAATCCTTTAAGAATTGACAACTTTATGTGATGTTTTTTTCTCAAACTGAAAACAATTGTGTAAAATATGTGACAAAAAGGAACAATATATAATTAGAAAAAATGTGTAAAAGAACAGTTTATTAATCGAACTGTTATTTTGTACGTGAATCTATTTTTAAAATAAAACGAAATATATTATAAAATTACTCTCTTTCTCTTAAAAAAACTAACCCGGAATGGCTTTTTTATCGATTTTTCTAGAAAACAGAATCGGGTGAAAATCTTCTTTCATTTTCATATTGTGTGTTCCAGAAATTGCATGATGGAGAGTTTTCTAATGGTCTTTATAAAATCAAGAAAGTGAAGTGGAGTGTGGTTAAGAGGATAACAAATCGATTTTATATTTTATCTGTAACTGTAAAAAGAAATTTCTGTACGAGGAATTTATACGCCTTTATTTACATATGCATGTAATAATGCACATAATTTGATAATTCAAACGTTTTCAAAAATTATCTTTAGACACGTTTAAAAATTTTACTTATTAAGAGCCTGCTTTAATAACGTGAAGACAGTCGCAATCGATTCTTAAACCAATGACAGCTTTCCTTTCAAATGTCTCGTTTGCATTTTAATACTATTTTTAAATGATTCTTTTTGAATAGTATATCTGAGGTCGATATCTAACCGTGTATTTTCGAACTTTTCAGAAACGAGTTCAAAAAGTAAAATTCAGAAATTAAAAATGCAACAAAAATCGAAAAAGTGCGAAGGATTCACGGTTAGACATCGACCTCAGATATTCTTTTCAAAAAGAATCATCTAAACACATTAAAATGCGAAGGAGAAATTTGAAAAGATCGCTGCCATTGGTTTAACACTAGCTTGCGAGTGCCTTCGCGTTTAAAAAAAAAAAAAAAATCTGTAGCAAATTGTGCGGGCATTTAACCGTTTTTATAGATAACGGTTACTTTATTACATTATAAAGCGTTCTCATTAGTCAGAATCAGGGGTCGGAAGTAGCGTGCTACAAGAAGCGAAACTACAGTAGTCGCTACTTTTTACAGTAGTTTGTAGTGTAGCGTTCTACATTTTGAACAATGTAGTTTAGCGAGTAGCGCGATACAAAAAATCAGTAGTTTGTTGCGAAAACAGACGCTACTTTAACGCTACTTTAGGGGGAAATGTGCCATTCAGCAAATCACGTGACTGAAACTTGCTTCTCTTATGCAAAATTTGTTCTGCTCAACAATTGGCAAATCTCCGCTGCAATGTATATAGCAACGCATCGCATGGAAACACAAATTTTTCCCATTGACACTTGCTGCTAAAATTAAGTACTACCCCATTAGAAATAATTTTCTTGTTGGCAGTACTTATCTATTTACTCGTTATTAAGTCTTCATGTTTTAATTCCCGGGGTTCTTATTATTCGGAATCTACAGATTTATTTCTTGTTTCCAATCGGAGTTGGTTTTGTATAATTTCCTAGATTATAATATTTCTCTTAAGTGTGTATAAAATAACATTTTGGAGAAAAACACAAAACATTTTCCTGTATATTATCTTTCTTAATTTTTTAATGTCCTCGCTTGTGTCACATTTATTTAATTGTATTCCGCCAGATACGATTATTTAATCCGTGTTCTCAATTCCCAGCATAAATTGAACAATTTGACAAGATGTGAAAGTACCGAAATAGTGACTACTTTTGAAAAGTAATTTGTAGTCGCTGCTTTTTTAAACAAGTAGTTGTAGTTGTAGTTAACTACATTTTCGATAAAATAGTTGTAGTTGTAGTTACAATAAAAAAGTAATTTTTCCAACCCCTGGTCAGAATAGAGATAAATTATGGTTATATAATCGAATTATTACCGAATAAAGCATTTTTTTTTTTTTTTTTGTACTTGGAATCTTTTTAATAAAGTTGAAATTTGTAGAAGTTAAATGAAATGAAATTAATCGATTAAAATTTATAACCGATTACTTTCAAACACCTTGGATCTATCATTCATGAAGACTGATCAAGCCAAAGAGATGTTGAAAGGAGAATTGGTGAAGGCAGAAAAGCAATTGCAATTTTGAATTAAGTTCTGTGGGGTACTAATATATTCTCCAGAAAACTAAACGATTATTTTTTAGTCCTATCGTGCAAAGAAATTTTCTGTATGGCGCAGATACTTTAAATCTTCCCCTGAAAAAAGAAACTCCTCTCTACCGAAATGGATTTCTGGCGAAAATCAAACAAGAAAGTCAAGGCTGGAAAAAATTATAAATTGAAGAATACGTGAAATCATGCAAGCCAAACAGGATGTTGTAAATACAGTCGAACATAATAAGCTTAGATGGTATGGACATGTTCGCCGGATGAAAGAAGAACGACTCCTTTTTGAATGAAGTACAAAAAGAATACATAGGAGGGGCAGACCGAGAATGACTTGGGAAACTTCTATCCAAGAGTAAATGAAGCTTTATGAGCTGAATGATGATAATATATGTGGAACTTGCACTGCATAGTTAGAAAAAAATTTAGGGCAGGTTTTAGTATATAACAGATCGCTCTGCATTGCTTAGTTATAAAATTATGAAAGAAACTTCTATAATCAAGTGAACCCGATAATGAATCAAAAATTTTTACTGGACGGATTTTGATAAGACTTGCATTGTTAATTAGATACTTTTTCATGGACAGTTTTAATATCGCACATCGCTCTATCGTTCTTGTTTTGTACCAAATCCAACAATGAATGATCAACTAAAAGAGTTGGTCCTTAACAGACGAAATTTTGTTTGACACATTAGAAAATATAATAACGCAATGGAGTTTGCATCGTTTTAAGCAATGCGGAAGGAGATTTCATGTGAAAGTCCATTTTGCTTTAAAACACAAGGTCAAATTCACTGCTATATTTCGTTACATTCAACCGACCAGCGCAGCGGGCGAAGCCTGCTAGTATGTGATAAAATACAGGAACGAATACAATAGCTTCATTACAAAAAGGTTATACGATCACTGTAATAAAAAGTTCTGTGCGATCTGGGTGTAAAGTTTAGTTTCTGCTGACCAACACAAATCATCAGATTCTTAAATGTACGTATGGAAAGGGTTGGGTTCATGATTCTTTCTTTTCTGCTTGAGGAGATTACGTGAGCTCTAATAAAATCATCAATGAAATATAAACTGGTGCAGCCAGGGCTGGACAAATGCAGTCGCTAGGTCACCACTGGCAACCAAGTTTTTTTTTTTTAATCTGGCGATCAAATTTAATCTGGGGTTTTTTGTTTGTTTGTTTTTTGGAGAATAACTATTTATTTGTATAAAAAACAAACTAAGGGAAATGAGCACAAACGGGATTTTTTCTCTCTCCCACTCCTACTAGTGTGCGAGGAGCAATGACATGCCTCTTTTCTCGTAATTTAATGGAAGAACCTAGTTTAAAAGGCATTTTCCATCTCATGAACAAAAAACGCCATTCTTTTTCGCTCTTTCCATCTAGTATGTCATGTAATTAGAATGTTTGGAAGGAGGGGGGTGGCAGATTTCATTAAAATGTAAGAAATGGTGTCAATCCAGTCTTTGTGGTACCTAATATTGAATAAAATGCAAAAATATATATATTATCGGATATAGATTTTATGTAGGACTCAGCTACCCAGAAATTTGAAGCATTCGGCAATAAGCATTTCTCGAACATGCCGTTACTTCAGCCTTTACAGTATTTTTTTTTTCAGAGATACATAATTTTGATAATTTTCAATACGAAACTTGGTTTATATAAAGTTTGGGTACATCTAAACTCTGCTTGTTATTATTTTTTCTCAATTATTTCATAGAAAAAAAAAGTTTGTGCCTTTGGAAAATAAATGATGCTGGAAGGGGGGGGGGGGGGGGAGAGGTAATAGTTTTACTGGCGACCAGAATTTTTTGCTGGTAATCAGATTTTATGAAATTTGTAAATCCTGGGTACAGCTGTATAAATGTACTGATTGTTATTACACATATTCTAAATCAGTGTCTCTAAACCTTTTTTTTTTTTTTTTTTTTTTTTATGGAACACTTGATCCCACGTATAAACTTCCACGGCACACTAATTTTTTAGACAAACATTTTTTCTCTGAAAGCATTAATTTTATTCAAATATGTGTGATCATTTTCATGTTTTCTCCAGATACACGTGTTAATAGTATTCAAACACTAAAACAAATTTGCAAAAAAAAAAAATGCAAATTTATGAAACTAAGCCTTATTGCATATAAAATGCAAAATTTGGGCGAATTTTAAGGAAATGATACTTTTGTGAATTTGTAAGATCATCATAGAATTTTGCTAAAAATTTTCGTAGCACACCTGAGGTCCTCTGAAGGTGCATCAGTGTGGTGTGGCACACCATTTGAAAAACACACTGCTCTAAACCAATGCAATAATATTTAAATATTTAACAAATCCGAACATGCAGAGATAATATACTTCATTAATTCTTAAAAGGTGTTAAATAAAATCACAAAAACTGTACAAAAGTTTTTATATATAAACTACCTGCATGTTTAGGCTTTACCGAAGCCTTTTTCGAGACAAATTAGAATTTTCTACTGTTGCAAGATCTAAAATGAAATGATTTCAAACGCTATCATTCACATTTTTCAGATTCTCTCTCATGGAGATAAACATCAGTGTAATAATAATAATAATAATAAAACAATATTAAGAGTAATCTGAGAGAGAAAGACTTAGATGAAGCCGAAACATGTACGTACACAGTTTATATATATACAAACATTTGGTACTTCTTTGTTATAGTGGCCCCCACAATTACAAATATGCTACGGTTGCAGTTACGATTTTGCCAAGGTCATCGCCAAGCTAATATATGCATCACATATATACGCATATATAAACTTCAAACACTCATTATATGACCCATATATGTTAATATATACGTAATATTTGCGGCTTTTTTACCATATGAACACTTTAAACATCTTAAACATGTCATATATACCTATATAGGATGGTGTCCCATTCGTCTGAATGCAAAAATTTAAAAGTAAATCATAAGATTATATGAATTTGTAAGTATTGAAAGTATAATAATAAGATTAAATGAATTCCATGGTGTCTAGGTTGAATGAGTAAATAGCCCATTCTGTTTTCAAAATTCGATTATATAGAATTTTAATGCTTCTTGGTAAAATAACAGAATAAATGTTTACAACGACATTGACAATTAAGAAAAGTAATAATTTATCATATGAACCGAATTCGACCGTCTGTCGATTTTCTAGACATCAAGATATTAGCAGGATCCGTTTGATCGACTTGAAATCATTTATTCACAGTCCATCCAACCACGGTGGTCTAGAACTCATCTGCTATTGTTGTCACAGTTGTAAACGTAACAGCTAATCAAGATTTACCTTTCAAAAATTGAGGTTTCATTTCAAGAGCCTCAGCTACAAATTTGCTGCGCCTTACAATCGAAAGTTCAGATAACGAACTTATTGCGACCATATATATATACACGTCATACATATGTCATACACGGCTATAACTTGTACACATACGTCATGAAATGTCATATACATTGTATGATTGTAATGTCTCATATGTTTAATAATGTGGCCATATATCTTGGTCGCTTGGCGACTTCTTTTTGAGGGCCTCTATAAAAAAGAAGTAGCAAAATTTTTAACTGTTTTTATGGTTTCTATTTAAAAACTTTTAGCAATTAATGAAGGAGTAATATTTAATTTTTTTTGACCGTAAACTTTCAAGACGGTTTAAACTTTACTATCTACTACTTGTCTAGTAGATGATAACTGACAAAACCACATTAACCTAAATCTATATAAGTTGAGTGCATGTTTATTTATTTGAGACCCTGAAACACAAATGGGTTTTCTTTTTCTTATTTTACAGACAAAAGAGACGATGAAGTTAGCTGTAGAAATTCACACGGAACAAGTTGATGACCGCGATTCCCCACCTGTAAGTAATTGATGCACATGAACCCATTAGATGTTATGGGACACATTTTCACTATTTCGCTTTCTAAAAAATAAAGTCAGGTGTAATTTTTATTCAATAGAAAAAATCTTCTGGTGATTTTTTTTTTCATCCTTTTCAAAATAAGTTTTTGAAAATTGCTATATTTTTTGAAAATCGGTTGTTTAAACTATTTTTTGCTACAAAAGTTCTAGAACATTTATCAAGTTTTATGTTGCAAACTGTATTCCAATACGCCATTTTTTGAATTTTTATGAGTTTTTGGAATATGAACGTACTTACGGAACTTTTTGAAATAATTTTTGTCTTTTGCCACGATTGTTTTCTCTTTTTGACATGTATTATGATGCAAACCGTATTCCGATACGACAATTTTTTTCCATTTTTACGAGTTTTTAAATGTGAACGAACTCACCAAAATTTTAGAAATATTTTCTCTCTTTTGAAAAGAAAACTTTCAATTTTTGACAAGCATTTGTGCATTTTGATAAGTCTTTTTAATGAATTTTTGAAATCTGAATTTATTTATGGGTGTTTTTGAACTCTTTTTTTTCTGCCATTGCCACAAAGAATCTCTGACATTTTGACAAGTCTTTTGCAGGAAACCACACTCTGATGTAATTTGTTTGTTTTGTTTTGTTTTGTTTTTTAATTTTTGAACTGTGAACGCAAACTTATGGGTTACCCTGTAGACATATATTGTTAATTTTTAGGCTGAACTACGTCGAAGCCTCTCTCCACGAAATACTTTTCGAGCTTCTACACGTCGTCGGTCCCAGAAGGATGTTCACCACTTGACCGTCCCCAAAGACCCCCATGCCGACGTCGAACTTCACACTCCCTCGGAAGACAGCGGGGTGGATTTGGCCAACGGGACTTTCTACCACGGAAGCCGAAAAGGTAGCAGGTAAGAATAAGAACCGTTAGACGACAATGTAATTGAACTGGTAAAAATGCAATGTCTAATGATTATTTTAGGACACACGCAGTAGTTCAGTTTATAGCTCTGCGCGGATTGGCTTATTCCCGACCCGAACCGGAAAATTCAATTTTAAGTGAAAGCGAATCTTGACTCGAACCCGGACAAAAAGAAAATCGTCAATCCGAAACCCGATTCGAATCCGACACACTTCAACCCTAACCCGACCCAAACCGGAAATAGAGAAAAAGTAATCCATATTTTAATACAATTATGTAAAAATAGTCTACAATAATATCTCTAATATCAATTTTAATTTTTACGTTGAAAAGTAAACATATATATATATATAGTATATATACTCATTAATGTTCAAGTATATAGTTTTTTTTTTCATCTAAAAATTGTTCTAGACTTAATGTAGAAAAAATCTGCTCAGCACGAATCCGACACGCAAGATATAAAGCCCGACCCGAACTCGTAATTATTAAGGTCAACACGACCCGCAACAGTAAAAAAAACCTTAACCCAAGATGAATCGAAGGCCGGGTCGGGTTCAGGTAAAATCTGGTTACACGACCCGATGCAAGACTCTAGTTCAGTTTCAATGTTTAGTTCGAAAGAGTTAAATTTTCTAATTACATTTCTCTATGTTTTGGGGTTTCTTCATTCAAGATAATAATACCCTAACCCGACCCAAACCCGAAATAGAGAAAATATAATCCATATTTTAATACAATTATGTAAAATGGTCTACAATAATATCTCTAATATTAATATTTATATTTTATGTTGAAAAGTAAACATATATATTTACTCATTAATGTCCAAGTATATAATTTTATTTTATTTTTCATCTAAAAATTATTCTAGACTTAATGTAGAAAAAAATCTGGTCAGCACGAAACTGACACGCAAGATATAAAGCCCGACCCGAACTTGAAATTATTAAAGTCAACACGACCCGCAACGAAAAAAGCAAAGCTTTAACCCGAGATTAACCGCAGGCCGCGTCGGGTTCGGGTAAAATCTGGTTACACGACCCGATGCAAGACTCTAGTTCAGTTTCAATGTTTAGTTCAAAAGAATTAAGTTATCGAATTACTTTTTCTATGTTTTGGGGTTTCTTCATTCAAGGATAATACATATATCGTAAGGCTAATTGAGAAATCCAGTTCTTTGAAAAGAGCCCGTGTAATTGGAGAGCTATCTTCTTTTTTCCCAATCAAGCTGATATTTTTCAGGCTTAATGCAAAGAGCTTAAGCAGCTTTAGCTAATTGGTAAATAATCATTTGTTTGTGAATTAGGCTAAAATTTTTCAGGCTTATTGCAAAGAACCTGTAGCGTCGTTAAATTAAAAGGCTTGCTGGCGCAACATTAATTTTAATAACACTACTTCACAGTACACAGAAAATTTACATAATACAAGAAGCGATACACATTGGTTTTCAGTTCATGGGTTATAAAGTTTTTTGATTGTCAGAACGTCCGTCCTTCTGGGCAAAACTTCAACTTTTCACGGGCCATCGGTCTCTCTCGAAGAGAGAGGAAGAGAGAAAAATTCTCCAGCCTGCTCTGCTCGGATCTAGCAACAACATTACCTTCTGTAGCCTCTCAAAAATGAGTATATACTGTAGATGAATTTCAAGTAGTTCAATGACTTAATAAGCGAGGTTATGCTGCTAAGGCAGCTTTTCAAGTGGTTGAAGGATTTGAAACTTCTGGTCTCAAGTACTACGAATTTCTTGTGCAATAAAAGTCTGTATATAGTCAGATTAGAAGAAGCAAGATAAAATTTATATGCATTTGGTAAGTCTAATAGTCTCTTGAGAATATCTCGTGTACATCTGGAACCGATTTTTAGTTTCACTTGAATGAAGTAATACTTAACCGTCATCTTGTATACAACTAATTCTTTCCAATTAGTGAGTCAGACTTAAAGCTTTAGAAGCCTGTAGAACGTTAGACTAATTGGAAATTGCCCATTTATTTCTCAATCAGCCTATTTTTTTTGTTGTTTTTAGACTCATTGCTAATGAGCCTATGTAGATCTAGACTAATTAGAAAATGTCCACTTGTTTCTCCAAACAGCCTTGTTTCATCTAGGTATATTACAATAAGTCCAAGTTAGGGAATGTTTATGCATACTTTTAGCATAAAAAATACTTATAAAAAGTATAAGGAAATTGTCTTATTGACAGATTTCATTAACGCAATTGAGTATCTAAGGTTAGATAATAGTACTTCATTTTTTAAGGGTATATTTTACGCAAACACCTCGTGCAGATGTATCAATAAAATCTGTAGATGAGGCAGATTTTTAATATTCTTCCAGCATTACGTAGAGAATATGGCATGCTGAATGAAAATAATTATAAAACATATATAAGTAAAATTGCTGTATCAATGAAATCTGCAGATGAGGCAAATTTTTAATGTTTACCCAGCATTATGTAGATAAAATGGGTTGCTTGCTGAAAATTATTAGACACTGTGTAGGTATTTAATTTTCGAACGGTAATTCGTACCAATAAATCTAAAGTATTTTCCGCATACATTTACCTGTATTTATGGCTGCTTCAGATGATGCAATATGTAAACAATCGACCTCACCGCTACTTTTACACCGCATAATTCTTACTATGACGTCACATGAATATTGTCCATTAATGTAAAAAATAGGATCAAATGTATCTCAGTATTTGCTTTGTATTCTATTTAACTGTTAAAAAATGTTTGTATTTTGAAACTTTGAAGTTATTTTGGGGCATTTTTGCAGTTTGAGACGGTGCAGTGATCTATTAAAAAAACTTTATGTAATTTTTTAATTACTCTATATGAAATTTATGTGCCACCAGATTTAGTATGCCACATATTTCTTATTTATATTTATTATAGTTAATGAATTATTGAATTTAAAAGGTAGAGATTTCATTTTGAAACACCCTGTATAATTATTTCCAAGGTTTAATCTGAATAGCTTTTGAAATTTCAATTTTGTCAATATTTATTTACGAATTTCAAGTAAGCATTCTGTTGCTAGAGTTTCATCTTTCATCTTCAAATTCACAAATTCCTTTCCTAGAACATCAAATGTTTGTGTGTTCCATTATCTTAATTGAAAATAGTCAATAATATATCAAAACGACTAGTTAAAAAACTGGATTTTAATGGGAATTTTCAAAATATTATTGCTTAATTGGCTTCAAAATGATGTTGCATTAGACACCGTGTTTTCAGTTCTTTAATAGTATACTTGTACTTAAAACATTTTGATGTCTTTTTAAGGAAACGTAGTGACAACTCTTGCTAAAAATATGTTGTTTTTTTTAAATCAACAATTTGTTTTAAAATCAGAACGTTTACTTAGTAATAATGTATTAGCTACTTTTTTCGTGGTGTTGTTTTTATTCTTGATGAAATGAGATTATAACTTTAATGGTTAATTACATATTTTCATAAATTATAAGCGCTCATGTTTTTTGCATTCCTCACCTCGTGTATTTAAATGACTTTGAATTACCTGGAATGCTAAGATAGTAATTAGAAGTATGAATTCTCAGCATATTTATTTGAGTGTAAAGTTTTTTATTTAGAATTTTAACCTTTTGGTGAGCGTGCCTTTATAAATTTTACAGCAAACATGATATTTCTTACACTTTATTCTCACATAAGGCACCGGATTTTACTTTTTACGACTGATATGTATATAGTGATACCTCTGTTAAGGAACGGTTAGGCTAAATAAGATTTTTTTCGTTATTCAGACTCGGCTAACGAATATAGATTCGGCTAACAAATGTTTTACTGGACTCGCACACTGTGCATTTTAATTGGACGAGCAGTCATGTTTCGGTTAGTGAAGATTTCGTCTAATGCGAACGAATTATAACGAATCATTTTCGATTGTCGAAGTGTCACTTGACTCGACTTGATTTTACCCACTTGTGATAAGCGAAGCATTAGGTATAGGAACAGGAACACAATTCAAGAGAGGAAAACTCTTAGATAGTCCACAAAATATACATTTTATTTTACTTTTCTAGCTTGTTTATTATTACTTTTATGTAATATCTTACATTCTTAATAGCGTAACTAGTGTAATTACGACATGTGCCTACTTATACGACACATCCCATCTATAAGATGTCTATAAAATGTTTACACAAGACAACTAACACATCTATAAGACATCGAAAAATACCCACGATACACGCTTTTAACGTCTATTGAAGTCTTAATTTTTTCTTGTAGAAACATGCGTCATTAAATAGCTAATAGAAGTGAGCCAAGAGAGAGCGAGAGAGAGAAAGAGGATAAAAGAGCACGTGCTGCCATCTAGAATTGGAGTGAAAACTACATTACAATTAACTAAATGTGAAGCAAATGGATGAGAAAAAGATAAATAAAATTACATTACTAAAAATCGAGATAGATATAAAATGATTTTAAGATAAAGGAGAATAATGAGATAATAAAACAAAAGCTAATAAAGGAAAGTAAATAATTTATATATAAATATCGTAGGCTAATTGATAAACAATTTTTTTTACAACCGGTGCATAACGTGCACCTGTGAGTTTCGATCAGTTTTCTTGTATGAAAAGTTTGCGTTATATACCGAAATATACGGTACTTTAAAATGATAGTGAAGTCACAAAAGTCACTTTTGTATCCTTATTAACCCTAGTCATTTGAAAAACTTAGTAAAAAAAAGCAGACTAATAATATCCATCGTATACGACTGATATCATTTGCCCCGTAGATATCCGGTCTCTGTCATTGTCAGTCATTATTCATATTAGCAATAATATCCCCATCAAGTTAATAACAAACAACATATATTCTTACAATATTTTTACTCCTAGTGAAAAGCAATGAATGATTAGATAAATATTTATCTTCAGCTTCAATGGCCTTATTTCCGATCTTGGAGGAAGTTTTTATGAACATTGACAGTTCGATTTCCAGTGTTGATGGATCTTCTATTACGTGAATTCATCTTTCAAGCTCTTACGGGAAAAAATGAAAAGAATTAATGTTTTGTTATACTATTCGAAAAAAATATATATGCAATGAACTCCCGTTAGTACGGTCTTCGAAAGGAGACCCTTTTTGGTCCACACTAACCGAAATCCGCATTAAACGATATAAACATTTGAATGGTGTAATATAATCTCTTTCGTGAATGAATTGAATTCAGTTTTTGACAGAAAATAAATATGTTACCAACGTAGTAATAACGACATATTTCAGCATATATACATACATGATTTCATGTATGCTTGTAGGGTAAGTCCAGGTTAGTTGCCTTACCTAAGCCCCATCCCCGGGTTACGGATAGGGGCACCTTTGTAGGTGTCCTGTTAGCGCCCGGGGAAAAGCAATATTCGCGGGAGTCGATTCTGGCTAGTTGTGGGTCTCAGGTTGCTCCTATGAGCTCCAGAGTAAGCCCATAGCGAGGATGCCACGATCGATTTTCACGTTCCGAACCTGCCTATCCTCTCAGTGCGCCTCCATTAGTCATAGCGTGGCCAGGGTTGGTGTCGCACCGGCCGGTTCATCCATTTGGGAAACCCCTTGCGATGATCTGTAGAGATCGAAAGCAGTACTAGTTAGTTTTACCTAACCCCCCCCCCCTGTTAGCGTCCGGGGAAAAGCAATATTCGCGGGAGTTGATTCTGGCTAGTTGTGGGTCTCAGGTTGCTCCTATGAGCTCCAGAGTAAGCCCATAGCGAGGATGCCACGATCGATTTTCACGTTCCGAACCTGCCTATCCTCTCAGTGCGCCTCCATTAGTCATAGCGTGGCCAGGGTTGGTGTCGCACCGGCCGGTTCATCCATTTGGGAAACCCCTTGCGATGATCTGTAGAGATCGAAAGCAGTACTAGTTAGTTTTACCTAACCCCCCCCCCCTGTTAGCGTCCGGGGAAAAGCAATATTCGCGGGAGTTGATTCTGGCTAGTTGTGGGTCTCAGGTTGCTCCTATGAGCTCCAGAGTAAGCCCATAGCGAGGATGCCACGATCGATTTTCACGTTCCGAACCTGCCTATCCTCTCAGTGCGCCTCCATTAGTCATAGCGTGGCCAGGGTTGGTGTCGCACCGGCCGGTTCATCCATTTGGGAAACCCCTTGCGATGATCTGTAGAGATCGAAAGCAGTACTAGTTAGTTTTACCTAACCCCCCCCCCCTGTTAGCGTCCGGGGAAAAGCAATATTCGCGGGAGTTGATTCTGGCTAGTTGTGGGTCTCAGGTTGCTCCTATGAGCTCCAGAGTAAGCCCATAGCGAGGATGCCACGATCGATTTTCACGTTCCGAACCTTCCTATCCTCTCAGTGCGCCTCCATTAGTCATAGCGTGGCCAGGGTTGGTGTCGCACCGGCCGGTTCATCCAGTTGGGAAACCCCTTGCGATGATCTGTAGAGATCGAAAGCAGTACTAGTTAGTTTTACCTAACCCCCCCCCCCCCTGTTAGCGTCCGGGGAAAAGCAATATTCGCGGGAGTTGATTCTGGCTAGTTGTGGGTCTCAGGTTGCTCCTATGAGCTCCAGAGTAAGCCCATAGCGAGGATGCCACGATCGATTTTCACGTTCCGAACCTGCCTATCCTCTCAGTGCGCCTCCATTAGTCATAGCGTGGCCAGGGTTGGTGTCGCACCGGCCGGTTCATCCATTTGGGAAACCCCTTGCGATGATCTGTAGAGATCGAAAGCAGTACTAGTTAGTTTTACCTAAGCACCCCCCCCTGTTAGCGTCCGGGGAAAAGCAATTTTCGCGGGAGTTGATTCTGGCTAGTTGTGGGTCTCAGGTTGCTCCTATGAGCTCCAGAGTAAGCCCATAGCGAGGATGCCACGATCGATTTTCACGTTCCGAACCTGCCTATCCTCTCAGTGCGCCTCCATTAGTCATAGCGTGGCCAGGGTTGGTGTCGCACCGGCCGGTTCATCCATTTGGGAAACCCCTTGCGATGATCTGTAGAGATCGAAAGCAGTACTAGTTAGTTTTACCTAACCCCCCCCCCCTGTTAGCGTCCGGGGAAAAGCAATATTCGCGGGAGTTGATTCTGGCTAGTTGTGGGTCTCAGGTTGCTCCTATGAGCTCCAGAGTAAGCCCATAGCGAGGATGCCACGATCGATTTTCACGTTCCGAACCTGCCTATCCTCTCAGTGCGCCTCCATTAGTCATAGCGTGGCCAGGGTTGGTGTCGCACCGGCCGGTTCATCCATTTGGGAAACCCCTTGCGATGATCTGTAGAGATCGAAAGCAGTACTAGTTAGTTTTACCTAACCCCCCCCCCCCCTGTTAGCGTCCGGGGAAAAGCAATATTCGCGGGAGTTGATTCTGGCTAGTTGTGGGTCTCAGGTTGCTCCTATGAGCTCCAGAGTAAGCCCATAGCGAGGATGCCACGATCGATTTTCACGTTCCGAACCTGCCTATCCTCTCAGTGCGCCTCCATTAGTCATAGCGTGGCCAGGGTTGGTGTCGCACCGGCCGGTTCATCCATTTGGGAAACCCCTTGCGATGATCTGTAGAGATCGAAAGCAGTACTAGTTAGTTTTACCTAACCCCCCCCCCCTGTTAGCGTCCGGGGAAAAGCAATATTCGCGGGAGTTGATTCTGGCTAGTTGTGGGTCTCAGGTTGCTCCTATGAGCTCCAGAGTAAGCCCATAGCGAGGATGCCACGATCGATTTTCACGTTCCGAACCTGCCTATCCTCTCAGTGCGCCTCCATTAGTCATAGCGTGGCCAGGGTTGGTGTCGCACCGGCCGGTTCATCCATTTGGGAAACCCCTTGCGATGATCTGTAGAGATCGAAAGCAGTACTAGTTAGTTTTACCTAACCCCCCCCCCCTGTTAGCGTCCGGGGAAAAGCAATATTCGCGGGAGTTGATTCTGGCTAGTTGTGGGTCTCAGGTTGCTCCTATGAGCTCCAGAGTAAGCCCATAGCGAGGATGCCACGATCGATTTTCACGTTCCGAACCTGCCTATCCTCTCAGTGCGCCTCCATTAGTCATAGCGTGGCCAGGGTTGGTGTCGCACCGGCCGGTTCATCCATTTGGGAAACCCCTTGCGATGATCTGTAGAGATCGAAAGCAGTACTAGTTAGTTTTACCTAACCCCCCCCCCTGTTAGCGTCCGGGGAAAAGCAATATTCGCGGGAGTTGATTCTGGCTAGTTGTGGGTCTCAGGTTGCTCCTATGAGCTCCAGAGTAAGCCCATAGCGAGGATGCCACGATCGATTTTCACGTTCCGAACCTGCCTATCCTCTCAGTGCGCCTCCATTAGTCATAGCGTGGCCAGGGTTGGTGTCGCACCGGCCGGTTCATCCATTTGGGAAACCCCTTGCGATGATCTGTAGAGATCGAAAGCAGTACTAGTTAGTTTTACCTAACCCCCCCCCCCTGTTAGCGTCCGGGGAAAAGCAATATTCGCGGGAGTTGATTCTGGCTAGTTGTGGGTCTCAGGTTGCTCCTATGAGCTCCAGAGTAAGCCCATAGCGAGGATGCCACGATCGATTTTCACGTTCCGAACCTGCCTATCCTCTCAGTGCGCCTCCATTAGTCATAGCGTGGCCAGGGTTGGTGTCGCACCGGCCGGTTCATCCAGTTGGGAAACCCCTTGCGATGATCTGTAGAGATCGAAAGCAGTACTAGTTAGTTTTACCTAAGCACCCCCCCCCTGTTAGCGTCCGGGGAAAAGCAATATTCGCGGGAGTTGATTCTGGCTAGTTGTGGGTCTCAGGTTGCTCCTATGAGCTCCAGAGTAAGCCCATAGCGAGGATGCCACGATCGATTTTCACGTTCCGAACCTGCCTATCCTCTCAGTGCGCCTCCATTAGTCATAGCGTGGCCAGGGTTGGTGTCGCACCGGCCGGTTCATCCAGTTGGGAAACCCCTTGCGATGATCTGTAGAGATCGAAAGCAGTACTAGTTAGTTTTACCTAAGCCCCCCCCCCTGTTAGCGTCCGGGGAAAAGCAATATTCGCGGGAGTTGATTCTGGCTAGTTGTGGGTCTCAGGTTGCTCCTATGAGCTCCAGAGTAAGCCCATAGCGAGGATGCCACGATCGATTTTCACGTTCCGAACCTGCCTATCCTCTCAGTGCGCCTCCATTAGTCATAGCGTGGCCAGGGTTGGTGTCGCACCGGCCGGTTCATCCAGTTGGGAAACCCCTTGCGATGATCTGTAGAGATCGAAAGCAGTACTAGTTAGTTTTACCTAAGCCCCCCCCCCCTGTTAGCGTCCGGGGAAAAGCAATATTCGCGGGAGTTGATTCTGGCTAGTTGTGGGTCTCAGGTTGCTCCTATGAGCTCCAGAGTAAGCCCATAGCGAGGATGCCACGATCGATTTTCACGTTCCGAACCTGCCTATCCTCTCAGTGCGCCTCCATTAGTCATAGCGTGGCCAGGGTTGGTGTCGCACCGGCCGGTTCATCCAGTTGGGAAACCCCTTGCGATGATCTGTAGAGATCGAAAGCAGTACTAGTTAGTTTTACCTAAGCCCCCCCCCCCTGTTAGCGTCCGGGGAAAAGCAATATTCGCGGGAGTTGATTCTGGCTAGTTGTGGGTCTCAGGTTGCTCCTATGAGCTCCAGAGTAAGCCCATAGCGAGGATGCCACGATCGATTTTCACGTTCCGAACCTGCCTATCCTCTCAGTGCGCCTCCATTAGTCATAGCGTGGCCAGGGTTGGTGTCGCACCGGCCGGTTCATCCAGTTGGGAAACCCCTTGCGATGATCTGTAGAGATCGAAAGCAGTACTAGTTAGTTTTACCTAAGCCCCCCCCCCTGTTAGCGTCCGGGGAAAAGCAATATTCGCGGGAGTTGATTCTGGCTAGTTGTGGGTCTCAGGTTGCTCCTATGAGCTCCAGAGTAAGCCCATAGCGAGGATGCCACGATCGATTTTCACGTTCCGAACCTGCCTATCCTCTCAGTGCGCCTCCATTAGTCATAGCGTGGCCAGGGTTGGTGTCGCACCGGCCGGTTCATCCAGTTGGGAAACCCCTTGCGATGATCTGTAGAGATCGAAAGCAGTACTAGTTAGTTTTACCTAAGCACCCCCCCCTGTTAGCGTC
The DNA here is from genome assembly GCA_963931845.1 of Maratus michaelseni. Classification (NCBI taxonomy): domain Eukaryota; kingdom Metazoa; phylum Arthropoda; class Arachnida; order Araneae; family Salticidae; genus Maratus; species Maratus michaelseni. The sequence goes on along the minus strand of OZ007590.1, from coordinate 387,586,647 downwards.
CGGGGAAAAGCAATATTCGCGGGAGTTGATTCTGGCTAGTTGTGGGTCTCAGGTTGCTCCTATGAGCTCCAGAGTAAGCCCATAGCGAGGATGCCACGATCGATTTTCACGTTCCGAACCTGCCTATCCTCTCAGTGCGCCTCCATTAGTCATAGCGTGGCCAGGGTTGGTGTCGCACCGGCCGGTTCATCCAGTTGGGAAACCCCTTGCGATGATCTGTAGAGATCGAAAGCAGTACTAGTTAGTTTTACCTAAGCCCCCCCCCCCCCCCCCTGTTAGCGTCCGGGGAAAAGAAATATTCGCGGGAGTTGATTCTGGCTAGTTGTGGGTCTCAGGTTGCTCCTATGAGCTCCAGAGTAAGCCCATAGCGAGGATGCCACGATCGATTTTCACGTTCCGAACCTGCCTATCCTCTCAGTGCGCCTCCATTAGTCATAGCGTGGCCAGGGTTGGTGTCGCACCGGCCGGTTCATCCAGTTGGGAAACCCCTTGCGATGATCTGTAGAGATCGAAAGCAGTACTAGTTAGTTTTACCTAAGCCCCCCCCCCCCTGTTAGCGTCCGGGGAAAAGCAATATTCGCGGGAGTTGATTCTGGCTAGTTGTGGGTCTCAGGTTGCTCCTATGAGCTCCAGAGTAAGTCCATAGCGAGGATGCTACGATCGATTTTCGCGTTCCGAACCTGCCCATCCTCTCTGTGCGCCATTTTTGGTCATCGCGATGGCCAGGATTGATCTCGCACCGACCGGTTCATTCAAGTGGGAAACCCCTTGGAATGATCTGTATAGATCGTAAGCAGTACTAGTTAGTTTTTTTTACCTAAGCCCCCCCCCCCCCTTTCATTTTTCTTTTTTATAGCAAATATTTTTGTAGTGCACATGCAACCTATCTACTCCAAATTTTAAGTAGAACGTCATAAAAAATATTTAATATAAACACCATATAAAAGAGTGTTTTTATCAAAAAACTTAATCAATGATTTTGGCCATATATCCCGGATCTCAGGATTAGGTATCCGACTTGATCGGGATAGATGCCCCATACATAAAAGAATAGGAAGCATAGGTAATTAACATTTATAATCTAAAATATGGATTTGCATTTGACTTAACATCCTATTTACTTCAAATTTATGATTTTCTTTTGGAAAAAAGTTTGAGCTAACAGGCTCTGTATACTGATCTTGCATTACACTCTCACATCAAAAGATATTTCCTATTCCAGTTCTTCGAATAAATGGATATACAAAATTTGAAGCCAATCGGATAATTCTAACGAAGGCTAAACTTGTTTAGTCTAAACTCATAGGGATTATCCTTCCCCTATGAATACATATGATTGCATCCATGTATACATGAATGAATACTTACTAACGTACTTACCAACATAAACAATTTTTACTTTAATTTAGTAATTTTGTAACAGCTATGTCGCTGTTATGTGTGATGGTCAATGTTAGCTAGCCGAAAAATGAGCACAAGTTGTGTAGAATCAAATCACTTTTATTAAAATCTTAAAAAGGGCAGGGGTTTGAGAAAAGCTCTGTGATTTTCCCCAGGCTGGAAAGAAATCAGTTCCCAACAAAATCTACACTCAAAGAAGCAAGTAATCTTCAATTCAACAATATCAGTAATTAGATAACTTAAAATAACTTACGATCTCGTAACGTCAAACGGCTGTTAGGCTGACTTCCACAAGAGTCAATTTCACTAGCTACCGAACTTCCAGATGGCTAGAAACGGCACTCCGTGAGCGCCAAATAATTTTGTTCAAGTATCACCGAATCAAAGTAAAATATACTCTTACCAGTGGTCAATATTCCTTCTTTGCTACGTCTTAGTTGAGGCAACTAAAGCAGATCTTGAGGTAGCAACAAGGGCAAGAACCGATTCAGAGTACCACTTTCCCAGCGCATGCCAGCGCTTAAATACTGCTATATCGATTGACCAGATGCAGAAATTTGCATAAATACCGATACGAAGAGAAACATCACAAGTTCCGAGGTTTTCACACTCATTCATCGAAAGTTAGAGAAAGATAGCCTTGACTTATAATACGCCTACTCTTATAATCAGAGTAGTCGACACATCATAATTTTATTTAACAAGACTTGCAAAGACATATTGATGTGATTACTTAATTTAACTTCAATTAAAGTAATCTCTTATACTTTTCTTAACGTTGCTTGAACAAATGATCTTTTTACCACATAATTGTCCAGTTTAGCGACATACTCGAAAATTTGGCCTGTCATATCGCATTTTGATTGGTAATATCGGCGAACAGCCGTATCCAAATTTTTAACCGCTCAGTTTTTGCTGGTAGAAAGTTTACCTGACAATTTCTTCATCTTTCAATAACCAAAGTTACATCAAAGTTTCTTTTGAAAAGACAATGTACAAAAAGCAGTTTTGATTCTTTTCGAACAGTTTGTGAAAAAATTGTCCGCATTATCTGATGAGTAGTACGCTTTAAGCGTCGAACAGTGGAGTATTTGATGCAAAATGCTGGCCAAAAAGGCAGAAATTAAAATTTGTTCAACAATTGTAAAAAGCATATTTTATAATAGCTGACTAACTGGTGTGTCGATCTATGTGTATTTCAGGAGCATGAGTCCTATCCGATGGCTCCTAGCCTCAGTTGAAGTGAAAGTTCCTTTGTGAGAAGACGTGCTTTTTTGTTATGTTTCGGCTTTGTTATTACGTTTAAATGTATACTTTGACATGTGCAGTTAAATAATTTTACTTTTCATGTAATAAAAAATAATTAAAATAAAAAATGGGTTAATATTGAGCCTTTTTAGATCTAATTTATTGAAATATATTTATTGAAATATATTATCTAATATATTCAAATCTTTTTAAAGCTGTGTCGAGGTTTTTCGGACCATTTTTGAATTATAATCATATTGGTTATAGTTTAGAAGGAAATAAAAAAAAAAATTAATTAAGAATTTTAATTAAGAATTTAAAAAAAAAATTTTAATTAAGAATTTTAATTAAGAATTTTTTTTTTAATTCCGCACATTGTTGCCATTTTTAAGCATCAATGTTTTCTGGGGGGACTGCAAATTTATTAAAAACACTCAAAAACTAGCATCTCTATACCATAGCGCCTCAACTTTGCTAAATACTAAATGCAAGTAACATATATATTATATACATTGGGTTATATAACTAATTATACATTTATGTGTAGTAAAATTAACCACATTTAATTAAACATTAGTCATAAATAAAGCAAACCTATCAACGATTACTTGCCTCTTATAAACAGTAAGCAATTAACTAAACGTTGTATTACTTATTTATTTTTTAAATAAATGAATACATTTATGTATGTATAACACTAATTAAGTGTATTAACTAATAGTAAGTCAACAGCAAATGTATAAACTTTAAAACACTTCAAAAATAATTTTGGCCAGGATTTTGTTTCAAATACTCCTCTGTGCGACGTCTTTAACATTAATAGCAAATAGGAAAGGATGCGGGAAAAGCAAAATTGTTCTTACTAACAGGAGATACGTTTAAAGCGGAGGCGCTTTAACAGGAGTACACTGTATATATCACGCAAGTACTACTTTTAAAAGTAATCATGTTTCTTTTATCACAATTAGGCTAATAATGTTACAATACAAAAATCACAGAACTTAAGTATGTTTAACTTCGGCAAACGTTATTGAAAAAAAAATATATATATATTATATATGTGTAACTAGAATAAAAAATTATTTTAAGTGTTCTAAATAAGGCTTTTATTAATCCCAAATGCAACAAGAATACGGTGATACTTCGGCTATAACGAAAGTAATTCATTCCGAAACCACATTCGTTAACGCAAAATCTTCGTTATATGAAACACGATTTTCCATCCAATTAAATTGCAATGTGACTACGTTGTTCAGCTCGCGAAACATTCGTTAACCAAATCTATATTCGTTATCCGAGTCAGTAAAACAGCAAGAAAATCTTCATATGGCGGAACATTCATAAGCCGGGGTATCACTGTGTATATATAAATACATATAAAGGCGACAATTATAATTCACCATACACAAATGGAAAATAACTGGAAAAAGAAAATCGCACCTGTTATGATAGAGCTATCCTACAATACATGCAGATGTCATTATTAAATATAATAAATAATTAATGATAATTAATAAAATTATTAATGATATAAAAAATAATCCAATGGGACGACGAAAATTGCAGTGTCAAAGATAAATCTTACAAAATATGGTGTTAAATATCTTATTATACAGGGTGATTTCAAATTCATTGTACATATTTTAAGGGTTGCTACAGGACACTGTAACAATAAGTTACTGTATAGGAAACCAGGGTCAAGAATTTATTTATTTAGTCAAAATTACAGGACGTCTCACTCCAATCCGATGTCGCGTTTTCGTGCATAATTTTAACAGCAGTGAAGATATTTTAACAAAGTTTGCAACAGACTCATCTTTGTATGAAACATAAGCATATTGTAAAGATTTCGTTAAAATATCTTCACTACTGTTAAAGTTATGAACGAAAACGAAACTTCGGATTGGAAGGAAAGTGGAAGGACACACCCTGTATTTTTGACTATATAAATGGATTTCCGATCATGCTTTCCTTTACAAAAATTGTTTGTTACAGTGTCCTGTACCAACCTTTAAAGTTTGTACCATGAATTTGGAACCACCCTGTATATATTATGTGTGCGTGTTTTTAATTTTAAATGTTTTGTAGCAAATTTATTAACTGGGCCATTAGAGCCTTAGGGCTTATTCTAAAAAGTACATAACTTCTAACACTAGTCCTAATTCCTCATGTTACAGTCTCAGAATTATATTTATAAAGGAATTTCATTTGAATTTATTTTAAATTCTCTACAGGAACTAGAATTAGATAAGTATTTATTTTAGAATTTCAGAATCCGATTTGAAAAATCTCGTTTTTTATTTAAAAAAAAAAAAAAAAGAAGTAATGATTATATTGAATCTTTTTATCTTGATTTTCAGTTAGATGGATCGAACGTCGTTTCACGCAATGATTTTAAAAACTCGAATCAAAAATTCGATTCAGTTTAAGGTTTTCTTGTTGATTTTGTAGTGCTGATAATCATTCAAGAATGATTTTGAGAGTCCTTGTTCTGGTGTTTGCTTAACATTAATGGAGAACAAGTATAAAAAGTAGTTTTAGAATGTTTTTCATGTGGAAAATTTGAGATTTAGTAAAAGCTAACAAAAAGTTGAAGTTAAACTTAATAGTTTCGATGAAAAGGGAGCTTTTTGAACGAATATAGTGGAATGCTTATATGCCTTTTTAGTAAAAATATTTTTTTATTTATTTAGACAAATATAAGTAATATTTAGACAAATATAACAATGCAATAAGTGTTAATAAAAATACTTACATAAATAAAATGATTAAAAAATAATTAAATATTTTAATGGACACGGGTTGCCAAAATTGATTTTATTTACGTTTAAAAAAGTAATACTTAAAAAAAAGAAAAGCAAGAAAACTCTTTGATGTATACGGATCATTTAAAACCTTCCAGTATTATAGATTAATAATCAAAGACAAATATTGTATACTTGTTTTTATTCATCATTAGCGAAACTTCGCCTGCCCCAAACTAACCTCGGAAACAAAAAATCTGGCTGTAGGGGCCAATTAGCCACCTGTAGCGTAGGGGAAGATCGGGTAGCCTCGGACACTTGGGTAAATTACAAATAAAAAACAAATTAATGAAATTTCTGTCTTTATTTTATACTTACAATAAAATTATGAACTTCTTTAATGATTTTAACTAAACATTGCTAATAATATCGAATTATTTAACGAAATATACTGAAAATAGATTGGCCTTATTTTTTTGGCGTCACAAGAAACGGCGGGTAGGCCCGTACATATTAATCAATGGTGTCCCAACCATTTTTTGGCCTTACAAACATCACAATTATAATTAAGAAACTTCACAATTATAATAAAAATCCGATGCATCTGTATAAACACAATTTTCCTGGGTCCAGTCTTTGCATTCCTGGCGCTGAATCCAGTCAAATGTTATTCAAATGTTATGTTCAAATGTTAAATAAATGTTCAATAAAGTTTGACAGGAGCATCGAAAATTTATTGACGAAAACAAAACACTCACTCACGACTAACTTACTTGGTGCCCTCAACTAAACTGTATTTGTTTCGACTCTAGAGGGCGTTCATTTACAATAACTCTTTATTGACGCAACACTTTGAATTTTTTAGAAATTGAAATGTCCGCAGTTACCCGCCGTCCGCGGCTACCCGACTTTCTCCTATACACTCGTGTAGATTACACTCGCTGCGGTCTCGAATCAAACGAACTTTCAATTGTTGTGATTGTTTAATTTGACACAAATTAAATTCAAATTCTCACCATTGTCGTCTGCGTTGCTATAGAAACCGATTTCGTATTCTTCTGACTTAAATTTAATCACGGCAATAACAAAATTTACGGGAGAGTTTTTTCTGTTTCGGAAAAAAAGTGTCAAAAAAATCGCCGAGGAACAGTATGTGTGTGTACATGTGTGTTTAACTATAAAAGTTTTTTAACAAATCTCTTATCTAAGCCATTTGAAAATTAAGGCTAACTTAATCAACGTCAGTGTCGCCAGTTGGGCGTTTTATTTTAATAAACAGATTACTTGATTGCTACCATTTTTTTAAGTAATATTAGCCTTATTTAATGAAATATTAAATTAAATTTTTAAAAAAGAAAAAAGAAAAAAGAAAGGTCCACCTGGAAACACTGAATTACGTTTATATAAAAGTTAAAGAATTGGGGAAAATGTGATAAAAAATACACAGTCGTAGTTCCTCATGTTACAGTCTCAGAATTATATTTGCGAAGAAATTTCCATTGAATTTTCTATAAGAATCTCTATAAGAACTCGCAAGCTGAGAATATTGGATAAATATTTAATTTAGAATTTCAGAATCCGATTTTAAAAATCTCGTTTTTTTTTGTTTTTTTTTTTAAAACAGCTATTTGTAAGGATTGTATTGAACATTCTTGACTTGATTTTCAGTTAGATGGATCGAACGTTTCACGCCCTGATTTTAAAAACTCGAATCAAAAATTTTATTCAGTTAAATGCTTTCTTGTTGATTTTGTAGTGTTGATAATCATTCAAGAATGATTTTGAGCGTCCTTGTTTCTGTGTTTACTTAACATTAATGCAGAACGAGTATAAAAAGTAGCTTTAGAAAGTTTTTCGTGCAGAAAAATTGAGATTTAGTACAAGCTGATAAAAAGTTGAAGTTAAACTTAATAGTAGTTTAGATGAAACTTGGCCTTTCGAGTGAACATAGTGGAGCGCTTTTTTTTAGCAAAAGCCTTATTTTTTTTTTTAATTATTATTTAGACAATTTTAAGTTATCTAGAACAATGGAACAAAGGCTAATAAAATATTTACATAAATATAATTGCTGCCAAAATGCATCTTATTTACGTTTAGAAAAATAATACTTCAAAAAGAAAATCATGAAAACTCTTCATTATACTATACACTCGCAGATTAACGAAAACCTTCCAGTATTATGGATGAATAACCTAAGTTATATATATTGTATACTTGTTTTTATTCCCCACCAGTGGAGCTTCGCTATATCTCAAACGAACCTCGAAAAAAAAAAAGAACCTGGAGACCCCCTGTACCTTTTGCAGCGAACACCCGAGCGTGTTACGCTCGCTGCGGTCTCGAACCAAACGAACCTTCAGTTATTGTGATTTTTTATTGCGACCCAGACTGTATTATCGTTCGCGTTGCTATAGGAACCGATTTGACCTTTTTTAAACTTAAATTTGATCACTGTAGTAACAAAAGTTACGGGAAAATTAATTCCGTTACAGAAAAAAAAAATCCAAACAATTGTAAAAAATTGCTAAAAAACGTATAAATTTTCGGGGAAAATTAAAAAGACGCAGTGAGGAAAATTTACTATATTAAGCTAAAGCATTGAAATCAAATTTCTTTCATGAATGTCAAAAAATCGCCGCAAAATGCGAAAAAATGCTAAAAATCACATAAAACATTAAAAAATCACTGAAGAATATATTGACTATATTGGGCTAAAAGATGGAAATCGGATTCCTTTTACAAATATCAAAAAATCGTATAAACATTTCGCGGAAATTTACAGAATCACAGAAGATAATATTTATTATCTTGGGCTAAAAGAATGAAACTGGATTCCTTTTACAAAGTGTAAATATTGCAGCAAAACGTGATAAAAAGTTAAAATTCGCATTAAAAAATGTAATAAAAAATCCAAAAACTAGCTTCGACGTGTATATTTTCAGATATACAGTTATTTTCCTGCCAAATCTTGTAGCTCTTCGTGCAGTGATCTTTCAGAAAACAGCACATAGAAATACATTCATGTATCTTTATTATTAAGAAGATTCTACCTCAACAGTGTGCAAGTGAAGTAGACTTATATTAAGGTCAATTTCAAATCATATACAAGATGGATGGAGACTATAAATAGAGGTACGTAATAGAACAGGAACAGGTCTTGATTTCAATACTAAGCAATATTAATACTTGATAAATAAATAAATAAATAAAAATGAAACACAAACACAAATTTAACAGACACGTAATCAAACTATGTTCTCAAACACTGAAATATTCAGAATTAAAATCGTCTGCTGTAAATTGAAATCTTTGTCGATTTCTTCGACTATTAACAACTGGAAAGTAGCTAATATGAAAATATCGCTTTTAATAAATTTCAAAACTTTATTTGAATACATAATTGACATCACACTCTTTTATTTAATTTGGTTTTTGTGCGTAAAAATTGACTTACTTCCATCTACAGACATGTCACCCGACCCGATTCAACCTGCAGTTCGGGTCGGGTTGACTTTAACTGTTTCAGTTCGGGTCGGAAGTTGATTCTTGCAGGTCGGGTTGTTCCGATTTTTCAAAAAAGTCAATTATTTTATTAGATGAAACAGCTATACTTTTGAACATTAAGTACATAAATGTTCATTTTGCAGCATAAAAGATAAAATTTATATTAGAGATATAGTTGTAGACTAATAAATTAATGATTGTATCCATAATTGTATTAAATTATGGATTTGTATTCTTCCATTTCTCGTTCCGGAAAAGTTCGGGTTGATGTGTATCGTGTTCGGATCGGATTTCGGGTTTACTTTAAATAGAATTTTCGGGTTCGGTACGGTATAAACCGATCGGATCCGCACTGAACTTTTACTTCCGTCTTCATTCTACTCTCGCTGTGGTGTGAAATCTCTTTAAACGTGTAGCAATTTTACTACATTTTAATGATTTATTTTAAAAGACATTTTCATCGTATTGTGTTTTGCGCAAGTATTTTAAATATTTCATTTGAGGAAAATTTCTCTATGTTATGGAAAATAAAATATACTGCATTAAACAGCGACTTGCAGTAATACAGTTGAGTAAACTGATGTTTATTACTATTGAGTATTATTTTCTTCTGGCTAATGCTAGCGAAATATTTTATGCAATGCATATATTTACACTGGCCTCCAAAAAAGTTAAGGTACAACCGGTTTTTTGCGTCTAATTTGCAAAAGGAATGAATATAGAAACAACAAATTTGGAGGAAATGTGCGCTAAACTGTTATTTATTAAATGCGACATAGAAATTTACTTAAGTTAAACGTATAAATGAAATTACAACAAAAAAACACTCATGGTGGAAAATTCCATTCTTAGAGAAATCAGTACATCGCAGTATTATGCAGTAAAATGTAACAGAAACATTAAAAAACTTTTTCTAATACGGAATATGTCCACCCCAGACTTGAATGCATTGGCGGCATCGACTTTCCATGCTCTCAATTAAATTATCGGACACCGAAATAGGTAACGCTGACCAGACTTGGAGTAAGCCTTGTTCCAGCTCATTTAATGACCTTGGAGGAGGACTTAAAGCCGCAACCAGTCTTTCAAGATAGTCCCATATATGTTCTATCGGATTCAAGTCTGGAGAGTGAGCTGGCCATTCCATTCTCTCCAAACCGTGATCCTCAAGATAATCCTCAACAACAGCTCGGTGTGGTCTCGCATTATCATCCATTAGAATGAAACCATTGCCAATAGCACCGGCATATGGACGCACATATGAATCAAGGATCTCATCCCAATATCTCGCATCAGTCACAGTTCCTCCATGGAACACATGCAGGTCAGTGTGGCCTCCGAGTGAGATCCCTGCCCAAACCATCATTCCACCGTTTCTGTACCTGTGTGTTTCGACAGTGTTTTATTGATGGTATCGAGTGCATTGTACTCTCCAAATCAGAAGACGTCCTGAATCGATCTCCAGTGTGAATCTGGACTCGTCTGTGAAGAGTACAGAAGATCACTGTTGTCTGGTTCAGGAAACATGTTCTCTTGCCCAACATAAGCGGGTCCTTCTCTGTCGTCTGTTGAGGGGGACACACACAACTGGTCGCCTTGCATAGAGACCTGTATTGTGAAGACGTCTTCGCACCGTAGTAGCTGATATTCTTCTCCCTGATGCTGCAAAGTGGTCTGCAATGAGTTGCGCACAGTAATGCGTCTTCTCCTTCTTGCCGAAAGAGCTAGAAACCGGTCTTCTGCATGTGTTGTAACACGTGGGTGGCCTGGAACATATCTTCTGGACACAGAATCTTCGGATTCATACTGATCCCAGAGTCGTTGGACTACACTGCGAGACACATTGAGCCGTCTAGCAATATCGGCCTGTGACAACTCCATTTCCTTCCATCCTACCACCCGCCACCTTAATGAATCGGGCAAACGACTTCTTCTAGACATTTCTAGACTCTACTGGCTGTTGTGAACAAAACGGACGACAATAGTTCGAATACAACAAAACTTACACGCGAAATTACGAAAGTTTCGTAAGTGCATATTTTTCTCTCATTCACAAATACCTATTCTTTTCTATAAAATAAAAGTGGTAGCTGTAATTTTTGCGTCATTTTTTTAAAGCTTATTATTGTCATTCATATAAACTATAAAGTTTAATCTGACTGCCATTTTTTGTCTGGTGAGCTTCGAAAAACATGTTGTACCTTAACTTTTGGAGGCCAGTGTATTTTCAAATACAGAAAGAACAGATGCAATAAGAAGGTTTCCTATTTTCTTGTTAGCATTATGCCTTGAAAGGAAATAGCCTTTTGTATAATATATTAGAAAATAATTCATTTCGTCCGTCTCAGCTGATGGATTATGAAATCAAAGGCTTCTATTTATCCGATGTAGTCTTTAAGAATAAGTAATTTATACTCGTATTCAAATAATTCGTGATTAATATTATTGCTAGAATTTTTAATCCCAAAGATATTTTAGATGCTATGCCACTATATATAATACTGCCACGGGCGAAATTGAATTTTTCTGCATTTTTATTTTTGGAACTTTAAAAGCTATTTCAATTGCTTAAAAAATCTATGACTTTTTAACAGATTTGCTTACTGTGAAATATATTCCCTGGATATAGACCAGATAAAAATAAAACATTTGAAAAACTCGACAGTTAGTTTCTTTTAAAAGCAATTGTTTCATTTATCGATTCTCGTTAGTATCCCACAATAGATTATTCCGACATTAGCGACTATAACAATTGATAGTATATCTAATTGATAAATAATCTAATGTCTTATTGTTTTCTTTTCATTCTCCTGAACTTAACTTTTTTTTTACTTTTATATTTAAATTTTTTTTTATCCAAAAGATGTTTTTATAACAAGTTTTCTAAATAATTTAAAAAAACAAGTATACAATAAAGGATGCCCTAAAAGTTTTTCTATAAATATTTAGGAATGATATAGTACACATCAAAATATGATTTTTAACCATAACCTTGGCCAAGCTCTACTTACTCAGTCAAAAATACAAAGTATTTCATTTTAAGATGAACCCGAAAATAAGAAGGTTTCCTATTTTCTTGTTAGCATTATGACTTGAAAGAAAGTAACCTTTTGTATAATATATATTATAAAAGAATTCCTTTCGTGCGTGTCAGCTGATGAGTTATTAAATCAAAGAATTCTATTCATTCGATGTAGTCTTAAGATTAAGTAATTTATATACTCGTATTCAAATAATTAGTAATTAATATTAGCACTGGAATTTATAATCTAAATGAGATTTTAGATGCTATGCTATTTATTACACATGAAATACTGCCATTGATAAAAGGATTTCTTGTGTATTTTTAGGTACGTTCGTAATTATATAAATACGTAGTAGCACCTATAGTCGTCGTCTGGTCCGTCTGTCCGCATATAACAGCGCGAAAACTACCCATCCGAATGGTGTGAAATTGAGTATATAGTGTCGTTGTAGAATTTTGTCGAGTCATTTCAAATTTTATGAAAATCGAATCAAAGTTAAAAAGATATTAATAAAAGTTTTCTTTATTCTATTAAATCCTATCGTACGTAATCTATATAATAAAAGCACAACTCATGTGGCTGAGGAAAGCAAATGCGGGCTAACCACATCTTTTTCCATAGGCCAAGTGGCCATTTTTATTCAAAAAAATTTTTTTTGGAACAAACTTGCATAAAAGGTACATTTTTAGGAAGATCGTTCAAAAAAAAGGTTTGCTTGAGAGATAAGTTACATTCAAAAATGTATATAGATTCTGAGATAACATCAGTGAAAATTAGGTTAACAGCCGAATATCTCAATCCATTAAAGTAAATAAACAAAAGATTCATTCATTGTGAGTCATAGAAATATTAAACCACGGAGGTAATCATTCGCAAAGCAAGATCTCCATGGTAAATTTTACATCGCTCTCTGGTGTAGAAAAAAATTGCATCTGTAAACATGGCATACGTAATAATAAAAACAGGCATGCTCATTTCGCTCATAGCAGACGATATAATTCATTTCACTGAAATAATAAGGATGATTTTTTCACATTGTGAAACTAGTTATAAGACGAACGCACCTGATATGTCACGTTTAACGTACAATTTTCAACTTGTTATTCTTGGAACTATAAAATTTCAATTGCTTAACAAGTATGTCTTTTAACAGATTTGCTTTTAATACATTTGAGTAAACTGATGTTTATTATTATTGATCATTATTTTCTTTTGGTTAGTGAAATATTTTATCCAATGCGTATATTTGTTTGCCAATACAGAAAGAAAAGATGCAATATGAGGTTTCCTATTTTCTTGTTAGCATTGTGCCTTGAAAGAAAATAACCTTTTGTATAATATATTAGAAAAGGATTCATTTCGTGCGCCTCACCTAATGGGTTATTAAATCAAAGAATTCTATTCATTCGATGTATTCTTAAGAAAAAGTAATTTATACTCGCATTCAAATAATTCTTGATTAATATTATTGCTAGAATTTTTAATCCCAAAGAGATTTTAGATTCTATGCCATTACATATAATACTGCCACTGGCAAAATTGATTTCTTGTGCATTTTTATTTTTGGAACTTTAAAAGCTATTTTAATTGCTTACAATCTGTGACTTTTTAACCGATTTGCTTACTGTGAAATATATTCCCTGGATATAGATCAGATAAAAACAAAACATTTGAAAAGTCGATAGTTATTTTCTTTTAAAAATAATTGTTTCATTTATCGATTATCGTTAATTACCCACAATCGATTATTCCGATATTATCGGCTATAACAATCGATAGTATATCTAATTGGTAACTAATCTAATGTCTTATTGTTTTCTTTTCATTCTCTTGAACTTAACTTCTTCTTCACTTTTAAATTTAAATTTTTTACACAAAAAATGTTTTTGTAGCAAGTTTTCTAAATGATTTTAAAAATAAGTATACAATTAAAGGATGCCCTAAAAGTTTTCTATAAATATTTAGGAATGGTAGTACCCATCAAACTATTTTTTTTTTAACCGTAACCTTGGCCAACTACTTTGGCCTCTGCTTACTCATGCAGAAATACAGAGTATATTATTCTAAGACGAACCCGAAATTTTTGTTTATACACTGAGAAAAATGACACTTTCGAATCTGAGTCAATCAATTTTTTCATTGTGTTCTGAAACTTTTTGTTTCAAATAGGACGACCCAATGCTTTTAATTTTGAAATACCAGAAATACTCAGAATATTGAAACATGGACATACTCAAAACTGAGCACATAGAAGTCAGTGCATACTCATTTCTGAAACATGGACATACTCAAAAATGATTCGAATCAGTTAAACTCATTTCTGAAACATGGACATACTCAAAAATGATTCGAATCAGTTAAACTCATTTCTGAAATATGAACATACTCAAAAATGAGCTCATATAAGTCAGTCCATACTCTTTTTTGAAACATGAACATACTCAAATAGGAGCGCATGATGTTTTATTCTTGAGTGTGTGCATGTTTTCATAAATGAGTATATACATGTTTCAAACTTGAGTCATTTTGATTCGGAGCCATTTTGACTATGCGACGTAGTCAGATTTGAGTATGTTTTGCTCAGTTTTGAAAATGTCGTTTTCAGAGTGTAACTTTAAGAATAATTAAAATATCGTAGCGAAATTTTCATCAGACTTACTTTACTTTGTTGTGATTTATTACTTTGTGTAATAAATCACACAAAGTGATATTACATCCTTCCATTCTGTGCTGACATTACGGAAATTGCACCGTAATTCGCTCAGCGTAACTATATGTTCTCCCAGCTACATTCTTAAACATGGAGCATATTATGTATAAGCAAATGGAAGTAATTTTAAGCACTCCCATTATGTCATCACATTTCATAGAAAAAACAGTAAGCCTGTTGAATATTATGTGTACTGTTCTTCAAAGATGTCTCTTTTTTTTTTTAAGTTGTCAAGAAATTTCTAATATATGTACTTAATGTATAAATTTGTGTATTAAAATCTTAGTAAAACTTAATAAAATTTTAACACAGAAAATTCAAATAAAATTAAGTATATATTTTAAAAACATTTTGACAACTTAAAAAAAGAGAGAGACATCCTTAAAGAACAATACACAAAAAAGGGAAAAAAAGTTGAAAATATTAATTTCATCACGGGATATTTTAAAAATGCAAATACATTCCACGCTCATAGGTTTACCATTAGCGATGGGAATTTAAGATCTCACTGACCAATACCTTGAAACAATAAATTTAGGTTCCCATAACGTTTCACACCCGGTCCTTTACGCTAATCTCTTTAATGCCCCAATTTTTTTTCGATATATTTACAGTAGAACTCCAATTATCCGAATCAATTAGGACCTGACCTCATTCGGATAATCAAAAATTCGGATAATTGGATTTTTTCCGAAAAAAGGGTCTATTTTAATTAATTACTGTATGTATGTTGAAAATGGGAGAAAAAAAGTATTTTTAAACAAAAAGAACTTTTAATTAATTAAATGAAAAGGCAACACTTTTACATGTTAAGCGTACTTACAAGTGCTGTACATTAGTACAGTATGTACGTACCGTACTGAAAATGAAAGTCATTGCTTGCTGAACATTTTTGTCAAAGTAAAAGCTGTTTGACAGTCTTCATCCGTTTTCGGGCAGCCAAGTCGCTCATCCGCTTGACAGTGTGAAGTTGCATGTGGTCACATTCGGGCTGACGATCTATCCACTTCAACGCAGTTTCAAGGCCGGCAAAGGCTTCACTAGCTGATGGCCCCGTGTTTGCTTCAACTTCGGCATTAAGGTCATCTTCTTCCTCGACACATACTTCTCTCACACTTTCAATAAGTTCATCATCATTTAGAATCTGAAACCCAGAGTCTGACGAATCACACACCATCCACTCTCCTATAGCTTCAGCAATAACTTCTGAACATCCAGGAATTTTCAAAAGAATGTTTCTGAATTCTTCAAGTGACACTTCATCCTCATCTTCTCCTGTCTCTTCCCTTTCTTTTTCTTGGTCTTCTTTTTCCTTTTTCTCCTTTTCCTTCTCTTCGTCAGTTGATAAGCCTTTCAAATTGTTCCACGCTCCAGAAACAATTCCAGAAGCTTGGAGCTTGGTTAGGGCAATCACATTAAAATGTGACTGCCCTAACCAAGCTGCAAGCTTCTGCCACCATGTAAGCGTAATCTTTCAAATGTATTTTTTTGTGGTTAGACAACACACCTTCTTCGACTTCGCCCTCTACCAAAAGTTTCTTTAAAAGTTGCCTTCTGTAATGGGGTTTTATGGTTCGCCTACACTAGCTTCGCGGAGGGAAGGACAATAGCGCGCGCAGACAGAATCATTATTTTGCGAATCGCAGTACGTTTCTGTCATTTTTTTTGTGAAATTCTGAAAGCGATTCGCATAATCAGCGATTCGGATAGTTGGAGTTCGGATAATTGGATTTCTACTGTATATGCAACCGAAGCAAATGCCTTCAGAACCTAGAGGTGATATTCGGCGGCAGCACATTTTTAAATATGAATAGCTGTAAAGAATCATCCCGATTACTGTTGATGGATTTAAAGTAAAACAATCTGGAAATTGTATGTCAAACGTAAAAAATGAGGTGCGTTCGTACTATAACTAATTTTATAAATATTCAGATCTTGGAACAATAGCTGTTGCACTCTTATGCAAAAATGCATGAATGCAAAATTTATTTTATGGGCAGATTTTCATATTATAGATAGTAATTTTATTTTAGGAAATTAAGTTTCAATACACTTTTACAAACAATTAATGACAATTATGTTACATTAAAATTACACTCTGCGCAAATATCCAATACAAGACAATGTACAAAAAATCATCGTTATTATTTTACTGAAAAAAAATGAATTATATCGTCTGTTATTGTGATATGACTAATTTCCGTAATAAAATAAGTACATTTTAAGTTGGCGACATTTTATCTTTTGTTGACATTTACTGAAAATTCCAATGGGAAACTTAAGGCTAGATTTAAAAATTTCAGAACTTGAAATCCATACTTAGACTCTTTTTCCATTTAATATCTATTTCTCCTGAAATATATATCCAAAAAACTGCTGGTAGATTATAGGATTGCTATAATTAAACAATTTTAGTATACAAAGTCGGTTTTTAAATTCAGTAATACGGAAATAACAGGACTCTGTCTTAAATAGGACGTAATCACCATGGCATCCTAGAATCATTACCTATCATGGGATATCATTGAATGAATTACATATGATAGGATTTAATAGGTTAAAGAAAACTTTTATTAATATCTTTTTAAGTTTTGATTCGATTTCCATAAAATTTGAAATGACTCGACAAAATTCTGCAACGATTATATGTATTAAATTTCAAACCATTCGGTCGGGTAGTTTTTGCGATGTTATATGCGGACAGACGGACGGACCAGACGCCGACTGTAGGTGCTACGTATTTATATAATTACGAACGCACCTAAGAAAGAGAGACATCCTTGAAGAACAGTACGCACAAGAAATAAAAAATAAAGTTAAATATATTAATTTATCAGGGGATATTTTAAAAATACGAATGCATTCTACGGTCATATATGTTTAACATTAGCGACGGAAATTCGAGACCTCACTAACCAATACCTTCAATCAATAAATTTAGGTTCACATAAAGTTTCACACCTGACCCCTACGATAATACATGGCTGAGTAACAAAATGAAAAAAGTAATTTGGAAACCTTGGTAAATTTTTGTACCGGGTCTCAATAGAATACAATGGCCCTAACTGCAGAAAAACTTTTTGGGCAATAGATGAAATTTGAACAATGGCAGCCTTTTGACCTGTCTGGGACACAAAATTTATCCTTTCAACTTTGAATATTAAAAAAATAAAATAAATAAAATAAAACTTTCAGCAAGAAATTATTGTATCATTATAAAGCAGGGAGCCCTAAATGTGATGATCGGTTGGTTAGTTGATTTATGACGGCCGATTATCTACTCGAGGGATATAGGCCTTACGGGGAGTGCACTCCGTGGGGGTCTTTCTAAGCGATCCTAACCCATATTAACGGCAATGTTCGAAGAAAACCACGGAAAACTCCGAACGGTTAGGTCGACGAGCGCGACAGGGGTTTGAACCCAGCACCTCCCGTCTACCAGCTTATTGAGAGCAGATGTGATGTCCGAGGTAATTTCAAAAACTACTCGATGGATTATTTTGCAGTTTGCACCATAGGATAGAAAACATTCTTGCAGTCATTATGATGTTAAATATACCGATATAACCATGATTTTTTATAATTAAATTTGGTATTGTAAACTTATTTTGCATGAAAAGGTTGCCATTGGTATATGTTTTTCATCTTGGCGACGGTATATCATGATATCCTTTGGAAAACGGTTGTATCAGTTAGATTAAAAAAAAAAAATACAAGCACCTCGAAAAATAAAATAAAAAACAAGTATTACTGATTTTATTTAAACTACAAAGAAAAAGGTTTTAATGAGAAATAATATTTTAAAACGAAGATATTTAATTTAAATATGAAAGGAATGTTTATACGCTTAAAAGAAATATTCAACGTCAAAGGCGGCCATTGAAACAATATTCGGCAATTTATTACTTTCGTTTCCTACATTTGGCATATGGATAAGAAAAAAATGTACTTTCGGGCCTGCTTTATGATATATATGTCCCGCAGTGGCGCGGACGGTAAAGCTCAGTTTTCGTAAGATCACCGAAAGCCAAGCAGCATCGACCAAGGTCATGTTTGGGAGGGTGACAAACTCTCTCGTCTGCCTCTGCTGTGGGACCGTGCACGTTAACGGGAGCTGGTGCACGTTAAATCTGTTCATGGCTCTAATGTTCTCCGTGTTTTATATAAGCGTTACCTCTGGGGGCGCCAATCCAGATGCAGGTCTCTCATCTGTAATTGGTTCAAATTTAGGAGACTAGTTTCACTGTTTTATGGATCATATCAGCTGTACAAAAAAAAAAAAAGCTGCTCACCAGGCCCTTGGGACCAACCAACCAAAAATATGATATATATGAAAATAGTGGCAGTCGCAGCAGACGATTTAAAAAATAATAATAAATGTTTGTATCGTAAATTTTATCTATCTTTTACAGACGATTTTTGCATTTCCAGTGAAATTGTTATGTGTGACATCGGCAGTGTTTTTACTTGATAGAATAATTATCAAAAAATCATATGTAATTTGAAATGTTTTATTTGTGCAAATTAAAAATGGTGTTGGGATTGAACTTTACGGATAAATGCAATTCTATGTATCTTTAATCATAGTACCCGTGTGAAGAAATATTCAAGAAAGTAAAATATAAATTGCAGTTGCTAGTAAAATATAAATTCCTTCTAGAATGAAAAATAAAAATAAAAATAATAAAAATCATATGTGAATTTCCCACCTTTCAAAATCATTTTCCATCAGATTGCTTAATTGGAATGTCACTTGTAAATTGGAATTTCACTTCTTTTACTTTTAAATATTAATAACTTTAGGTACTTTTCGGTTAGCCGGGCGCCAGTGAAATTTATATATCTATGTACACTCTAAATAAGAAAGAGTGACTATTCACTCCGGAGGAGTGGTAATTCACTCTATCGCAGAGTCAAAATTTGCCCCTCTTTAGAGTGACTATTCACTCTAGGCAAAAGTGAAATTGTTCACTCTCTGAAAGAGTGAATACTCACTCCCAAGAAGTGAATATTCACTCTAAACAGGGGTGGATACTCACTCTTTCAGAAGAGTGACTATCCACTCTTGCAAAAAGAGTGGGTTTTTTCACCCTGATAGGAGTGAATAGTCACTCTTTCATAGGAGTGTCTATCCACTCTTTCATAGGAGTGACTATTCACTCTTGCAAAAGGAGTGGATTCCTCACTCCTGACAGGAGTGAATAGCCACTCTTTCATAGGAGTGAATGTTCACTTTTTATGGAGTAAATTATTTTTTTTATGTTTCCTTTATGAGCATTTTAAAAGAATCATATATTTTAGAGCATGCAATTAAAATATACACAAGCGTGGTAAAGATTGGAATAAAATACTTTATTAGCAATATTCATTTAATTCATAGTTTGTAACAGTAATTGAACAGTTAACGAAAAATTCAATTAGAGTTACATAATGAATTAAATTAGATTACTAACAAAAATAAACTAAAATATTTTATTTCAAGCTTATCACTATCGTGTTTGCTTTCATTGCATGCCTTATATAGATATGATAGTTTTAAAATGCCCATAAGGGCAAGTAAATTAACCAAAATCTTAATCAGTTAATATTATTTCTTTCTTTTTCAAATACACATTAAGTTGTACTTAGTATTTTAATAATTCCTGTGATGTACGTTATTTTTTTTTCATGTGTAATTCAAATTTTAAATCTTTAGATCTCTGTATTAATTGCTAATGAATTTAAATCTAATCAAACATTATTGTTTACAGTATTTTAGTTTTTTTAAGAGTTTTATTAATAACTATTTAATAAGATGGATATTCTATGACTAACAATGTGTGATTTCACTTTAATTTTTATTTTAAATATAAACTCTTATCTTTTGACCGTACTTTTCAGTAAATTAGCGCTATTTTGCAAACTCCTATTATTCTAAAATCATACATATTATTTCTGTTGTCAACATCCCTTTTTCTATGAATTTACAAAACACACAACAAATGAGGTATCACTGTAAATTGAAATGTCTGAAATTCAGACACTTAAGTGTCTGAAATGGATGGTTAAAAAAACAGACACTTTAAAGTGTCTTAAATTTTTAAGACGCTTCTTTGCGTCTGAATTTCAGACATTTGAAACGTCTGAAACGCGGCCATTTTTGTCCTGCAATTTATTGACAACAGGCAGCCATTTCTGACCACTCTTTTTTTTTAAAGCATTAAAGGCAGCCATTTCTGACCACTCTTTTTTTTTAAAGCATTAAACCCAGCCATGTTTGACCACATTGAATCCTCAATAAATGAGAAAATATTTGACCATAGAGCAGGTCTGTTTTTTTTTTCCAGAATCAGATTAAAGCATGGACAAAGTGGGCAGTGACCCTGCCCCCTCCCATGATTTTAGGGGCCTCAAATTTGGAATGCAGTTTTAATAAACCTGATATTTTAAATCTATTTCGACAGTACAATGTCGAAATAAATTTAAAATATCAGCTTTACAAAAATTGCATACAAAATTTGGGGCCCCAAAAATAATGGGAGGGAACAGGATCACGGCCCATGTTGCCCATGCTTTAATCAGATTCTGCTTTTGGAAGAAACCCAGACATTCTTTATGGTTAAATATTTTCAAAAATAAAAAAAATCCGATTTTTTTTTTATTCTGTTCTTTTTTTTTAATACTCACATAGGGTGAAACGAGGCTAACGAAAAAGAAAGGCTACCGCGGTGCTTTACGCGTATTTTTTTTTTTTTTTTTTTTACAGACCGCCGGAGTCACGTGATGCTTGAATGTATTAATGCAGGTGTACGAAAAGAGCATCACGTCACTCTAGCGGTCTGTAAAAAAATATAAGTGGAATGCACCGCGGTAGCCTGTCTTTTTCGTTAGCTCGGGGTGAAACCCCCAGTTATTGACAGCTAACCAGTAACTGACGCTTCAGCAGAAATCTAACTCAAATAAGCATTTTCTTGTAAAATTCTGCTAAGTAATGTCATCTAGTGGTTGTCTTAACTGTTATAACTTATTTTTCAGCTAATGGTTTTTCAGAAAAGGGATAGTGTCAGTTACTGGAGATATTGACCCTATTTATGAAAAAAAAATCATTTTTAATAATAAAAATCATAATTTTTTCAAAATTTTGTCAACAATAGTTTTTTAATGTATGTTTACTATACATTCAAAAACAAAGATAAGTATAAAATAGATTTAAAACTTTGTAATAGTGATTTGAAGAAGAAAAATCCTTAAATTGTCAGTTACTGGGGGTTTCACCCTATATATATACATAAATATTGTGCAGGGGGGGGGGATATCTAAAACATTTGTTTCTATTAATATCACATTATTATTTTTTTTAATTTAACTCTAAATTAAAAAATATATTATGTATATAATATATTATGTGAAATACACAGAGCAAACATAATAAAAATAATTATATCGTTACCTTTTCAAAGTATTAAATATCAGCCAGCACTGTTACTAATCAGTAGGCATTACATGTCTGGAATATTAGATTACCAGAAGAACTTTTTGACTTAGATATCAAATTTTATTACAAAAATCAAATCCACTTAAAAGAGTATCTGGTCTAAATATGCATTTTATATAGGGTAGATGTGCCAGTAATGGACACCCTTAAGGAATTTCTTTAAAAACTATTTTTTAATTAATAGTTATAGTTGTTATATTCCACATTTTTTAATATTATATTGATCTACCAACAATATTTAACCATGCTCATAGTCACATTTCTCAACGTGAATCGAAATTTAATTGTAAATAGCAGAAATAAATCAAAACACCATAAAATCCAGTAATGAACACCCCACAATAAGTAATAGATAATTGATATTATGATTGTATTTACAATTAGAATTTAAAGAAAGCATATTAATGAAATAAAAAAAGATGAATTTTTATTGGTTATTTTTTTTATAAACCAAAAATATTGAAGGTGGCCCATTACTGGAAGGTGGTCCATTACTGGCACATCTACCCTATACGTACCTATCTCTTTTTTTTTCCTCCTCCTATTATTTTCATTTCTTTTTACGCATGATATTATTCAACCTGATTTTTTAAATATTTTTAGCACATACTGGATTGATTACACATATTTTTATTCTTCATTCAATATTTTCAATAATCTAAACATGTTATTGAGATGGAATACAGGATATTTATCAAAGTAGTTTTGTATTTTCAAACAATTTTTCACAAGGATTATTTAAAAAAAAATAGTATCGTCTTGCAGATGAATTCTACAGGAGGGTTAATTTCCAATTGGAAAAACAAACTTTATAAAATATTCAGAAAGTCATGGTAACTTTATTTTAATACTTTCATGATTTTTCATGTTCTATATCCTCCATCTGAAGCAAAAAATGGAACATTTCTCATACATAAATTTAAATTTGATAATATATAAACATTTACTTTGATAATATACTCTGAATTTTTAAATGAGACTGTTGTGACTAAATATGTAAATTCATATATAAAGTTATATCAATCATACAAAGTAACTGGAAATTGTAAGAACTTAATTTTATCACATAAGAATTTTATTTTATTTTTATATTGCCATATGAACAATATTTTATTAATTTAGAATAGATGATAATGACACGAGCTATTTAGCTATTAGTACAAAAAAAGATAAACATTCTTTTTTAATAACCTGCAGAAAAAATTACTTTCAGTTTCCAAGCCTCTTGTTTTTAATATACATCTTAGAATATCTAATTGTCGCTTTTGCATTTTTCATGTAAAAGGATGTAAATAAACTTATAAAAAAATATACAGCCAGTTCTAATTTAAAATAGAGTTGCGTAAGTAAATATATAAAATTCTAGCATTTTTTTGTAATTTCCATTTTAAATATACAAACACCTTTTTACCAAAAATAATTAAAAAAATCAATATTATATTTAATTTTTATTTTGCCAAGTTTTGTATAATATAAACCAAAAATTTTAAGCAGAAAATAAAAGTAAATAATGATTTATATCTTAATTTATTGTACAAAAAATAAAAAAAACTGTAAAAGTATATCTATTGTTTTTTCTAAGTCACAACGATTTGTTTCTTTTTAATTATCATCTATCAACACTATAGGATACATATATGACATTACAATGCAACTATTTTTGTTTTCAAACCATGATATGGAATTTAATTTGAAAAGTTTTCAGAATTAGGCTTAATAACAATTTTAAATGAAGAATGCAAAGCAATACCATGATTCAAGCAGTAATCATATTATTAACTATATATAAAATTTTTATTTATGAAATGGAGGTCTAAAGAAATATTATGGAAATTAATTAATATTGAAAGTGATATGCATTTATTATTGAATATCAAAAGAGAATAAGAAATGAGCACACAAAATTTTTTAACATAAAAAATATTTATTTGAAAAAAAAAAAAAAAGGAAATATGAAAAATTCAAATTATTCTAATGAAAATAATTTAAATAACAAATAAATAATATTTCATACTTAAAAAACAGTTCTGTAAGAAGTTCACAATTATCTTTCTACGCGAGCTTACCTTTCAGAAAACGTATCCAAAAACTAATTCCAAATGCAAGCAAATATGCACAAATCAAATTTTAAACCCATTTATAGAAATATGTATTCGATGTAGTGTATTAAAAATTTTCTTGCACTTTATTTCTATTCTTCTTTAAATATTCCATTGTATAACGATAACTGCACAATATATTCTTTATTTTAAAAGGTTGTTCCAAGTGCACAAACATTAAGGATAAGCAATTATCCTTAAATTCACTTTCGAAAAACACTAAAAGAACCAATTCCTTTAAATATAACTGTATCAGCATTTCTTTTTCATTGATGACGCGTGTAATCCAGTCACTGTTAATGACTCGTCTTCGATTTAAAAGTAAAGAGAGTTTTTATCAGCGAGAAATGAGCCTGTTTTGGAAATAGCCGTTGCACGTCAAAATTGCAATAAACAAACCAACACATAACACATGTTTTCGATTGTCGCGTTTTAATTGACTGACACATAATGTTTTCATGATACTTTTTATAATTGGTATTTAAATCTTATATTTAAATAAAAGAAACATTATAGATTTAAACTCCCAACAAGATTTTGCACTTTTCATTCAGTACTGTTTCTTATCGATTGTAAAATAGTAATGTACCAAGATGTGCGCACGCAGGATTTTCATTACGAGAAAGTGACGTAGAATATGGCGGGAACGGGGTAAGAGGAGTGATTGTCCTGTCAAAAAAAAATTCACAGGCTCCAGAGAATGGCTGCAATTAGAGCAAATTATAGCATAAAATTATAATAGTTACTAAGGAAGAGGTGCAATATTCTGAATTACCTCGGACGCACGAAATAAACGCTACACCATGGGGGGAGGGGGGGGGGTACGTCTGTGTTTAATTGAATTTTCTTTATGTCTGTATAATAAAAAAATGGTGATTTTTTGTTAGTCAGGGGCAAGTGATATATATATATATATATATATATATATATATATATATATATATATATATATATATATATATATATAAGAACTGAAACATTTTTTAATTCACAGGGGAATCTGCCCTCTTGAATCCCCCTCATTTAAGATAAATTTGAAACACGTGAATGTTGAACAGAAAACATAATTGAAAAAGAAAAAATATACATATATATATATATATATATATATTATATGTATATCACTGGCGCCCGGCTAACGTAAAACTACCAAAAATATAAATAAATAAAAATAAAAAATCAAGTGATTTTAGAAAAATGACCTAAGATCATTTCAGCAGGGAAGCCCGTCTGAATCCTTCGTAGAGAACATTTTCAATTAAGTTTTCTGTTCAACATTCATGTGTTTCAAATTTATCTTAAACGAGGGGGGTTCAAGAGGGCAGATTCCCCTGTGAATTTAAAAAAGTTTCAGTTCTTTATTTTTAAAAGTCTTTTTAGAAACCTATTTTTGAATGTTTATTAAATAAATTCTTGTATTGTTTTTTAGATTGATATGTTTAAATATTGTTTTGCACCATGCGTTCTGACAAAACACTCTCAGTTTGCTATTTTCGTGTTCATAATCTGCATTAAAAAACAAAAAAGCAATGCAAGATTTTTCCTCAAATTAGTGTTGCCACAAAAATAAAATAACCGCATTATATAGTGCTGAACAATGACTAAAAAACAAAAAAGATAAAATATCAATTCTCCACATGGGTTTATTTTATATTTATGGTTAAAAAGCAAAATTTATATTGAAATGTTTAAAAGAAAAAAAAGACACCATCGATCGGTCGAAGCAGTGGTATTTCACGTGTATAATAAAATGTATGCTTTGTTATATTAAATTTTAAGTGCATTCAATTTATTTGTTTTTCATGTTTTTCAAGAAGCGGATGGATATCTTGTGAATTGACGAAGTTATGAATTTTTTTCTTTTTAAACTCCTACCCCCCACCCCCCTCCCCTTGAGGCCATTTTTAATGATATCAAAAATTTGTCCTACATACATTTTCGGCCCTTTTCCTATAAGTAATAATAACTTTAAACGGATTTGATACGTATCATAATTAAGAAGTTATGGTTTTTTTCTGTTTTCACAACCCCCCCCCCCCCCCCCCCCCACCTCAGATTTCAATTTTGTCCATTAACGAACTTGACGAAGATTTTATGTCCCTTGATTATATGTTTCAGTTTGGAAGAGATTTGTGCAGAATTATTGAAATTATCCTGTCCATAAAAAAATGATATAAGCTATATAGACAGATAGATAGATTGATAAAGTTTTGAACTGGGGGGGGGGGGGTTCTAGGGGTCATGATCGGCGTAGATCTTCAAAAATTTTCAGAAATTCCAACATAGGGGAGAATGTAATAGGTAGTATTTCTTACGAAATCTACATAAAAAGAAAAAGAAAAAATGATAATTTCGTTTCTCTCAATAAATAAATATGGACAAAATTATATAATGCCAGGCTTTCACTCTTCAACGGAGTGGAATATTTCACTCTTGTCAAAGGAGTGAGACAGTCACTCTCGACAACGGAGTGACATATTTCACTCCTTTCTAGGGAGTGGAAAATTCCACTCTTTAAGGAGTGTATTTTTATTCCAAAAAGAGTGAAAATGCCTCTCACTCTTCCAAAGAGTCAACTTCTCACTCCTCCCAATTTTAGAGTGTATACATATATATACATATATCTATACATACACACATTTATATATGCATGTATGTATATATACATATATATATATACACATACATATATGTGTGTATGTATACATATATATGTATATATAGATATATAAATTTCACTGGCGCCCGGCTAACCGAAAAGTACCCTTTTTTAATTAATTGCTGGAGGATTTTCAAAAAATATTGTAAAAGGAGTTTTCAATATTAATTTTAAAAAGTATAATTTTTAAGAATGTTTTACTTTTATTCGAAACAAATATTTCAAAAATATTAATCAAAAAAAATTTCTTTTCGAAGATAATTTACTCGAAAAATAGAAAACTTATTATATTCTGTAGCATATCTCTCTCTAATCGTAAGTTTGTTGAAATAACTACAAAACTAAATTAAATAACGTGCAAAACGGGAAAAGAAGAAAAATAAAAACAACAACAACAAAACAACGCTTTAAATTTGAAATAGAAATGATCTTTACGCAAAAATATTTGTATAAACAGAAAAATATTTTAAAGCAACAATTTTACAATTGGACATTTTTTTTTTTAAACATGTTTTTTATGTATGTGTATGTGATTTTCAGAATGCATATATTTTTACCACAATTCGATTTTTAATATTTTTTTGTTTCATTTAACGTACATTTTTACTACAATTTTTAATAGATTTTTTTTGTTTCATGTAATTGTCACAAATCATTACAAAATATGTGATTACGAATTTGGCGACTTCAAAATTTAAGGAAAAATTCCTATTCTGAAAAAGTGCTGCCAGACGCCTTTGAAATTCTAAGCAGTATACGCAGCTTGAATATTCATATTTAATTTTTTGTCAATTTTCTTTTCAGTAAATGTAAATGCAACAGTTTTAGTTACAATTTTCTGAAGCAGATGGCACTACCAGCAGTTAAATTTGTTCAACACCTCAATCCAGTCAATTACTTCAAAAGTTCGTTTTCGTTGTTATTCTTTATTAAGCTTTAGATTTAATGTAGAATACTAAACTTTTTGTAATTATGTAATTAGTATTTTACAACATATTTAAAAAATAGAAATTCAGGAAAAAAGAAATATTTTATGAGGAAAGTTTTGATTTTGTCACGTTGGTTTTCACAGAAAAAAACATGTTGCTAAGATTTAATTCAATAAAACGCCCAGCAAAGTCAGATAAGACTTTTAATTTTTTTTTAATTTTTTTTTTTTAGGGGTAGGGGTGTAATTAACATTCGTTATTTTTTATTGCGCTTAATGAAAAGTTAAATTTAAACAGAAATAGAGGGCAAATGTCCCTACCAAGTGATGAGTTTGTCGCAGAATTATGGAAAATGATTAAAATTTCTCAAATATTAAAAAGCTACTACGAAAAAAATAGTATTTAATAAATGCTGTCTTTCATAAACAATGTAAACATTTCAGATAAAGGTGCTCTAGTATGGAAATCTTATAGAACGATGACCAAAAGCAACAACAAATAAAATAAAATAAAATAAAATAAAAAATAGAAATAAAGAAGGGAGGAAACCATATTCAAAAACATTTTAATACCTTACTGGAAAATCTGGTTAGTTTTTGTCTCACTTTTTAATAACTTTTTAAAAATAGAAAATGTTAGATTCTTATTGCTTCTTAATTTGTACCTTGAAAATTTGTGTCATGAATGATAAAAAAAATACAGCTATAAATAAGATTAATCTTTAGTTTTTTCCCCATTTTTAGCGTGTTTCTATAATCGGTTTAGAATCAAGAGTTTTAAATTTTTTAATGTAATACATATAATATAAACAGTATAAGATTATGAGGTCTGTCAATAATGTTATAATAGCTGTCAACAGTCCGAAATGTAATCGAATTCTTTTGTGCAGCCCTGTATATGATCTATAGAATTTATACATTCCAAGTAATATGCGACAAGTTAAATTCAAAAATGCATACTGCAATTGAAAAAGCACTTCCAGAAATTATGGCTCATAGAGGTAAGGGTTGAAGGAAGGTGAGGGGTCTCAGCTCGCCTTGCCCCCATCTTATTACAGTCCTAAGAAGATGCAACCATGTCATTTTTCTTTAAATAAAAGTAAAATTCAGGAGAATAATAAAGAAAAATACATAAAATATGAAGCACTTAAACAAAGAGAGAGAGAGAGAGAGAGAGAGAGAGAGAGATAAAAAAATTACAAAGAACAATTTGTACTCTATTAATAAAAAACGTCAAAAATATTTTTATAGAAAAAGAGTTTGTTTTGGAAATTTGTTTCACACAATGATAATTTGCTTATTTTACTATAGTCGAAAACTGTTTTTAAATTAACACTATTTTAGAGAAAAGATTTGTTAAATAATTACATTTAGATTCCATTGCTGTGAAATGTAAAATTAGGAAAATAATCTTTGACATTTAAATACACATTTGAACTGTCATTTTGAAACAACTTTGACATTTTGAATTATTCAAATAATCATAAAATAATACTCATAAAACTAAGAAAATTTTTATTTGTTTCGATAACTAAAAGCATAAAATCTCAACTTTTTTCTTGAATTACGTATCTGATTAGTTATATTAAAAGTAGTTAAACAACTTCTGTTCTAGAATATATAGCAGATAAGTTTTAATGAAGGAAAGTGCAATTTCACAAAATCTTCAAATGTGCGAGTTATAAAATTTTATATCGACTGTTATCAGTAGTTAAAGGCACGTCTAACAATGATCAATATTCCAACCAATTTCTCTTACTTTTTCCAATTTGAAATGTTCAAATTATGTACTTTTAAAGAGAACCGGTTGAATTTCTCTTATCAAAGCATGTTCGTAATCTTTCATCATATCATTAAATTTGAGATAAACTGAAATATTAAAAAAAAAACATTACGATAACATAATGTCTTTTAAAGGTTTGGCTAATAGTTTGAAGTAGTAGTGCGAAACTCCCAGTTCTTGATCAAATCACTATTACAAAAATTTAAATCTATTTTATACTTACCTTTCCCTTTGAACGAATAGTAGAGATATATTAAAAAATATTGCTGGCAAAATTTTGAAAAATTATACATTTTATTATTAAAAATTTATTTTATTCATAAATGTGGTCAAAAACTCCAATAAGTGACTCTATTTTCAAACACCAAAAACTGACACACTGTGAACCAGTGACTGACACTTTATTTTTAAAGTTTAAAATGATTTTTTTTAAAAACTTTATTCTTTATATTAAATGCAAAATGCATTAATATTTATTATAAAAAGTGGGATTTAGTAAGCTATACTGCATTATTAGTAATGCAGAGTATGTAGTAAGAGTATATAGCAGTAATATTTAGTACTGCATTATTAGTAATGCAGATATTCAATAACTGACATTTATGAACCAGTAACTGACATCTGGTATGAGACACTAGTAAAACAACTTAAATTTTAATGGTGTTTAGTACAAGAGAAATTTAATTTATTATTGTGCATTTTTAAACAGTTCAAAAAATATATTTCAAATTCTATAGGAACCAATAACTGGCAATCCCCATTAAGCTGAATTAAATAACTATAAACCCTAAATTATGGCTCTAATATATCATATGCATCTTTAAACTAATTTCTACGAGTATAACTTTAAGAAAAAAGTTTAGGAGGGTTGCACTACAAATAGATTAGAAAAACACTTCCTAATTTTAGAAATAAGATGGTTGCTTCAAAATGGCACTTTTTGTATCCTCAAAAGTTCCTTCCTCATTGAATATTTTCTTGGTCCTCTAGTAGTGAATAAATTGACTCCAAAATAAAAATAAGTGTTTCATTTACCACTAGATGACATTACTTTGCAGAATTTTTCAACAAAATGCTTATTTGAGTCAGACTTTTACTCAAGTGTCAGTTACTGGTTAAATACTGGTGGTCAGTTACTGGTTCAATAACTGGATTTTTCGCCCAAAATAAAATTAGAAAATAAATTATGAAAAAAATCATGCGTCAAGCATGGATTATGAAACATTTTCCAAGATATGCAGAGGACTGTAAACAAAACTTCACTTAATAAAGTAAAAGATTATGTAAAGTTTTACAAAGTTTATGGACTGTAATACGGATAGCTATTTTCTTCAGAGAGAGGATAAATTCATAGACTGTGGAGATTACAATGAAAAATTAACACATTAATAAAACTATTAGAACATTTAGTCAATGGGCGGCAAGACATTTTGAAATATACAGTCAAACTTCGTTAGTACGCCACTCTCGGTTACACTTAAAAATGACTTACTTGACTTCTTAAGTGGGGTTTAAAATTACATGTAAAATAAAATCCAAATGTTTATATGATAAGTATACCTACTGAACTATAAGTATACCTATTGAACTATAACTAAATCATATTATAAATTATATAAATTATAGTAGAATAAGAATTAAAATTGGTGAAATAAATGACAAATTAAGGAAAGCATAAGTATGTTATGGGGTATTTAATTGTATTATTCAATACGTACCCATTCGTTGCTGGCTTACAAAACAATCATCCATTTTTGTTTGATTACAGTTTTCTGAAATCAAATCTTTTTTTCTCGAAGGAATATCTATATATTTAAAGCGAAAAGCGCATTCTGTCAAATTCACACTCTTCTTTTCCACATGCTTCATTTTTTTTTTTTTTTTTTTTTAAAGGTTTCTACCGTCAGAAACGGGAAACGTATTTAGCCTACTGCTGTTTAGCTTAGGGCAATTTAAAAGGGTTGATTGGAAACGGATGACGTAATAGAGCCGTTGCATTGAAATCTTTCTTTCTTTTCTTTTCTTTTTTTTTTTTTTTAAGAACTCGTTTTTTCACTACTAAATATGCATATTTTTTTGTAAATTTTTAAAGAGAGCTTGGATACAGCTATATTTATAACTGATTGAAATTTCAAAGATTTCGTAAGAAGAGAATTATTTTTTTTTAATTGTTATGTTAAGGGAGCCGAGGCGAAAACAAATAAACAAACGAAAACTTTTCTTTTGCAACTCGATAACAATATTTTTTCACGAAATTTTTACACGGTCTGTAAAACCGTTTTATTTATAACCAATAAAGATTTCAAAGAGTTCGGACAAAAAGAACAAGAAAATGAGCTCTTTTATCACTGAACATCAATATTTTATCTCAAATTTTTCATTTTAGAATATAATTTCATACAAAATCGGGTTAAAAATATAAAATAATAAAAACTTGATTTTTGATTTTGATTTTGATTTTTTTTATATATATATTTATTATCACGGGCCCGGCAACGGCGTGCGGATCAGCTAGTTGTACTCTTAACTTGACGGACTAGTTGAAAAAATTGCGATGCAATAAGCGGAGTACAATATGTGAAAA
This sequence comes from Maratus michaelseni, assembly GCA_963931845.1. Taxonomy (NCBI): domain Eukaryota; kingdom Metazoa; phylum Arthropoda; class Arachnida; order Araneae; family Salticidae; genus Maratus; species Maratus michaelseni. Next base: position 387,554,487 of record OZ007590.1, on the reverse strand, counting down.
GGCGCATGAGAATGGTCGGTACTTCTGAAAGATGACGTAATATGCAGAGTAACGTTTTATCCAGGTTACTTACAAACGAGGTTTGACTATGTATATTAATTATGCTCAATTAGTCGAACACGATATATTATTTTTTGGAGTAGGATTGGCTTCTTTAATACTAAGGAAATCCATTGATAATTGTGGTTTTCGTAGTTAAAAATGGGAGATTAGGATGCAGTTTAGCATATAGTACAAGAACGTGCCTATTTGGTCCTGGTGCAGTGCGGAGAAAAAATCCATTCAAAATTGTAGAGGTATGACGGGAATGGCTCGCGATTTGTCGCGAATACATAGATATTTCTATGATTTAGTAATAGTCGATTAGACACTTTTGAGCGGAGGCTGTATGTAATAGCACCCTGTTTGGGCATAATCCCATTCTTGTTGACCGTTTTGAAGTAGAGATATTTTTTGCTGAATTTAGGTAGATTTCCTAAGAAATACTACCTATTACATTCTCCCCATGTTGGAATTTCTGGAAATTTTTTACAGATCTACGTCGATTATGACTACTAGAACCCAAAATAACCCCCAGTTCAAAACTTTATCTATCTATCTGTCTGTTTATCTATCTATCTATCTATCTATCTATATCACTTTTTTATGGACACGATAACTTGCATAATTCTGCACAAATCTCTTCCAAACTGATACATAAAATCAAGGGACATAAAATCTCGGCCAAGTTCGTTAATGAGCAAAATCGGGGAATGGGGGCTTTTTGTGAAAACAGAAAAAAAACATAACTTCTTAATTATGATACATATCGAATACGTTTAAAGTTATTATTACTTCTAGGAAAAGGGCCGTAAATTTACGCATGGCAGATTTTTGATATCATTAAAAATAGCCTCAATGGGGGGAGAGAAATAGAGGTTTAAAATGAAAAAAATTCATAACTCCGTCAATTCGCAAGATATCAAATCCGCTTAAATTTATAATAAATCGTCTTAATATTATCTACAACTTTTATATTGACAAGTTTTTTATACGACGAACTCCTACAGCAAAAAGACAATTAAAAACAAAAGAATCCTTACCGGCTTCGCCTACAAACACTGGTAGATTTCAAAGTGGGCGGTCCCAATTGCCGCATTATGGCAAAAAGGTCATTTCTTCTGCAATTCTCAATAAATAGGCTCCCCACGGTCTGCATCTTCGAAATGTACCTGTGCCTGTAAGCTGAGCCGCCAGGGATTTTTCAAGATATGAAGATGAATACGGAAAAAAAATCTAACGTCTATAGCTGCTGATATGGAGTCAGGAGCTGCATTGTTAGCTAGTTTGTCAGCAATCTCATTCCAGTGACTCCAGAGTGTCCAAGAATCCACGGAAAATAGAAAGTTTTGTAGGAATGTTGTAGAGCTTGTATTATATTTGCAACTAGATAGTTAGAGTTCAAAATATTTTCTAGCTTTAGAAAACGCTTAGCACATATAAAAACTCAATTTCAGCAATTACCGTCTATAATTGGAAAAGTATCCAAATTATGTTCTGCAGCCCTGTATATGATAGATCGATTTATATACATACTATATAGTGCAAAAATATAGTTCAGCTAAGGAAACGCATAACCAGTCGAAAATTTCCCTTCAGCAATTTCCGTCAATAAACGGAAATCTACACGAGATTTTTTGTGCAGCCCTGTATATGATCTATAGAATTTATACACACCGAGTAATGTGCAAAAAAATAGTTACATTTAAAAACACATTTTACAACTTAAGACATACTACCAGCAATTATCGCCCATAGACAGTACTGTAACCAAATTATTTTGTGTTTCCCGCTAAATGAACGGTAAATGCATACCCTGTTCGACAGTAAGCACCTCGTACTGCAGCTCAGTGATGTATATTAATTTCAATTTGGAAATAGTGTAACATCATTAAAATACACTTCAAACTCTTTTCTCCCATATATTATATTTTAATAGAATTTTTTGAGTGCCCCTGTAAACAAACTGTAAATGCTTCACACTGCGTTTTCAATACTGAACATACCATAATAAACCTCAATAACAATTATCAGTACATGGAAATCCGAGTATATTTAGATGAATTAAAGTACAGCAAGACAGACAAACACACAAACAGAATTCATAAACACTTTTGAACTACACTGGCTCCTAAAAGTTAAGGTAAAACCAATTTTTGACGCTCACTATTAAAATAATGAAAATAAAGTAAAAAAATATGGTTTAAATGAATGATCATAAGTAATTTCAATAAAATCTTATGAAAAAGTTATACCCATCCCAATTATTTTAATGTATTGGATACTTATATGTTTGTCAGGAGGAACTGCGAATATCCCACTTTGAGAATTTGTGTGAAAATTTTTGTAAGGTTAATGATCTTGAATTGTTTGTACTAAAATAGCGTTGTCCATGTCTAGGAGATGTCGTTTACTTGATTCGTTAAGATGGCGGGCAATCTCATGGATGGAAATGGGGTTATCACAAGCTGCTGCTGCTGGACGTCTTAATGTGTCTCGTAATGTGGTCCAAAGGGTCTGAGATCAATTTGAATAAACAAAATTCAGTATTAAGAAGACTTGTTCCAGACCGCTCATGGGTTACAACCCCTGTACAAAATCGCTCTTTTGGCCCGAAGGAGGAGCATTACTACTGTGGCTCAGCTCATTTCAGATCATCGTAAAACAACAGGGATGACAATACCTGCGATTACGATGCATAGACGTCTTCCCAATTAAGGACTCTAAGCAAGACGACCCGTTGTGTGTGGCCCTCTCAATCGACAACACAGAAGTGCCCGTTTATGTTGGCCAAGAGAATACGTTACCTGGAACACACAACAATGGACTTCCGTACTGTTCACAGATGAGTCCCGGTTTGCTTTGGAGAGCGATTCAGTTCGTGTGCTGATCTGGAGAGAACAAGGCATCAGATTCTACCTTTGTAACATTGTTGAAAGACCCAGTTATAGAGGAGGTGGAATCACAGTTTGGGCTGGAACCTCTCTTTTGGTCACAGTAACTTCCCTGTGTGTCATGGAAGAATTCTGACTGCTGTGAAATATCGGGACGAGATCCTTGCTCCGTTTCTCACACCGTATGATGGTGCTATGAGTGATGAATTAATCTGAATGGTTGATAATGCCCTATCGAATTGAGCTACAGTCGTTGATGACTGTATAGAGGATCAAGGTTTGGAGAAAATAGAATGGCCAGCACAATCTTCGGACTTTGATCCTATAGAGCGTCTTTGGGACTATCTCAGCAGATATTTGGCTGCCGTAAGTCCTCCTCCAAAGTCGTTAAATTAGCTGGAACAAGCGTTGCTCCATGTATGGGAATTGTTTCCCTTTCCAGTGTCCGACAACTTAATTGACAGTATGGAAGGTCGATGCCACAAATTCATTACAAGGAGGACCAGACACATGCTTTATTAAAATCCGTTTATTTAATTTCTTTTTCACAAAAAACTGCTATTTATTTTTTTTATAAGACTAACAGTCGATTTTTGAAAAAAATGCAATTTTTTATTTGTAAATCATGCTTGATGTTAAAATTAAGTAAAATTCGATAAATAACTGTTTAAAGCACAATTCTTCTTAATTTCATGTTTTTATCTTCATTAGACACAAAAGACTGGTTGTACCTTAACTTTTGGAGGCCAGTGTATATTGGAAAGTACTGAAAGAATTAATCTGACTTTTTTTTTATGGATACTTGATGCTTTTTAATTATCATTGATAAAAATACTATGATGGGGAATAAAAAAAAAAAATCTGAAGAGTTAGTTTAATTGTTTTAACTTTCAAAAGTCATGTTATATTTTAAATAAACTACCTTGAAGGGGAGACAAACAATACACTTATTTATTTCAATCAGCTATGAATGATTTAAATAGTAATCATAAAAAAATTAAACATTGATATATATTTCCTGTATTTAAATAAGTAAAAAAGCTACAAATTCACGGAATGCTCTCTGCCCGAGGGTTTTTCACCTTTTTCTTTTTTATTCATAAAGCTTAAATGTAAATTCTCAAATTATTTTAATGTATTCTGGTAATCGGCTCTAACGTGGATTATATGCAAATATTAGGCGGACATATGAGTTTTGGAGCTTTTAAAGCGCGCACCTTAAAAGCCTGTAAATGAGTAAAATAATAATAATATTTATTATTATTACTGCTATTATTATTATTATTATTATTATAAAAATATAAGTAGGCGCACGGACTGAGTTTGTTTTAAATTTATTATAACAATATTTTACTTTTCTGCAAGTAAATTTTGCAGCAAACAGTTTTCAATCATTTATGTATACGCTTTTAAAGTGTGTGTTTAAGGAGTCAGGTAATCCTTTAAAGTGTCAAAAAATCAATTTTTTAAAGCTTATATTAAAATCTGATTCTTTAGAAGCATGCCACGTGCAAAAATTCCCTTTAGAGAAGACGTTATGTTCAAAACAGTTTCAGTTCTTTTTATATGATCAAGTGATAATTTTTTCTTTAAAGTCAATTTTCTCAAAATGGTGAATTTTGGTCATTGCACGCATGACTTGCAAAAATGGCTCGCAAAAATGGCTGGATAGAATTTCATTAAATTTTGATAGAAAGTATAAACCTTATAGATGCACAAAATGACCTACTATTATCTTCATCAAGTAAATTCTGACTATTTATGTATATATATAAAATTTGGATTTTTGTCTCTGAAGAAATAATCATTATATTTTTTTCCAGTGTATGCCATTTTAAACACATATTATATCTCTGTTCAAAAAAAAAATTGGCTCATTGTGAATCTGTTAATCCTACTAATGTTAATCCTACGGGAGAGTTCTTTTAAAATATCTCGTTTCAATACTTTTTAAATGACTTTTTTTTTTTTCATATGATAGCAGAGATCAATCTGTACAAAGACCATTTTTTAATTTTTTGATTTTGTTTGCAGGTTTTTTTTTTTTTATGGTGATACTTTTATTTTCGAAACAGGTTCCTAAAGTGGTAGTATTCTAATAAAAAAAACCTGTATTTCGAATGTGTATTTCGAAATGTTTCGCAGTTTTGAGTACCAAGTATTATATACTCATGCCTTTATTAAGGCTGTCCTAAAATCCAAACTGGCTACTTTATGACATATTTTTAAATTCATTTTTGTTCACAAACGCATGAAATTGGTAGGTGTTCTTATTCAAGAACTTTGTAATCAAAAGATGTTTTCCATTTTTTGGTAAAGGTAGAAGATCTTTCAGAAAATACTGTCAAAATCTGCTTTTTGAACAGAATTTCGGACGCCGTCGCATGAGAACTAGGAAAAACGTGTCGTCACGTGACATAAATTGCTTATAACTCGATAAGTAATTTATTTATCTAAAAATGGAAAACTCATTTCGATTCCAAATCGCTTCAACATTCCGGCATGCCAATTTTATGTCTTTGCGTTTAAAAATGGGTCAGATAATGCGTCAGAAAGTTTAACTGTTGAGCAGGTCATTTGAAAACCACCTTAAGCTTCAACAAACTTTGTGTTATTGGATTTTTGCTCTTTAGTCGATCAACCCGATCTGAAACGTTACATAGGATGGAATGTTTATGTCAACAATTTACATAAAAGAATAACCGGTGAATCGTTTTTGCGTTTCTCCCCAATACATATAAGCAAAATTCCATTTTTTTTTTTTTTTTGCTCTGATGTCTGTCTCCTGAATGCCAAACTAGTGAGCAATACTTAGTAAATCTTTTGTTACTCAAAACCTGGTTATATTTACTAACAACCAAGATGAGTTTGCTTCTAGGACAAATTTCTTTAATGTTACAAAGATGTCAAACTCTCTTTAACCTTCCGTAATATATGGGTTAATTTAACCCAGGTTTAATATGTTTTTCACCAGAATTTTTTTTTTTAAGAAATGAAATTAAATAAATTCCACGTGGAAACCTGAAATTAATAAATAAAGATTCATCCAATAATTTTTCTGGTTCGTAGCGTTGTTAAACTGGGTCAGATTGAACCACATATTACGGAAGATTAGTGGGAACTTGGCATCTCTGATGTTATATATATTTTTAAAAAATAGAATAAAATCATAAAGTGGAAGTAAACCCTAAAACATTCATATTTTCTATAGAGTGTCTACTGCTTCACGTGAATCTATGGTTCTGGACACAAAGCAGCCCCGTAGGAAATCCAGTCCATGGAGGACGAGTCCAAGGGGCAGCCCTAGGAGATCCCTGGAAGCCATGACTAACAGCCTTTTCTTTCGCGACACAACTCGAGGCAGGAGGGCCACTTTCAGGAGGCACAGCAGCGGAGGTGAGGTCGAGGACATAGGACGAAGACACCGGAGGACAAGGGAAGACAGGAGGTGGAGCATCGGAAGCGAAATGGTCGACGCGCCACATTATAATATTGAAGGGCATCTGGTAAGTGCAATATCGGCTGTTTTCATTTTACTACGTTATTTTTATAATTTTCATTAGTACACCCATATATATATACTTTACATACCTGACCCAAGAAATATGGCCGTATATATGCATTTTCATGTTTGCAGCAAAATGAGTAACAACGTATTTCACGATAACGTAACGACAAATTGAGCATAATCTACTAAAAGTGTAAAAGTGTAATTTTATGAAAGAGCAGTTGACATATATGCATGCTGATGCGCGTCACTATGTTGGAGGACATCTTGTAAGTGCAATATCTTCTGTTTTCATTTTATTTCGTCATTTTTAAAATTTTCAGTATAGTACACGCATATATATACTTTACATACCTGATCCTGTCGTATATATGCGTTTTCATATTTGCTGCACGAGGACTGAAAACATATTTCACGACATCGTAGTGACAAACTAAGAGTAATCTACTAAAAGTGGAAAACAACGTCACCTTGTGAAACGCAGTTGATACCTATGCATTTACATCTGTATATATACTTTTCGTTCTGTGACCTTATCCCACCATCGGCTGAGAGGTTCTACTCTCAAAGCTGGTGGGCGGGAGGTGCTAGGTTCAAACCTATGTCGCACCCGTCGGCCTGAACGTCGGAAGTTTTCCACGTTTTTTTTCGAAACTTGCTTAGCTTGTGTAAATACGAGTTGGGATCCCTTAGAAAGACCGCCATGGAAGGCATCCCCACCCCCCCTTCGGCCTATATCCTTCTTGCAAATAATAGGCTGTAACAAAAATACAAAAACATCTCTTTCTGTGACTGAGGAAATATGGCTGTGTATATAGTACGTTTTCATATTTTCCAGCATCAGGAGTAAAAATGTATTTTACGATAACGTAACAATAAATTAAACGTAATCTTTTAAAAGTGTGAAACAATATGACCTTGTAAAAAGCAGTTTATATATATGCATTTATATTGTACTAAAATAAAATTTTAAGAATTTTCATTTTTTCTTTCAAAAGCAACAGCAACAAAAGGAAAATCTCACTCCCACTGTACCCGATGCATCGAAAAAAACGTGTATTATTAATTAAGAATCTAAGTGCACACTTTTCAACAGCAACACACGTGTACGATGGAATGTTTTCTTCAAAGTATATCATGTATTCTCTCATGTAGGGGAACTTTAGGTATTAAGAATACCAGTTACGTTTGAGGCAATATCACAGCTCGATATTGTTTAAAACCTGAAAACCGAATACAATCACAAACTTCAACTATCTGGGATTAGTTAGTTGTAGACAAAAGTCCTTTTACGAAATTTCATCACATAGCAAACAAATAATAATAATGAAAGACTGTTTTGGAGAATATTATAAGATAGTCGGGAAATATGGAATAAGGGGGTTAAAAATGAAGAAAACGAACACAATTTGGCAAAAAACCGATGTAATGGTATCAACAGAGCATGATAAAAATATAGTGTCTTAGTCAGCCAATGTACTTCAGATTTTCACAAATCACAAATGTAAGGATCTGTCTTCGCACCACCGTAAACATTGGATATTATGGGATATTAGTATTCCATATACCCGACACCGTGGGTTTGGGATAAAATTATGTTTATGGGTGTGAATCGCGAGTTAAAAATCGAGTATTACATCACAAACTGTTAGTATTTAGGTGTACATTATGCTTAATGAAAATGTATAACTGTTCCTTCTAATAATGAATAAAAAATATTGAAAAATTGATATTGCCGCATGGTGGCACCACGTTAGCAAACAGAAACCTTGGTTTTCCACATTATCCGACTCTTCTATAATACCCGAAGTTCCTCTACACTCCAAATACATACTGGGAGGAAAATATTGTAATATGATAAACAATCCGACCATGCAATTTTAGCATATCTTTTTTGTTTTGAGGTCCCCTACCCCTGAATCCGTTTTTACTATTTTTTACCGATTTTAGTGTTTTACTTAATCCGTCGGTCGATTTATACGAAAATCTATACAGTTCTAGCGACAGTGGTCTATGACATATTCACCCAATGGGAGCTTAATGTTAGGGGAACCGTCGGTAGCGTAATAAATTTTCTTATTTTTATAAATAGTTAAATCAGTCTTCAAATTTAATATACATTTTCATCTTTTGATATGTTAAAGAAGTTTGTTCTGCTTACCTGAGATTTTCCTTTTTGCGCTGAATATACCCACAGTAGTAATCCAAAGTGTTGTAGCGATATTTATCTGATCCATTGATTCACTTATATTGGAAGAATAATAAATAGTATTAGTAGAAAGTGACAATTGTGTAAAATAAACAGAAGATTCATTTTCCTTTGAATATAATATAATTCTTGGCTAGATGTACATGTTTTAAGTCGCGTTTGGAGGCTGCGTATAAGTGCTCCAATTTTACATTATATTAAATATATTTACATCATATATGTACAAGAGCGTCTTAACTGCTCAGAAACATTTTGGAAACTGAAGGGAATGTTTTTAAGTTCTGTGCACACGCGCTGGATAAGACAGCTGTAGTTTGAAGGAGGGAGGTCTGCAGAGTTTCTCCAATTAGTTAGTTTCGACAGTCTCTGGTTTTGTTCACTATGTTTTTCAGCTGCGGCACTTGAAGTACTTATTGGTAATTGGGGTCTGGTTTTTAACATGTTCTTATTTCAATCGTTCGCTGCACGTGGAGATTATTCACTGCATAAAAAAGGTTTCTCCGTCACTTAATCTGAAGTACCGTTTGGGATTTATCGTGTTCGCTCACACACACACACACACACACACACACACACACACACATATACATCACGACTAGAATACTTTTCCTTATATACTATGCGTTCTATAAGTAAAAAGAAGTTCAAATTTCGTTAATAGAGGGTGTTGCGACGTTTTAAGACGTAAGAATGCTCAAACTAATGTGTAAAGATGAATCAAATGTATCGCAATTTTTTTTTTTGTATTCTATTTAATTATTGAAGAGTGAAAAAAATATGTTTGTAATTTGATATTTTGAAACTAATTTGAGTATTTTTACAGTTTGAGACGACGCAACGTGATCTATTTGAAAGACATTTAAACTATTTTTGAAAATTTTCTATACAAAATTTATGATAAGCACTTAAGGAGATGCAAGCGGCAACGATCGAATGAGAGATCTCGGAACAGCAGACAAGTCCTGTAGTGCTGCGCAAAAGCTCAGTTGCTTCCTGCGAGAAATTCGTTTTACTGCCCGTGCAAAGTCGCCTCAGTACTCCACCCCCAGTGAGGAGAACATCTCGTTGATGCCGAACAATTAATGCTAACTCGTGTTGCGTGGCAGTTGCCAGGATGATGCTGTAGCTTTGTCGTGCGCACGTATGCCCCAAACATCCATGACATGATAGCTTTGTGCTATGAGAGTTGTCATAGGCTTTGTGCTGTGAGCGTTTCACAGGCTTTGCATGCTGGTAATGTTTTGAGTGCTGTCCTGTTTTGATCCCGAGAGGAAATGATGATGCTGGTGATGGTGTGTGTTCGTTTTGCCCAAGGTTACTGATGAAGAATATGCAAGCGGCGTTGATAAGGATCGAATCAGAGACCTTCGGAACAGTAGAAGAGTTCTATAGTGCCGAGCAAAAAGGTAGTTCAGTTGCTTCGTGCTAGTAACTTGTTTTACTGTGCTTGCGAGGTAACGTGAAATTTATTGCAATTAAGGAATTATTGATGTTTTAAGTTAAGGAGTCCTTTATGAAACGCCTCTGTATATATTAAGAAATGATGTAATGTCTCTATATGTCGCAGACAGTGATACATGCAAAAAGTCAATATATAACATAGTAAGATGAGGTTACCTTGTAAAAATTTAATTGATTAAAAGATTTAATTTAATTGCACAATTTTTATTAATGATATCTGTTAGTATTAATGAAGACTTAAATATTAAGTTTTAGAAACTGCCGGAACAGTAATAAAAATAAAACAAATCTTTCGAGTCAAAATAAGGTAAAAGATAAACGATCAACACTAACAGAAAAGGAATTGGAATGAACCTTACTTACCTTAATTATTTCTAACGAACTTCTTCTTTTAAAAAATGATAAACGTTAAACGAATGAAATAATGGATAATAGTTTTTAAACATTATGAATCCCGTAACGTATAATGTTACCTTAACAATCTATCCTACGTAATAAGCTTATAACTTTAATAGCATTTAATAGCTTGTGATACAGATAATTACCTTCGTTTATAACATAAAAAGTTAAAGCTCAGGTATAAAGTTAAAAATCTTTTTTGAGATTCCGTCGCTATGGTGATTAATCTTCTTTCCAGGAAAAGCTAGTGGGGGATTTTTCTGTTTTAGTTGGTTTTTATAGAGCTTAGCAATTTGTAAGGTACATTTAAAGTGGAAAAAGATTCAGGCTATAGAAATAGTCTTAAAATTAATTGGATGGTGGGAGGTATTAAATGAATGAAATACAAAATAATAAACATTTAATTATTCTAGATTTTGATTTTACTGGAAGAAAATCTGTAGGTGGAGGATTTATCATGTTGCCTGATTTGATAAATTGAATTTTATGTACTTGATATGCAGGGTATTCGGAAATCGACTGGTGATTTTTTAAATTCAAATGATGACGGATATTGAAGAAGTTATTTTTCCAGAAGAGTAATAAGTTGGAATTCTCTTTAATACATTACGTTGTTATAGTTCCAAATATCAACGATAGAAGGCGCTGCGTTATCCCAAACTGTAATAATTGTCGAAATAACCTTGCAGTTTCAAAACATAACTATGTTTTGACGCGTGTATTGCCAAATGGAATGAAGGATAAAATTTTAATCCCTCTTTATAGGTTAGTTTGAGTGTTCTAACAGCTTGGCACAGTGAAGCGCCATCTATCGATGATATTTTGAATTAAAACTAGAAAGAATAGTAAAGAGATTCCCGACCTCATCCACAAATCTCCTACAACATCAACAACTATTGCTGTTTACTTCTTACGGAATTTTAAAAACTGTCAGTTCACTTGAGGACGCCCTGTGTCTTTAAAGAGATAATAATGAATTATAAAAAAATGTTATCGTCGTAGTCAAGGCCGTATTCTGAACACATGCAACATGTGTAAGTTTACACCAGTAGTTAAGAATAGTAATTTTCTCCTTATTTAATCGCAGATAAATTGCCGTCCTGGTTGTAGCAGTAGAGCAGCAGTTATGGCATAGATGCCATAGATGTGTTATTATAAGGGAACATAACATATTCAGAGCAGGAAATTATGTTGTGAACAACAATATAAAATCATCATAATATAATTTTTTTATATCCTGCGACGTCGCTTTGACGTGGATACCAGCGTGTAGTTATGTGGTTGTGACGTCCCTTTTTACATTCGATTTACATTTCAATATTTTTAAACGATTTTTTTGTACTGGATAACTGATATCGATCTCTACAACCACCGTTTTTTACTTTCTCGATTTCGTTTGCAGTTTTTTTTTTCAGAGGGTACACTTTCCCTTTCAGAACCAGTTTCGATAGTGAAAGTACACCCATAACAAAATCCTGCAAAGAAAATCGAAAACATAAAAAACGGCGGTTGTAGAGATTGATCTCAGCTATTCAATGAAAAAAAAATCGTTTAAAAGTATTGAAATGCAAACGAGATATTATAAAATAACTGTCCATTAAGATTAACATTAGCGAGCGGGTGTTTACACGTGAGTGAACGAATGCTTTAATGAATCTATCCCTATTTTTACTGAAGAGGAGTTTGTTTAAAGCTCGAAAATGTCTACAGTAAATTTTATTTTGTAATACTAATGTGTTTTTTTTTTCAGTTTACTTAAAGTCTGATTTTAAATGTTTTTTCTATTTTATTTTGAATTCTGATTCAGACGCATTATTTTTTGTTATTTGAAATATTTTTATCTCTTTCAAGGGTTTAATAACGTATTATTTAGATTTTTTTTTCTCTTCAAATCCACAAAAATTGAGATTCAAGAAAGAGTAATAAATCTTTCTCGAGATTCTGTTTACGATATTAATTAATAAATATCCTTCCAGAAAAATAGACATGGAATTTTTGTTTGGGTTAGTATTTTTAATTATCTTCAGGCGGGTAAGTAGCTTATGTTATATTTTTAAAGATGGAAACATTTGAGGAAGATATTCAAAGTTAAATTGGAGTATATTAAATGCATCAAATTTACAGTAAATATACTATTATGTGAAACAGACTTCGTTTTTTTATGAAAGTAAAATGAAAATTTTCAAGAATTGATTGAACATATTAGATTGAAAACATATTAGAAAATAAATTCTTATCTTTGTGTTGTATCTTTTTCCAAAATCGTTACAAAAATGTATGATAACCCTCTGTATTGTGTAGATACTTTAAAAACAGTGAGAAGTGGAACGTGAAAAGCTGGTGTTTTCTAATTTAAATACCAAACTATTACACACTAATATTGTTACTTGTTTAAAGACTGCATAGAAAATAAGAACTATTTTCTCTTGATTAAACAGGTTGGTTATAACATAAATATCTCTATTTGGAGCTGTCTGTAGCTCGATGGAATAATCTGAAAAAACCAAAATCGGTACACTTACTATTCGGGAAGGGGGAAGAAGAATGGAACAATAAAAAGAAATAATTGCAATAATCACCGACAGATGGCGCTTCCGAGTGTGAAATGTAATGTGTAATACAACAACAAAGAATTAAGGCGTCAAACCGGATGGCACACCTAATTTATTGGAAAATGTCACAGTGAATGTGGTTACGCTTTCGCATGGCGGTGGCTATCACGTTCTGGTTCCACATGGCTATTGTGCTGAAGGACACAATCCCGGCGGTGCACGACGTGTTCGACTGCGGAATGTAATGCATCAGGAGTGATGTTTCGCCCATGTTGTGATAGACGGTAAAGTCATTGGGGTTTGCGACACCTCTACGGTACAAAATATTACGCGTTACTTTTCACACTCAAAAGCGCCATCTGTCGGCGATTGTTGCAATTACTTTTTTTATTGTTCCGTTCTACTTCCCCCTTCGCGAATAGTAAGTGTACCGATTTTGGTATGATTCCGGTTATTCCTTCAAGCTACAGACAGCTCCAAATAGAGATACTTATATTATAACCACCCGGTATTTAAAGAAGAACTGCAGTTAACGTCATAACGCTACGAACAACAGCTAATAATAATTTTAAACAGATAGTAATGCAATTTAATCTTGATTTGATGCCAGATTTTCTCTTTTTTGCTTTGTCTTTTTCTTCGCGCAGTGGTCATTGCTTATTTACAATCGCAGCCTGAATATTATTTAACACTGGGCATCTCATAAGTTTTTTTTTTTTTTTTTTTTTTTTTTGGTAAAATGACAGCTGCGGGATTCTGTTAAGAGTATTTACAGGAAGTTCCATAAGTCCGTTCACATTTCAAAAATTCATAGCAAAAATTAACAAATTGTCGTATCAGAGTGAAGTTCGCACCATAACACACTTGTCGAAGTGTTAGATTTGTTGTGACAAAAGGAAAAAAAAACAGTTTATAGAGATCCATGAGTAATTTCAGATTTCAAATAGGCGTAAATTTTTAATAAAATGTCATACCAGAGTACGGTTTGCACCAAACTTGTCAAAGAATGGGCTTTTTCATGGCAAAAGAATCAAGAACGAAAAATCATGCGTCAAGCATAGATTATGTAACACTTTTCAACACTCCCAAAACAGCTTTACAATTCTTTACCGTTTAATAAAGTAAAAGATGATATCTAAAAAAAAAATTGGAAAATTCATAACATATTTAAAAACATTATTTCAGGAATTAGTAACAATATTCGGAAAAATATCTGAACTCTTTTGTGCAGCCCTGTATAGGATCTATAGATTTGTATAGACACTACATAGAATGCTAAATTTTAGTTCAGTTAGGAAAAGCGTAACACAGTTTAAATTTCCCCTTATAGAATTTCCATCAATAAAAGGAAATATACTCGAGGACTTTTGTGTTGCTCTGTATATGATCTGTAAAGTTTATACACACCAAAATTTGACAAAAAATGAATTAAATGTAAACACGCGTTCAGCAATTGAAAGCTCACTTCCAGCAATTATTGTTAACATTCAATACCGAATTATTTTGGTTGTCCCTGTAAGTGAACGATAAACGCTATACACAAAACATTCTGTAGTAAGCCTCTCGTAATGCACTTCAGTGATATATATAAATTTTAATAGGTTTGAAATTGTGTAACAGTATTAAAATACACCGCAAATGATTTTTTCCCATAGATCGTAATGTAATGGAATTCTTTTGAGTGTCCCTGTAAAAAAACTATAAGTGCTACACACTTTCTCTTCAATACCGAACAGGCCATATAGTAAACTTCAATAACATACAACAATTACATGGCAATCCGAATATATTTAAGCAAGTTAGAGGACGGACAGACAGACAGACAAACCAAATTCATAAACGCTTTTCAATTTTTTCGAAAAGTGTTAAAAATAATAATTCAAAGAGTCTCCCAAGTCCCTTCACATTTCAAAAGTTCTTAAAAAATTTATAATATCAAACTGTCATATTATGTTAATAATCCGTAATCGGGCTATACGCAATAGAGACAGATGTTTAAAAATATCCATGCTTGACAAAACTATTTGAAAAACATGAAGAAATCACTACATTGATATACAGATTCCAAAAAAAATTCATTTAAGAGTACACTTTTTTTTTTTTCAATTCGACGATGTAAAAATTTAAGTTGTATGTTTAGAAGTTAAAAATATTGCAGTAAAGGTGAAAATTATTGGTCAGGTCGTTGTCACCGTCAATATGAAATCATCACTGAGATGTTCTTACTTTATAATATAGATACAGTACTCATTGCGTTTATTGTTTAAATGTCAGGATGATTTACTTGTACTGAAAAGTCATGGGACGTACATGATAAATTTTATATCTATATATTTAAAGCGAAAAGCGCATTCTGTCAAATTCACACTCTCTTTTCCACTCGAAAATCGTCTCTTTGCGCATGTTTCAACGTTTTTTGAAGGCTTGGCTTCTACCCTCATAAACATAAAACGTGTTTAGCCTAGAGCTGTTTAGCCTAAGGAGATTGAAAAGGATTGATTGAAAACGGATGGCGTAATATGGCTGTTGCGTTGAAAGCTTTGTTTTAAGAACTCATGTTTTCACTACTAAATATGCATATTTTTTCGTAAAATTTTAAAGAGAGCTTGGATACAGTTACAACCGAGTTTATAACCGAGTGAAATGTCAAAGAATTCGGAAGATGAGAAATATTTTTTATTGCTATGTTAAAGGAGCCGACGCGAAAACAAACAAACAAAAAAGCGAGAAGAAAATATGTCTTTTACAACTAGATAACAATATTTTTTTACGAAATTTTTACACGGGCTGTAAAACCGTTTTATTTATAACCAATAAAGATTTCAAAGAGTTCGGATAAAAATAACTTTTATTTTAAAACTATAAAACGACCCTAGGTAAAAAAAAAAAAGAAAAAAAAAAGAAAATTTTATCACTAAATATCAATATTTTTCGCGAATTTTTCATTTGAAAATATAATTTTGTACAAAATTGGGTTAAAAATATAAAATAATAAACACTTGATTTTTTTTAAGAATTTATTTATTATCACGGGCCCGAGTAACGCCGGGCTGGGGTCAGCTAAGTTTTTATTAAATAGGAGCAATAAAAGGTTTAATTTGTAATTACCGTGAAAAGCAGCTTGTCCAAAGCTCGAAAACAATAGAACGATCAATAACTGGATCTTGAACTTGAAGACTTTAACCTATGGGTCAAGCGCACGATATATTTCTGAATAAAGTAAAACAAAAGCCTCCAAAAATTCACCGTTCGTGTTGGCGGGATACATTGCATGACTTAGGAATTTGAAACGGATATTCCCATTGTATGCAAATTATTACACACAGCAGATAGGTAAATATAGGGGTTATTGGTGAATGAGGTCGCGGTTGTATGGGTGAAGGAAATTGACTAAATTTCCACATTCAAGGTCCGTCTGTTTCTATTATTGGTTTCAAACAAGGATCTTGTGCTTGCTATTCAATAATGGAGGTTTGATGGATGAGTTTAAAAATGTCACACATTTCTCAATTTACTAGAAACTCTTTCAAGTTAGATCGGGGAATTTCCTTGAAAAAATGTGATGATGTTAGATTGCGTTAGAGTCCAGCACTGGTTCGGTTGTAGGGGAGATGGGGGATGAATGGGACAAGGGATGGATGGGACGTTCTCAATATTTCAGGCAATAAACTTTTCTTTTTAGTTGCTTTTTATCTTCATAGATTTCACTACCATAGTGTGCTTCAGAACCAAAAGCAAAAGCACATTCATGTTTTCAGTTTTCTTCAAATTTGCATTCTCTAAAAACTCTGCTTAAAAGTAATTTTTTTTACATTTGAACTTACTTAAATATCTTATGCAATATAAACAATTAAGATATTTTGTAGTTTTTTACTTCAAGGCTCAATATTGATAATTAAAATGAATGAATATTAACCATTGTGATAAAATAATTTTTTAGACAAAATGGCTGACAATTGAATATATGCATCATGGGGATATGATTGGGACATTTCAAATGGAATGAATGAAACTGTCTCATCCATCCCTTAGAGCAAGGGTTCTCAAACTTTTAGACCGACGTACCACTAAATCGAAGTTCATACCTCCGCGTACCACCAGGTAACAAACTCAAAGCTAATATAGAAAAACCTGTAAAAAGAAACCTGTCTAGAGCGAAATATATACCCGGTCTTTTGTGCTTCCTTCATA
This sequence comes from Maratus michaelseni, assembly GCA_963931845.1. Taxonomy (NCBI): domain Eukaryota; kingdom Metazoa; phylum Arthropoda; class Arachnida; order Araneae; family Salticidae; genus Maratus; species Maratus michaelseni. Next base: position 387,537,234 of record OZ007590.1, on the reverse strand, counting down.
GCAGGTTTTATAGTATTTAAAAATGAATGATTACATTACTAAATTGGTACTTAGATTAATTGCTTTATAATAACATTCAAGTAAAAAGTAGTACCATTAAATTTTAATAATGCATACAATATCAAAAAATTTCCATGAAATAGGTTTTGGTATAGGAAAAAAGCCACAATACTTAATGGCATATTGGCGCACACTGATTTATATACTGTTATAGTAGGCTGATTGCACTAATTTGCTTCTATCACTAATGTCGGCTTGTTTTATCAAGCACAGCTTCCAATTATACTACTATATGTTACTATGTGTTATAGCCACTATAACACATTTTGTACAAGAGAAGAAATATATTTCAATCAACAACATGAATTAATGTATGAATTATGTTTGAAATAAAACTTTTATTACAAACCTCTCCTAGAAGCTCTTCTAGTACAAAGAGAACAATGGGTTATAAAGTAAATTTGGAATTTTATTTTGTTTTAACTCCTCCCACTCACACAAGCTCCTCCGACTTCCAATCATCCATACTATACCTTCAGATAATTCAGTTTATGAAACATGTTTAAAAACAGTTCTTCCGCTAATTAAAAATACTTCATTCATTAATTTTAAAATTAGGTCTTTATTAAAAAATTAAATTTTTATCCATATAAATCTAATAATTATGTTTTTAATTCTGGAAAACTGATTGTATCATAAGCAGTGTGTGCGAATTTCAGCAAGTCTGCTTTAACAAACATTTCTCGTAACCAAAAAAAAAAAAAAAAAAAAATAGAAAAAGGGTTTACAGATCCTAAATCGCATTCGAAATTTTTTTTGAAAATTTTCAAATTAATAAAGACAAGCCGTTGTTGAATCCATAATAATGTGCTGCTTTTTGTATTTTATTCCACGTACCAGTATCGAACTACTGCGTACCAGTAGCCAGAGCTTCGCGTACCAGTACTGGTACGCGTACCATACTTTGAGAACCCCTGCCTTAGAGGATGCTGAAAAATATATTTATTAACTAAATAATATTATATAGGTTGGTAAATTAATAATTTATAGTAATTATTCTTTTAACATTTCATCCTCATTGTAGCCATCATCTTCAGCCATTGAATGCTTCCGTTTATGGTCCTTTAAGGCAAAGATGAGATGAGTCGAAGATGATGGGCTAACAAATAATCCTGGAGATCATATTACAATTTATAATCTCTCAGCGTTTGCCAAGGAGGCATTTTTGTCATCTTTTAGTCCTTTTGTCAACTCGACCTGATTGAGTTAAGTGCGGGTATAATCGGATTACCCGACCCGATGCAGGATTGTAGATTGCGTAGTTTAAAAGTTAGATAATGAATATGAATTACAAGAGAATTGATGCTTACAAATTAAGATTTTTATCCACTGAAAATAAAACGCAAACATTTCAGCTGTAACAACAGAATTTTTAAACATCTAGGATTACAGTGATACTTCAGATAATAAAGATAATGCGTTCCAGAATCACATGCGTTAACGAAATCTTTATTAAAACCGAAGCGTCATTTATCCGTCCAAATAAAATGCAGCGCGGGTGCATTATGTTAGCGTAATAAAACATTCGTTAGCCAAGTCAGAAAAACAACGAAAAACCTAAAACATAATGAATAGAGGAAAGTATACTCAACTAGGTATAAATTATATCCAATGTGGTTGGAGTATATCATAGTTGAGATTTTTTTCCTAACATAGCGAATATAAGTAGGGGCCAGGCATTACCTAATTACATGATATACAGGAGTTTCCGTGCTATTTCAAGATTCATCATGTAAATGCTATATTTATAGCTCGGATGAATGAAATTAAAGCTGCAGTTCGCAGCCTTGTCCAACAAATAAGAGTGAGATATGCCAGTCCAGGATATCGTCGGAATAGCTCAGTAGGGAGAGCGCGTTGGTACGGCAAACCAAAGTACCCAGGTTCAAGTCCTGGTCGCGGTATGTTTTCGCTCTGTTAGAAAAAACATCTCAACTATGATACCATTGGATAGAACCTAAAACATTTTTTTAGGAAAGACAAATTAGCCAATACATTCGTCATCCCACGTATCACACTATACTTTAAAGTTCATAAATTAGTGTGAAATCGTGGTCAGATTTGGGGGGACAAGTTTTTTCAAAATAAAAGTTTGAGCAAAATAAAATTGTATGAGTAATAAAATATGAGTAAGTTGATTATTAAGAGCCTACGCTAGTCACGCGAAGAAACGCTCAAGCTAATGTTAAGTCTATGGGACGGTTCTTGCGCGATTTCTCGCTCGCATTTTAATATTTTTAAATGATCTTTTTTGCATAGGATATCTGAGGTCAATCTCTAACGTTGTTAGTTTTTACTTTTTTGATTTCGGTTACAGTTTTTTTTAAGTGGACATTTTCAATTTTGGAACCGGTTGGAACCGGTTCTGAAAGTGAAAGTACCCTTATATAAAAAAAACTGGAACCAAAATTGAAAAAGTAAAAACTAACAACGTTAGAGATCGACGTCAGCTATCCTATGCAAAAACAGCATTTAAAAATATTAAAATGCGAGCAAGAAATCGAGAAAAAAGAACCTTCCCATAGATTTAACATTAGCTTGCGCGTTTTTTCGCATCACTGGTGTAGGCTCTTAAGTTAAATAATGGCTACTTTCTTGGCTCCACTGTCTTGAGGACGATTTGCAAACTCATATGAAAATATCATCTATTTTGTGGGAAAATCAGCATATCGATGCTGCCATTTATTGGTTTCGTTTTAAAGAAAAATCATTGAGTTATACAGAAGTGAAATCAAAATGTAAAAAAAAATCATCCAATTTAATTTTTATGAGGAAAAAAAAGTCCCCATTTGGGTACTCAATACTGAAGAGATTAAATACAAGAACCTGAAACATTTTTTACGTAAGCGTCAATAGATAAAAGGTTTGATTTAGAAAAAGCAATTAATCTGTATGATTATCCACTTAGATATTAAAATCACATGTTGATCATTTAAAATAGTTGAGTAGAGGTAAATATGCTGGCTAGAATTTCGCGAGTTTGAATCCAGACTGTCTGAGCAAGGTTGCGGTGTAAAAGTTTCGAAGCATTTACAAACAAATTACACAAACGCAACCTGGAAATTCACACTTTCAATTCAAAATTTGTTCCTGAAGACATCGTTATCTTAAATAGTGCAGCTAAAAGTCACAGTTGTTTAACAATAATAACATAGACACGCAGTCGCACGCACAAACTAGCAGTTATCTAAACTATAATCACAAATATTGGTTACTTTTACTTTTTGCTCTATCATCCGTGATCCAATTATGCCCAAAATTTGAAAAATTGTGAATATTTCTATAGAAACTGTATTATTTTAAACATGTTTTAATCACTGAAACTAAATATATCTTGCAAAATAATTTCTCTTCAAACGTCTTTCCTATTAGTATTCAATCTAAGGCAGTTCTGATCCCAATTATGCCCAAAAATTGAAAAAAAGGATGAATGTTTTTATAGAAACTATATTATTTTAAACATTTTTTAATCAGTTAAGCTAAATATATACTTGGAAAACAATTTCCGTTCAAATATCTTTCCTGATGGTAATCAATCTAAGGCAGTTGCCTAATAATAATAACAATATATACAAAAAACCATAGAAATGTAATCATAAGTATTTTTTGCTATAATTTTTTTTATATATTATCTTTAATCCCATTTATACTAAATATAAATAAGTAAAATTAAGAAAAAATATACCTAATCTTTAATAATAACCACATTTGAATATTCTTGAAGCGAATAAAGAAAAATAAATACAATCAAAATATAAATAAAGGTTCTTGACTATCATTAAGGGGACGTAAGGCTCATAAACCTTCAAAAAAATTTAATTAAATATATATATATATTTTTTTTAAACAGTAGTAATTTCTGAACACTTTTAAAACAAAATGACATTGTTAATTATGGAATATTTTCAAAGAGAGAACATTAAAGTCATTTATACCCAACATGTAATTTTGGGGCATTGCACGCATGATAATTTAAAAACTTTTCAACAGTTTTCCACAATTTTTTTAGAATATGCATGATAAGCTCTATAAAGAGAACCTAAATTTTTATCTTTTATTGTTGATAAAATATCTTTTATAACACTTTCCAACCTAGTTGAAAAGTGTTTATGACTTCGGTTTGTCTGGCCGTCTGGCCGTCTGTCCGTGCTCTAACTCCCGTAAATAGGCTCGGATTTCCCTGCAATTTTTATATGTTATTGTCGGTATCTATAGCATGTTCCCAATTTAACTGAAGTGTGTAGCACTTATAGTTTTTTTACAGGGACACACAAAAGAATTCCGTTACAGTACGGTTTATGGGGAAAAATCATTTGTGGTTTATTTTAATGATGTTACACAATTTCAAACACATTGTAATCGATATATGTCACTAAGGTGCATTACAAGAAGCTTAATATGGAATAGGGTGTGCATAGCACTTATAGTTACTTTGCAGGAACAGCCAAAAGAATTCCGTTACATTACGTCTATGGAGAAAAATCGTTTGCGGTTTAATTAAATAATGTTTCACTATTTTAAACGCATTGAAATTTATATATATCACTAAGATAAATTACAAGAGGCTTACTACAGAATATATTGTGTAAAGCAGTCATCGTTTATTTACAGGGACATACAAAAGAATTCTCTACTGTCTGTTAAAAATAATTCCTGGAAGTGCGTTTTAAGTTGCTGAGCTGAACGCTATTTTATATTGAACTCACTTTTTGTCTATTACTTGGTGTGTATAAATTATGTATTTCATATACAGGGCATCACAAAAGTTTGCGAATACATTTTCGTTTATTGACAGAAACTCCAGAAATAGAATTTTAAACTGCGCTACGTGATTCCAAACTAACTAAAATTTAGCATCCTATGTAGTATATATACAAATCTATAGATCCTATACAGGGCTGAACAAAAGTATTCGGATATTTTTCCGAATATTGTATATGTTGGAAATTCCTGAAATTACGTTTTTAAATGTGTTATGCGTTTTCCAAATTATTTACTTAGATGTTATCTTTCAGCTTATTAAACGGTAATGATTTGTAAAATTATTTTGGAAGCGTTGGAAAGTGTTACATAATCTATGCTTGACGTATGATTCTTGTTTTTCTTTATGTTAAGCAAGATACAGTTTTTTAAAGATAAAAAGGCTGTAAATTAACAATTATTTAGGTTCAGTGAAAACACAAGACTCTAAAGTAGAATTAGATACCAAACATTTTGTTTTACATGCAGAAATCTTTTTGTAATCATTAAATAATAATAATAGTAAAATAAAATAAAAATAAAATAAAAAATAAATAAAAACTAACTTTTCCCATTATGATCTGAAAAAATATTAAATGAAAAAAGAAACACGTACCTATTACTGCCTTTAAGAATTGCGTTTTTTGTAATGTGTTCTTTTTAAGATATAAAATGACAAAATTGGTTATTTTTTATTTCGACATTTTAACAGTCCTGAGTCTGCTTAACCAAACTTAATTAAAAGTACTGATAGCACAAGATTCTTATGTATAATTAGATACCGAAAAGTCTATTTTATATACAGAAATTCCATTGTAATCATACGCGCAACCTGTGATTCTAATTTTCTGCTCGACAAGTAAAGAAAAAAACCCTATAAATTACATTAAAAAAGAGATATCCTTTAATTCAATACTTTATTCATCACATTACCAATTTTAATATCAGATATCACTTAAAACATACTAAAAGTTCCATAAAAAACAGTCCATCATCATTTTTTAGATAGGGGAGATGGGGGATGAATGGGACAAGAGATGGATGGGACGTTCTCAATATTTCAGGCAATAAACTTTTTTTTTAGTTGCTTCCTATCCTCATAGATTTCACTACCATAGTGTGCTTCAGAACCAAAAGCAAGAGCACATGGCTGTTTTCAGTTTCTCTCAAATTGGCATTTACTTAAAACTCTGCTCAAAAGTAAATTTTTTTACATTTGAAGTTACTTAAATATCTTATGCAATAAAAACAATTAAGATATGTTGTAGTTATTTATTTCAAGGCTCAGTATTGGTAATTAAAATGAATGAATATTAACTATTGTGACAAAATAATTTTTGAGACAAAATGGCTGATAATTGAATATATGCATCATGGGAATGATTGGGACATTTCAAATGGGGATGAATGGGACTGTCTCATTCATCGCTAGAGGATGGTGAAAAACATATTTATTAACTAAATAATATTATACAGGTTGATAAATTAATAATTTATGGTAATTATTCTTTTAAAATTTCATCCTCATTGTAGGCATCATCTTCAGTCATTGAATGCTTCCGTTTATGAGCCTTTTAAGACAAAGCTGAGATGAGTCCAAGATAATTGGCTGACAAATAATCCTGGAGATCATATTACAATTTATAATCTCTGAGCTTTTGCCAAGGAGGCATTTTTATCAGTTTTTAGTCCTTAACATTGAATACAGGGAGGGAAATACATTGTGTCCCATTCATCCCTGCTGTGGGATGATTGGGACAGAGAGGAACTTTTTTTTAAATTCCATAATATATTTATATATAATAATAATCTTGAATAGATATTGTGCATAAGATGTAGTCAAACACTTAATGTATGAAGTGTGTGATATACTATAATATTGATAATAACTTTAAAAAATATTTAAAATAAATATTTTTGTTAAAATGTCCCATTCATCCCCCATCTCCCCTACTTTTTAACATTTTTAATCATGATGGACTGTTTTTTATGGAACTTTTATCATGTTTTAAGTCATGTCTGATTGTAAAATTGGTAATGTGAATAATAAAGTTTTAAACCTCTATAAAAAAAAAGAGATATCCTATACTCAGTTACTAATGTATGTATTTCAATACTTTTATTCACATTAACAATTTTACAATCAGAGATTACTCAAAACATGGTAAAAGTTCTCTAAAAAACAGTCCATCATTATTTTTTAGAAACTTTTTAACATTTTTAATGATGATGGACTGTTTTGTATGGAACTTTTACTATGTTTTAAGTGATGTCTGATTGTAAAATTGGTAATGTGAATAAAAAAGTTTTAAACCTCTATAAAAAAAGAGATATCCTATACTCAGTTTACTAATGTATGTATTTCAATACTTTTATTCACATTACCAATTTTACAATCAGAGATCACTCAAAACATGGTAAAAGTTCTCTAAAAAACAGTCCATCATTATTTTTTAGAAAATTTTTAACATTTTTAATGATGATGGACTGTTTTGTATGGAACTTTTACTATGTTTTAAGTGATGTCTGATTGTAAAATTGGTAATGTGAATAATAAAGTTTTAAATCTCTATAAAAAAAAGAGATATCTTATACTCAGTTTACTAATGTATGTATTTCAATACTTTTATTCACATTACCAATTTTACAATCAGAGATCACTCAAAACATGGTAAAAGTTCTCTAAAAAACAGTCCATCATTATTTTTTAGAAAATTTTAACATTTTTAATGATGATGGACTGTTTTGTATGGAACTTTTACTATGTTTTAAGTGATGTCTGATTGTAAAATTGGTAATGTGAATAATAAAGTTTTAAACCTCTATAAAAAAAGAGATATCCTATACTCAGTTTACTAATGTATGTATTTCAATACTTTTATTCACATTACCAATTTTACAATCAGAGATCACTCAAAACATGGTAAAAGTTCTCTAAAAAACAGTCCATCATTATTTTTTAGAAACTTTTTAACATTTTTAATGATGATGGACTGTTTTGTATGGAACTTTTACTATGTTTTAAGTGATGTCTGATTGTAAAATTGGTAATGTGAATAATAAAGTTTTAAACCTCTATAAAAAAAGAGATATCCTATACTCAGTTTACTAATGTATGTATTTCAATACTTTTATTCACATTACCAATTTTACAATCAGAGATCACTCAAAACATGGTAAAAGTTCTCTAAAAAACGGTCCATCATTATTTTTTAGAAACTTTTTAACATTTTTAATGATGATGGACTGTTTTGTATGGAACTTTTACCATGTTTTAAGTGATGTCTAATTGTAAAATTGGTAATGTGAATAATAAAGTTTTAAACCTCTATAAAAAAAAAGAGATATCCTATATCTCAGTTACTAATGCCTGTATTTGAATATTTTATTATTCACATTACCAATTTTATAATTAGTAGACATCACTTAAAACTGTTAGACAATATTTACGAGTATTAAGGCGTGAGAACGATTAATTACCTCATTTATTTTATTGCTAAATACTTAATCACTTTTCTTCACAAACTTCTAATAGAAGTAAAAGGAATATTCTTACCATTAGGTAGCTTCATCAGTGGTATATCCGAGTAAATCCATTTTTAACAACTTTGTTTGTTGTTGTGGGAATATTATTTTGTATGAAGTATCCGTTGGAAAAATTATATTATTTAACTATAAAATGAACACTGCTGTAAAATTTGTATTCCATCGTATTGTAGTGGTGCACTAAGTAGAAAAATCATCTTCACACTTTTAAAGGAAAAAAGAAAAGAATTTAATATAAGATAAAATTAAGAAAGAACATTTCGCATCCTCTCAGTCGGATGTTCAAGCGAGAAGTGAGCAGAAAACATATATATGAAAATACACACGTGCTTTTCTCAACAAGTGTGTTACATTTAAAAGGTTATATGCGTGATAAACATCATTATCTAAAATTGGCCATTTTGCATCATTAAAAGTCAAATTTAAGTGTTTATAAAATAGAGAGTCAGTAAAAGTCTCGTTAAAAAGAGAGTTGAGCTTAACTGTCTTTGAAAGTGTTCGATGATATTTAACACAAATGTTCCGCAGATGGCTAGCGGATAAAGTCTTTTCTAACAGGCAATAAATTCTCCTCGTTAGTATCGGCTAACCAGATGTCAGCGGCACAGAAAGATTGTCCACATGTAAGTTCTATTAGATGGAGTTGTGACTATTTCTTTATTTTGTTTTAGCACTTATCTTAATTAGGAGGCTTATTCCGTAACACGGGCAACAAAGCCCCCCATTAAGCCCCTAATGAAGATCACTTTGCAGTTTCAGTTTGTCCCTGTTTTCTAAAAATACAGGTTTGGGCTCCGGTTTGGTAAACACATCTGCAATCATAGATTTGCTTGGGCAGTAACACATTTCTATTGTTCCATTTTCCTTCATATGTTTGATTGAATGGTATTTCAAATCTATATGCTTTGTCTTATTTGTACATTTGTCCGATTCAATCATCTTAATGCATGAAATGTTGTCTTCATAGACAGTAATCGGAAGAGATTGGGTTAAATTTAAGTCTTCTAACAGTCTTAATAACCATGTTAGTTCTTGAACGGCTGTTGCAGCTGCTACAAATTCAGCTTCTGCTGATGATTGAGCAATACACGACTGGCGCTTTGTTATCCAATGTATTGGATTCTTCCCTAATAGGTATAAATTTCCAGTAGTAGATCTTCTGGTTTGTGTATCACCGGCCCAATCAGCATCGGTGTACACTTCTAACACTGGTGGATGTTTGTTGCTGATTACCAAATTTAGATCTTTACTGTGATTTAGGTAACGAATAAGCCGTTTAACACCTTTCCAATCTTCTTCGGACGGATTTTCACATTTTCGACTCAAAATGTTCACTGCCAATAATATGGCTGGCCTTGTAATTGTCGCGATATATAATAACGCACCGATGGCTTGTCTAAATTTTGTGTTATTGGGCATTGGATTTTCTTCCTTTTCTGATCTTAGGAAATTCGTTTCTATTGGCGTCGCGTATGGCTTTGATTCTTCGAGATTAAATTTCTTAACAATTTCCGTTATTTTCGCTGTTTGATTTAATTTAAAGCTATTGTGCATTTTCTGAATTTTTATCCCAAGATAATTGCTGATTTCCCCTAAATCTTCGAGTGTGTATCGTGCTTTTAATTTATTTATGACATCTTCAATTAAATGGATGCTTCCTGCAACAAGGATGTCATCTACATATACAACTATATACACTCTATCTTCCCCTTGTCCTCTAGAAAATAGACAGGTGTTTGTTTTACTCTGTATAAAATTTAACTCTTTAAGCGATTCAGTAATTTTTGTATACCAGGCCCGGGCTGCTTGCTTCAGCCCATATATGGCCTTACGAAGTTTACAGACCTTTTCTGGTTCGTTTGCGTTCACATACCCTTCGGGTTGTGCCATGTACACTTCTTCATCAATTTTTCCATGCAAGAAAGCAGTTTTTATATCTATTTGCCTAACATTAAGATTTTTGTAAGCTGCGACAGTTAAGAAACATCATACGGTGGTGTGTGATACTACGGGAGCATATGTCTCATCGTAGTCTATCCCGTATTTTTGCTTGAAGCCTTGAGCCACCAATCTGGCTTTATAACGCTTTATTTGTCCATTTTCATCATATTTAGCCTTGTAGGTCCATCTGGATCCAATTACTTTGGCTCCCTGTGGTGGTTTCACCAAAATCCAGGTTTCATTTTCCATAAGTGAATTTATTTCGTCTCGTGTCGCGTCAATCCAGGTATGTTTTTCTTGCGGATTCTCAATGTTTAGCATATCTTGCCAACCTTTTGGTTCATATACTGGATCGTGCCGGACTGCATATGCAAACCTGTCCGGTGGCACACCTCTATTGTGTCTTTCAGATCTTCTCGGTTGTTGTGTTTGTTGAGACGCGGATGGTGTATCTGGAGCAGTTTGGTTTGGTGTTAGATCAAATTCTACTATACTAATGTTATTTTGTTGTGCTTGTTTGTTTGTTTTTGACATCAGATCAATTGTGTCAACATTTTTCTCAACATTTGAATTACACATGTTATTTTCAGCGAATTTGACGGTTCTGGCTAAAATTACTCTTCCGTCTCCTGTAAATATTCTGTACGCTTTACACCGATTGTCATATCCCACGAACGTGCCTTTCTCAGCTCTGTCGTCTAATTCGCCGCGTTTAGATTTATGAATATATGCGTATGCGGTACACCCAAACACTTTCAAATATTTTATATTTGGTTTTCTGTTTAACCATAATTCGTAGGGGGTAGAACTGATGGATTTCGATGGTAAGCGATTCTGCAAATGATTGGCTGTACATATGGCTTCTCCCCAGAGTTTATGTGGGAGGTTAGCCTCACTTAACATGCTTCTAGTCATGTCTAAAAGTGACCTATTTTTACGCTCAGCAATCCCGTTCTGGCTCGGGCAGTATGGTACTGTGTGATGGTGCTCAATACCGTTATGCTTGAGGTATTCTTCTAATTCCTCGTTAACATATTCTCCGCCATTATCGGATCTGATGGCGGTTGGCAATTTTCCAAATTTATTTTTCACGGTCGAAATGTATTCCCTTAACCTTTCATACGCTTCACTTTTTTTCGTCATTAGATAGATGACACAAAATCTGGAGTAATCATCTATGAAAGTGATGAAATAGCGTTTTCCCCCTATGGTAGGAGTATTTATCGGACCACACACATCAGTGTGCACTAACTCTAACCTTTTTGTGGCTCTATATGCGACCGATTTTGGAAATGGGGTATCATTTGTTTTGGATTTAATGCATACCTCACAATAGGTGTTGTGTTTGCAGAAATTTAGGGTTATACCATTTACAAGTTGTTTTTGTACAATGGTTTTAATTGCATCGTAACTTCTATGTCCAAGTCGCCTATGCCATAAGTCTATACATCTTGTATTTGTACAATTGTGCGTAATGTTCGCGTAATTATTATCCCCTGGTTTATTATTATTTACATGCACTTCATATAAGTTATTCTTCAATCTACCTTGTAGAATTATTTCCCCATTATGTATGATGTCACACGTATCTTTATCGAAATTTACTTGACATCCGTTTTTAGTAGCCCTGCTAACTGATAGCAAGTTTGTTTCAATATCGGGTACATACAATACGTCACGAAGTGTAATTTGCCTGTCTTGTTTTCCAGTGTTTATTACTATTTTACCTGACCCGTATGAAATTAATTTATTACCATTTGCAACAGTCACATTTGTCTCATCGTTGCTGGTTATTTTCAAGAACATTTCTTTAGAATTAGCAATATGACTTGAACTTCCACTATCAATAATAAATATTTGTTTGTTTTCCGATTGTTCAGTCAATAACGCTACATTTTTATTTTCAGTTTGTTTTGTATCACGCCGTTCCGCGATTTTGTCGGGTACATTTTCTTCAAAACACAAAGAAGTAGAATGATTTTTATTTTTGAACGGTTTGTTATGTTGTACTGTATGATTATTTTTCCTTTTTTGAAACCAACATTCGCTATATGAATGATTTTTCATTTTACAATACGAACAAAATTTATTGTTTCTTCTTTGATCTGTGTAACCTAATTTACCCTGTGTTTTATAGGCTTTAAACCCGTTGCCTGAATTTTCCGAATTCTCGACTCTGCGAGTATACTCATCTATAAGCTTTCCTTTAATAAAATCAGGCGTTAAATCAATTTCATTTCTCGCTTCAATCGCGGTAATCAATGTATCGTATGACGGGGGTAACGAACATAATAAAATGGCAGATATGTGTGAATTTGAGATATCTTCTCCTATTCCGGCCAATTTATCTACAAGTTCCAATAATTTGGTAATATGTGTTATTAAATTCCCTCCTTCATTTAGCTTTGTGCTATAAAGTTTTCGAAGGAGATGTAACTTGCTTGACAGATTCGAACGCTCATGTATATTTTTCAGAGTGGTCCAGGTTTCTTTAGCTGTGTTAAGATGCTTTATATTTATTATTTGGCTATCTTCGATACTAAGATTTATAAAGGCTCTTGCCTTGCGGTCTCGCTTCGTCCAATCAGCGGTTATCGGATCTGGAGCTTCGTCCGTGACGACTTCAAAAAGCTCTTCACGTATCAATAGCATCTCAACTTTAAATCGCCAATTTGAATAGTTGTTCGCATTTAGTTTTTCAATACCCGCACTGTCCTTTGCGTATGCCATTATTTCTCTTTTCTTTTCTTTTAAGTTCTTCAAGTTAATTGAATATATATTTTTTTTTTCCTTTTATCGGATTACCGGATTTTGCTTTATTATTTGAGGATCTATGTTTTATTTTATCTACCTAATGAGACCTCAGTCTCATAATCCAATTGTTAGACAATATTTTACCTAACGAGTATTAAGGCGTGAGAACGGTTAATTATCTCATTTATTTTATTGCTAAATACTTAATCACTTTTCTTCACAAACTTCTAATAGAAGTAAAAGGAATATTCTTACCATTAGGTAGCTTCATCAGTGGTATATCCGAGTAAATCCATTTTTAACAACTTTGTTTGTTGTTGTGTGAATATTATTTTGTATGAAGTATCCGTTGGAAAAATTATATTATTTCACTATAAAATGAACACTGCTGTAAAATTTGTATTCCATCGTATTGTAGTGGTGCACTAAGTAGAAAAATCATCTTCACACTTTTAAAGGAAAAAAGAAAAGAATTTAATATAAGATAAAATTAAGAAAGAACATTTCGCATCCTCTCAGTCGGATGTTCAAGCGAGAAGTGAGCAGAAAACATATATATGAAAATACACACGTGCTTTTCTCAACAAGTGTGTTACATTTAAAAGGTTATATGCGTGATAAACATCATTATCTAAAATTGGCCATTTTGCATCATTAAAAGTCAAATTTAAGTGTTACATAATCTATGGAAAGTGTTACATAATCTATGCTTGACGCTTGATTCTTGTTTTTCTTTATGTTAAGCAAGATACAGTTTTTTAAAGATAAAAAGGCTATAAATTAACAATTATTTAGGTTCAGTGAAAACACAAGACTCTAAAGTAGAATTAGATACCAAACATTTTGTTTTACATGCAGAAATCTTTTTGTAATCATTAAATAATAATAATAGTAAAATAAAATAAAAATAAAATAAAAAATAAATAAAAACTAACTTTTCCCATTATGATCTGAAAAAATATTAAATGAAAAAAGAAACACGTACCTATTACTGCCTTTAAGAATTGCGTTTTTTGTAATGTGTTCTTTTTAAGATATAAAATGACAAAATTGGTTATTTTTTATTTCGACATTTTAACAGTCCTGAGTCTGCTTAACCAAACTTAATTAAACGTACTGATAGCACAAGATTCTTATGTATAATTAGATACCGAAAAGTCTATTTTATATACAGAAATTCCATTGTAATCATACGCGCAACCTGTGATTCTAATTTTCTGCTCGACAAGTAAAGAAAAAAACCCTATAAATTACATTAAAAAAGAGATATCCTTTAATTCAATACTTTATTCATCACATTACCAATTTTAATATCAGATATCACTTAAAACATACTAAAAGTTCCATAAAAAACAGTCCATCATCATTTTTTAGATAGGGGAGATGGGGGATGAATGGGACAAGAGATGTATGGGACGTTCTCAATATTTCAGGCAATAAACTTTTTTTTTAGTTGCTTCCTATCCTCATAGATTTCACTACCATAGTGTGCTTCAGAACCAAAAGCAAGAGCACATGGCTGTTTTCAGTTTCTCTCAAATTGGCATTTACTTAAAACTCTGCTCAAAAGTAAATTTTTTTACATTTGAAGTTACTTAAATATCTTATGCAATAAAAACAATTAAGATATGTTGTAGTTATTTATTTCAAGGCTCAGTATTGGTAATTAAAATGAATGAATATTAACTATTGTGACAAAATAATTTTTGAGACAAAATGGCTGATAATTGAATATATGCATCATGGGAATGATTGGGACATTTCAAATGGGGATGAATGGGACTGTCTCATTCATCGCTAGAGGATGCTGAAAAACATATTTATTAACTAAATAATATTATACAGGTTGATAAATTAATAATTTATGGTAATTATTCTTTTAAAATTTCATCCTCATTGTAGGCATCATCTTCAGTCATTGAATGCTTCCGTTTATGAGCCTTTTAAGACAAAGCTGAGATGAGTCCAAGATAATTGGCTGACAAATAATCCTGGAGATCATATTACAATTTATAATCTCTGAGCTTTTGCCAAGGAGGCATTTTTATCAGCTTTTAGTCCTTAACATTGAATACAGGGAGGGAAATACATTGTGTCCCATTCATCCCTGCTGTGGGATGATTGGGACAGAGAGGAACTTTTTTTTAAATTCCATAATATATTTATATATAATAATAATCTTGAATAGATATTGTGCATAAGATGTAGTCAAACACTTAATGTATGAAGTGTGTGATATTCTATAATATTGATAATAACTTTAAAAAATATTTAAAATAAATATTTTTGTTAAAATGTCCCATTCATCACCCATCTCCCCTACTTTTTAACATTTTTAATCATGATGGACTGTTTTTTATGGAACTTTTATCATGTTTTAAGTCATGTCTGATTGTAAAATTGGTAATGTGAATAATAAAGTTTTAAACCTCTATAAAAAAAAAGGAGATATCCTATACTCAGTTACTAATGTATGTATTTCAATACTTTTATTCACATTAACAATTTTACAATCAGAGATTACTCAAAACATGGTAAAAGTTCTCTAAAAAACAGTCCATCATTATTTTTTAGAAACTTTTTAACATTTTTAATGATGATGGACTGTTTTGTATGGAACTTTTACTATGTTTTAAGTGATGTCTGATTGTAAAATTGGTAATGTGAATAATAAAGTTTTAAACCTCTATAAAAAAAGAGATATCCTATACTCAGTTTACTAATGTATGTATTTCAATACTTTTATTCACATTACCAATTTTACAATCAGAGATCACTCAAAACATGGTAAAAGTTCTCTAAAAAACAGTCCATCATTATTTTTTAGAAAATTTTTAACATTTTTAATGATGATGGACTGTTTTGTATGGAACTTTTACTATGTTTTAAGTGATGTCTGATTGTAAAATTGGTAATGTGAATAATAAAGTTTTAAATATCTATAAAAAAAGAGATATCCTATACTCAGTTTACTAATGTATGTATTTCAATACTTTTATTCACATTACCAATTTTACAATCAGAGATCACTCAAAACACGGTAAAAGTTCTCTAAAAAACAGTCCATCATTATTTTTTAGAAAATTTTAACATTTTTAATGATGATGGACTGTTTTGTATGGAACTTTTACTATGTTTTAAGTGATGTCTGATTGTAAAATTGGTAATGTGAATAATAAAGTTTTAAACCTCTATAAAAAAAGAGATATCCTATACTCAGTTTACTAATGTATGTATTTCAATACTTTTATTCACATTACCAATTTTACAATCAGAGATCACTCAAAACATGGTAAAAGTTCTCTAAAAAACGGTCCATCATTATTTTTTAGAAACTTTTTAACATTTTTAATGATGATGGACTGTTTTGTATGGAACTTTTACCATGTTTTAAGTGATGTCTAATTGTAAAATTGGTAATGTGAATAATAAAGTTTTAAACTTCTATAAAAAAAAAGAGATATCC
Source organism: Maratus michaelseni (assembly GCA_963931845.1). Lineage (NCBI taxonomy): Eukaryota > Metazoa > Arthropoda > Arachnida > Araneae > Salticidae > Maratus > Maratus michaelseni. Next base: position 387,520,727 of record OZ007590.1, on the reverse strand, counting down.
TATATCTCAGTTACTAATGTCTGTATTTGAATACTTTATTATTCACATTACCAATTTTATAATTAGTAGACATCACTTAAAACATGGTACAAGTTCTCTAAAAAACAGTCCAACATCATTTTAAGAAACTTTTTAACATTTTTTATGATGATGGACTGTTTTTTACGGAACTTTTAAAATGTTTTAAGTGATGTCTGATTTTAAATTTGGTAATGTGACTAATAAAGTATTAAACCCCTATTAAATAAAAAATAGCCTATTATGATCTGAAATGGTCATTATTATTTTTTTCTACATTTTAAGAGTCCTTAGTCTTCTTAAAGCAATTAAAACTAACGATGCTTTGCTTATATTCCCTTATAAAACGTTACATAATTTCACTACTGCCCTATAAATTTTTATGAGTGCTTATTTTATCATGGGCAGGTCTGAGTTACACCGATGTTACCTCTTCCCACCCATAACTCCTTTCCTTATCCCCCCCAGCTTTGAAAACTGGGCCAAAATACAACCTAAAGGGCGGTGCCTCAAACTTCAAACCATCAAACAAATTACCTCCGAACAAAGAGGAAATCACAACCTTATGTTAGGCCCCAGCTAGGTCAAGTGTGACCCACACTGTTTCAGAACATTTGCATCCGTTTGCTCTTTCTTTTTATTTCTTGTAAAATCTTGGTTGGTCTTTTGTTATATAGACATATCACGATCTTCAGGTTATATCTTATATGTATATGCTCGGAAAAGAAACTGGGTCATAGCCATAAAATTTCTTGGTACTAATCCTTTGTGATTGCCGGCAGTATGAGATCTTTTCTATGCGTCTGCCCAGAAGTCATAAATTGTAGATTTTCTTTTTTTCTATTACCAAACGAAAAATGGAGTTAACTAACGATGTTGTTAAGGCAAAATGCAAGTGATAAAGCAAAAAAAAAAAAAAAAAAAAAGAGAATGTGTTTGTTAATTATTTAAGGCAGTCCAGAGTTGAATAGGTTATTTTTTATTTGTTAGAATTTTGTAATGATTTTTTCTTTTTTTAGTTATAAAATAAAACTTCAAGATGTGGTTCACATTAAAAGAAAATTCAAGAAATTCAAGTATCATTCAAGAAAATTCAAGATGTTGAATTATATTCAAAATGTGACTTATTTAACAACAACAACAACAACAACAACAACAAAACTTTGCATACGGAAATTTTTTGAAAAGTTTCAATTTTACGATTCTAAAAATTTTAAATTTCAAGCATTGCTTTCTCTCTCTCTAAAGTTCTTGTAAAACTTTTGTTAGTCATTTGTTACACACAATATCACGATCTTCGGGTTCCCTATCTCACATATACTCGGAAAAGAAACTGGGTCACAGCCATGAAATTTCTTGGTACTAATCTTTGTGATTGCCGACAGTATGAGATTTTTCCTATAAGTCTGCCCAAGAAGTCATAAATTGTAATTTTTATCTTTGAAGTGTATAAGTTCGAGTCGGCTTTTGGGTTGACGGTATTTTTTTTGTCGGGCTCGGATCGGGTTTCCAGTTGACTTTAAGCAGAAATTTCGGGTTCGGGTCGAGTACAACCCGACCTGAGCTCTAGTCACTGTTAAACTCTAATTTAATTTATTTTATTATCTTTAATTTGTATGGAACTATTTTTAAAAAATTAAGCATGAAGCAGAAACAAAATTAAATAAAAAAAAATTAAGAAAGTTGTGTAAGTGCGTCATATTTCGTGCGTTCAACGTTTAACGAGTGAAATATCTTGTCTGTTTTCAAGTTGTTTGGTATAGCTACGATAAAAATAGTCCTTTAAAATTAGAATCAGTAGAATTTAGCAATGAATGACATAAATTTTCGAAGTGGAAAAATGTTTTTCTTTCTTTTTTATTTTTTCTTTCTTGTCGGACCTTTTTCACCAATAACCTCTGAAGAAAAGGAAAACATTTTTTCTTTCATTATATGTTTGGCATCATTGTTATATTATTCTTTCTGTCTCGTTGATTTGTAAAGAGGCTGGAATCGTTACGAAATCTAAGCTATAATTTCTGTCACGGCAATAATTCATTCCAGAAAAGAAACGTTCAGTGTAGAAAAGTCGAAAATATTGTAATGAACTTGAGTGGAAATATGCATAATCAACAGGCGGTACGCTACTGTTTAGCTTCCGGCAATTTCTGTAGTTGATATGTTTCGGGTAAAGTTCATGTGTTTCTCTCCAAGTTGACATTTCCAAATTGAATTACTATAATTTGTTTGCTTTTTTTTTTGTTTACCTGTGATTGCAGCATCCGAAATTACAAGCGTGACATGAATGTGTTTGCACTTTTACATATATTCTGTTTCAATGATCTGAATTATATGAATTTCTACTAGTATTAAAGTATGAATAAATAAGACGTTTGAGAAATTTCGCCAAAGTTGCCTTATGAAATGTAGTTTATTATTATGAAATGTAGTTAAATATTATTTCTAAGGATAATAAAAGAAATATATATATATATATATAGTTGTGCATCATTATAGTGTGCATGACCAAGGAAAAGCTATGCTTATATTGGCTGTATGATGTTTTTACTTACCCATCATACGTAGTATAGGGTAAGTCTTGTAATCGTTTTAAAAATTGAAAAAAAAAAAATTGACGTATTTACACGTTTCAGACACTAGAGATTACGAAAAACATATTTTTAGAAACAAAAATTACCGTCCGTCTGTCTGTGTGTGTGTCTATGTGCCTGTAAACGCTCTATCCCCCGAACAAATTGAGATGGAGACTTGAAATTTGGTATGTACTTAGTATGTAATAATGAGAAGAAGCTTATCGAATTTCAGTAACCTCGATTATACGGAACTATTTTATTTTCGGACTCTCGAAATAGTCGTTCTGATAAAAGGTATATAAAAATTTTCGAAATAGTTTATTTTAAGGAGTGGATATAAAAGACAATAAAAAAATATAAATTTTGCATAAAAAATGAAGTCGATCGGGTAATGAGTTGCCGAGATATTTGTAATCTTATTTTCCACCCTCTTCGATTTTTCATGATCCTGTATTTCATTCAAACTTCAATTCAAAGATATATTTTAATTGGAAATGGGACGCTTCATCCGACGCAGTAAACCATTAGTTAATAGGATTATAATTTTTTGAAGTTATAAGGATGTTTCTTTTACGCAATTCAGTAATAGAGCATTTAAAGTTTAGGACGTCATCAAGCCAGGATTTTATTCGAATTGCAATGCATTTTATAAATAGTTTACGCATGTTTTATTTTCATATTTTATATTATGCATATCCATGATGGGTAAGTATTACGGTGGTCCCCAACGACTAGTTTTCTTTGCCAAAAAAATATGTCACAGATTTTATAACTACAGCTTAAAAAAAGTGTTAAAATGTTTTGATTCTTTATTTTTTTTTTAATTATTTGTTATTATTTTTTGCTTTATAATGAAAATCACTTTTCCCCAAATAATTGATGTTAAGTTTTGTGTTTGACAGAAGATATTGTAATGGATTTTATGTATAATGAATTCTTAAGGAGCAAGTTGTATTAACGTAAAAATAAACTATTAGTAAGCAGTTATTGCGTCGATATTTCTACGTATTTGTTTTATATTAGGCGTATTTACGCTATATTGTTCATATTAAAGAAGCCGAAGGATATCATTTTGCTATAAACCTCGGAGGTTCACAAAAATAACGTTCTTTCTCCCACCCCCCATCCAACCCCCAAAAAAACTTTCGGGGTGGAACAGCCGAAAATGTTTGGTGAACTTGAGTGGAAATACCGACAATCAACAAGCAGTATGCTACTGTTAGCTTTCGGCAAGTTTTGTAGTTGATATGTTTTCGGAAAAGTTTGGGTATTTCTCTCGAAATCGACCTTTCAAAATTGAATTACTGTAATTTCTTTGCATTTTTACCTCTGATTACACACTGGCACAGCTTAAGGAGGAGGGGGTTTTGGATTAAAGCAGCCCCCAAAGATAAAAAATATACAGAACATTCCGCTTTTAAAAATTACTAGTTAATCAGATTAGCCAAATTATGAATCACAACTAATGTCGGTATTAGAATTTTTTTTCGTATTCGCAATCAGCCACTTTGTTTAATCAAATTCTATTCAAGAATTCGTGTAAACGGCGATTTTTTTTTTTTTTAGATCATTCCGCAGAATTTTGAAAAATTTATTTATTTATTTATTTATTTATTATTATTTTGAAGTCGCACCATTTGATTGTTCTCATACTTTGCATGTAGAAACTTACATCGAAATGAGGTTAAAATCTATTTGCACAAAATTTCCATTGAAATAATCTTTTTAATCAGAGAGGGTAAAAAAAAATGCGATTTTGCACTTTTTGCAAAATTAAACAAGTTGGAAATTGTACGTCAAACGTGAGAAATGAGGTGCGTTTGTACTATAACTAGTTTTATAAATGTTCATATCTTGGTGCAATAGCTACAGACAATTAGTTACAATTCTGTTACATTAAAATTATACCATCGCAAATATACAAAACAAGACAATGTAAAAAAAATCATCGTTATTATTTCAGTGGAATGAATTATATCGTCTGCACCTAACGTAACATAATTTCGCTAAACTTTGATTGGCTTATAAGGAAAGGGCAGCTGATGTCATTGTTTGTCAAATTACTTGTACAGCAAGAAACATTTATCTGTTTTTTATGGCTCCTACTAGACACAGGAGTACGGTCAATTTGATTGGTGTAAGTGTAGCATGTCTATCATATAATTGGACCACGTCGCTATGTCGATTCCTACAATGATCGCTATGACAAACACCAGGCTACATCGCGAAGCTTTGCAAACGATTATCACCATGGTTTAATATTTTAAACGTTCACGACGAATGAATCTAATTTGTTTACTTTCATGGATCGAGAATTTGAACAGCCAACCTAATTTCAACTGAAGTTATTGCAGAATATATACATAATTGAACGTAAGTCATCTCTCAAACATTAATTTATTTTGAACGACCTTTCTAGAAATGTTACATTTATGCAGTTTTATTCGAAAAAAATAATTTTGAATAAAAATGGCCGCCTGGCATATGAAAAAGGCGAAACGGCCATCCCGGAACTGTTGATGACAGTCAAATGCTTTACGATTTTATTATATAGATTACACTGTAAAAAAATTTGGTCAAAAATTACGGTACATGTACTGGCAACTTTGTGACCAGCATATATACCGTAATTTAACTGGACGGTATATGTACCGTAAAATATTTAAAGTATATGTACTGGCTGCACTCCCCCCTCTCCTCAGGCCTGCACGCATTACGTCACAAGAGCAAGAACATCACTTTATGACTTTTGCCGTACACCGAGGTGGGGCTACTTTTTTTTCCTTACTGTAAAATAATTATTTTACGGTATGAATAGCGATTTTTTGCTGAAAAACAATCATTTTACGATATAAATTACCGTAATGGCACATATACGGTTTTTTTACGTTTAATATACCTTAGAAGTACGGTACTCATACTGTAAAGAGTAAAAACGGTACAAGTACTGTTAATTTACTGTACATCTACTGAAATTTTACGAAAATTTTGTACAGTGTACGTATGATAGGATTTAATAGAATGAAGAAAACTGTTATTAGTATATTTTTAAGTTTTGATTTAATTTTCATAAAATTTGAAATGAATCGACAAAATTCTGCAACGATTAAATATATTAAATTTCAAGCCATTCGGTTGGGTAGTTTTTGCGCTGTTATATGCGAACAGACCAGCCGACGACTATAGGTGTATAGATGCTATGTATTTATATTTTGTATGTATTTATATTTGTATGTATTTTCTATGCATTTATATTTAATTGAGAACGCGCTTAAAAATGGTGTGGCAAATCAAGTTTGTCGAAATTCGGTGAAACGAATGACCTGGAGGCAAAATGATGCTTCATTTTAAAATCGAGATGCCATACGTTTCCCTGAGATTTTAAAGCATCTAGTTTGTAACACAGAATAAATTTCACCTTTGATACAACAATGTTAAAAATTTGCAGTAAATTGTTCAGTCATTTGACCGTTTTTATATAAAACAGTTACATAACCTCAATTAAATTCTATTCTGAACATAATATTGCCCATATTATGGTCAGATTAGAATTAAATAACGGTTCTGTATCCGTGTTCTATAAAAACGGTTAAACGACTGGACAGTTTGCCACAAATTTTTAACATTGTATTATATGAATTCTGCTGCAGTGTTATGACTTTTAAGAGCGAAAAAATAAAATTATAAACCGTGTGGATAAGAAAAAAAGCTCAGCAGTTAGCGCCAATTAATGAATGATCTCACAAGGCTTGTCACCATTGTAGTAGGGTAGACAGTAAGATATGGAATTTAAAATTTTAACGGCTAAAATATACCCCCAAAATCTAGAAACGTAAAGTTTATCCTGGAAAAACAAGCTGGAAATTGTACGTCAAACGTGACAAATGAGGTGCGTTCTTACTGTAGCTAGCTATATAAATATTTAGATCTTGATGATTTTTAATTCTGTGAAATGAATGATATCGTCTGCAGATTAATTTCTGTAATAGAATGAGTATCTCGGTCGCTTGACGATTAAACTTCGGAAGCTCCTATAACAAGAAAGCACCAATTAAAAAAAAATCAAATTTCTTAATAAATATTTTTATTAATATCTCCTGAAGTTTTGATTCGATTTTAATAAAATTTGAAATGTCTCAACACAATTCTGCAAAGATAATATATCTTAAATTTCAAACCACTCGGTTGGTAGTTTTTGCGTTGTTATATGCGGACGGACGGACAGACAGACGGATGGACCAAGCGACGACAATAGGTGCTACGTATTTATATAATTACGAACGCACCTAAAAAGCAGAATGACATACTTGAAAAATTGCATGGCGCCCACAAAAATAGCATTATGCTGTTATAAAATGGTGCAGCACTGCACTAAAATAGATCTGCAACAATTCTTATGAATAATTATGTCTATAATTATGATTTATTACAAAAAGATTTCAATAAATATTAAAAGGAAACGTTTAAAAATATTGAAATTATGATTGATATGAATGTTTTATGTGATTATGCTAAATATTTTTGCTACAATTTTACTCAGGAAAAATTGGTATAGGGTGAAACCCCCAGTAACTTACACTTTGAGGATTTTTTCTTGTTGAAATCACTATTACAAAGTTTTAAATCTATTTTATACCTATCTTTGTTTTTGAAAGTATAGTAAAGATACATTAAACATTTTTGTTGACAAAATTTTGAAAAATTTTACTTTTCATTTACTTTTTATTACTAATTTACTTTTTATTACTAAAAAATATTTTTGTCATAAATATGATCAATATCTCCAGTAACTGACAACATCCCTTTTTTGAAAAACGATAGCTGAAAAATAAGCTATAACAGTTAAGACAAGTAAGTTACCACTAGATGACATTGCTTTGCAGAATTTTGCAAGAACATGGTTATTTGAGTTAGATTTCTGCTGAACTGTCAGTTACTGGTTAGGTGTCAATAACTGGTGGTTTCACCCTACTAAGGGAAATATTGTGAAAAAAATTAATCACAAAATTTGTATTAGCTGTTCTTTGAGATGAAACATAATTTTAGATTTTTTCTTTTATTGAACATTTTTTTTCTTTAATATTACAAATACAATAAATTTTGTAGAAAAACCCCCAAAATTATTGTATCCTAATATCTGCTATAGGTATCGCTAATAAAAATCGATGTCTGAATATTCCGTAAAATCATACTAAAAAGAAAAAAAAAAGAAAAGAATGCATACATATTTTATATCTTAAAAATAAAACAATTAAAATATGGCATATACAGGGTGTTTAAAAAAAGATAAAACAAACTCTAAGCGGTGGTAAAACACACTGCAAGTAACAATTTTTTGTATAAGAAATTCGGTCGCAATCCATTTATTCAATCAAAAATATAAGGTACAGACCAAAACGAATCTAGTAATTTATTCAGAAATTTAATAATGATAAAGATATTTTAACAAAAATTTCAACAGAATTACTTTGTTTTATGCGAAATACAATACCATGAAAAATGTGGAAAGTACACAGTAATTCATTCATTGATACCAGATGCAATGTCAACTACATTCCGAAATGTAGAGAGCTTAATTCTGCGTGTTTATATTTTCCACTAGTTCTCGCGGTATTGTTACATTTCACTCAAAGCAAAGGAAGTCTGTTGAAAATTTCTTTACTTCATTATTGTTAAAGTTGAGAACAAAAAATCGGGTTTGAGTTGAAATCAACATTGGTCAACATTTTCATAGCAATATATACATTTTAACAACAACAATATTTCTACCTTGTGTAACATCCATGTCGTTGTTATGTGTGATGGTCAATGCTAGCGAGTCGGAAAATGAGCACAAGTTGTGTAAAATCAAATCACTTTTATTAAATTCTTAAAAGGGCCGGGGTTTGAGAAAAGCTCTGCGATTTTCCCCAGGTTGGAAAAAAATCAGTTCCCAGCAAAACTTCACTCAAAGAAACAAGTAATCTTCAAATTAACAATATCAGTAATTAGATAACTTAAAATAACTTACGATCTCGTAACGTCAAACGGCTGTTAAGCTGACTTCCACAAGAGTCAATTTCACTATGCGAACCCGCTAACGAAGTTAAACTCCAACTTCCAGATGGCTAGAAACGGCACTCCGTGAGCGCCAAATAGTTTTATTCAAGTATCACCGAATCAAAATAAAATATACTCTTACCAATGGCCAATATTCCTTCTTTGCTACGTCTTAGTTGAAGCAACTAAAGCAGATCTTGAGGTACCAACAAGGGCAAGAACCTATCCAGAGTTCCACTTTCGCAGCGCATGCCAGCGCTTAAATACAGCTATATCGTTTGACCAGATTCAGAAATTTACATAAATATCGATACGAAGAGAAAACTCACAAGTTCCGAGGTTTTCACACTCATTCATCGAAAGTTAAAGAAAGATATCCTTGATAACTTTTATGCACATTGACTATGATTGGACAAAAAGTACGTTTGCAATAGAAACTTTGCCTACTCAATCAGAGTAGTCAACACATTACACTTGTATTTTTGACTGAAAAATGGGTTGAAACCACCCTGGTTTCCTATACAAAAATTGCTTGCTGTACATTGTTAAAAACTTTGTATTGGCTCATACCAACTTTTGAGACTACAGTATCTACAACCACAAGATGGTCAAATCTAGTTCCAACATTTGGAGCTATAGTTGAACCGGAACTTTAAATATTATAAGGATATTTCACCATCTTGTGGTTGCAACTACTGCATCACCAAAGTTGGTTCAACCCAACACAAACTTTTTAACAATGTATGTGCTCTCCCATCACTTAAAGCTCGTCATAACTCGTAAACACTTTGAATAAATCTATCATGGTGTAATCATTGTTATTTAGTTAGGGCATTTTACGTTTTGTAACTCTAATACAGTAGATGCTGTTTAAAAACATCATGTCCTACTGCTCCTATAATATCCGGAAAGCGATTATGATTCCATTCCTTTTAAAGGTCTGAATTTATTAACCAATGATTCAAATAAGCAGCGTATCGGACTAACAATCAACAACTCAACCCCAACATTTCACGTTTTATCATTTTTGTTAGAAAATATTGTAATTAATGATTAAACCAATGTTGGACGATTATTGCGTCAATATTTGTATGCATAGGTTTTACGTTAGAAATATTTACGTAGTATTGTCAATATTTAGGAATCCAAAGGTAATCATTAAAATTTGGAAGAATTGCGCCACAGCTATTTCTACTATAATTAGGATATTGCTGTAACATTGGCATTTTCTTCCAGCTACATTCGATTCAATTCATATATTTCTGGTACATTTAATTCAATCAAAATACCCTTAAGCGTTTAGGATTAAGCGTTTAGGAATACACTGATAAATGAGCAATTTTTATCTAAATAAAAATAGAAATATTTCGTTTTTTTTTCTTATAGCTCTACACCCCTCCCATTCACCCTACAACCTAATCTTTGCTGCGCCACTGGATCACAGCATTCGAAATGACAGGCGTGGTATAAATATGTTTCATGTTTCGGTTTCGATGCTCTGAATATATGAATTTCGAGTACTAAAGTATGAATAAATAAGGGATATATTAGAAATCGTAGCAAAGTGGCTTTTTGAAATGTAGTTATTCAAAATAATATTTCAAAGAATTAAAAAATATATATATATTTATAGTTTTGCGCGTCATTCTTAGTCCTTTGTGTAGTAAAAGTTCATGCTTATGTCAGCTGCTTTATATATTTTCCTACATTGAAACATATGTCATAGAAAATATAAATGTAGTTTAAAAAAGTATTCAAATCCTTTAATATTTTTATTTATTTATTTATTTATTTATTTATTTTTTGTTAAATAATGAAAACATTCAGTATAAAATTGACAACGATGTGACGCTTTTCATGTTTGTTAGAAAATATTGTCATTTATGAAAAAAAAATATATCCTAATAATAAACCACTATTGGCAAATTTTGCATCAATATTTG